>OY728134.1:203535794-206035794 GCA_963277665.1 Viscum album | reverse complement strand
TTGCACTTCCAGGAGACCAGTCCTAAGTATCCATTTCAATGTATGCCATTGAGACTTACCAGATATTACTATAAACTTCCTCAAAGTAATGATCGCAAATGAAATATCTGCCCTAGAATAGACCACAGCATACATAAGACTTCCTACTATATTAGCATATTTAATATTATTCATGAAGAAATCCTCAACATCGTTTCTAGGGTATTGATCCTAAGACAATTTAAAATGTTTTCATAGAGGAATACTAACAGGTATAACATGCTCAAACAAATATCTTCTTAATACCTTATTAACATAAGCAGATTAGGATAAGTACAAGGCTCTAGCCTTCCTGCCTTTTATTATGTTCATACCTAATATTTGACTATAATGTTCTAATTATTTCATTTTAAATACATAGTTAAATTAATTCTTTATAGAATTTATAATCCTCATGTTCTTACAAATTAAAAGCATGTGATCAACATATAATACTAGGTAAACAGATTCATGTTTAATAGTCTTATAGTATACACATGCAACAAATTAACTTCTGGAAAACTGGTTTTCAATCATAAAAGAATCATACCTTTTATATCATTGTCTTAAAGAGTGTTTAAGACTATAATAAGATTTATTAATAATATAAACTTGATTAGGTTTGGATATTTTTAAAAATCATTCAATAGGGGTCATATAAATTGTTTCATCAAGGGTGCCATGTAAAATAATAGTTTTTACATCTAATTGTTCAACATGAAAATCAAACTTGGCTGAAAAAGAAAGAATAATTGTAATATATGAATTTTTAACAACTGGGGAGAATATATCACTATAATCAATTCCATCACATTGAATAAATCCTTTATAAACCATTTGGGATTTGAATTTGGTTTTATTTTCTACATCATTGTTCTATTTCTTCTTATATATCCATTTAGAACGTGTGAACTTCTGGTAATTTGGTCTAGATACAACAACACAAGTGATTTTCTTGAGAAGTTAATTCATCTTTTCTTGCATTGAACCTAACCATTTGGTGGCCTCTTTGTACTTAAGGGATTTCTTATAAGTTGGAGGTTCGTCATTAAAAAAATCCTATACTACATTAAACTCATAGGAAGCAATGTATGCCTATTTAAAATGTGATTGAGACCTGATAACTCTTCTCTCTCTATCCCGAGTGAGATGATAACTGCTCAGATCATCTGGTTCCTATATTCCAGGTTTAGAATCCGAATTATAATTGTATTTCACTTGGGTCGGACAATGGGGGAAGCAGGACCAATCTTGGACTAAGAGGGGTCCCTGTATTCAAAAGTTACTTCAATGCCTAAGGGTGGTGAGAATCTAGAGGGTTCTGTAGTGTCATCAGAGGACTCTATAGGTTCATACCCCTTATCATTAGAGAGATGAGACTCATGCGACACGACATCTCATCTAATTATAAATTTTTGATAACTTGGTTTTTCTACCCACATAAGATACCCCTTAACAACCTCTGGATATCCCATGAATATACACTTCACATCCCTAGGAGGTAGCTTATCATTATAAGTATGAGCATAAGAAATGGATCCAAAGGACATAAGTTGTGCAAGGATTAGGGTTGAAACTTTCTAGACTTCTTCGGGTATCTTAAAAAAATTAGTAGAATATGGGAAATTGTTAATAAGATAGAGTGATATTTAGGTAGCTTTAGCCCAGAAGAACCTGGGGAGTTTTGAGTGGGACATCATGCACCTCACCCTCTAAAAGACAATCCTATTCATCCTCTCTACTAACCCATTTTTCTATGGAATTTCAATAACATTTTTGTATCTCTTTATTCCCTCATATTCATAGAATTCAGTGAATTTTTTGGATAGATACTCTAAACCATTATCAGTTCATAAGGCTTTATGTTTCCTATTAGACTCACTTTCTACACCATCTTTCAATTTCTTAATGGTATGAAAGGTATCAAAATTATGTTTGAGTATATGAATCAAAAATTTCCTAGAGAAGTAATAAATGAATTTCATGGAGTATAAGCCTCTAACATGGTAGGTAACCCTAGAAGGACCGAAAAAATATGAATAAACACACTCAAGAGGTTATTTAACCTTATACATTGACCTACTGAAGCTGACTCTTCTGGATTTTCCATATACATAATCCTCATGGAATGGGAGACTTCTAGGAGTCATGTTACTCAAAATCCCATATTTTTTAGTCCACTAAGGCCCTTGGAACTAATGTTACCAAACCATCTATGCCAATGGTTGGTGGAATCAAGTTCTAAACTACAATATTTGTTCAACTAACTTATATGAACCTTACTATCTAACACATAATGACCATTGTGAGGGCTTCCTTTCATAACTGTGAGAAATACTTAAGAAACTCCAAGGCTTCCAGAGTTTGACATAAAACTATACCCCTTTTGTTCAAGAATTTATAGGGAGATTAGGATCATTTTTAATTTAGGTACACACCAAACTTCCTCAAGAGTCTTAATAGTCCCATCTTAAAGCTCTATTGAAATTGAGCTTATTATAATAATGTAACAGCTCCTGTTTTTCCCTAGAAATACCTCACCAGATTCAATTTCACTCAACTGAGTAAATAATTCCTTAATAGGAAACATGTGTAATGAAAATCCTGAATCTAGGACCCATTCATCAATGATGGAAATTTCAGATACATTCAACACATCAATTGTGTCAATGTATTGCTCAACTAATAAAGAAGGGTCATTACTATTATCTATGTAGCCACCTTTATTATTATGGAAATTCATATTAATATTTCATGGTTGTTTACATTGAGAACACTTGATTGCTTTTCTCTTAGACTTATAACATTCCTTCTTAGACTAACCCCTATGCTTTATTCTACCTCTGGACTCACTTCTAATTCCAGACTCACTTCTGTCTCTAATACTTAAACACTCATCCTCAATTATAACACTACCCTTCCTTTGAAGGTATTTGGAGAGTAAAAAATATTTAAATTGTTCAAGAGTAAGTGTATATTTATCATGCATCATAGAGTATTTAACAGAATTAAAGGAATCATCTAATGAAGTTAACAGTATAATGGTCAAGTCTTCATCATCCAATTTAATGTCTATGTTTGCTATATATAACAAGATTTTATTAAATTCATCAATGTGAATCCGGAATACAGTTCCAGGGTGAATTTTAAAAGTATACAATCTCATTTTTTTTATAATATACCAACAAAAAACTTAGTCATATAAAGGGATTCAAGCCTAGACCATATACCAACAGTAGAAGATTCGTATGCAACTTCTCTAAGGACTTTATCTCCTACTGATAAAAGGATCAAACTATGGGCTTTCCTAAGAGTTTCTTCAAGGACATCAACATAAGTGGTGGTAGTCTTCCCATCCAAGGTAGGGGCAGTGATTTTCCTTCAAGAACTAGAAAGGGCATCAATGAAATCGTTATGGTCTAGTGAGGTTGTCATTTTAATTCTCCAAAGATTGGAATCATTTTCACCATCAAATTTATCAATAAAAAATTTAGTGGAACTCATTATTAACGTTACAGTAGGCTCTAGTACCACTTTTTGGGGTTACACCTTTAAACCCTATAACATCCAAGATGCACTGTCATGTATTATTGGGTTGACTATTTGATATGTTCAATTGATAAATTGGAGACAGAGAACCAGAATGACTTACTTCAATAATCAATCTATTGGAAGAATGAAAACGAAAAGTGTGGAAAGGAAATAACCAAGGATATAATGTGATTTAGGTAAGCATGATCCTACATGCACGGTGAGAACACCACCTAGATAATCCTTTTATTACAAAGCAAGAATGTAAGAAAAGAAAATACATACTAGAAGAAATGAAAAGAAGAACCATAGAAACTATCTGAGGAGACCAGCCTTGTTGAACTAAGTGGCAGCGGTGAAGCCTGTCATGTAAGGTCAATATCAGCCACTCATGGACGGACTCATAGACACACCCAAAAAGGATACATATCTATACATGACATAAAATAATAGATCACTATAGAGCTTAGAAACTAAATAGAATCTTGGTTATAATAAAAAAGGAAGTCAAGATCGGGAACCTTCTTGAGGCATTGTTATCCTAGACCTAGGAATGATCTGATCTCTGTTGTGTCTCCACCGGAGATGTACTCCGGTTCTAGGAGGCTGAATAAACTCAAATATCGGGAGTTTGGGTGGCTAGATAACCTCAGTCTCCTTCTTCTTCTCCAAGAACCCCTCTACGCAATGAAGGATCTACTCATCAAGAACTCACTGACTAAATCAGATAAAAGGCGCTGCTTCGAGAGTGTGGATCGATTGAATCCAAGTGACCTATAAGGAAATCATGGCGTTCCAAGGAGAATCAAGTGGAATAGGCAGAAACCTAGGATCACAACCGCATGAATGATCTAGATCAGGCTGACGGTTCACATAACTGAAGGTGGGACACCGCATGGAACAAGTGGAGCCATGGGATTTGTACGGTCACATTGGATCAAAACTGAGCGAAAGAAACACACATAGAATGAAATAGGAACATTGGATGTCATCCGATCAATGGTTCAAGTAAAAAGTCGATATATGTAAGGAAAAATAATATTCTAGTGAAAAAATAATCAGATGAAAGAAAAATAAAACCCACGTGACCAGTGCCATGCATGCATATACCCCATGAAAATTAAACACCCTTTAATGAATTATGAATAAATCATATAAAACAATATTAAAGGAATTTAAATGCAAAAATTCAGGGGTAAAATAAAACATTAACATAAGATTTGTCTTTTTATATAGGTGGATTCTTTTGCTCGGGTTAAGGTGATTTGTTCGGTAGCTGATACCATTGGCATACTTTTTTTAGAGGGGATCATGTGCGCCAAAGATGATGAAACAATAATGTCTTTAAATGTTTGGGGACAGTAATTGTAAATATAGTTATACAAAACATTATTTGAAATGTATATAGTAGTGTTTTGTTCTGTATTCAAGATGTAAAATTTATTTAAATTAAATTATATATTTTTCATATAGGTTACAGGTATTTTTTGGAGTGTTCTTTTATACAAGTAGCACACTACACCATATTGGGCCTTTATTAGTTCTATTTCTACCATAGATTAATGGGACCCCCCTTTAATGGTGTTGAGAACAAAAATGCTTTTTTGTGCTATTAAAGTCTTTTTTCCATGGTGTTAAAAGACATATATGTAGTACTGCATGTACATACAGACTCATAGATATAAACATGCATACATATAAATATATTAATGTAATTATTTACAATTATACATCTTTGTAAGTACATACAAATATTATAAGTGTCACAACCATAGAACAGGGTTTTCTCAACGCTAAAAAAATCCTTTATCAGCTCTAAAAAAGCATTGATAATCAAGGCGCTATTAAAAGAGGGGATCCTTTTATCAGTTCCAAAAAAATGTTGATAAAGGACACTTTTATCAGTGCTAAAAATAGTACTGATCAATGTTAAAAAAATTAAAAAATTATGCAAATCATAGGGTGTTAATAGCGCTTCCCCCCCCTTTCAGCAGCTCATATGCGCCCCAACCTTGCCCCCACGTCCCCGAACACCCTATCCCCCCACCCTTTAACAGTGTTAGCGCCCCCTTCACCCATGTGCACCCCTTCCTCTGCTTGGTTTTGAACTAGAGACCTCTCCTACTGCGCGCCAGCACCTTAACCACTCACATATCCTGTTAAATTGTCCGTTTAATGATATATCTATTTATTTATATATATTTAGTCATATTTATTTGTATATTATATATTTATATTAATATATATATATATATATTCGTATAATATATATATATATATATATATTCGTATAATATATATATATATTCGTATAATATAAAAATATATAGTTATATTTATTTATTTATTGGTATATTAATATATATATATAGTTAGTTAGTTAGTTATATTTATATATTTCTATATTTATTCATATATTAATATATATTTATTTGATCAGTTTTAAATAAATTTATAAAATATGTTTTTTCATGTGTGTTGATAAATAAATAAATACATATATACAACATAAGTACACACACACACACATATATATATATTATATGTGTATCTATAAGTATAATTATACAAAATTATATATATTATATATTAATGTGTATATACATATGTTAGAATATATATAAAATAAATTTCAGTTTTTTAATATAGATACACAAATATATACACACACACACACACAGACATTAAATAGGTATATATACACTCATATATTTGTATTTTAAATAAAATGGATATTATTTTTTATTTAGATAAGGGTTATATATTGAGAAATATATTTTATATGTAAATATGTTTAATTATTTATTTATAAATTAAATTTTTATGTGTGAATATACAAAAAAAATATGTATATATTGTTATATATTTGATTATAAATAACTGTACATTATAAAAAATGATAATATTTAAACCCCATATTATTAATATTAATGCAATCCCTGGGAGTAAATTCATTCCCCACTAATAAAGGGAAAAGTGACTGCCTTAAACGAGGATGAAATTCCATCAAATGATAAAAACATTGGATATCCCAACTAAAAACTTAGTTTTAGAGGCCTTCAAGGCCTTTTTGGGGTCGAAAAATGTGACAGAGATTTATTTGTGTCACCAAGAGTGTAAATCTCATCGCAAACATCAATTTGATATGTGGTACAGCTCAAACAGACACTAGGATCAAATGTTATGTTTGTTTGAACTTCGAGTTATGTTTTCAACTTATTTTAGATCTTTTATTGATTTTTTGATTTTTAGTGTTTTAAAATTGTTATTAAATGACTATTACTTGATAATAATTATAAATTATTAATTAATAATATTTTATTATAATTTTATAAGTCAACTTCACTAAATGCCTTAGATGTTAAGTGTAAATTTCTATTTATACTTATTTAAAACATATTTACAAAATATATATTATATTTATATCAATATAAATATATTTCTGTATTGAAATATTTTTTTAATGAAATATTTTTTTAAAATATACTCTTTACCAACTCTAGTAAAAAAATCACTCATAGAGATCCTCATATATCAGCGCTACTAAAAAAGCGACGATAAAGGGGGCCTCTTTAACAACATTAAAAAAAATCATTGATCAAGGGGGGCCTTTATCAGTGGTTTTTTAGCACTGTTAAAAGGCGGTGCTACGAAAATCCTGTTTTCTGGTAGTGTGTATTTTAAAGTGTATTTCTCGTATACGGTACATATAGCACTTAATTTGTATATATATTTATTTATATGTGTGTACACAATTATGTAAGAATACATTATATATATATAAGTATTCATTGATTTATGTATATGTGTGTGTATGTGATCATTAATTTTTAGATCTTTTTATTGATATGTTGGTATAAAAAATCTAATTACTATACAAAGTGTATACAAAAAAATACATTATGTATTTTATACCATAAGATTTAAGTTGTATGTATAATTATATATGTGTTTATTTATATTTGTATATATTTATATATTTTCATGGTGCATGCATGTACAAACATATAGTTACATGTATGAACATATACGTATATTGGTAAATAATTATAGTAATATATATGTATCTAATTATAATATACATGTGTGTGTAAGTAACAAACCAAAATCTATTATATGTAATTAGGGGTTGATATGTTGGTATTCAAAAAATTAAATTTATTACCTTTTAATGGAACCCATTATTAAATCCCTCTAAGTTGGTAAGGAACAAACAGAAATCTATTAATTGCGAGGCTTGAGACCAAGACCGCGCATGATGCTTATATATCCTTGTCATTCTTTATGTATTTTCTCGTTGGTCATGGCGGAAGATGGATTCCCTGAGCTTTCTCAATGTTATCATCTGTCTTCTTCAAGTAAAGTAAAAAGGTGATACAATGTCCCCTTTCATCTCCCACCCCACTACCATGAACCTCCTCCTCATCTCTGTTTTATTCCACGCCATGCTCTTCATCCTTCGTTTACCACACTCCTCCCTCTACACAAGAGCCTCGAAGGCCATTTCGTCTGGATCCCTAACAGTTTTATTCATATCACAGCTTATGGCCAAATCGCTCACCTTTCCCCTCTCCATTCTCATGATTCTCCTCTCTACATGGTGTTCCACCGGATCAATCGTAGATTAGTGGTCGCCACCGGACCCGCCCTAACCATGCTCTTTCACTGGTTCTTTTGGGACTACTGAGCCCCGTAAGGCCGTCGACCACTGGTGTGATCACACGAAGCTCACTTCCTCCTGTCATGGATCTACTATTTCTTCCTCAATGCCCATCTGTTTTTCATGTTTTTTACTGCACAAAAAGTGTGCTAACCCTTACATATGTACTCTTTATTTTAATTAAAATAGTCATTTTTTCTCGCATATTCCATTATTTAAGAAAATCACCTAATATTTTATGTACATAAATATATTTGTTAATTTTTGTGATCTAAATATTAAGAAAACTAAATATGTTTTTCCTTCATTTTGTGTGGATCTCTCTTTTTCTTTATGTTATTTCTTACGGCTAGGGTTTAACCTATTTTTGGTGTTAAAAAAATCTCATGTGTTTCCCATCTGATTTATTTTTATTTCTCGAAGAAAGGGAAAGACTTTCCTTCGGGATTCGTGTTTACGCATTCTCCCACCATCTCCAATGTATGTATATATGGAGGGTGGGATTTCCTGTGGGGACTGGGTGAGTTGGTTCAAGGTGGTGGCGTCTTGTCGTTGAGGTTCCGGGTTCGAGTCCTCGCAAAGGCAATGTGCACCATACGCCAGCGATCCTCTCATCCCCTCGACTCCGTGGGAACTGGCCAAAGCCCAAGATTGGCCACCTTGGGCCTAGCTGGGGATGTGCGACAGGGGGTGGGGTAAGGCCACCTCAATACCCTCTAAACCGACAACACGTTTTTCCCCACCGTTGGTGGTGGGATGGTAAGGGCTTGGGGGGTGTGGGGAAGGTCACGGGGTCAAGTCCCCGGGCTAGTGATTTACATGTAATTTTCTTACTTGCGTGTGTGCCGATTTCGCGATTGTACCCAATTTCTTTTTATATGGAGGTTGGGACCGTGTGGGGAATATAGGACAAACTCATAATCCAATGCATCACTTAAATATTTTTTCATGAAAAATATATGAGCATTCGTAGTCACACATATATATATTTTTGCAGCTATAGACATATTAATATATTTTTATATGTAAAATAAAATAGATATTTTTTTATTTTAAATGAAATTGATGATTAATTTTTATTTACATATGATTTATATAATTAGAATTTTATTTTATATTTAAATATAATTAAATATTTATTTATACAATTAAATTTTTATATCTAATTATATAAAAGTATTTATATTTATATATGTGTGTGTGTGTCTTTGTGTGTGTATATATCTATTAAAAGGAATGGTATTCCTTATATTAAAAGATTATAAAATGTAACATTACACAATTTTGGAGGAAACAAAGAAAACCAGCAAAAGGGGTCCCGACCACCCCGTAAATTGGTAAGAAAATGGGCAATACTATTACCTTCATTTCCAATAAACGAAAACTCACAAGGTGATAGCTTAAATTCCATCAACTAGATTTTTTCCACATTAGATCCAAAAACATGAAGAGCCCCTTCACCTTGATTCAAATCTTTGACAATAATTTTGCAATCAAATATTTTCTGTAATATATATGTATATATCTAATTATAAATTACCATAAAATATGAAAAATGGTAATATTTGAACACCATAATATATACATATATGAAAGTAATCCATCAGAACAAATTAACTCTTCATTGAAAAAGGACAAGAAGATCCTGCTAAATGAAGCATAAATTCCATCGAATGATGAAAAATCTGGGTATCCCAACTAAAATGCCAGTTTTGGAGGCCTTTAGGGGTTTTTACTAAGAATTACACTAATGGGGGTTCTCATGGGTCTTGAAAATGTAGACATATTCACAAGATTCAATTTGATATCTAATAGTTGTATCAAAATTTATGGCAGTTTTAAGTTCAAATCAAATTTTCAACTAATCTTAAGATATTAATTAATTTATTAATTTTTTTCTACCACAAAATTGTAATGAAATAATTATTAATTAATACTAATTTTCAAATTAATAATTAGTATTGGTTTTTAATTATTTTTTAAACTATTTTCACAAAATTTATTATATGTTAAGTGTAAATACATTTTTAGTATTATATAATTCATATTTAGGAAAATATATTATATATATATCCATAAAAATATATTTATATATTCAAATTTGATTTTTAATATTTTATATTTTGAATGATGGACACCTTTTATCACCATAAATAAAAACACTGATAAAGAGCTCATTTGTCAACATAAAGAAAATTGTTGATAAAGGTTAAGAATAAAATTTATAAAGGAGGTCTTTATCAATATTAACAACACTAATAAAATCCAGCCTTTATCCCACTTTTGTATTGCTCATAGAGACCCCATTTATCGGTGATTTTACTTATTGTTGTTAAAAGTACCTCCTTTATCAGTGATTTTCTTTTAACACTAATAAAATTTAGCGATTAATGTGCATGAACCACAAGTAAGAAGTGTTTGGAGTTTTTTCAGGGAAAAACTTTGGTGGTGAGAGAAACAAGATATAATTTTACCTGTCTGAGATCAGAAACAATGGTGACTATGCTAGAAGGACACTGTAAAAAAAGTATTTAGCGGCATTTTATTTACCACCATCTTCCAAAACCAATGCTAAATGTTTTAAATTTTCATTTATTTAGCAGTGTTTAGCGATGGTTTACCTGTATTTAGCGGTGATATAATTTATTTAGTGGTATTTTAAACTGTTGATAAATAAAAAACTGTTGAAAAAAATCCACTGTGAAAAGATAATCAACACGTAAATACGCAACGCTATTAGAAATCCCCAAACATCATTTTCTGGTAGTTTAAATCATAACTAAATGCTAAAAACCCTTCGTTAAACTCGTAGATATTTCTTATAGTGGGAATTTCGAGTACTATTGTTGATACAAAGTACTATGATAGGAAAAACTATCCTTGAAATGCATGACATGGTTAAAAGGATGAATTAAACATTGGTGAAAAGAACGCGGAACATGTAAAGGAATTAACTATATAATGTTTTTTTATTATATTTTATTAAATCAATTTAATTTAGAATTTTAATTATCATAATATCTAAACGTATTAATTTATTTGATTATCCCATTTATATATAATTACTAATGTATACTATATATTATTTTAAAACGTCTTTCTATCTTTATATTTTTATCTTATTCCCATTAATGTTTTGTCCCCAATTATTTTCATACAAGCATTTTTCTTTTTTTTTCTTTTTTTGGTTTCATCCGGATCAAATTTTTTCATTGTTTTATGGATTTTTAATGTGTATATTAAATACACTGAAACTCCATTCAAGAGGCCATTAATATTTATGGTTTTACATTTTTATAATATGAGTGTAATTTACCACTCTATTCATCCTTTTGTGGTTTAAATTGAAACTAATCCATCCTTCGCAATTTACCGTGCTCCTCCTAATGCCGGTCTGTTTTTCCTTATTTTTACTGTACAATATGATTCCAAGTGTGCTGACCCATGAAAAGCGTGCTTACCCATGCATATGGATTATTTATTTTAATTAAAAAATCAGTTTTGCCTTTCCTATTCCATTATTTAAGAAAATCGCCTAATATTTCATGTACATAAAAATATTTGTTATTTTTTTGTGATCCAAATATTAGATTGTGTTTAGTGAAAAACTAGTACTCTAGTTTTGTTCATATATAATAATTTAGTAAAATAAAAGTAATGATTTTAATTTATATTCCATATTGTTGTTAAATTTTTTAAAATAAATTAATTTATAATATACTTCTCCACCATCATTTCTATCCAAATCGTCCCAATGTTGAGATGATTTAAAATCTATAGATGGTTTTTCATTTCTACACATATAATTTCTTATGATTTAATTGAAGATCACCAAATAGATGAAATCAATTAATTATTTTATTAATATTTTCATGACTTATTACATACTCCCTTTACTGATTTTATATTAAATGTGCATAATTTGTGTGAAATATTAATTTTTTAATACTATATATATTTTTTGAGCATTTTTAGAAGTAGTCCAATTGATTCAGTTTACTATTTTATTTATAAATATCACCCTACTGATCTAAATTGTGTGGTTATAGTTTTTTAGGATTCCTAAATCAATATCCAACATTTCATTAGAAGGGATCATGGTCCAATTATACCATTTAAAGGACCATATAGATCACACAATAAGTCCTATAGAATCTGTGAAGAAACTAGACCATCCATGAAGATTTAATTTTTGGGCTCAATCAGAAAGTCCAAATTCCTTTATTCTCCTCCAATGTTTGGGGGAAAATTTAAGGTGTCTTGGATATAAATTTAAAGGCCCAAATCCAAATACAAGGTGCCCAAATGATTCATTTAATCTCAGCCCACCATTCTATATGGGAATTAACTTCAGTACAGTATTCATGACATGTCTCCTTATCTGGTCATCAAATCATGCTGAGATTTTGCAGTGTGAAATAGGAGATATTTCTAGAAGACATTTTTGAAGAAAGCATTCGTATTTTAAGGCATATTACTATTCCAAAATCCATTCACATTTTGTTCATCGATAAAGTATGGATAGAAACAGACAGTTTAATATTGTTTATTGAAACCACCATAACTTTGTCTCCATAAGTCCAAATGCCTCAAAATTTTGATAGTATTCATCCAAAATTATTATATAAAACTTTAAAGAAGTAGATATCTCATGATTTGTCTTTCTGGATATCCAAATTGTCGATCCAAGTGGAGGGACAGATTGGGAATACAAACAGTCCACTTCCTTAGGCTATAAATACATCACCCTCCTCTCCTTCAAAGGGGTTGGCATGTCAAAAGAGAGGAGCATCAATTGGAAAGACCAAATACTTTCAAAAGGCTTGGTAGTACCTTCCATAGTCATGTTATTACTTGAGAGACCTCTCCTCCTCTCTTTGTTTCCTTTTACTTTTGTGTTCTTCATTATTGTAATCTTGTAAGTCTTTTTTTGTAATTCTGTTTTAATGAAAGCTTCTTCTTCAATATCTCTTATTCTCATCCACCTTATGTAGTTTAATTTTAATGTTCTTAAAATAGTATAAATACAGTTGAATCCCATTCCCTTCTTTTTCCTTCTCATTCAATCTGATGTCAATATTTAATTCCCTTTATTGTTTGTGTGTGTGTTCGATGCACCACTCTTTTCGTATCCGTTTCTTTTTCTTATATTCTTAATTTATCATCATAGTAATTATAACCAGATTACTAATCATTTAAATGGATGAGTAAATATACCATTTTGGTGAGTTTTAATTTGGGGATATTAAGTGATTAAGAGCCTTTGCTCGATGAGTATTCTTTGAGTTAATATTGTGTATGTTGAACTTTATATGCCATGGATTAATGACATGTTTTGTTTAATATGTGGATTCCATGGATTGTTGGAACAAAAAATAAACTACCATAAACAAGTAATGGTAATGATTAGAACCCTATGTTAAGTTACAGGTTGGATTAAATCTTTAACACTTGGGAATTCTGATCAAAATAATCTTGTGAAGTGGGTATTAATTTAATGCAATATAACGAAAAGATCAAGGATATCATAAGCTTAAATCCCCAATAATGAACTCAACCCAATATTTATCAATTTTTTAAATAAAAAATCATCCATAAATTATTTTATAATCTCTAAAAAACACCCCAATCACAATACAATTAACTAAAAACAACTGACTATTAAAAAGTATTATCCCTGAGAACTCAAACCGAGTGTTGCTATACACATTAGCAGAGCACCGAAACCTTGACCGGTCTATAGGCAACAATCGGCTACACTTTCAAATGGAATTTTTCCCGGGGATGGTGGTTTATGTAGTCATTATTTTCTGGTTATTGTAGAAAAACAAAAAAAATTAAAAAAAATGAAAAAGAAACCCAAAGAAAAACCTGCCTTCTCATAAAAATCATAAATGAAAAAAAAACAAAAAGAAAACCCCATATTTCTTGTTTATCCAAAATCACTCTGAATGTCACATAGCCTCCCAAACAATACCTTGAATTTTTTTGACCCTGAAATTGAGTGAACACTTTTCCAACTTAGGAGGAACATAATAGATAATTAAATAATTCAAGACCTAGTCCTCATCCAACAAATTGAATTAGATATGGCCAATCCTAGGGAACAAACACTTAAAGAAATTGCTTATGCTTCTAGGAATTACCAACCTATTAGTATTCAATATCCAAACATAGAGGCTGACTTTGAACTCAAATCGGTTTTGATTCATCTTCCCCCTCATTTGCATGGTCTTTCCAGTGAGGATCCACATCTCCACCTTAAAGAGTTCCAAGTGGTGTGCTCTACCATGAAGTCTCAATGGGTTCCTAAGGAACAAATTAAACTTCGAGCATTCCCTTTCTTCCTAGCTTGCACTACTAAGTCATGGCTCTACTACCTTCCTCCTGGTTCCATAACCACATGGAATGACATGAATCTACTCTTTTTAGAGAAATTATTTCCTGCTTCTCATACTTTATCTATCTGAAAGGAAATTAGTGGTATCCTTCAATTACCCAATGAATCACTCCATGAATACTGGGAGAGGTTCAAAAAGAATGTTGGAACCTGTCCACACCACCAAATACTTGACCAACTCTTGATCCAATACTTCTATGAGGGATTATTGTATATGGAGAGAACTCTCAGTGATGCCACAAGTGGTGGTGCTCTTGTTGATAAAACTCTTGCAGCTGCAAGAGATCTCATAAGTAACATGGCTGAAAACAGACAACAATTACATACTCGCGTACATCATCAAGTAAAACAAGCCCAAGATAGTCAATTCATAGAGCCGGACAAGATGACAACATGGATGAGTGAACTTACATGTCTTGTGAGACAACTAGTTGTGGCTACCAAATCCCCAACCTCATCTTCTCCACAATATCTATTCACTGGACCTATCAAAAATGTTGAATATGTAGCTCCCCATCTCATCCAACTGACACATGTCCACAACTTCAGGAGGATCCCTCTGATTCATCCGGACCAATAGAGCTCAATGCAGCCTATACTCAACAGAACACCAACCCTCAACTATCAAGTCAGTTTGTTAGAAACTTCAACCAACCTCCCTCTGAGCCCTTCTCTTCTTCCAATAACCAAGGCATGAGGTATGGTAACCCCATCTCACATCCCCCTCAATTACCTTCTCAAAACCCAAACTAGTTTCAATATGGTCAAGGTAATGGTAACATCCAAAAACCTTATCCTTTTATTCCTCAACAACAAATCTAAAATCATCCTCCTTCCCCTCCAATATTCAACTATCCCAATGAGCCTTCCCAATTCCAAAACCAATACAATCGCTTTACCAAGAACCAAAATCAAGGGAATACCAATCCGGGACAAGCCTCTTCTTCCAAGAAACCATGGGAAAGTGCAGTTGAAGATCTTTCTTCTTTCACTCATTCTAGTCATATAAACATTGAAACCCAAATCGGTCAATTTTCATACCACCTTAGTCAGCAGCAATAATCATATTCTTCCCAACTCCCAACTCAACCATTACCCAACCCTAAGAGTAATGTAATTTCAATTGCACTTAGATCGGGAAAGAAAATTTCTAGGCCTCAAGATAAGTCCTCCAACCCCCCTTTTAATGTTGACCTAGAAAATGAGTAGAAAAAGAAACATGAAAAGAAACTTGAATCCATTCCCTCACCTCCTTGTATTCCACTTCAGAATCTAATTCCTTTTCCTCAATCCATTTACAATACAAAGAAGACCTTTGAACCCGATCCTGAAATGCTCGACATGTTTAGACGTGTTGAAGTCAACATTCCACTCATAGATGCCAAAAAACAAATCCCTAAGTATGCCAAGTTTCTTAACATATTGTGCACCCACAAGAGGCAACTTAGGACCTTTGAAAATGTTTCCACCCAGCAGTCTATTCCCATAAAGTGAAAAGATCCAGGGACCTTTACGGTTCCATGCCAAATTGGAAGTTCCAACTTTGATGATGCACTCATAAACCTAGGAGCCTCAATTAATGTCATTCCCAAATCCATCTTCTTCAACCTTGGTCTCAGACCCTTACATCCAATGAGTGTTGTCATTCAGTTAGCTAATCGAAGCACTACTAGTCCTGAGGGTATAATTGAGGATGTCCTTGTTCGTGTCAATGATCTTATCTTCCCTACTGATTTCTATGACCTTGACATGGAAGGTGAGACAAACTCTTCTCAATCTCCCCTGATTCTAGGAAGACCATTCCTAATGACAGTGAGAACAAATATTGATGTCCATTCAGGCATCTTGTCCATGGAATTTGGTGACCAACTGGTCAAGTTCAACATTTTCCAAGCCATGTCATGCCCATCTGAGGATTACTCTACATTATCAATCCAAGATTTTGAGGACGCTTCTGAGAATCAATTGAACCCCATTCCATTATGTTCATCATGTTATAATGAAAAAGGATCTTCTTAAATCTGCAACATGATTCACCAGGTTATAAGTGGTGAAGTTGATGTAGACATTTAATTCATAGACTCCATCAATTAAAAAGAACTTGAAAACCCTATTGAATCTCACATCAACTCTGATCTCTACTGCTCCACCTTAGACAGTATTAAGGAAAATGAATATGAAGAAACTGAAATCACTTCTTCCATTCCTGAGTTGTCTATCCCACAAATGAAAGATTAGACTGATCTGAAACCTCTTCTTGAACACCTTAAATATGCATTCCTTTTCTATGATCGCTGTTATCCTATCATTATCTCTGCTTCAATTAATAAAACTGAGGAGTCTGAACTTGTTCAGGTGTAGAGAAAAACAAAAAAAGACCTTATGGTGGACCCTATATGACATACTATGAATCAACCCTGCTCTTTGCATGCATCACATCCACCTTGAGGAATCATCCAAACCGATTATACAGCCACAAAGAAGACTCAATCCACTCATACTTGAGGTAGTTAGGGAAGAGATAACCAAGCTTCTTCAATCTGGTATTATCTACCCAATTTCCGATAGTGAATGGGTTACTCCAATTCAAGTTTTACCTAAGATGGGTGGGATAACTGTTGTAACAAATGAACATGGTGAGGTATTCAAAACTCGAGTGAAGAACAAATGACGTGTGTGCATCGACTACCGAAAATTGAATGTTTAAACAAGAAAAGATCACTACTCTATTCCATTCCATGATAAAATTCTGGAATAATTAGCCGGAAAGTCACACTATTACTTTCTTAATGGATACATCGGCTACTTCTAAATCCTAATTGCACCTCAAGACCAATAAAATACTAGTTTCACTTTCCCCTTGGAACATATGCATATAGGAGAATGCCTTTTGTCCTGTGAAATGCTTCTGAAACCTTCTAGAGGTGTATGATGTGTATCTTTTCTGAATTCATTGAACACTGTATGGAAGTCTTCATGGATGACTTTACCATTTATGGTGAGTCATTTGAATTGTTCTTGCACTCACTCTCTTTACTCATTAAAAAGTGTGTCAAGTGTACCCTTGTGTTAAATTTTGAAAAATGTCACTTCATGGTTTAAAATGGGATTGTTCTAGGGAATATAGTTTCAAAATAAGGTATTGAAGTTGATCATTCCAAAATTGAAGTGATCAAATCACTTCTTGAACCCATTTCTGTTCAAGACATCCGTTCATTCCTCAGTCGTGTGGGTTTCTATCAGAGATTCATTAATAACTTCAGGAGTATTTCCCTCCCACTCACTCAGTTGCTCCAAAATGATGTCAATTTCCATTTCGATGAGTTTTTCAAGAGATCCTTCATTGAAATAAAAAATACTCTTAAATCTTTCCCAGTAATCCAACCCCCAGATTGGTCCTTACCCATTGTGTTGATGTGTGATTCTTCTGATAGAGTCGTTAGGGATGTTCTTGGTCAAATAAGGGAATATATTCGTCATGTCATATATTATGCCTCAAAACATTTGATGAAAATCAATCTCACTACACTGTCATTAAAAAGGAACTTTTTTCAGTGATTTTTTCCTTAGATAAATTTTGGCCCTATCTCTTAGGTGCCAAAATCATCATCTTCACAGACCATTTTTCTATAAAGTTCTTACTCAAGAAAAGTGATTCCAAACCGAGGCTAATAAGATGGATCCTAATGATCCAAGAGTTTGACCTTGAAATCAAAGATAGACTAGGAAAAGAAAACCATGTGGCTGATCACCTAAGTAGAACTTTTAATTCTTCTCATTCTGAAATAATTGATCCATGATTTCCAACTGATCACCTTTCATCTCTCACTCCAAAAATACCATGGTATTCCCCAATTGTAAATTACTTGGTTTCTGGTGTTTTTCCGGAAAAGTTTTCAAAAGAACAAAAAATGAAGTAGAAAAATGATTCAAAATACTATTTTTGGAAGGAAAAAAACTTTGGAAAACTAGGGAATACATGGTAATTAGGAAATGTGCTCCTGAAAATGAACATTATTCCATCTTATAATTATGTCACTCAATGCCTAGTGGTGGCCATTTTGGACCACAAAGGAACTCCCGAAAAGTTCTAGACTCTAGATTCTTCTGGCCTTCACTCTTCAAGTAATCACAGAAGTTCTGTCAATCATGTCCCACTTGCCAAAAGTTTGGCACAATTTCAAAGAGAAATGAAATTCCACAAAAACCTTTAATTTTATATGAGATATTTGATGTTTGGTGAATCAATTTCATGGGACCATTTCCCCCTTACAATGGATTCTCATACATCCTTCTTGTGGTTGATTATGTTTCTAGGTGGGTCAAGGCCAAACCCACTAGAATGGATGATTCACATACAGTTAGTGAGTTCCTAAAAGACACATATCTTCTACTAATTTGGCACACCATGTGACTTGATCAGTGAATTAGTAACCCATTTTTGTAATAAAAACATGGACTCTCTTTTGAAAAATAATGGTTTTGTACTTAAAACTTCAAGTGCATATCACCCCCAAACAAATGGAAAGGCTGAAATTTCAAATAGAGAAGTAAAAAGAGTGCTGGAGAGAATTGTAAAACCCACCAGAAAAGACTGGCCTGAAAGACTTAGTGAAGCACTTTAGGCTTATCGAACTTCCTATAAAACACTCATTGGGATGTTTCCATTTAGGCTAGTATTTGGTAAAGCATTTCATTTACCAATTGAAATCCAACATAAGACTTTTTGGGCTGTGGAAACCTGTAATTTTGATTGTGAAAAATCTGGTGAAAAAAGATTGTTAAAATTGGCTGAACTGGAGGAGATTCAACTTGATTCTTATGAGAATTCTAATCTGTACAATGAAAAGGCTAAGGTACTCCATGAAAAACACATCCTGAGAAAGGTATTCCATGAAGGTGAAAAGGTATTTCTTTTCAACTCTATATTTCATCTTAACCCAGGTAAGATTAATTCTCATTGGGAAGGTCCTTTTTTATTACTATTGTTTACCCATTTGGTGTAGTGAAATTCCAAGACCCCTCTTCCAAAATGACATTCATGGTTAATGAAAATCTGTTAAAGCATCACCATGAGAGGACACACAATCCTGGAACCGCATTGACTTCCATCAGATCCCCAACTTCTGTAGTTGACCCACCACTAGATGGAGATGGAAACCTCGCAAATCCAAACCAGGGGGCACCTCTTTCCCTTTAAATCCTCCTCCTCTTCCTCTCTCTCTCTCTCTTTCTTACTATTCCTCCCTCATTCTCATTTTTTACCAATTTCCTCATAACATATTTTTTACTAACTCTTTCTCTTTTGTGTGGGTGTGTCTTTATAATAAACTAAAAAAACCTAAAAAACTAAATAACAAAAAAAAATCATAAATTGTTTTAAAAATCATGATTCATTCTTACTCACCTTCCAATTTTCAAATTTTGTCCAACCATTTTGGGGAGTCAAAAGACATGTTTTCATCTCAAAAATTTTGTATTTTCATCATGACTTTGGATAAATAATATTGTGTCAATCCAACAAATTTTGAATGCATAATTTTTTGATTTGGAAAATTATTTTTGTTACCCTTGAGAAACAAAATTTTATTTCATGCCAAGGCCACATATGGCCATATTTTCAAAATGTTTGTTTTTCACCCCCTTTTGTGAATCTTGAGTTTGTGGACCTTCGAGCTGAATTTCCTACTTTAGTGTGCATTAATATTATAGAGTCATTTTATGAACCACATGAGAATTATAATAGAAAAATAGCCTCTCATTAACCATACATTAATCCTCCTTTTGAAAGGCCCTTAGAGACTATTAAAACGTTTTCTTTGATATCCACATTACAAGACCAATACCTTTTTCCCACCCAATACCAACATGGGTTTTCCTTGAATAATTTTTTTAAATTTCTGTGTGGGGGGAATGGATTTCATTTTTGGTACCATTTGTTGATTTCACCATGTTATCATATTTTTGAGATAAATAATCCATTTTTGTTTGTGGGAGAGGTTGTCCTTCAGTGGGGTTTGGGAATGTATATATGTTTATCTTTTACAATTGAAATGTGTTAAAAAATCAAAAAAAATAAAAAAAAAATGAAAATAAGAATGGGTTGTGTCTTGGGTGGGTCAAAAATCACTCTTCCTCAACCTTTGAACTTGTTATAACTATTAAAATTAGTGTCATTAGGATATCAATCATGGGTTGGGAGATGATTGTGAGATCTATTTCATGTTCAACTTTCAAAAAAACACAAAAAAAAAAGAACACTTATGTCATTGGGAGAAGTTTTGTGTTTTGTAAATATTTCATCTTCTAATCCCCTTAAAAAAATTCCTCTATTGTGTCTTTCTTCACACAATCATTCCCTTGTAAATATTTTTTTCCATTTCCTTTCATGTATCATTTAAAAAAATGTGCATTTTTTCCATGTTTGTGTTTTACCCCTTTTTTCCTATCTTTTGGATATCATCTTCCTACCATCCCATAGCCATAGAAAAACCCCTAAAAAGACGTATGGATTTTTGAACACTTTAGGATAGGGAGTGGAAGCTGAGATCTCTGACAAACTCTAAGATTTTCACATTTTTTTGGTGAATGACTGAAGCTCCATAAATTAATTTTATCATCTTGAGAGGAGTAAGTTTTGTGTGCCACCAATTTTTATTTTTGAACTTGAGCATGAAAAAATGAATTGTTTTTTGGAAAATTATTTCTATAACAACTTGTGGTGGAATTAAATATGGATGATTGAAATGGTCTAAACCTCCCCTGATTGTGGAAAACAATATTTTAATATTGTTGGTGAGTGAAAATGATTTTGTCGTGTTTTTATATTTGTTGCACATGAGGACATGCAGAAGGATAAGTGTGGGGGATTTGATATTATTAATGTTTTCATAACTTATTATATAATCCCTTTACTTATTTTATATGAAATGTGCATAATTTGGGTGAAATGTTAATGTTTTAATACTAAATATAATTTTTGATCCTTTTTATAAGTAGTCCAATTGAGTCAGTTTACTATTTTATTTATAACTATCACACTACTGATCAAAATTGTGTGCTGATTGTTTTGTAGGATTTCTAAATCAATATCCAACATTTAATTATATGGGATCATGGTTCAAATCTTCCATTTGAAGGCCCATATAGACTATACAAGAAGGCCTATAAAATATGTGAAGAAACTAGACCAGCCATGAAGATTTAATTCTTGGGCTCAATCAGAAAGTTTAAATTCCTTTATTCTCCTCCAACGTTCTGGGAATAATGTAATTAGTCTTGGATAAAAATTTCAAGGCCCAAATCAAAAGACAAGGGGCCCAAATGATTCATTTAAACTCAGCCCACCATTCTAGATGGGAATTAAAATCAGTACAATATTCATGACATGTATCTTTATCAAGTAATCAAATCAAGATGATATTTTTCATTGTGAAAGAGGAGATATATCTGGCTTACGTTTTGGAAGAAATCATTCGGATTTGAAGGCATCTTCCTATTCCAAATTCCATTCACTTTTTGGCCATCGAATAATCATGGATAGAAATGGACAGTTTAAAATTGTTTATTGAAACCGCAATAACTTTGGATCCATAAGTCAAAATGCCTCCAAATTTTGAGAGTATTCAGCCAACATTAATATATACAACTTTTAAGAATGATATATCTCTAGATTCGGCTATCTGAATGTCCAAATTATCAAGCCAAGTGGAGGGACAAATTGGGAATGCAAACAGTCCACTTCCTTGGCCTATAAATACATTCCCCTACTCTCCTTCAAAGGGGTTGACATTTCAGAAGAGAAGAGAATCAATTGGAATGAAAAATTCCTTTCCAATGTCTTAGGAGGAACTTCCATACTAATGTTTTTACTTGATATACCTCTTCTCCACTCATTGTTTCCTTTTACTTTTGTGTTCTTCATTATTGTAATCTTGTAAATATTTTTTTTGTAATTCTGTTTTAGTGCAAGTTTATTCTTCAATATATCTTTTTATCATCCACCTTATTTAGTTTAATATTAATTTTTTTAAAATAGATAAATAAATCTAAATCCCCTTCCCTTTTTTTGATTTCCCATTCAATCTAAAGTCAGTATTTAATTCCCTTCATCGTTTGTGTGTGTTCAACACACCACTCTTTTATTATCCCTTTCTTTTTCCTATATTCTTAATTTATCATCATAATAATTATAAATAGATTAATAATAATCTAAATGGCTGAGTAAATATACCATTGGGGTGAGTTATAATTTGGGGATATTAAGTGATTGAGAGCCTTTTCTCGATGAGTATTCTTTGAGTTAATATTGTGTATGTTTAACTTTTTATGCCATGTATTAATGACATGTTTTGTTTAATATGTGGATTTCATGGATTATTGGAAGAAAAAATAAACTTCCATAAACAAGTAATGGTAATTATTAGAACCCTAAGTTAAGTTACATCTTCGATAAAAGCTTTAACACTTGGGTATTCCGATCAAAATCATCTTGTGAAGGGGGTATTAATTTAATGCAATATAAAGCAAAGTTCAAGGATATCATAAGATTAAATCCCCAATAATGAAATCAACCCAATCATTATCAATTTGTTAAATCAAACATCATCAATAAATTATTTCATAAGCTCTACAAACAAAACCCTCTAATCAGAATACAATTAACTAAAAACAGCCGACTATTAAAAAGTATCATCGCCGAGGATTCGACCCGAGTGATGCTATACACATTAGAAGAGCATCGGAACCATGATCGGTAGATAGGTGACAATCGGTCGTGCTTTAAATTCATCCCCTCATATCTTTTATTTTCTCCCCCAAATCCCTTGTGCCAAACGAGTTGTTGATTCTTTTCATTTCAAGACCTATTTCACTGAAAGATTAGTATACATGAAATTATTTTGTGATCGATGGCGATGGTAATTGATGGCGGTGGTGTTCAAAATTGGCTTCGTATGTGGATTTTCAACCAATGGCCATGGTGATCGCCTGTTGCAAAGAGTGAACCAACTTTTTAGATTGGCCCACGCCCCTCTCGCTGGTGCACAACACACGAACGTTCTTCATCATATGGGGAGAGGTGTTGGTGAAAAACTCCATCATAATCCAACTAACGGGAGGTCCACCGATCATCGTGTCGAAGAACACCCTGTTGGGATCCAATTATTCTAACCGCAGGCCTTTCGGACCCAACACATAAGACTTTTAAGATTCCATCCTAAAACTCATGAGTGTGATCAGATATTCATCATCCAAGCTTACATGTGAACCGCCATCCTTTATGGAAATCGATGTGGGAAACCAAATACCACACAATTAGATCAATCCGATTCAAATCAAATGGAACTTGCACCTCCATTTATCTCTCTAGGACACACCTTCTACCCACTATTATTAGATAGAATTTCAATACACACCTTTAAGTTGTGGGGCTCTCTCTTGTTCATACTTTATTTCTTACAACTAAGGTTTAGCCTATTTATGCTGTTAAAAAAATATCATGTGTTCATGGTTTGTGTTTCCACATTCGCCCTCCATCTCCAATGTATATGTATGGAGGGTGGGATCTTGTGGATAATATTTGACAAACAAAAAATCCAACGTACCACATTTTTTTGGAAAATATCATCAGTATTAGTGGGTGATTTTGGGGCATTGGATTTGGGTTAGGGATTCAGGATTTTCTGACTCACACAGCATTTCTCGGGGGTGTCCCACACTGGATTAAAGTTTCAAAACTTACCTACATATTATTCTAACCGAAAATCTATAATTAAAAAACTAAATTTATATATTGTTTGAAAAAATAAATTATGTCTTCATGTCTTAAAAATTTATTTAAAATGTGTTGAATTATATAAATGGGATAAAATGAAATGATAAAAATAAAATTGATAGATTTTTTGGAAAAAAGCTTCTTTCTATATTATTTTTTTTAAAATGAATATATTGGGTTATATATTTTATATAATTTTTAGTTTTTCCGTCACTTTTTAAAAAAATTTCTAGCATACATTCTAATGCATATTTGAAAAATAAAAATATAAAATATTTTACAACATCAAATGCAACCAAACGTTTCGATGCTAAATACGTGAGGACATGTTTATTTTATCCCACTGCTAAAATGTATATTACACCATGCCTCTGATATCATTTTTCCCCTAAAATGGAGATGGTGGCACATAAGATAAAATAATAATATATTGATAATGGATATAACTTTCTTCTCACATGTAGCTTATTTTAGAGAGTTTCTTCTAAAAACATAGGTGTCAAACAATGGTTCCATCTCAATGCCCATTTTTAGCGATATAAAAAGTTTATTTACATTAAAAAAATTAATATTTAAGTATACATATATTTATATAAATATATATTGAATATTTAAACAACTAAACATATAGATGGCTCTCTATTATTTGTATTAATATTAAGATATTAATAATAATCATATGAAAGTGTATGAATATATATATGAATATATATATCTAAATTATATATTTATATATTGAAATTAAATTTAATTAACTACACATTTACACACACAACTATATAAATTTAGGCGGGGGGAGATGGTACCCAAGGTGTAACGAAAGGACTAGGAAGGGTGTGGTGTGACATCTCCCAATACCCTCATAACCCATAATCCACAGTTAGAGGCTTGCATGACCAATGAGTGGTAAATTTATTCTATAATTCTAGATTCAACCAAATTTCAAATCTCAGTAGTCTCTTTTAGGGGGGATTTATGGGCCATTTATGGCTATAATTTGAGGGCCCTATTATGGATAGGGAAACATTAAAGTACAAGGCGGGTGGTATGGTGGGCATGTAGTAAGTGCCTTTAGGCCATAAAATGTGAGACCTTTGGGTTATAAAAATTCAAATGAGTTGGCTATAGAGCTAGTCAACCCTTTGACGGAGTTCAACATGTCATTACTAGGAAGCTCGTTTTACCTCCATTGGCAACATCGTTTGCACCATTGAAATTGGATCACCATGAACTATCAAAATATGTCATCAAAACAGGATTCTGAGAAACGTGAATTTTTTGATCACCATAAAAACTCCACTGGTCACCACCCTTTCACCAAAAATCTCTCTGCTACCACTTGTTGTGGTTTTTTGACAACTAAGAGAGATGAATAGAGGGAGAAAACATGCATTTTATTGTACAAAATCAATGGTTATAATATACCCCTCCCACACCACAATTTCTTCCTCACACATGGATCTCTCAAGGCTCTCTTGGATGGAAGAGATCTCTTGGCTCAACTGATGATGAAGGAAGATCCTCTAGCCCTTATTAAATAGGAATGGTGGGTGGTGTCAAGTTTGACACAACTTCCACCAATCCCCCACCTACCTAAGGACTTATCTCATGGATTCCACCTACCATGAACTTCTCCCAATAGTTCCACATACCATTCTATTAGGTGGGGTTGGTGCACTATCCACCTTTGATAGCAATAGAGGGCAGCAGTTGGAAAAAAAATCTCCATCATAGCAGTCGATGGTAAGAAACAACGGTTGAAGGTGACAGTGGCGATCGACGATGGCAGAGCTTGATGGTAGCACACCACCCGTGGAAATTCCAGAACATCATGGTGTCTTGTCCCCGAAACACTTCAATGTTATAGGTCATGGTGGCATGCATGTCGAAGTGGTCTTCTATTCCCTCCCCACGCTCCGTGTGTGGGATTTTCCTCATATTCCCTTCCCAAGATGGCTCTCCTCTATCGGCACTCGAAAATGCTAGGTGAATTTTTGTTAGCATATACATATTCATATTTTTTTATATGGTAAATAAAATGGATAAATTTTTATTTTAAATAAAATGTATAATTAATATTCATTTAAATGATATATATATATATATTTATTTATTTAAAAATAAATTTTATGTAAAAATATGTTTAACTATTTATATATACAATTAAATTTATATACCAAATTATATAAAATTGTTTATATATATATATAAATATATATATATATATATTTATTTATTTATTTAAGAAAGTTAGGCCTTATAATAAAAGATAAGCCAAAGCAACATTACACAAGTCGGGAAAAAACAAGCAAACCACAAAAAGGGATCTCGACCACTCTATAAAGAGGTAAGAAAATGGGTAACGCGGTTACCTTCATTACCAATAGAGGGAAACCCACAATATTATAGCTTAGATACCATGTGTCACAGTTTTCCATAGTAGATCCAAAAAACATAAAGAGACCCTTCACCTTGATATAAAGCATTAACGATAATTTTTCTATCATATGTTTTCCACAATATATATGTATATATTTAATTTTAAATTACCAAAAAACCCTACCACAAAAACGGGACTTCACAGTGTCACCCTTTTAGAGTGACAAAAAAGAATTGTTAAATGTATTCCTTTTTCAGTGCTTTTTTTTGTTGGGGAGAATCCCGAATCCGGGCCCAAAATTAGGTGCCAAAAATATCGTGAGAAACTCATCGAAATATGGAAGTGATATAAGAAGAATAAATGAATCAACACACATGATTTTCTTAATGTGGAAAAACACTACCATGCGGAGGATTAAAAAACCACGGGGAAATTCCCAAAAATATTCACTATGAATCAGAGACTACAAAGAATCCAAGTAATGCCCTAACATGAATTACAAATGAGAGAGCCTAGAAAACCTATGTGAAAACCACACCCTGATACGCCTCTGTCATCTCTCTAATAAAGTGGATTTTTTTCTATTCTTTGTTAACTAGTGATGTTAAATTGTATATTTCAAAAAAAATCATTAAAAATAATATATTTATATTGATATAAATATAATACATATTTTTTAAAAATGTTTTAGATAAGTATAAATAGACACTTACACATAATATATAACATTTTCTGTGAAAATGACTTATAAAAAAATTTTAAAAATATTATTAATTTATAATATGCTAATTATAATCTAGTAATAATCATTTAATAACGATTTGAAGACACAAAAAATTAAATAATTAATAAAACATCTAAAATAAGTTGAAAACGTAACTCAAACTTCAAACGTCCATAAATTTTGATCTGGGTGTCCGTTTGAGCTCAACCACATATCAAATCAAATCATATGACGAGCTCTACACACTGATGAAAATAAAGATCCCTCTATCACGTTTTTTGAGACCAAAAAGGCCCAAAAGGCCTCCAAAAGTGAGTTTCTAGTCGTTATACCCAAATTTTTTAACATTCGATGGAATTTCAGCCTCATTTAAGAGGGTCTTTTTTCCTTTTTCAGTGGAGACTAAATTTATTCCTAGGGATTACCTTCATATTGATATTATGGATTTGAAATTTTATCATTTTTCATAATGTACTGTTATTTATAATCAAATATATATATATATATATATTATATATTCACACATAAAAATTTAATTTTATAGATAAATAATTAATAATATTTGTATTTAAAATATATTTCTCAATATATAAGCCTTATCTAAATAAAAACTAATATTTATTTTATTTAAAATAAGTATATTAGTATTTATAATTCTATATAGTGTGTGTGTGTGTCTATATATATATATATATTGTGTGTGTGTGTCTATATTAAAAAACTGATATATATTATCTATATATTCTAACATATGAATATACATATGAATATATAATATATGTAAATATATATAAATATATATAAATATGTATAAATACGCATAATTATACATACATATACACACATGTATATAATATATATACATGTGTATGTATGTTGTATATATGCAATTATTTATTTATTTATAAACACGCACAAAAAAACATACATTATAAATGTATTTGAAAGTAATCTTATAAATATATATTAAAAAATGAATAAATATTTGGATAATAAATATAACTATATATATATATATAACTAACTAACTATATATATAGGAATATATATATATATATTAATATAACTAAATATATTTATTTTAATATAAATCAATATTAATATATGAATAAATATACCTATATATATATATAAATATATAGATATATCATTAACGGGAGAAAAAAACAAGATGGATGTGTGGTAAAGGTGAAGTCACGCAAGGGAGAGGTCTTAGGTCCAAATCCAGGGCAGAGGGTGCAGGTGCATGGGGGTGCTAGCACTATTAAAGGGTGGGGGTGTGCACCTAGCGTTGTTAAAGGTGTGGAGGTGGTGCGCGCGGGTGGGGCTTCCTAGCACTGTTGAAAGGGGGTCAAGCGTTGTTAAAAGGGAGGTTGGTCTACCCCCAATTTACAGATTTTTTTTTGCATTTATCAATGTTGTTTTGAGCTCTAATAAAAGGGATCCACTTTTAATAGCGCCTTGATTATCAGCTCTTTTTTAGGGTTGATAAAATCTTTTTTAGCGCTAATAAAACCCTATTTTATAGTAGTGGAATATGAAAAATATTAATATTTGAACACCATAATATCTATATGAAACTAATACCTCGATATAAATTATGTCTCAATAGAAAAAGGACAAAAATACCCTCTTAAAAAAAGAATAATTTTCATCAAATGTCGAAAAAGTTGGGTATCCCAACTAAAAACTTAGTTTTGGAGGCCTTCCAGTCATTTTTTACATAGAAAATATACAGATTCAGGTTCCCTTGGGTCTTCAAAATGAAGAGATATTCCAATGATTCGATTTCATATCTCATGCATCTGAAATAGACATTTGGATCAAATAATTAATTGATATTTTAAGATAAGTAAAAAACGTGACTTGAACTTCAAACAATCATAAATTTTGATCCATATGTCCATTTATGATCAATAAGAGGTCTTTCAGGCCCTTTATCAACACTTTTTTAGCACTGATAAAATGACTCTTTTATCAGCCTTTTTTTAGCACTGATAAAAGGGTATTTATCAGTGCTTTTTTAGCACTGATAAAAGGGATCCCCTTTTAATATCGCCTCGATTATCAGTGTTTTTTAGCACTAATAAAACCCTATTTTGTATTACTGAAATATGAAAAATGGTAATATTCAAACACCATAATATCTATATGAAACTAATCCCTATATATAAATAATGTCTCCATAGAAAAAGGACAATATGTCCCTCTTAAAAAAAGAAGAAATTGCATGGAATATTTAAAAATCATGGTATCCCAACTAAAAACTCTGTTTTAGAGACCTTCCATGCCTTTTTTTACATAGAAAATACTTATATTGGGGTTCCCTTAGGTCTTGAAAATAAATAGATCTTCCATATATTTGATTTCATATCTCATGGATCCTAAGTGGACATCTGAATCAAAATGTTATGGTCGTTTGAAGTTCAAGTCATGTTTTGAACTTATCTTATAATATTAATTAATTCATTAGTTTTTTCTATCACCAAATTGTTATTAAATAACTATTACTTAATTATAATTTACAAATTAATAATTAATATTAATTTGTAATCATTTTTAAACAATTTTCACTAAATAAAATATATATTAACTGTCAATACATATTTAGTATCATATTAATCATATTTAGAAAAATATATTTCATATAAATAAATTAAAATATATTTCTATACTAATATGTGATTTTTTATAATTTATATTTTCTATGATAGTCACATTTTAGTAGCATAATGAAATGTGATGATAAATGGCTCCTTTATCAGTGCTAAAAAAGCACAGATAAAGGCTAAGAATGGACTTATAAAGCCGGTCTTTATGAGTGCTAAAAAAACACTAATAAAAACTAGTCTCTATTAGCACTTTTGTAGCATTTGTAAAGACCTCGTTTATCATTTCTTTTAGTTAGTTCTGATCAAGGTTCCACCTTTATCAGATCTTTTCTTTTAGCATTGATAAAATGTAGTGCTTAATGTGCATGAATATTTTGTAGCGATGTGGGTATACTTCTTGAAACACATGTTAGAAGTGTTTAGAGTTTTTTGTTCAAGGAAAAGCTATGGTGGTCAAGGAAATAGGGTATAATGTGAAGTGTCTGAGATCAGAAATGGTGGTGAGTATGCTAGAAGGACACTACAAAAAGAAACAATGTTTAGCGGTATTTTATTTAGAGGAGGTTTTCAAAACCAATGCTAAATTTTTAGTTTTTATTTTTTTAGTAGAAGTTTTAGAAAACCATAGCTAATTCACAGTGGTTTTTTATTTAGTGGTTGTTCATTTCGAAGCGATTTAAACCACCACTAAATAATAAGTGGAGGCATTAATGTTTTTTTAAACGTTTTTACTTTTTAAATTTATAATTATATATTGTTTATTGTTTATTTATTATTATTATTATTATTGTTATTGTTATTATTATGTTTAGATTATTATTATTATACATTATGTATTATTTGTTATTATTTATTATTTAATAAGAACTTATTATTATTTATTTAAAATTTTAAATAATTAAGAATGATTAATTAATAATTTTTTTAAAAAAAATTTAAATTTTAGTTATTTCATAATCATTGCTTTTTAATTGTTAATTTTAAATCTTTTTTAAATATATATTTTTATATATTTTTATATTTATATATATTTATATATGTTATGTGGGTAAATATATATATATATTTATACGTATGTATATATGTGTGTGTGTGTGTGTGCATATCTATATATTATATATTATATATTATATATCATTTATAATTTATAATTTATTTGTATATATTTATATATATTATGTGGGAATACATATATATCTCTATGTGTGTGTGTATTTATGTATATTTATATGGGTTTTTATTTATATTTATTTTTATATTTATATATAATTATCTTTAATTATATATATATATATATATATATATATATTTGTGTGTGTATTTATATATATTTATGTAAATTTATTTTTCATTATTAATATATATGCCTTTATATATATTTATGTAAATGTATTTAAATTTTAATATATTTATAGATAATTATACATATTTATTTATGTTAATGTGTGTTAATATATATTTATATTTCTTTATATTTCTTTATATATATTATGTAGGTATATATATGTTGTTATATTTAATAATATATTTAGAGATATGTGTATATATTATATATTTAATGAAAATTTATTTATGTAAATATATATTTCTCGATATTTTTATATATTTATGAATATTTATATAAATTAACATATATATATAAATAAATTTATTTATTTGTAAATATATAATAAATAATAAATTTAAGAAGAAGAAAAACTATTGATAAATATTTTATGGTGGTTTAAACTATTGTTAAATACCATTTGAGAAAAAATTCCCAACACCCAAATACATGACCCTATTAGAAATCATCATAGAACATTTATTAGTGGTTTAAATTGACACTAAATGCTAAAAAACCAATGTTAAACCTATTTTTTCTTGTACTGGGAATTTCAGGAACTACATGAGACACAACTGACTATAGTATGAAAAAACATTTCACGGAATGCCTACATGGGTGAAACGATGAATTGAACATTCATGGAAAGAACGCGGAGCTTCAAAATGTATTAACTATATAACGTTTTATTATTATTATATATAAATTCAATTTATTTTATAATTTTAATTATCCTAATACTTAAACATATTTATTTATTTATTTACCCTTTCATATATATATATATTCAAATGTATACTATATATTTCTTTTGAAATGTTTTTCATTCCTTAGAATTTTTACCTATTCCAATCAATGTTTTCTTTCCCAAATGTTTTCATATAAACCTTTTTTTATTTTATTTTTATTTTTTTCATTCCCAACACTTTTTTGGCATTTTTTTATGTCTTCTAAAGGTAAATATTAAATACAATGGTTTTACATTTTTTTAATATGTGTAACACCTCCAAACACTACTACAAAAACGGGCAAGAAAAGTGCTACCTTTATCAGCGCTAATCAAAAAGCGCTGATAAAGGATAATCTTTATCAGCGCTATTTAAAAGCGCTGATAAAGGGATGATTTATCAGCACTTTTCTAGCACTGATAAAGGAAAGGTTTTAACAGCGCTAGAAAAGCACTGATAAAGCCCCCCTTTATCAGCGCTTAAATTTTAGCGCTGATAAAGGGTGGCTTTATCAGCGCTAAAATTTAAGCGCTGATAAAGGGGGGATTTATCAGCGCTTTTCTAGCGCTGTTAAAACCTGTCTCCGATTTTATTAAAAGGAGGCCGACAGTCTCCTCTTTTTTATCGTGCCCTAAGCTCTCGCGGGACTGTACCCTTGCGACTGCTTCCTCCTCCCGATCTTCCCTTTGTCGGACCTCCGTTGTACTCCTTCTCCTTCTTCTCGACCCTCTTCTGCGGATCTTCCTCCCTTCCGAACCCTACTCCTCCTCTTCAACGGTTGGCGGCTCCTCCCGTGCACCCCTACTCCGGCGGTCGCGTCTTCCAGGCAGCGCAGAAGGCTCCCTCACCTCTTTAGACTTCCGATTTCTTCACCCAAGGTATGTGGATGCCCTAAATATTGTTTTGCAGTGTAGGTTTTTATGTGGTTGTCATTTATTTGTCGCCTCTGCTTCCCCTCCTCCCTCTTTTTAGACTGAATCAATGTTATTCACTCTACTCCTGGTGATGATTTTTTTTGCATATGTTTTCGATTATTCGTTCTTCAAATCTGCTACTGCTGTGTGTATTTTTGATTTGATTTTCCTTATGTTAGTAATGTTTATTTCTACTACATCATGAATTTACTCCACTTTAACTTCAATTGGTTCTGTTACTGGTTTTGATAGTGAGTCACATTAGGGGGGGCTGGTTTGCAGGGGGTGTGAGGGGGGGCTGGTGTGTGCAGGGGTACGGGATGGGTAGGTTTGGTGTGTGCAGGCAGGGGGGAGAGGGGGTTGGCGTGTGTAGGGGGGAGGCTGGGTTTGGTGTGTGCAGGCAGGGGGGGAGAGATAGGCTGGGTTGGTTTAGTGTGTGCAGGCAGGGGGAGAGGGGACAAGATGGTTTGCAAGAGGGAGTGGGTAGGGGGCATGAGGGGGGAGGGAGGCCGGTTGGTGGTGCTGCTGGAGGGGGATGGGTCTGGCGTGCTGGTGGGGGGGGGGCTGGCTGGTTTGTAGGGGGCAGGCTGGTTTGCAGGGGGGAGTGTGTGTGTAGGGGGGAGGTTGGCTGGCAGGCGCAGGGGTGCAAGGAGGCTGGTGGTGCAGGGGTGCAGGGGGGGGGGGTCTGGTGTGCAGGCACGGGGGAGAGGGGGGCAGGCTGGTTGGTTTGTAGGGGGAGGGGGAGGCTGGTGTGTGTGTGCAGGGGGGAGGGTGCAGGGGTGAAAGGCTGCTGCAGGCTGGTGTAGGGGTGCAAGGGTGCCATACAGGGGTGGAGGGGTGTTGTGCGGGGGTGCAGGAGGGGGGAGGGGAGGGGGCAGGGAGTGCAGGGGGAGGGGGGCAGGGAGTGCAGGGGGAGAGGGTTGTTTTTTTGTACGGGGTACAGGAGGGGGGAGGCTGGTGTGCCTGGGGGAGGGGGACAGAGGGTGCAGGGGGCTGAAATTTTTGTGCAGGGGGGCTGAAATATTTGTGCGGGGGGGGGGGGGGGGGTCTGGGTTTTTTGTGCAGGGGTGTAGGAGGGGGGAGACTGTGCAGGGGGGAGGGGGCAGGGGGAGAGGGGTGTTGTGTTGTACAGGGTACAGGAGGGGGGGGGGGCTGGTGTGCCTGGGGGAGCGGGCAGAGGGTGCAGGGGGAGGGGGCTGAAATTTTTGTGCAGGGGGGCTGGTTTTTTTGTGCAGCAGGCTGGTGCAGTGCAGGGGGTCCATCGGGTTGGGTCTAGGGGGGTTGGGTTTGAGTGGATGGTCCGGGTCCGTTGGGTTGGGATGGGTTGGATTGGTTTGGGTCGGGTTGGGTCGGGTTTACACATATAACCCGACCCAAATTGACCCGACCCTCGATGGGTTGGGTTGGGTTGGGTTGGGTCCTTCGGGCATGCGACGGGTAACCCGACCCCACTGGGTCGGGTTGGGTCAGGTTGGTTGCTCCGGAAGCTTGTGACCCGACCCGACCCAACCCGAACTTTTTTGTTCGGGTCGGGCCTTGAAACACCTCCAACCCGACCCGACCCGACCCATGGACACCCCTAGTTTATATGATGCGCTATTGTGCCGTGTGGTGAACCTTCTGCATGTTGACTATAAAATTTAAAATTAATTCAGTAGATTATCATGTCTTAAATTGGTTAGTCATTGTGCACCAAACTTATTCTTTGGAGGTTGTATACCTTACTCGAATCACCCCCTTATGGTGTGTTTCTTATAGGCCCATGACCCCTATTGATCTTTGGCTTGAAATTGAACCACCTTTGACATGTGTTGATATATCCCATGCCCATGGGTTTATTAAAGGGAATTAATGATATTTATGTGTAATGGACATACCCATGGACTACTTGATCACTTATAAATGAATTAAATAAAATTTGAATGGTAAGGCCATGTTCCTTAACCATTTTTAAACAATGTAGTGCTATTGATTATATACCTTGGACCCCATCTTACTAATTATCAGTTATAAGACATAAATTTATCGAATTAATTGATAAAATGCAAGGGTGATATTCCTTAGACTTGATCATAATATGATATGGATGTGATTACATCATTATTACCTTCTTTAATGAATATGATGTTTCATATTTATTATTTGGAATTAATAGACATGAACTTCCATATTGCTTATTCGAAATTAATGGAATTAACATTCTATATTGTTTGTTTGGAATTAATGGACATGGCGTTCTGTATTTCTTATTCAGGATTAATGGACATGAAATTCCTTATTATTTATTTGGAATTAATAGACATGACGTTCCATATTTCTTATTCAAAATTAATGAACAATATGCTCCTTATGGTTTACATGGAATTAATGGACACGACATTCGTTATTGTTCATTTGTAATTAATGGACATGATGTTCCATGTTGTTTATTCAGAATTAATGGCGATGAATAAAGATTGGATGGATGCTAATCGTTTGACAATAGAGTATGAGAACAGAGTGAAAGAGTTCATCAAGTTTGCACAGTATCATGCAAAGGATCATTCTCAACTCCTTTGTCCGTGTTTACGTTGTTGTTATTCTAGAATAATTACTCCAGAGGAGTTGGAAGAACATTTGATATGTCACGGAATAGATAGGAGTTATAAATGTTGGAATAAACACGGGGAAAAAGCGAATGTAGCTATTGGCTGGAATAAAACTGCATTTTATGGATCATCAGATATGATTACAAATATGGATAATGAAGAAGACCGTATAGAGGATGTGATTACAGATATCAATGATTATGAAGATCGTATTGAGGAAATGAAAAGGACAGTTGAACATGAACTCCGTGATTGCCCAAAATTGTTTGAGAAGTTAAAGAGTTGTGCATAGACGCCATTGTATGCTGGTTGCACTAAATATACTGCATTTTCAGCTGTACTGAAGTTGTATAAATTGAAAGCAGGCAACGGATGGAGTGATGTCAGTTTCACGGAACTACTTGCTCTTTTGAATGACATGCTTCCAGAAGATAATGAGCTCCCAAGACGAACATATGAAGCTAAACAAATGCAACACTCGATGGGTATGATTTCTGAAAGAATACATGCCTGCCCGAAAGACTGTATATTGTTTCGCAAGGAGAACAAATCACTTACAGAATGCCCAAAGTGTGGTGCTTCTCGATACAAGAAATATGAACGCAGTCCTACGAAAGTTGTATGGTACTTTCCAATAATTCCAAGGTTTAGGCGTCTATATGGAAGTGAAGAAACTGCAAGACAATTGTCGTGGCATGCAAATAAAAGAAATAAAGATGGAAAATTACGTCACCCGGCCGACTCTCCTCAATGGAAGAGAATTGATCATGAGTATCCTGAATTTGGAAATGAGTCGAGAAACCTGCGTCTTGCGTTATCTACCGATGGAGTGAATCCTTTTGGTTTTCAAACCAGCACTCATAGTACTTGGCCTGTTATGTTGGTAAATTATAACTTGCCACCCTGGTTATGCATGAAACGGAAATTCATTATGTTATCTTTGCTTATATCAGGACCAAAACAACCAGGTAACGATATTGATGTATATTTGGTTCCCTTGATCGATGATTTGAAGTTACTGTGGGATTCATGTGTTATGTTGTATGATTCTTATGAAAAAGAATAACTTCACGTTGAGAGCGTTGTTGTATGGGATGATAAATGATTTCCCTTCTTATGGAAATTTGTCAGGCTATAGCATTAAAGGAAGTCAAGGGTGTCCTGTGTGCGAAGAAGATACAGAATCAATTAGGTTGAAACATTAATCCAAATTTGTGTTTCTAGGACATCGTAGATTTCTACCCCGTCGACATAAGTACCGATCTTGGACGACATCATTCAATGGAAGTTCAGAACAACGCAAAACACCGTCTCCATTAACAGGTGATCAGCTGTTTGAGAAAGTAAAAGACGTGAACACTGTTTTTGGTAAACCATTTTCGAAAAACCTTACGAAAATCGGTTGGAAAAAGAGATCAATTTTTTTGAATTACCATACTGGAAATGTCTGTACGTCAGACATTTTCTTGATGTGATGCATGTGGAAAAAAATGTATGTGACAGTGTTATAGGAACGTTGCTAAATGCTCCTAGTAAAACAAAGGATGAAATTAAGGCAAGTTTGGACATGGTTGACATGGGAATAAGAGAAGATTTGGCTCCCGTGAAGGGTGAAAATCGAACGTTTCTTCCTCCAGCTGCGTACACTCTTTCTAGGGATGAGAGATATCAGTTTTTCAACTTCTTCAATGATGTAAAGGTTCCAGAGGGATATTCATCAAATATCAAAAACATTGTGTCAATGAATGATTTGAAGTTAAAAGTTTTGAAATCACATGACTTCCATGTTTTGATGCAAGATTTAATTCCTATAGCTTTACGTTGCATTTTGCCCAAGAATGTTCGTCATACGTTAAGCAAAATTTGTTTCTTCTTCAAAGCTATATGCAGCAAAGTTTTAGACCCGGCGAAATTGCCAGCTATGAAAAAAGAAATTTTCATCATATTATGTGAATTAGAAATGTTCTTCCCGCCCACATTCTTTGATATGATGGTTCATTTGATGGTTCATTTGGTGAGAGAGGTTTGACTTTGTGGTCCTGTGCACTATAGATGGATGTACTCCGTTGAACGGTATATGAAGATTTTGAAAGGGTATGTCAAAAATCGAAGTCGGCCAGAGGGTTGTATTGTGGAGAGATATATTGTTGAGGAAGCCATTGAATTCTGTACTGAATACCTATCTGATGTGGAAAGCATTGGTCTGCCGAAATCTCGTCACACTGGACGCATTGAGGGTGAGGGAATTTCTGGAAGAGATGTTGTGACAATCAATATTACTGATCGGGAGCAGGCCCACCTTTATGTTTTGCATAACAGTTGGGAGGTTGCTCCATATATTGAAACCCACAAAGAAATTTTGAGGCAGTTGAATCCATCAAGGGCTGAAAAATGGATAGCAAATACACATAATCGGCTTGTGCAAAGCGATTTCCACATTGTTTGTAGCAACCACATTTGCTCCAACACTCTAATGATCTTCATTGATTCATGTCTTTTATACTCTTCCAGAAACTCTTATCTAAGAAGGTCAACTATCGTGTATGCATACTCACCTTCAAATGTGATGTGTACGAGTCAACCCCGCCTCAATCTGAGGCCTGTTGTGGCTGACACAACTCCAAGTGCCTCTGTTTTGTTCAAAATGGACTTATTTTTAAGTGAGAAATCAACAACTAACATACGGGAAACCGACCAAACTCCTTCGGATTGTGTTGACACTTTAGGACAACGATTCATGGGTTATATGTGACGTGTACGACTCAACCCCGCCTCAATCCGAGACGCGGTGTGACCGGTATCACTCCAAGTGTATGTATTTTGTTTAAAATGGACAATATTTTACGTACATATGCCAAACCGATCTAACGGCTTCTGATTGTGTTGATACTTTTGCACAACTATCCATGACTCATGTGTGATGTGTATGAGTCAACCCTACATCAATCCGAGGCCCGGTGTGGCCGACACCACTCACAGTGTCTCTGTTTTGTTAAAAATGGACTTAATTTTAAGTGAAATCAACAACTGACATACGGAAAACCGACCAAACGCATTGGGATTCTATTGAAACTTAAGGAAAACAATCCATGGGTCAAATGTGACGTGTACGAGTCAACCCCGCCTCAATCAGAGGCGCGGTGTGACTGGTATCACTCCAAGTGTATGTATTTAGTTTAAAATGGACAATATTTTACGTACATACGCCAAACCGATCTAATGGCTTCTGATTGCGTTGATACTTTTTCACAACGATCAATGACTCATGTGTGACGTGTACGATTCAACACCGCATCAATCCGAGGCCCGGTGTGGCCGATACCACTCACAGTGCCTCTCTTTTGTTCAAAATGGACTTATTTTTAAGTGAAATCAACAACTAGCATGCGGCAAACCGACCAAACGCATTTGGATTCTATTGAAACTTAAGGACAATGATCCATGGGTCAAATTTGACATTTAAGAGTCAACCCTGACTCAATCCGAGGCCCGGTGTGGCCGAAACCACTCAAAGTGCCTCTATTTTGTTCAAAATGGATTTATTTTTAAGTGAAATCAACAACTGACATACGAGAAACCGACCAAACGCCTTAGGATTGTGTTAACACTTTAGTACAATGATCCATGGGTCATATGTGATGTGTAAGAGTCAACCCTGCTTCAATCTGAGACGCGGTGTGGCCGGTATCACTCCAAGTGTATGTATTTTGTTTAAAATGGACAATATTTTACATACATACACCAAACCGACCAAACACATTCGGTTTCTGTTGAAACTTAAGGACAATGATCCATGAGTCAAATTTGACGTGTACGAGTCAACCTCGCCTCAATCCGAGGCCCGGTGTGGCCGACACCACTCAAAGTGCCTCTGTTTTTGTTAAAAATGGACTTAATTTTAAGTGAAATCAACAACTAACATATGACAAACCAACCAAACGCATTCAGATTCTGTTGAAACTTTAGAACAATGATACATGGGTAAAATGTGACATGTACAAGTCAACCCCGCCTCAATCCGAGGCCCGTTGTGGCCGACACCACTGAAAGTGCCTTTGTTTTTGTTAAAAATGGACTTAATTTTGAGTGAGAAATCAACAACTGACATACGGGAAACTGACCAGACGCATTCGGATTCTATTGAAACTTAAGGACAATGATCCATGGGTCAAATTTGATGTGTATGAGTCAACCCCAACTCAATCCGAGGCCCGGTGTGGTCGACACCACTCAAAGTGCCTCTGTTTTGTTCAAAATGGACTTATTTTTAAGTGAAATCAACAACTGAGATATCCACCTCACATGTAGTGTAGACCCTCCCCAAGACTTGGCATGAATTTTTGAGATACACAAACATGGGGTGGATTACATGGCTTTCCTACATGGAATATATCCCACTACACGTCTTTAATGAGCCAGCTACGCAGTTTATCCCTTGTACAGATACACAGGAAGAATCACACGAGATCGACGTCATGTACTAACATAGGGCAAGGGTGCATAAGAGGACACAAGATCAAAGGGTAACACGTATATGTTTTTTAACATGCCATGTAATTTCCTATTGATATGACATGTATATTCACACAGGCAGCTGAACATTGGAGTTACCCAGGGTAAAGGGACAAGGCATGTGACCCTTTAAATGAAACATAATTTTATGTACCATGATTGATCTCTTTGAACACTATATAAAGGAAATATTTCATTAGGGTTGGCTCCCATGATCCTTCCTAGGGTGGTTTTGGTATCTTTTCCTACTTACGGTAGTACGATCGCTTCAGCAGGACGTCCTAGACATAGTTGGAGTCTCTCTGAAAGTCCTGGAGTGAGATCATATATCTATTTTTGAGGTCCAGGTAGAGTCATGTATCAACGCAACCAATCCTACCAGACATTGATCCTATATATAGAATGTTAATCTTTATGTCTCATTACAGTCCCCTAGTTTATGATATGTTACCTTTTTTGTATTAATATACATAATTACTAAGGGTGATGGTTGGGAGAGTTGGGATATCCTTTTTATGTATTGCAGAATGATTCAAGGAGCATGGGCTCTGCACGATTTGTCAAAACCAAGTGGCAATCCAAGGAGAAACAATGCATAGTGGAATGTTCTAGTATTTATCTTCTGAGTTGTGTAGGAATATTTTGTGATACTATGTAATGAGGTAGTTTTTGTTTCTGGGTAGACGGTATCTAACTCATGGTAAGAACACTGTTTGGTTGGGTTGTGATCGGTTGATGACATGCTTGTGGTTGATATACTGGTTTTTGTGCAGGTCTGTGGTTGATATAATGGTTTTTGTGCAGGTCTACTCGGCTGGCTGTACTGGTGCAAGTTTTTTAGTAGCAGCAGGCAGGGATTTAACAGCGCTTTTTTAGCGCTGTTAAAGGCGACATTTAACAGCGCTAAAAAAGCACTGTTAAAGGAGATATTTAATAGCGCTAAAAAAGTGCTGTTAAAGGCAACATATAACAGCGCTTTTTAGCGCTGTTAAAGGTGTCCTTTAACAGCACTTTTTAGCGATGTTAAAGGTATCCTTTAACAGCGTTTTTTTTAGCGCCGTTAAAGGCGACATTTAACAGCGCTTTTTTAGCGCTGTTAAAGGTGACATTTAACAGCGCTGTTAAAGGACCCCCCCCCCCCCTTTATCAGCACTGAGATTTACAGCGCTGTTAAAGCCCGATTTTAGCGCTGTTATTGCCCGTTTTAGTAGTAGTGAAATGCCACTATAAATATCACCGCCATTGTTTTATTTCTTTTTTTCAAATAAACGTTTTTTTTCATCTGCATCAGTTTTATTGAATTATATTATGTCATTATAGTGTAAATTAAAGACACTCAAATGAACCATTCATGTTCATGTTTTTACGTTTTTTTAATACAATTGTAACACCCCAAAGGCCACTATAAATACCACCACCATTTTTTTGTCTTTTTTTCAAATAAACGTTTTTCTCACCCGCATCAGTTTTATTGCATTATTCTATGTCTTTATGGTGTATATTAAAGACACTCAAACAAACCATTCATATTGATGTTTTTATGTTTTTTAATACAATTGTAACACCCCAAAGGCCACTATATATAGCACCACCATTGTATTTATTTCTTTTTTTCAAATAAACATTTTTCTCATCGGTATCAGTTTTATTGCATTATTCTATGTCTATATGGTGTATATTAAAGACACTCAAACGAACCATTCATATTAATGTTTTTATGTTTTTTTAATACAATTGTAACACACCAAAGGCCACTATAAATAGAACCGCCATTGTATTAGGTCTTTTTTTCAAATAATTTTTTTTTCATCCCCATCAGTTTTATTGCATTATTTTATGTCTTTATGGCGTATATTAAAAACCCTCAAACGAAGAATTCATATTAATGTTTTTAGGTTTTTTAATACAATTGTAACATCCCAAAACGCCCGAGGAAGTGAAAGTAAAGGAATATTAGTAAAGTTTAGTGCGCGGGTGCAGAGTGTGGAGGGTGGTAATGAATTTGGAAAGACGTATAACTTTGAGCGCAATAAAATGAAGAGGAGGATATTCATGGCAGTGGGGTGGGAGTCAAAATGGGACCCCGTCTGCCCCTGACAGCTGACCTAAAGAAGCCCTAGCAGAACCTGGAGAAGGTTCAGGACAGGAAACAAACTTCAGCCTGGAAACGATGATCAAATACGGATAGAATGAGGCATACAGGAGCGGCGGGAGGAGCAGGAGGAGGCTGGGGAGAAAGACGTATACCATGCAGCGTAATAAAATGGTGACGAGGAGGAGATTCATGGCTATGGGGTTAGTGTCGAATGGGGACACCGTCTTCCACTGATATTGAACCTGAAGAACCCCTACCAGAACCTGGAGAAGGTTCAAGAAAGACATCAGAACAATGGGAAAATACGTATAAAATGAGAAGTCTATATAAGTGTGTTTGGAAGCCTCACAATTAATATATTTTCTAAACCTTCTCGGGGTTCTCATAAGGCTTCTTCAGGTAAACTACCATGGGGAAACATTGGACGTGGCGGGCGAATGCAGAAACACGAAACCCGAATGAAAGTATCTCCCATTGTTCCGATGTATTTCCTGAATCTTCTCATGGTTCTCATAGGGCTTCTTCAGGTAAATTACCATGGAGAGACCGTGTCCCCTTTCGTCTCCCACCCCACTACCATGAAACTCCTCCACCTCATCCTTTTCTTCCACGCTGTGCTCTTCATCGTTGATAATTTACCACACTCCACCCTCTAAATTGGAGCCTTGAAGGCCATTTGGGTCAGAGCCCTAGCAGTTTTATTCATACCACAGCTAATGGCCGCACCGATCGCCTTTCCCCTCTCCATCCTCCTAATTCTCATGTACACCGTGTTCCTGGACTACCCAATGCCCACATGTTTTTTTTAATGCACAATATGATTCCAAGTGTGCTGACCCATGCATAATCACTCTTTATTTTATTTAAAATAACCGTTTTCCCCAGCATATTCCATTATTTAAGAAAATCACCTAACATTTCAGGTACATAAATATATTTGTTATTTTTTTTGATCTAAATCTAATGAATACCGGATCTTTTTTTCCTTCAAGTTGTGCAGGTCTCTCTTTTTCTTTAGGTTATTTCTGACGGTTAGGATTTAATATATTTTTGGTGTTATTGAAATCTCATTTGTTTCCCATCCGATTTATTTTCCTTTCTCGAAGAAGAAAGGGACAGACTTTCATTCGGGTTTCGTGTTTGTGCATTGTCCTGCCATCTCAAATGTATATATGTACATACTGTGGGGTCATGTGGGGAATATAGGACAAACTTAAAATCCAACGCACCACATTAATATTTTTTCACATAAAATATATGAGCATCCGTACTCACACATATATACATTTTTGTAGGTATAGACATATTAATATATCTTTATATGAAAGATAAAATAGATAGGTTTTTATTTTAAATTAAGTTGATGATTAATTTTTATTTACATATGATTTATATATTTAAAAAGCTATTATATATATAAATATGATTAAATATTTATTTATACAATTAAATTTTTATATCTAATTATATACAGATATATATATATATATTAAAAGGAAAGGTTTTCCTTATATAAAAGATTTTCAAATGTAACATTACACAACTTTGGAGGAAACGAAGCAAACCAGCAAAAGGGGACCTAACCACCCCGTACAGTGGTAAGAAAAAGGGCAATACGATTACCTTCATTCCCAATAAAGGAAAACCAACAAGGTGATAGCTTAAATTCTATGAGCTAGATTTTTTCTACATTAGATGAAAAAAATGAACAACCCCTTCACCTTGATCCAAAGTTTTAACGATAATTTGGCAATCAGATGTTGTCCGCAATATATATGTATATATTTAATTTTAAATAACCATACAATATGAAAAATGTTAATATTTGAACACAAATATATATATATATATATATATATGAAAGTAATCCCTCAGAACAAATTAACTCTTCAAAAAAAAGGACAAGAAGACCCTCTTAAATGAAGAATAAATTTCATCGAATGATGAAAAATATGGGTATCCCAACTAAAAAATCAGTTTTGGAGGCCTTTAATGCCTTTTTTACTAAGAATAACACTAATGGGGGTTCCCCTAGGTCATGAAAATGTCTAGATCTTCGCAAGATTCAGTTTGATATCTAATAGAGCCCAAACGGATAGTTGAATCAATAGTTATGACAGTTTGAAGTTCATGTCAGGTTTTCAACTTATCTTAAGATATTAATTAATTCATTAATTTTTTTCTACGGCCAAACTGTAATGAAATAACTATTAATTAATACTAATTTACAAATTAATAATTAGTATTAGTTATTAATTATTTTTTAAACCATTTTCACAAAATATATTATATGTTAAGTTTAAATACATATTTAGTATTATATAATTCATATTTAAGAAAATATATTTTATATATATCAATAAAAATATATTTATATATTCAAATTTTATGTTTAATAATTTTTTTTATGATAGACTCCTTTTATCACCATAAAAAAAACACTGATAAATGGTTGCTTTGTCAGCATAAAAAAACATAGATAAAGGCTAAAAATAATACTTATAAAGGAGGTCTTTGTCAATGATAAAAAATACTAATAAAATTCAGACTTTTCAGCTCTTTTTTAGCGCTCATAGAGACCTCGTTTATCAGTGCTTTTATTTATTATTGTAAAAAATACCCCCTTTATGAGTGATTTTTTTAGCATTGATAAAATGTAGCGCTAAATGTGCATGAAACACAAGTTAGAAGTGTTTGGATTTTTTTATGGAAAAATTATGGTGGAGAGTGAGAGAATATATAATGTTATGTGTCTGATATAAGAAACAAGGGTAAGTATGCTCGAAGGACACTATAAAAATGGTGTTAAGCGACATTTTATTTATCAGCAGCTTTCAAAATGAATGCTCTATTTTTTATTTTTTATTTATTTAGTTGTGGTTTTAAAAAATGGTCACTAATTCACAATTTTTTTTATTTAGTGTCAGTTCGTTTTTCAATAGTTTAAACCCTCACTAAATAATAAGTGGTTGTTTGTAAATATTTTTTTCATAATTTCTTTAAAAATGTTTTTAATTTTTTAATTTATAATTATATATTTTTTATTTTTTATTTTTTATTTGTTGTTGTTGTTGTTGTTGTTATAATTCATTATATATTATTTATTTTTTATTATTATTTATTATTTAGTAATTATTTTTTATTTTTTATTTAAAATTTTAAATAATTAATATTGATTAATTAATAATTAATAATTTTTAAATTTTAATTATATTCTCACCATTAATTATTACTTATTAATTTATGATTGAGGCGTTGACATAGGTGGCAGCGATGCTGGTATGACGCAGGCATGTGGTGACTAAACATGATGCAGGTAAGGCGTGAAGACACGTGGACATATTGATGCAAGAAGGGCCTTTGGGCCATAAAACACGAAGGGGAATTCGATTCATCCAATATTGGGCCTATGGTTCTTCAATATATAAATAAATAGGGAGGAATGTGTGAGTTATCCCTTAGGAGGGCTATGACATGCCTTTCTGTTCGGTGTGTGTGTAGTGTGTGTGTGTGTGTTTGAATGTAATTTTACCCTCAAACACCTTATATATATATATATATCTTTATGTGTGTATTTATGTACCTTTATATGGGTATCTATATATATATAATTATATTTAATTATATGTATGTGTGTGTATTTATATATATTTATGGATATACATTGTATTTATATACAATTACTTATATTTATATGTATATATATAGATATTTATAAATATTCATATGCATTTATATTTATATATATATTTAGATATTATATGGATATATAAAGTTACATGTATCTATATGAATCTATATGTATAATTATTTTCTTTTATTAATAATTGTATTTATTTAATTATTTATATATATTTATGTTAATCAATTTATATTTTTATATATTTATAGATAATTAAATGTATTAATGTATATATATATATATATATATTGTTGATAAATAAAAAATTGTTGCAAAAAACCACTGTGAAAAGATTATCAACATGCAAATACGTGACGCTATTAGAAAACATCAAACATCATTTATCAGGAACATGAAAATCCTTTGCTGGAACTGTCGGGGGCTTGGAAATCCCCGAACGGTTCGTGTTCTCCGTCACTGGAGTTCCAAATATCTCCCTGACATAGTTTTTGTATCTGAAACTATGTTGGATTGCAAGGATGTTGGCCTGTTGGGTTTGAATATTGGATTCAAAAATGTCATTACCATTGGAAGACAGGGACACTCTGGTGGCCTCTTTCTTGTGTGGAAGGAAGATCTTGGGGTCCAGATTTCAAATTTTTTAATCAATCACATTGCGGTTACAGTTGCTGGCCCAGGGTCTCCAACTTGTTCATTTGTAGGATTCTATGGGTGGTCGGGTGGGAATAATAAGCACAAATCATGGGCCCTTTTGAATTAGCTGTGGAACTCTTTACCTGGCCCTCTTCTGGTAGGGGGGGATTACAACGATGTCCTTTTTCATCATAAAAAAGAAGGGGGACGCGTGAGGAGTGGTGCTACTATGGATGAGTTTAGGAATTCCCTTTTGTCGAACTCTCTTCATGACCTCGGGTTTTCTGGCTGTCCGTTCACTTGGAGGAGGGGTAGGTCAATGGAGAACCGTCTTGCGGAAAGGTTGGATAGATTTATTGTGAATGATGAGTGGACTTCTCTTTATCATTCCTTATCTATTGTTCACCTACCCCCAGTCTCTTCTGACCACTTTCCAATTATCTAGTCGATGCTCCCTCAAGGGAAACGGAGGAGGCCTATGCGAACATTTCGATTTGAATGTATGTGGATCCAAAACAACAACTGTGAAAAGGTGGTCCAAGCAGCATGGGAGGGACCGAATCAGTGCATCATGTCTAATATCCTCAATACTATGTCTTGCTTACAGAAGTGGAGCTCAATGAGGTTTGGAGACTTTGATAGATGCATTAATGAGGCTGATACTCGCTTAAAGCGACTCCACTCTTCTCCTTGTTCTGCCTCTATTATAGAATATGTCTTCATTGCAGAAAAGAATCTTAATACAGCACTGAGGGAGAAGTAGAGTTTCTGGTTTCTTCGAGCAAGACTGTCTCACATCAGAGATGGCGATCAAAATACCAACTACTTTCACCACAGAGCGTCTTCATGGAGAAGGAAAAATCATATCACACATCTGGAGGATCCCAACAGGAGAGTTGTTCATGATATTAAGGATATTCACTCCATCATCCTGAATTATATCAACAAACTCTATGAAGCGGAAAGAATCAGCACTCTTAAAGGTATGACTAGCTGCATCCCAAAGTTGGTTACGGAAGATATGAATCATCAGTTGGAAAGAGATATCTCTGACGATGAATTTTTTGGCACTCTGCATCTTATTCACTCGACCAAGGCCCTAGGGCCTGATTGGTTTCATGCTATATTCTTTAAACTATTTTGGCATATCATTGGGCCTGATGTGGTGGCCCTGCTGAAGGAGCTGCGGGGTAGGTAGAGCATCTATTGAATCCCTTAATGAAACTCTTATTACTCTTATCCCAAAAACTCATTGACCTCAGAAAGTCTCAGAGTTTCGGTCAATCAGTCTGTGCAATGTGGTTTACAAAATTTTCCCCAAAATCCTGGTAACCAGACTTAGTGACTTCCTCTCGTTTATTTTTTCTGATAACCGAAGTGCTTTTGTTCCAAAGAGATCTATTACTGATAATGCTTCCATCGCTTTTGAAATATTCCACTCTATGAAAACTTGTTCCTCTTCTAAGAGAGGCTTCATGGCAATAAAATTAGATATTATGAAAGCTTATGATAGAGTTGAATGACCTTTTATTGAACTTGTTCTCTCCAAGTTGGGATTTGGGATGAGATGGGTTTCTAATATCATGAATTGGGTTATGATTGTCACATACAGAATTAATATTAATGGGGCCCCTTTAGCGATCTTTAAACCATCAAGAGGTTTGAGACAAGGGGATCCCCTGTCACCTTATCTCTTCATTCTGGTGGATGATGTTTTTTCTCACCTCCTTTTGAAGGTGACGGGTCAAGGAATTATCCATGTTGATAAGGTATGTAGAAATGAACCTATCTCCCATCTCTTCTTTGCAGATGATAGCCTTCTTTTTGCTCGTGCTACCCCACAAGAATGTAGTTCAGTGTTGCATATCATCAATCTGTATGAAAGAGCTTCTGGGAAACGTCTTAATCCTTCAAAATAAGAGTTATCATTTAGTAAAGGCATATCAAAAGTAAAGAGAGAGGAGCTACATAGATTGTGTTGTTTTTTGATGGTTTAGAAGCATCCTAAGTACCTTGTCCTCCCGACCCTTGTTGGTAGGTCAAAGGAAAAAATTGTTCGCCTCAATTATGGACAGGGTGGATAATTTTATTTGTCTTTGGTCTAGTAAGAAGATTTCCAAGGCGAGAAATGAATTTCTCGTGAAGTTAGTTTCCCAAGAAATCCCTTCTTATGCTATGTCGCTGCTTAAATTCCCGGAAACTCTCGTCGATCATATCCACTCCCGGTTGGACAACTTTTTGTGGGGCTCTTATGAGGGAAAACATAACTCACACTGGATGTCTTGGGAGAAGCCGTGCGTCTCAAAATTTCATGGGGGCCTTATCTTCAGGAATCTCAAATGGTTTAATGAGGATCTTCTGGAAAAGAAAGGATGGAACCTCCCCTCCCATCCATATGCCCTATTCTCAAAGGTTCTATGAGAAAAATATTTCCCTCATTCTAACTTCTTGCATGCCCAGTTGGGGAAAAGGCCGAGTTTTTTGTGGAGAAGCATCTATGGCACAAAATCCCTCCTTGACATGGGCTTCGTCTGGAGAATTTCTGAAGGGAATAATGTTCATGTTTGGAAGGACTCCTAGCTGGAAAATGGCATTAACTATAAGGTCTCTTAAACTATTATTCCTACTTTCGAAGATGCAAGGGTACGAGATCTGATCAATGACTTGCTTGAGGACTGGGATCGCGGGAAGCTTTACAGCTGGTTTAATGAGGTTGACTGTCCGCTCATCCAATGTATTCCTCTCAAACCCGGGATGGGTAGGGACCAGCTTTGCTGGACCGGGGAGTCTCATGACAGATATTCTGTCCGCTCGGGTTACAAAATGCGGATCCAAGGAGTGGCTCTAGCCTTTCCTAATAATCAATGGAAGATTATCTGGGCACTCACTGCCCCCCCAAAAGGTGAATTTTTTTTCACGGAAGGTCTGCTCTGGGGTTCTCCCAACCTGTGAATTTTTGGTGCGGCGACATTTGGCGGAGGATGACACATATCCGTTGTGCCTCCAGAAGGTGGAATCCACTTTGCATGCAATTATTTCCTGTTGTGGGGTGGAAGGGGTGCGGAAGGAATTGAAACCATATTTTGGTTTGTTCTTTGATCTCTCAATTGGGCTGGTAAAAAATATGGTTAAATGGGTGGCTTCTCTTGAACTGAGAGCGGTGGGGTTGATTTTCACAATTGCTAGGTTAGTGTGGACTCGACGAAATGATCGCATTTTCCAAATGAAGGTGACCCATAATCCTCTTTGGGTGGATAGATCTTGGGAAGGGATGAACTGTTGGAAGAATAATGATCCAGTGCCTCCTTTGGTCAACACTCGGCAGCCGACTCCTTGTTTGTCCCCCCCCCCATGAGGGTTACTTCAAGATCAATACAGATGATGTTGTCTCTCCAAATTCCAAGGTCGGTATTGGACTCATTACTCATAATAGTTTTGGCCAGATTATGGAAGCACAGTGTCGGGCTGTGCCTTTCTCATGGATCCCTACAGTGGCGGAGGCCTCTCCCATCCTCCATGAGATCATTCTTGCCTGTTCAAAAAATTGGCCCAAGGTTTTGGTGGAATCCGACTACCTCGAAGTGGGGAACGTTGTATCTTCGAAGGATGATGTATCTCAATCGTATGGACTTATCTTGAGGAATATTTGGTCATTAACCGAAGGCTTTGCTGCATGAAAATTTTCTTTTATCAAGCGAGGAGGGAATATGGAAGCTCATTGTTTGCCTCGTTTTGGGAAATCTTAGGGTGATCATTGTTGGGTAGACTCATTTCCAGGTTAGATTTGTAGGCCTAGTTTTCTTGATTAGTAATATATCTTATCTTTTCTCAAAAAAAATCTAAAAAATCGTCATAAAACTCATAGGCCTTTCTTGTAGTGGGAATTTTGAGTACTATTGTAGACACAAAAGACTACGATAGGAAAAAAATGTCCTTGAAATGAAGGACATGTTTAAAAGGAATAATTGAACGTTGATGAAAAGAAGGTGGAGCATGCAATGACCTTAACTATATAACTCTTTTTATTATTTTCTATGAATTCAATTTATTTTATAATTTTAAATAATCTAATATGTAAACAAATTTATTTACATGTTTATTCCATTTATATATAATTACTAATGTATACTATATATTCTTTTAAAACGTATTTATTTCTTTATATTTTTATCCTATTCCCATAAATATTTTGTCCCCAATTATTTTCATACAAACGTTTTTATTTTTTTCTCCACTTAGTTTGGTTTCATTCGGATCAATTTTTTTTAAATGTATTATGGATTTTTAATGTGTATATTAAATACATTGAAACTCCATTCAAGAGGCCATTAATATTTATGGTTTTACGTTTTTATAATATGAGTGTAATTTATGAGGCTCTTCATCCATCGGTGGTTTAAATCGTAACTAAGCCACGCTCTTCATCATTCACAATTTACCACGCTTCTCGCAACCCTGATCTGTTTTTCCTTTTTTTTACTGCACAATATGATTCCAAGTGTGCTGACCAATGCATATGAACTCTTCATTTTAATTAAAAAACCCATTTTTCCTTGCATGTTCCATTATTTAAGAAAATCACTTAATATTTCATGTACATAAAAATATTTGTTATTTTTTGTGATCCAAATATTACATTGTTTGGTGAAAAACTAGTAATCTAGTTTTATTCAGATCTAATAATTTAGTAAAATAAAGGGAATGATTTTAACTTATCTTCTATATTGTAGTTAATATTTTTAAAATAAAAGAAAATAAATTACTTTATAATATACTTCTCCACAATCATTTATATCCAAATCTTCCCAATTTTGAGATGATTTAAAATCTATAGATGGTTTCTCGCTTCTCCACATATCATTTTTTATGATTCAATTTAAGATCTCCAAACATATGAAATCGATTCATCCCCTCATATCTTTTCTTTTCTCCCCAAAATCCCTCATGCCAAATGAGCTGTCATTCTTTTCATTTCAAGACCTATTTCACATAAAGAGAAGTATACGTGAAATTCTTTGGTGATCGATGATGATGGTAACTGATGGCAGTGTTGTTCAAAATTGGATCTGTATATGGATTTTCTACCAATGGTGGTGGTGATCTCCAATTGCAATGAGTGATGCAACTTGGAAGATTGTCCCGTGTCCCTCTCACTGGTGCACAATGCACCAAAGTTCTCCACAACCTGGGGGTGGTGTTGGTGAAGAGCTCCATCATGATCTAGCTGACGAGAGGTCTGCTGCTCGTCATGTCAGAGAACACCCTATTGGGATCCAATTCCTCCAAACCCATGTCTTCCAAGCCCTACACAAAAGACTTTCTAGGGTTCCATCCTAAAACCAATGGTTGTTAGCAGATATTCCTCATCCAAAATTATATGTGAACCACCATCCATTCCCGAAACCAATGTGGGAAACCAAATACCATGAAATTAGATCTATCTCATTCATATCATTTTTCACTTGCAAATCAAAATTACATATTATTCTAAATTTAAAGAAATAATCAATAACTAAATTTATATATGGTTTGATAAACTAAATTATGTTTTCATTTTTTTAAATGTATTTAAAATGTGTTGAATTATATAAATGAGAAACATTTTTCAAATGAAAAAAATGAAATTGATACATTTTTTGGAACAAAACATCATTATATATTATTTTTTAAAATGAATATATTGGGATATATGTTTTATATATTTTAATGTTTTTCCCTCAACATTGTTAAACATTTTCTAACATACATTCTAATGCATATTTGAAAAATAAAAATATACAATGTTTTGCAATATCAAATGCAACCTAACTTTTCAATGCTAAATATGTGAGGACGTGTTTATTTTCTCCTACCACTAAAATTTATATTTCACCATGCCCCCATATCATTTATTCCCCTCAAATGGAGATGGTGTCACATAAGATAAAATAAGAATATATTGACAATGAAGATAAAATTCTTCTCATATGTAGCTTATTTTAGAGAGTTTCTTCTAGAAACTTATGTGTCAAACAATGGTCCCATATCAATGCCCATTTTTATCGATATAAAAATTTTATTTACATTAAAATAATTCATATTTATGTATATATATATTTATAAAAATATATATTGAATATTTAAACAACTACACATAGTTGGGTGTCTATTATTTATATTAATATTAATATATTAATAATAATCATATGAAAGTGAATGAATATATATATATAGACATGTATCTATCTACATTATATATTTAAATATTAAAATGACATTTATTTAATTACACATTCACACACACAATAATATAAATTTAGCTGGGGGAGGATGGGGCCTAGGGTGTACGGTAAGGACTAGGAAAGGTGTGGTGTGGCATCTACCAATACCCTCATAACCCTTACTCCATTGGAGGCATGCATGAGTGGTAAAGACGTCCCATAATTCTAGATTCAACCAGAGTTTAAATCCTAGAAGTCTCCTTTTGTTGTCTATAGAGTGAGTCAACCCTCAGAAGGAGTATGACATGTCATTACAGGTCTCTAAGTGTGTGCATTGTTTCCTTTACTTATATTGTATAAGACATTAAAAAATTATTTATATGTATCAAATTTATAATATATTTAGTATTTACATATATAAAAATAATGTATATATATAAATAAAATATATACATATATAACTATTAAAATATATTTTAAATATGAAATAAATATTTTTATGAAAATGTAATATAAAATGATAATTAAATGTGAAATAATTACAAAATATATAAATAAATAAAAATAAATATATTAAGTGTACATATTGAACTAATATTATAAAATACATAAATATGATTTAAGTAAATAATATATTTAGCAGAAAAAATTTATATTAATACAAATGATATTATATATAAATTTTAAATAATTAAAATTTATAGTTTATATATTTATGTATAAATAGGTTTTATATTTAAATATAATTTGAAATACAGTTATATGAGTAAATGTATGTTTAACTTTTTTTATTTATGTAAATATAATTTATATTTATCTGATTTATAATATATTTACTATATATATATAGAGAGAGTATTTAAATATAAAAATATAATATGTATCTACTTTAAGAAAATGAAAAAAAATTATATATATATATATATGTTATAATAAAATTTGAAATCAATATATATATATATATATTAAAGAAAATGGAATTTATAATGATAATTAAAAGTGAAAAAATAATTGAATATATATATATATAGAAATAAATATATAAAATATGTAAAAAAATAAATATATAAAATATATAAATATAATTTAGGAAAATAATATATTTATTAGTATATATATATTGTTTTTGGAATTATATTACACACACACACACATATATATATATGTGCGTGTGTGTGTTTTAATATTAGTATAAATAAATAACTAAATTGAAAAGTAAATTGATTTATATAAATATATTTGACTATGGGCATGCACGTGCTCACCAAAATATATTACATATCAAATGAGTTTTCTAGGTGAGGTAGTTCGATAATCGTTTTTAGGGTTGAGCAATGTACGTTCTACCCTAAATGGCCTAATGTCCTTTTTTTCTAGTAGTGATTGTTAGGATTAGTTTTGAAAACAATTTTCCAGCTAAGGAATTTAATATCTAAAACTGAGTTATTCTAGAAGACTAACTTTCATTGCATGGATGGATATGGATCTGTGGCAGGGTGTGATTCCCTACAGGTTTCGATGCACTCTACTATTATATGTTTTGGGGTGGTGATTCGAGTAATGGGGTTTTTAGATGGGACATGGAGTTCTCTGGGAATTATACAAGGGTCTGCAACTACCGCAGGTCACCCCTTAGCCAGCCCTGGGTTTTATTAGCACTAAACATAAAGCGCTGATAAAAGGTTGACATTTATCACTGCTAGCTAAAAGTGCTGATAAATATGGATCTTTATCTGCACTATTTATAGTAGTGATAAAAACATTTAATAAAAAAGTTTATTAATATATACAACATTATCATATTATTATTCAAAAATTAATTTCTATTTATATAAATTATTCAAAAAATGCACATATATATATATATACTATGAATGTTTAGGTACTAAGAATGCCCAACCCTAAAAAATTATTAAATAAAATAAAAGTACAACAAATACATGGAATGTGACCCATAATTTGTAACCAAAAAATGAAAGTGACCAACTCACCACTCAAAACAAAAAATAAAGTCTCAAGACCCATATAAAATCCATGAAGACTCACATCAAATGGCCCAAAGGCCTAGAAACACCATCACTGTCAGAAGCAGTCATGATCCGATTGACAATTGTCAACCCCAAAAATCTCATTCGCCTGATTGCGTCAATGAGGCTCACCAACAATACACCACCCTAGTTCATCATCTTGGATGATAGATCCTTCACATCGAGGAAGTTTTCATTCTCACTAGCATCATTGCTCACACAATTGAGGTCATCCCTGATTCCCATCATCGGAGGTGTCAGTGTTAGCACGCCATTAGCGAGAGATGATCACTGATGGCAACCAAACCATTGGTAACTCCTGGTACCCGAGATCATCTCCCCAACAGTGTCTCATACCACAATAGGTCCCCTCGCAACTGCATTCCCATCCACATGTAGGAGAAAACCCACCAACATAAAAAGGAACACCTACAAAATGAAAAAAATGGCCCACAAAAAACAAGCCAAAAGGCCCAAAAGTGTCATGAATCGGCCCATGCTAAGAATAGTCTCAATCAAGCAGCGACCCACCCTTCTACCCATTTCCTCCGTGCTTTTCATTTGTGGAGTGTGAATCTCCATTAAAACAATCATATCAATCTTGGAAAACATTAATGTATGCCTTTTCTTGAGAAGCAATCCAAGGATCAAGGATCTGTTCATCCTAGGGGTGCGATTCAAGGCATTTGGGATCTGGTGAATCAAAGGTTCTTCCCATACCTTCAAGATGCAGGTTCAGTTAAGGTTCTCAAAATAGGATACATCACCCAGGTATATGTGAGACTAGATGCAATTGCCTAAATCCTAGGTTAGTGTAAGTTTTCCATTATTGGTCAAGTCATTCTTTCGAGAGATTAGAATCCATGGAAATTTGATGATCTTGTTCACCGTTTATCCTCAATCTCTGGATTTTCTAACTGGAGATCTGTTCCCGTGAGCTGTGTCTTTTTTCACACTACTACAACAGAGGGTTTTCATAGTGTCACCCTTTAACAGCGCTAAAAAAAGCACTGATAGGGGGTCTTTATCAGTGCTTTTTTACTAGCACTGATAAAGGGTATATTTCAAAATAATATATATTTCATGAAAATAATATATTAATATATTACTATTTTAATATATTAATATATTGATATTTATATGAATATAATATATATTTTGTAAATATGTTTTAGAAAAGTATAAATAGACATAAACACCTAAGATATTTACTGAAAATGACCTATAAAATAATTTTAAAAAATATTATTAATTAATAATTTTATAATTATTATCGAGTAATATTCATTTAATAATAATTTTAAGGATCAAAAAATTAAAAAATTATTAAAACATCTAAAATAATTTGAAAACATAACTCAAACATTAAATGGCCATAACTTTTGATTCGGGTGTCCGTTGGACCTCTACCAAATATCAAATTAAATATTATGACGAGATATATGCCCTTGGTGACATAAGTAAACCTATATTGCATTTTTAGAGCCCCAAAAATTCCCCAAAGGCCACTAAAATTGAGTTTTTATTTTGGATACCCATGTTTTTTAACATTTGATGGAATTTAAACCTTGTTTAAGGGGGGATTTTTTCCCATTTATCAGTGGGTAATGAATTTATTCTAGGGTATTACATTAATATTGATATTATGGCTTTGAAATTTTATTTTTTTTCACAATTTACTTTTATTTATAATCAAATATATAATAATATATACATATTTTTTATATATTCGCACATAAAAATTTTATTTTATAAATAATTAATTAAACATATTTTCATATAAAATATCTCAATATATAACCCTTATTTAAATAAAAACTCATATCCATTTTATTTAAAATACAAATATATGAGTATTTATATACCTATATAATTTCTATGTGTGTGTGTGTATTTTTGTGTATCTATATTAACAAACTGATATATATTATCTACTTATTCTAACATATGTATATACATATTAATATATAATATATGTAAATTTATATAAATATATATAAACATGTATAATTATACTTACATATACACATATATAATATACATGTGTGTGTGTATATATGTGATATATACGTATATATTTATTTATGAACACAAAAAATATATTTGATAAATGTATTTAAATATGATCTTACAAATATATATTAATATATGAATGAATAGACGGATAAAAAAATATAACTAAATATATATAAATAAATAGATAAAAATATATATTAATATACAAATAAATGTATATGTATATAAGTATACAAGTATATAAGTAAATAAATATATATAAATATATAAATATAACTAACTATGTATATATATATTAATATATGAATAAATATATACATATATAAATACAACTATATATGTATATATATATAATAAAAATATACATATATATTAATATAACTAAATATATATACATTAATATAAATATATAATATACAAATAAATATGACCCAATATATATATATATATAAATAGTTATATCATTAAATGGATAAGCTAACAAGATTGGTGAGTGGTAAAGGTGCAGGTGTGTAGGAGGAGAGGTCTTGGGTTCAAAACCAAGTAGAGGTAGGAGTGCGCGTGGGTGAAGGGGGTTGTAGTGCTTTTAAAGGGTGGGTGGGGGTGTGGTGCTGGGGTATGTGGGGGCGTGTGGTCGAGGCTAGGGTGCATAGATGCTATTGAAAGGGGGGTCAGCACTATTAAAACTCTCCAATTTGTAGATTTTTTTTAAAAAAAAATTAAGTTTTATCATCGCTTTTAAAAAAGCATTGATAAAGGACCCCTTTATCAACATTTTTATAGCGATGATAAAAGACCCCTTTAATCATCATTTTTTTATCACTGATAAAAGGAACCCCTTTTAATAGAACCTCGATTATCAGTATTTTTTTAGTACGGAAGAGCATGGGGCCATTGATTGGTGTATCATAAACAAGGAATGCTATGTGTTCAGGAGAGGAGTTTTAGTTTCAATCCATTTGAAATCAAAAAAACATTTTCTCATGTTTGGGTAAAAATATATGGATTAAATTGGATCTTGGGGCATCCTCAAATATTATATTAAATTACTTATTCAATTGGTGTCCCTATCAAAATGGATAGGGATACTAAACAAGCTAGGTATGGGTATTTATTCCGGGTGTTAGTTGTGGTGGATCTGAGTTCGAAGCTTACAGAAAAAGTTGTTTTGGCCACTCATGATGATGAATTAATTCTTAGGATTGTTTATGAAAAGATACCTAATGTTTTTTCTATTTACCTATACATTGTTCATTCTAATTCTAACTATAGGAGGTGAATTTATTTCTCTTTTTGTTCATTCTTTAGGCATGATGTGGCCCACTTCAAGATGAAAACTAAAAGAGGACCTGGTGCGACTCTTACTGGAGAGTCTATACATCCTTAGTCGATTGTTGGTGAGGCTAATGTCTAAGTTAGTCAACATCATAGAGTGAACTCAAAAGGAGATGATGCTAGAGCTCGAGCTAAAACCTCAATTCCAAAACAGCCATATAATGTGGCAGTTCACTCAACAAATGATGTAGCTACTATTGGTGTGTTATCTGGACTTGTCTCATCTATTCAGAAATAGGAACAACTATTGGAAAGAGAGTAGTTTATGCTTGGGAATTCTCCAGTGGAAAGAAATTTAGTTTCATTTAAGGTTGGATATGTTGGGTCAGAAACGGATTGGTTTCAAATATAAACTCAGTTGCGATAACAACAATTTCTGAGAATCAACAATGTAAAAGAAGTTCCAAACCAAACAGAAAAATAAAAAATTAGGGCAAAAATTTTAACGTGGAAAAACCCTCCTTTCGAAGGATTAAAAAATCACTAGGCAACTCTGAGAAAATTCACTATGAATCAGAGAGTACAAAAATCCAAGTTAAACCCGAGACTTGAATCGCAAATACAACATAAAAATCTGTGTGAAAAAACACACCCTGATATGCCTCTGTCACCTCTCTGATAATAGTTTTGACAATACGTCACCCTTTGGAGATCAAAATAGAACTCGTGGCGTCGTTGCAGCACCTCGTTGCACAACCTGATTTTCCGCTGCTCGCTTCTTCCCATCCCTAGAAAATAGTCACTCAAGTATCTGCTCTTCTTGGTTTGTCGCACACCACCAAATTGTCACGTTCTGTGATTCGCTACTTCCCCTTTAATAGGCTCCCATATGCCACATATCTTGATTGAAAATGAAATATGAAAATATCTCAAAAAGATATCATGAGATATCACCTGAATCTCATGTTGCCAGATACACAGTGGAAGAATCTTGAATTTCCAAAAGATATATATTCAAATCACTGTTTCCTTTTTCCAAATATAGATAAGATATGAAATATAATATCTTAAATCTCCAAATCACCATGAAGCCTTATCTGTGTGATATGATAAAAGATATCTCAAATATGGAAACACCCACATGCGGGATGAACCCTAACAATCTCCCCCTTCATCCCATCGAAGATAGAGATCGCATCCAACAAACATAGTTGGAAAGAAAACAGGTTGGTATCGTACATACCGCCATCCTCTGTAGAAAATATGAAATCCCTCTTTTGCATCTCTGATGGAAACCTGAATGCTCCCCCTATAAAAGAAATCCAAATTTCGAGGTCTTCTTCATACTTATGTTTCCACCGCTAATACCAGAATCAACAATATCTGGCTCCCCCATAATTGTGATCACCACATAATCTGGAGCACCTGCAGGAATTACTTGCTCCCTCTACTCAACATCCTTAGAGCAGTCAAAAACACTCAGCGCATCACCTTGATCTTTGATTTCCATTCTTTCTTCAATAGTGGCACTCTTTTAAGAAAAAGAATTAGGTGTAAGATCTGAAACACCTTCCATGACATGCTTCGGCTTCCAAACCTTCTTCAACTTAGTCAACGGTCTTCGACTCATGCACGATGATCACCACTACCACAAATATGATGAAGTCCTCTTCTCAACTGGATTCGTCACATCACTACATGCCTTTACATCTGTCCTGTAAAGCATGTCATCCATTTTGTTGTGCACATAAACCATCGATCCTCTGAAAAAAGTTCATCTTCCACCACCAAACGAACTCCTGAATCCATCAATATCAAGAGCACTAGAAGATAACAAATTATGGAGAATACCTGGCACATGTCGCACAGCTTTCAATGTCAGTGTACAACCTACATTCGTAGGGATACAAATATCACCAACACCAATGACATCAGCAGAATCTCCATTTCCCATCTTCAATCTTCCAAATTCACGTTCTTCATATGAAGAAAATAGTCCATTCTTTGTTGAAATATGGTATGATGCTGCTAAATCAACCACCCATTCAGTGTAAAAATCTGACATGCGACGATCAACACCAACTGAACGTAAATAACCCTCACCCTGAACAAGGCTTATGCCGGTATCCTCAGAATCGGAGTTGTGAGACTTCTTTTCCTCCTTAAGCTTTTTCAATTCATAGAAGCGTCTCTACACATGACCCTCTTTGTTGCAAAATAAGAACTTGACCTTTCTTCTTGTCTTTGAACGACCTCTCTGACTACTGCGTCCATATGCCATAGCCTGAATACCACTATTACATGAAGATTCACCATCATTTGTCTTTCACCGAGTCTCATTCATCAGCAACGATGAAATCACATCATCCAACTTCAGTGTATCCTTCCCGAACAACAGTGTGGTGATGAGATTATCATATGAATCAGGCAACAAACCCAAAAGAAGCAAAGCCTTGTGTTATTATTCTGTTTCCATAGGTACCACATTACCTTTATCATCAATCTTGACCACCACTAAGGATAGCTCCGTTAGAAGTTTGGTGAACTCGTCCAGATGGTTACCTAAATCTCCATTCTCTGGCATTTGCAAACGATACAACTGTTTCTTCAAATATAAACGATTTTTGAGGTATTTTTATTTATACATGATTTCAAGCTTCGCCCAGATCTCCTCCAGATTTGTTAGATTCATCACTTCCCGTAGTGTATTATCACTCAAATACATCTGAATCGTTCTTGTCACCAACTCTCGCATATCCTGCCAATCATCATCACTCATCATCTCTGTCTTCTCTGATTTTTTCTTCAATGCCTTCATTGTCTTCTCATAGACCAAAATATTTTTAACTCTTTACTGCCAAAGTGTAAAATCATTTTTCCCGTTGAACAGTTCAATGTGAGCAGAAATCCCACGGTGTGAATCCCCCATATTAATCAGTAAGAAAACACGGATAACCTCCTCTGATACCAGATGTTGGGTCGGAAACAAATTGGTTTCAAATATAAACTCTGTTGTGACAACAAAAATTTGTGAGAATCACTAATGTAAACAAAGTGCCAAACCAAACAGCAGAATAACAAATTAGGACACAAATTTTAATGTGGAAAAACCCTCCTTTCAAAGGATTAAAAAACCATGGGGAAACTCAGAGAAAATTCACTATGAATCAGAGAGTAAAAAAATCCAAGTTAAACCCGAGACTTGAATCACAAATACAACATAAAAACCTGTTTAAAAAAACACACCCTAATATGCCTTCGTCGCCTCTCTAATAATAGTTTGTTACAATATGTCACCCTTAGGATATCAAAATCGAACTCGCGGCGTTGTTTCAGCCCCTCTTTGCACAACCTAATTTACCGCTACTCGCTGCTACCCATGCCCTAGAAATAATTCACCCAAGTATCTGCTATTCTTGGGTTGTCACGCACCACCAAATTGTCACGTTCCTTGAATCTCTACATCCCATTTAATAGGCTCACATATGCCACATATCTTGATTGAAAAGGAAATCTGAAAATATCTCAAAAATATATCATGAGATATCACCTGAATCTCATGCTGTCAGATACAAAGTGGAAGAATCTTGAATTTCCAAAATATATATATTCAAATCAATGTTTCCTTTTTCCAAATACAGATAAGATATGAAATATAATATCTTAAATCTCCAAATCACCATGCATCCTTATCTGTGTGATATGATAAATGATATCTCAAATATGGAAATAACCACGTGCGAGATGAACCCTAACAGGATCTTCCTTGGGAAGAGAAGGCTTTTAGTTTTCATTGAATTTTGGACCTTCTATATAGATTAAATGAGTCTCTTATGAGTATTTAGATAACTATACTAAAAGGAAAGCCTTGTTGTTAGATTTCAGTCCTTGTAAGTAGGGAGAGTCTGGTATAGTACCTGGCCTGGGGAGGCTTCATTATGAGGGAAATAAAAGTGTTCAACAAACCTCTATTTATGATTTTGGACCAGTAAAGGACTCTATGTTGGCTCTAGCTTCAGGGTTCTCTTTGGGGCCTATTAGACAAGAATGAAATAGTGTTCACCTTATGGATGTAGATTTTAATGACTCGTCTTTGTAGGTTCTCAATGCTTGGAAGAACTTAAAGTGCATTGGAAACTTAACATGATTAAGAGAAAATAGAAGGATATAGTTAAAGATGACCCATCACTGAAGAGATCCTATAGAGACATTATTGTTAAAGGTAATGTGAAGGATGATAAAGGTTTCTCATCAGCCATAATGAAGAAATCAAGACCAAAAATTGATTACTCCCATCATAATCCCACCATGAGAACTAGGTCAACATCTCTTACAAATGGGTGGAATCCTTAGGCTGGCTACTTTAGTTCATTGGTAGATGACTCTGATCGGGATGAGGAATTTAGAGATTTTAATTGTTTCGAATATGATCATTGAAGTTTTCTCTATCTTTTTTATGTTTGAAAGAGGGAATAATTATCATGTCTAACTCTTCCTCATCCACTTTGTGATATTTTTTTTTCTATTTTAATAAATATTCTTTGACTTTGACCTCCTAGTAAAAAAATAAAAATATTTATAAAATTATACAAATATATATGAATATATTTATTTATAATTATAATTATATATATAATTATTTATAATTATATATATATATATAATTATAACATTATAATAAATATGTAAAAAATGTCTAGTCAGTATAAAATCTCTTGATCTTTTATTAAAATATGAAAGAAAAAGATAACAAGAGAAAATACGAGGTCAAACAAAGAGAATTTCCCTCATTCGAAAAAGCAGTTTAATGACCATAAGATGAAGAATCAATTTCATATTCATAGTCATTCATTTCCATTTTCCCACTCCAACTATGAATTACCTTGGTTGAGAATGATAAGGATTTCTATATTGGACCTCTCTTTCTCTGGAGTGATCTCGATCTTTGATGCGTTGGAAGATGTTCTGGTAGACACATCCCTTGGTAAATTGGAATAATCCTTCCGCAACCACCTTTTTGGTGGGAGAAGAGTTAAACCTTCACTGTTGATCATCATTACCTTTCCATTTATGAAAACATCCTTAACAGAAGCACTTTCACCAAAACCTAGAGGCCTGAGATGAGTAGTGTCCAATAAAACCATATGTTTCTCATTGTCACTTCCATCATCTGAGATATTACCCCATTTACCAGAAATTCCTGAAGAACTAAAATCATTCTGAATATCTTGATAATAATTCATTTTCTATTGATCATTAGATTTTCTGGACCCATCCTCCCATGGAACATGTCCTGAGAAGACCACTGTCACTATATTCATAATGAAACCTTGCTCTTCTGGCTGTGAAGGAAGTCCTCTGGTGTAACACCGTAAACAATAACCTCATTTGTAGACTCATGCAGTGCCTCACCTGGTTGATGATTATCATCCTATGTATGCTTCCCATCCTATCCAGGGCATTGATTAACCATCAAAATAGATTTACAATTATCATCAAAATAGTAAATAAATTTATTATATTTGTAATTATATAAATATATATAAATATATAAATATATATAATTACATAAAATTATTTATAATTATGTAGAAATATTCTTAAATATATATTTATATTTATAATTATAATTATCATTATATATAATTATCGTTATAAATAATTATATATTAAAATAAATATAAAATTATAATAAAAAATATATATTATATTAATATTATATAAATATATTTAATTATTTAATTATTTAAATATATATAAATATATAATTATTTAAAAATATATAATTATATAAATATATATAATTATTTAAATATATATAATTATATAATTATATTTATAATTATATTCAAATATTTTTAAATATATTTAATTAAAATTATATATTCCAAGATTTCTTAGTCATGGATTTGGAAACCAAACCCATGACCCCAAATTTATTAATAAATGGAAAACATACAAGGAAGCACGTCAAGGAAGGCATAAAATACCCACACACTACTACAAAACTAGGTTTATCCATTTCTAGGGAATTAAAATCATTGTTAAAGACCCCCTTTGTCAGTGCTAGAAAAAGCACTGTTAAAGTGGGTCTTTAACGATGCTTTTTTTAGCTCAGTTAAAGGGGGTCTTTAATAGTGCTTAAAACAGTGCTGTAAAATGGCCCCCTTTATTAGTGCTTGTAAAAAAGCATGTATAAATGCCCCTATTGGTGCCATTAAAAAGGCGCTCATAAATGGGGGGCACTATAACACCCCGAACCTAGAAGCCAGGATCCTGTGAATTATTTTATTACATTGGCATGATTACAAGGAAATGAATCTAAACGACTTATCAATTTAGTAGTTTTGGAAAGCCAGATTACATAAATGATTCCGATAATATGTTGGGAAAATAAAATAAAACATGATATATAATAAAATAAAATAAACTACATCCTTTAATGCTCATTGAAATATTTCTTCTTCATGACCCAAGGATAGGAAACATAATAAGGGTGAGCTCAAATGCTTTGTAAGGGTAAGTAAAGTAGAATAAATAATGAATTGATGAGAATAATGAATATGGTAAGGTAAATAATTGTTAACGCATGTCGTTCAAATAACTAGATAATGAAAAATCAATATGAAAAGGTAACTAACAAAAACACATGCCATTTAACAAATAAACTGAGAATGAAATGAATCCATAGATATTTTGATGCAAAATCTCATGTGTAAATAATAACTGAATCCTGAAAATGAAATGTATCCATAGATTTGATGACATAAAATCTCAACGATGAATAATAACAGAATATAAAAAATGTAAATTCTTTATTATTGGATGCCATGTTTCCTAGGTATGTGGTACTTTTAACATCAAGACCTTTCACAAGATGGTTTACAACATATTGGGAAAAAACACATTGGATTTTTCCAAATGTTTCGTCTCATGAGACTATGGATGCATAGAGGCGGTATCCATAACTAGGCCCCAACCATGTATTTACAGTCCAATGCATTCCTCATATATTGAATAAAAAATGTTCTTTATAAAAATTTATCTGTATTAAATATAAGATATAAATTTATCAATAAATACCCAGTTAATCAAATAATTGTCAAAGTGAACACTGTATGTAAAATGATATACAATTTATATAATTATAATAATATCCATTGTGTGAGAAAATAGATATTCAAGATAATTTATAATGAAAAATGATTATAATAAATTAATTGTTTCATGAGAAAGTTAACAATCACAAAAGAAAGTGATATTTCAAAGATAATCATTAATTATTTTTTAGAGGAAAATAATCTTTAAACATTCCAAAGTGTCCCATAGCACTTGAAACATTTAAATCCTAATTACCTTGAAGGAAAGTTCTTTATACCATGAATAAAAGTATTCATTATATAATCTATCAAATGTTTCATAAGATACACTACAAAAAATAAGTAAGTGGTGGATATAGTGTATGCCTCATGGAATGAAAAGTAAGTCAAAAATTCATTACCTTATCCTTCCTTTTTGTTGTGAGGTCTTTAGCCTCATGTATAGTGGTTTAAAATATGTTACTAACTAATATCATAACCATAATCAATTTCATAATACAATTAACATATTATAATATCTCATTACTCATTTTTTAACAAACTTTCATTAATTTCACTATTTCAGGTGTTAATTGCCCAATTTTCTCGAGTAAGTTTTAACTTGTTAATTATTGTTGTAATTAATTATATCATTGTTTAATAATCTATAGAATCTAAAATGTGGCTTAATTATAACATATAATCATGATATATGTATTTATAATAATCTATAATAATTGGATATAGGAAACAGAATTCATCGTTCATGGAGACGGTAGGTCATACGTACGCATTAACATGACTTTCATTTCATTATCATATTTTAAAAGAATGATAAGTAAATGACATGTATACTCATGTATATTATAATTAAATTATCATATATATGTAATATATGTAATATATTTTTATTAATATCATCCTTAATACGTTCTATGTATAACATGAATGAATCATGTCGCATTAAGGGAGAGGTAGTCCACACTTCCACAAGTGATGTTATCATATTTACGCAAAATGGATTGTATTGAGGTATGTGTTATAAAATATTTATAGAAGTGTAAAGATATTATAAATATCATATATTTAATATATATGTATATTTTACATCATAATTTCCCCCATGATAGGTGGTTAAGTAAAAATGAACAATTATCATTTTGTGAGGAATCAGTTCGTCGTACAACAAAACAAGATGTTCGTTACCCATCATATGAATGTGTGTTTAAGTTTAGATTAAACCCTTAGAATAAATAAATAATAGTATATTGAGGATACTTGTGTTATTATACAGGAATATAATAAGTATATTTGAGTGGATGGAGATGTAAATGAAAGAAAATATATCTCTGGAAAATGTTACCTTAAGAATCGGGTAACTCCTTTTAGTTTGTATCAAAAGGAGTCCTTAGTTGGATTCCTTCCCAAAGAGAAGATTATAAGTATATGGGATGAATTTTTAGGATAATTTGTAATATATTGGTCAATACAAAGTGTCTTGAGAGGTTTTAGTAATGGGGAGGCGGCGGCCTTTTACAGGGGAGGAAAAGTACTCAATTGGTATTTTTGAAAAGAAGTTAGGTGTACCCACGTTTTTACCTAAAAAAAGTATTCAAAAACCAAAAAAAAAAATGAATAATGGAAGGATCATGGACAAATTATTTCAATAAAAGTGGTTTTGGATAAGTGGATAGGTCATTTGGGACCTTAAGTTAAAGGTCTAGTCCTTTATTAAGCTTAATTTTGCCTTAATATTTATAATTAATTTTAATTACTATCACTAATAATGTTGGTAATAAAATAATTTGACCTCAATATAAATTATATATAATGATGATTATAAATGTGGAATAAATTTTTAAATATTATATTCACATAAGTGATAAAAATTAATTTAAATTTAATACCGCAGATAGGACGACAATGTAGGTTTTTAATGTATAAATGTCAAAAAATTTACTATGTTTTTATAGTCAATTTCAAAGTGAAATTTATTAAAATGAAATAAATTGTATTAATTGATAAAAATATTATCTAATTAAACTTTTAAAACAATCTAAAACATAATTTAACATTACAAATAAATTAGAATAAAATTAGTTTTGAACTAAAATTCATCATTTTTTATTATTCTTTAGAAAATGTATCTTTACATAAAAATACAAAAAATTTAAAATAACCTAAATTTTATGTTTAAATTTTAAATATTAATTTTATTTTGACATATTAAATCAATTAAAGTGTCAAAATTGATATTTAAAATGGGTTCTCCCTTAAAAGTCTCTAGAATAGAAATAATAGAAATACATGTGTTTATGTAGGAAATTGGGTTTTTTATAATCATATGCCTATCAAATATATTGGAAGAATATAAATAATATTTTATGGAAAAAATAATATATATATATATATATTTAATTAATATAACTCAATTATTATAATTAATTTAATCTATTAGATTAAAACAATTTTTTTAGCATAAAAATAGTTTTTATAAAAATATTCACGTTATATTCAATTTTTCTAATATTCATTTATAATTATTTTTTAACCAATTAATTCATTTTATATTTTTTAAAACCATACTTTTCAAAAGTTAGTTATTACTATTAATAACTACAAATTTAACAGCTACGTTATATCTTATTATAATTATATTATAATAATATATTATTATACAGTGAAACTCAGTCTTACTTGTAATGTAAGATTTCAAAAAGAGTCACTCCTACGTGTAACACAAGATAACTCAATGTTGCATGAATTGTGAAATATATAATATATAAAATATATATAAAATATTAAATATATTTTATAGTATCATGGTATTATTTCCTCTTATGTGATAGGGGTTATGTTTCATACACACTATTGAATATAAGGTTCCTACTTTAGATTTTCAGGTCGTTACATTCAACCTATCTTAATTAAATTGCATCCTCTCAATTTAAAAATTCTCTTGGTTATTTAATGTTTGATAGTTACTATGTTTGAAATCCCATGTCATGAGAAGGGTTCGTAAGACATCCTCTAAGAAAGATAGAATTGGAAGTGCAAAGGTCACACAGAATACCATGTAACTAGGTCTCTAAGTAGGAGAAAATTAGTGGCAAGTGAAAATAGTTACTTTTAGGAAAAGCATAAATATTTATATGGATTGAATGAGTTCACCAATTAAAAAAAATTTAATGGTCAATGGAATTATAAGGTCCTCAAATCCCTAAATCTGGGATGATTTAGAAGACCATCAGTTAAACAGAAATTAAGGTATTAGGATAATATTTTTTTTTCTATGCCGCATTCCTAATGTTGAGTAATTCATTTACTGACTAAGAATACAAGGAAATATTCTTACTTGATAGGTTTAAATTTCATTTGATTAATCCTAAATTTAGGTTTTACTCTGATCTAATTCTAATTCATCCCTTTACTCCTAAAAATTATTTACCAAAAATGATTTTTTAAGACTGAATCACTAAAAGAAACTATTAAAGGATCAAAAGTCCTATAAAAGAGTGGCAAGTCTAACTATTTGTCTCTAATTATTATCCAAAGTCAATATGGTTAATACATTAATCTCTAAACCTAAAAATTCACAGGAATAGTTTATCATTAATATTTATTCATAAAATTTTTCAACTAAAATAGTGACTTATTAACTAGGACATTGGGTAGGTCAGTGGTTGGCATAAAACCCTTATCATCCTTAGATCATGAGTTCATGTCTCGCCACCTTGCTGGACTTGAATGGTTTTCACATGGAATATAGGTTTTCCATTCCTAAAACCAAATTAATATAATTTCTATAATAAATATGATATACATCCTTGAAATAAGGTTAATAACTAAATATCCTTTTAACTAAAGTTTTCAATACAAACCTAATACATAAATACTTCAACAATTTATTTCCACAAAGGTGATTCCTTGGTATAAAGTTTATTCATAATATAATTTATAGGATTTCTAAATCATGATATGTTATTTTCAATCTAAAACTCCTTTGGTTTAACCAAGGTTATTCATTTCCATTATCTATTCAAATATTTCGCAATGCTCTATAAATAAAATGTGAATTACCCTAAGCATATCCCCCCGAGAGTATCAAACTATGTGTGTAATAAGTCATATTTTCGTATACTATGTTACCCCAAGTAAGGATCAGAACACCTTGACAGAGTTATTACTCCTAGGTACATCTATTTCAGAACCACATCCACTTGAAGTATCGAGATGGGGATGTTTTTCTAAGAATACCCACATAATTTCTACATCAAAAAAATTAGGATGTTTTTCTATACTTATCCTTAAATTACATTTTAGAGTTATTTTCAATAAACTATGTTTTCCTAAATCTTGTTCCCAAGGTTGCTACTAAACTTCCTTTGATAATAACAGTAGTTCCCTGACCCCAGAAGCCTGGGTCCAGGGAATTATTTTATTACATTATCATGATTACAAGGAAATAAATCCCAAAATATTTATCAGTTTAATAGTTTTGGAAAACTATATTACATAAATGATTCCCATAAAACATTGGGAAAATAAAATAAAATATAATATAGAATTAAATAAAATAAACTACATCCTTGAATGCTTATTTAATTATTTATTATTTATAACCTTGGTAAATGAATCATTATAAGGATAAGCTCAAATACTCAGTATGGGTAAGTAAATCAGAAAAAATAATGAATTGATGAGAATAAAAAACATGGAAAGGTATATAACTATTAGCACATGTGTTAAAATAACTCAATAAGAAAAAATAAAAATTTAAATGAGAATAAGGAAAACACATTCCATTTAATAAATAAACTGAGAATGAAATGAATCCATATATATGTCGTCATAAAATCTCCTGGATAAGTAATAACTAAAGTGTGAAAATGAAATGAATCCATAGATATAGATACAAAAAATATCATGGAGGAATAATAACTGAATATAAATGAGGTAAATTCTTAATTATTGGATTCCATGCTTCCTAGGTACAAGTAACATTACCTTTAAGACCTTTCATAAGACGGTTTACAACATATTGGGTAAAATCCCATATGATTTGTCCAAATGTTTCATCTTATGAGACTTATGATGTATCGATGGGCTATATACAAACGTGCCCCACCCATGCCATACCAGTACAAATAATTCCTCATATATTTAATAAAAAATGTGCCTTACCAAAATTTATATATATTGAATAGAAGATACATATTTATCAATAATTCCATAGTTAATTCAATAACTTTCAATGTGAACACCGTATGTAAAATGATATACAGTTTAGAGAATAATAATAATATCCATTGTGTAAGAATGTGAATATTCAAGATAACTTCTAATGAAAAAATAATACAATAAAGTTATTGTTTCAATATAAAGTTAATAATCATAAAAGTAAGTGAGATTTCAAAGATAATCATTACGAAATATCTTGAGGGAAATAATCGTTTAATATCCCAAAGTGTCCCATACCACATGAAATATTTAAATCATTATCACAATGAAGAAGTATTTTCATAACATGAAGAAAAGGACTCATGATATAATGTATCAAAACGTTCATAAGATATACTACACATAATAATTAAGTGGTGCATATGGCGTATGCCTCATGGAATCAAAAGTAAGACAAGAATTCATTACCTTATCCTTCATTTTTGTTGTGTGGTCTTTAGCCTCATGTATAGTGATTTACAAAATGTTAATAACTAATATAATAACCATACTCAAGTTTATAATACCATTAAATTCATATAATATCTCATTACTCATTTGTTAAAAAACTTTGATTAATTTCACTATTTTAGGTGTTAATTGCCTAGTTTTCTGGAGTAAGATTTAACTTGTTACTTATTGTTCTCATTAATTATAACATGGTTTCATAATATCCATAATATAACTTAATTATAACATATAATAAGTATAAATGTATTTATAATAATCTAAAATAATTGTATATAGGAAACAGAATTCATTGTTCATGGATACGATAGGACATACGTATGCATGAATGCTACTTTCATTTCATTATCGTAATTTAAATGAATGAGTAGTAAATGATATGTATACTCATGTATATTCTAATTCCAATATCATATATATGTAATATATGTAATATATTTGTATTAATATCATTCTTAATACGTTCCAAGTACAATGTGAACAAATCACATCGCATTGAGGGGGTGGCAGTCCACACTTCCACAAGCGATGTTATCGTATTTATGCAAAATGGAATGTATAGAGGTATGTGTTATAAAAGAATTACATAAATATAAATATATTATAAATATAATATATTTCATATATATGCATATTTTTCATTATTATTTCCACCATGATAGGCAGTAAAGTGAAAATAAACAATCATCGTTTCACGAGGCAGTAGTTCAGCCTACACAGAAATAGTATGTTCGTTACCCATTAGAAAGAAGTGTGTGTAAGTTTACATAGAACACTTATCATAAAAACATCATAGTATATTTAGGATAATTTTTTTGATATAAAATCATATAATAAGGATATTTGAGATAGCGGGGAAGTAAATTAAAAAAAAGAGATCATTGTAAAATGATACCTTAAAAATCAGGCAACTCCTTTTGGGTTGTACTAAAAGGCTTATTTAGGTGGATTTCTTCCTGAATGAAGTATTCTAGGTCTAAGGAAGGGATTTTTATTATCTATTTTGTTAGATATTGTTCGATCCAAAGTGGCTTGAGATGTATGAGGAACAAGGATAGGTGGTGACCTTTTATAAGGGAGGAAAAGGACTCACTTGGTACTTTTGAAAAGAAGTTAGGTATACCCACGTTTTTACCTAACAAAAGTACTAAAAATAAATCAAAGATCAATAATGAAAGGTTAATGGACGAATAATTTCTATAAAATTGGTTTTGGAAAAGTGTATAGGCCATTTGACCTCTTATGTTAATGGTTTAGTCCTTTATTAATCTGAATTTTAACTTAATATGTCTATTTAATTTTAATTACTTTCGTTGTTATTTTTGGTCAAAAATTAATTTAAACTTATTAGAAATTATAAATTATTCTTATTACAAATATAGAATCCATTTTTACAAATTATAATTGTCGAAGTTGAAAAAATTAATTTAAATTTAATACCTCTGATTAGATGACATGCGAGTTTTTAAAGTAAAAACGTCCAAAACGAATCTTGGTTTTCATAGTCAATTTCAAAGTGAAATTGATTCCAATTACATAAATTTTATTAATAGATAAAAATTTTATCTAATTAAAAATTAGAACCAAACTAACACATAATTTTACCTTATTAATAAATTAGATGAATAAAAAGTTTTGAAATTAAATTCAGCCTTTTCACTATTCATTAGAATAGGAATCTTCATAGAAAAATAAAAAAAATTTACCCTAACATGATTTTTATGTTTAAATTTAAAATATGAATTTTATTTGACATATTAAATCAATTAAAGTGTCAAAATAAAGATTCAAAATGAGATTTCCATTAAAAGGTGGTAAAATTTCCATTATAGAAATATGTGTTTTTTATGTTTGAAATTGGGTTTGTTCTTATCTTATTCCTATAAACTCTATTGTATGAATATAAAAAATATATGATTGAACATATAATATATATATTTCATTAATATCCCTCACTAATTGTAATTAATTTAATCTATTATAGTAAAAAAATGTTTTGAGCATAAAATAGTTTTCTATAAAAATATTCACTTTATATTCATTTGTTTGTTATATTCATTTCAAATTAATTTGTAAACAATTAATTCATTTTATATTTGATTAATCCATAATTTTAATAAGTTAGTTATTAATATTAATAACTACTAATTTAATGGCTATGTTATATCATATTTTAAAAATATATTATTATTTCGTGAAACTCGGTCATGCGTGTAATGTAGGTTTTCCAAAAAGTGGCTCTTGTGTGTAACACAAGCTAACTCAATGATGCTTTAATTTTGAAATATAGAATATATCAAATATAATTAAAATATCAAATATATTGTAAAGTATCAGGGTAATATCTCCCCTTATGTGCTCGGTGTCGCCTGTCATACACGCTATCGAATATAAGGTTCCTACTTTAGATTTTTGGTTCATCACAGGCCCTTTATCAGTGTTAATAAAAAATCATTGATAAATGGTATATTTAAATATATATATATATATATTTAATAAAAATAATATATAAATATATTTACATTGATATAAAAATATTAAATATTTCTTAAATTTGTTTTTGATAAGGCAAAATTGACATTTAAACTTAATATATAATATATTTAGTGAAAATGGATTATAAATTAATTAAAAAATATTTTTAATTAATTATTCTCTAATTATTATCAACTAATATAAATTTAATAACAATTTTAAGATAAAAACCCAAAAAAATAATAAAAGGTCTAAAATAAGTTCAAAATGTAAGTCGAACATCGAAGGGGAATAAATTTTGATTTGGGTTTTTGTTTGAGCTATAACACAAATAAAATAAAATCTTGAGATGATATATATGCCCTATTAATTTGTGGGAACCCCATTCACACATTTTGAGGACAAAATGGCCAATTAGGCCTTTAAAACTATGTTTCTAGTCAGGGTACCCAAAGTTTTTAACATTTTATGGATTTTCAGCCTTGTTTAAGGGGGACTTATTGTATTTTTTAGTAGAAAATGAATTTATTCTGAGGTATTACCTTCATATTGATATTTTTGTGTTGAAGTTTTATCATTTTTCATATTGTAATGTTATTTATAATCAGATATATAAAAATATCCATATTATTAATATATTTACACCTAACAGAAATTTATTTTATAAATAAATATTTTAACATATTTACATCTAAAATATGTTTCTCAATATATAATCCTTTTCTAAATAAAAACTTATATCTATTTCATTTAAAATAAAAATGTATTAATATTTATATACCTACACAATTAATGTATATATAATGTATGTATGTATAAATATATTTGTGTGTGTGTATTGAAAAAGATATATATATATATATTCTAATATTTATATATATATATATTAATATATAATATATGTAAATAAATATAATTATTTATAATTATATTTATAGATTTACACACACACACAGATATATATATATATATATGAATATATGGATAAAAAATGTAAGGATATATTTTTATAAATATATCATAAAATGGAAAAAGAAATAATATAGGGGAGTGGAAAAGGCACATGTGTAGGAGCTGGAGGTCTTAGGTTTGAAACTCACTGGAGGTAGGGGTGTGTGTGGGAGATTGGAATTATCTAAAGTGATGAAAAGTGGGGAACCCACAAGCGCTGATATGGGGGGGACCCTAATAAAAGGTGCAGCATGTTTGAACAAAAACAATCACCCCCATTTATCAGTGGGGCCTTTATCAGCACTCTTTAAGCACTATTAAAGTCCACATTTAATAGTTCTAAAAAAGCACTGATAACGGCCCCCTTTATTAGTGCTAAGAAAAATTGGTGATAAAGGGCCACTTTATTAGCGCTTTTTTAATGCTATTAAAGGGGGAATTTTTCAATGCATTTTATGAGCACTGTTTAAGACAACCCTTTAACATCACATGCATTTTCAGCACTTCTATAGCACTAAAAATCCCTTTTACTAGTGCTGTTAAAGGCCATATTTGTACTAGTGACATCATAATTATGAAGCCTAATATAGTAACTCAATATTTGTAAGTCACTCTCGATCCCAAATTCCTAGAATATCTTCCTTTTCGCTTTGGATTTCGACTATTCCACCATGTCTTGGACCTTTGTAGGGGCTCATATTCTTGATTTGATGAAAATTTATTTAAGTCCTCTAGAGTGGAGAAAATCCTAAATTTTCAAGATATATCCATCAAGTCCATATTAGGATAGGACCAGAATCCATCTTTATTGTTTATTGATAACAATTTATGAATAGTTAAATATTCATTGAAACCGAATACATCTAACTCCATCATAGAAAAATGACTTCATGTTGTAAAAAAAAACTATTCTACCACTTCCATGCTGAGGTCATTAGATATCCTTTCACCTTCCTGGTCCATTGGAGGTATGATACTATATTTTTTTGTATGAAATATTGTATTCCTCATATGAGGCCTCGCTAGAAGATACATATGAATTTTTTACTAGGGCAATAAAATAGAGTGGATAAGATCACTACAAATTCTCAAAACCATTATCACTCTTACTTGAGGGATTGGTAATTAGATGCTCAACCTTTAGTTGTTATTGGATCATGGATGACTCAACCTCTATAAATAGAGGGTAGGAGTCAGACGCTTCCATTCTGGATGCACCCACAACTTAACCTGATTTCACCCCTTGCCTTTCACCTGTATTGACAATATCATTAGTAATAAATTATTCCTCAAATGCCTAAAAATAAGTGGACATTCTCACACCTCCCTTTTTGTGTTTTTTATTTGCAGAGAAGAGACCACCCTAGAATATCCCTTTTTACCATTTTTTCTAACTTCATTGAAGTAGGAATCTTCTAACAAATCAGATGCATTTGTATCATCATTAGAGGAATACCCACAATTTGAGACAACCACATGTGGATCCTCCTTGGAAATCTAAAAAACCTATAGGTTATATTCATCACCACCTATAATATGAATCAGGACTTCATTGAATGTAGTTTCTCCCCTTGAATTGGACATCTTCTTGATATGTAATTATCCTTTAGGATGCAATATATTCCTTGCAAACTTCCTTGATTCCTTATCAAAAATAAATTCCCAAGATCTAGGATGGGCATGCTAAAGAGGAATCAATCCAAATTTTAACATTCCATGATGTGTAGAAGGACTCAAACCCACACCTTGGTCATAAAAGGTAATATCACCCCTATGATGGAGAGAACCTTCCTTTGTACACAATAGTACTTGGATTGACACCATGTACAATATTTTAACAAGCATGGGCTGCCACAATATTTGACAAAACACCGGCTACAATTGTAGTAAAAGAAGGTTGTATTTTTTTTAAAGAGGTGGTGGCTCAGTCAAAGAACAAGGCACAATTTATTTCTTAAAAGAAAGGGAGTTAAAAAATTTTGAAAGGTGGAATCTTATTACAATCCTTATTGAAAAATAGGGCGAATCATTAGACAAATCATCCAACCATGTAATGACCTAATTGACCCCCTTGTTGGCAAGACTATTGGCAACCGTGTTTGCTTCACGGAACATGTGTGTGGCAATGTAGTTGATATTCCTGAGCGAAGTAAGACATTTCATCCATCGATAGGTAAGTGTCCAAGTAAGGTGCACCACCCCCTTCCAGATAGCTTGGACAACAGTGGTTGAATCACATTCAGTCCGCAGGTTGTTCCAACCCTTCTGCTTGGCAATGTCCACCGCATGAATGACTCCCAACATTTACACTTCAAAAGCCAAGGCCGAACCACAGCCACCGAAGGAGCATCCAAGGCATCTTCCAATTAAGTCTCTGAAGATGTCACCACAACTTGCTGGACCTGGTTTTCATCTAGAGGCATCGTCGACATTCACTTTGATCCATCCTGGTAGTGGGACTTTCCAGAAGACCTCAAAGGTACATTGGGGTTGCCTATAAGATCCCGCAATTTGTAGACGACGGAGGATATCAAAATCACCAATGGATTTGTCACAATGATCCTTTTGAAGAAAGGAATCATCCTTGATGGCAATGAGAAAACACATTTTACCTGCATTGAGACTGAAAGAGAAATTATTATGAATAAAATAATTTCTGGCATACCAGATCACATGAAGGAGCTATGCCACCGCATCCAGAAAAAGATTCCTAATTTTCATAGAAAAATTCCAAATTAGACAGTGTCGAACATGAGAGCTGATCAAAGTAAGAAGTGACCATCTGCAACCAAAAATTTCAGAAATGTAATTCCAAAGAGCTGTAGCTATAGCACAAGATAAGAACAAATGATTAGAATCCTCGTTGTGTTGGTTGCACAGATGACATCTAGATCAAAGAGAAATCCCAAAGGATTGAAGACACACATCAGTGGGGACCATATTATGAGAAAAACGCCAAATGAGGGTAAACCACGAGGGATTGATCCAATTTTTGGTAAAATATTTCAACCAAAAAAAGTTATAAACAGAATTACTAAAATTGTTTTTGTAGAAACTTTTAGAATCTAGGACACCATTAAAAGAAATTTCCCAAATAAGGAAATTATGAGTGTCAGAAAAATGATAATTTTCAATGATGTGACTGATGTGGTTTGGAAGGGTGATGTCATGAGAGTTAACAACATCACGAATCGTGGAGCTGGTGTTCTCAAGACAAGTGGTGGATGTTAGCATAGAGATTAAAGGGACACCAGTCCAGTTGTCCAGCCAGAAATTCATAGAGGAATCAGCACTAACCATCCATCTAGAGTTGTTCATGATTTTAAGAAAATAATTTCTAATGGATGGACAGATGGAAGAAGTGATGTAACCAAAGTTACCATTCTGAAGATTAGTAACAAACCTTTTCTTAAGAAAGACCAAGGAAACAGAGTTACTATGAATCATATTCCAAGTAATTCTAGCTTGAAGAGATTCATTAAAAATATTAAGATTCTTAATACGAAGACCACATTTATTCAGGGGTTTACAACAAGTGGACCATGGTATGGTGTCAAGTTTTCTTTCAATCATACTACCATTCCAGCCAAAATTTTTAATGCAAACATTGATTATTTTGAGAAGACTGGAGGGCCAATTGTAAACCATCATCGAGTAAACCATCTTGGAAACAATTTTAGACTTAACAAGACAAACTCTTCAATCCATAAAAATAAATTTACCCTTCCAAGATGAAAGTTTATTGATGATTTGATCAACAATTCTGTGAAAATAGATAGATTTTGGTCTTCCCCAAAAGATTGGAACACCCAAATAAGTGAAAGAGAAAGAGCCTTATTTGATTCCTAAGTAATCAATGATGTGACTTTTTCTGTACCCCTAATCCATGTATTTTAGATTTTATAAAGGTAAAATGATATGGAAACCCCTTTCCTATAGAGTTCATGATCCAATATTCAAAACCCTAGATTTTCTAGAGATGACTGTGAATCCCCTAAATATTCAATGGTCTATCAGGCAGAAACAACATAACCTGAGTGATTGAAAAGTGTTGAAATTCCATTATTTGATATTTCCAAATCACATGGTCATCCTCGAAGAAAATGATGGATCCATTTTTAGTCACATTTATTGAATAATTATTGACATCAGGGAAGAATCAACCATTCTCAGCTTTCCCAGTCATGGTTTAGGCTTCCTCTCTTAGGTGAGTAAATTTCAAATCAGGGTATCCAAAAATTGTATCCTCTCTATTCAAAGAAATTTCATCTTCTTTATACTTTGGATTATAGAAAAACACATCCCTCAGATCAATATAGCATTCCTCAGCAAAGACCATCGCGATTAAGATCTGAACTCCATGAAGAGATAGAAAGAGAAGCTCTCGTATTTCACCCATCTCTATTTCTAAAATTATATATAGTTATATTTATTTATAAATATAGGAATTTAAAATTTTTAATTATATTAACTATATTATTAAATATTTATCGATTTTTTTCCAGAACTAATAAAGAGTGATTTTACCAATGTGTTTTATTTTAATGTTGATAAAACCCCTATTTACCAATTATTTTTTGGAAGAATTCATAAAATACCTATTTATCAGTGCTTTTTTGGAAGTGTTGATAAAAACCTTATGTTTCTTTATAAATTTATCCCTTACCAACTATGATTCATCCATTCCTTCAAGAACTTCTGGAGGTGAAACCTTGCCACTTCCATCTCTCTCTACTGCTCTCCCTCCCTACCACCGCACTCTATCACCTCTCTCCATCCATTGCTCTTCCTCTCTCTCTCACTGATCTCCCTCCCATGAGTATTACATCTCTCCCTCCCTACCACCATCACTTCTGCTCTCCCTCTCTATTGTTGTCATCTCTACTCTCCCTCCTTGTTTCTGCACATGCTGCCACTCTCTCACGCCGCTGCATGCTCTCCGTCACTCTCTCTCAGAAAAATTGAGATTCAATATTAAAGTTTTTAACATTTTTAGTTTTATTTGGGTGTTTTTAATTTTTTACCATATTATTTTATCATCATGTCACTTCTCTCGTACATTTGTAAGGAGTGTTAAAATTCAAGTGATTGACACTTGTCATACGTGACATCTCGCCACCAGTAATTGCTGGTCTCCCAAAATTTCACCCTCCTTCCTCAAAATTGTTGGGAACATCTTATGCGACCTAAGTTTTTAATATATAATTATATATATATATATATTAATTTTATGTTATTGAATTTTTCTACATCATCACATTGTCGATTGTCTTCGCCATGAATTAGGCTAGCGCAGGTGAACCAAAACAATCATTTTATTATGTTTGTCTCCTTTCTAATATTCTACTTAACATGATTGGTGTGTGTGGGTTAAAGATCATTGAATCATCTGTTAAAATGAAAAAATACTAGAGATTATTAATGATAAAATAATCATCATCTAAAAAGGAACTAAAGGGTACTAATAATGAATTTAAGATCATATTGGGCAATGAGAGTGTAAGGGAAAGTGTTTATGTTGGAAAAGTTCCATACCTTAATTCACCCCCACTTATGGTATCTTTTCTTTGAATCCATTTTGGATCCTAACAATAATAATATTAATCAATATTAGATTTTTTATATATTAGAAACTAATTTTAGGTTATTTTATATATAAATAAAAATAAAATTAATATTATAGACATGTATGTGTAAATTTCACTTATTACAAATATAGACATCCATGTCCTTTGGTTCTTCATATGCGGACACACATTTATGTGAAAAACATTTATGTATAATACAACTAATATCATATATATTAATATATAATTATTAATTATTAATATTTATTTAACAATATTAACTAATATAATATTTTTTAGATATTAGTAATTAATTTGACTTTATTTTATATATAAATTACAATAAAATTATTATTGCATGTATTATATATAATTGGATATATATATATATATATATATATATATATGCGTTGAATTCATTTATCACACACACACACACATGTCATTAGTTTCTTTAGACACACACACACACACACTCATATTGATATATGAATAAAGATGATCATATATATAAATCTATAATTGAAAAAATGAAACTTTAAATATTTAAATAAATTTATAAAATGAACTTATATTGATAATTTTGGTAATTTATTTTTAAAAATAACATATATTATTATTATAATTAAATTAATAATTAATATTTATTAAGTAATGTATATTTTGAATCTTTTTTATGTATACATATAATTATTTATGAATATAATTATAGATTAATATAATTAATGATATACTTTAAAAAATAATTATTAATTTATATTAAAAATATTTATTTAATTATAATTATTAATTAATAATATTTTTTATATAATCAATACAATTTATACATATATAATTATAAATAATATATATATTCTAAAAATTGTAAATCAATATAAATATATTTATTGAAATTATTAAATTTCATTTTACAGTTTTATGATTTGTAACATATTTTGAAAAATAATTATAAATTTATATTTTTCATGTAAATAAATATTTGGATTATGTAAATGATTTCAATGAATATGTGAAATCAGTTTTGTTTAAATGATTTTTTAAACATTAAAATTTTTATTAATATATTTTTCTTAGTTTAATGTTTATCTAATTTTGTTGTCTTCAAAACTTAATGATATTTTAAAATCAAGGTATGTTATTAGGTATGATCTGTTACTCCCCCTCAAACATATTTGTTTTTAAATTCCATATGTTGATCACCTCTACATTGGGTTTTGATAGGGGAGTGGTCTCTCTTGGGACCAGAATTAGTGTAAGAGATGGTACATTTGTTTCATATAATATAGAAACGATTAATCATAACCCATGTTAGTAAAATCATAACCATCAATAAACCAATTAATTTTTTTAAAATGACAACCATTAATAATCTTACATTACACTAATATTTCAATCATAAGATGAAATTGTTCTATGAAATGGTTTTTACGCTTTATTTATATTGTAAAATATTAATATTACCAAATCAAAAAGGAAGGATATGAATAATAAATGGATGGATTCCAATCATATGACAAAAGAGTATGAGGATGGGGTGAAAGAGTTCATCATGTTGGAAAAATATCATTCATATGACTGTTTCCCTCGGAATTTGGGGATGACCTCCTTGATGGGAGGTTCAAACATTCCAATCAGTTTCTAACAGGTTTGTTCGTAGAACCGGAAACATCCAATGATTCCACATCTATTTGGACCTACTTTCCAAAGGTAGGCGCTCATTAGTTTGTGGACTGATGAGGCTTAGGAATTTGCATTGGTCGAGAGGATGGGAGGTTGGACTCATCACACCTTTTTGAGGGGAATTATTGTCTACTCTGGGTCTCTCTTTATAGATTTAAGTTATGTTCGTGAATCCTTATTACATTACCACGTATAAAATGAACTTTACTTCAGATTTTACAATCAATGATTAAATATGTTGGAAATTTAGAGAATCTTTTATACGTATTTGAGGTTCTTCATCGATAGAGAATCATCTGTATTTATTAGAGATTCTTGGTCAATGGTATCTGTCGACACATTTATATAGAAGTCTCTTGGTCATTATGATGACCATGCTGGTTTTAAAGCCACTCAGTGGGGCAATTGAAGTTTATTGTCATTCTGAAGGACATAGATTATTTCAGAGTTGGGATCGAACCCACAGATGGGCTACCTATGTATCCTTTGTTTAGAAAAAAAAATCAGAACCCACGTAGTTCGAGTAAGGGAATATGATGTTTCTGATTGATGGATCAAAGAAAGATGTCATAATTACTTTTACACTCTAAGCTCACGTAAGTCATTCTCGGTGTGAGAAACAAGATGTATTGGTAAAAATTAGACAATTGTGCCATGAAATATGCAATCATAAGAAATAATGTGGGACTTATTTATGTATGACTACCCAGATAAATGAAGATTAGGATTTACTTCATGGAAGAAATCCAGGAATAGGGTCCATAAAGGTATATGTGATTCATGGATATTTGAATACTCTAACTTGGGGCTTACTTCTGAAAAGGAGGCCCAAATTAGGAGAGGAATTATGATTGGGTTTTACTCTTGAGAAGGAATCCCAGATCAAAGGTAAATTAGGACTGGCTAAGAGAAATTAAGATTGGGGCTTACTCCTGAAAAGGAGGCCCAGGTTAAGAGACTTAAAAAAAATTAAGGGAATTGGGGCTTACTCTTGAAGAGGATGCCCATATTTATGACTGGGGATTATTCCTAAAAAAGATTCCCAGGTTAATGATTATTACTGGGGCTTATTCCTGAAAAGGAGGCCCAGGTAAATGAGTTCTCTCATCTTAAAGGATGAGGTTGAATGAATGAAATATCAATCTTTAGTGACATAAAGATCTGTAAATCACTAGGTTTTGAGAGATATTCCACAGAATTCCTTTCAGATAAGGAAGTAAAATAAAAAAACCATGCCATAAATGTCTTTGAAGAGTTTCTTGAAGACTGAATCTTGAATATGAGAGGTGGAATGGCTTAAGAGGGGTGAAATGGGCAAGAAGGGCACCCAAAAAGGTAGTGGTGCGCAAGTCCTTGGAGGCGCGCAGGTACTGTGTGGGTGCACAAGTTCGGTCACGTAGGTATACCTGTGTGACACATGGGTACTTGCGCGACAGATAACCAGTAGGGTAATACTTGAGAAACTCTTGGTTAAAGCCTTCGGAATCATCTTGAGGTTCTTCCAGAAGAGTGGCGTGCAAGTTCTATTGGAGGAGTTAGGCGGCGCGCAAGTGTGGCCTTTTCCCTTAAGGGCTGGCCACTCAGGATCGCAAGTGTTGATGATTTTCAACACTTAAGCCTTCTTCCCCCTCTTTAGATCTTCCGTTCTAGGTAAGAAATTACCTTAGAAGTGTTTTGGAAGCTTTGAGAAGAGACTAGGGCGTCGGGAGCTCAAATATGAGTTTTTGGAAAAAAAATTCCTCTCTTGAATGGGGGGCCCACAGGGTCTATTTATAGGCTGAAGAAGACCTGGGTGGTTATCCTTTAGGGCGTGCAAGTCACTTGCACGATCATTAGGTGTCGCGCAAGAGGACTTGCGCGAGAGTGATGGAACATGCGCGACACATGTGCTTTTGAATCGTTGTTCATGCCTTTGTCTATTTTTGATGTTTTCTCCAAAGGATGAATCAATTTGTGCTAATCCATTTTCCTTTCCATTCGTTTAGACAATATGAAGAAAAGGAGCGTCAACAAAAGTCCCCCCTCTGAGTTGGATCCGAAAGAAATGAGGATTTGACTCTGAGGAAAACGAGAATCAAAAGGAAATTGGGGCGCACAAGGTCTGGCGCGCAAATGAGCTTCGGGCGCGCAGGGTAGGGCCTTTTGGTCGCGCAGGGTTACGGCCTTGTCTATAAATAGAGGGCCTCACTTCCGTACAAGCATATGAATTTGAAACTCTCGAGCTCTCGCCGCACAAGTTATATTTGTCACGCAAGTTGCTCTGTTTCCCACTGTTTCCTTGATGTCGCACTGCTGTCAAGGTATCTGGACTTGCGTGGTGATACTTTCACGCCAAATACTTTCACGGCACACTAACACTTGCGCGCCATGTTTAGAATTGCGCGCCTTAATTCCTTTGCCATTTTTTTCTGAATTCCTTCACAAATTTTATGAAAAATAAACCCATTTAAGAGTTAGTTTATTCAACTTTTGTGCAGATTCAATGGCTCCCAAGAGAATTGGAATGGCTGATGAACTGGAAAGCAAGTGGATTGATGACATGATGAACATTGTTGGCCATGATTACTATGATATCTGTGACAGCAATCTCCCAGATTTGGCTAAGTACTTCAAGAAATATCATCTTAATTTCCCACAGAGCATATATCTTCCTCTATGTGGTCATGGTCATCTACAAGGAGTCAATATTCTAGAACCAAAGAACAATACACCTGAGATGTAGCTGCACTGCTACTCCTCTATTTCGGTTATGCTGTGCATTAAGAGAAACAACAATGGTGTGAACTTTCAAATTTTTCCTCCATGTCATTTCCTTGCAAATTTGAAAATGGCAAACCCATGGGCTGAAATGCTTTCTGCTACCGGTTGGTGGAGAGAAGATAAACATGGCATTAGAGCAATATCTAAAAATATTACTCTCTCTAAATGGATCTTTACATCCAATGCTCCATTCTAAAATCCATGTATCCATCTTCCAAGTCTCTTGGACAGAAACAGAGTCATTTTTTGATCAGTAGAAAATTTTCTCAAACTTCACTCAAGAACATCCTTTTATAATTGTTCCAAGAATAGCTGTTATCACTGCATCTCTTATTGTATCCAGTTGAATGAATGAATTCCAAGTGGTTGCTGATGAAGCCCGGGATGCCATAAATCAAATGAAGAGTTATGTTGAAAGCCTCTTGTAATTCTTGAAAAAGAGAAGAGACTCTAGTCTATGGATGTCCTTCTATCTCTTGTGTATCAATGAAAAACACTTTCATCTTCAATCATTTGTACCTGCATTCTCTTTTGCTATCTTCTTTAAATTTTACCTAAGCCAATGGGCCTAGTAAGCATAGTTTGATTTTTACTAGGATTAATATAAACAACCCTACAAACTTTGAAACTCTTAATTTCTCAATATTACCTAAATAATACAAAATGTATGTTTAGTGAGCTAGAATTTGACTTTTATTTGGAGTTCCCTTGTCTTTTTTGGGCAGTTTAAAGTCATGCGCGTCGGACATAAGGAGGCTAATGTCTAAGGTCGAAATAGCTTTGACCGAATGAACTAGAAATGACTCAATTCATTGACAATTTAACTGAAAACATATTACCATACTCAATTATGAGGGAAAAATGTAATCTATGGCTTAAGAATATTTGAATCTGAGGAATGATATGAAAAATAGCTAAAAGGCATCAGAAGAAGTAGTTTCCAAGAATGAAGTTATTATTATTTAACAAACCCGTTATGGGGTTGAATTATGCAGGGCCACCTAAGGGCATTGGCTACATGGTCAAATAAATAGCATCTTTTGGCTAACAAGTCTGTTATGTAGACTGTTTATGCACGGCCGCCTAAGGGAACGTGCTGCATAATCAGGCAAAAGAACTATCAGAAATTTACCTTTCTACTGCTAAAAGCTAGTGAAACTTTATGGAGATTCAAATTTTCCAAAGTATAGAGTTTGTTGTATGGAAAGAGGTACTTGAATATAGAGAAGATATTTCCAAACAAGATTATCGAAGAACTGGATGGATATTACTTCCACGAAGGTCTAACCCAAACGTAGGGAAGGAGAATATAAACCATAGACTTGAATACTTTCAGATCATGAAAAAGGATATGGGACAAATATGTTAAGGATGGCTATTTTTGCGGATCCTTACATATTTTCATTTAAGACCAATAAGGACAAAAGAGGCTTTCTTCCCAAGAATGAAGTTACCATTATTTAACAAACCCGTTAGGGGGTTGAATTATGCAGGGCCACCTAAGGTCATTGGATGCATAGTCAAATAAATAGCATCTTTTGGCTGATAAGTCTGTTATGTGGACTATTTATGCAAGGCCGCCTAAGGGCACGTGCTGCATAGTCAGGAAAAAGAACTCTAAAAAATTTGACATTTTTGTGAATAAAAGTCAAGAAACAGGTTATGAAGATCTGAAAATATTTAAGGTTAGGATCATGACACATAAAGATGGGTATTGTCCAATGTATACAAAGATACACAGATCAATGTTAACCATAATCATGTTGTGGCTGGGTCCTGAATTAAAATGTTGGACTTCACTACGTATCATATAAGGATGGGAATCAAGCCTTACGTAGTTCTTAAACTATAGTTTAACGTCATGTGGGAAAAAAGGATAAGAGATCTTTGTTTAGGGTCATAGAGCTTGGACCATTATAAGAAATACACAGTGTGTGTTTTCATGGGGACTTTTCAGCCAAGGGACTGAAAGTGGAATTTGGGGTTAGGCCCAAAAGACTTGGGGCTGGATTCGAGGGACACTCGAACGTTCCTACGTATCCCATAAGGATGGGAATCAAGCCATACGTAGTTCTTAAAAATACCCTCTGTACAAATTTGGTTCGTACATGTGAAGGGTGAAAGGGGACTTTATTACAATGATGGTTTAACCTAAGATAAAAGGTTTAGGCATTTCCATGTATGCACGTAGTATTTGAAATGAAACATGATTGAAAAATCAATATAAATAATGGTTCCCTCTCAAGTGAGGGAACCAATGTAAATATATTGATTCTAGGGGCGGTTTCACGAATCAACATCGTATGAGATGGAGGTGAACCGGTTTGAAGAGATTGGTTTTGGGCTTGAACCTTGGGAGGTTGCCTACGTACCCAGCATGGAGGGCAAGGATCAAAGTATGCGTAGTTCAATTAATGAAGGAATTAATGATCAAGTTGTTTTTGGGGACAACGACCTAAAAATGATGTTGGGACTTACACATGGTTAGCGGCCCAGAGAGGGTGTTATGGTTGAATTTTACTCTAAGCTCACGTGAGTTATACTCGGTGTGAGAAACAAGAAGTAGCAACAACCTTAACGATACACAGTTTAACGTCATGTAGGACGTATGAAGGGACTATTCAGTTTAAAGTCTTGCAGTTAGGACTATTGGTGCTACACAGTTTAATATCATGTAGCAGGGACAAAGTACAGTTTAATGTCATGTAGCACGTATCCAGGACTTTTTGTACAGTTTAGTGTCATGTAGTTAGGACTATGGGGACAATATAGTTTAATGTCATGTTGGACGAAAGGGGGACTATGCAGTTTAATGTCATGTAGTGAGGACAAAAGAGTACACCATTTAACGTCATGTTGGATGTATTGGGGACTTTTTTTCCCCACAGTTTAACGTCATGTTGGACGAAAAAGGGATGATGCAGTTTAGCATCATGTTAGACGAAAGTGAGAATAATATAAGGTCATATGCTTGGACCGTGGATGGTGCAGTTTAATATCATGCTAGACTTAAGGGACTTCTGTACAGTTTAGCATCATGTAGTTAGGATGTCACAGTTTAACGTCATGTGAGATGAAAGGAATACAAATAGTTTAATGTCATATGTATGGACCGTTGTTGTATAGTTTAACATCATAGAGTGAGGATGATGAAGGGGACACAGTTTAACATCATGTTGGATGTATGTGCAAATAGTTTAGGGTCATATGTATGGACCGTTGATGATGATGCAGTTTAACGTCTTGCTGGACAGTGGTGCAGTTTAAGGTCATACCGGACCATTTAGGGAACTTTTTCACAGTTTAACGTCGTGTGGGATGAAAGTAAAAATAGTTTAAGGTCATATGTATGGACCATTTATGATGATGCAGTTTAACGTCTTGCTGGACGGTGGTGCAGTGTAAGGTCATACCAGACCATTTATGGAACTTTTTCACAGTTTAACGTCGTGTGGGACGAAAGTACAAATAGTTTAAGGTCATATGTATGGACCATTGATGATGATGCATTTTAACGTATTGTTGGACGGTGGTGCAATTTAAGGTCATACCGGACCATTTAGGGAACTTTTTCACATTTTAATGTTGTGTGGGATGAAAGTACAAATAGTTTAAGGTCATATGTATGGACCATTGATGATGATGTAGTTTAACGTCTTACTGGACGGTGGTGCAGTTTAAGGTCATACCAGACCATTTAGGGAACTTTTTCACAGTTTAACGTCGTGTGGGATGAAAGTAAAAATAGTTTAAGGTCATATGTATGGACCATTGATGATGATGCAGTTTAACGTATTGCTGGACGGTGGTGCAGTTTAAGGTCATACCAGACCATTTAGGGAACTTTTTCATAGTTTAACGTCATGTGGGATGAAAGTACAAATAGTTTATGGTCATATGTATGGACCATTGATGATGATGCAGTTTAACGTCTTGCTGGATGTTGGTGTAGTTTAAGGTCATACCAGACCATGGATGGTGATATATTTTGTGTTTATAAAAAATAATTCTTTAAAAATCTGGCATTGGTTGGAGTAGTGATGAGTTCTCCATCCATCAAGATTAATGAATAAGATCCATTGGATTAGACCCTATGTATTGAGTAAGGTCCTTCCCATTTTTGATCAAGCTTGGGAGGTTTCTTTCCTGGTATCATCGGAGTTTTGAGAACTAATACCAATTCTCCCTGAGTGAATGAACGAAGACAAACTTTTTTGTTAAAATCTCATGCTATTTGATTCTGATAGACTTCCAAGTGGTGCAAAGTGCACAATATTTTATCATCTAATCGTTCCAATTCATTCAATCGCTTTTGAGATTGTTCATTTGTAGATGATTGATCACAAATGTCAACTCTGAGCGAGGGTATTTGAACTTCAATGGGCAAGACACCTTTCGTTCCATATACCAATGAATATGGAGTTGACCGTGTTGCAGTGCGGGTGGTAGTCTGATAAGCCCATAAAGCATGAAAGAGTTTATCAGGCCATGACCTCTTATCTATATCCACCATCTTTTGCAGTATATTTGAAAGAGTCTTTTTGAAGGCTTCTATCTGGCCATTGGCCGCTACATGATACCGAGATGAATGGTTGGATTTGATGTTGTATTCTTGATACAACTTCTTCACCTAGGATGAATAGAAGTTGGTGCCATTGTCCGTCAATATGGTATGAGGGACACCAAATCTGGTAATGATGTTAGACTTGATGAAGCTAACAATGCATTTAGAACTAACTTCCTTGAGAGGTATTGCTTCTTCCCATTTAGAAAAGAAGTCAGTAGCAGTAAGAATGTACTTAAACTGCTTGGTCGTAGCCGAAGGGTAAGGTCCCACCACATCCATTCCCCATGTGGAAAACGGCCATGAGTATTTATCTGTATGAAGAAACTCTAGAGGTTGATGAATAAAGTTGGCATGTACTTTTCATGAATGACACTTCTTTGGGAAATCAACACAATCTTGTATCATTGAAGGCCAAAAGTATCCAAGCCTTCAAATCTGATCAGACAGTCTATGTCTAGACTGGTGGACACCACAGACTCCTGCATGCACTTCTTTTATGACAGCCATTGTCTCTTCACCATCAATTCATCTGAAGAGAACTCCATCAAAACCACGTTTGTAGAGAATTTTCTCTAGGTGATCTGGGCTATCATAAAGAGTAAAATTGACCACACGTCGCTGGATTTGTTCTTTCTTGGCTCTATCAGGTGGAAGTGTTCCATTTTGAAGGTATTCCCTGATAGGTGACATCCATCATGTAGTATGACCATAAAGTTCAGGAATGAGACTAATTTCATTAATTTCCTCTATTCTGATTCGAACATAAGGTGAAATTGCATGACGGTGGGCAATACTGATAGTTGTCTCATCCTGATTTGGATCTGCCAAAGTTGTGGCTATATTAGCATGTGCATCAGCTTGAGCATTTTGTGATCATGGGACATAAGAAAATTTCAGTTCTGAAGGGAATTCCACCATTAACTCTCTGACGTGATCATACAAAGGGATTAGTTCTTCTTTTTGATGGCATAATCCCCATTGACTTGTTTGATTACCAGGTCTGAATCACCTTTCACCTTTAAGTGATTCACTTGTTCTTGAAGTTCTAATTCCAAGCCTGCGATGAGAGCTTGGTATTCGGCTTCATTATTGGTGCCGCCTTCCCACAATAATAAGGAATAAGGTAACACTGCCTTTTCTGGATAAATGAGCACAATTCCTAAGCCAACTTTTTTGAATTTAGGATTTTCCATTTTCCTCCCTATTGGACTTCTGGAAGCACCATCAAAATACATTTCCCATGTCTAATGACTTTCTTGAATAGAGAAGATTCCTCATCATGAAGTTCAATATCTAAAGATGTGTCTTCCACTGAAGGGTGTTCATCCAGGAAATTAGCCAGAGCTTGGCCCTTTATCTCCTTTTGAGACACATAATGAATGTCGAATTGCTGCAAAATAACTTCCCACCTTGCCAGACATCCTGTAAGCATTGGATGACTAAGGATGAATTTGAGAAGGTTATTGCGAGATACCAATTGGACCTCTTGATGTTGCAGGTAGTGTCTCAACTTCTGAACTGCAAAGATTAATGCCAGGTAGCATTTCTCAATACTTGAATATCGAGTTTCTGCTTCAAGCACAGCTCGACTAAGATATTAGAGGTTGTTTTCATTCCCAGCATCATTCTTTTGATCAAGAAAGGCACCCAATGATCGCTCTAGAGCTGTCATGTAGAGGATAAGTGGTCTTCCTTCAACAGGTGGCATGAGTACCGGTGGACTCAAGAGGTATTTCTTGAGAATATCAAATGCTTTCTGACATTCTTCAGTCCACTGGTAAGTGACACCCTTCTTCATTAATTTGGTGAAGGGTAAACTTTTGCCTGCCAAATTGGCGATGAAACGCCAAATATAGGCTAAGTGTCCTTGAATTCCTCTTAATTCTTTAAAATTTCAAGGAGGTGACATACCAAGGATTGACTTGGTCTTCTCAGGATCGACTTTAATACCATGATGACGTACAAAAAAGCCAATAAATTTTCCTAAGGTTACCCCAAAAGCACATTTTAAGGGGTTCATCTTCAAATTATGTTATCGAAGCTTGCGGAATATGAATTCTAAATCAGCCAAGTGATTAGAATTTTGTTTGGATTTAACCACCAAATCGTCTACATAGAATTCAACAAACTACCCTAAGAAGGGTTTGAAGATACGATGCATGGCACGCTGATATGTTGCACCTGCATTCTTTAAGCCAAAGGGCATCACTCAGTAGCAAAACACACCCGGAGGGGCTCTGAAGGCTTTGGATTCCTCGTCTTCTGGGGCCATTCGGATCTGATTATATCCATAATATCGATCCATAAAAGAAAGTTCTTCATAGCCATCTGTTGCATCAATTAAAAGTTCTGTAATCGGAACTGGAAAATCTGCCTTAGGACAACACCGATTAAAATCTCTGAAATCGATGAAAACTATAATTTGTCCGTTCTTATTCTTTACAGGGACAATATTATCCAACCACTTGGGATAATGAACTTCTCTGATAATGTTAGATTTGATAATCTTATCCACTTCAGCTTCAATTTTATAAGCATAAGTTGGGTGTGTTCTTCTCGCGGCTTGCTTAAATCCTCGTTGTTCTTCTGGTAAACCCAAATGATGAGTAGCAACATCAGGATCAAGCCCGGGAATTTCTGTATAGTTATAAGAAAATATATCTCTATTTTTCTTTATAAAAGAAATATACTTCTCTTGCTCTTCAAGAGTCATGGTCGCACTGATTAAAGTGGTGCGTGGATCTTCTTTTGTACCCAGATTTATTTCTCTGAGTTCATCCACAGTGGTAGAGATACCCTCTTCAAATGCTGGAGGAGCATCTCTGAGATCTTCCTCTTCTTCTTCATCATGTTTTATTTCTTCCGTTTCTACTTTCATAGTAGATGATAAAGTAGAATTTTCATGATCAGACGAGATGTCAAAATTTGCACATCTTGAATAAGAATCTTCCATTTCCGACCCAATTGATGATGAAGGGTCTTCTTTGGATAATAAAGAGGAGATGATGGATTGAAAATCGACATCATTGTTCACCTATGATGTTTCTATAACTTCTTCTGGCCTAATTGGCGAAGTATAGACTTGTTGGATTTCAGAAGATGAAATGAAGACCTCACCATTTGTGCTTTCGTCACTTCTTGGTGGGTTACCAATTTCTCCCATGTTGTCTGGCTCGATTGTCGTAACTGACATTATGGATATTTCCATAAGTGTATTTTGATTTGGGTCTATCTTTTCAATTTGACTGATAGGAAACACATAATCTTTACTCACATGTGTAAATGAATTTATTGGAATCTTCTTCAAACCATATGGAGCATTAACTTTGTTAATCTCCTTTGTTGTGGATTTCTCCCTTACATTCATGTGATAGAATTCCACCTCAATGTATTGAGACTCACAAGTCTTGAACGGGGCCTTATCACCAGACAATGTCCCAACTTGACCATCGAAACAATATTTGAGACATTGATGGTATGATGAAGGGATAGTCGCATGCTGATGTAGCCAGGGTCTTCCAAGAAATATGTTGAAAGCTGAGTCTTGATCAACAACCATGAAATCCGAATTGGATACAAGATCTCCAAACTGAGTTCTAAGTGTAACTTTTCCTAGTGGTTCTTGTTCATTTTTATCATATCCTTGTAACATCATAGTAGAAGGAGATAAATCAGATTCTGTGAGGCCCAATTGACTAAGTGTACAAATGGGCATGAGGTTGACTCATGAACCATTGTCAATGAAAGCTCTTCGGACATCTACGCCATTGACCTTGCCAGATAAGTACAAAGGTCTAATATGCCCATAAAAACATCATCTTTATCTTCATCAGTAAAATATATTATTGCATGGAATTCTGCAGGATTATTCTCTATGTGATAGACTTCAGCTACAACAATTTCAGTTTCAAACTTCTGAGGACTTGACAAAGCCTCGAAGAGTGCTTCCCGAAGATCTTTTTATTGATTCAGAGCCTCCAGAATTGATAACTTGGCTGGTACTTAGGAAAAGTGTTTCAATACATCATACTTTTGATCCAGAGGTCTGTGTTTCCCAACAGGAATATCTGGTTTAGCAGGTACCTTGGAAGAAAATGCTTTGGAAGTTTATGCATCTTGTATCGGGATAGGAGTTGGAAATATCCCTAGTTTTGGAAGATTAGACCGATTAGATCCATTTACTTGCTAAGAGGAAGAAGATGGAACCTTCAAACGGTCTTCCAAAATAACTGTGCCAGGACTAAATTTTCTATTGGTAGAAGAACTTGCTTGTTCTTTCTGAGCTTGCTGAAGGGATCTACCACAACTTTCTGCTGCGTATATAGTGCTAGCAGGGGTAGAATTGGAATAGTGGCTTCTGAAAGATCCACGTCTTCCCCTATATCCTGAGCCTCTAGAACTTTCTCTAATTCCCCTGTTTGATACAGGGAATTCAGGCTCATCGAAATAGAAAATGTGACTGGCATATGGATCTGTTAATTGAATCATATTAATAGAACCTAAGATTAGTTCTTCGTCTGATGAAGACTCTGCCTGATTAGCCTGTTTAGGCTGTTCCATTTGGTGGGGCAGTGCTCATGGCTTTGATGTAGATGGCATGAAGTCTGCCAGAGTCAAAGACAACTTAGTCTTTGACACATACTCATCTTTTTCTGATTCTTTTTCTTTCTTTGAATCATGTCTTTTCTTTGAGGACTTTCACTCTTATGAAGAGGGTTTTGCCGCAACATTCATGGCAGAAGACACAATCAGTTTCTTTAATTGTGTTCGCAAAATATCATGAGTTCGGTTGATTGTCTTTCTGACCATCCAATCATCATACTTCTGTGCATTTTTTCTTTTGACTTCTTTCCATTCGCCTTCCTCCTCTGGAACTGTAGCAGTGACACATGCTACCTGGGCTGAAGACCCTTTCAGTTTGACTTGTCCCGAGTCGACCATCTTTTGTAGGAGTTCTTTGAAGACAAAACACTCCTGGATGGGATTCCCCAACATTTGATGAAAGGGGAAATAATTGGTATGGTCTTCAACTCCTTCTTTGTTTGGCCTCTTGGGCTTTGGCAGCTGAACCAAATTATTCTCTAGGGCCGAAATGAAGTAACCAGGAACTTGTTAATTTCAGGAAGAGTATGTTTTTCTATTAAAATCCTCAAATTATTTTCATCTTTGATCTCTTTGATTATCTGGACGAAACGGGATTCGTTGTTGGTGCTTAGGAGGTGGAGCCCTTCGAGAAGATGAAGTTTTTGAAGTAGAAATAGGTACAGGTGGTTTTTTAAGAATAACTATAGCAGTTTCTGCTTTACCCATTCTCCTTCCTGGAGCTGTTGGAATTACATGAGATTTAGCCTTAGCCTGTATAAGGGAATCTTCAATCTGCTGAGTGATTGATGTAAGGTCTCAAAACCCTCCTGTGTATTTCACAGGGATCAATGGCGTGTGTAACTCATCACGCAAATTTGACACATAGATTGGCAACAATTCTTCTTGAGGGAGTGCTAATCTTAGGGAATATGTTTATCCCTTCCAGCGAGAAATGAAATTTGAGACCCTTTCATTCTCCCTTTGCTTACAGTTTGTATGATCGAAAACTGTTGTCTTTGGAAAATTTGAGCTGAACTGAAGAAGTAATTGTTGATGGAGATCCTCCCATCCAGTAATTGACCGGGATTGCAAGCTTGTATACCAGACAAAGGCTGGTCCTTGCAAGGTCCGTACGAAGCATCTGAGTTTTACTGATTCTTGCTGCTCCGGAGTTCCCATCATAGGATCACAACAAGACACGTAATGCGTCAAATGTTGTTCAGGGTTGCTTGATCCATTGAAAATAAGGAATACAGGGTTTCCAAAAATGGATGGAGGAGAGATTGAATCTACCCATTAAGGGTACACTTTCTTTTCTGGTTGAACCTGCACACGTTTCCATTCCATAGTTTCTAACCGATCTGTTAATGATTCAATGGTAGTTATTAACTTTTAAGAAACATCTGGTTGAACTTGGACTTGGGTAGGTGAAATGACTGGAGCCTGGATAGATGTGGTGGTTGGTGCTGCAACTGATTGTAGCACTACCAACTGTTGTTACACTTGACCCGTAGGATTAGACCTGTGAGGGTGTACTGATAGAGGAAGATATTCTTGATCCATCTTAGTAACTGCAACAAATTCCCTTAGCTGACTGACTCCATCACGCTCATGAAGAAGACTACCCTAAAGTAGTTCTGCATTCAACCTCCTTAATTCCTTCATTTCTTCCTCCTGTTGTGCAAACCTTTGATCTAGTGAGAGCGATTGGCCTTATCCAGAGGGATGATATATAACCTGATTCTTTCCCCTCCCTTTGTTGGATCCTTTTCGGAAAGGGGGAAGTGGGTTACTCGAAGGATTACCTAGGTTCTGAGTAATCCTTTGATTTCGTGTATGCACACCTTCTTCATTTGTGTTGGTGCGTACATCTTCTTGAACAGGAACCTCTTCATCTGAGTCCCTTGAGTGAGCCTCGTCTGGTGGATCAGCAACAACGGAATTAATGACATTGATTGATGCATAACGCATTGCATCCCTTCTATCATCATTTCTATGATATTGTCTTCTTCCATGTCTTTGATGAGACATTGCCTTTTGTTGATTTGATCCCTCAGGAACTTGTTGACGAACCATAATTTGGAGGGAATCTCCTGATAATTTGTCTCTTCATTCCTCTTGAGGCTTCTTCCCCAATCGAGAAAAGACCGAATTTCTCTAAAGAGGGGATTGATGATTTGAAAGAGTCCCCAGCCTGGTGGACTGGGGCTGTTCCTGCTGTTCCCACTCAACTCCTTGAATCCTATTTGTTGATTCTGAGGGTTGGATTAAAAGAGTCCCCAGTCTGGCAAGCTGGGGTGGCTCTTGACATGCTATGTCTGAGACTTTCTTAAAAGCTCTCCTGGTCTTGCGAACCTTAGTCTGGAAATTAGCTGGATACATTAACCTGTATCCACTTTTATCACCTAATTCAAAAGATCTTTGGATAATTTATGACACTTCTGTCACTTGATGATGTGCTTGCTCTATACAAGAGGCCTGTTCAATATTCTCTTTTTCTTGATGCAGGAGTAATTCAACAACCTTTTCTCTATATGCTTGATTTTGAGAGGAACTAGTTGAAGCCTGTTCTTGGGAAAGCTTTTGATTACAAACAAATCTCATTGACTGTGGCCGGCCATGGGAAATAACATTGCATGAGACCATTTTCAGTGGGCTTTGTTGACTGGAGAGCACCGTGAAATGTAGTGCTCCATGAACACCCCATCCTCTTACATGAATACCAGATGGGGCATTGGCAATTAACTGACACAATATTCTTAGTGCGCCAAGGCATGAACGTTGAAGGGCTCTCTACTGCTTTTCAGCCTTCGGATATCGAGAGACTGATAGATATGTCAAATCAATCTGATGTTGTAACTCTTCTATTATCTTAAGATGATTTTCATATTCATCATAAGATAATACTTTCTTCTTCAACTAAAAAATAGTTTTCCATATGTTGAGACAAATATCATGAATTCCATCTTCCATCATCATCTTTGGAATTTCATACTGAGAGTCATCCATAGGCCAAAACATGACTGGTACTTCACCTTTTTCTAGTTGTTTTCTCATGTTCAGCATTTCCTCTTTATCATTCAATGAATATTCTTCTACCTGATTTGACCAGAGTTGGTGTTTCCTTGTTGCTTCATCAAATTTAACAAGAGTGGTAGAGACATCATTGATCAAACTAGAGGGTGCATGTCTTAGGGGTGATTCAGATAATGACCTACACCCTAAGCTATCTTCTGATTAAGAAAGTATTTCACCTGCTAGCGATGAAGCATCATACACGACTGGTTTTGCATTTGCAAGTGCCTCAAGATAAGAGGGATTTCTCAGCACTACATTGTCCACTAGAGCATTTTACGGGCAATGTGCATCACTACTGCAGAGAGGAATTTCACAGCGAAATTCATCATCATGGGGAGGAACACCATAATGGGTTATAGCAAAAGATGAGATCTCTTGCTCCTTGGTCTTCTGACTACATAGAGGGTTCCTGTCTCTCTCATCTAAAGATGAAACTTTGAGATCGACCGAATTGTCATGAAGCAAGCCTTCATGAGGAAGTGTCTATTGAAGACCTTTGTAATTAATGTTCCCACTATTGGGAAATGAGGGAGTAGAATCTTGGATTCCAATAGATAATTGTCTGAGGGCTTCAAGAACTCCAGCATCAAGAAAGGCCTTGATACAGATTGGCTCTTGATCTCCTGACTGTGATGGGTGGGTCTTTTTCTTAGATGCCTTCTTACTCACTTTGGAAACCACTTGTTGACGAAAGTGGCTACTCTGAGCAGGTGTATGTGCATGATCAGGAAAGATGGCCATGTTAGGTTGACGATCTCCACTAAAATCAGGTGTATGTGCCTGACTTGGTTGTCCGTATGATATGGCGGAGTATTCCCCACAACCCTCTTGGAATGGAACAGATGTGTGTTTCTGTTCCGGAGTGAACTATTGATGTGTCACTCCACTGGTAGGGATAGATTTATGTGTCTTTCCCTGAGATGCCGCTAAAGTTGTTATAATATCCTGGAAAGCGTCCAGAATATGGGCAGGGATTTTCTTCTGCTCTTTCACCATTGATAAAATATGCTTGGTGACTTTAGCTTCCGAAAAGGGGATATACGTCCATTCTGTGCTTGGAGTAGGTGTATGTGTCTGCTCCTATCCTCCTTTTCCTGTCAGTGGATCCTGATAGTACTCAAGTGTGGGGGAAGAGAGTTGAGTCTGCCTCCTGTTTGTCACCGGAGCATTCCGACTGACTTCTCCGTGTGATACCAAGCGATACTATTGGTAGGCTTGATTAATACTAGCAGGTGTATGTCCCTGCAGATTCCACTTCGCCTAACGTGGTGGATGGGTTTCATCATATGTAGTCAGACGAGCCTTCTGACTAGCTGATGATATATAAATAGGTGTATGTTCATGCCTACTCCGCCGGAATTTCCTGGAGGGATTGGCGTGATGCTTCCAGACCAGTCTGATGTACATCGGAATTAAAACGGGAAGGTGTATGTGCCCTCTCGTTTCTTTCCACCAAATTATGTTGTTGGACTTCTCCGGAGATGGCAGAGATGAGAACCTGATCACTGTTGACTGGATTCCGCCTCTGGCGGTTCGTCTTGCCTGCTCGGGTTTGAGGAACCTGAGCCAAACAACTGGAGTCGGTACCCTCATCATGTTGAGGGCGTACTGTCGCACGAGTTTGGCAGTGATTATTGATAGGATCCCTCAGGAAGGACTCCTGCTTCTTTGAATTAAGGCCTTGAGGGACCTGCTCATTCACCTCCCCAGAATATGGGAGAGAATGGTGATTTCGTTCCAGGGATAATGACCTGAAATGGTTGGAGACGGTGGTTAGCACCACCTGCTTCTTGATCACTGGTCATTGTTGTTCAGATGGCCAGTGTGAGTTGTTCACTTGGAGGTCTTATCGGGCAGCCTCCAGAGTTGGGATGGTACCGTGTTGATGGTACTCCTTAACCAGCGCATTTGATACCTAGCGTTGAAGATGCTGAGTAGGTGATTTCATCCTCAGAGCGGACGATGATCCAGCAGGAGTAGCAGCAGTGGCATTTGCAGCAACAGTATTCATAGGTGTGAACTTGAGAGAAGCCACTCTGGAAATACAAAAGATCTTGGAAAAGAGTTCCTATTTGATATAATAGACATAATCAAGATAAATTCATCCACTACATCTTTTGGATGAGCACATATGTCAATGATTGTTTTTGTTGGCCCTCTCATTGCATTTTAAATAGGGGCCTAAGAAATAGGTAAAACATCATTTTAACTTGGTTAAGGATTCGCGTCGGGTTCACCATTTTTTGTTTCCCTCAGAATTTGGGGATGACCTCCTTGATGGGAGGTTCAAACATTCCAATCAGTTTTTAACGGGTTTGTTCGTAGAACTGGAAACATCCAATGATTCCACATCCATTTGGACCTACTTTCCAAAGGTAGGCGCTCATTAGTTTGTGGACTGATGAGGCTTAGGAATTTTTATTGGTCGAGAGGATGGGAGGTCCGACTCATCACACCTTTTTGAGGGGAATTATTTTCTACTTCAGGACTCTCTTTATATATTTAGGTTATTTTCATGAATCCTTATTACATTACAAAGTATAAAATGACCTTTCCTCCAGATTTGACAATCAATGATTAAATATGTAGGAAATTTAGAGAATCTTTTATATGTATTCGAGGTTCTTCATCAATAGAGAATCATCTGTATTTATTAGAGATTGTTGGTCAATGGTATCCTTCGACACATTTATATAGAAGTCTCTTGGTCATTATGATGACCATGCTGGTTTTAAAGCCACTCAGTGGGGCACTTGAAGTTTATTGTCATTCAGAAAGACATAGATTATTTCAGATTTGGAATCGAACCCGTAGATGGGATACCTACGTATCCTTTGTTTAGAAAAAAACGAATCAGAACCCACGTAGTTCGAGTAAGGGAATATGATGTTTATGATTGATGGCTCAAAGAAGGATGTCATAATTACTTTTACACTCTAAGCTCACGTGAGTCATTTTAGGTGTGAGAAACAAGAGGTATTGGTAAAAATTAGACAATTGTTCCATGAAAGATGCAATCATAAGAAATAATGTGGGACTTATGTATGTATGACTGCCCAGATAAATGAAGATTAGGATTTACTTCAGGGAAGAAATCCAGGAACATGGTCCATAAAGGTATATGTGCTTCATGGAGATTTGAATACTCTAACTTGGGGCTTACTCTTAAAAAGGAGGCCCAAATTAGGAGAGGACTTATGATTGGGTTTTACTCCTGAGAAGGAATCCGAGATCAAAGGTAAATTAGGACTGGTTAAGAGAAATTAAGACTGGGGCTTACTCCTGAGAAGGAGGCCCAGGTTAAGAGACTTGAAAAAAAATTAAGGCACTTGGGGCTTACTCCTGAAGAGGATGCCCATATTTATGACTGGGGCTTATTCCGTAAAAGGATGCCCAGGTTAATGATTATCACTGGGGATTATTCCTAAAAAGGAGGCCCAGGTAAATGAGTTCTCTCATCTTAAAGGATGAGGTTTAATGAATGAAATATCAATCTTTAGTGACATAAAGATGTGTAAATCACTAGGTTTTGAGAGATATTCCACAGAATTCCTTTCAGATAAGGAAGTCAAATCAAGAAACCATGCCATAAATGGCTTTGAAGAGTGTCTTGAAGACTGAATCTTGAATAGGAAAGGTGGAATGGCTTAAGAGGGGTGAAATGGGAAAGAAGGGAACCCAAAAAGGTAGGGGCGCGCAAGTCCTGACAGGCATACAGGTACTGCATGGGCACGCAAGTTCGGTCATGCAGGTATACCTGCGCGACACATGGGTACTTGCACGACAGTTAACCAGAAGGGTAATACTTGAGTGACTCTTGGTTAAAGCCTTCAAAATAATCTTGAGGTTCTTCCAGAAGAGTGGCACGCAAGTTCTGTTGGAGTAGTTAGGCGGTGCGCAATTGTGGCCATTTCCCTTAAGGGCTGGCCACTCAGGCACGCAAGTGTTGATGATTTTCAACACTTAAGCCTTCCTAACCCTCTTTAGATCTTCCTTTATAGGTAAGAAATTACCTTATAAGTGTTTTGGAAGCTTTGAGAAGAGACTAGGGTGCCGGGAGCTCAAATCTGTGTTTCTGGAAAAAATTCCTCTCATGAATGGGGGGCCCACAGGGTCTATTTATAGGCTGAAGAAGACCCGGGCGGTTATCCTTTAGGGTGTGCAAGTCACTTGCATGATCATTATGCATCGTGCAAGTGGAATTGCGTGACAGTGATGAAACATGGGCGGCACATGTGCTTTTGAATCCTTGTTCATGCCTTTGTCGATTTTTGATGTTTTCTTCAAAGGATGAATCAATTTGTGCTAAGTCATTTTCTTTTCCATTCATTTAGACAATGTGATGAAAAGGAGCGTCAACAGTGACCCTTCTCAAATCCTTTTTCTATGTTTACACAATTGTTTTTGAGGACTAATTAGTCTAGAGATGTTGGAAGAACATGTGATATATCATAGAATAGATTGAAGTTATAAATGTTGGACTAAACATGGGTAAAAACTGAATTTATCTAATTATTGGGATAAGATTGAATTTTATGGATGAACTGATATGATTACAAGTGTTTACAATGATGATGACTATATTAAGGATGTTATTATAGGTGTGAACGATGATGAAGATCCTATTGAGGAAATTTATTTGATAGTTGAAGATGAACTTTGTGATTGTTGAAAATAATGTGAGTAGTTAAAGAGTTGTTCAAAGACGCCATTGTATACTGGTTGTACTAAATATACAGCATTGTCAGCCATACTGAAGTTGTATAATTTAAAATTCAGAAAAATATGAAGTGACACCAGTTTTACAGAACTACTTTCTCTCTTGAATGGTATGACCCTATAAGAAAATGAGCTTACATACCAAACATATAATTCTAAAGGAATTCTAAGTTCAATTGGTATGATCTTTAAAAGAATACATGTATTTCTAAATGCATGTATACTATTTCTTAAGGACCAAAAATCACTAATAAATTTCCCAAATTTTTATTCTTCTTGATACAAGAATGATGAATCATGTCATACGGAAGTTTCCTGTTACTTCCCAATAATTCCATGGTTAAGGAGTCTATATGGAAGTGAGGAGACTTCAAAATAATTGATTTTCTTGTAGATACAAGAAATAAATATGGGAAATTTTGTCACATGGAAGACTCACCTCAATCGAAGATAATTGATCACAAGTACATTTAATTTGGAAATGAGATGAGAATCCTTCATCTAGTGCTATCTACAGACGGTGTGAATTATTATGAGTTTCAAAGAAACACTAATAGTAAATGGCTAGCAATGTTTCAGAATTATAACTTTTCACCATGGTTATGCGTGAAATGAAAATACATTATGTTATCTCTGCTTATATCAGGACCAAAATAACCAGGTAATGATATTGATGTTTATTTGGATTCATTGATCGAATATTTGAAACTATTGTTGGATTCAGGTGTTACATTGTATGATGCTTATAGAAATGAAGATTTCACATTGAGGGACATGTTGTATATGATGATAAATGACATTATTTCTTATGAAATTTTTTTCAGGATATAGCATTAAATGAACTCAAGGTTGTCCCATTTGTGAACAATATGCAAATTAAATTAGTTTGAAACATTCATTAAAGAATGTATTTCTAGTACATTGCAGATTTATACCCCAATGACATAAGTAACGAACTTGGACAACATCATTCTATGGGAGTTTATAAGAACACACTACACTTTCTCCACTAATAAGTGATCAACTATTTGAGAAATTAGAATATATAGAAATTGATTTTGGTAAACCTTTTTCAAAAAGATTTTTTAATTCCAGTTGGAAAAAGAGATTAGTTTTTTTAATTACCATAATTGAATTGTTTCTACCTCATGATTTTTATTTATGTCAGGCATGTGGAAAAAATGTATGTTATAGTGTTAGTGGAAAATTACTAAATGTCCCCATAAAAATGAAGGATGGAATTAATGCTAGGATGGACATGATTGACATGGGAATAAGTGAAGATTTGTCTCCAATAAAGGGCTGAAAACACACTTTTCTTCCTCCAGCTACTTACACTCATTCCAGACAGGAGAGATATCAGTTTTTAAACTTTTTGAATGATGCAATGGTTCTATATGGGTATTCATCAAATATCCAAAATATCATGTCAATAACTGATTTAAAGTTAAAGGGTCTGAGGTCATATACATTTCATGTTTTTATGTGGGATCTAATTCCTATAGCATTATATTTTATTTTTTCCATGAATTTCTATCATACATCAACCAATCTATGTTTGTTTTTCAAATATATATGCATCAAATTTGTAGACCTGATGAAATTACCAACTATGGAAAATGAAATTATTGTCATATTTTGTGAATTGGATATGTTATTCCCATACTAATTCTTTGATATGATGGTTAAATTGATGGTTCACATGGTAAGAGAGATTTGACTATGTGGTCATGCACATTATATATGGATTTACCCTATTGAATGGTATAAGATGATTTTGAAAGGGTGTACCAAAAATCAAATTCAGACAGAAAGTTGTACTATAGAGTGATATGTTGTTGAGTAAGTTGTTAAATTATGTAATAACTACCATTATAGTGTGGAAATAATTGGTCTATCGAAATATCTTCACTCTGGGTGTGGTTTTGGTGAAGGAATTTCTAGAATAGATGTTGTCACAATCACTATTACAGATTGGGAGAAGGCCCACCTTTATGTTTCTCATAACATTTTAGAGGTTTCCCCATATGTTGAAACCCATAAATAAATTATTAGGAATTTTAATTCCTTAAAGTATGAAGGTTGGATATCAAATACACATAACCAATAGTTTATAGGATGGTTTTCGGACCATATTTCTAAGGAGCCCTCTAAAAACCATGATTCAATTTTAGAATGACTTCAATGGATAACTAGAGGACCAAGTGTGCATGATTTATATTATAATGGTTATATAATTAATGGTTATATGTTCTATACAAATTAACATGATGAACATATTACCATGAAAAATAATGGAGTTACACTTGTGGCTGAAGCGATGCATATATTTGGTAGTAAGGAAGGAAATCTAATTTATGAAAATATTTTATACTTTGGAATCATCAAACAAATATGGTTGTTTGATTACACAATATTAAAAGTACCAATTTTTCAATGAAAGTTGGTTGATAATATGAGTGCTATAAAAATAGATGAATTGGGATATGTGAAGGTGCATTTCAGTAAGGATGGGTACAAATATGAGATGTTTATAATAGAATCATAATAAGTAAAAGTATTTTATGTTCCAGATCCTGGAAACTGAAATTAGTCAATTGTTTTGTGATCGACCAAAACCACTAATGTTTTAGATGTAAATTCAACTAAAGATGAATCTTTCCTCGGGGCATCATAATCATTTCGTATTGGTCCCAATGTAGATGAGGTCTTGTATGTCAGAGGAGAACACAATGAAGGAATTTGGATGCTTGATTGAGGGGTTAAATCCCTTAAACCATAAAAAAGAGTTCAATAATTAGGTTATATTTTTTTGTAATATAAATTGTGTTACCACATATTATTATCTTTTCATTTCCATATTTACATAATCTAAATTAAATATTCAACCACATTTGTAGATAATGAATTCATCAAATTTTGATGCTCCCAATCACGAGGAACAACAAGTTTCTCAAAATACCGATTCTCCCAATGTAGAGGAACAACAACCTTCTAAACATGAAGATGCTACCAATCTAGAGGAAAAACATATTGACAATGCTGAAGCTGAGGAAATGGTATAAGGTGAACTACCAGTGTCCCTAAAAAAAGTATCACTTTATCATGATGGTGTTACCAAAAATTATTAAAGCAAGAAACAAAGTCATAAAGTTCAAGGTTGGATGGAATGCATGTGGATAGCCTATTAACCCCAAAAAGGACATGTTTAGTAGTTAAATTGGTCTCACCACTCGCATGTGCATGAATATTGATGTAGTTTCATTGAATAATATTGTGCATGCACTTAAGACACTGATTTGGGAAGATATTATGGTAATATTATGATATACTTTCTTTATTTTATTAAACAAATAATGAAACATTTAATTACTCTTCATTATCCTGTTAAGAGTGTATTTATAGTAGATTAACCCCAAATTATATTTGTATTAATGCTCTCTACAGAGTCTCACACATGATTTCACACAATTCTAACAAATTTTAATATCAAATATATTGAAGGGAAAATAATCCCACAACCATCACAAATGTATGAACACATGGAAAACCAATAAGTTTGAGATGCATTTACTACTTATCGTGAGGAGGAATATTTTCAAGTACATTTTGATTTGTGATACATTTATTGACAACATGTATATTAATCACTTTGATAAAGAATTGGTAATTTATGAAAAAAAAATTAGTGGTGAAAATAAGTAATGGGAATCAAAACCGATGCACCCCTACCATAAAGCAAAGATGGGGTATGCTTCACATGAAATAAATTGGAACATATTTTTAATCTATCATAATAATTTTATGTTATATGAAATAAAAACATAATTATGTTCATTTTTTTATATGAAGATTGATGAAATGAAATCCAAATCCACTTCCATCCCACATCATGTGTAATGGAAGGATACATTTGTAAATAAATACGGGATACTAATAGATGAAAACATAGAAAAAGTGTGGGAAACATGTGTAATTATGATATAATAAAAAAAAATCCTTTAAATCTATATGAAATAATAATGATTAATTATTTTCCTAAATTTTTTATCCACCTTAGACACAAGAATCGTCATTAGATGCACCCAATGAATAGATTTTATTAGTGGCCTTGAAGTTTACAGAATAGTATGGCCACGTCAAAGGTGTGAGTTTTGGGGTGTCACATTGAACATATTTTGAAAAAAAAGATGAACAAGGAATAAATATAAGAAAATGGAAGTGTCACAAGAATGATTATATTTTTTAGAAGAAATAATTAATTAGAAGATAGAGTTATTATAAAATGTTATGGGAAGGAAAGTCATGAACCGACCCAAGATGAGGCTTGAGCCATAACTTCCCCAATCCAACCTCCATGGGATAAGGGATGGCAATTGGTGCTGAAGGCATAATTAAAACAGGGAGGCCTTCTCCTAAGTACCAGTAAACCAATACAGATCTATCTCAATGCTGAAGTGCAGAGAGAGTAAAATTAAATGATGAAAAATACAAGATAATAAAAAATACATGTAAAACCTATAGATAGTAAAAGATTATGGTAGTGTAAACTGAAAATTAAAGGGAAAAAATACACACCCAACCAGAAATATGTCCCTACTTGAAAAAAATGGAAAGTAAAACACTGAGAGAGCCTATCTCCTGATCTCCAAGATGAGACAACCATATGAGGTCCAACAAACCATGTATCCCTAAGTTCCTCTAACGTCACTGTTGACATGTCTATAGTCTATATAAGAAAAAACACGTGATAACAAATCCCATGTAGGTTTTAGTATATACATACCTATTAGGACACCCGAAAAGCTAAAGGGAGAGTAGTAATAGGTACAATAGGAATAAAAAACTATAGATACCAAATTGAAAGTAAGATACATTGAAAGAGAATAGCTCAACCCAAACTGAGAGTTGATGTAACCTTGTCCAAACACAAGGGGCTCAAAATGATGTGTAGGTGAACTACATTTTAAGTCTTTTCCACTAATAGTAGGAGAGTAAAATCATCAAACCACGAGAATATAAACACAAAAAGAGTAATAAAATACAAAGGTATGGATATAGAAGGTATATATATATATATGAAAAGTTAAAGAATCCCAAAAACGAGAGTAAGGGGATCTCCATGTAACACATCAATCCAAGAAAAAGAATCACCAATATTTCCAAAATTACATCAATGATTCCCAAAATCTCATGCATCTACCTAGAAGTAACTATGTATAAGACCATGCTTCGTCACATTGAGACACAGTCGAGGGGATACAATCTCTAAGTAGAGGACCCGCACCCTAATCTGTTAGGGGGTCCACTATATATATATATCTTTAGAGTAAATATGCTAAATTTTGATGGAGGTTTCCACTTTAGTGTCATATGGAACCACCCCCAATCGGATAGAGGGTCCCACTTAGTCGGTAGAGGTTCTATGACCAAGCTGATGGGGGTTCCACTCTATAGGTCAAGGAAATGTACCCTGGTGAGATAGGGGGTACCACTCTGGTCATCGTGGAATCGTGACCTATCCGATAGGGGGTTCCACTCAGTAAGTAGATTTAGAGGATTTGTACTCATGCTGGTGGTGGGATCCACTCTATAGGTAGAGGACCTGCACCCTAGTGTGATAGGGGGGTTACACTCTAGTCATTGAGAATCCATGCTCTATCCTATAGGGGGTTCCACTCGATGTGTAGCTATAGAGGTCATGTGCCTAAGATGATGGGTGTTCCACTCTATAGGTTGAGGGACCATACCCTGGTGTGACAGGGGGTTCCACTATAGTCGTTGAGTGACCACACCCTATCTGATATGAGGTTACACTTATTAAGTAGCTATAGAGGACCTACAACTAAGATGATGGGGGTTCTACTCAATAGGAAGCCTATGGGGATCCTACCTAACCACTTACATCATCAAGCACAGCCTAACTAAGTTCCATGCATGGAACATTCCACATCATTCCACAAAACCCACAATCTAGGGAACTATCATGTTCTACATGGAAAAAAATTAGGATAGGCTACTCAGACGCAAAAATTAAAGTTAAAATGAAGGGGATACTAATGGTTGAAATTTCATCAAAAGGAGCCAAGGGGTACATGGCATATGAGGGGAACCACACAGCAAGTGGTCCCAGTCCTTCACTAGGACATGTCCTATTAGGTACAAAGTTCATCAATCATGTATTTATACAAGGTTTTTAGGGGATATACACGGTGTGCCCATGCCACTCAGGGTCCCCGCCATGTGCTTGGTGGTGTATCCACCTTGTATCCATGTACTTTGGTACATAAACTTGTGTCTGTTTGTGTACTCTCATAGAGAGTCCTAACCATGTGTTTCTCCATGTGTATCATCCACATGGGGATGATGCACACAACATTTATGAGGTCTTCACATCATGCCATCCTTATGAATTCCCAAAACCTAACAGTCATAACTAGGGGACTACACGTTGTGTTTTCATCACAGTACATGGTGTGCATTTAGAATTTTTCTAGAAATAAAGATCCATCATCCATACTTCAAATATGGACTTTACATTATGATTATGAACCTATCTAAGACCGAGATTAGTGGATCTAGCATCGTTTGGAAGATTCTGGCCCTCTGGTGGCCAAAAACTTAATTCTTGAATTCTCGCACGAATCACCTCACACCGCACACGCTCTAGATTATTCCTTAAATGAAAATTAGATCTCTAATTACTGAAACAATAATCCAAATCTCACAAACATCCCATATCTATCCTTGTTTCATTTATCCATGCCTCGTTTGTTGATTTATTAAGATTTCAGGGGTCCGATCGGGCTCGGTACCACTCGACAATGTCGAACTGAGACCGCAGAGTCCTACTGGTGAAAAATGTGAATAAAAAAGGGGATAAAATATAAAGTACATATGGTTAACCATCATTGGACTGGAATTATTTTCCAACAGTCAAGAATGGGGAAAACTGGTTTAGAAAAATATGAAAATCAATTCAATCGGTACATAAGAGTATGCTAAGGATCTACAATTGGAACAGATCAATAGAAGGGATTAATATGATCAAAGAATTTAGTCAAAAAGGGAGTAAACATAAAATTTAAGATACCTACCAAGATATTGTATCATTTTTCATAGAATAAAACACTCTTAAATGATCGAAGGAAGTCATTGCATTCAATGCATCCCAATCTGCTCCAATCTAGAGTTTTATCATCGTCTGATGCGATTCTCCCACAGAAGAAGAAAGGAGAAGAACTTGGTGATCCCTAGATTATGAGGCTAACCCTAAGAAATTATCCATGGAATAATACTATAGATATCTCAGTTAGTTTAAATAAATCGATTAATTAAATTACTTCATTCATTTATACATTGAACATACTACCAACGGGCGAGATGCTGATACAACATGCGATTTTGAGGCCCAGTATGATGGTATGAGTAAACCACAAAGTGCTCTCCCAAAAGGTAGTGCCTCCACATTCTCAATGTGAAGAGTATCACTTCCAACTTTAGGTCATGAGTTGTGAAGTTATTCTAAAGGGGTATCAACTGACCTGGCACATATTCAATAAATTCCTACCACTACATATAAACTCAACTGATCTTATCTCCTAAGGAATCACAATACACTTTTTACTCAACACCCTCCTCTGGTAGTCTCAACAAAGGATCACTCATCAGTCTTTGCCTTAACTCCTCAAAGACCCTCTAGAAGTACTCGGACTAGGTAAATTACTACCCTTTCCACATCAAGCTGGTCATAGGGGCTGTGATCCTAGAGAAGTCTTCCATAAACACCCTGCAGTACACCACAAAACCAAGAAATCATTGTACCTTTGACATGCTCTTGGGTAGATCCCAAGCAATAACTACATCGATCTTTACTCTGTCTATGGCTATACCATTCTAATAGATGATATTCCCTAAAAAGTGAACCTCATGAATCTAGAACTAGTGCTTCAAGAGCTTCCCATAAATCTAGTTCTCTCAAAGAAAATCTCATACCAACCTCAAGTGATGTGCATGTTCTCTTTTACGATGAAGAGTATATGAGTATGTTTTTGATGAAGACAACCAAAAACTAGTCCAACTATTATTGAAATAACTGGTTCATCAAATCCATAAAAATGATGGGGGAATTTGTATTACCAATGGATATCCTCAGGAACTCATAGTGTCTATAGAAATATAAGAATGACATCATTGGAATATAATCCTTGAGAACCCTCAACTGGTGGTAAATGGACCAGAGATCTATCTTTGAGAACCATCTCATACCTCACAACTAGTGAAAGAGTTCATCAATACTTGGAAAGAGGTACTTGTTATTTATCAGTGTCTAGTTTAGTTGATGATAATCCATGCAAAGCTACAAGAACCCATCCACCTTTTTCACAAAAAAAACTACATCTGCCTAGGGGACACACTGGGTATGAAGAAACCCTTCTCTTGAAGGTTATGTAACTACAACTATAGTTCTCAAATATTGGTAGGGGACATTTGATATGTTGTAGAAGATATCAGAGTCATCCTGGTATGCAAGTCAATGAAAAACTCCATCTCCCACCTTGGAGGTAGTCTCATAATGTCCTCAGGGAAGACATACATATAATCCTACACAACCAAAGGAATCAAGATGCCTAAAGATCCTTCTATACCAAGGGCTATACTCCCTAACTGATAGGTGATGGGTTTTAGCTTCCTTCTTGTAGAACTCACTTGTCCCACCATGAGATCTCTCTTCCCTATAATGGTGAATCTCATCCCATCATTACAAAGGCAACTTAATCATTTTAAGTGAATGTAAATTTGGCCTCAGACCATGGAAAATAAATCCATAACTAAGATGATGTCAAAGGTTTCCATCATGATGATCAAAAGGTCCCATGTGAACCTCACTCTAACAAGAAATATCTCACACAACTAGTAGATAAAAGATATAGAAGAATAGTTCCATGTAGGAACATCAAGAAGAAGATGTTGGGCTAGCACCTCAACTGGGAGATATAGACCTTGCACTAGGAGTATAGAGATGAAGGAATGATTGGAAACTATGTATAATAATACCTAGGAAAGAGTAGAAAACACACAGACCATAACTCGAACCATCTTGTGGGCTATGGGGTCATAAGCCTCCAAATCCCACAGTTATCTGCGAACCCAACTACCCGCTCCCTGAGCCTGACATGGGAAACCTAGGGAAGGTGGTGGAAGGATCTCATAGAATATTTCACCACCCATATATCCTTATTCTCTACTTCCATCTCTACCTACCTAGGGACCAACCTTCCCTCCCCTAGGAGATCCCTGATCAAGGAAATGCCTTTACTGTGGGGGTCTTTTAGCTATCTGGATACACTGATCGACATGTATGGTAATGTAGTCTTGCACCATATGACCTCACCCATCACACGCATATCACAAACTCTCTTCTGGATACCTTGGAGCTCTATACTTCCCCTAACCACATTCTTGGGTCTGATCACAGGGACATATCCTACGTTGAGATCATGTCATCTAACGTTTTCTAGTTGTTGTAGATGACTCATCCATGTGACACCCACTACCATCTCCCATCGTCTAGCATACCTCTGATATAAATATCTCTATCACTAGTGCTCGATGTAGTAACATGTCATATGTGGGGATGCACAAGGGCACCACACTTACATGGATAACTCTCTAGAGTCCCTAATCAAACTTCTATGCTCATAAGTCTCCATCCTAGATCATATAAAGGGAGTACCAAGTAAGGTTTCTGAACCTCACTATGTAATCATCCACTTTCATCCATTCCTTTTGTATCTATAGAAGATACTAAATCCAAACTGAGCATAAGAAGGTTTGGTATAACTCCTCACAAAATAGCTACTGGAAGTCAGGCCATGAGGGTGTCGACTCATCAAGCATCTGGGTAACAATACTTCACCATTACCTAGATGCTCCCTAGAAAAGGCTATATGCCAGTGCAACCGCTTGATCCATCAATGTCTAGATGAAGCTGGAATACATAAACCACTAATTCTATCCAAACATATGCTACCTAAGGATCTATCTCTCCGTGGAACCTTAGCTGCCTCTGGCGTTGGAACTCGTGGAGTGATTTGAGCCTTCCTGTAACCCCATCCTACTCGACTAGTATAATTTAATATTTTATAGAGTGGTTCTTATACCTACCCTCATGGAGAAAGAATCTCATGGCATGGACCCTAAAAAATCCCCCATTTCTCATCATATCATCATCATGATCTGAAACTGGTATCCTGGTTGGATTTCATCATGAAGGCATCCTGAAATTTAATAAAGATATACCATGGCAAAATAAGAACATATATATAAATATATAATAGGGGGAAGACTCAATAAGTATATTCAAAGACTCAATCCTATGTGATGCATGCACCATTTATCCATACAGCCGTAATCTTGGAATGCTGAGTCGACAAGAAGGTAGTCAAGGTCCTGGTAAATAGATACAGTGGTCGCCCGCACCATCACTATATTCCCTAGAATAAGAGCCAAACTCAAGACACATTGACACTATTTCCCTAATCCCAACCGAACACTTTTAAGGGGACTAATCCAAACATCATCCCAAGGATCGAACCACCTTTGATACCAATTTTTCTTAACCCCACCCAATCTGGGGCTCAAGACAAAAATACCTCAAGCCTGCCTCTATAGACTAGGGGAAAGAGACCAGTTCCAAAGGCATAAGTAACATGAGGAGGCATTTTCCTAAGTACATGTATGCACAAACACAACCATCTTGATGTAGAAGTGTCGAGGGAGTAAAATTAAAAAATGAAAAATACTAGCGAAACAACCATGCATGTAAAACCTCTAGATAGTACAAGAGTATGGTAGTGTAAACTGAAAAGTAAAGGGGAAAAAATAGATACCCAACCAGAAATATGTCCTAAATTGAAAAAACTAGAAAAGTAAAATGCTGAGAGATCCTAACTTCTAATATCTAATCTATGACCGCCATATGTATTCCAAAGTACTAGCTATCCCTAATCTCCTCTGAATTCACCACTAACCTATCCGTAATCTTCATAAGAAATGACAGATGCAGGAAAATACCATACAGGGCTTAGTGTATACCTACATAGTTGGATTCCCAAAAAGATGAATGGGGAGAAGTAAGAGAAACAATAGAAATAGAAATATTGTAGATAGAAAACATAAAGAAGGATACAGTGAAAGAGAACAACTCAACCAAAACCAATAGTGGAAGTAACCTCATGAAAACACAAGGGGATCAAAAAGGTGCATAGATGAACAACACATAAAGTATTTTCCATCTATAGAAGGATAGTAAACTCATCCAACCATGAGAAGCTAAATAGAGAAATCATTTGGCATTCCCCGCACATCTTCGCATATCATAGAAAGAGAGTAACCAAATCCAAAGGTATTGATACAAAAGGTATATATATATATATATATTCTTAGTCAAATAATCTCAGAATAGAGAGTAAGGGGATATCAATCTCACCAATCAGTCTAAGAATAAGAGCCACCAAAAATTCCAAAATTCCATCAAAGATGGAAAAAATCTCATGTGTTTTCCTAGAAGTAAATCTGTGAAGGCTCAGACCTCATCACTATGCCACACAGTTGATGGGTCAAAATAATTAAGTAGAGGACCCAATCCCTACTATTTTAGGGGTTTCCACTTTTTAAATATTCATAGAGAGCTCGTCACCAATGATGATTGGGGGTTCCACTCTAGTGTCATGAGTACCCCCACCATATCTGCTAGTGGTTGAACATGGTAGTTAGAGGGTCCACACCCAAGATAATGGGAGTTTCCACTCCATAGGTCAAGGACCCATTCCATGGTGCAACAGGGGGTTTCACTCTGGTCATCAAGGACCCACGCCCTATCCAAAAAGGATGTTCGAATTGGTAAGTAGTTGCTGAGGACCCACATACATGATGATAGGGGGTTCCACTATATAGGTCAAGGACCTGTTCCCTAGTGTGACAGGGGGGTTCCACTATAGTCATTGAGGATACACACCCTATCTGATAGGGGGTTCACTCTATAAGTAGTTGTAAAGGACTTGTACCCAAGATGATGGGGATTCTACTCTATAGGTCGAGGAACTAAACCCTAGTGTGACATGGGGGTTCCACTAAAGTCATCGAGGACCTACACCCTATCTGATAGGGTTGTTCCACTCAGTAAATAGTTGTATAGGGTATGTGTCAAAGCTTATTGGGGGTTCTACTCTACAGGGAGCCTCTAGTGATCACGCATGATTTCTGCCATCACTAAGCATCACCTAACCAAGATAAGTTCCCAAAAAAAATTCCAAATCATTTAAAAAAATCCACAACTAAGGGACCATATCATGATACATTAAAAAACACTCAGGGAAGGATATCTATGGGCCAAAATCCATGTTCAAACAAAGGATATATGAAAGGTTGAATTTTCCTCATAATGAGAAAAAGGGTACATGGCATGTGAGGGTACCCACATGGTGTTTGGTCCCACTCCTTCACTTTGTTTTGTCTATGGGGGCACACAGTTTTCCAAACATGTAAGTATAAATTGTTTTTAGGGGATATATATGGTGTTCCCAGGCCACTTGGGGTCCCTCCTGTGTGATTAGTCATGTTCCTGTATCCACCTCGTGTCTGTGTACATTACCCTATGTCGGTGTACTTTAGTACATGGCCATGTACACCCACATGGGGTCCTACCCATGTGTTCCACCACATGGTTCATCCACCTAGGGAGGAGTTACATAGTGTGTAGGAGGTATTCATGTGGTTCCATCCTTATGAATTATCAAAACCCTATCTATCATAGCTATAGGGCTACAGGTCGGGTATTCATCATAGTACATAGTGTGTAGTATGTTTTTTCAAATATCTAGATCCATGATCCATTCTTCAAATATATCCTCTAAACTTTGATTTTGGATCAATATATACTCAAGATTTTATGGATCTAGCATTGAATGGATGATTTTGTCCCTCTAGTTGCTGGAAACCCAATTCCCGAAGCCCTACACACAACGCCTTGCACCGCACATGCTCTGACTTCTTCTGTTGATGATGATTAAATCTATGATCATCAAAATGATCTTCCACATCTTGAAAGCTCCCTAGATCTGTCCTTGTTTCATGGATCCATGCCTCATTCCTCAATTCATCATGATTTCGGTGGTCTAATTAGGCTCTGTACCGCATGACAATGTCAAACCAGGATCACGGGGTCCTACCAGTGAATACTGCAACGAAAAAGGGGGAGAAAAGAAAAATAATAGATTTTCAACCATCATTTTCTAAATATTCTTGGACTATGATCAAGAACAGATAAAACTAGTTTCAAAAGACATGAAATTCAATTTAATCGGTATATAGAAGCATGCCAAGGATCTTCAATTAGTGTAGATCAATAGAGGGGATTCATCTAATCAAACCATTTAATCAAGATATCATAAAAATAAAATTGAATATCCCTACCTAAAGATTGGATCATTCATATTCAAATAATGTTCTCACCAAAGATCAATATAAGTCATTGCATTCACTGTGTCCCAATCTTCTCTTATCTGGAGTTTCAACATCATCCAATGTGATTATTGAATGGAAGGAGGAAGGAGAAGCTCTTAGAGATACCAGGATTTTGAGTCTAACCCTAGGAAATTCACCATGGTAGTATATTATAGATATTTTAGTTAGTTTAAATTAATTAATTAATTTATTTATCCACTAAAAATACCACCAATAGGTGAGATGTATGAATGCCTCGTGCTGACATATTTTAGTTCATTCTTAGGTTAAAAAAAGCTGTATACTCAAACATGGTATTGGATTTTTTATCTTTCTTTTAAGAGGTATCATGTTTTCTTTAATAAATTGTGTTTTTGTAATATAAAATATATTTAATATTTTTATAAAATTAATTTCTGGTACATTGGGCCTCAGAATCGCATGTCGTCTCATTACCTAGCTCTGGAAATATATATAGAAATATTTCAATGCCTTAAAAGGCATAATATGAGTCTATAAAAGAAATATAAGAGAAGAAACAATACAAGAACAAACACTATGTGAATATACCCCCACCCCCACCATCTTTGAGGTGAGCCATTCCCCTCAAAGAGCTATCTTAGAAGAGGTAATCAATATTTTTCATAATTGTTTCTATGAAATGTGAATCAGGTGGACATTGATGCCTTTCCTATTTTAATATTCTATAGGGTAAAAATTATTGTGATTTATATCTATCTACACCCACCCATCTCCTTCTTGATAGGGAAATTGTATTCAATATCCAAGGAGATATTCTATACAACAAACTACTTCTAATAGGTCATGAGAGAGTGGGGATTAATGTAGCTCATGAGTTGGGCACTGAGCTACCTATTCCACTTGATGATACAGATATTCATATGGTTGAGAAAGCTATTGGAACAGTCATAGAATAGCCATTAGATCTTTTAAAAAACATATTTATAAGGAGGTATTAATTTCCAATTTATTTTTCATGAAAAACATTTAAAAATTAATGAAAAGGGTTTGAATTGATGAAATTTATTAAAGACGGAAAAAGGGAAGAGGTTGAAATGGAATTTTGAATCAAAAAAATCCAAAGGATCAATCAACCAATCAAACAATATTTTCCCAAAGTACATTTACACTTCCTGTTCAACTTCCCCATTTACTAACATTAAATATTCATACAGATATAATATTAGAAAATGGTGTTATGACCACAAATGATTGTGAAGAATAATTTAATAGATACTCCATTATAGAATATATTGGTCTTGATAATGTAAAGAAAATCACCATGCAAGAATGGAAATGAGTCTTAGTTGTTGATGTATATATGATGTGTGGTTTCATGATTTCTCTATCCAATAGCTGATATACTATGATAATTATGAATGAATATTATTAATATTTTTTCCAAGCTTATATATGAATACTATTCAATGGGAAAAAACTATGAAAAGAAATTTGGAATCATTATTACTTACATAACCTATATAGAAGAATACAAATTTATAACCAAAGAAAATTAATGTAATAGAGGATAAACTGGCTAATGTGATTGAAATCAAACTTATCGACAAAAAAAACTCTTCTTAGTACCCATGATGAAGGGCTAAAAATCTATAATGTAATCATATAAAAAATATTTTCATTATTTTCATTAATTATTAATTATTTTAGGTAGCATCGGCTACTCATTATAGTCAATTTGGATACTACAAAGATCTATTTTCTAGATTCAATGGATAGATACCCAAAAATATGACCACACATGCCGATGTTTATCAATTTTTAATACACTGCATTCAACATTTTACAATTGATCTTCAAGTTATACATTTTAAATTATTTTTTAATGAAAATTATGTTATAATATGGGGGTGTTTAAATATCATTAAAATCATGGCATGAGGATAGTCCATGAAAAGAATGAGCCTATCAACATCTATAAGTGGATAAATATTAGGGTATATAAAATAATATTTCACTTTAAATACATATATCAAAGAAAATTATTTATTTTTATCAATATTTTTATAGTGTTCTGAAAAACCAAATGGAAAAGTTTGTGGTTATTATATTGGAAAATTTATGAAATATATCATATTCTAGCAAGAAACTAGCATCCCCAAAGAGTTCTTTTCGAAGATAATTATGATTTAATTTAAAAAATTTAATAATCCTATATTTATATATATTTTTCAATACTACCAGGACTGTAGAAATTACTCTTATTCACAAGAGGAAATATATTTATTTATAAATGAATGGGAAGTATATCTGGTGTTAGAATGTATACAGACATCATGAAAAGGTGAATTCCCACTACTTATTAAGTTGATTTTATCATCATTATATTTATTTTTTAGTTAATTTTCTTATAATTTTTATCTGATACTTTATGAAAAATTATCCATAAGTCATTTTTGACATGGAGGAATAAACCAAACCTCAATTCGATACATTGCGTGTCCAGTGTGACTCAAAGTTCATGTATTTGGTTTAAAATTGAAATTTTTGTTGAAAACAAGTATCACATACTGAAAACCAAGAAAAAACATTCAGATTTTTTTGATACTTTATGAAAACAATTCATAAGTCACATGTGATGTGTAGTAATTTTCCTCACCTTAATATGATATGCGGTTTGATCGATATACTCAGAGTGTCTACTTTCAATTTAAAATTAACTATTTAGTTCAAAACATGTTCCACTCAGTGAAAATTAAGAAAAAAAACTTGGATTGTATTAATAATTTAGAATAAAATATTCTTAATTCATTTGTGTTGTGTAAGAATTAGTCTCATATAAAATTGACACATGATGTGACCAGTATGACTCAAAGTTCATGTTCTTGGTTTAAAATGATATTTTAGTAAAAAAACAAGTGGAATTCTAAAAAATGATAAAATGAATTTGGGTTTTTTATACATTAGTAAAACAATATGTAAGTCATTTTTAATGTGTAGGGATTAGCCTCACCTAATTGAGATGAATGGTGTGGTCGATATAACTCCAAGTGTGTTTTTTATTTAAAATTGGAATTTTAGTAAAAAAAAGTGATATACTTAAAACTAATAAAAATCATTTTTATTGTTTTGATACATTAATATAATTATCCATAAGTCAATTATGATTTGTAGGAATCAGCAAAACTTTTTCCTGATACATGGTGTGTCCTATACGACTCGAAGTTCCTATTATTAGTTTAAAAGTAACAATTTAGTTAAAAACAAGTTTCATTCACCATACACTAAAAAACATGCTAATATTGACTTGACGATTTATTAAAATGATTTATAAGTCATTTTTGACGTGTAGAAATTAGTCTCACATCAAACTGACACTTTATGTGATCGACATGACTGAAAGTGGATGTTTTCCATTTAATATGGCATTTTAGTAAAAAACACAAGTGACATACTGAAAACTGATAAAAGACATTTGTATTGTTTTGATACTTTATTAAAATTATCCATAAGTCATTTGTGATGTGTAGGAATTATCTTCACCTCAATCTGAAGCTCAGTGTGACGAGTATGAGTTCAAGTGTGTATTTTTATTTAAAATTGTCATTTTATTAAAAAAGGAAAGTGAAATACTCAAAACCAATAAAACACATTCATACTATTTTTATACTTTATGAAAATGATATATAAGTCATTTTTGATTTCTATAAATCATACGTACCTTAATCCAATGCATGGTGTGCTCAGTATGACTCAAAGTATCTGTTATTAGTTTAAAGTCAAACATTTAGTTTGAAACATGTTTCAATCACTGAAAACCAAGAAAACATGATCATATTGTCTTTATAATTTAATAGAAGGATTCATAAGTAATTTTTGACATGTTTGAATTATTCTAAAATTAAACTGACACATGATGTGACTAGTATGAGTCAAAGTTTATGTTATTAGTTTGAAATGACATTTTAGTAAAAAACACGAGTGACATACTCAAAACCGAGATAATGCTTTTGTATTATTTTGATACTTTAGGAAAATGTTCCATATATCTTTTTTGATGTGTAGGAATTATCCTCACATCAATAAAATGTATATTGTGACTTGTATGACTCCAAGTTTTTTTAATTAAATTTTACATTTTAGTAAAAAATATAAGTGGCATACTCAAAACTGAGAAAACGCAAAAAGGATTATTTTGATACTTTAGTAAATTATCCATTAGTCATTTTTTTATGTTTAGGAATCGACCTCACCGCAACCCAACACATGTTGTTTCCAGTATGACTCAAAGTGCATGCTTTCAATTTAAAATTATCATTTTAGTTGAAAACACATGTCACATACTCAAAACCGAGAAAATGAAATCATATTGTTTTGATAATTTATAAAAAATATCCACATGTTATTTATAATGTGTGGGAATCAATCAAACCTCAATCCAATACATAGTGTGACCGGTATGAATCAAAGTGTGACTTTTTATTTATAATTGATATTTTAGTAAAAAGGAAAATTGACATATTAAAAACAGAAAAAATACATTCATATTTTTTTAATACTTTAGTAAAATGATCCATAAGTAATTTTTGATGTGTAGGAATTCGTCAAAACTCAATCTGACACATAGTGTTTCTGATACGACCCCGAGTGTGTGTTTTTAGTATAAAATTGAAATTTTAGTTGAAAACACATGTCACAAACTCAAAACCAAGAAAAAACATTCAGTTCATTTTGATACTTTAGTAAAATTATCCATAAGTAATTTTTGATGTATAGGAATCAACTAAACTTCAATATGATAAATAGTGTTCTTGATATAACTAAAAGTGTTGTTTTCAGTTTAAAATTGACAATTTAGTTCAAAATGTCTGTCACACATTGAAAACTAAGAAAATACACTTTTATTGTCCTAATAAGTTTTGAAAATGATTCATAAGACATTTTTCAAGTGTAGGAATTATTACCATGTCAAAAAACCACATGATGTGACCGGTATGACTCAAACTGCATGTTTTTAGTTTAAAATGACATTTTAGTAAAAAAACAACTAACATGCTCATAATTGAGTAAATTCATTTAAGAAGAATATACATAAGTTATTTATGATTTGAAATAATTACTTTCAACTCAATCTGATGCATGATGTGACAGGTATGACTCCAAGTGTTTCTTTTTATTTAAAATTGGAATTTTAGTAAAAAATACAAGTTATATACTCAAAACTAAGAAAACTCAATTTTATTATCATGATAATTAAAAAAATATCCATAATCCATTTTTGAAATTTAGGGATCAACCTCACATCAATTAGATGCATGGTGTGGATGGTATAACTCAAAGTGTTTGTTATTAGTCTAAAATTGACATTTTAGTTCAAAACATGTATCCCTCAATGAAAAAAATAAAACGTGATTGAATTATCTTGTTAATTTAGGGAAACTATTCATAAGGAATATTTTGTTTGTGGGAATCATTCTCACCTCAAAATAATACACTATGTGTGTGGTATGACTCAAAGTGCATGTTTTTAGTTTAAAATGATATTTTAGTAAAAAAACCCCAAGTGACATAATCAAAACCAAGAAAACACTTTGAAATTGTTTTGATACTATTGGAAAATAATCCATGTAACATTTTTGACATGTAGGAATCAGCCACACCTCAATATAACACACAGTGTGATCAGTATGACCCAAATTCTTCATTATCAGTTTAATATTGAAATTTTATTTATGTATTATTTCACATTTATGTATAATTTATTTATTTATAATATTACTAACATAATAATTGTTTTATTGTATAGTTAGATTATATTTCTCGATTTGGGATGTTTTTTTGGTAACTGATACCATGATAAAGCTTTTTGAGAGGGGGTCAGGTGCCAAAGACAATGAAACCATTGATGTTTTTGAATGTTTGGGATGAATTGTACGGTATAATTTAATTGTACAAAAAATGTTAAAAATGTATATAATATAGTATTTTTTGTATTTTATTATAATTTTTATTTCAATTAAATTATTAATTTTCTATATCGTTAATATTTTTTTGTTGTCTGTATTTGGGGATAGTATTTAATTTTATAGTGTACTGTGATTTTAACAACACATTGTAGTATCATGGACTTTATCTGTGCTAGAAGAAACACTAATAAAAGGGAACCCTCGTCTATGCTAGACTAGATTTGATAAATTCCCGCCTTTATCAATGATTTTTTAGCACATATAAAGTCCCCTTTTATTATTTCTTTTATACCACTGATAAAAGGGGGCCCCTTTTAACGACGCTTAGATAAAAAATTGTTTTTAGAACTACTGATGGATTTTTCTAGTGCTGTTAAAAGATTTTTCTCTTGTAGTGTACACCAGGGATAGCCGTGGCTACACCGTGGAGATTCTTTCTGTGGCATGGGAAAGATAGTTGTAACATGGGGTAAGGGAGGTGGAATGTTGGCGCCACTTCCCAATTTCACTAGGCTACATTGTGGTGAAGGGGTTACAGTATAGACCTTTTGTTTGGCTGAGCGCTATGGTGTGGAGGTAGAGGTTGTTTTGTGGAGTTTGAATGGGGTGATTTTGGTGGTTCTCAAAATTTTTTGGGTAGTTGCGGCATGGTGCCTGGGTTGCGCCATGGAATTGTGATGGAATAATAGAATTCAGTTTTGGTCTACACCATGGTTTCTAGAGGACAAATTGATCAAGGGTTATTGCGATGTAGTGTAATGGGTTATGTCATAATCTTAGGTAAAAACCCTAATGAATGTAATGTGGATGATGGTTCTACATTGTGGTCCTATATGTTTCATATTGTGTATAAAAACCCAACTTCCCTCAAAATTAGTTATTCTTCCAATTTTCTCTTTCAATCCATAAGAACCTAAGAGAGGGTTTCTAAGACCTTTAAGTCCTTTTTTATTAGATTCAACCCCGAGCCTTGGGAGATCAATTCATTGTGTTTTCTCACTATTCTTAAGGTATGTGTCTCTATAAAAAGGTTCTAAGTCATTAATTACTTAAAGTTATTGTAAATTGCATTGGTTAGTTCTATCAAATGGAAGGATTTGATATCAATGGAGTTTTTTGTAAATAGGTACATGTTTTTAAATCGGTTTTGATTTAAATATGTCTTTGGACACAATATTTGTTGATGAAATTCCCTTAAGGTGATTTTGATTCTAAAATGGGTTTTCAATCATGAAATCCATAATGATTAACAATGAAAATATTTTTATAAAATGTGATCATGTTTTTCAAAATGTGTTGAGAAGTATAGAACATTGGAAACCTTGGGTGAATTAGGAAATGGAATTGTCACTCTTAGTCTATGTTATGCCACTAGAGGTTTGATATCGAGAGACTGTGTGTTAGGAATCAATATTTGTTGGATTCACTTGATGTATTTATTAGTGATTTATTTTATGTATGAGTACGCATTTCCTTAGTTTAGAGAAAAAATTGTGATCTTTTTCATTTATTCTTGGTTTAACATATGAAGGAATATTTTAGGGCCAGTTGATCACTTGTTTATCATATATAATATCCATGGATGTTTTTTCATATGATTAAATTCTATCCCACTTATACTTATCATATTCCATGTCTGTGTAAATATGAAAGGCTTTTATGAAAAACCAAAGGATGATTTTCATAATGGTTATCTTTTGGAAATTTTTTAGAATTTTTTTTTAAATGGAGAGCTAACATTATCTTGGTATTTGACTTTGTATAGATTATTTAGAAAAATATTACTAGGAATTAGGCTTACACCCATTTGTAATTTGTAGATGTGGTTTTTTAGGAATCTGGTAAATGGAGGGGTGTCATGTAGTTCTCCATCTTCTCTTGGTTATTTTCACCTTCATAGGGTGATAGTTTGGTGGTTATGGAAGGTTATATAGAGCATAGACTTTGGAATTTCATGTTTTATAATCTGTTTTATCCCATTGGGCTTGAAATATTATGTCTCATGGTTGCATCTTTTTCTCCTTCTTTGAAATATGTTTGTTCTTTGGTTATACCTGAGACTTGTGTTGTTTTTTTCACCTCGCCATGTGGAGGACCTTCTTAGGAGACATTCCTAGTTAACCTGAGTTGGTTCTTTTAAAAAATGGTATCAGTGTGGTTTACCTAGCAAAATGTGTTATGAAACTACTTGGGTTTAGTTTCATATCCTTGGTAGACATGAGTTAGGACTATCAAAATTAATTTAGTAAGTGTGGGAGGGTGCCTAACTAGATCACTTCACTCTATGAACTCGAGTTACCATGGCTGGTCAAGGATTTTTTCCAAGCTTGAGATTATTGGTTGAGGTAATTTGAACAAACTATATTTGGGGTTTATTTGGATGGAAATATTCCTTTTTTTATTTTGTTTTTCATTCATAGAATATGTTATTTCTTTAAATTCTTGTTATTTAATGGAATTAATATGAATTTTGGAAGTTGGTATTTTTATTTGTGGATTTTATCTTAAGATTATTGGTTATTATCTTGTATTTATTAGACAATGCCTCCTAGTATATCTCTTCAAAATCTGAGTGAGTAAACTATAGGAAAATATATGCAGACAAATCCTAAAGTGGACCCTTCCTTAGTTGAAGTTGTAATCCACACTATTCAGACTCTAGGTTAGGTGGGTATTAGATAATAGGGATGAATGGTGGATCATGTATTAGGAATCACTAAGTATAATCCACCCATCTTCCATGGCTATAAAGGACCCTAGAAATATGAGTTATATCTTGAATCAATTGAAAGGATATTCCATTTTCTAAGAAAAATTTAGGACTCAAAGGTGGGTTTTTCTATGTATATTCATCAAGGACCAGGAAGGAGATGGTGGGACTCCGTCATGCATGGAAAGTTTCATGAGAATTTTACCTGGTCTTCTTTCAAGAAAATCTTCAATCGACGGTTTTATCTAGAAACATGTCATGTGTAAAAGACTTCTGAATTTCTATCCTTAGAAAAAGTTTATAGTATAGTTTTGGTGTTTTCCACTTTTTTCACTGAGTTAGTGCACCTCAAACACGATCCTCTTACAAATGATTACCTTAAGGCTCAAAGTTTTGAAATGGGTTAAAGGATGATATTCAATCGATGTTTATTCTCTTATTCCTTCTGACCTGTGTGGAGGAGGTTGAAAAAGTGTCTATAAATGAGGTAGACATAGCTGGTAGAACTAGTTTGGGTGTAGATTCGGTTTGTGTAGTTATTAGACATGGTGTGTCTTCTATCAAGAAAAGAAAACGCAAGGGTTCTCGGTTTTCTTTGGGAGTATTTTCAGGGGTGTCATTACGAAAACATCATTTTGTTTTCTATTAGTGTGAAAGGCCTTGTCATATCATGCATAACTATATGGAAGCTATAATGCCCAAAAAATTCTATTATATTCTTAATAGAAATCATATTTTATAATGAATTATTTATTATGATAATATATAAATACTTTTACAATTCTTAATAACTTTACACATCATGTATAACTATAACTAAGCACAATAAATGGATTATATAATGATATAATCAAAATTTTATTATATTTTAGAGATTATAAACATAAACTATTGAAAAAATAGTTTATGATTAATGTATATGTTTTAAGTTAAATTTATTTTCATGAAATAATCTTATAAAACACGTTTTAAAATTATAATATATTTTAATAAAGTCCTGAATAATTTTTATAATGACCAGAAAGTTTATTTTTCAATGAAATTGTTAAATTTCAATAAATAAGGATATTTATTTAAAAGTAAAAATTATAATATTGAGATAATTATTTTGATAAAATAAACTTAATTTTTGGACATAGAATACCGAAATTGTCTTTGGGTGAGTTTCTGGGAATTTTCTGACAAAATTTATGTTTTGTTGAAAAAGTGAAAATTGTTTCTTTATAAAGCACTGTGATTTTATGACATCAATATTATGACTACATGAATAAAAATTTATGAAACATTTTATTTAATAAAAATATAATTTAATAAGTATAAATGTTTATTTAAAATTTTTAATTTTAATTTATAAATTTATTCCATACATTTTGGAACCAAAAATTTTAATTTTAAGATAAAATTTATTTTTTGGATTCGGAAGTTTAATTGGGTTAGATATAAGGTATCTATTGAATTAGGGTTCCTTTTAATGTCTAAGAAATTTCTCCCACTCATTAATAATCCCAAAATTTGGTTGTAATTTATTTAATCTAGACGTGGTTTTATTATATAATAAAATAACCTATATTTTAACCGTTAAAATCACCCCTACTCAAGTATAAATATCCCCCTTTCCATCATCACATTCCACACAAAATATTTTGAGCATGATTTATCTCTTAATATCCTTAACAAGATTCCCTACAAGGTGGTTTCAAGTTTCCAGGGAGTCTTTATATAGCTTTAAGAAGCATCCTTCCAAGGTAGATGATCTTTTCCTCCACTTCTTTCAATTCAATATCTTCTTTTGCCTAGGCCTTTTAGTATCAATTTATTATGTTGTAGAGTTATTTTAAATACATTCTTTACTGTGAATTTGATGTCTTTTTAATGAGAGACTACATGTAACATCCCAGTTTTGGGTGCCTCCCAGAGGTGCCCCGTACCCAGTTGGTCACATGGCCTCAAGCGCATTTCCCCGAACCCCAGAGGTTGCTGACTAGCAGTGAGGTCTTTGGGTGTGATAGTTGGGAAACTATGACATCATTGGTAGAGTAACACAATAGAAATAAATAAATAATAGTAGCAGAAGCAGTAATAATAACATGCAATAGTAAGCATTGGATGACTGCAAGTAGATAAAAAACTGAAGCACATATATAAATGATGCATGTCACATATGTCTAGTAAAGTAGTCAAAGAAGTCACAATTATGGAATAAAGTACTAAACCAAAGTACAAAGGGAAACAATTAAATTAATCCATCGTCATCGCAAGCCTCAGCTTGGTCCCATGCTCTCTAGCTTTAAAACAATCATGTACCTGAAGTATAAGGGTGCATGCACTTATATATACCTGCAATAATATAATCTGTTTGGGAACAAATCATGACCCAAACAGGGTGTGAGATGAATCCCAGTAGGAAACCACCCAAATATATGTGCCTAATTGTCAGTGAATATGTATATATGGTAGTTAATATGAAAAAAAGTAATAAACACAGAAGTACTCAAAAGTAAAAAATCCAACAGTTTCAACTACATTCATTTAAATTTATTAAATTAAACAAACAAAAAAATATCCATCAACCCATTGGGAGGTTCTCACAGTCTAACCCCTCTAGTTCAACTTCAAAAAGACTCTTTGAGGAAGCACTCACCGTCAATTCCCCCTATGGTCTCGTAACGTGAAACTACTGACACTCGGGAAATCACTCGACATCCAATTCCCCATGTGGTCTCGCAATGTTGAACTATAGACACTCTGAGGGAGCACTCACTTCCATCCCCCTATGGTCTTGCAATGTGATAGTATAACAGACACTCTGGGAAATCCCTCAGTATCCTTTTCCCTTATGGTCTACACTAGGTTCCCACAACACTGTGTAATTCATTTGTGCACAAACGATATCTAGCATCCAAAGTAAATCACAATATACTACTTGGATAAACAGTTAAAAATCGTGGCACAAGTAATTCAAATAATATATCTCCCTCCTAACAGCAATAGGCATGGAAAACAGAGTAGCCTAATAGAAAAAACTAGACCCAACTTCCAATATCAGTTCAAACATGGAAACACACAACCATAGCATGGTAATTAAACCATATTCTCAAAAAAGATCCCTAACTCAAGCAATCAATGCATAAGAGGCATTAAAGGGTTAAATTCCCTAAACACGCAATACACCAAACTATGGTATTGGTAACTTTTGTTAAAATAATTAAAAGAGAAACTACGAAAAGGCACAAACCACCTACCTCAATGTTGTACAATCAATATAGTTGAATCCAAGTCTTTGATTCGACCTAGAACCCCATAGATCTATGAAAAGGTCTAAAACAGTAAACTAAGGATATCTCACAAAAAAGGTGAAATCATAAGATGAGACACTAGAATAAGGAATAACTCACTGTAGAGATTCCAACACAATCAAAAATGGTTGAATTGAAGAATGGATAGGAAATCGGGGGCTCAAAGAATAATCGGGATCTTTGATCTCTCCTGGGTGAGATGATGTTAGAAGAAGTGTTTTCTGTAAACAAGATGTGACCCCAGTCCAATTTATCAAATAAAAATAAAAATACATGGAATGTTCTTTAAAAGTACATGGCGTGTATATGCCTTTACAGGGCCCCACTTTAGGCAGTCTCTAGGTCACCCCACACAGCCATGTACTTGGCTATTACACGACCATTATATGGCTACCCGCGGAAACCAGGTACATGGTGTGTACTCTTAAGTACATGGCGTATACTCCATAAATTTCCAGAAACATATCTTTTTCTCAAAAACACCATAAATCAAGATCCATACCTGAAAAGAAGATCTAGGTTCTTAAAAATATCCCCCTTAAATAAATTCATCTTTGAATTTCCCTAAGAAGGTGGTGAAGAAGAATCCTCCAACAGCTCTGGCCACTATGATCACACATCAGTCTCCCTCTCCCAAGTCTCATCCTATATTCGCTCGTGCTGCCATATCACCCATACCAGAGGAACAGACCGGCCACAGAGAACCTTCTCACTACGATCAAAGATTTGGATAGGATTCTCTTTTAACGAGGCATACACCTTCGTTTGAAAAATATGAGATGAGTCTGAGAAGTAATTTTATAGCTGAGAAACATGAAAGACGTCGTTCATAGCCCTGTACCTCTGAGGTAACTGTAATCGATAGGAAACAGGCCTGAATCTCTCCAAAATGTCAAATGGTCTAAAGTATCTCGGTGAAAGATTAACCTATCTCCTAATCCTCATGTTTCCCAACCTCAGTGTGACATGTAAGAAAACCTGATCCCCAACCTCAAATTCCAGAGGTCATCTCCATCAATCAACATAAGACTTATGTCATGAATGTGCAGTATCCATCCTATTCCGAATGAACTCTACCTTCTTTGTGGTCTCCTGGACATGATGAGGTCTCAGCATAGCTACCTCTCCTGCTTCCATCCAACATAGGGGTGATCTCCATGGCCTACCATGCATGCCTTATAAGGTTCCATATGAATTGTTTCTTAAAAACACTTATTATAGGAAAAATCCACCATAGGTATGTTCTTCTCTGAAGAACCTCTAAAATATAGGATGCATGCTTGAATCATGTCCTCTAGCACCTGAATCATATGCTCGAACTGGCCATCTGTCTGGGGATGGTAAGCTATAATCAAAAGTACATATGTACCCAAATCCCTCTTTAGTCCTTCCTAGACCCGAGAATTAAAATGGGTGTCCCTATCTGAAATGATGGAGTGTGAAACTCCATGTAAACGTACAATCTATTGGATGTAAAACCTTCCAAACTCATCAACATTAAAGGTTTCCTTGATTGGTACGAAATTTTAAACCTTTGTGAGTCTATTAATGACAACCAAAACTACATCATTCCCTCATGGTGACCTAGGAAAACCTGTCATGAAGTCCATTGAGAAATCATTCCACTTTCACTCAGGAATGGGTAACTGCTGCAAAATCCCTACTGGTCGTTGATGCTCCACCTTCACCTGCTGATAGGTGGAACACCTCATCACAAATCCAGTGACATCTCTCTTTATACCTGGCCACCAATACTGCCGGTATAGATCTCTATACATCTTTGTGATTCTAGGATGAACTGCCCAAGCTGAAGAAAGAAAATTTGGTGTCATCTCCTCGCTTATATCTACTGACAACCATATGTGTCCATGGAAGCACAAGATATCATCCTCACCCATGGTCCATCTAGGAATAGGCTCCTCTCCTAACACACTCTCCCACATGACTAAGACTTTAGCATCTAATAGTTTCCTCATTCTCATTCTCTCAAGGAGAGTAGAGGTAACAACTATAGAAGAAAGAAATGTCTATCTCTGTCTGTCGTGCACAACCAAATGCATCTCAGAGAATAGATTGATAAGCTTCCACTCATTGTTTTCCTCCTGAACTGCCTGTATTTGAGTCCTCCTGCTCAATGCATCAACCACTGCGTTCCCTTTCCCAGGCATATATGAAAGGTCAAAATCAAAGGACTGAAGGTATTCAACCCACCTTCGCAGTCTCAAATTCAGATCACACTGAGTGAAGATGTACGTGAGACTTTTGTGGTCATTGAAAACCACAGAATTCTCTCCCAAAAGATAATGACTCTAACAATGTAAAGCATGAACAATGATAGCCAACTTGAGATCGTGCATCGGGTAATTTCTCTCATGTGTCCTCAACTACTGAGACTCGTACGCAACGACTACTTACCCTTGAATAATCACTAATCCCATACCAATACATGAAGCATCATAGTAAATAGTATAGCTCCTTCCTGGATCTATAAAAACTAGTATTGGTGCTAAATTCAACCTCTCTTTCAACTCCTGAAAGGCTGACTCCCAATAATCTGACCACAGATACTTTTCACCTTTCTTAGACAGGCCCATCAGTGGTGCTACTATGCATGAAAAGTCCTATATAAAACTTTTGTAGTAACTAGCCATCCCAGAAAACTTCGTACCTCAAATATGTTCTTTGGATGATACTAGGAAACTACTTCTCTCACATTCTCTGGGTCATCTAATACCCCTTTCTTTGAGATAACATGATCCAATAATTGAATTCGGTCCATCCAAAAGTGGCATTTTGAGATCATAGCATACAACTGATACTCTCTCAGTGTAATCCAAACTATCTCAAGAAGGTTATTGTGGTCATGTTGAGTGTGAGATTACACTAAGATATTTTCCATAAAAACCACTACAATGGAATTTAAGTATGGGTGGAACACTAGGTTCATTAGTTCCATGAAAACTGCAGGAGCGTTCGTGAGACCGAACGGCATAACCACATATACATATAGACCGTACATTCTTCAAAAGGTTGTAAGAGGTATATCAGATGGTCTAATGCGCAAATGATAATAACCAGATCTAAAGTCGATCTTTGATAACACCCAAGCTCCTCGAATCTGATCAAATAGATCATCAATCCTTAATAAGGGATATCAGTTCTTGACCATCAACTGTATCAGCATCCGATAATCTACAAAAATCTGAGGGTACTTTCTACCTACTTTGTAAACAGGACAGACAAACCCCAAGGAGAATTACTGGGTCAGATGAAACCCTTTTCCTGTAACTCCTCTAACTGTTTCTTGAGCTCCTGTAACTCTAGTGTAGCCATCCTATAAGGAGTAATGGATACCGGTACCACTCCTAGAACATTCTCAATATAAAAGTATACCTCTCAATCTGAAACCTGAAAATTCCTCTAGAAAGACATCCTTGAAATGATCAACCACTGTAGAAAATTCCATCTGTGAAGTCCCCTGAGCATCTAGATACAAACTAGAAATCTACGATGTTACTTCTCCCAACCCATGATTCTCAGTTCCCTCTCTTATCTCTTGGACATTCTAATCCCTTTTATATAGAAACAAACCACCCTATAGTGATATAAAACTCACCCTATGATGATAGAAATTGAAAATATCTTGAAAGGGATCTAACTATTCCATTTTGAGAATAAAATCATAGCCTTCCGTCTCTAATACATAGAGGTCCCATAAGAAGTTACACCCACAAACCTCAAGAGGGAACTCCATGGATTGACGTACATTAACCGTTCTAGTCTCTAACAGAGTGTCTAGCATCAAGATATAAGAATAAGTAAAGATACAAAGCCCAAGGATCTCCAAAACAGCGATAAATATGAAACTGTGGGAAGCTCCTATGTCAAAAAGTATAGAACCTAAAACTGAGGAAACTAGATTTGTACCTATAATTGTAGATGGTTTGGGATCCTACTTCGGGTGAATCTACTATATCGAAAAAGCCTAACCTACGTTGTGGACCTGTGAAGCTGACTAAGATCTCTAAGATGATCCACCCTATGGCTATCGAAAACCCTGTTTATGGCCACTACAGCCACAACCTCCACCTTTTCCTGAACGACCTGAAGAACTCTAGCACCTAGTCTGATGTGGGACTGGTGGTCCTTCTCTGGTATAAGGAGTGAAAACAGAACCCCTACCACCAGCTTTTGGTGAGAAAATATGATAGAAACATTGAATATGACCCATTTTTTCGCAATATCGGCACTCCACTGGGTCTCTCGTGAAATTTGGCCTCATATGCCCACTCTTCCCACACTGGTAGCACACCACCTGGCCACCAAAGGAAGTATTCCCCCTACTTGGATCTCCATGCATAGAATCCCTACGATGCTTCCTGCTTTCAGTTGGAGGGGTACCAACTCCAGATGCCGAGCCTTTCTGGCTCACAGCCCTAGAATCCCTTATATTTCACTTTGTGATAAATTCCTGGTTGAATATAGAGTTTATGGAAGTCAACCAAAAGATGTTCACCTGAGATCATATGTCATTACTAAGACCATACACAAAATTCCTTGCCAGAAATAATCATATCCCCCTAGAATGGGTGTGAATCTCTGTAGCTCTATGAAGTGAGAAGAATACTCCATGACTGAGAGAGTACCCTACTCCAAACTCATGAACTCTCGGGCTCGATCGACCCTCAAAGTCTATAGGTAGAAGTAGTGGTAAAAGATATGCCAGAACTCATCCCAAGACATAACCTGCTAGCGTCCCACCCGTGAGATAACATCCCACCATCTCTTCGAGGAACAACAAAGCATATAAGTAGTGATATTCACCCTATTCTATGATAGAATATCTAGATTATCAAAGATAGACAACATGGCTTTTAACCATGACTCTGTAGCCTAAGTTCCTCCATCCCCTTAGAAAGTAGGAGGATATTGCTACTGAAAATCCAACATCAAATCTACCATAGACAGTGTAGGATGCAGTTCTCCCTTGAAGTTATGCATAAACCACATAAAGCCTTCTCGAAACTATGCATTGGCACTTGTATCCAGGATAACAGTTGGTGCCAAGACAAACACAACGAGAGGATCTTATAGCAGTCCTCGATCTACCATTTCCAGTGTCTATTAACTACCCTGTATCTGGTGTACAACCAGAGGACGTCACAGTGGCATGACTTTTCAAGGTCTAGCACACACCTTAGTTCAATAATCCAAATGACTGAAACATATAAGTTCAAGAATGGAATATGAGAAATAAATAATTCATGTTCTTCAAAACATGGATACACAGCATGTATAACCCCTACCTAGTGTGTTCCCCTAAGTATTTACAAGGGTGTGTACTTCTGCCAAAATTGTTCATGTAATATCCCATACAATCGGTGTGTTCTCCATTTACACAGAGTGTACTTGAATCCTTTCCCCCTACCCGAGTTCCTCTACACAGTTAAACCACATAGTTATCTCATAGAAAAAAACTATATAGTGTGTTTCTGAAAGAAAAGGTGTGTACCACTTAGGTTTCAACTGCTTGTGCCATTAGTCACATGGTCAGAGACACGGCTAACTCTGCACGGCATGTTTATGCCATACACGGCATGTACTACAAGGATTTCATCCACCTATGTCATTATTCACACGGCTGGACACATGGCCTCTACAAAACGGTGTGATATTTCAGTACACAGAGTGTTCCACTAAAGATTTACCATCCTCGTGTCCCTTCCCACCCAGGTAGTCACGCAATTAATGATTACATAGCGTGTACATATAATACATGACATGTACTTAAGAAAAACAGTTCCTTCCTGAACAGAAGGATAAATGGCGTGTATTTATCAATACACATCATATATTCTAGGTTTTTCCAGACATTAAACCTCAAAAACTACTCTGAAACCCATAAAAACGTTGAAACAAACTTTAAAGTTCAAAATTCTGATCTATGGGGGGCCATACTCCCCACGAATCAAATCATCGAATCATATTCATGTCACATAACAAGTATAACAATTAAAGTTCAAAATGATCCACCAAATTACGATCCATGAGGGCCCATAACACCACAGGGACCAAAGTTTGGAGCCCATTAAAATGAATCCTTACACAAACCAATACCCTATAAAATAGTATGTTTCTTATCAATGCATCTATCACAACATCATGAATATCAAGCACAACATCTATCAAAACTACATGAAATTGATAATGCACCCTAAATGGCATGAAACAAATGCATGAAATGTGATCTATAACAAGTTCCTTTATAATGCCTGATATGGAATACCATCATCTCATCGGGTAGAAAAAAAATATAACCTCAATGATATCAATGATAACAGCACAAAAACATTTGAATCGCCCAACGGTGAAATCAAATCAACAGTAATAATTGAAAAACTAGAAAAATTCAAATAATTGAGGTAAATTATATTTTCCCTGTATACAGGTTAACTACTCCCAGCCACAACTTATTACCAACTATTTTTTCCTTCTTATCCTTGGCTATAAGCTCCAACAGTAAGTCAAAGAAGAAAATAATTCCTCTGATACCGCTTTGTAGCGTCCCAGTTCTAGGTGCCACCCAGAGGTGCCCCATACCCGGTTGGTTTCATGGCCTTGAGTGCATTTCCCTGAATGCCAGAGGCTTCCGACTAGCAACGAGGAACTTGGGTGTGATAGTGGGGAAACTATGCCCTCATTGGCAGAGTAACACATTGGAAATAAACAGATAACCGTAGTGGAAGCAGTAATAATAACATGCAACAGTAAGCAGTGGAATAATGAAAGTAGATAAACAACTAGAGAACATATATAAATTATGCATGTCACATATGTCTAAGAAAGAATCCAAACAAGTCACAATGATGGAATACAATACTAAACCAAAAGTACACAGGAAAACAAGTAAATAACTCTAGCAGCATCGCAAACCACAGCTTGGTCCCATGCTCTCCAGCTCCACAACAATCAAGTACCTGAAGTAGAAGGGTGATTGCATTATCTATACCTACAAAAGTATAATCTATTTGGGCCCAATTCATGACCTAAATAAGGTGTGAGACGAATCTCAGTAGGCAACCACCCAAAGATATATGCCTTATTGTTAGTGAATATATATATATATAGATATGGTAGGTAATATGAAAAATGAAGTAATAAATAATGAAGTACTCAAAAGTAAACAATCCTACAGTTTCAACTACATTCATTTACATTTATTAAAATGAACAACCAAAAAATCTCAAGCAACCGTCTGGGAATTTATCACAGTCTAACCCCTCTGGTTCAGCTTAACAAATACTCTCTAAATACGCACTCACTGATAATTCCACTTGTGTTTTCGTAATGTGAAACTACTCACACACTAGGGAGGCACTCAATGTCCAATTCCCCCATTGTTCTCGCAACGTGGAACTATAGACACTCTGAAGAAGCACTCACGTCCATCCCCCCTATGGTCTTGCAACGTGAACATATAACAGACACTCTGGGAAAGCCCTTAGCATCCATTTCCTCTATGTTCTAACTATTCCAGCTTCCCACAACCCTCTGTAAGTCAATCGTGCACAAACCATATCCATCAGCTAAAGTAAATCACAATATACTACTTGGATAAACAGCTAAAAAGCATGGAATGAGTAAGTTATATTATATCTCTCCATCCTAACAGCAATAGGCATGGAAAACTGAGCAGCCTAATAAGAAAAAATAGATTCAACGGCCAATATCAGTTCAAACAAGAGAAAACACATCCATTGAAAGGTAATTAAACCATATTCTCAAACACGATCCCTAACTCAAGAAATCAAGGCATAACAAGCATTAAAGGGTTAAATTCCCTGAACACGCAATACCCTGAACTAGGGTATTGGGATCTTTTTCATATCTAATTCCAAGAAAAACTACGGAAAGGAACAATCCACCTACCTAAACGTTGTAGGATCGATATAATTGATTCCCAGCCTAAGATTTGAGCTAGAACACTTTAGATATATGAAAACGTCTAAAAAATCAACCAATGATATCTCACAAAAGAGGATAAATCTTAAGATGAGACTTTAGAAGAAGGAATAACTCACCGTAGTGATTCCAACGTAATTGACGGTGGTTGAATCGGAGAATGGATGGTCGATCAAGGGCTCGAAGAAGAATCATGGTCTTTGGTCGCTCTTGGTTGAGACGACGTTAGAATAAGTGTTTTGTGTGAATGAGATGAAACCCCTGTCCGATTTATCAAATAAAAATAAAAATACATGCCATGTTCTTTAAAGGTACATGGTGTGTATATTCCTTTACTGAGCCTCACTTTAGGTGGTCTCCAAATCACCACACACATCCATGTACTTGGCCATTACGTGACCCGTACATGGCCACCCGCGAAAACCAGGTACAAGGCGTGTACTCCAAAGTACACGGTGTGTACTCCTTAAATTTCCAGAAACTCATCCTTTTCCCAAAAACACAAAAAATCAAGATCCATACTTAAAAAGAAGATCTAGGTTCTTACACTACATTTCACTCTCATTATAGATTTTTCCTAAGTCGTTACTCTGCCGAAATAAGGGTTCTTCAACCCTCTTTTATAACTACTGATAAGGGAATTTATTATTTATATTATTTATATTAAAATGAAGTGATTTTGATGATTTAATTGTTAATGAACACATATATCAATGGTGTTTTTTTGGATAATTTTAAGGATGCAACAGGTTATGGAATTTGAGTAAAAGGAACTAAAATGACAAATAATTCGATCAAATGAAGGTCTTCACAAAATATGATGATCATGGAGCACTTCTAAGGTAGATAACATAATAACTGAGTGAAAATGAGGTTCCCAGAGCAAGAAAATGGCATTACTCATCGTATTGTGTACTGGTGAATGTCGTTATTGAACTATTGTTCATGAAGTGGAAGAAGCAATCTGTCAAAGAAGTTGATATGTTTCACTGCGCGACACATATGTGTCACATCATGACACAAGTGATGATTCCTAGAAATGATGCATGTTATGAATAAAATACATGTGGTGTAATATTTACACATGGTTTAATATTTACACATGGTGTAATCACTACACATCATGAAAAAAGTTTAGAGGGGATAAAAATGTCAATATTCAATGTATCTTCTATTTTGACCTCTTTTAAGAACTGGGACCCATCCAAGAACACCTTTTGACCAATACTTAATAGAATTCAATGTTTCTCGAGCCTATATAGTCTCTATAAATTTAGATATATGATGATTCTGTTAAAGAGATCCCAGAGACCAAATCTTAGATCTACAAGCTGTGTTGTGTAGGGTCCTCTCAAGTTTCATCTTTGTTTTCATTATGCTTTCTTTTTATTTATTCCTTCCCTATTACTCTATCATCACTAGGATGAAGGAGTAAACCCACCTTGTGATATTTTTATGTAATAGAAGGGGGAATGATCTATTTGATTGATTTTATTATCTTCATTCATGTATTTTGTTTTTCATACTTCTTAAATCAATTTCCAATCCCTTTATTTTACTTTTATCACGACCATTTGTATTTGAATCTGAAAGGAACACTGAAATTTTGGAACTGAAATTCCTTAAAGGAGGCATAAAAATTACCAAATATAAGAAAGTAGGGGATTATCGTGTCAATGAGAGGATACCATGACCATTGGATCTCCCTCATCTTGACTTTGAAACGAATCATAGATCAATAAACTTATTTTTTTTAAATCCCATTGCACAGGAACCCTCAAAATAAAAAAAAATATATTCATTCCTTTAAAATATGATTTCAAACAAAATAATCAATCTAATACATATTTATTCTTCTTCATTCAAACTGTTTCCCGAACCCCAATCTCATTATTTACCTCTTTCTTCATTTCAATCAAATAAAATATTTTAAAAATATAAATAAACTAATTCACCATCTTTGTAGGTTCGACCTCAAACTTTCCTAATAATAAATTTTAATTAATTGAGAAGCATAGTTTTAGTTTTTATAAATTATGTATTATTATTAGACCTGTAGGGGAATAATGATCCCTTCAAGCCTTTCAAAACTAGTTCTATTTATGGGGATAGTTACCAGTTAGTTTTTGAGGTTTCTTTTAATTTTTTAATTTTTTTAATTTTTAATTTATCTATTTATACTGGGTATATTCATTATGTCGACTTCAATATTTTAATTTTTAAATGCATGACCAAAAAACATGAGAAAAATTAAAATAGATTTTTTTCTTCTATCTCAAACTGGATAAAAGCATAAGAAAGAATGAGGAAGATACAATCATGGTCATACCACAGAAACATCTAGCTACCAGAGGAGTTCTTAAAAGATATCCAGGGTTGTGGAAACTCACATACTATTGGCATCCATCAATAAAAGATTTCAATCGTGCATCCTAGAACCTGATTTTTCTACAAACCTCTTTGATATTAAACCAGAAATCATTCAAATGATCTCAAAAAAATCAATTCACTGGAATATTTCATGATGATTCAAACACACATCTAGGAAACTTGTTCAAGATCTGTGACACATTCCAATTCAATAATATTTCGAGAAATGCGGTAAGACTTTGTATTTTTTTAATTTAACTACATTAGAGATATTGATATTGAATCCAAATCCCACCTTCACATTCCATCACTACATGGGATAATCTAGCATGAAACGTTCTCACCCAATTCTTCCCACCTTTCAAATCAATGGAAAAACAGGTAAATATTCTAAACATTTGTCAATTTGAATATGAATCTATATATTCTTCATGGGAAAGATATGAAGATATGATTAGAATATTCCCCCATCATAGAATATATCTATGGATTCTAATAAAAAAATTCTATAATGTTTTGTAAAAGAGAAATAGGTTGATTCTAGATACTAAAGCTAGAGGATCACTGATGAATAATTCACCTAGAGTGAACCACAAATTTTTGGATAAAATATAGAGAAATAGTTTCCAATTATAAGGAGAAGGAACAAAATTAAAATGGGTTGAAAAAATAAAAAATAATGACTAGATGGTGGAACAATTATAATTAATAACCAATAAGATGCAAATCATGATGGGATAGCAGGAAAACCCCCAAGGTATGTATATTGAAGATATAAATTATGCTGATTACAATCATGGTAACAAATTTCATGGTTGGAAGCCTCAAAAAGGAAAAAAGAATATCAATATAGGTCATAGGGGTACCAACAAAAACACCCAATGAGACCACAATGATGATCCATGTCCATACATTGGAAGGGACAATTGCTATATTCATGACCACAACCGGGGTTGTACACAAGGTTATCAAAGAAGAATCAATGAACCAAAATGCCTCATTTTGGAATCCAGAGCATCAAGTTAGCCCAATTGCTGATCAGATCAAATAGATACCCAGACGAGAACTACTAGGATTCACTAAAGTACACCCGTATAATTATTTAAAAGCTTTTCTACATAGAAGTGGGAATCAAAAAACGTAATTGGCATAGAATTTATATGATGTAATGAAGAATAACCAGTGAAAGAAAGTGAATAATAAATTGATAATAGTAATGAAAAAATAGTAGAAGAATATGAAGAAGAACCAATATAGTACAAAATGAGAAAACATTTTATAGAATGAATGTCAAAAGTGAAGATCAATGTGCAAAAAAGAAAATTTTTGGTACACTTTAAAAAATTTCATATTAATGTTAATTTTTTTAGTGGATCTCTCAAACATGTAGACCTATAAAAAAATTCATGAATGAGTAGGTAACCAGTAATCAGAAGCTAGAGGAAATTGGCACCATTCCAGTCACATGAGAATGGTCAATAGTTGTATCAAGGGACCTACCCAAGAAGAAACATGATCCATCTAGATTTTCTATTTCCATATTTATCAGATCCATAAAATGTGAAAAAATTATCTATGACTTAGGTATGGGTTTTAATATCATGTCATACATGACATTAATTTGTTTGGAACTAGAAGGCATGAATCCCAAAAGAGTTTCACTTCAATTAGCAGAATTAATAGTGTAGTACCCCCAAGGATTCATCAAGTTTATCCTAATAAATAATGACAATTTTACCTTTTTCTTTGACATCTTAGTGATGTATATAGAAGAGGAGAAAAATCCACTCATTCTAGGGAGTCCATTTTTTCCATGGGGCCTAAACTGATCGATGTCCAAACTAATAGTTGGTTATGATCAATTAAGTTTCAACATCCATTGGGAAATGATGAACTATGATGTGAAAGAAAAAATTAGTTTGGAGAATATAATACACCTAAATTTGAAGGTGTCATGGAAGGTAATGAGAAAAATGAGTCAGCTACTATTGTGAAATAGGATTCTAAACTAAAGAAGAAAGAGAATATGTGGACCAAGATCACTAAAATTAGAGGATAAGCCTACTCCACTACATTTTAGAAAGAACAAAAGGAATGGATGGTATATGAACTTATGTTTAATTCATCAGGATTAAGAAAGAAATATTGGATCAGTCCAATAGATATTAAGAAAAAACTACCATCATGAGGAATGAATTTATTTAGAGAGGAAGAATAAGGATTATCCTATATGGACAAGACACAACCGAGACCATTTATAAACCCTGACCATGTACAAAATTTCCAATCATTTGGCATGTGAGATGAATCTATAAGAGGTAAGTTTGAGAAAATGATGGTAAGAAAAGCACTTTTAAGAGGAAACTCGATTTTATTTTTAAATTTTTCTTTATTTGGTTTTTAGGAGTGAATTCTCTCACATAAAATATTTAAAAATTCATTGATAATGGTATGTACTTTCACTTGTTTATTTTTAATTTGTAGGACCATCAATACCGAAACTGAAATAAATAAGTAGGAAACACAAGAGGAGCCTACAGGACAATTTCAAATCATGAGAAAAGTACACATCATAAATTTTTGTAGGAAAAACACGTACAACCAACTTCAAACCAACACAAAAAAGAGTAGTAAGTGTTTCAATTCATAATTTTTTCCGGCATTTAATTAGAGTTTTTAACATCCAATTGCATGCCCCACATTTGATTCATTATTTTGTCAACCGAACTAGTAGACATAAACTACCAAGGATAATTACCATGCCATGAATTTATATTTATTTTTCAATAATGTTTAATGATAAAAATAGGGAAAATAATTTGTATGGATAATCATATGGATTAGGATTTGACAAATCAGGATTTGTGGAGCATGTCAATCATTATAAAAGAAATTTCTGTAAGATTTGACCATGATATAAATTTATGATGTTTTCATTAATTCATTTAATTATTCATATTATTTTACATGATAATTTTTCCAAACCATTCATATTTTTCTCAAGATATCCTCTAAAAAAATTTCCATTCTTTCTATACTATATATATTTACAAAATCATTCGTGATGTCTTCTAGAAAATCCTCTGCATATTATCAAATATATGAATGAATAAAATAACTTTTATTATGATTGAGACATATTTTTTTCCCTTATTCTAGGGCCCACATTGCATTAATCCTTTTTAAGCATGTAGAATCCATGAACATCCTTCTTGGGAAATGATTCAAGTTACAAGATTATCTTATCCATTCCTACCATCCTCTAAATAATTTTCATTATATTCAAATGAATAAGTGTGGGTGAAGAATTTCCTAGTTTACAACAAGATATATTTTTTTTTTGGATATTTTTTTGGGTGATTATCCATTATGATTTAGGGAGTGACCATGTATTTTTCATTATAATTCATTATTCATCTCTCTTGCTAAAAAAACATTTGAATAATAAGGGTTGTAACATAGGAGGATAAAAAATCAGTATTTTCTAGACCAATGATATCTTGATCTAATTTTGTTAGGTTATGGATGTGGGATTTTTCATAACCACAGTTTTCAAAAAAAGGGAAAAAATAAAAAGAAAGAGAGTTTGATTCATTCATTGTGATTACATGTATCATGAGCCCACTTTGAGATTTTTAGGGGGAGATATAAATTCCATATATGAAGGGATATTTTTATTGATATTATTTTTTGATTATCATGTAATGTACGTTAGAGACAAACCTACTTTTTTGAGTCTTACTTGATTTATATAATTTTCCTACCTATTGTAAGCCTCTGAGTTGTTGGATCTTAAATGGTGAAGCCCTCATGATTAATTTTGATTTTGTCTTTAAGAAATGGAGATTCTATATTCCTTGAAAGCCTATGGTAAGTGAAATTTATTGAGGTATTTGAATCACTCTATTCATTAGTACCTTGATGATGAGATTAAAAAGTCACATGAGGTAAATTACAAAGGGTATGAATATTAATAATTAACTGTAAAATGAAAATGGATGAATGAAAAGACTTGGATATTTTTATAGAGAAATATTAAAATATATAGTTAATTTATATTCTTTGAAAAAATGAGGTGTTAATAAATTTTCTACCTATCATTCTAAAAAATTTAATTTTCCATTTAATCAATTGTTTTTATTGACATTGAATTTAAATCATGATAGAGAAAATGTCTGTTGTAGTATGTTGAGATTCCATCCTTGAGAAAAAGTATGAATTCATGTTTTGGGGGTTTTATTAGTGCATTTATTATATATATTTTTTATATTAAAATGTAGTTATTTTGATGATTTAATTGTTAATTCGTGCATATATCCTCGAATTTTTTCTCATATTGTTTAGGATGAAATAGTTTATGGAAATTGAGTAAAATGAGCTAAAACAAGAAATAATCCAACAAATGAAGGTCTTCCAAAAAATATGATGATCATAGAGCACTTAAAAGGAAAATAAATGAAGAAACAAGAAAAAACAAGGCTCCTAAACTAGAAAAATGGCATTACACATTATGTAATCATTACACATCATGTACCAGTGGAAGTCATGATAGAACAAAAAGTTTTTAAGTAGAGGACTATGGCCATAAGGGCAGTAGATATGTGTCACAGCGTGACTGTAGAGACCCGTAGCTTGACGTACATTGACATTACATTACATTTGCGGAATACTTAGTACATAACAAAAACACACACTAAAGGATCGTAATAGTTTAGTGTCTTTGGAAACTCGGAACGTAATCTTCTAATCATGGTGAAAGTTCTTCAATATCTCCCATAAAGGTCATCCCTTTTTTTTTTACCTAAAACCTTTCTTTATATCCTGGGGAAAAGAAAACATAAAAGGGTGAGCTCAAATGCTCAGTAAGGGTAAACAAAAGAAATATCAATCACATCATATATATATAAGAACATAGCTTTTGGAAATCTTAACCTGCAAAAAAAAACTCATAATATCATAACATGGGGTAAATCATAGAAGTGAAATGTAATCCCAATAATCATAACTTAAAACATGTAACTTTGTGGCATACACACATAATCATAGAGAATCATTTCTTGTTAGTCAAGACTCAAATTCCAAGACTATCTTAGTGGACAAAGTCCCTTTCTGAATCGAGTCAACCTCGTTTCAGTCCTGTTTCACTGAACCGGTATAACCTACCATTCCAGCCATGTCTATCTCATGAGATATGAAATCTTTACCCAATTCATTGGAGGGAGATATAGGTCCCACCCATATCTTAATGAATCCTTTCTTATGTGTGCCACAAAATCATAAATCATACATCATTTCATAACCCATGTAATAAAAATGGGATTCTTAAACAACATGACATCATAAAACCATTCATATAAGATAAAGGAATTCATAAACATAATTCCATCACAACATAGTCAAATCAATGTAAAAATATGGATAGAAACATAACCCTTTAATATCTTAGATGGAAAATAATTTTGATAAAACACTTGAATTGAATTCTTGAGGAAAATATCCTTTGTTCTTTAAAATCAATTTCTTTTCACAAAACATCATGCAATTTTAAAAGAAAGAGATTTTATTGAAAATATTCATGAAATATTTTAGAGGAAGCTTCATGAAAATAAGGCTTTATAAAACATTAGAAATCCATTCGTGCCGTATAAGTTAAAAAAAACATTCTTCGTACTTTTGTCGGAAAAGTCAAAAAGTACCTCGTACGGTAAAACGACAAAAGATTCCTTTCATATTCTTTACTAAAAACTCACCTAAGGGTAAAATTGGATTTAAACTATTGAAAGTGGATGGAAACAATATTACATATTGAGGGAACATGGATGTGGATGATAAAATACACCCCAGTAAATACTTACGAATAAACAATCTCGGATAAAAATGAGATTGTGATATTTCCCTTACCTTAGGTCCGATTTGCTTTGTTCGTGTCCGAAGCTCCTGTATAATGGTTTAAATAACGTTATTGACTTATTCCAGAATCATATTCATTGTTATGATATCATATATGGTTCACTTATGACATTATATTACCCGTTCTTTTGTAAATTCCATGTTAAAGAAGCGTTTTGGGTAAAATCGTTTCTTTTATCGTAGGTGTTTTGACTTGTTGTTATTGACATTATTATTACTTATATCATGATTTACTTACTTCCAGAATATAAAATATGATTTATATATCATATATATTCAGTATATATATATATATAATAGATAAATGAAATGAAAAACACCGTTCATGGAGACGGTAGTCCGTACGTACGCATGAACGCTGTTTTCCTTTCCCTATTGTCTTGAATGGAAGTAAGTAGATGACATACATATATATATATACATAAATCCAGTAGCTTTATAATGTCATATATTTCATTATTATTTCTTATATATACTTTATAATCATTCTAAAATGGTTAACATGGAGAATGAATCTCATCGCGTCGTGGAGACGGTAGTCCGTACGTACGCACGAGTGATGATATCATTTCCATAAATATTGAACTGAATTGGAGTGGATATACAATATATCAGAATCAATATGATGTTGTAATAACTATGTATAGTTATTATTTACACCATTATACCCATCCATGTAAGGTGGTGGTGGAAAATAGATTACACCACGGCGTGGAGACGGTATTCCGTACGTACGCACGCGCGGTGATTTCTTTTTCCGTAGGATGGATAGATGGTGGAATAGGGTTGTTTCATACTTATAATAACATATCAGTATATGAGTGATACTGATGTTATTACTTCATAATGAAACAACCTAAGAAGAAGAAGTGGAAGAAGAAATAAAGATGAAAGAATTGGTAATGGTAATTACCTTTTCTTTGAAGTGCCTCTTTGAGACCTCCTCTTAGGGCACTAGAATTGGTCTTTGAGGAAGACCAGAACCTCTAGGATGTTGCTAGGGAAGTGGAGAAGAGATTTTTTCAGGGTTTGGCCGAGCTTGAGTGCTCAAATTGGTGTGAGGAGGGGGGGGAGGAGGTGTCCTTTTATAGGGGAGGAGAGGGGCACCTTAGGAATATCTCAAAATATTATTTTATATTAAAGTCAAAATCGGTTTATAATGGTTCCAAAGGGTCTTATTTCGAAGATAAAGTGGGGAAGGGTCGAAATCCTATCAACCAATAGAATTTAGACAAGTTTAGGATATTATTTTAACCTTATCAATTAGATTTAACTCTAAGTTAAATAATTTAACTTTTACCGTGTCTTTTTGTTTTCTTTCACTATATGGTTAATACACTTACTATAACATGCCAAACGAACCCCAAATTGTTTATTATTAATATATATATCCTTATCTAAGTCATTTGGCCGAACCTTAGATTTTTAGGAATAAAATAACAATTAATAATATAATATTTGATTTAAAAACTATTTTGTGTCAATTTTGACACTATTTGATATATGATTTTTGTGAGAGTCATAACAGAATTAAATGTTCGAAACAAGTTAATTAAATCAACATTAATATATCATAGTAACCTAGAAAATTAGTGGAATTCATAAAAAGTCTCAAATTACATTCATTTGAGCATTTATAACATCAATTATGTTAATATTTCCTTAAAAGGGTAATTACTGCATCATCGTTGTGTCATAAATAAATTTATTTATTTAAAGTCTAAAAATTATAAATAAAATACCATTATGTAGGAAATCTTTTTAGCTTTCTAATGAATATTTACAATCGAATGTATCTTATGTATAACCCTATATTAAAAATGTTTTAGTAAATAAACTTTGATTTTGTCTCTTTTAACTCTTCTTTGAATTAAATAATAATAAATGTCCTAATCTAATCCAAGTGGGCCTAAATGGTCATATTTTATTCATAAGGTTGTTTTTGGTCGAATTACACTTATCCAATAGAATTAGGACATGTGTTAGGGTAATAGTAATATCATATTTACCCTTAGTTACCCTATTTACTATTAACCGCGGTAAAAAAAGTAAAAAGTTACTATTCACCAAAAAATTATTTTTATCTCATTGAACTACATTTTACTTACTGATATCAACCGTGTCTGTCGGATTTTCGAAATTCCATTCACAGAAGCGGTAAAATTAAGTTTTATGCAAAATTCAGTTTTTAACCTACCACTTAGTAGTTTCACTATTCATCAAAAATTGATGTTTTTCAGAACAATACCAAAATTTCATCCTAAGCTATATTTTATATTCCGAATTCAAAAATGAAATCTATTTTACCAAATTCATAACATAGAAGTTGCATTAATTAATTTTATAATTAAATCCCGCTGTTAAAACAAATAGCGTGTTTTTAAGAAACAAAATCTATCAAAAGATTGACACTTGTTTATGTCTAGTTTAAATGTGAAATTACATCCAATGACCAACATTGTATTAAATTGTAAAAATATATTCTAAATATACTTTAGAACCACTCAAATTAATAATTTATCACTATTAATTATTTCGATTGAAAAAGTTGTTTTTAACTAAAATTTAGTAATTTTCACTATTCATCAAAATATGAAAGTTATCCGAAAATCACCAAAATTTCACCTTAGGCTAAATTTGATACTCCGAATCCAAAAATGAAGTTCATTGTGAAATATAAGATTTACAAAATTTTTTAAAAAGTGGTTATTACTATTCATAACGGCTAGTTTTAATAATATTTTAATAGCATATCATTGTTTCGTGAAACTCAGTATTACGTACCACACACGCTATCGAGGAAGGTTGCGATTGCGTGTAATGCAAGGCAAGTCAAGGATGCGTGTTGTGCAAGCTCCTTTTGGTGTAGCGTACAACACAAGACATTAGTGAAATAAAAAAGAATATTTTTCATAAAATCTCGGGCTGTTACATTCTACCCCCCTTAAAATGAATTTCGCCCTCGAAATTCGTCGGGGTTATAAATGGTTTACTATTCGAAAGTTTCTTTAATAGAAACCCACATCGTAAAAAGGAATACCAAAACTTGGCTTTAAAAACTAAAGTATGAAATGTAACGATTACCCAAATAAACTAATCACTGGGTTTCCACATAGGTGAAAATATGGATATGGAAGAAAAATCTAACCATCATGTTCTGATGGAGAGTGGTAGAGAACATGGCTATGGAAAATCCAACAATCACAAATCCATAAATTTGTGACGATCTAAGGTACCATCCGATTCATCAGGTATAAGATCACTAGGACAACATTTTTTTGGTTTTCAAGATCGTTTCCCTAAAGTTAAAGAATTTGAATTAGAATAAATACTTACTTTATTTTGGTACAATCTCACTGTTGTTCGTGCCTTTAACAATTTCCACTTCATCTCTTAAATAAATGAAGTTGAATTTGTTATTCGTGAAGTGTTAGCAGATCATGTGATAGAATGACGGGTCATTCCATCTGTCTCAAAAGGTTAGCAAAATTTATATACATAAGTCGATCTATAGTGGGATTAATCATATATGGTTCCTAAAATGGGCTTATACTTCATATATCATACTGCTTAATATAATAAAACTAGTTTCTACTAAACAGGGACTTCCTGTAGGTCAGTGGTAGGCGATAAAGGCCAGTCTCACTTCGGTTGTGGGTTCGATTCCTACAGCCTTGTCCGAAGCGATGGGCTGTCGCCCGTCCTGCAGGTTGTCCTTTTTCTAAAACTATATTACTATAACATCCCATCAATAATATCGATAAAACTTCTATCCTTAAACAATACTAACTTATGTCCAACATAATCCATTCAAATCTTTAGGCTTATCCATAATACTGCAGTCCACTCTCATAACATAGTGAAAACGATTACCAGAGATTTAATACCATCGTTGATCCCCATATATCATATGATATATCTTGTTGGTCACATTCCAAACATTCAAAGGCCTCAATCTTGTACTCTCTTGAATACCCATTGAACTTTATTGAAAACATGAATTCTATTAAAAGTTAACTCTTTCCACATACCAAAATCCTCAAAATTCTATATACTCAAACCATGATATCACTTAGTCCTTATATCAATCATGAGCTCATGAATACTGTTAAACATTTTGTTTTCTCGTTTTCCCTTCATTATGCACGTAATATCTCAATCACTTTGAATACCACATTAGACCAATATATAAATATTCCAATAATCCATGATACAACATTATTTTTGAATCCCATTACTTAATCATTCCACCACATCGTTATCATATTCAACATCGCCAATGGTGATCGCATGTGACTTCCCTTTGTCCTTTGCCTTAAGAGGTTGCTCATGTCGATCATCACTGACCCTTGGATTAGGGCAATTATTAGCATAATGCCCCATTTCCTTGCACTTGAAGCATTGAAGTGTTGGTGGTGCGTTCTCTGCAGTGTTTGCTTTATTCACATCATTAGAAACCCTTTTTCCATTACTTCGACACTCAGCTGCTCGATGACCTTCTTTTCCACACTTAAAACATTTTCTAGTCCCTTTAAGACAATCTCCACCATGCTTCTTTCCACACTTTGTGCATAAGGAAACATTCATCTTCTTTTCACCATTATTCTGAGATTTCTCCTTGAACTCCATCTTTCGTTTCTTGTCAAAACCATGAGATGGATATGTAACACCAACTTCCATTTCTACCTTGATAGCACAACGCACAATTTCTTCATAGCTACTGAAGTCTCTTATAGCTAATGCCCTTCGAAGACTTGGTTTTAAGCCACTGAAAAATCGATCAACTTTACTTTCAGGTTGGATGATAATACCAGAAGCATACCTTGAAAGTCTTGTAAAATTTGATTCATAGGTACCAACAGATTCATCGTCCCTTTGCTTCAGTTCAAGAAACTCTTTCTCCATCTTTGTTCGAAGAATACGAGGGAAGTACTTACTGAAAAACAAGTTCTTGAACTCGTCCCATTCCATGGACTCAATTTCATCTCTTGGACTCGTATTCTTGATAAGATTCCACCATTGATCAGCTTCACCTTCCAAACGATATACTGCTAAGATGACTTTATCATGTTCAGAACATTGAAGAACTGAAAATATCATTTCAGTAGTACTGATCCATTGTTCAGCCACAAGTGGATCAGAAGACCCACTGAAAGAAGGTGGACGTTGCCTCATGAAGGACTCAATAGAATATTGTTCCCTTCTCTGCTCATTTGGAAGTCCAGAATGGTTCATAGCTTGTGTAAGTATTGCAATAAGATTTTGCACTCCATCTCCCATAACATTTGTTTGCTCAGGAGGGAAATCATTGCATTGTCCATTGCATTGATCAACACGGTTCCTTCGGGTTCCAGTCATCGTCTAAAACCCAAAAAGAATAGTGTGAGAGGCAAAAATCATGCTAGGGAAAACAACATAATAAAGGGGAAGTACCTTCAATATCTAACATCTTAGGTTTAATTCTATGATCGTTAGCGTAATTCTAGTACTATAACCTATACGTATACTTAACCTTATTGACATCCCTAGACATACCTTAGAAATATCTCTAGGGATCTCACTAAAGTTCTCGCATCCTAGTTTCCAAAGGTTGACTAAACCTTTCCTCTGATACCAACTGTAGAGACCCGTAGCTTGACGTACATTGACATTACATTACATTTGCGGAATACTTAGTACATAACAAAAACACACACTAAAGGATCATAATAGTTTAGTGTCTTTGGAAACTCGGAACGTAATCTTCTAATCATGGTGAAAGTTCTTCAATATCTCCCATAAAGGTCATCCCTTTTTTTTACCTAAAACCTTTCTTTATATCCTGGGGAAAAGAAAACATAAAAGGGTGAGCTCAAATGCTCAGTAAGGGTAAACAAAAGAAATATCAATCACATCATATATATATAAGAACATAGCTTTTGGAAATCTTAACCTGCAAAAAAAAAACTCATAATATCATAACATGGGGTAAATCATAGAAGTGAAATGTAATCCCAATAATCATAACTTAAAACATGTAACTTTGTGGCATACACACATAATCATAGAGAATCATTTCTTGTTAGTCAAGACTCAATGCCAAGACTATCTTAGTGGACAAAGTCCCTTTCTGAATCGAGTCAACCTCGTTTCAGTCCTGTTTCACTGAACCGGTATAACCTACCATTCCAGCCATGTCTATCTCATGAGATATGAAATCTTTACCCAATGCATTGGAGGGAGATATAGGTCCCACCCATCTCTTAATGAATCCTTTCTTATGTGTGCCACAAAATCATAAATCATACATCATTTCATAACCCATGTAATAAAAATGGGATTCTTAAACAACATGACATCATAAAACCATTCATATAAGATAAAGGAATTCATAAACATAATTCCATCACAACATAGTCAAATCAATGTAAAAATGTGGATAGAAACAGAACCCTTTAATATCTTAGATGGAAAATAATTTTGATAAAACACTTGAATTGAATTCTTGAGGAAAATATCCTTTGTTCTTTAAAATCAATTTCTTTTCACAAAACATCATGCAATTTTAAAAGAAAGAGATTTTATTGAAAATATTCATGAAATCTTTTAGAGGAAGCTTCATGAAAATAAGGTTTTATAAAACATTAGAAATCCATTCGTGCCGTATAAGTTAAAAAAAACATTCTTCGTACTTTTGTCGGAAAAGTCAAAAAGTACCTCATACGGTAAAACGACAAAAGATTCCTTTCATATTCTTTACTAAAAACTCACCTAAGGGTAAAATTGGATTTAAACTATTGCAAGTGGATGGAAACAATATTACATATTGAGGGAACATGGATGTGGATGATAAAATACACCCCAGTAAATACTTACGAATAAACAATCTCGGATAAAAATGAGATTGTGATATTTCCCTTACCTTAGGTCCGATTTGCTTTGTTCGTGTCCGAAGCTCCTGTATAATGGTTTAAATAACGTTATTGACTTATTCCAGAATCATATTCATTGTTATGATATCATATATGGTTCACTTATGACATTATATTACCCGTTCTTTTGTAAATTCCATGTTAAAGAAGCGTTTTGGGTAAAATCGTTTCTTTTATCGTAGGTGTTTTGACTTGTTGTTCTTGACATTATTATTACTTATATCATGATTTACTTACTTCCAGAATATAAAATATGATTTATATATCATATATATTCAGTATATATATATATATATAATAGATAAATGAAATGAAAAACACCGTTCATGGAGACGGTAGTCCGTACGTACGCATGAACGCTGTTTTCCTTTCCCTATTGTCTTGAATGGAAGTAAGTAGATGACATACATATATATATATACATAAATCCAGTAGCTTTATAATTTCATATATTTCATTATTATTTCTTATATATACTTTATAATCATTCTTAAATGGTTAACATGGAGAATGAATCTCATCGCGTTGTGGAGACGGTAGTCCGTACGTACGCACGAGCGATGATATCATTTCCATAAATATTGAACTGAATTGGAGTGGATATACAATATATCAGAATCAATATGATGTTGTAATAACTATGTATAGTTATTCTTTACACCATTATACCCATCCATGTAAGGTGGTGGTGGAAAATAGATTACACCACGGCGTGGAGACGGTATTCCGTACGTACGCACGCGCGGTGATTTCTTTTTCCGTAGGATGGATAGATGGTGGAATAGGGTTGTTTCATAATTATAATAAAATATCAGTATATGAGTGATACTGATGTTATTACTTCATAATGAAACAACCTAAGAAGAAGAAGTGGAAGAAGAAATAAAGATGAATGAATTGGTAATGGTAATTACCTTTTCTTTGAAGTGCCTCTTTGAGACCTCCTCTTAGGGCACTAGAATTGGTCTTTGAGGAAGACCAGAACCTCTAGGATGTTACTAGGGAAGTGTAGAAGAGATTTTGGCAGGGGTTGGCCGAGCTTGAGTGCTCAAATTGGTGTGAGGAGGAGGGGGAGGAGGTGTCCTTTTATAGGGGAGGAGAGGGGCACCTTAGGAATATCTCAAAATATTATTTTATATTAAAGTCAAAATCGGTTTATAATGGTTCCAAAGGGTCTTATTTCGAAGATAAAGTGGGGAAGGGTCGAAATCCTATCAACCAATAGAATTTAGACAAGTTTAGGATATTATTTTAACCTTATCAATTAGATTTAACTCTAAGTTAAATAATTTAACTTTTACCGTGTCTTTTTGTTTTCTTTCACTATATGGTTAATACACTTACTATAACATGACAAACGCACCCCAAATTGTTTATTATTAATATATATATCCTTATCTAAGTCATTTGGCCGAACCTTAGATTTTTAGGAATAAAATAACAATTAATAATATAATATTTGATTTAAAAACTATTTTGTGTCAATTTTGACACTATTTGATATATGATTTTTGTGAGAGTCATAACAGAATTAAATGTTCGAACCAAGTTAATTAAATCAACATTAATATATCATAGTAACCTAGAAAATTAGTGGAATTCATAAAAAGTCTCAAATTACATTCATTTGAGCATTTATAACATCAATTATGTTAATATTTCCTTAAAAGGGTAATTACTGCATCATCGTTGTGTCATAAATAAATTTATTTATTTAAAGTCTAAAAATTATAAATAAAATAACATTATGTAGGAAATCTTTTTATCTTTCTAATGAATATTTACAATCGAATTTATCTTATGTATAACCCTATATTAAAAATGTTTTAGTAAATAAACTTTGATTTTGTCTCTTTTAACTCTTCTTTGAATTAAATAATAATAAATGTCCTAATCTAATCCAAGTGGGCCTAAATGGTCATATTTTATTCATAAGGTTGTTTTTGGTCGAATTACACTTATCCAATAGAATTAGGACATGTGTTAGGGTAATAGTAATATCATATTTACCCTTAGTTACCCTATTTACTATTAACCGCGGTAAAAAAAGTAAAAAGTTACTATTCACCAAAAAATTATTTTTATCTCATTGAACTACATTTTACTTACTGATATCAACCATGTCTGTCGGATTTTCGAAATTCCATTCACAGAAGCGGTAAAATTAAGTTTTATGCAAAATTCAGTTTTTAACCTACCACTTAGTAGTTTCACTATTCATCAAAAATTGATGTTTTTCAGAACAATGCCAAAATTTCATCCTAAGATATATTTTATATTCCGAATTCAAAAATGAAATCTATTTTACCAAATTCATAACATAGAAGTTGCATTAATTAATTTTATAATTAAATCCCGCTGTTAAAACAAATAGCGTGTTTTTAAGAAACAATATCTATCAAAAGATTGACACTTGTTTATGTCTAGTTTAAATGTGAAATTACATCCAATGACCAACATTGTATTAAATTGTAAAAATATATTCTAAATATACTTTAGAACCACTCAAATTAATAATTTATCACTATTAATTATTTCGATTGAAAAAGTTGTTTTTAACTAAAATTTAGTAATTTTCACTATTCATCAAAATATGAAAGTTATCCGAAAATCACCAAAATTTCACCTTAGGCTAAATTTGATACTCCGAATCCAAAAATGAAGTTCATTGTGAAATATAAGATTTACAGAATTTTTTAAAAAGTGGTTATTACTATTCATAACGGCTAGTTTTAATAATATTTTAATAGCATATCATTGTTTCGTGAAACTCAGTATTACGTACCACACACGCTATCGAGGAAGGTTGCGATTGCGTGTAATGCAAGGCAAGTCAAGGATGTGTGTTGTGCAAGCTCCTTTTGGTGTAGCGTACAACACAAGACATTAGTGAAATAAAAAAGAATATTTTTCATAAAATCTCGGGCTGTTACAGTGACACAAGTGATGATTCCTAGAAATATTGTATGTCATGAATATGGTGCACATGGTTCAATATTTACAGGTGTTGTAATCACTACATGAAATGTAAAAGGTCTAGATGGGATAAAAATGTCCAGATACGATGTATCTTTAGTTTTTGAAAAATTTTAAGACCTCAGACTTACACATAACCACTTTTTACCAACATTTAATGACATTAAATTTAACATGACCCCATATGGACTCTATAAATAGAGGTCCAGGCTGATACTATGAAAAATATCCTCGATAATAAATCTTGGATCAAGAAGTTCAGAAATGTAGGGTCCTCCCCAGTTTTATCTCTGTTTTTATTCTTCTTTATTTTTCTTTATTCCTTCCCTCTTATTATCTCATCACTCGGATAAGCGGGTAAACTTGCCTTGTGATATGGTTATGTAATAGAAGGGGGAATTTTCTGTTGGATTTATTTGTTTTTCTTTATTCATGTATTTGGTTTTATGTAATTATTAAATCAATTTACAATCCATTTATTTTACTTTTATCATGACCATTTCTATTTGAATATGAAATGAAATTTAAAATTATAAAAATGAAAACTATAAAAGGTGGAATTACCATTTTCAAATTTAGGGGAATCAAGTTAATATATGGGAACAAAGGAAACTTGATTCAGTGAAACCCAAAATTATAGAACCAAGGGAAATAGGGGATTACCACATTAAAGAGGAGTTACCATGACCATTGGATATCCCTATTCTCAAATCTGATACTAGTCACTAATAAATAAACTTATTTTTGCACTAGATCCAGAAGTGCTGGTCTGGGGTGTCTCATTTGGTATCAAATCTTAGATTGGTTATATTTTAGAATTACGATTTAAAATACTTTGTTATAGAGCCTAATATTGACAAAATATTTCTCTAGAAGACTTGGTTAAGTATAACCAGTATGACCACATAGGATTAAAATACCCTAGGTATTCATAATTTTTCCTTGTATAGATAAAATTTAAGTGAACATTTGGATTTACTAGGTGTTATTAAATGAGTAAAATTGTGAGGACATAATTTCTTTATGTGGGGAAGAGTATAACACCCCATAAATTACTTTATGTTATTAATAGAACTCTTAATTTATAGGGAATTTTTTATTATGAGAATATATAAATACTTTTACATTTCATAATAAATTTGCGCATCATGGAAAACTACAACTAGGAAGAGTAAAGGGATTATTTAATGATATAATCAAAATTGTATTATTTATTTATAAATTATAATCATATTATATTAAAAATATATTTTATTATAAATTTAAAAGTTTTAAATAAAAGTTATTTTCATTAAATTATCTTATGAAACACTTTATTAAATGATAATATATTTTAACTAATTCCTAAATAATTTTTATAATGGTACGAATGTTTATTTTTCAATGAAATTGCTTAATTTAAATACATAAGGATATTTATTTAAAGTTTAAATTATCATATTTAGATAATTATTTTGATAAAATATAGTTAATTTTTGGACTCAAAACATCACAATTATCTTAGGGGGATTTTTTTTCGAATTTTATGAAAAAGTTTATTTATTTTTTTGGTGAAAAAGTGAAAATTGTACTTAATAGTGCTCCATGATTTTATGACATCATTATTATGTCAGCATGACTAAAAATTTATGAAACATTTTATTTAATAAAAGTACATTTTAATAACTATAAATATGAACTTAAAAATATTAATTTTAATTTATAAATTTATACGTTACATTTTGGAACCAAAAATGGAATTTTAAGATACAAATTAATTTTTGGATTGTATGCATTAATTAGGTTGTATGGAAGTAATGTTTCTAAGTATGGAGCATTTTATCATAAAAAACTCTCTTACACTCATTAATAAAATAGTAAATTGGTTGGAAGTGATTGAACTCGGAATTGGTTAACTTATATAATAAAATAACCTTTATTTTAACCCTTAAGACCACCCATCCTCAAGTATAAATACCCCCTTTCCCATTACTTTACTCACCAAATAATTTGATAATGAATTTTCTATAAATAGACCTTTAAATATTTCCTCCAAGGAGGTTCCATGGTTTTAATGACTCCCTCTCTGTATTTCAAAAGTATTCTTCCAAGGTAAGGTATCTTTTCTTCCACTTCTTTCGATTCAAGTTCTTATTTTGTATAAGCCTTTAATTATAAATTTATTATGTTCTAAAGTGATTTTAAATAACCCTATTACTATGAATATGATATATTATTAAAGATATAATTAATTTTTCTAACATTATATCTTTTTCCTAATTCACTACTCTACTGAAATAAGGGTTCCTCACCCCTCTTTTACAACTAACTTCGCAATAAATTTTAAATTCCTTCTTATTTCAATATAAAATATTATTATATATAATTATTATAATTTACATACTATTTTATCAATGATATATCACCATTATCACTCATTATAATACCTTTATAATTAATCGTAACGATCATGGTTTCCCATGTCCATAAAACTATCCTAAATTTGTTAAAGAAAAGTGTGTATGTTTTTTCTAGAAATGGAATACCTATTTGAATTATATAAGGGGACATAGTTTTAGATCATATCCATCTAGTGATTAAAAAACCAAAATGAGTTGGTTATGATATCTCGGCCATCATTTTTGGTGCAAGATGAGTGGTCCCTTACTGCACACCTAGTTTGATAATCATAGGGGATTTTATTTGGAAAATTCACATGCACTTTCTATACCATAATAAAGGATTAAAATATATGGATTGATATTTATATTCAATTTATATCCCTATTCCATGAATGTATCCTCAACTACTTCTTATTTTCATTGCCCTAATTGGATTACTTCCTTTTTCAATGTGAACATACTATTGTTCTTATGATTATTGTTTTGTAGGTTCCGGGTGTAGCGAAAGCGTGGGAAGGGAATTGACCAACTTTTATTTTTCTTCATGATTGATGACCAATCCGAGATCTACAACGGTTAACAATGTGATCTACAAAATGGATCAATGATTTTAGAAAAGGGTAATCATACTGGACCCAGAGAGAGTTGATCGACAAATATTATTTTATAATTAGTGTAATTGGATAAATAATTTCATCTAAGGAATTTTTTCTTCATTGATGAATCTGGAAAAAAAACCTAGGATGCACCATCGTTGAATTATAGAAACCAAGTGTAGATTTCCTCTTGCAGTGTGCCACAGGTGTTCCATAAATCTCCATATGTCATTGAAGAAGTCTCTATGTTCTGACATGAAATATCATTGTTCTTTTATCATATTCTTTGATCACATTGAGAATTTCTTCCATAGTGTTCTCCTTGATACAGTGGAGGAGGATTTCTCGTCGTTCATGGAAGCATTCATAGAGAAGGTATCTCTCTAGTCTTGAGAGGATTCACCCATATTGTTGTGAAAAAATGAATTGGATATCGAGAAAATAATATAACTAGGTATTTATATTGCTAGGGTTAAAATAAAATAATTATATAAGTGCCCTTTCTTATTTTATTTAATCCTAGAAAAACCCCATGTCAAATAATATTATTATTATTTTTATTATTATTTCTCGATATTCACTTAACTTGAAAATTATAATTAAATATTATTAAATCAAATATTATTCAATATTATTATTTCTCATCGGTCCATTAAACATGGTATCCATTCTTACACAATATTTATTGGACCTTGAATAATGGATATTTATTTATTAAATAAATATCACCGCATAATTCACCACTAAATAAATAAATATTATATTCACTAAACTGAAAATAAATATTTATTAAATATTCCACTCACAATATATTCTCCCAAATAACTAGTGACATAATAAATGTGATCAATCATAAATGAATAATTATTAAACCACTTGTAGGAATAATATTTATTCAACATATTAAATAATAAATAATAATATATTATTTAATTGAGATTCTGAATACACATAGTGTGTGACCTTCTAGGCCTCTTTCGTAGTGGCATTAAGCGAAGTAGCATAAAGTCCAAGGTTATCATCTATAAAAATGCAAGGAACACATAGATAAAGAAGTTAATGTCACTATGAAATGTTACCACATACAAATTATTACGATGTATTATAATCTCTTTGTCACAATATCCCTAATCAAGCAAGTTGCATGCCAGTTCCATCAACCTATATGCTCGATATCTATTTGTTTGTCTTTCCAGAAATAGAACTTGCCTATAGAACACCATGGCCATGGATTTATTTTGGATATATCATTTCCATCCAAGGGCCATAGATATTAACTTTTTTAAAATAATAGAAGGGGTAAATATTTTATCACATGATTCATTAATGTAATATTACTCGTGACACACCTGATTATATTATACCCTACAACGAACATCTATCATCGTGGTTTTTTCAACACATCTAATTCCATGGATCATAATACTCATTAATTATAATATTATATTCTAAGTTCCAATACACCCATATGTATATAGTAACATCCAATGACACATATAAATGTGGATTTTCTACTGGCGGGTCTTGTTCTCATAATATCCTACTGGATATTACCAAGGGGGTACTCCTTGAGAAGGTGCCTCATAGTCTTATGAGTATCCACCCCTAAGATCCCATATCATTTGTGCCCCTAAAATGATATCATCCATCTATAGAACATTTATTCAATAATAGTTTCATAGCACCTCTGAGTTCTCATCAAAGTAGGTAACTGCTATGACCTTTTAGTTTGACAATTGTTTTTAGGGCATTGTCACATACTATGTCATACAGAAGAATAATCATGATATGATAAGTTGTTTATTAATATTCAAAACAATGAAAACATGTTTATGATAAATTGCATATAAGTTGGTTCTAGGGAACCAACTCCAATAGAATCCCACTTTCACTAGAGACAAATACTAAGAACCATGAGTCTTCTAGATCTCATATGATAATCATTCTTCTGCTGAGATGAGTCTTTAGTCAAGGGGTCCACCACATTCTCTTCCATGAGTACTCTACTCACTTAAACTTCACCCCTTTGATAAAAATCCCTCATATGTGATACTTCTTGAGTGTGTAAGTTTTCCATTGTTGTGACCTTGGATCTTTTTCAAGAGCCCTCACTGCAGTATTATCACAATATAACGTGATAAGATATTTACTACTAGGTACCACATCAAAATCCTAGAAAATTTTCCAAATCGAAATGACTTCTTTTACTGTATCAAAATCTTCCAAATTCAACTGCTTCTTTGGAGTCTTCCATCTCACAACTCCTATGTTGAGATAAAAAACATATCTTGATTGTGACTTCAGATCATTCTGATCTATTTAAAAACCACCATCAATATAACCCCTAATAACCATATCCTCATCTCCTCCATAAACTAGGAATATATCCATAGTTCTTTTAAGATAGTGAAGGATATCCTTGACAACAGTCCAATGTTGTTCTCCAAGATCTTCTTGATATCTTCCGACCATGCTCAATGCATAGGCAGCATCACATATAGTACATAACATGGAATACATGATTGATCCTATCTCTAAAGCATGTGGGATCTTACTGAATCTATCTTTCTCTTTTTGTGTCTGAGGAAACATTTTTCTTAAAAATATGCAAACCATGTGAAACTGAAACCAATCCCCTCTTGGATTGTTCCATACTTAATCACTTTAGTATCTGGTAAATATATGAACTTTGAATTTGTCCAAGATGCCTCTTAGATCTATCATGAATTTTCTTGATCCTTAAAATATTGTTTTCTTAACTTAATTCATTCATGTATAAGCACTTGTTCAACCAGTCCTTAACAGACTATAAAACTGCTATGTCATTTTCAATATGTAATATGTCATTAACATATACTACTAGGTTAATGACCAATCTTCCACTAAACCTCTTGTAAACACACGTCTCACACTTTTTCTTAATGAATGAGAATTCTTTTATTGATTCATCAAATCGAATGTTCCATGAACTATATGGTTTTTTCAATCCATAAATAAATCTCTACAACGTGAAAATATTTTTGGCATCACATGGATTCACAAATCCTTTTGGTTGTGTCATATAAACATATTCTTGAAGGTTCTCATTAATGAATGTAGTTTTTACATCCATCTTCCAAATTTCATAGTCATGGTAAGATGATATATCAAGTAGAATTATGATGGATTTAAACATGTAAACTGGTGAAAATTTATCAGCGTAATGAATTCCTTGATGCTATTTAAAACCTTTAGCCACTATTCTTGCTTTATAAGTTCTTACTTTACCATTCATGTCATGTTTCCTCTTGAATACCCATTTGCATTCAACAGTCTTTAAATCAACTGGTGCATCAACCAAAACCCAAAAATGGTTTTGATACATGGAATCCATTTCAGAATTCATGGCTTCTTTCCATCTTTCAGCTTCTAAGCTCTCTACTACCTCCTTTAAGGAGATATGTTCATCATTTTTAACCAATAATGAATAATCATATTCAGTGATTATAAAACCATATCTCAATGGTTCTCTTACCTCTCTTACACTCTTATGTAATACTTGTGTTTCTAGAACTACTTTTTCCATGAGGATCTATGAAATATATTCCTATACTAACTATTGTGCATCTTGAGCATCAACTTCATCAAAGCCAATTTTAATCCCTCTATCCTTTTTTAGTATGTTCTCCCTCTCAAGAAATACAATTTTCTAGTGATAGTTACTTTCTTTTCCAAGGGTTTGTATAGGTAGTATCCCTTTATTTCCTTGGGATACTCTATAAAGATACACCTCATGGAACAGGGTCCTCATTTGTTTCTCTAGGAGGCCTTAAAAAATGCCTCAAATACCCATACATATATATGCGATAAAATGGGTTTCTTTCCACTCCATAGCGTGAAGGCAATTCTATTTTCTTCTTTAGTTGGTACTCGATTTAATATGTATTCTTAATTTTATAATGGATATCCAAAAATGATAATGAAATATCTGCATGACTCATCCTTGTCTGTACCATGTATAATATGGAAAGGTTCCTCATTTCACTAACACCATTCCACTATGGTGGGTAAGGAGGAGTGAGTTGAGATAAAATCCCAAACTCTTGTAGAATGTTTATGAACTCTTTGTTAAGATATTCACCACCTCGATCCAATCAAAGATTCTTTTAATCTTACCAAGATGATTCTCTACTTCATTAATGAATTCCTTGAATTTATCAAAGGAATGTAACTTATACCTCATTATATAATTATTTCTATATCTACTCAAGTCATCAGTAAAATTTATGAAGTAAGAATATCCACTAATAGATTGTACTATAAATTGTCTACACACATCAGTGTGTACCAATTCGAGAATCTTTATAGCCCTTGCACCTTGTCCATCGAATGGTGGTTTGGTCATTTTTCCTTGTAAACAAGAATGAAATATATGAAGTGGTATTAGATGATAAGATTCTAAATAACCATCTTGATAGAGCTTTGTCAAACACTTCTCGTTTACATGAACAAGAAGGCGATTCCACAACTGGGTGTTATATGAGTTTTGTGAACATGATTAGTTATCAATTTACAACACTTGGTTTTCTTAATTTAACACATAATGACCATTATTTAAATGCACAATACCATAACATATGTTTTCCCTATAAAAACCAAATTTTATTTCGAAATTTGAAAATAAACCCATTTATATCTAGGCATGATACATAAATTATTTACTTGGTAACTATAGGTACATAATAACAATATTTTAAAATGAAAATAATTCTTGATGTTAATGAATGGTGGTAGTCACAAATGGCTAGGGTAGCCATCCTTGTTCTATGGGTATCTCTCAGATCCACCTCTCCTCTGGTAATCATTCAGAATCTACTTGCTTCTTAAATTTGGATATATATGTGATCCCAACAAGTTGTATGTAATACCCAATGTGTAGATATTGATAAATTACACTCGATATCAAATTCACATTTAGCTTTCCCTTACTACTGGGTGTGGTTTCTCTTCCAGTGGCTTGATTTCCCACATCTGAAGCATACTACCTCTTCTTCCTTTCACTACCTTTGGATCTTCTTCTTCTTGGTAGGATGGTTCTTGGGAGCTGTAGACTATTTATAATTCTATGGCCCCTTTTCCTTATCCTTACTTTTCTTATTCACCATAAAGACTATAGGGTTTTCATTAACCATGTCCTTATCCACTTGGATAATTAAAGTTAGAAGTTCTAGAACACTCTTCTCACTATTTCTCATATTATTATTAATAATAAATTCAGAAAAGGTCTTTGGTAGTGATGAAAATATGAGATATGTACGCAACTCATCTTGGAATTTAATCCTGAAGATTTTCATGCATTCAATGTTGTTGATTAGCTTGACTGCATAAGGCCCAGATAGAATAGACTCTCCAGGATTAGTTGTGAAAAAAGAATTGGAGATCTCATAACTCTCTTGTCTCTCCTTCTCTTGATAGAGATCTCCAAGGTGAGACATCATGTTATAGGAATTCATATCCTTATATTGATTTAGAATCTCATTGGGCATGGTTGATAACATGAATTATTGAACATATCTAGCATAATTTAGATGTTTCTCATAGAGAGATGTCTCTTCATCACTTCCTCATTTTCAAGCACAACTGGTACTGGTTTTCCCAATACATACAATTTCCTCTCATAACGAAGGATGACACGTAGGAACCTTTTCCACTCTTGGAAATTTGTTCTGTTGAGAAGGTTTTCCTTATCAAATATGGATTGTAATGTCATATTTGATTTCATTTTATTGTTTTTTCTACAAAACAAGAGAAGAATAATTTTAGTACTTTATCTGATAAAGTTTATACAAATAAATAAATATTATATTTATTAGTATCCCACTATTTTATCTAAACTTAATATCCCCACCATTGGTTTCAGAATATCTTTTTTCTTAGATATTCTAGTGGAAAGGATCCATATTACCTTTCTTATTACCCCAAAATTGGTTGGTCAAGAAAATTGAATGGTTTTAGTTAGGCATTCCAAATGTCAACTACATTTACTAATAGCTCCATGATCTATTGAGTGGAATCCCCAATCCTAAAATCCTTTAATTGTATTTCCTCAACTTTTGCCTCTCATTTACACAAATTCTTTCTTTGGAAGTCAACCCTTGATGTCAACTATGTTATGTAAACCAAAATCCTCAAGTTAGAATTCCAAAATAATTTAAAACACCCCGACTTTGGTTGGTTAAGCACTTTGAACTATGGTTCAATTCTAACCAAAGTAATGTAAGGCTATACCGACATAATATTTTATTGAAGCATTTTATCCTTCTATTCATAAATTGTTGATAATTATCTTTATCACATGCAAGTTAATATTAAGTGGGATTACTTAAGTGTTTAACCATGTATTAGATAATATTTACGCATAAGATGGTTTATTTTAATTTTATCTCTCATGGTCATTAATTAATTAATTATTTGATCGTGACAAGACATCCATAATTAAATAACCATGAAACTAACATAAATAAAATTAATTGTATGATAATGATATTATACTGATTGTTAGTTTATATAGCAGTTGATAAACTAATCATTGACCTAGGGGAGAAACACCTCGAACCAATTGAGGTTTGTGTTTATATCTTTCCACCTTTCCACCTTTCTATCTCCCTGGATTTGTTTCACCACGGCTCTAAACTGGAACCGCCACCACTAGCTTGGGAGCTCCATCTGTTACATATGCCTTTTACTCACTTTAAGGTGAGGGGGGAAGGGGTTTATATAAAAGAAACCATGGTAACATGGGTCCTACATAATGAAAGGAAAGAAGTCACACAGGACAACAATTTAATTTAATAATAAATTAAATGAAACCAATCAAATAATATAGGTCTGGTCAAGCTCATGATCATCCACATGCATGTAATGAATTACGCATTTAATAAAACTAATATTCAGTTCATAATCAATATTATTTAATATAAATCTCATTTGAATCAATTAATTATTATCTTTAATTAATCAATCCTTTTATATTAATCCTAATCTGAATTTCTTTTAGATTGTCATCCATTATAATTTTAATCAAATTAAATAAATTTATTTAAAATTAACTTTGTAATTAACATACCATGGAGGAAACATGGTGAATACCCATCCAAATCTACCAAACATGTATTATACTTGTATACTATTTTACTCTTGTGACATATGGAATACATAACTTATCATATACTTTCACAACATGTACTTCATGGATAATTACACAAATTACATGACTTTTCGGTCATATGTAATCATTCAAGGCATGTAGAGTACCAACTTGTAATATGAATCATACAGGCTAAGCAGATCTAAACATTAAATGTATATTAATTAAACATTTAAATATTTATGTATATTAAAACCTATAACACGACATGTCCTATATTTACGACCACACACAAGTACATGTCTCATGGTTTATATAGTAAAATAAATAAATTTTAAATCTATGTAATTTGGTAAAAGTGAATGGTGTGTATATCCGATATACATGGCATGTACACCTTTCATCGTCTATCCAAGGTACACAACTAGGGACTCAGTGTGTAAAACATACCTTACAAAATTTGGAGTACATGGCATGTCAAATGGGCCATACACCATGTTGAATCTGTGTTACATGGTCACCAGTCAAGTAGGTCGTGTATGGAATACACGGATCGTCTGTGACCCAAAGACATTGCAAGCCATGTATGTAGGCTAAATAGTGTGTAGTACGGCTGACCATGCACCATTTAATTCAAGTCAACACATGGTGCATTAATTGGTGTAATTAATGTAATAATCAATGCAAAATCTTGAATTGATTTTTGAATAAAATCTTTATGTGTTGAACATTATTGCATGCAACATAACTCTGGTTACATGGTGTGTAGTCTGGTGTTGTCTAGCCAAAAATTTTGGCACCATTGGTCGAGTTCCAAGATTTTATTTTAATCATAAAATTAAACTTCTTGATTAGATCTATAAGAAATGAAGGAGTAAGAAACTGATCTCCCAATTCATATTTAAATAATGATTAAACTTGAATTGAAAAAAAAATTAAAAATGTGTAAATCACCAATGATTTTTTTGTAAAGACCTGTAATTTCCATGTAAATGTTTCTCTTAAATACATGGGAATTTTACGACTCCGTGAAATTTGACGGCGCAGGATTCTGAGGCCCGGTGTGCCTGGAATCAATTTCTATAGTTTTGTTCCTGAACATTCAGTAAATGTATGAGCAAGTTTTTTTATATCTTTTGAACCGGTGCTCGAAATTGAAATACGAGGGCACCGACGAACTCGCAGCGCCGATTTTTTCTTAAGGATACTTTCACTTTGACGGAAATGGGTCGAGAATAAAAGAAAGTTTTTGGGTTTTTTTAGAGAATGAATTAAATAAAAATAAAGTGTGTAGCTTAATTTTAATTTTTTGGTTAAAACCTCCTCATGAAAGTTGGAGGTGGGACAACCACAGCTTAACCTCCTATGAGATGTTATGGTGGTGGGGTCCACCTGAACCTAACCTCCCATGAGAGGTTACGATGTGGGGACCACACGGGACTAAACCCCCTATTAATGGTGGGAGAGGAAAACCTCTCAACTCTCCTCATTAATGAGGGAGAGTCTCTCTACACCCCCACTCTATTGGATCCAGATCCCCTAATTTAATGGTTTCAAATCCACAAAATTAATGGGAGCCATGTTAATTAATTCACCATTTTGAATTTTGTGCCTATAAATTAAATAACAGATAAACACAATCTATTATTATTTTGGTTAGCATTGATCATTTTGGTGGCATCTTTAAGAGGAGGATTATTGGGGGAAGAGATAAAAGCTCCCAACGAATAACGAAGAATGAAGAACGCTGGCAAGGAGCGACTTCGACTTCCTTCCTCAGATCCTACTAGCATGGAGCATCTTCTACAACTGACGTGCAAGCTCGGGATTAGAAGTGTGCGGCAGACGGAATGAACGACAACAGCACAGTCATCTTCTCCATGACTCTGTCGATGACCAATGATCAAGGTAGGGGTTATTTTTGAGTAATACCACTTTCCTTTTCTCTTCTTTGGTTGAAAAGGAATCGTTGAGGTGGTTGTAAACCAATTTAACTTCATCTTTCTTACTTCTTGATGATACAAATGTTACCAACCTAAACGCGGAGGGTGAGGGCCTAACAAACATGGCCCGACCCCTCTGTTGTTCTTGATTATGATGATCTTCGGCATGAAAATGAAGCAACGAGGCGACGAAGGTGGCAAAGACAAAGGTCGTGCTACCCACGACCTCTGTGATCCACGCCGCCCCTGCGGCGCCCCGCACCGCCGCCGGTCAAACCGGCCCCGGCCGAGCCCCTACCGGCCATGCCACTCGCAGAGCCGAGCCGCTCCTCCATGCTGGCCCGCGCTTCGCCGGCATGCCTGGCCACCCGCCAGGCGCCTTGCCTGACCACCCGCCAGCGTGCCTGGCACCCTTCCGGCCCATCCGCACCATGCCCGACCGCCCAACGGCCCCCCTGGTGCCCTACCCGGCCGCCTGCCAGCCTGGTCGTGCCCTACTCGGCCTACCCGGCCGCCACCTGGCATGCCCGGCCACCACCTGGCCACCCCGCTAGCTTTCCCGGCCGCTACTCGGCTGCCCGACCGCCACCCGGCTGCCCGGCCACCTCCCGAGCCGCCTCTCAACTCCCGGAAGCCTGGACTCCCGATCCAGCCCGAAGCCTCCCTCGCGGCACTACTGGCCAAACCAGCTCGGCCTCCCAGGATGAGTCACCTGAGCTTCACCCCTCACGGTGCTGGCCGAAACAGATTTGACCTCTAGGTCGTGCCGCCTACGTGGTGACCTTCAGGTCGAACCACCCACGTGGCCTGCTGGGTGCGGCCCAGCGGGCTGGGCCGAACCTAACAGGCTGACCCACATAATGGGCCGGGTTAGACCCAACAGGTCCAACCAGGTTGACCCAGACCGGGTCGGGCCAGATTGGGTCAGGCCGGGTCGGACCGGACTCGGGCCCACTACGACCCTTTTACTTTCTTTTGGCCATATCTTTAGCATTGAACGTCTGTTTGAAAAACCATCAGTGGCACTGGTAATATTGGAGTGTGACAGTCCCTCTGAGTATACCCCATCGGAGTTTGGGGTATAGTTGAGATACGGTCAAGTTGGATCGTGCACGAATCCAATTGGTCCCCCTGGACTAAAAGGCTGATAACTCACAGACCGAGCGTCCGATCGACACGCCGTCTGTTGCGTTGAGACCCCTATGATGTGGCGGATATTTGGGATAATTCTTCATGGTACTTAGTGTAAGTTGATGTATCAACACCTAGCTTGAGGAGCGAACCCTCCTGGAATAAAGCGTGTTTTGTACAAAGAACCTTGTGGTTGGCTATGCTCAGACGACTATTCATAGATCTTGTGTGGTTTTGACAACTCCAACTACTGTTCCTAGATCATGTGTGTGTTCGACGGCTTTGAAGACTTTTCTTGGATCCCGTTTGGGTTCGACAGCTCCGACTACTATTCCAAGATCCAATGTGGGTTCAACAGCTTAGATGATTGAGTGGATACTTCTGATCATCTCTATCTCTCTACATAAGTTGTATACTTGTGTGATCTATTTCAGTGACTTTTTTTTCCTCATGATTGAGTATTATTACATTATAACTTAAGTGTATGTATGGTCATACACCTAAGTGGGGTTATCTGTGGTTTTCATACTTTTTTGTTTATACTTGTTGGATTTTGTGAGACCTTGATGGTCTCGGGGTCCCTACTGAGTATCGTTATACTCACCCCTGCACAGGATATGCCCACACCTCATTGTGTTGGATGTAGATGATTGACAGCGCTGACGGAGGATGAGAGCACCAGGGCTGGACGGTACCCGGAGGTGGACCTTACAATGAGTCGGTACACGGGGGAGATTGATAGGTGTGGAATGCTGAGGAGGATATCTGTACATACCCTTCAGGTAGGATCCATGGTAGATGATCTTGGATATGCTTTTACCATTTAGTTGGTTTGTCTTTTTTAGTTGTACATGTACATTCCAGTTGTACTTTTATTCTAGCCCCTTATACTTTTCAGTACTCTTTGTTATATAATTTATTTAGTGTTTCGTATCCAGTTGTGTGCTCTATTTTGTTTTTTTACAGTTTATAAAGGAAATGACTTCCTTGTTTTAGAGAATTTCACCTTTGGTGATAGTCGTCAGCCCCTATCATGTGGAAGGCAGGCTTGGGGTAGTCACGACACGGGCCCCGAAAGACGAGTCATGAAAATTTGGTATCAGAGGAGTCGGTTCTACCGCGGAACATATGACTCTGATATTTCTTTTCAATGAAGCAATTGTGTTAAGAGTAGTGAGTGTGGTTCTCAATTCAGAGAGTCCAGTGTTGGTACGGTGGCCGACGTATCCATACACTATGACCCTGACTTCTGATTTCTGACTCAGTGCACAAAAACACTAATTGCGAGTGGGTTTCATTTGGAAAGTTTTCTTAGTGAACTCGTTGAGTTAGCTCACAAAATATATATTATTGAATGTGGCGCACCTGTATCTTTTCAGGATGGCCCCACGTAGATAACCATCCAGGGTTCCAGGTTTTGTATGAGATGGTAGGCCACCGAGCGACGAGGCCTCTGTGTAGGGCCTTATCACGGAAGAGGCTCTAGCGGTACCACTACCTATTGATCAATCGATGCCACCATCCCCAATAATATAGAGTTCATGTCGCATGACTGCGTTTCACAAGTTATAGTGTTAGAGGACGCCCAGGTTCAGGGGTGAGACAAACCCGTAGGCAGCGAACGATTGGCTGGAGGCTGTGGTGAGAGTCTTATGACTGGTAGGGACACCAGCTAACCTTATGGTGATCCTTTTCACAAGTCTCCTTTAGACAGTACTAGGAATATTGTGGAGCCTTATGCTCCAGATTTATGACGAGGTGACACTTCTCTGGGATGACTTCGAGAGACTGTTATGGGTGGAGTTTGTGCCAGTTACTCTACATGCGGTGCAGATACAAGAGCTACTTCATCTACAACAGGGCAGCATGACGGTGTCGTAGTACTCAGTGAGGTTCACCGAAATCTCTCACTACTCAACATATATGGTGTGGGACCCTTTCATCAGGGCTCGGACCTTCGGGCAGGGACTCAAGCGAGAGAGAAGGGCTTTGATGATCTCACTCAGCATCCTGACGCAGGTGGGGGTGTTGGAGAGAGCCCTCCCAGTGGAGATGTTTCTTACTGAGCAGTCACCAGCAGTGAGACCCTCCACCGGTTGACACGTAGTGGTGTATTCTACGGCTGGCAACAGACAGATGTCACAGAGATCCAAACGGACCAGACCATCCAGTGGACGACCTCAACACATGGGTTCGGTTGTGTGGGGCACACAAGAAAAATCCAATCATGCGATGAAAAGGTAGTGTTTCACGTGCGGCGGGTAGGGTCACATGGCCCATGACTGTCTGACCCGCCATTCGGATTATCATCAGATGGTCGAAGGACCGTCCAGGCAGAGACAAAAATTTGATTGAGGTGATACGGATGGAGCATATGGACGTGGCAGAGGATTTGTCCGTGTAGGTGGTGGTGGACGACGTTTTGAGGTGTTACCACCACCACCACCAGGAGGTGCACACCAACCACAGGGAGCAGGTGGACAAGAGTGAGCTCAGCTCCAGGCAGTTGAGGCCTACGACCATGGAGCTCCGAAGATGATATGAGGTACGATCTGTGTCTATTACACCTTAGCTGCAGTTCTTATAGACACAAGTGTTAGTCACTCTTTCATTTCCAATTCCCTTGTTCGGAGCTCGGAGATTCTGACAGAGCCGTTGGCTTGATACTTACGGCTAGAGACTCTTACAGGAACAGACTCAACGATTGCGCACTTGTGTTGGCAGTGTGAGCTTACTCTAGGAGACGAGATCTTCGGCTGGGATCTCCTTGTAGTGGTGTCGATGCCTTACGACGTCATCTTGGGTATGGACTGGTAATTTACAGTCCATGCTCAAATAGATTGTATTAGGCACAAAGTGCGGTGTGTCTGCATGGTTGGAACCAGGTTTACCTTCACCAAAGAGAAGGGAGCCTTCGCAGCACAGGACAAACTTACTTGTAGGAGGGTGCATCCAATCACTCATCATTTGGCCTACCTTACCCTCGGAGCAGTAGATGTGGAGAGTCTGAGTGATCCTGCAGTGGTGGAACAATACACAGATGTTTTCCCTAATGATTTCTTAGGTCTACCTCCTTTCAGATAGGTGGACTTTTACATTGACCTGTACCCTGAGAAGACACAGATATCTACACTAGCATACCGGATGGCTCCCTCAGAGCTTCGTGAGATGTGGGTATAGCTAGAGGACATATAGGGGAAGGGATTTATCTGGCCCGATGTTTCTCCCTAGGCAGCCACGATTCTATTCTCCAAGAAGGCGGATGGGTTCTTGATGCTTTGTGTTGACTACCAGCGCTTGAACCAGGTGACCATAAAGAAAAATTACCCACTCTCAAGGATTGATGACCTATTTAATCAGTTAATGGGAGCTCAATGGTTCTTGATGATAGACCTCAGATTAGGCTATCACCAGCTCAGAGTTCGAGATAAGGATGTGAGAAGACGGGCTTCAGATGTCGGTATAGCCACTATGAGTTCTTGGTTATTCCATTTGGCATAGCCAACGCTCCAGCAGTGTTCATGGAACTCATGAACAGGATCTTCCAGCCATACCTTGATCGCTTTGTCATAGTCTTCATCGACGACATTATGATCTACTCGACTACTGAGGAGCAGCATTCCTACCACATGCAGGTAGTACTGGACACACTCTGAGAGCACCGGATTTATGGTAAGCTCTCGAAGTGTTTATTCTAGATCCGAGAGGTTCACTTTCTAGGACATTTCATCTCAGTGGCTGGAGTTTTAGTAGATCTAGCGAAGAATGAGGCAGTACTTACTTGGGAGCCACCCAGGAGTGTGATGGAGGTACGGAGTTTCCTAGGGTTGGCTGGATATTACCCGAGGTTTGTGCCAAAATTATCCAGAGTTGGAGAACCACTATCAACCTTGACGAAGAAGGGGAAACCCTTCATGTGGTCAAAGAGATTACAGCAGAGCTTTCAAGAGCTGAGGCAGAGGCTGACTAGTACACCCATCTTGAGGATTCCAGATGAAGGCGTAGGTTATGTAGTCTACTACGACGCATCAGGGACCAGAAATGGGTGTGTCCTGATACAGGAGAGAGCAGTGATCACATATGGTTCTCAAAAGCTGAGGCAGAATGAGAAGAACTATTCTACCCTTGACTTGGAGTTAGTAGTAGTGGTCTTATCCTTGAAGATGTGGCGACACAATCTGATGGGTGAACATTTTACCGGGTACTCAAACCAATAGAGTCTCAGGTATATCTTCTCTCAGAAGGATATGAACCTAAGATAGTGGAAATTTCTTGAGTTCCTCCAGGACTATGACTTCAAGATAGTCTATACTCCGGGAAAGGGGAACATTGTAGTAGATGCACTCAGTAGAAGATATGGTATACAGCTTTTAGGTGAGGCGATGAAGCAGCTGGCCACTTTGTAGATATCCTTTGTGGATAGAGATGGAGTAGATTTCCTTCAGTACCTTACAGTCACTCCCCCACTTCATTAGCAACTCAAATAGGCACAGCATGGGGACACTGACTGTGAGAGATGATGTGCTCAGATATCCACAGGGCATGCACCTGATTGATTTTATGAAGGTGGGGAGCACGTCATCCTCTTCAGAGAAAGTACTATGGTACCAGTGTCACTTCAGGAGGAAGTTATGAGGGAGTTTCAATCATCCCCTCTAATGGTACATCCAGTGGTGGCGAAGATGTACCATGACCACTGACGATAGCACTGCTGGACGAGAATGAAGAAATCAGTTGCAAAGCTTGTCTCTCGATGCCTCACTTGTCAGCAAGTGAAGGCGGAGCATCAAGTACCAGCAGGCTTCGATCAGTCTTTAGAGGTCCCAGAGTGGAAGTGGGATGGGATATCCATGGATCTTGTGATGGGGATTCCACGTACATCCAGGGGACATGATTCTTTATGGGTGATCATCAACTAACTCACCAAGTCAGCCCACGTCCTACCGATCAGAGAGCAGGGTTCAGTAGAGAGCTTGGGACACCTCTATGTTCCTGAGATTGTGCATTTACATGGTATAACCTCAATGATTCTCTCCGATCGTGATGCACAATTTACTTCCCGAAAATGGAAGGTGTGGTAGGAAGCTTTCAGGACACAGCTTCATTTGAGCACCGCCTTCCATCCTCAGATGGATGGTCAGACCAAGCAGACCTTTCAGACCCTCGAGGACATGCTTCGTACATGTGTACTCGACTTCGGTCATAGATGGGAGGATAACTTACCTTTGGTGGAGTTTTTATACAACAAAATCTATCACTCCACCATAGGCATGTCACCTTTTAAGGTGTTGTACGGGCGACCTTGCAGATCACCTCTGTGCTGGACTAACCCAGGGGAGTAAGCAATAATGGGACCAGAGATGGTACGAGCTATAATGGAGAAGGTGAAAATCATCCGAGAGCAGATGAAGACTGCACAGAGCAGAAATAAGTCATATTCTGATAGGAGAGGGAGACCTCTAGAGTTCGAGGATGGCAACCACAACTTTTTACGGGTCTCAGCTCGACGAGGTCTATGGATATTTGGCTGAGTTGGCATGTTATCTCCAAGATTCATCGGACCTTTCTAGGTCCTTAGCAGAGTTGGCAAGGTGGCTTACCACTTAGCTCTTCCACCTCAGTTACATCGGGTGCACGACGTCTTCCATGTATCCTAGATAAGGAGATACGTGCACGAACCTTCCCATATCATTGACTATGGAGAGCTGGGCATCGGCGATGGGGCAACTTTTACCGAGGTTCCAGTTGAGATTGAGGATTGACAGGAGCGGGTCCTTTATAGATGGTCGATTCCTCTTGTGCGTGTTCCCTAGCAGCATGGGAACCTCCAGGAGAGCACATGGGAGTGAGAGGCTCAAATGCGTGCTCAGTACCCACACATGTTCCCTTAGTTCGAGCTTTAGCTTACAGGGACGTAAATCCCTGAGGTGGGGAGAATGTAAAGACCCAGAATTTCTGTTGAATTTTTTTTCTTAAATACATGATAATTTTACGAGTCCGTGAAATTTGACGGCGCATGATTTTGAGGCCCAGTGTGGCCAGAATCAATTTCTAAAGTTCTTTTCGGGTATGTTTCGTAAACGTATGAGCGGGTTTTTTTTATAACTTTTGAGTCGGTGCTTGGAATTGAAATCTGAGGGAACCGATGAACTCGCAGTACCGATATTCGCTTAAGGAGACTTTCATTTTGACGGTAGTGGGTCGAGAATAAAAGATAGTTTTTGGGGTTTTTTAGAGAATGAATTAAATAAAAATAAAGTGTGTAGCTTAATTTTTATTTGTTAGTTAAAACCACCTCCTGGAAGTTGGAGGTGGGGCCACCACACCTTAACCTCCCATGAGAGGTTATGGTGGTGGGGACCACCGGAACTTAACCTCCTGTGAGAGGTTATGAAATGGGGACCACACAGGACTAAACCCCCTATTAATGGTGGGAGAGGAAAACCTCTCAACTCCCCTCATTAATGAGGAAGAGTCTCTCAACACCCACTCCTTTATTAGAGCCAACTCCCCTAATTTAATGGTGCCAAATCCTCCATATTAATTAAGGGGGGAGCCACATTAATTAATTCACCATTTTGAATTTTTTTCCAACAAATTAAATAATAGATTAACAAAATCTATAGTTATTTTTTGTTGGAATTGTTTATTTTGGTGGAAGCTTTGAGAGGAGGATTATTGGGATAAGAGATAAAAGCTCCCAACGAAGAACAAAGAATGAAGAACACCGGCGAGGAGAAACTTTGACTTCCTTGCTCATATCCTACTGACGTGAAGCGTCTTCCACAACAGACGTTCAAGCTCGGGATTGGAAGTGTATGGCGGACGCGATGAACGGCGACAACACCGTCTTCTTCCCCGCGACTCCGTCGATGACCAACGATCAAGGTAGGGGTTATTTTTTAGTAATACTACTTTCCTTTTCTCTTCTTCAGTTGAAAAGTAATTGTTGTGGTGGTTTTAAAATAATTGATGTTTATCTTTCTTACTTCTTGATGAGATAAATGTTACCACCCTAAATGCGGAGGGTGCGGGCCAACCCAACATGGCCCGACCCCTCCGCTGTTCTTGTTTATGATGATCTTTGGCATGGAGAAGATGCAACGAGCCGATGAAGGTGGAAAAGGCAAAGTCCGCACTACCTGTAGCCTCCATGATCCATGCCAGCCCCGCGGCACCCTGCACCGCTGCCTGTCGAACCGGCCCCAGCCGAGCCCCCACCAGTTGCGCCGCTCATAGAGCCGAGCCATTGCCCCGAGCCATCCCGCACTGACCCGCACCGACCTGCACCTCGCTGGCCTACCCGGCCACAGGCCGTCCTACCTGGCACCCTTCCCGGCCGCCCACCGGCCTGCTTGGCCCCCTGCCCAGATGCTAGCTGGTTTGGCCACACCCCGGCCTGCCCGCCGGCCTGCCCGACCGCCACTCGGCCTGCCTGGCCACCTCCCGGCTGCCTCGTAGGCCTGCCCTGCCCCCACCTGGCTACCTGCCCACCTCCTGAGCTTCCTATCAGCTCCCATCATCCCGGACTCCCGATCCATCCCACGACCTCCCTTGCGGCACTGTTGGCTGAATCTGCTCTGACTTCCGGGCCGAGCTGCCTACACGGCGACCTATGGGGTGAACCGCCCACGTGGCATGTTGGGCTTGGCTTAACAGGCCGGGCTAAACCTAATGGTCTGAACCGCTCATCTGGCGAGGTTAGACCCAACAGGTCTGACCGGGTCGACCCAGACCGGGTCAGACCAGACTCAGGCCCACTACGACCCTTTTACTTTATTTTGTTCATATCTTTGGCACCATATGTCTATTTGCGAACCATCAGCGGTACTGGTAATCTTGGAGTGTGACTATCCGTCTGAGTATACCCCACCAGAGTTTGGGGTATAGTTGAGATACAGTCTGGTTGGATCGTGCACGAATCCAACTAGGCCCCCAGGAGTAAAAGGCTGATAACTCACAGATCGAGCGTCTGATCGATGCTCCGTCTGTTGCATTAATACCCTAATGATGAGGTGGAGATTTGGGATACTTCTTCGTGGGACAAAATGGAAGTTGATGTATAGAAACTTGTCTTGTGGAGAAGACCCTCCCAGAATCAAGTGTGTTTTTTGCAAAGAACCCTGTGGTTGGCTGCGCTCTGACGACTGTTCCTGGATCCTGTGTGGGTTCAACAGCTCAGACTACTGTTCCTGGATCCTGTGTAGGTTCAAAGCTCTGAAAACTATTCCTGGATCCCATGTGGGTTTGACAGCTTCGACTACTGTTCCTGGATCCTGTGTGGGTTCGACAGCTCTGACGACTGTTCCTAGATCCTGTGTGGGTTCAACAACTCTGACTACTATTCTTGGATCCTGTATGGGTTCGACAACATAGATGATTTAGTGGCTACATCTGATCAACTCTATCTCTCTACATAATTTGTATACCCATGTGAGATAAGTCAGTGACTTTTGTGCTTTCCTCATGATTGAGAAGGATTACTTGATAACTTAGGTGTATGTATAGGAATACACCCATGTGGGGTTATCTGTTGTTTTCATACTTTGTGGTTTATCCTTGTTGGATTTTGTGAGACCTTGAAGGTCTTGGGGTCCCTACTGAGTATCATTATACTAACCCCTACACGGGCTATGCCCATACCTCGTTGTGTTGGATGGAGACGAAGGACAGCGCTGACGGAGGCTGAGAGCACCAAGACTGGATGGTACCCAGAGGTGTACCTTACGATGAGTCGGTACACGGAGGGGACTGATGGACGTGGAGTACTAAGGAGGCTATATGTACCTACCCTTCAGGTAGGATCCATGGTGCACGATCCTGGATATGATTTTACCCTTCAGTTGTTTTTTCTTTTTCAATTGTACTTTTACTTTCTAGTTGGGCTTGTATTCTGGACCCTTCTACTTTTCAGTACTCTTTGTTATACAATTTACTTATTGTTTTGTATCCAATTGTGTGCTCTTTTGTGTTTGTTTATAGTTTATAAAGACAATGCCTTCCCAGTTTTAGGAAATTTTGCCTTTGGTGCTAGTCGTCATCCCTTAGCCAATGGAAGTTGGGCATGGGGTAGTCATGACACGGGCCCCGGGGGATAGGTCGTGACACTTTTATATAATTATAAACAATTATCTTCTCACTCTAATACCACTTGTAGGTTCTGGGTGTAGTGGAAGTGCAGGAAGGGCAACACCCAACTTTTCTTTTTGTCATGATTGATGACCAATCTAAGATCTATGATGGTAAATACCGTGATCTAAAAAATGGATCAACCATATTAGACATGGGTAATAATTTCAGAACTAGATATAGGATACCAAAATATATTTTTTAGAATTATTTTAATTGGAAAAAGAATTTCCTAGTAATTCTTTCTTTGTTGATGAATCTGGAAGAAGATATGCGGTGTACCATCATTGAATTGTATAAACCATGTGTAGATTTCCTCTAGCAGTGATCCACATGTGTTTCAAGAATCTACATACATCCCTGAAGGATCATCTACGTGCTATCATGGAAGATCCTTGTGCTTGTTTCGTCCACCTTGATCACCTTGAGAATCACTTCCAAAGTATTCTCCTTGATCAGGTGGAGGAGGATTTCTCTTCATTCTAGGAAGTGTTCTTCAAGAAGGGAGCTCTCTAGGCTTGAGAAGATTCTTCAAGATTGTTGTGCACAACAAAATTGGCTATCAAAAAAATAACAAAAATGGGTATTTTTATTATTAGGGTTAAAATAAAATAATTTTCCAACTGCCCTTGCTTATTTTATTTAATCCTAGAAAAACCCCATGTCAAAAAATAATAGGAATATTATTATTTCTAGAAACACTCTTAACATTAAAATAATAATTAAATATTATTTAATCAAATAATATTCATTGTTATCATTTATCATCGGACCATTAAACTCGGTTATCCATTCCTCCACAATATTTATCGGACCTTGAATAATGTCTATTTATTTATTAAATAAATATCACTGCATTATTCTACAATTAATAAATGAATATTACATGCATTAAATATGACATATATATTTATTAAATATTCCACTCACAATATATTCTCTTGAATAACTAGTGACAAAATAAGTGTGTTCAAGGATACATGGATAATTATTAAACCACATGAGGGAATAATTTTTATTCAACCTATTAAATAATAAATAATAATATATTATTTAACTGAGATTCTGGATACACTTATTGTGTGGCCCTCTAGTCCTCTTTCTCAGTGACATTAGGCAAAGTAGCCTAAATTCCAATGTTAAAATCTAGAAACACACTGAGGAACCAATTGAGAAATAAGTTAATGTCATAATGTAATGTTACCACATATAAACACTTAATGTGTAATATAATCCCTTTGTCACAATATCTCTAATCGATAATGATGCATTCTAGTTCCATCAACCTACATACTCAATATCACTTTCTTTGACTTTTCAGAAATAGATCATTCCTATAGAACACCCTAGCCATGGATTTATTTAGGATATATCATTTACATTAAAGGTCCTTAGATATTAATGTCCATTAAAAACATAAGGGATAAATCATTTCTCACATTATTCACTAATACAATATTTCTCATGATGCACCCAACAAATCTTACCTCACCGCGAACATTTTTCCTCACGGTTTTCATCAATAAATCTTGCTTCACAAATCATAATAGTAATTAATAATAATATTAAAGTCTAACGACCAATACACATGTCTACTGATAGTAACATCCAATGACACATTTAAATGTTGACTTTCTACGAGCCGACCTCATTTTCACAATATCCTAATGGATATTACCAAGGGAATACACCATGAGGAGGTGCCTCAAAGTTCAATGAGTGTCCACCTATGATATCCTATATCATTTATGTCCCTCAAATGATATCATTTGGCTATAGAACATTTATTCAAAAATAGTTTCATAGCACCCCCAGGTTGTCATCATAGCAGGGAACTCCTATAACCTTTTAGTGAGACAACTACTCTTAGCACATTATCACATAATATGTCACACAAAAGAACGATCATGATGTGATAAGTAGTTTATTAGTATTTAAAATAATGAATAAAAGTTTATCATAAATTAAATAGAAGTTGGTTCTAGTGAACCAACTCCAACATGTTGGTTATTCACCAAGATAACTAAATTAATCCATTGAAAGGGTTTTATTCCTACCCAATTTTTAACCAATGTTCATATTCCCTTTCACTCGCCATATTTTTCATGTATTTTACCTTTATTATACATGTCCATGTTTCTATGTACATGTTATATAGTGAAAATATGATCTCTTTATAGAATGATCCATCGATGCCTTGGTCTTTCCTTATCATCAGCTATTCATAATCATTTATTTCCTTGTGAAAATACTTTCATACTTCATCTGATTTAAGGTTATTCACCTAGATACCCAAAAATTGATTTATTAGGTAAATTATTGACTAAATCATATACCCATTATCTATATGGTGTAAATACCTTAGACTTTATTATTTCTATTGATGGGTATTTACCTAGAAAGTTACTGAATTTCATTAGATACCCATTTAATTTCCAATGGGTTTATCATTATATGATTATTGATGTATTTAAGAATGTTTTTCTTATATATCTCACATGGATTATGTTATATGAAGGCTTCACCCTAATAGCGCTATAATTAATTGGGTAAATAATTAATATCTAGAGTTGAGATGTTCATGATACCTTAGAAGTATTTCTGGGTAATGTTATTTGACACCTTAATAATGAACCTTGGTAATATGCTTATGAATGAATCATGTTATATTGTAGCCACATTTCCTTATTATGCCTCATGCACTGACAATCATGTCATGAATCATGTACTTAAGATCATGTTATGCCTTTTGTACTCGTGATCATGTTATGCCTCTTGTCCCCATGTTCATGTTTTTATATCATGCATCATGTCTTAACCATGATGTTATTTTATGATAATTTTTCATTGTTTATACCTTACTATGATTTATAGATCACCATTTTATTACATTTCATCACTTCCCCTAGAATTAAAATGAATGGGATACATAAATGGGATTGCATGTGTGGATAATCCTCATAGAAGAAATTTGTTTTGTAGTGTTTAATTTTAAATGCACCTATTTACCAAAGACACTGAACTTTTTATCTTTGGAGTTTGTTTCAATTCATGTGATGTATTTAAAAATTATGCATTTTTAGAACAAAATCTAGAAGTATGGGCTGGAGCATATCAGAATAACCCATAAAATTTTGTCATTTTGGACAATTTGGACATCTAAGGAATTTTTTTAGAAGGATATACCAAGTAAGTAAAGATGGATCCACTCTTACGGAGTGTTCATATGTTCATTTTGATGATTCCAAGGGTGGTGTGTCTTACCTTTAGGCCAAATTGGGTGTTAATGTGGCTATTAAAGCTTAGGGAGGAGCTGAGAATGGATGTCTCTATGTATTAGAGAATGCACCGAAGGATTATTAGGTAGGCTTGTCTACTGTTAGAGGTATGATGTTTATTTCACCATCTATGGTACTAGTTATATATAACACTAGTACTACTAATTCTTTTATAACATCAATGTTTGTTGATATTTTTGGATTTTGTATAGATTATATGTCATTCTTGTTTGATATTTCCATACCTTTAGGAAATAGGTATGAATAATGTTTCAAATGTACCGCATGTTGTGTGTTGATAGCCGACTTTGAAGTGGTGGAGGATTTTATAGTTCTTAATCATGAAATATTTGACCTGATTATTGTCCTGGAATAGATGATTAGTGTTAAGTCCCATATCAACTATTATTGTAGTTGATTTTAGATTGTATCTCCTATTGGAGTAACTCATGTCTTTTAGGGTGAGTGGGATTCTAGATCTGAGAGGTTAGGTCCTATTATTCCTTATGCTGGAGTGATCACATGGTAATTATTAGAGATGTTCCTTGATGCTATTGAATCTTTCTTGAGCAGTCCACTCCCAAAAGAGATGAATTCATATCCTAAGGTCTTTATCGATTATATTTATAGTTTACCACTATGGAGAGAAGGCGATCAAACTATTAACCAACTCCCTGGTATGATTCCCATTTCCATGCCACCTTATCATATGGAACCTTATATATTATAGAAACTTAATGTTAAACATGAAGACCTTCAGGCCAATGGATTTATTTTTTCTAGCATGTCACCTTGGGATTAACCTATTCTATTTTCCAATAAAATATATAAAATCCTCTTACGTTATATTGATTGAAAAAAGTTAAATCTGTTGCGCATTAAGAATTAGTATAACTTGCTAAGAATTGATGATCTCTTATATCAACTCAATTGGGAAAATTTATTTTCAAAGATTAAACATCATCTATGGTACCACCAATTGAGTGTATGAGAAGAGGATACACCTAATACAATGTTTAAGAGATGGTATGGGTGTTTTGAGTTTCTAATTATTCCATACGGTCTCACTTACACTCATGTGGTATTCATGGAAATGATAAACCAGGTCTATAATTAGTTTTTTGACTCATTTGTAGTCATGTTTGTGAATGATATTTTTGTAAACCCAAAGTCAGATGAGGATAAAATTGATCATTTTTATATTATATATATATACTTGAATGAAAATTTTTAATATTTTAATCTTTCCAAGTGTGAATTTTGGATCCTAGAATTGATGTTTTTAGGGAATATTATATCTGATAGTGGAATCTTAGTAGATCCTAAAAATATAATGGTGGTATTGTCCTAGGATAATCTTTGAAATGTGTTTGAGATGTGGATATTCTTAGTTTTGACTGGTTACTATTTGTTTTGTTCAATACTTCTCCAAAATTGTATCTCCAATGATAGCTTTGACATGTAATGGTTTTAAGATTGGATGGAATAAAAAATATAAGAGATCCTTTGAGAATATTAAGGTAAGGCTGAATTCAGATCACTTTTTAATTCTTCCCAAACCAGGTTTAGGTTTTTATTTTTTTGTGATGCATCAAGTATGGGTTTGGTGTGTGTGTTGATGCAAGGGAAGCATGTGTTTGTTTATGGATATTTATGTGTATTCCCTCATAAGAAGAACTACCCTACGCATTATCTAGAGTTTTAAATGGTTATTCATGAACTCAAAATTTGGAATCACCATATTGTTGGGGAGAATTTTATGATATATTATGATCATAATAGATTGAAGTATATTTTTTACTCAGAGGGATTTAAAATTGTGATAGAGATAATGGGTTGAGAATCTTAAGTATTTTGATTTTGATATTAATTATACTCCTTATAAAGGGAATGTGGTATATAATGATTTGATTAGAAAATTAAAAATTCAATACTTGATGAAATCAGTGAAAGAATGGTCTTTGATGTGTTTGTTTTTTTAGATGAGCTTGGGAGAGGAAGATGCTTTGGGGAAGGTGTTCTTGGATTCTATGAAGTATGAATCATCATTTTATGAGTGGGTTCAGCTCAAACAGGTAATAAATAATTATTTATAGTGTTTTAGTAAAATCCTAAATGGTGGGGAGACCTTGGGTGATTGGTCTTGGTCTCTTACTAGGGTTATGCATTTATAAAGCAAGTTGGTCATTCTTATTTCTCTGAGGAAGGAGTTGATGGATAGTGAACACCGATATTGTTGGTCTATTCAACCAGGGACTACCATTATGTTTCCTAAAATAAAATATCACTATTATCGGTTGGGGATGTGGTGGACGACTACATATTTCGTATCATGGTGCCTTACTTATCATATAATTAAGAAAGAACACTTTTTTTGGTTTTTTGTAGCGCTTACCGATTCAATTCTGGAAGTGGGATGATATTTCCATAGACTTCATTGTTAGTTTACAACATAACCTTAGTGGGAAGGATAAAATTTGGGTGATTGATGATCAGATTATTAAATTATCACATTTTTTACCTATCAAAAAGATGAAAAAGGTAGAGAAAATTAGGTAATTGAATGTTTGTGAAGTTGTGAGGCTTCATGGGGTTCCCTCTATGATTATTTCCAATATGGAACCATGGTTTACATATAGGTTTTGGAATGTTTTTAAAGAGGTTATGGGTCCCCAATTCAAATTAATAATGACATACCATCTACAAATAGATGTGTAGAAAAAGAATTCTATTCAAGATCTTGAAGATATTCTTAGGGCATGCGTTCTTGATTTTGGTGGTTATTGGGAAAAGAATCTACCTCATGTCATATTTTCCTATGATAATAGTTATTAGTATTTTATTTAGATCATTCCCAATAAATCATTTTATGGGTATCCATGTAGATCTCCCTTGTGTTGGGTATATTTGGGGGATCGATCCTTGGTTGGACCGAGCCTTATTCAGGAGACAACAAAAATGGTTCAGTTGATCTGGAAGATATTGTTTAGGGAAAAAATTCATCATAAATCCTACGTAGGTTATCTTTATAGGACTATTCATTTTTAGGTTTGTGATCATGCCTTTCTTCTAGTTTCAACACACCTCAGATTCCTTAGTTGGGTAAGTTGGGTAAGTTGTCACAAAGGTTTGTTGGCCCCTTTGAGATATCATAATGAATTAAAAAGGTGGAATATCGTTAGACTTACCATAAAATTTGATATTGATACATTATGTGTTTCATGTTTCCCAATTGAAGAGGTATCAAATGTAACATTCCCATGAGATTGAATAGGTATATTTGAATCTTGATCCCATCACCACTGTTGTAGAGAAACTGGTTTAGATTATGGATCACTAGGATAAGGTACTATGTGGTAAAATTATTACTTTGGTATTTGTACTATAGCAGTGCTAATGGGGAAGCCCTGAGACATTGGAAAAAGAATCATTGTTTTGGAAGCAGTGGCCTTCTATCTTTGTAAGTTCAAAATCATGATTGATTTATGGGGATAGAAATCTTGTATGGTGGAGAGATTTGTGATTCCCTCCGGGTTTCAGTACACTATAATATTAATTTTATTTTATTTTTTCTTTGAGTTAAATAGTTTTTTGAGGGGATATATAGTTATCATGGAATTATATAGGGGTATGTGTCATTGATGGGAGTGGTTAAACCATAGAGATACTGGTTTTGGAATGGGAAAGACAGCTTCAACATGGGGTCCTAGAGGCAGAATGTTGGTGCTACTACCAATTTGGACTAGGATGCACCATGCTAAAGGGGAAGCGGTATAAGACTTCTATTTGGTTGAGCTATGTGGCATGGAAGCAGAGACTACAACATGAAGTTTCATTATGGTGATTTTGGTTGTTCAACATTTTTTTGGGGTAGATGTGGCATGGTGAATGGATCGTGCTATGGTCTTATTCTGGGATAATAGGATTTTGGTGAGGTTTGTGTCATGGTTTTTGGAATCCATTTTAACCATGTGTGACTATGGGGTAGCACAATGTGTGTTATTATAGTCTTAGGTAAAAACCTAATGATAGTGTTGTTGATGGGGGTTCTGTGATGTGGTCTTATATTTTCTAGATAAGGTATAAAAAACTTCCCTACAAACTAGTTTTTCTTCCAATTTTCAATACTTAACCTTAGGTTCCCAAGATAGGGTTTTAAAGTTCTTGAAGACCCATTTTTATGGGATTCAAGTCTGATCATTGGGAGATCAATTCTTCACATTTTATCTCAATTCCTGAGGACGATATCTCTTTAAAAATGTTCTAACTTATGAATTATTTGAAGTTATTTTAAATTACATTAGTTTTTTTATTTAATGGATGGATATAATATAATTTTTTTTATATAAATAGTTATATGTTTTTTAAGGTGGTTTCCTTTAAAATGGGGTTTGGAAACACTATGTGTTGATGAAATTCCTTTATGGCTGTTTTAATTCTAAAATGGGTTTTCAAGCATGGAAGAAGTAAGGATTCACTGTGAAAATGTTTTTATAAAATGTTAGAATTGTTTTGAAATGGTTTTGAAAATCATGTCACATTGGGAACATTAGGTGCATTGGGAAATGGGATTGTCACTCTTAGTGTGTGTTATACCACTAGAGGATTGATAACGAAAAAATGTGTGATATGACTCAATATTGGTCAAGATCGCATGATTCTAGGTTTAATAATTTATTTTATGCCCAAGTACAGATTTACATAGGTTAGAACCCAAATGGTGTTCTCTGTCATTTATATTTGGTTTTACACATGATGGTATATTTCATGGTCAATTTCTTAATTTCTTATCGTATAGTGTATGCATGGATGATTTTTCTTATGATTACATGCTTTATCACCTATAATTTTCATATTCCATGTCTATGTAAGTATAAAAGTATTTTATAAAAAAACCAAATGATGTTTTACAAAATGTTTACCTTTATAAAATTCTTTATAAACTGGTTTTTTTTAAGCCAGTGCTAACATTTTCATGGTATTAGACTTTTTATAGATTCTTCAGTGAAATTTTAATGAGAATTGTGTGCATACACTACATGTTTTTTTATGTGTTTGTATATTTGGTTTGTTATAACTTATGTAATTGGAAGTGAATCGTTTCATTCATCGGATTCTCTTGGTTTTCATCCCCTTTATAGTGGGACAATTTGGCCGTGACAAATGGTCACTTGGATGTCATACATTGGATTGTATTGTTTTACTTTCTAGTTTATCCCCTTGGTCTTGATGTTGTATGTATCATGGTTTAATATTTTTCTTCCACATTTAACTTTGTCCATTATTTGGCAATATATGAGACTTCTTTTTTTTTACACCTCACCATGTGGCTAACCTTCTTGGGTGACTTTCCTAGTTGAACCCATTGGGTTCATTACATAACAACCTAATTCTAGAAGTATTAAATCTATAGATTAGTTTATGGAATTTGAAAATAATAGACCAGATCATACCTGTTTATAGGATGAAGGGGGGGCGTATAGGCCAAATGGACTTGTGTAAGTGTCTTTTCCTAGTTGGGTTGTTGTAATAGGAGAATACATAAGGGTAAGATCATGAGAGTTTCAAATGCATGCAATGTATACTAGAAGTTTAGGTTAAGGTAGGATAAGTCTTTTTTCACATAGAGGGACACCCATGAAGTTTATATTGAGGTGGAATCTTTCCCTTAGGAAGATCAAAAGGTGGTGGTGGTCGGTTACGCGGGATGGATTCTACTATAACTCATAGGGTGGATCATTTGTTTGATACACTTTTTAATTGCAATCATATTACAATTCATTAATAAAAGTGATTAAATCTTCCCATAGTGGATTAAGACTCATGTTAGAACCACGTAATTACTTGTGTTGTTTTTTTTTATTTTTTATTTATCATTATATTTCAAAAGTTTATATCTGAGTTTTTCAATTAGTAAATTTGAAAGGGAGATATAGTCTTCCATGATTTGTTATATTGAATTCATGGGTTCATTCTAGTTATTTGGTTTCCATATTGTATGTTTTGGAGGCATAAATTCCGATGGTTTTATTAGAATTTTCATCAAACCTAATAAGTATAATTAGTGCTTTGGTTATAGTGATTTAGATGACTAAACCCTGGTGAAGTTGATTCAAGACTCATTTTAGAAGCATTATTCTTCACTCTTCCTTGTACGATAATTTTGATAAGTTGTTCTAAATCCCTATAAGGTTATCAAAAATTTATATTTGTTCACTCTCATAAGACCTAATGGAATTAGAGGTGGGTATGGTTCGAGGGGAGAAGTTGGATAGGATTGATTTCTGATATTAAAAGATTTAGGTAATGGATTGTATACTAAAGAGGGATCTTGATCATCTATTGATGGATACCAAGCTAGAAGTGGTGAAGAATGAAGAATGGGAAAGGTGGGATATGAAAGAACACAGCATGATCTGGATGGTTGTAGATTAGAAGTTGGATTATAACATCTTTGAGGTGAATACAACTTCAAATCATATGAATACTCTCACTGATATATATGAGAATTTGACAACAATGAACAAAGTGGTCCACTTGAAGAGTATGTTCCATGTGAGTATTTCATTTTGTAATCCAAATCAATGATTTCAAAATCTTTTGGTGTTAGTTAGAATTGGTGATTGTGAACATTAGAGTTCCGAAGTGGGCTCTACATTTACTTTTAGTAGTCTCAGAGTCATGAGTTTTGATGGTTATCACGATGATAAATTTTTGCGATAAGGTAGGATTGAAATTTTTGTATGTTATTGATATTATTCAGAATTTGTAAATTCATTTTAACATGACAGATTAATCTACCACAAATTGTTATAGTGTGGATGTTAGGGTACCTTCAACAACCTAGAAAATTCATAATAATGGAAAAGGAAGAAGAAGTTGGAGGAAGAGTAAATTTGCAGAAGGTGGTCCCATGTGTTGGCATTATGGGAAGAAATTTCACTTTAAGAAATATTGTAATGAATAAAGATTAAAATTTAGAATATATTCTTTTATAATTGGATATGAAAATACTACATTGAATGATATGAGTGGTCTTCTACAAAGTTCTCCTAGTTCACTTGAGTCTTGGGTGCCAGAATCTAGAGTTTCATTTCACACAATTTCAAAGAGAGGGGGTATGAAGAATTATACATCTTAATATTTTTTTATGGTGCATATTTCATATGAAAATTCTCTCGAGATTGTATAAATGGTTGATGTCTCCATTCGTACAAGGAACAGAGGCCCGCTGGAGTTGCAAGGAGTGTGGCATATATTGTGATTAAGGAAGCGCATAATTTATATTATAGATTTAGATGATGTGAATTTATATAAAGCTTTTGTTTATGGGGTATATAAATTTACATGTGGTTCCATGGTGGTGGCCAAATGAGTTAAGGATGGATGTTTTTACCTTACTAGAGCATTAGAAGGTGTAATCCATGCTAGACAAGTATCTTCTACAATGTTATGGAATTAAGGTCTAGGTCAATTGAGTTGTAAAGGGATAAACATATTATATGCTAAGAGAATTATAAAGATCATAGGATTATACTATGGAACATAAGAATTTAATACCCTTGTGAAGAAAGGAAATTTTTCACTACAAATTCAAGGTAAGGCACCAAAGAACCATAGGTTAGAGTTGGTTCATACAAATGTATGGGGACAAGATCTAGTTAATTATCATAAATTATTATTGCATTATGATACACTCATAAATGATCTGATATAGAAGGTGTGTGATTTATTTATCAATAAAAATTTCATTGTATTCAAAACCTTCATCTCATAGAGAACCATGGTGGAAAATACTGGATGAAAACTTAAGTGTTTGAGTTCGGAAAATAGTAGGGATTTCAAAACTAGGCATTGGAGTTGTTACACCAAACCAAATTATATTTTACATTCCAATTACCAATATAATCAGATACATAAATATTATTAAATATCTTAATACATGATGATTGTTCATATATATAAAATTAATGTGATATTGTCCTTTGAGTATTTTTTTGCACTGAATGGTCATAGTAGTTCCCCACTATTATGGGGAACATGAAGTGTTATGGCATTATTCTTAAAAATAAATCCTATTTTGGATGAAATTTATTTGATTGGATACATATAATGTCTCTCTATTAGGTTCTATGATCTCATAATACATTTAGAATTATTCTTAAAATGTTTTCACTTGGTAATATCCAAGAGACGTGGTTATGAGAATATACCCACTAATATGAATTCCATATGTTTTATATATCATTGGATGTTCCCATCTAAAAATGTGTGTATTGGTCATCTTGTTTTATATTGTTATTAATTTATATCATGAATTGTGTACATTGATTTATAAGAATAAACTTTTACAACATATACTCTTAGTGAAGTAGCATGCATTGGGTGTGTCATAAGTAACATAAAAATAATAAATAAGACAAGAAATTATTTGTCCCTTCCATTTTAATGAAGGTAGAAATCATTGAACTTTTATTGGACTAAAAATATTTGATTAATTCAAAGGAAATTGTGGTTTCGCGATGAGTTCATTTCATAATGTAAAAGAAATATATATCAATTACATAAGTTGATAAAACAAGAATGTATCTTTCTTAATGAGACATTGAGACAAAGAGATTATAAGACACAATGAGAATCTATAGGAGGTTGTTTTCATTGTATCATTATCCTCTTTCTCTATGGGTTTCATGACATGTTTCTATATTTTAATGTTGTTCTTTAGTCCGGGTCAACTATTGTTATTAAGAATATTTCATAGAGGACCACACACTAAGTGTAACCATAATCTTAGTTAAATTCTATTTGAATTTACATATTTGAATAAATATTATTCTTTTATTATAATTTAATAAGTATTCTAGTATGGTTTATTGTATTAATTTAATCACCTATTATTTTAATGAATATATGTGAGTTGAATATAATATAAATATTGTTTTCTATTTAGAAAAAAATAATATTTATTTGTCTCTTATATATTCTCAATATAAAAAATTATTATTTACTTGGTTATGAGAATATTAAATAAATATCTGATCACCAATTAGTGAATATAATAAATATTATAGTGATATTATAGTGATATTTATTTATTTAAATAAATATTTATTATTTATGGTTTGATAAATGATGAGGAGGATTGATGGACTCAGTTAAGGGTCCATATGAAATGATATAGTTTATTTAATATCATTTATATCAATATTGATTTATTTATTTAAGAACTTGCTTTCAAATATCAATGAGTTAACACATTTAATAGAATATAATGATAATATTATTATTATTTGACATGAGTTAAGGGGACTTTGTACAATCACTAAATATCTCAACCCTTGTATATAACCTAATGTATAATAATTTTAGGGAGATAGAGAGAATTGTTGTGAATAATGATATTTTCCCTATAATTATCTTCACAATGAAATACAATCATCCTCCACATACCTCCCAATATTAATATAGAAAATATAGAGTCTTTTAAATCTGAATTTATTCTTTTTACAATAAATGGTGAATAAGGAAAGTGGTTTGGTCTAGGCACACTAGCTCCTAGAGTATCTATAACACCCTAGTTTTTATTTTGTGGTATGAACAAATTTATTATCTATTTTATTCTTATAAATGTTCTTTAGAGTTTAAGGGAGGATCTGGGAGCATCCAGGACTTGTTTATAGCCTATAGATCCAAATTTTGGAGAAGCTGTATGAGACACATGATTGGTGAATGGTTAGTAGTAACTGTGCGGACCAACTGTGCATCCTATACATAAGGTAGCATAGTTTTAGAAAATTATGCAGGGGATGTTGTACGACTGTGATAAAATATATAGAAATGTTGTAGAGGATATTCTCATTTGTTGTACATGGTTTGGAAAATTGTGTGCCTATCTTACACCCTTATTTACACTTAGGCAGTGACCTTGTATGGTGGGATCATGGTTTTTTAAAACTCTGCGGGTTTTCCATGTGAGGGGTTCCCTTGGATAGTGACTATCGCACAATTGGTGCATTGTTTGGCCAACCATGAGGCCAAACCATGCAACCTCTTAATGATGGGTAAAATTACATTTTCTACACACTTCTATTATAACTCACTGATGTATTTTTATTTCCTCTTCCATGCATAACCCTCATCTCCTGTTGATGCTCCTCAAGGTTTTCAAGCTAGGATTAGAATTATCTCCCTCGTTCAGACTCTGATCAGACCATTGTCTGTCTTATTGGATTCCTCTTAGTGATATTGAATAGAGGGGTGGGAAAATGGCTTATTGTCTACATCTTCCTTCACACTACCGAGGGATACATGACGTGTTTCAAGAATCTCATCTCCATAGGTATATTCCTATTACTCTACATGTTATAGACTATAAGAATGTTTTTTTGGATCCATATGCATCTTATGAGGAGCATCCTGTGCATATTATAGACCAGTATGAGATGGTTCTATTTGGGGGAAGATGGTTCCACTTGTTTGGATCCTATGACAGTATGCATGGATCCAAGAGGAGATGTGGAAACATTCAAATATTTGAACTCAGTTTCCAGATTTGTTCAATCAAGACATCTAGAGACACTTCTCGATGATGAGAATTTATCATAGGGGGATAACTGTATTGTCCATAGTTTTTAAATGTTCCAAAACCCCTGTTTTGTTTTATTTTATATGTTCGTTTTGTGGATAATTAATTATTTTCAAAACAATTTACCCTTATGTATGGACTAGTGCCTACTTTAAGGTAATGATATTAAACCAATAAAAAGGTTGTCTTTTTGGGTGTTAGATAAATGTAACACTTAATTTTCAAGGGTTACATAATGGAAACCAGTTGTTATGTAAGGGTAGGGTGTTTCTTCTAGTTGATGGGGGAAAGGTAGCCCAATGTTTCCAAAGGACACATAAGTGTAAAATATGTGCTTCATAAGAGTGTGTTAGTATTTATAAATGATTTATAAAGGTAACTCTCTTGTTATGTGTTTTATGTATGGGTAATAGGAATGTTCATTTTATTGTGTAATGGTAGCCTTGATTGTGCTTAGGGGTAACTCATACTTTCCAATGGTTGCATAAGGTTAAAGATAGAGTTGTATAAGGGTGTTCTAAAATTTAGTCTCTTTGTAAGGGTAAAAATCATTTCCCACATGTGATTTATAGGATCTTTGTAAGGGTAAAACCATGTTACCCTTACGCACTACACTTTTATGGAAAAAAAGTGTTTTAGTGTATTTTCTCATTTCTTCCTTCCCATCATGCTCCTGTAACCCCTTTTGATGATTTTAAAATCCTGAAATAATTAGGAATCTATTCCATTTTCTCATTTTGGATTAAAATTCCTTTTATGGATAACATTAAACACTCTACATTCATGATACTTTTTAAAGAAAAATTTATTGGTGAAGTTAATCTGTGGTTCTTAATGCTTTAGACTAGTACACAATTTTCCTTATTGAAAATATAAAAACCCTTATTTCCATAATATTTTGGATACCATCATGAGTTCAAGAATCACAAAGTTCCTTTATAAAGTATCTATAAATCCATATTCAGGTGAATCAATACGTTCTTCTGGTATCTATGGGTGACAAAGTTATTACTCCCTCTTCCATTTTTTGGTGTAGTATTTTACGAGAATAATTTCCATGTATCTTTCCATGATATATTTGAGAATAAACCCTCAAAAAATTTCAAAATTTTATAAATAATTATTTAAATTAGAATAACCTAAAATTATCAAATAATAATTAAGAAACAAAACATGTTTATCTTGGATTATTCTAGAGAGATATAGTATTATTGCACATTGTTTTATATTTATTCTTTAAGGAAGGAATTGATAACTCATGTGTCAGAATAATTTGATAATTTTTTAAATTATCTATGAGGGATAAGATATTATAGAATGTGGTGTTTTATTTCTTTTTAGAAATAAAATATTTGGACTTAGTTCTATGAATCCTTGGAGAGTGGTTGGAACTAACTAATACATGGATGATATTTGGGTGATGATCCCTTGACACACCATGAAGTTCTCCATGAATGAATTTGAGGTAGGAAGCTCCTTACCATTCAAGGGTCTTATATTCACTTGTTTCCATGGTATGATTCATGTGTTTACATGAGTTGTGATCTACATTAATGTTGATTTCTTATGGCTATGTATGTTTCCCAGTTACCCATATATAATCCATGTTGCATGAAATTTGATAGGTTGCATTTTCCATTCTTGATGTAGATTCACTATATGTTTTTATGATAATATATATCTCATGATTCCATGATATGTTTCTTTATCATAATCTACCTTGTTGTGTATTAACTTTCCATGTAGGTTTGGTGCTTGGTACACGTGATAAGTGAAGCAACCTAGGGGCCCAAAGTGGAAGCCGGTGGGCTGGGGATCTTATAATTTTCATGAGCGGATCGATGGGACTTGTCGACACTGACGATCATAGCCGCAAAGAGGTCTGAGGATCTCGCTTAAATTATAATGAGAACAAAATAAAAATGAAAACGTACATGTTTCAAATCCTATGCTAAGGTCGACTGCAACTCGCCGATGGCAATAATTGCTCGAAGGATCTAAAGCAGGAACCCTCTAGATCATCCAAATGTGCTTAAAAACACACAGGAATGTCAATCGTAGAATTTTGAGTGCTAGCACGGAGATCTGATGACGCTTTCAACATCCTGATGATCACCGCATCGAAATACCTTCGATATTGAAGAGAGATTTTGATCTGAGCTTCTTGGATCAATATCTTCTCTCTCTAGAGAGAAGGAGGATGGAGAGGCTGTCTACATTCATTCCATGAATGAATGAATAGTGGAATCACCACACATGAGAGAGATCCCTCCCTTGTATTTATAATGACGTTGAGAAATACCAGGTTTGGTTCTCCGACCCCCGTTTATTTCAACATCCACTAAATAAATAATTTCGATGAACTAAACTATGTCAATATTATGTATTATTTTATCATGTACTTGTAATATATATAAAACATATTACATGATAAAACCGATCTATTTAACTCGACTCGTTCTCCTAGTTAACATTAAACAAACCATGAATGTTAAAATAATATTTGTTCAATTAATATGATCTCATATTTACTAAACATGTCAATACATTAAATACATTCAATCCCAAATATCCATAACTTGAATATTAATGAATTTATTTAATTATTTTGGTGATCAAAAACATGGACAACACTCGGACCCCTTGGTGGGTCCCACTCTGTCCAAATACCTATTCAACTGAATAGGTCGGATTCTGGAATACGCTATTGTGTATGACCCTCTTGGCCCTTATCTCGATAGCAGTGAATAAATCCATATACCAAGAGTACAGTCTAGAAATTCGTCATGGCCCCTAAAGAGATAATGATAGTCATAGCAACGACTACCAACCTATGAATACTGACTGTGTACTATAATATCTTTTTCATTAAATATCTCATAACGTAGGACGCACACTTGTATCATTCTCCTTTCTTGCTTTATTATTTGTTGAGTTATCTGGATGGATTTACCTTTATACTGGTTTGGCAAAAGACTTATGAAGGCAGCACCATCTTGACCAACCAGGCCTAAGATATACAACTTCTTGAAATTGGAAGTGACAAATCCTTTCTTTACCATTCAACCAATGTCATACCAATAACTACGCACCCAACACAAGATACCTCACCACAATTTCAATACCATGGTTTTTTCCTTGCATCAAAGTACGCCATCAAATGATACACATTGGTAATGATCTCATGTCAGGAGACCAATACACATGTCCATATATAGTAACGACCAATGACACAAAAAACATGTGGTGTTCCTATTAGAAGGTCTTTCCTAATGATCTCGCTACTAGATATCACCAAGTGCGAACTTCATGAGAAGAAGTATCAATGATTATGACCCCCCAGCACCTGATAGTCAAACATCTACTGTGTCCAGTCGGTAAGATGTATCTAGACTATAGAACATATATATTTATGATCAATGTCATAGTATCTCGAGGTTCTCATTATAGCCTAGGATCTCCTATAACCTCTCAATACGACAATTAATCCTTGGACATTAACATTATAACAATGGATACATAAAAGTCTACAATATAATGGTAAGATGACATCAGGTATAACTAATTGTAAACATGATATGGTAATAAAAAAGAACTGCAGAGTTGGGTCTAGGGCACCCACTATTTCAATACTCCAAATTTCACTAGATCCAACTTGCTAACAAAACTTGTTAGCTACTGACATGATAAAGATCATGGTTCTGTTGAGTTATGGCTTTAACTGCTAGGCCTTCCACGTTTTCACCATGTGACATATCTATTGTGTGTGACCTCATCTCCTTGAGTAAAAATTCTCAAGATAAGGTATCCCTGAGTATATCAGTTATTTCCATTGTCCTAAATTGACAACTTAGATAGTAAAAATTTCATAATTTACCATAGGATAATACTTTTCTCACTAGGTGTGATTCTAAGAACTGGAACAAATCATTGCATTTAACTACTCCTTAGCTACCTTGGAAACTACAATATACTCAGTATTTGTAGATATGGATACCACTAGATTTTATGATCTTGACTCACTCATCAACTTAGCCTAACTACGATACTAGATCAAATTGATCTAAGGGTTACTAGTTTGTTTCCCACTATAACTAGTATACCTTCTTCTCCATATACCAGGTACATATCATTTGTACTCAGCGAACTACAATATGATAGTTCTGACTGCATTACTTGAAGTGCTCCTGGATATAATTAATATCTTCCTACAATAATGTATATCCTGATAGTATCAATTCTTGTACATATTATGGCATACATGATTGATCTATCGCTAAAGAATATGGAACTCAATTCACATCTTTAATCTCTTCCCATGTTCTGAAGATGTCAACCTGAAGATATTCTGACATGTGACATTGGCAACAATTCTGAACATGAATTGTTCCATCATGTATTTTTCAATACAATGTCACTTTATGTACGATTGACTAGTACCAAGCAACAGTTAGATCTATCTCAGTAGATCATGTTCCCTAGAACATAGGTTGTTACTTTAGTTCAATCATTTGAGAATTACTTTTATCCTGGTATTATCTAACTGTAATATCGATATCTATATTCCATATGTTTTCGAACATATTTCTATTGGAAAACATTGATGCTCCCACTATCCATTGGTAGACCCAAGGCAAAGAATAATTTACAATGAATGCTCTAAGATCTTGTTTCTTACTTTAATCTAGAACTAGATTTCAGTAACTTTCAACCTTAATTGGCATTTGATGGTTTCATCATCCCTTTCTGGTTACGTCGTATAGACTCCATCCATGAAAGATAATCTTGACAACCAATAACCAATAGAGTGATCTTAGAAGTTAGCTATAACAAGTAAAATTATAATGGATTTAGGTATACCGACTTGGTATAACCAATTGAGCCTTATTGGTACCAGTCTTGTACCATCCATGTATCTTCTCATTTGAATACCCAACGTAGTATTAAATTTATAAGCCCCTTTGAAATTTGATACATGGAATCCATTATTGAATTTTAAATTTTTAAATATTATCTTATTTCCATATACTTCTTAATTGTAGGATTTATTATTCATAATGAATAATATATCACTGGTCACGGTGAAAATAAAACCATCACCATGGTTTCATCCTTCCTACACAGTATGTGTCACTGGAACATTCCTATTCTCCATGTACATGTGGAACTTGTTCCTATGCCAACCATCTTCACACCTAGAGAATTGACTACATCCATGTCAATTCAGCTCCCATTATCTCTAATAGATATGTGAACCCTCATAAAGAAATTTAGTCAATCACTTGACCATATCTTTTCTATCATAGGGATTTATGTAATATCCTAAGAAACTATTAGTATAATTACTTAGATTCCCAATGTGTTCAGCTTGATGCATTTTTGTTTATATCTTAACAAACTCTTTGAATCCTAACACATAATCAATGACATAATGGATTTTCATCATACTATGACTTGTATGATAACCATTTTTCATTTGAGTTGGCATATGGGTTATGGGATTTCTCCATTATTTGCAAATTACATCTTGAAATATAATGGATGTTTTTGTAGGTTGTAACATTGATAATCCATACATAATAACTTCAATGTATAAAATGTCAGTTTAGGAATTTCTCCATGCTACATTTTGTTGATCTATGTAAAAATCTAAGAATTTATCATCGATCTTTCTTATTAACATCAATACGGTGATGTAGATAAGGAAACATGCATTTAGTAATTACTCCATGCTACATTATCCTGATCGATGAATGTTTGGTCAAGATATTCTTCGGCATGCCGATCCGAACCAAAACATATCATCTAACCAAACATATACTTCACTATTATATTCCTTAACGACTTAAAGGAATATTATGAAGTATCTTTACCTCTAGATTTCCTTTGGAATAGTTCACGCTCGCTTGTTGAACTAACCCTGAAATCTTTGTGGCATACCTTTTTTTCTAAAGGTTTCATTATCTAAACTCAGGATTTCAATAATATTGAAGGTGTATAGTTGTTCCAAGCCTAAATACCATACTAGGTATATTATTGACATCCACTTTTAGTTTTAAATGACAATGAACTATATTTCCAAAATTGGGTAGGTCATACATTTTATATTCATCATGTATTGCCTTTGATTCAAGTAGCAGTAACTATTTGTTGAGTATATTACCACAAACAACATTCATTCCAAAACATGGAATAATGTGTCATCATGTCTAAAAGGTAACTTTAGATAAATTTTTTGGCTATACTCAACAACTTGTTCAATTTGAATCAATCACTTGGCAATTAAATGTTATGTGTTTCTCACTACTGACTTAGGAATCACCCTTTCTCAGCATCTTGGAGAAGACACCTTACTCCTAGTAATGTTTCTCTATTACTTGGTTACTTTATTTCAATACATATATGTGAAAAGAATATTGTATTTAATACCCAAGAAGTATGTGAGAAAAAATTCTTTATATTGATGAATATAATCTGAAAGAGAAGTGGGTACTTTCTTTTTGTATTTTAGTTCATTACATTTTTTTAAACATCCATAAATTTATATCATTATGTGATGCAAATAAATTCATGTTTAATGACCAACCTATTTTCTTTGAAGGACATAATGAAGGTCCCTTTGGCATAACTTTCCATAGGCTTATTCACTCTGTCTTTCAATTAATTCTCCATAAGAATAAAAGATAGTGTTATCTCCAATATTCTTATTACTTAGAAAATGTTACCATAATGATTATGAAGCGCGTACTCTATACCGTTCATTTGTATCCTTAAACGAAACTAGAGTAATTGGTTATGATAATGAGATGTCATGAAAGGTCATAGAATTCCTTTCATGTTTACACAAATCCAATGTAATCATCACACTCAAAACTTGCTCAGCTTTCTCCTTGGAATCTTCTTGGAGATGAGACTTCATGTAACATCATCCATGTCATGATGTAGCGACCAGAACTAACATCATAAGTTGGTGATAACATTATGACAGAACCGTCATATGCTTGATTCATGAGTCTCATGTAAGTAGTTTTACACCCTCGCTTGCTGAGGTGGCTTAACAGGTTGGGACACAAGCACCTTGAATTTTCGATATAGTAATATTGTGCACGAGTGCCTATACTACATTTTGGAAATTCGTGCTAGTTTAGACATTAAATTTTTATAATATGTATCTCAGTTTTATTATTTTATTACTTGCCATTCTCTACAAATAAAATTTAGTAGATTATACTTTTATATTGATTACAAGTTTAAACATAATTCACTATTTAATCATTTAAATGTCTCATACTAATTTTTTCAAATTACAGGATCCCTCTGTACTCGAATCAGAACACTCTATCATTTGAGTATTCTAGTGGCTAGGATCCTGGAACCTCCCTCATAGTCTACAAGTTATGGCTAGACCACTACTCGGAGGGTCCAAGGTAGACTTTTGGTTGGACAACTGCATCAACTCGCGGTTCCATGATCTGTTGAGTGAAGTCCCGACTTCTATTACTTGATTTACTCAAAGTCTGCCTCTAAAATTACAACAATCTAGATATGGATATTTTTTTATGAAATTTTAGTTATTTCAACCCACCAAACTAATAAGAACTCCCCGGTAGTAAGGCGCACCCTCAGTTATGGCATGACGGACACCTCGAACACCCGATTTTGATCAAACTTGAATGATGGAAGGCTGTTGTGACTTGATATTTTCTTTGAGGGTTTTATTGGTTTCTCTCGGCGAATGTGATCCATTTCTATTAAAATTGTTCATCTATATTGTCACGATAATAACTAAACTTTAATAGAAAAACATAGACTGCTTCTTTATGCATTTTATTATCTATAATTATATGTATTTTTTCTACTGTTCTAAAATGCATAAAATAATAAATAAACGCATAAAGAAAAATTACTACCTGACTGGTCTTGAGCATCTAAACGACCTAAGGGCATCATAACTGAGTCGAAGCGTGACTCATAATGCATCTTTCCCTCTATTTTATGTTCGTGTCACATCTGGAATATCACATCATCTTGGCGATGTTGACGTCACATCTTGGAATACTGCCTCATCTTGGTGGGATCCATGTCACGTCTTGCATCGTCTTGGACAGAGAATATTGCCTCATCTTGGTGGGGTCCACGTCATTCGCAATTTTCATTTAAAGTATAAAAAAATACCCGCACACAGGTGAGGGGAACATGCCTTTATACATTTTAACCGAAAAAGACGATATGCATACCGTCATTTAATTAATTACAAGCATCACACACAATTAAATTAATTAATTAAATAAAAACAACATCCACTGATCGATGATCAAGACTAGAATATAGGTAAATAATGTGCGATAAAAATTAAAATTCATTAAATAAATATGAGGGTTATAAAATAAATTAAATGAGTTAATAAATTCAAATTAATTAATTAATTATCGGTCCGCTAAATAATTTAATTTTTATACCAAAATTAAATTAATTAATTAATTTAACTTCATTACAAAATTAAATTAATTTATATCTCTGGGTATTAAAAATAATTAACCAAAATTAATTTTAATTAATTTAATTTAGATTCAAAATGTAAATTAATTAAATTAATTACTTTTTGATTAATTTAAATTGTTCGGTCCCCGAAACACCAGTGCATGGCCTGTGTGGGTCTCTTCGGGGCCAAATTTTCTCGGCCAAAAAATCTTCAATACCTCTTGGATTTAGACAGGAGGCAACAGTGCTGGACCTCTAGCCACTGGTGAGTGGCGAAGTGCCAGTCCGGCATTCGTGAAGGAGAGCTCGGGCATGGCGCGACGCTGAGGTGAGCCGGCAGAGCTGCGTCAGTGCCGCAGGCTGGTTCTACTCTGGCGGGGGTGGTTGTCGGGTCATCGGGTGGAGTCTGGTAGAGCGGCTCCGATCTGCGGGTTCCAGCGCGAGTTGGTCGGAAGGCGCGGTCGGCATGAGTTCTTCCGCAATCCGGAGGGTTGTGAGACAGGGTTAAGCTGGTCTAGCAGTGAGGTCACGCGGGAGCAGGGCGGAACCGGGAGGAGGCCGGCGCACAGCCACGGTGGCCTGCTGGGTGGAGGTCGAAGCGCCGGCGAGGGCAGTGGGAGCACTGGAGACGGCGACCAGTCGGTGGGAGTGCGGCGCTACAGGGAGGAAGCTGGAGGTGGCGGGGTGGAGACCGGCGTAGCAGCTGCGTCCGGCCTGCTGCTGGCAGTCCGATGCGGCGCGACAAGGACCAACGAGGCCTGCCGGGAGGAGGATGCTGCGGGCTGGTGGGCACAGTCGAGAGGGGATCGGGAAGGGGTGGTGATGGCTGATTGTTGTGAGTGAGGAGCGGAACAAGGTGGGCGGCAACCTAGGATCGGCTTTCTTTGACTCGGCCGGCTATGCGGGGAAGTCCAGGAGGAGGAGGAGGAGTGCAGCTCCTCCAAGTTGCGGGTTGCAGGCTGGGGCACCTCGGTCGAAGCGTGCCAAGGAAGGAGCTCTGCTTCCCTTTTTTTTGCTTGCTTGCTTGACCCGTCACCCCACGTGGTATATATTTTTTAAATTTTTATGACATCTTTTGAAGTATTTCTATTTAGTATCCTTTTTAAAAAAATCCATAGCCATTTTTAAATTAAATTTACGAATTCTCTTGAAGTCAAGTCCTCCCCCATATTTTCCAAAGGTTACTTAGCCTTTTCATATAATAATAATAGAACCCAAGATCAAATCTCATATTTGATGTAATCTGAAAATTTAAAAGGGCCATAATATGGTCGTTCAAGATCGGATCAGCGCGCGGTTTGAACTAATGTGATCATCTTTGAACCCTCTACTTAATTTTATGCAAATTAATTTTATTTGGCTCAAAAAATTTATACACTCCTTCCGATACCACTTAAGCGATCCAGGGGTCCGCAGCGAAAGCCGGTGGGCCAAGGATTTTAAAATTTTCATCAGCGGATCAACGAGACTCATCGACACCAATGATCGGAGCCCCAGATAGGTCCTAGGATCTCGTGTAAATTATAAAGAGCATAAAATAAAAATGAAAATGTACCTATTTCAAATCTGAAGTCGGGGTCCACTGCAACTCTACGATGGTGATCATTGCTCGAAGGATCCAATGCAGGAACCCTCTAGATCAACCACACGCGCTTCAAAAACCCACAAGAGCATCGATCATTGAATTCTGGGTGCTTGCGCAGAGATCCGATGACGCTTTCGATGTCTCAACGATCACTGCGTTGAGATGCCTTCGATGTTGAAGATAGATCTTGATCCGATCTTCTTGGATTGTGAGCTTCTCTCTCTAGAGAGCAGGAGGACAGAGAGGCTCTCAACTTTCAATCCATGAATGAATGAATAGTAGAATCACCACAAATGAGAGAGAGCCCTCCCTTGTATTTATAGTGACCTTGAGAAATACCCAGTTGGGTTCCTCGGCCCCCATTTATTTCAACATCCACTAAATAAATAATTTCGATGAACAAAACTATGTCAATATTATTAATTATTTTATCACATACTTTTAATATATATATAATATATTACGTGATAAAACCGAGCCATTTCACCCGACTCATTGTCCCTCTTAATATTAAACGAACCTTGAATATTAAAATAATATTCATTCAATTAATATTATCTCGTATTTACTAACCGTGTAAATACATTAAATAAATTCAATCCCAAATATTCATAACTTGAATATTAATTAATTAATTTAATTCTTTTGGTGATCAAAAACTTGGGAAACACTCAAATCCAATGGTGGGACCCACTATGTCCATATACCTATTCAACTGAATAGAGCAGATTTTTGAATACTCTATTGTGTGTGACCATATAGGCCCTTATCTCGATAGTAGTGAATAAATCTACAAACCAAGAGCGGAGTCTAGAAACCCATCATGGCCCCTAAAGGGATAAGGATAGTCATAGCAATGACTACCAACCTATGAACACTGACTGTGTACTATAATCTCTTTGTCGTTAAATATCTCATAAAACAGGACACACACTTGCGTCATCATTCTTTTCTTGCTTTATTATTTGTTGATCTATCCATATGGATTTTCCTTTGTACTTCTTTTTCCAAAGACTTATGAATGCATCACCATCATGATCAACCGGTCCTGAGATATACAACTTCCTAAACATGGAAGCAACAAATACTTTCATGATCATTCAACTAATGCCATACCACCAACTATGCACCCAACACAAGATACATTACCATGATTTCAATACCATGGTTTTTTCCTTGCATCAAAGTATGCCATAAAATGATACACAATTGTAATGATCTCAAGTCAGGAGACCAACACACATGTCTGTAGATAGGAATGACCTATGACAGCCAAAACATGTGGTCTTCCTATTGGCGAGACTGTCCTCATGATCTCACTACTAGAGATCACCAAATGTGAACTTCATGAGAAGAGGTATCAATGATTATGAGCCCCTGACACCTGATAGTCAAACATCTACTATGTCCAATTATTAATATGTATCTAGACTATAAAACATATATTTAAGATCAATTTCATAGTATCTCGAGGATCTCATTATAACCCGGGATCTACTATAACCTCTCGATATGACAATTAATCTTTTGACATTACCATTATAATAGTGGAAGTAGAAAATTCTACCCTATAATGGTAAGATGAAATCATGTATAACTAACAATACACATGATATGGTAATAAAAAAGAACTACCTAGTTGGGTCTTGGGAACCCACTATTTGAACAATTGGTGACCGTCATGGTATGATTCCCCCTTAGAGGCAGAGAACAGATGATGTGAAATTATGATCATGAAAGATAATGATATCCCTTAGGATCATACATAACTCAATGGATTGAGGATTCTTAGGAACATTATAAAACTCAATTCCTTGTAGATTCCAAGTAGCATGTAAACTCGATGCCTTATGGATTTCGAGTAGCATGCCCACTCGATGCCTTGTGGATTATATGTAGCATAAATATGAACTTATAGATCTTATTATCATTTTAGATGACTCTTGATCATCATTATGGAAAGTATTCAAATTAATTTCTACGGGGGGGGGGGGGGTGGAAGATTGGTTGGCAGACAACCACTTTGTATGTTATCATTTTTTATTACGATTTCCATCACATTAATTACTATCATGGAACACACCTATTGTACATGTGTACACTAGTTAAGGAGACATTAGTGGTGTCCAACTGGATTTTGTTACTCACACCCTGCATGGGCATCTCGATGCACAAGTAGAATTCATCTATAGGGATTTGAATAATGGAAAGGGGTATGTGGTTGATGGATGAGAAGTGAATCATGGAGATGGTGGAAAACTAGGATAGACTTCATAGGACTACACATATTTTCATTTATTTATTTACCAGCTTCACATTTATACTCTGGTTTGGCTTACCACTATGGGGGATATTTATTACCTTTATGAGTTTTTTTCCTTTCTATTATTTAGTTCATTCTTGTTACATTTATCATTATATTATTTATTATATTATTTTAATTATTATTTTTTATATGAAATGACATTGAGGGTATAGTCTCCCCATAGATGGGCTTAGACCATCACTTCTAGTCGGAAACCTCTTTCATATAGGGAGGTGTGCATGAGGTCATGTGGAACTCGGGTTTGAACCTAGTGGTTCATTCCAAGTCATTAGACTGGTGAAAGGATCAACTTGTATTCTTTGAAAAAAATGATTTTCTCTATCTATAATTTTGAATAAAATCAGTTATTAAAAAGAATACAAGATTATATATAGTAAAAAAAAATCATAGAAGACATGTCATGACCCCCTCCCCTCCAAAGGTATCTCTTATGGGATGTAAATGAGATAAGATAGATAATGATAACTGGAACCTTCCTCCAATAGGCCACGAGTTGGAAACTGTCACTAAGGGTAAACAATACAGACAAACGGAAGGCATTACCCTCTAAGAAGAACAATTAATGTGATATAATATAGAAACACCCTATAAAATATTCTTATAATTGAAATAAATATCCCAATACATGCATGTAATGTCATACAATATGAACAACTATAAGAAAAATACAATTATCAAAAGAAAAATACCTAATAGTGGGCCCAATGATCAACCTACTCCTGGAAAACTCCACATGTTTGTAATGTTCATCCCGATCCATAAATAATTTTTCCATACATGAAAAATATATTAATTATATGTAGGGTGATAATAATTGGTATACATAGTTGGATCCTCCCTACAGCCTCTCACACAAAATATTAAGAGAGTACACTAAGTACCGGAGAATAAGTAGTGAAACTAACCTATCACATGATGAGGTTTGATAAGTTCTCAGCCTCACTATGGATCTCTCACCAAGTATCAAATGTAAGTAATAATATAATATCAAATATAATATAAAAGTTAAGGTAACCCACTACCACTTCCACACTGGTTTATAGCTCTACCCCAACATCACACATTCAGATCCATCTCTCTAAATATAATCTTCATGCATCAAAGACAAATGTATAATCACCCACACCTCATGCATATCAAAATATCCTAAACATCACCACCCCTATATAGTAATAGATTAGTTTTTTGGGAGCCACTGCTACCTCTAGACCATGTACTATACCTTAATCCATTATAGCATGTACAAAATTACCTATATTAATCCTTAGGATAAAATATCTAGAGATATATGTGTGAAAAAAAACCGTAAGACATCACATCCATCTACACGCATATATGGGAAATTAAACATTGTGCATAATTACACATAATAATACTGGATGAATAGAGTGAGGAAAGAGGGATAATAAGCCATATGTTCCTCTCCAACCTAGATATTGGGGAGAACACCCTCCATAGTTTATATGGTGTCATCTACCCAACTGAAATGGGTGGGGTTTCATATGAAATAAAAAATTAGATTATATATATATATCAAAAACCACACATAGAACAACTACCTATCATTAACATTGATAGAAACTATCATCACTTAGAAGAATGACTTTCGACATGAAGGACTAGACATCCTATAAGAGAACAATCATTTCATGAAATTCTAAATTAATATTTCCATTAAATATTTCAAAAATATATTTATTGTTGGCTAGTTATTCTGAGTCTACCATTGAACACTCAACATCATGGGTTAAGAATTTATTATTCATTCCATTCCAATATTCTAGGTACTCTAGGACTTGTCCTAAGAAACCATAAAATATGCTTAACCATGAGTGTCTAGTTATATTAACCAGATTGGAAAAGAACATAGAAATTAGAAACCTAACCATTTGACATTTAAATAACATTCATAACAAGTAATCATCCCAACATTCTATATAAAAATCAAGGGGAAAGATAAACATTAACTCACTCCATTAGACTTGATGGAATCCACAAAACTACTATGAATATCACCATCCATCCTGCCATCTCATGCATGAACTGCTTCCACATGCTTGGGAACCCATAGCCATTTCTCACCAAAACATCAACCATCATAGGCTCACATCATGTTACATAGTGAGAATCGCATATTTAGAAACTATATAAGGAAGTAAGAAAACAACAAGTAGTTAACAAGGCATCTAGGCCCCTACACCAAGGCATCTAGCTTGCTTACGAAAACAATCTCACTCATCCCCAAAAAAATATATTTATCAAACAAAAAATTTATTACCAACTTGAATTAACCAATTCATTTATCACATGTTAAAACCACAGGAAACCTAAGGCATCAAATATCAATAGATAAGAATTATTTAAACATTATTCAAGCATAACATCCATTTCCATAAATTATAATTAAATACGATTTCAATTAAATATGACACTTTAATTATTTTTTTCTTCAATAATTTTTTTCATTACATTCTTTATCTAACTTCCAATAAAAAAAGACAAGATAAACCATAGATTAAACAGAAGGCGGAACACCATGCGGTCATTATTACTCAAAATGAATTCATTAATTAATTCTAGTTTAATATTAATTGTGGTTAATTCAACTACTACCCAATGAGAAAAATCATGATAACATCAAAATTTCACTTAAACATGGAAAATCAACAAATAACATACCATAAGGCTTTCAATATTCTGTGAATGAGAATGGAACAATAGTGTAGATATCATATCACCTCTCTCCAATAAGCAGCCAATATTTTCTATCAGATCCCAACAATTAATGTTACCCTACACACCAAAATAAATCCATTTGATTGAAGGATGTCAACCATCATAGCATGGAAATGTTCAAAAAATGAAAATGAAACAAAAAAGTGAATTTTGGAGTTAGTTCAATTGAATAAAATTCTATATACTTTATGGTTGCCTATATTCATTGTTTTAAATACTAATAAACCTTTTATCACATAATAATTGTTATTCTTCATGATATAATATTTTATAAAGTTCTAAGAGTGGCTATCACACTGAAAGATCAGAGAAATTGAAATTTCCTGTAATTATGTGATCCAAAAAGTGTAATGATAATGTTATTAAATATATGTTTTATAGCATAATGATATCATTTTATGGGATGAAATTGATATAGGCTAATAGTTATGGATAATCATAGAACATTTAAACACTTTCTCATGGTGTTTTCTATTGGTAATTTCTAGTATCGGAGGTAGTGAAAACATGACATGTGAGTAGGAAATCCACATTCATATGTGTTATTAGATGTTCCTATATGTGGATGTCTGTATTGACCCTTAGACATTAATATTATTATTAACGAACATTATTAATAATTTACATTGATGTATTGATGAAAAATCTGACAACATATGTTTGTGGTGTGGTAGGATATGTTTGGGGCCTCTTGAGTAATATTTTATTGATGAATAACGTGAGAAATGATTTTTTTGTTATGTTCTTTAATAGAATTTGATATCTCAGGACCAATTTTTGATATGATGTAGTCTAAGTAAATCCATGGAGTTAGATTTCTCTAGGTGGGTTCATATTTAGAATGTCAAATAAAGAGACATTGAGTATATAGGTTAATGATACCAACATGCAACCTACTTGATTAGAGATATCATGATAAATGGATTATATTAAACAGTAAGAGTTCGTATGAGGTTTTATGTCATTGTGACATTAACTTAATTATCTATGGGTTTCATGGAGTGTTTCTAGATGCTAACCTTGTACTTTGGGTGACCCCATCTAATGTTCTTGAGAAAGAGGCAGAGTGTCACAAACTAACTGTATCTTAGTTATATAAAAATATTATTCATTGACTGAAAATTAATTTTTTATTAAAGCATAAACCCCCTTTTAAGGGATGATGGGGAACCCGACATGGAATCAATGACTTAAAACAGCCAAACCACCATGGTACAAGAGTTCAAGACAAAAAAACACATTCAAGCCTGCACGGAAGAGCCCCTACCCTGCATAAAAAACATCAAGAATAGTTTTCTTCAACTAATCGCTGCTCGGATAGCTATCCCATGCTTGAATGCATGGGCCTGGTACCGATGGAAAAGTCATACCCTCTCAAACATCCAAATCTAGATATCAATGAACCGAAGAAAAATCTATTCACTGAACCCCATCTGGAGAAACCCTTTGTAGAAGAACTGTTGGAATTATTTAAACCATGAACCACATGGCCACAAAGAGATAACAGGATGGAAAATAACATCATCAACACAAAGAACTTCATGAGACACCCTCAACCAAGACACCAACATGGACAAACCTCACAGTGCTTCCCACTACCCACCACTACAGTTGCAAAAGCAATCGGAAGATGAACCAAAAAATGCAGCACCATGCCATGGTCACCTAGGACTGGATGTCTCACCACCACATCAAAAGGACATTACCAATGAAGGGATCTGGGCTACTTTGAAATAGAAACACCTCTCTGGACTTGGATCCACTCAGAAGGGGACCACAGGCACACCCTTAGTGGAATCCAGTGCAAGAAAACCACAAAATATGGGAGAGAAAACACGCCAAAAGGAACGATCCAGCCACCACACATAAACAGAACCATAATGTCAAAGCAATCAACAAATAGCAGAAATCACTGGATTCAGACCTGCAAGAATAGAACTGGACTGCCAGAAGCCAGAACCAAGATGTCCCCCTCCCCTCCGCATCACTCCAGGACCGACACCAAGCCATACAAGAACAGATCAAAACACCTTCACCTGGCACCATCAAACCCGGATCTGATGCTGAAAAAACACAAGTTGAGTCACCTTCACCCACCAAATCCGAATCCATCACCCACAGTCGACTTTGGTCTCTGAGGTGCGCAAGGAGAATCGTATGGGCATACGAAGCTGGAAGCACCAAAAAGTGCTTGCGCCGTGACAAGGGGAGCTGACGTTGAGCTGAGATCTCCTAAAGCCTCACACACCGTCATGCTGAGACGAGGGGCGCTGATACCGAACCAAATGGACATCGGAGGAGAGGAGGAGAGGAGGGGGGGAAACTGGAGGTTGAAACCCTAGTGCCGTAAGGAGGGAGAAGCGCTGCTGCTCAGAGGCCCCTTTATAATTATCCCCAATCCACAATATTATTCATTATTTAACAATTTTAATGAATATTATTCCCATTATTGGTTTATTAATTAATTATTATTTATTTTATTTCATTTATTTCATCACTAGTTATTCAAGATAATGTTCTATGAGCAGAACATTTAATAAATATTTATTCGTTATGCAGTGAATATAATATTTATTTATTTATTGGAAAAAAATGGGGTGACATTTATTTATTAAATAAATAGTCATTATTTATGGCCAGATAAATATTATGTAGGAATGACTAGCCTAGTTTAATTGTCCAGTGATAAATAATATATATTAAATATTATTTTAATAAATTTTAAACAATTTATTCAAGAAATAATATATAATTAATTTGCTAGTTTTTCAAATTTATAGAAATAATAATATTATTTTTATTATAGACATGGGTTTCTATGGTGATTAATAAAATAATAATGATTCATGTGCTTTTATTCTCCAACCCTAGCACTATTTAAACCCAATTATAATTTTTCCAACCTTAACAGTTTCCGTTTTTTTGTTTTTTTTCACATCAACTCAAGGAGAATTCTCTCAAGCCATTAAAAGAACCTCTCCAAAAATATTCTAGAGAATGAAGATAGAGAAACCACCCCATACATCTTGATTATAATGAGATCAAGAAGAATACATCTTTGAAGAAATTCACATGATGATCATGGATGAATAACACAAGCGTTAGGATCTACCACATGAGCACTAAAATATTCCTATGGTGATGATCAAATATTCATGGATTTCATGCAAAACACTACTAGATTAAATATATACAGGATTCCTACCATGAAATGAAGATACTATGTAGAGACATTTTCAGATTCATCATCAAAGAAATAATCCATTACAAGGGAATTCCTAAACTGCTTAACATTGTTATGAATCATTATATGATGATCCTGTGTTTGGTTCCATTGTTTTCATGTAAATTAATCTTTGATATAATTCTATTGGTCACAAAATTATTCATCTATGTAAATAATGTATTAAGAATAGATTATAACTAATATTTGAGTTGGTAATTCCCTCAGAAAACTTTTGATATCAAGTGGAATCAAAGGGGTTGCATAATTTTTTATAATTATTAAAAGATTGTTGACTGATTTATGCATTTACTATTAGTATTCAATCATTGGTTAATTGTTCCTTAATCCAAATCATGATATATTATATTCTTCCCTTTCATTCTCAATAACATAATCAATAAACAGATGAATTGTAAATAAAAATAATTGGATGAAATCATTTGGTGCTGCTAATGATTCTAGCCAGATAGAATAAGAGTACACGGTGTCCATCCCATTGGTACACATCATGTACCCATTTTAATGAACCAAGGAAACTTGTGAATTAAATTGGAATTAATTTGGAGTGTGTGAATTTATTAAACATGATGTGCATTTAATAATCTACATGTTTACAAGTCCATCTTGGCACACAGTTACCTAGACTACATGATGTGTAACTAGAGTACATGATGTGTAGTCCATTAGTCAAAAAAATGGACCATATATTTTCTTATATGACCTATATGATTGATAACTATAAAACTCAGAGACCACATGGTCTGTATGCCTTGTACATGTCATGTAATCAAATAATTTCCATGGAAGGAAAACATTCCTAGTCCCTAAGAAAGTATCGTGGATAGAAAATGATGATTTATACATGACATTTAGTAGGCTATTACACACTATGTATATTACCTACTTATGTAATATTTCAAATCAATTTATTATATAATTTAAAGCATTTTAATATGTGTTTTGTTTTTCATTCAGTTAACTCATATATGCTATGTGCTGGTTTTTATATTCATTAAATGTCTTATTATATTCTATTTAATATTTTCAACAGCATTTCATGTACAAGTTGGAATACAATAATTACTTTATGTGTATTAAAACACAACACACAATGTAAATAGAATGTTCTTCATTTGTAATTAAATTTACTCACACATTCTATGAAATTATGTGATAAGTTTTGTATGCTACATGTCATGTGAGTTAAAGTTATATGAAAATAACACATGATTGGTTGTTTAGATGGGTACTCACCGTGTTGCCTAAAAGGTATATTATTTGTACATAGTCAATTTTAAATAAATTTATTTAATATTTCTAACTTTATTATAGATGACGATCTCAAGAATGCTTGGATGAGAATTAAGATAAAAAAATTTATTATTAAAGAAAACAATTAATTGATTTGAGCATGATCTATCTTAAATAAGAACGGTTGGGAATGAATGATATTTAATAAATGTGTAATTCATTCCATGTATGTGGATGATCATGAGAATGTACCAAAAAATTGTGTGTGATGGTTTCATTTAAATTTATTATTAAATTACACTGATAGAATACACATCATCCATCATCTCATTATGTAACGGCCTACGTGCCCATGGTTTACTTTTATATAATCCCCCTTAACCAATCATTTGGATCCCCTAAATTTTGTGTGAGTAAAAGATTATGTAATTGATAGATCTCAAGGGAGAGTTTAGGTGGTTCATGTTTGGAGATGAGGAAAAATAATCCTAAGAGATACAAGGGTGGACTGGTGGAAATTTGGAACATGAATCAAGCCATTGTTCATGGTTTTTCCCCTAGGTAAATGATTAGTTTACCATCCTCTAGATAAAATAAACATTAGGAAAAGATAATGATTATGCAACTATTATTATTTTAATTATGTCATGTTTCATGGTTATTTTCATTATAGATGTTCTTTTGTGATCACATGACGTAATGAATTAACAATAATGAAAGTTATAACTAAAATAAATTAGATTATGCATAAAATTTATATAATACATTATTAATCACTTATGTAAATCCACATAAAATTATCAATAATGGAGTAAATATAAAAATTAGTAAATTTATGAATAAAAAAAATACCTCAATTATATATAGTAATTCAATGTAGCCTTCAAATACTTAAGTTAGAATCGAATAATAGTTCATAGTTATTTAATGAAAAATGTTGGGGCAATTTTAGTTATTAGGGAAATCTAACTTTGGTTTTGGTCCAACATAAATTAGTTCACATGAACAATTGATTACCAATGTAGTACTGAGAGGCAAGGGTTGAAGAAATCTAAATTTGAGGTTATCAGGATTGGAGAGTCCACTCAATAGATCAAGGAATTGTGTGTTAATTTAGTTAGAAATTTTATACCAATATTAAACACTTCAAAAAAACATCTTACTCCAATGTATAGATTATGAGAAGGGGAATATGGGCCCTTGCAACTAGGATTTCCAAGATATGGGATGTTATGAACCAATTGTGAGAGCTAATAGATTACACTAAAATAGTGGGAGATTATCAAATTTAATATTTATTATCTATTTTTATCATATAAAGTACTAAAATTATTCTCATTTTTGTTATACTAATGACAATTAACATGAAATAAAACATATTACTATGATTCGTACTTTAGAGGGATTACATTCTCACTAGAACTAATATTCAAGAATAGAAAAGGTTCTTATATGTTATTATACACCATGATAATAAATTATATGTGATTGAAAACCCAATTCCTGAAGCACCTGGCCAAGAGGGATGTGAGGAAGAATTTTCTCTCTATGATAAATATTTGTATGATGCCACATATGTCCATTATTACATTCTATCTTCCATTTCCAAGGAGATTCTATAGAAATATGAGGATATGGATGTGCATAACATTATTTATCACCTTCATGATCTCTATCAAGAGAAGTCATAAGAGAGATATGAGATCTCTAATGTACTATTCACATGAAAGCTTGGATGCTCATTGCTAGTTGGGCCTCATGTAGTCAAGATGATGGGATACCAATTGTTCTTAGATATCATGGGCATTAAATTCCCAAATAATCTATATATAGATCTCATACATTCCACACTAGTGAAATCCTTCACCAGTTTCATTATGGATTAAAACATGAAGAGTTGCGAGAAGACACTTTTGGATCTTCTTATTGTCATTTTCCAAGTTAAAAAGGGCATGGAGAATGAAAAATATGCAGTCCTTATAGTGAATAAGAAAAGTAAGAACAAGAAAAATGGTCCTAAAACTCTCTATAAATCTAAACTTATAGAGAACCATCCTTCCAAGAAGAAGATGATCAAAAGGCCTAAGAAGGAAAAGAAAATATTTTCATTTGTGGTAAGTTGGACCACTAGAAGATGATCTAAAATAAAAATAAAGGGGAAGCTAAAGGAGTGTTCGTAATCGAATGTAATATTTTAACATCTACAAATTGGGTATTAGGTATAGCTTGTGGTGATCACATCTATATCGAAATGCAAGAAACAAGAATATTCCAAGAGATTTATAGAGGAGAGGTGGATCTTCGAGCATCCAATGATGCACAACTTTCAATCATGGATATAAAAATACGAACACCTTCCATTTCCAACCGAAATGATTTTGGTTTAATAGAATTGTAATTTTATGACAATGTTTAATAAAAAAGTCACCTATGTTTCATTCCTTGACATGGATGGATTAATTTTTAAATTTAGAAATAACAAAATCTTCTTTTACAAAGAAAACATTTGTTATAGTTTGACACAACTAAATAATGGTATTTATGTACTAAATTAAGACAACCAAGTATTTGAAATTGACAATGAATCATGTTCACATGAATCATATAACACCCAGTTGTGGAATCCCCATATTGATCACATAAAAAATAAGTATTTAAAAAAGTTATATCAAGAGATATATTTATACTCTTATGATATAAAACCACATAAAATATATCATGCATGTTTTCAAGGAGAAATAACCAATCCACCATTGGGAGGACACGATGAAAGGGCTAATGAGATTCTAGGATTGGTACACATTGATGTGTGTGTACCTTTTATTGTGGAGGATAGAGGTGGATATTCTTAATTAATAACTTTTATATATTTCTTGAATATATATGGATATGTCTACTTGATGTGGTATAAGTCTATGGCCCTTGATAAATTCAAAGAATTAAATAATTATGTAAAGAATCAACTTGGTAAGAAGATAATGAACATTCGATCTAATCATGGTGGTGAATAATTTAATCAAGGGTTCATCAAGTTTCTTTGGACATTTGGGATTCTATCTATCTCATTCCACCTTATACACCTTGGTGGGATGATGTTAGTGAAAGAAAGAATAATACCTTGATAGACATGGTAAAGTCAATGGTGAATCATGCAGATCTTCCATTATTTTTTTAGGGATATGTAATACAAACTATGACATACAAACTAAATCTAGTACCAAATAAGGTGGAGAATAGAATTCACATCATGTTAAGGAGTGGAAAGAAACTTGTTCGGTTACAAACACATTTATAGGGATGTGAGACATTTTTTAAGGTCATGTTTGGAAAAAAACAAGAACCTTGAGGCATGAAATGTGTATTTATAAGATATCCCAAGGAAACCAAGGTACATTTAATATATAATCTGTTAGGAAAGAAAGTGAATATCACGAGACAAGGCATATTTCTTAAGAGGGAGCCCATATGAAGGAACCCCAGACACCCTGAGAGGGGAGGGGTAAATCAGTGTGTCAACTTTTTCTTTTAATATAATGGATCTTATTCCCACATTTGAAGGAATTTGTTAAACTTGAACAATGTATATGATCAGGAATAAAACATTCACATGTAAAGATATGACACACAACAATTTTATATGGTTCACCACTAAGGGCTATATCCAAGGAGTATACACCGACAATGTGTTGGTCGTATCAGAATTCGCTAATCCTCACTAGTTGTGGAGTACACAAGTTTAAACATAGTCACTATGTTCTAGGAACACTGCCTTTACAAGAATTTAGGGATAACACACCACGTCCCTCAGAACACTTCTGTTGACTCCCCCTTACTCACTGTGTTGGGAATGATCTGGACTCAATTTATCAAAATAAAGGTTTCTTCAATGGATTGGAATTAAATCATGCATCCAAAACTATAAATGGATGCTCTATTGAAGTCATGTTAGATGTAATCCAATTTTCCATGAACTTCTTAGCTCACATACTATTCCTCTGTGAACTGACCTCATTCCTCTATGAACCGTACTAAACCACGTACCATGAGTTCTTCCTCCGCATACCGCCCTGCTCCACATACTGCAAGAGCATCCTCTGCGTACTACCCTGCTCCACCGCATACTGCCCTACTCCGTATACTGCGATAGATTCCTCCTCAAATCACACTATTTTTGTTGACTATTTTCTCCTCTGTAGACCACCACTCTTTCCGTGGACTGTTTTCCACCTTCGTGAACCACTTCTTCCTTCGCAGAGTTTTCTTCCTGCAAACCACTTTAGGATTCTCCAAATTCTTCTAAAATTTATATTCAGAATCACTAACTCTAAAGAATGGATTAGTGCTCTTTATATAGAAAAATAGTTCCAAAAATCTCCATAATTTGAGATTTCCCAAATCGTCAAATTGGGTATAACCTCACCGCATGTTGCTTCACACGTGAAATGTTTTCCCTATGTGGTCCACGTACCGCCAGTCTTCCTTCACAGTGGCTCAAATCACCATCTAGTTTCGGAAATCAATGAGCTCTTCTGTTTACCACAAAACTTCTACGATCCATTTTCCACCCATGAACTTTAAGTATTCACCATGAATCGTTTTCTTTTCTGTGAACCTTTCCCATTGCGTGGTTTACGGTTTACTTCCTTTGCTGATTTTCAACGCCATTCCACATACCATTGTTCACGGTCTGTGAACTATTCCATGAAATCCCATTACACGCATTGTCTTTGTGGTCCACGTACTATACACTCTTACACAGAATCCACATTCCTTGAAAAGTCCCTAGTATTCCATGTGATGATTGGAAATAAATACAAACCATTCTCCATTACAATCAATGAATAGCCTTGGGTCATGCAATCTCCCCATTTGGGTTTGTTGATAGTCTATAGATAAATTCAATAAAGCATCTTCCACTTTCAAAACATGATACGCAAGATGAAAATAATCCAACACTCTAAGTATACGTGAGAAATGATTGTTTTATAAAACATGAGGGGAAGCATGAATTGGAATCTCATGATTCCAAACACCAAATTGTTTAAATTTTTTCTCTATTCTAATTTTCTCCAAACATTTCCCCCCTTTGTAACTCATTATTCTCCCCCATTGTAACATTTTTGAAAAAAAAATTCTCCATATTTCTTGCAACCAGAAAAACATTCCATTCTCCTACTTTGTACCATTTAATTTCTCTAGACTCCCCCATTGTAAATAAACCCAAAGAGCCTAATTTTGACTTATAGAGCAAAAAACACACTCCCCTTGGATCGTATCTCCCCCATAAACCTACATCACTTCCACAAATAGATTAAAAGAGTTAAAAAAAGTGGTGAGAGTGGATTTCCATGACCTCCTTGTACACTGGGAGGTGGTTGAACACAAAAGTTCAACCGATATTTCTCAACCACCTATGCTGACAATGGATTGGTCGGTATGTCTGCAACTTGATCATCAGTTCCAACATGATCCATTTTAATCATGCCTTGTTCAACTTTTTTACTTTATAAAGTGATATCTAATTTCAATGTGTTTTGTACAAGAATTATGAACATGATTCTTTGTAAGATCAATTGTGATCTTGTTATCATAGTGAAACACCATTTGTTGTTTCACCTCATCACCAACATCAGTCAGTTGTTCCTTCATCCAAAATAGTTGCGTGGATGCCTTTGTAGCAGAGATATACTTAGCTTCATCAGTACCAGTAGAAGTACTTTCCTATTTATTACTCAACCATCCCACACATTTCATTCCAATAAATAATGCTCCACCACTTGTGGACTTTTTATCAATCTCATCCCCATCCCAGTCAGTGTTAGAAATAGTCGACATTTCATTATCCTTCTCTACAACAAAGTATACACCATAATTGTGAGTACCTTGAATGTACCTCATGATTCTTTTAACTACCTCCGTATGTTTTTCCTTAGGATTACATTGAAAGAGGTCCACTAAGAATGTTCCATATACAATATCTAGTCATGTTTCATTTAAGTAAAGTAGGCTTCTGATGATTCTCATGTACATGGTGGGGTCTAAAGAAGTCATATCCTCATGATTTCCTAGTTTAGTTCCAACCACAATCAGATTTGACATTGGTTTCGAGACATGAATATTGAATTTATTCAGAAACTCTCATGCATACTTTTCTTAAGAAATAAAAGTGTAGTTTTTTCCTTTGAATAACTTTAAGCCTCGAGAAGTATGTGTGTTCACTAATCATAGAAATTTCAAATTCTGATTTCATATTATTGGAAAATTCATCTAATGATCCTTCCCTGATTCCACCAAAGATAATATCATAAACATACCCCAATACCATGAATTATTCTTTCTAATAATTATTCAAATAGATATTATAATCCACTACTCCTATTTTAAATTTGATCTTCTTTAGATATGAATCCAACCGATAGTACCATTCTCGTGGTGCCTACTTCAACCCATAGAGTGCCTTCTTTAATCTGTAAACTTTCATTTCATCATTACCAAGAAGAAAACTCCCTGGTTATTCAATGTAGACTACTTCTTCAATAACACCATTTAATAAATATTCCTTGACATCCCTTTGATACACTTTATATCCTATTATAATTTCTATGGAAAGAAAAATTCGAATTGACTCCAATCTAGCCACCGGAGCAAATTTATCTTCAACATCAGTACATTCAATCTGTGAATATCCCTTACACACTAGTCATACCTTATTTCTGATCACATTTTCATGGTCTTCAAATTTATTTTTAAAAATCCACTTCGTACCAATTACATTGTGGTTATCGGGCCTCTTAACTAAATGTCATGTTTGGTTCTTATCGATATGATCCAACTCTTCATTCATGGCCTTAACCCATTATTCATCCTTTTGTAGCTTCTTCAAATGAGGATGGTTCCACAACTAAAAGGAATGCAAATTGTGCATTATTACTCATTCTCCTTATCTACATAAGAGCTATACAATCCTCAATGATGTAGGATCAATCAATTTTTTCTCTTTTATTTCTCCAGTGAGGTTCAGAAGAATTTTTTTTAGACATGGTTTCCTATTTTGATTCTTCTTCTAAGTCAACATCATGATGTGACTCTTGGATGTTTTTCATGCCTTCCTATACTTCTGTATTTCGATTTGTTCCATGTCCAAATTCATCCTCATCTTCTATCACATCGGCATAAGAATTCATTGAGGAATTTTTGGTTTTGTCTTCAATGATCTTTACATCACTGGTTTCCATAAATTTTCTAAGATATTTATTGAAAAATTTGTAGAATTTTCAATTCATTTAATATCTGAGGAATATTCCTTCATCTTCAATATCTCTATACTTTCCTTGATTTCATTTTTTTTCGGATAAAACATTGACTTCTGAAAACAAGAAAATACTAAAAAGTGGAATTCTTTTCATTCCATAACTCATAGGGTGTCTTGGTTTCCCCATATAAAGAATTGTTTAGTTTTGAATATAAATTTTAGCTTGAAAAACCTCTTTCTAGTAATGGAAAGAGATATGACTCTCAATCAGCATAGTTCTGGCCATAATATTCACCTATCGATTCTGGCACTCAACAACTCCAATTGTTGTGGAGTTCTCAAAGAGGCCACCTTATGTTGTATTCCATGTTTCTAAAGGTAATTTTCAAACTCAATGGATTTATATTCTCCTCCATTGTTAGACCGCAAAACATTGATTTTTCGTCAAGTATCATTCTCAGTGATTCGATGATAAGTTTTCATGCAATCATGCACTTTTAATTTTCTATGTATGACCATCACAGAAGACATTCTACTGTAATCATCTATGAAAAGGACAAAGTACCTTTCTCCATGAGTTATGGAAACATTTATCTGACAACATACATCTGTATGGATGAGATAAAAAATATTTGATACTCTTTTCTTATTTGGATGATATAAAATACACACCAACTTTCCTCGTATGCAAGAATCATGAGCATTCTACTATACACACTTCAGATTTGGGATATCCACGACAATATTCAGTTTATATATTTTTTAATGTGTTGTTTATTATTATTCCCCAATCATTGATGCCACATGTTTTTTTCTTATTCAACTATCATGTAGAAAAGTTTCTCTTTACTATCAACATGATATAGGATTCCATTTGTTTTATAATCTTTAATGAGAGAATTCCCTATATTTCCTTTTATAGTACAATCTTTTTGATTGATATTCACTATATTTCATGAGTCATAGAGTTGACTCAGACTAAGGAGATTTTATTGCAAACCATCCACATAATGAACTTCAGTTTTCTTCAACTCTCCATTAGCCAGTCAGTGCTTCCACTGCCTTTAATCTTCAGAGAACCTTCATTACCAAACCATACTGTTCCATCAACCCTTTTCTTAACATTATTTAATAGGTCTGCATTTCCTGTAATACGGGAGGAGCATCCGCTATCCAGAATCTAGGTGAATCTACTCTTTATAGTTTTGAGAGCTACTTTTGCAAGGTTGGATTTTTAGTTTTATTCTTTTTTTCCCATGAAATACCGGATTGAGTGTAGGACACCGATTTCCTTTCAATTCTCTCTTCCACATAAGCAGGTTATTCAAACTCATACTCATCTTCTAGAGGATAAAACCTGTTTGTAAGAGAAAAACTATCTAGTTGATGAGTATTAACTTGTCTCTGAGTTCTGTATGAATTGTTCATTCTTCTCCTCCACCTGTAATATATAGCTTTATCGCCAAAGTTAGAACATTAGAAACAATATCAATAGAAAATATTTCTTCCATAATAAGTAGGATATGAATTTTTTCTCATTTGTTGACCTCCAAGATCTTCCCCATTCAAATAGCTCCTCCCCTCTTCATAGTATGACATTGTATGGCCCAGATATCCACAGAATTGACCTTTCACAAGTGGAATTGTCTTCTCATTTATATTCCTCCTCTCATGTCTCCATCCTTAGGAAAAATGTTTGGCTGCATATAATTTCATGATTCTTGAGAATAGTTTTCAATTATCCATTTAGTTTAAATTTAGGATCACTTTTTTAACACTTCAGGTGACTTTTTAACATGTCCAACTCTTAGATTGCCTTTATTTTGACCCATTTTATTTTCAGTATTTGATGTTTAGACATCACAACCAATTACACTATTTCCCATGCATGTAGGTATTTGATCAATCAAAATATTTACAACTACATCAAAACCACGATTAGCTCTCTCTAGAAACTTAGCATCTGAGAATTTTCCAAACTTTATTCTCTTCTTTGTTACTTTTGAATTTGATTCACTTTTGAGTTTACACCAAAGAGTAACAACTTCTTCTTCTTCAAGTCCCTCAATGTTCTTGGACTTCTCCTATAGTATGGATTTAAGGTGATTGATGAACATTTCCTATTCTTCAATTCTGAGCTTTTATTCCCCTACATCTATTGTGATTTCAAAATTTGTTGACTGGTCTTTTACTACTTCCTCAAGTCGATCAATTTCAGCTTCCAGTATATCAACATATTATGATGAATCTTCCACAAATGTTATCCACTTTATTCATCTCATTCATTTATTCTCAAGATTACTAAAACCATCCTTGAGTTTCAAATTGATATTGTCATCAGTGGTCAACTGACTATCTCAAGCATTATCTCCCGATGGTTCTATCTTTGTAACAGTATCCATCATTGTTGCATGGGTTCCAGATTTAAATTCCAGTTCTTCTTCCTCAATGTATTAACTATCATCATCTTCTTCTTCTTCAAAAAAAAAACTCTTTCTCTAAAATTTATTTCCAAACTTCAAGTCTCCCTTTTTGAAAAACCATTTCTGAGGTTTCTACATGTCTCCAATTCCACTTTCATCATCATCGAACTTTCTTGTGGACCGAGAGACAATGTACCCAACTCTTCCATGATGAAAACAAGGTATAAGTAACTTTATTTAAAATTGACCTTTTCCCTTCTTTAATTTCATGGAAATGGGAGAAATAAGTTAGTTTCCCTCATTATCTTCATCGATACTATCTCATGAAATTTCATGTTTGTCCATGGATTTGAATGCCATTTTCTTGCTTACTCGAGTAGTTGCATCTTATGGTTTGACTCTCATCTCATATGCTACCAGGCTACACAACAGATCATTCAGAGAAAGTTTGAAAAGATATATTTCCTCAAGGGATGACACCTTTTCATTATAAATAGGTGGAATTCGTCTCCAAATTTTCTTTACAATATCAATGTCTTTGATTTTTTCACCAAGTCCTCGTATTGATCCAACAACTTCAGTAATTCAATTGAAAAATGTATCTACTTTTTTATCAGGATTCATCTTCAGATTATCAAACCTATTGTGAAAAACTTCTAGGTTTTCCTCCTTCAATATGTTGTCACCTTTATATATATTCTCTAATTTTTACCACATTGGATTTACTGGTGTGTAACTCATCACCTTTAAAAAGATCTAGTCAGAAAGGGCCACGGTGAGGGAATTCTGTGCTTTAACATCTTCATCAAGCATTTTCCTATCTGGATCAGTCATAGATAACCCCGTTGGATTATTGACTTGTACTCCATGTGAAGTAGAAAAAAGGACTTACATTCTAAGAGATCTCGGATGAGATATCATCAGGTTCATCCATATCTAAAAGATAATTATATCAAACAGGGGAACTTCCCAGACATTGACTGAATTCTCCGTGATAGAAAAGGACAGATTTAACACCAGTAACCTGTAGGCTCTGATACCAATTGAAGGACCATGGGACACCCTGATAGGGGAGGGGTGAATCAATGTGTCAACTTTTTCTTTTAATATGATGTATATTTTTCCCACTTTGGAAGGATCTCATAAAACATGTATGATGGATATGATCAGAAACCAAACATGCACATGCAAAGAGATGTCACACATTAATTTTACTTGGTTCACCACTAAGGGCTATGTCCAAGGAGCATACGCCGACAATGTTTTGGTCATATAAAAATACATTATTCTTTAATAGTTGTGAAGTACATAAGTTTAAAAATAGTCACTCTGTACTAGGCACACTACAATTACATGAATTCTGGGATAACATACTGCGTCCCTTGGAACGCTTCTGTTGACTCCTCCTTTCTCACTGTACTATAAAGTATCTGGACTCAATTAATTGACTTGAATGTTTCTTCAATGGATTGACATTAAATCATGCATCCTCAACTATAAATGGATGCTCTGTTGAAGTATTGTTTTCCCCTATAGATGTAATCCACTTTTTCATGAACTATTTAGTTTGAAGATTTTTCCTTTGTGAATTGGTCTCCTTGCTCTGCGAACCGTACTACACCGCATACCACAAGTGATTCCTCCACATACTGCCCAACTCTGCGTACTGTGAGAGATTCCTCTGTTTACTACCCTACTCCGCCACGTACTACCTTACTCCAAATACTGAGATAAATTCATCCTTGAACCACACTCTCTTCTATGGAATATTTTCTCCTCTGTGGACCACCACTCTATCTGCGGACCGTTTTCCTCCTCAGTGAACCACTTCTTCCTTCGTGGAGTTTTCTCCCCATGAACCTCTCTGGGCTTCTCCAAATTCTTCCAAAATCTATAATAAGAATCACTCACTGTAAAGAAGAGATTATCACTCCTTATATAGGGAAATAGAGCTGAAAATCTCACTAATCTAAGATTTCCTAAATCTTTAATTCGGTACAACCTCACTGCATACCGCTTCACCCGCAAACTATTTTCCCAATGCAGTCCACATACCGCCAGTCTTCCTTCATGGAGGATAAGATCAACATCTTTTTTATGTAAATGATGAGCTCTCCAATTTACTGAAAACCTTCCATGAACCATTTCCACCCGCGAACCGCAGGTCTTAACCGCAAACTGTTTTCCGTTCCGCAAACCATTCCCGTTACATGGTCCACATTTCGCTTCCTTTGCCTATTTTGTACACCATTCCACACACCACTATTCATGGTCCATGAACTATTCTCTAAAATCCCATTCTTTGCACTGTATTTGTGGTCTGCTTACTATATACTCCTATGTGGAAAACCTTCCTTTGCAAAAAACAAACTCTTGATTTTGTGGCCCAAAAATTTGGAAAATACTAGGAAACTGCACCACCTTCAATATTACATTCACCCTAAATCATAAGACCACATTCCCTGCAAAATTCATGGTCTTCCATGTGTATATTGACAAAAAACACAAACCATACTCTATTGTAATAAACGAACAACCTTGGTTCCAACACCATCCTCAAGAAGGATAATTTGAGCATGATTTACTTTGATGAAGTTAATGCTCAAGATATATAAGAGTTGGTACTAGACAAAAATACATAGGTCCCCAAGGAATAATTTATTCCTAAAAGATATTGTTTACTAGTCACCAAGATGTCGACTCATTATTAGTTGATAATAATGAACCTCTCTCCTAAAATGTGGTAGTAGAGATATCAGAAGCTAAATAGTGGAAGGAAGCCATTAATTTTTATATGGATTCTAAGTATTAGAAACAAGTTTTGGTGTTGGTCAATCCCCCAGTTGATGTAAATCCTATTGTATGAAAATATTTATTCAAGATAAAACTGGTCATTGAAGGTAATGTACCTATAATGAAAGGCTAGTTTCAATTGGGTTTAAACAGTGTCAAGGAATTGACTATGATTAAACCTTTTCCATAGTTTCTATGTTTAAATCTATTAGAATTATACATTATATTGTTTCTTACCATGACTATGAAATTTGGAAGATGAATTTCAAAATAGTATTCCTTAATTGGAAGCTTTGGTAAGATGTCTATATAGAACAACTATAGGGTTTTTTGACTCCAACTAATTCTAAAAAGGTTTTCAAGTTGTGGGGATTCATTTATGGATTAAAGAAAGAATCCAGGTCATGGAATATTCATTTTGATGAAGATATAAAAGGATTTTGTTTCATTAATAACAAATGTGATCCTTGTGTTTACAAGAGGTTTAGTGGGAGTGTGGTCATTAGTATATTTTTATAACATATTAGTTATTGGAAATGAGATACCAATATTACAGTCAGTTAAGAAGTGGTTAAATATATGATTCTCAATGATAAAATTAGGTGAAGTAGCCAATATTATAGGGATCAAGATCATTTGTGATAGATCTGAGTGGATTTTTGGAATATTTCAAGGTACAAACACTGAACAGATACTAAAATGATTTAGAATCAAACAATTGAAGATATGATTGATTCTATTGTCACATGGCATACATCTTTAGAAGAAAATGTGTCCTTATACACAAGAGTATAAATAAATAATGAATAGGATTTCATACACTTCCACGATAGGGTCAATCGTGTATTCCATGTTATGTATTAGGATTGATGTTGCTTATGAATTTAACATTGTATGAATATATCAAGATGACCAAGATGAACACCATTAGTATTCTATTATGGTTGTCCTTAAGTTTATAATAAGAACTATGGATATATTTTGGTTCTATTGAGTAGAGGAGGATCTAGTTAGAAGTGGTTATACTCATGCTAGCTTTCAAACATATCAGAATGATATGATTTTTTAGTCAGGTTATGCCTTTAGTCTTAATGGATGATTTGTGATCTTAATGATTTAAAAATAGATATTTTTGTTGATTCTAAAATAGAGTTTGAATATATAGAGGCTTTTCATGTAGTTAAATAATCAATTTGGATACTGAACTTTGTCTAAGATCATGATGTGGTATCTAATAGTAAATAACCTATCACATTATATTGTGATAATAATCCAGTAGTGGATCTTGAAAAAGAAACAAGGGCACACCAATAAAAAAAATAACAAACTCTGTATGTAACACCACATGAGAGAATTTTATTAGAGGGGTGATGTTCTTGTAAGAATAGTTTCTATGGAATAAAACATGGTGTCCCCCTACCAAAAGCCTTATCTCGGTATAATCATGTGTATCATATTAGAGATAGAAGATTGAAGGTTTTTGTAGTGAGCTATAGAGAAAGTGGGAGTTTGTTGGAGTTTGATCCCTAGAAACAACTTCAGTGAACTTTATGGATACCTTTATTAATTATTTTGAATATTAATAAACCTTTTATCACAATATGATTTTTTCTTTGTCTTGACATAGTATGTGATAATGTCCTAAGAGTAGTTGTCGTACTAAAAGGTTATAATTTGTCTCCACTATGATGAGAGCCTTGAAGTTACATGACATTATTCTAATATATATGTTCTATAGTTAGATGGTATCATTTGACCAGACACAAATGATATAGGCAATCAAGGGTGGAGACTCATAGGACCTTGAAGTACTTTCTGATGGTGTCCACCCTCGGTAATTTCTAGTGTAGAAGATTTTGAGAACCTTACCCACCAGTAGGAAATACAAATTTATATGTTTCAATGTATGTCCCTATATAAATACATGTGTGTTGATCTGTAAAATTTAATAATAATATTATTAATGAATATTACTAGCTACCTACTTGGATGAGTTGATGGAAACCATGATGAAATATATTTGCAGTGAGGTAGGTGTAACGCCCCGACCCCAGCTACCCAGAGTCGGTGCATTACTTCGTAAAATTGGGATGATCACAAAAGATCAAGTCTCGAAAGACCGATTAGTTTAGTAGCCTTGGAAACACTAGATACATTCGTAAACGTTACATTTCATCATAAAGTGAAAAACTACAATAATAAAGTCTCCATAGTTCACACTCATATCCTCTTCTCACAATCCCTGCAGGTCATTCATAAAATACTTCTTCACTTCCTGGAAAATATTAAAACATTGAAAGGGGTGAGCTCAGATGCTCAGTAAGGATAACAATATTGCGGAAGCTTTTATAAGAAAACATAAGCATTTAAGGCAATGTATAACTAAAACAAAAGCCTTATTGAACTTGAACTTCAGCATAATATGGCAAAAGTAAAATAAAATAATGCCATTACTTGCTCACATGGATATTCTACTAGACGAATAATCACATGAAATATCAATAACCACTTTCATAATGAGGGAATGTATAATGCCAGACATTTTGAAACATTTTGTCAAGGCCTCGGCCAAGACGTCTAAAATGATTAAGGCCTCGGCCAAAACCATAAATCAAATTGGGAAAGGGCCTCGGCCAATTCCACGTCTAGTTGTCTCATGAGACCTACCGATGCATCGAGGAGCTATAGCGGGCTCCACCCGTCACTTATTAAGTCCAATACATTCCTCATATGAATAGGTTTAAACATAACATAAATATTCGTATTAAAACTAGCATACGAAATGTCAACAATTTCTCCATAAACTATGGATGGTATAAAAATAACACATCCACAGTCAAATATTTCACAAAATGTTCAATGGAAGTTTTGTATCATAAATCAACTTCAATTAAACTTAAAACCCATCAAAGGATGTTGACATGGATGAAATCAAAGCTATTTGAGAGTAATATCTCTCCTTTTTGAAATCATTTAAAAGTCCCATAATTATAAAATAATACATTTACTTTGAAGATATTCTTATAAGCTTGTTAGGGAAGCTTCGACGAAGTTATAATGGCGGAAAATAGCCGCACCCGCCGTATAAGTTAAAAAAAACATTCTTACCTTAAATTTGTCAAAGAGGTCAAAAAGTACATTGTTCGGAAAACAAAGGTGAGATTCGTTTCAAAAACGTATAAGGGTATAAATTACTTTAACACATTTTCCATTTAATAGTAAATTTTTTTTGAAGGACATTTTTAAGAAACATGGATGTGGATGATAATGAGGTCCCAGTAGATAATTATGTATAAACAACCTTGGATAATGAAGAGGTTGTGAAGTAAACCCTTACCTTGTACTTTTCCTTGGTTGGGGTAGTTTAACCTCCTATATAATGGTGAAATAATTGTTATTAAATTATACAAGAATCATATACATTCATATGATATCATATATGATCTTTTAACATTGCTTTGTTAACAATATCTTAGATTTATCGTTGTTTCGGGTGTTAACTTACTCGTTTTCTTTTATATGTTTTGTTACGTAAGTCGTGTTTTTCATTGATAGGTTGTATCTTATTCATATCCAGAATGATATCATGTCCTTAAACATTATTTTTAAATCATCAAATGATAATTATACTTGAATGGATACGACGGAGAATGAATCTCATCGCGTTCGTGGAGACGGTAGTCCGTACGTACGCACGAGCGAAAATATCATTATTTTGATATTAAAATAATATATAATTTGATAGTGTATCATATATACAGAATAATTATCATGTTATATTTATTATTTACATGAATTACATATCATTATTATACCCATCTAAATAATAATATATTGAATAACAATTACACCACGACGTGGAGACGGTAAGCCGTACGTACGCACGTATGGTGACATGTCATTCAAATGAAGGGTAGAATACTGAATATGGTTGTTCCATATTTATAATAACATCACAGTATATAGAAGATACTGGAGTTATAATTTTAGAATTGAAATAATAAACAAAGAGGGAGTGGAAGAAGAAAGAAACTTGAAAGAGGGTGATGAAAATGTTACCTCTTCTTCGGGTTCTTCCTTTTGATTTGATCAAAAGGACTCCTTAGGATGGATTTCTGACTAAAGTAAAGATTCTAGGATGAAGGGAGAGAAGTTGGGAGAGTATTTGGGGAGAGGTTGGCCGAACCAAAAGGCTTGGAAGTGTGAATAAGGTGGTAGAGGTGGGGGCCTTTTATAAGAGGAGAGGAGGGGCTCTTTTGGAAAGATTGAAATGTTACATTATTATACAATGCTTTTCGGATTATAAAGGTCCCACACTTATATAATTCGTGGATAAGGTGATAAGGGTTCGAAATCTCTTCATCCAATAGGCTTTGGACAAGTGTAAGCCTTGTATTTTGCAATATCTTCTCATTTTATTTAAATCGTTAAATAATGAGGTCATCACTGCATCATAATGATGTCATAAATAATTTAATTTATTTAATGTCTAAAAATTATAAAAAAATACTATGATGTAGTAAATCTTTTTAGATTTCTAATGAATATTTATAGTCAATATTTGGAGCTGTGTAACCCCACTTAAAAACTGTTTTAGTAAAACAACTCATGTTTGTGTCAATTTAATTTTAACATTAAATAAATATATATTAATGTCATTTTCCAACTAAAGTGGCTCCATGGGGTCCCCAAGTTGACCCATGGGTTGTCTTGGTCAACCATGACTCATCCAATAGGAGTAGGACAAGTGTCAAGCTCATCTCATATTATTAAAACATTATTTTTACCTTAAACTACACTAATCACCTCTAATCGCGATTAAGAACTTAAAAGTTACTATTCACCAAAAAATTATTTTAATCTCATTGAACCACATTTTACTTCTTAATGACAACCATGTATGTCGGATTTTTGAAAATCAAATCACAGAAGTGGTAATATTTCATTTTAACGAAAAATCAGTTTTTAACAACCACTTAGTGGTTTCACTATTCATCAAAAATTGAAGTTTTTCAGAATAAGGCCAAAATTTCACCCTAAGCTATAATTGATATTCCGAATTCAAAAATGATGTCTATTTTACAAAATTCCAAACATATAAGTTGTATTAATTAATTTTATAATTAATTCCCACTGTTACAACAAATAGCGTGTTTTTAAGAAACAATTTATATCAAAAGATTGGCAATTGTTTATGTCCAATTTCAATGTTAAATTAATTCTAATGACCACCATTGGATAAAATGGTAAAAATATATTCTAATTATACTTTAAAACCACTAAATATTATAATTTATCACTATAAATTATTTTGATTAAAAAAGTTGTTTTTAAGTATTTTTCACTATTCATAAAAATTTAGAAGTTCTCAGAAAAATACCAAAAATTCAACATAGGCTAATTTCAATATTCCGAATCCAAAAATGAAGTCCATTTTGATAAATAAAATTTATAAAATTTCAAAAAGTAGGTATTAATATTCACAACGGCTAGTTTAATTAGTTGTGGTGTGTGTTAGAGCTCGAGGTTGCATACAACACACGCTATTGCATTATTCGAAGGGAAACGTACAGTGGAAGCTTGAGGTGTTACATTCTCCCCTCCTTCAAATAATTGTGTCCTCGCAATTTCTAGGGTATTACCGCATAAAAAGACTCGGGTGGTTTTTCATCATAAATTCCTCAGGTTCCCACGTTGCCTCTTCCATTTTATGAATTCTCCACAAAACCTTCACCAGACGAGTCGTCCGGTTTCTCAGCACCTGTTCCCTCACATCAAGAATCCTGACGGGCTCTTCACAATAGGAAGGATCGGGTTCCAGTTCTAATTCCTCATAGGTGAGTACATGCGTTGGGTCAGGCATGTATTTCCTCAATAGAGATACGTGGAACACATCGTGAACTTTGGAGAGACTTGGCGGCATTGCCAATTGGTAAGCTACAGCCCCAATTCGTTCTAGAATTTCGAAAGGTCCGATGTACCTGGGACTCAATTTACCTTTCTTACCAAAACTTATGACTCCCTTCCATGGAGATACCTTCAGGAAAACATGATCACCGACTTGAAATTCCAAATCCTTCCTTCGATTATCGGCATAGCTCTTCTGCCTACTTTGAGCTGCTTTGATGTGATTTTGGATTACTTTCACCTTTTCCACCGTTTCCTCCACCAGTTCTGGGCCTACAAGTTTTCTTTCACCAACGTCATCCCAACAGGTTGCTGTACGACATCTCTTTCCATATAACGCTTCATATGGTGCCATCTGAATACTCGAATGGAAGCTATTGTTATAAGAAAATTCTACCAGTGGTAAATATTGATCCCACATACCCTGAAAGTCAAGAGAGCAAGATCTCAATATGTCTTCTAAGGTTTGAATAGTCCGTTCTGATTGTCCATCTGTTTGAGGGTGATAGGCAGTGCTCAAAAGAAGTTCAGTATCCAAGGACTTTTGAAGACTTTTCCAGAATCTTGAAGTAAAACGAGGATCATGATCAGAAAAAATCGATAGGGGTACTCCATGAAATCTTAAAACTTCATTAATATATAGTCTTTCTAGACGTTCAAGTGGTAGATCCTCCCGTATAGCCAGAAAATGTGCTGACTTAGTAAGTCGATCAACAATGACCCATATTGCATCATTCCTTCTAGGATTCTTTGGTAGTCCCATGACAAAGTCCATCGTAATATTATCCCATTTCCACTCACGTATGGGAAGAGGTTGCAATACTCCACCAGGATGTTGCCTTCCAGCTTTCACTTGTTGACAAACCATACACCTCGACACAAAATCAGCAATCTCCCTCTTCATATTGTCCCACCAAAAATGTTCCGTCAAATCTCTATACATTTTGGTTCTCCCAGGGTGTATAGAGAATTTGGAACTATGAGCATCATCCAGCAATTCCCTTTTTAGATCAGGTATATCGGGAACACAAAGTCTCTTCCTGAATTTCAAAATTCCATCCTTATACACAAAGTCCCTCAATCTTCCATCATTCACACCTTTAATATTTTTCTGAAATTCTTCATTATTGGTCTGAGAACTCTTAATCCTTTCTAGTAATGATGGTTTGGAAACCATTTGAAAAAGCATTGATGTTTCACCTTCCCTAGTTATTCCCATGTCCATCTTCACTAGATCCAAGAAAATTGGATCCCTTTCAATTCTCATCACATTCAAAACTCCATGGTCTTTTCTACTCAAAGCATCTGCCACCTTGTTTGCCTTCCCCGGGTGGTAATGTATCGTGCAATCATAATCCTTGAGTAGTTCAAGCCATCGCCTTTGCCTCATGTTGAGTTCTTTTTGTGTGAAAATATACTTCAAACTCTTGTGATCTGTATAAATCTCACATTTTTCACCATAGAGGTAATGTCTCCATATATTTAAAGCAAAGATCACAGCTGCTAACTCAAGATCATGAGTAGGATAGTTTTGCTCATGAATTTTTAGCTGTCGTGATGCATAGGCAATGACCTTATCATTCTGCATAAGGACACAACCGGGTCCTTTCTTCGATGCATCACTATAAATAACAAACCCATCATTCCCTGATGGTAGATTCAATACAGGGGAATTGACTAATCTTATCTTTATTTCTTCAAAACATTATTCACACTCTTTTGTCCAGACAAATTTAATCCCTTTACGTGTGAGCTTTGTCAATGGGTTAGCCAATCTGGCAAAATTTTGGACGAAACGTCGATAATAACCTGCTAAACCAATAAAACTGCGTACCTCAGTTATACTTGTTGGTGCTGGCCATTCTTGGATTGCCTTGGTTTTAGAAGGATCAACGGAAATTCCATCCTTAGAGACAATATGGACAAGAAAAGAAATCTCATGAAGCTAGAATTCACACTTGCTAAATTTCCCATATAATTCATGTCTTCTAAGAGTCTTCAGGATAATGCGTAAGTGATTTTCATGATCTTCGTGGCTTTTGGAGTATACCAAGATATCATCAATAAATACCAATACAAAGTCATCAAGATATTCCTTGAAAACTCTATTCATTAGATCCATGAAAACAGAGGGTGCATTAGTCAATCCAAAAGGCATTACTGTAAACTCGTAATGCCCATACCTTGTTCGAAATGCTGTCTTTGGAACGTCTTCCTTCTTCACACACAACTGATGGTATCCAGACCGAAGGTCAATCTTTGAAAAGTATTGAGCTCCATGTAGTTGGTCAAACAAATCATCAATGCGAGGTAGGGGATACTTATTCTTTATTGTTATAGCATTGATCTCCCTATAATCAATGCACAACCTCATAGATCCATCTTTCTTCTTAACAAAAAGAACAAGGGCTCCCCAAGGAGAAACACTAGGGCGAATAAATCCATACACGGAGTGCATGCATTGATACGGTTTCCATTCCTTCCACTAGGCGCCATTTCTAAATAATGGCATAAACTAGATTAGTTCATGAATCAAAATACATAATTCCATACTTGTAAAACACTTAACATAAATTGAACTAATTATGGATATAATCCATAATTATAAAAATGTTTTCTTTGAGGAAGTATATACTCGTAACCCTTCATAGTGGTTTGTAATGAAAATGGGAATTATCCAAAGCATATCCCCCGGGAGTGTCGTAACCAAGAGTGCAGCAAGGCCCATTGTCGTGCACCAGTTCCCGTTCGAGTCTAGCTCAAAGCGGTGTTTTCGGGTTTTACCCCTAGGTACATCTGTGCCAGAGCCGCCTCTACCTGCTCGTATCCAGACAGGGATGTATTGCTCGGAAAACTCACAACATCTCTACAATACCAAAATTCTAGGAAGTTCTTCTATACTAACCCTCAAAGTCTATCTTCGGGATATGTGCTCTAATCAGAGTTTATCTAAATCTAGCTTCCAAGGTTAGTACTAAACTGCCTCTGATACCAACTGTAACGCCCTGAACCCAGCTACCCAGAGTCGGTGCATTACTTCGTAACATTGGCATGATCACAAAAGATCAAGTCTCGAAAGACCGATTAGTTTAGTAGCCTTGGAAACACTAGATACATTCGTAAACGTTACATTACATCATAAAGTGAAAAACTACAATAACAAAGTCTCCATAGTTCACACTCATATCCTCTTCTCACAATCCCTGCAGGTCATTCATAAAATACTTCTTCACATCCTGGAAAATATTAAAACATTGAAAGGGGTGAGCTCAGATGCTCAGTAAGGATAACAATATTGCGGAAGCTTTTATAAGAAAACATAAACATTTAAGGCAATGTATAACTAAAACAAAAGCCTTATTGAACTTGAACTTCAGCATAATATGGAAAAAGTAAAATTCAATAATGCCATTACTTGCTCACATGGATATTCTACTAGACGAATAATCACATTAAATATCAATAACCACTTTCATAATGAGGGAATGTATAATGCCAGACATTTTGAAACATTTTGTCAAGGCCTCGACCAAGACGTCTAAAATGATTAAGGCCTCGGCCAAAACCATAAATCAAATTGGGAAAGGGCCTCGGCCAATTCCACGTCTAGTTGTCTCATGAGACCTACCGATACATCGAGGAGCTATAGCGGGCTCCACCCGTCACTTATTAAGTCCAATACATTCCTCATATGAATAGGTTTAAACATAACATAAATATTCGTATTAAAACTAGCATACGAAATGTCAACAATTTCTCCATAAACTATGGATGGTATAAAAATAACACATCCATAGTCAAATATTTCACAAAATGTTCAATGGAAGTTTTGTATCATAAATCAACTTCAATTAAACTTAAAACCCATCAAAGGATGTTGACATGGATGAAATCAAATCTATTTGAGAGTAATATCTCTCCTTTTTGAAATCATTTAAAAGTCCCATAATTATAAAATAATACATTTACTTTGAAGATATTCTTATAAGCTTGTTAGGGAAGCTTCGACGAAGTTATAATGGCGGAAAATAGCCGCACCCGCCGTATAAGTTAAAAAAAACATTCTTACCTTAAATTTGTCAAAGAGGTCAAAAAGTACATTGTTTGGAAAACGACGGTGAGATTCCTTTCAAAAACGTATAAGGGTATAAATGACTTTAACACATTTTCCATTTAATATTAAAAATGTTTTGAAAGACATTTTTAAGAAACATGGATGTGGATGATAACGAGGTCCCAGTAGATAATTATGTATAAACAACCTTGGATAATGAAGAGGTTGTGAAGTAAACCCTTACCTTGTAATTTTCCTTGGTTGGGGTAGGTTAACCTCCTGTATAATGGTGAAATAATTGTTATTAAATTATACAAGAATCATATACATTCATATGATATCATATATGATATTTTAACATTTCTTTGTTAACAATATCTTAGATTTATCGTTGTTTCGGGTGTTAACTTACTCGTTTTCTTTTATATGTTTTGTTACGTAAGTCGTGTTTTTCATGGATAGGTTGTATGTTATTCATATCCAGAATGATATCATGTCCTTAAAAATTATTTTTATATCATCAAATGATAATTATACTTGAATGGATACGACGGAGAATGAATCTCATCGCGTTCGTGGAGACGGTAGTCCGTACGTACGCACGAGCGACAATATCATTATTTTGATATTAAAATAATTTATAATTGGATAGTGTATCATATATACAGAATCATTATCATGTTATATTTATTATTTAAATGAATTACATATCATTATTATACCCATCTAAATAATAATATATTGAATAACAATTACACCACGACGTGGAGACGGTAAGCCGTACGTACGCACGTATGGTGACATGTCATTCAAATGATGGGTAGAATACTGAATATGGTTGTTCCATATTTATAATAACATCACAGTATATAGAAGATACTGGAGTTATAATTTTAGAATTGAAATAATAAACAAAGAGGGAGTGGAAGAAGAAAGAAACTTGAAAGAGGGTGATGAAAATGTTACCTCTTCTTCGGGTTCTTCCTTTTGATTTGATCAAAAGGAATCCTTAGGATGGCTTTCTGACTAAAGTAAAGCTTCTAGGATGAAGGGAGAGAAGTTGGGAGAGTATTTGGGTAGAGGTTGGCCGAACCAAAAGGCTTGGAAGTGTGAATAAGGTGGTAGAGGTGGGGGCCTTTTATAAGAGGAGAGGAGGGGCTCTTTTGGAAAGATTGAAATGTTACATTATTATACAATGCTTTTCGGATTCTAAAGGTCCCACACTTATATAATTAGTGTCTAAGGTGATAAGGGTTCGAAATATCCTCATACAATAGGCTTTGGACAAGTGTAAGCCTTGGAGTTTGCATTTTCTTCTCATTTTATTTAAATCGTTAAATAATGAGGTCATCGCTGCATCATAATGATGTCATAAATAATTTAATTTATTTAATGTCTAAAAATTATAAAAAAACTACTATGATGTAGGAAATAGTTTTAGGTTTCTAATGAATATTTATAGTCAATATTTGGATCTGTGTAACCCCACTTAAAAACTGTTTTAGTAAAACAACTCATGTTTGTGTCAATTTAATTTTAACATTAAATAAATATATATTAATGTCATTTTCCAACTAAAGTGGCTCCATGGGGTCCCCAAGTTGACCCATGGGTTGTCTTGGTCGGCCATGACTCATCCAATAGGAGTAGGACAAGTGTCAAGCTCATGTCATATTATTAAAACATTATTTTTACCTTAAACTACACTAATCACCTCTAATCGCGATTAAGAACTTAAAAGTTACTATTCACCAAAAAATTATTTTAATCTTATTGAACCACATTTTACTTCTTAATGACAACCATGTATGTCAGATTTTTGAAAATCAAATCACAGAAGTGGTAATATTTCATTTTAACGAAAAATCAGTTTTTAACAACCACTTAGTGGTTTCACTATTCATCAAAAATTGAAGTTTTTCAAAATAAGGCCAAAATTTCACCCTAAGCTATAATTGATATTCCGAATTCAAAAATGATGTCTATTTTAAAAAATTCCAAACATATAAGTTGTATTAATTAATTTTATAATTAATTCCCGCTGTTACAACAAATAGCGTGTTTTTAAGAAATAATTTATATCAAAAGATTGGCAATTGTTTATGTCCAATTTCAATGTTAAATTTATTCTAATGACCACCATTGGATAAAATGGTAAAAATATATTCTAATTATACTTTAAAACCACTAAATATTATAATTTATCACTATAAATTATTTTTATTAAAAAAGTTGTTTTTAAGTATTTTTCACTACTCATAAAAATTTAGAAGTTCTCAGAAAAATACCAAAAATTCAACATAGGATAATTTCAATATTCCGAATATAAAAATGAAGTCCATTTTGATAAATAAAATTTATAAAATTTCAAAAAGTAGGTATTAATATTCACAACGGCTAGTTTAATTAGTTGTGGTGTGTGTTAGATCTCGAGGTTGCGTACAACACACGCTATTGCATTATTCGAAGGGAAACGTACAGTGGAAGCTTGGGGTGTTACAGTAGGACACATTGGATGCATCATGAGTAATGTTGAATTAATAAATAAAACAAGAAACGATTTTTTCCTTCTATTATTTAGTATATTTTTATTTCTCAATACCATCAAAGTAAATGGGACACCCCAAATAAATCCACGGTTGTGGTGTTTTGTGGGCAGGTTCAATTGTAGAATGTCAAATAAAGATACATCAAGTACATAGGTTGATGATACCAACATAAAACATGCTTTATTAGAGATATCATGATAATGGGATTATATTAAACAATATGTTTTTGTATGAGGTTGCATGTCATTGTGGAATTATGGGTACCTTTACATGTTACTAGATACTACCCCTGGATTTTGGGTGGCCTCGCCTAATACCACAGATAAAGAGGCCTAAAGGGTCACATGCTAAGTGTATCTTGAACATTAGTAAAATAATAATAAAAAATATTATTTAACATGTTGAATAAATATTATTCTCTATTATTTTTTAATAATTATATCTTTGTCTTGATTACATATATTCCATCACTAGTTTTTCGAGAGAATATTTTATGAGAAAAATATTTAATAAATATTTATTTTATATTTAGTGAATATAATATTTATTTATTTATTAGAAAATGAAGAAGTTATATTTATTTATTAAATAAATAGTCCTTATTGAAGGCCTGATAAATATTGTGGAGAAATGACATACTGATTTTAATTGTCTAGTGAGAAATAATACATATTAATTACTATTTGAATAAATTTTGAAAAAATTATTCCAGAAATAATATTTATTTAATTCAATGGGTTTTCACAAGTTAATAAATAATATTATTGTTTTTATTATTGAAATGAGACACTATAGGTATTATGTATATAATAAGGTAGCTAGAAAAATTATTATTTTATAACCCCGAGACTATTTAAAACAAAATATATTATTACTCATCTAATGGGTTTCTTTTTTTTTTGTATCTATGCGCAATGACTCAAGGATAATTATCTCAAGACCTAGAGAGAATCTACCTAATAACACTCTCTTTAACGAAGATAGATCCTCCTCCCAAAACCCTCTTAATTTTAGTGAGATCAAGAAGAATCCTGTTGGAAGTGATTCTCATGATGATCAGGGATGAGTGATGTATGTCAAGTCTAACACACAAGGAATAACCATAGCTAAAACTCACCCCCAAAAGTCAACAATGAATATCCACATATAACAAATGCACCAATGGCATAATCAAGCACATTCCTACACAAGGGGGGAAATAAGCATCGCATAGAGCTCAATAACATACAACAGGGAAATGAAAAGCATCACATAGTGTTAACAAACTCACTAGGGGTAATCAAATCAAAGGGAAACCAAGTGGTACCATTCACATTAACCATTTTAAAACCAAAGTAAAAACCAAACCATTAGCATCAAATATGGGTCAAGATTCTAACCCCTTTCACATTTCTTATAATTATATTCCAAGAAATTTTTGCAAAATGATGGAAATCGTACACTTTTTAAAAAATTACAAATCCACCCTCCCACAATGGTCTTCTACTTCGTAATACAAAATATGGAACAAGACCTTTATTTCCATCAAACACATTTCAATTAATCCATTGAGTCATTTTTCATAAGGGGTAAACCACACACACACTCCAAATACTATTTGAAATATTTTAAAAAATCCCTTTATAAATCACATTGAGGTAAACAACTAACTTTATATTAAGTAACACTTTAAAATATAATTTTCATTCATTAAAGACCAAAATCAGATCAACAAACAACACAAATCATGATTTTTTTTTTCAAAAATACCCTCATACATTTCACAAAATCCTATCACTTTTAAATAATCCATTTTAAACATCATAAAATGGAATTTAAAAGAGAAACCAATTATTATAAGATCAAAATAAAATGAATTTGTTTTTAGAACATCAAAATGGTATCACATATAATCCTAAATTTAATAAAATGGAATTTAGATAGGATATGAAAACATTGAATTACAAAATGAAACAATTTCATTGAAACACCTACTTGGAAGAAGCGAAAACCAAGCCAAAATGTGTCACCTTCATTGATTAGCACACCCATGGGGATAGAAAAACCATATAAAAACCATGGACACCAAAAATATCAACTTTATAGAATCCTAAAACACTAAAATAATCCAAAATATTTCTAAGGTTCATGGGGAAAGACAAAGCCAAGAGAGGAGATAAAGGTAAATGATGAAAGGGAAAGACTGGAAGAAATAGCTCAAGATCTCTTGGAAATTACTAAAGAAAAGGTACAGATCAAAGGTTGATGATTCTAGAGCTCCTCCAAGGGATCCCATGAGTCATTTGATATGTATATGGGAGAAGATGTGTGAAACCCCTCTTAATTCAACGAGGAAAATGGTAATTTCCAAAACATTAAACAACTGGGATGTCTGAATGATTTGGTTACACAGTTTTTAAAACCATGAACCAACCTTATGTTGGTCACTACCAAGTCCAGACACCCCTCACACGGTTCCACCTGGGCACTACACAGTTAGAAAAACCATGCATCGACCATTCCATTAGGCACAATCAAAAACTATATTAACATAGTATTATTTCCATAAAATTTACCAAATCATGTGTAAGTCACGTGTCACACCCCAGACACATGAGGAAACCCACTTGGATTCTCTTAGATGGTCAAATGGTGTGGACATAAAATTGAATTTCCCAGGATAACAAGTTGTGCACAATTCAAAATGAACTGAGGAGGCTCTTCATGATGGGAGGTCACACGGTTTCCCTGTAACTGCATATCTTAACTTTGTATAGAAGGAATCCTATGAGAATTTATATATTCCAATATGGAAGCCCATGAATAAACACACCAAATCTCAACCATATAAAATAATTAAAAACAAACAACATTGTGAATAGGGGGTGTCACAAACTACCTACCATGCCACATTTTCCCCCAGAAAGTCCATAGTTAAAAAAAGGGAAAGATAAAATGGAAGATCTCAATAGGACCTAACCAAAAGAACCAATCAACACAGTCTAACCTCAAAACCAACGGCATATATCTTCAAAAACTATGAAATTGAACAACCAAAATCCTACGCAACATCTCCAAGTACAACTGAAACAAAAACATCAAACAAGAAGTCATATTAAGAATGGGAGACCAAAAATGGTCTCCCAACCATTTATAATTCCTCTATCATGGTGACACCTATGAATAACTACTTTGAAATTTGTCCTTAGAAAACCAATAAACCAATGGATAAACTCACTGTCAAACCAGAATAACATACAAAGACAGAGAAGTAAAAGAACCCACAAATATCCTCAAAAAATGACATGGGATCTCATCTCAATTCACAATACACATTAATGACCTATAGCCAAGAACTAGATAACCTCACATGGCATATCCCAAAATGGAATAATCCAAACACCATTTAGTTTACCAACTCAATTGGTAGAACAAACACCCTAGTTACCCAATCGTGCACTCAAGACCATTCTCATGTCCAAACGACGAGCGCCTCAAAGTTTCAACATAGAAATTGTTGAAAATCACTACTCTCAAGAAAAATCTCAAAACAATAATGATTCTCAATGAAACAGCACCACAACCACCCATTAAAAGAGAGAAAACCTAGTGAAAACCATCAAAGGAGAGGCATAAAAACAAAAAAACCATACTCAAAGTGTTAAAACCAATACCTCTTATGATAACCCATCCTAAAAGACTTCTGATGATGAACCAAACATCCATAATAGATGAAAACCCTAGGATACAAAAGACAGGAGTGATTAGTATACCCTAGGTCCCTACCCTAGAAGAACACAAGATATATTCTATTACAACCATAAGAAACTTTTGGTTCTACCTCTACCTAATCCTATTTCTTCTCCGTGCTTTTTGGTTTATACTTATACCCATTTGATGGAACTAGGGCATCACCCACCAATGGCTGCCTAGACTATTTAGTTTCTATTAGAATGGCCTCATTGACAGCATCTTGAAAATATGTCTGACCCGACACAATTATAGTTAAACCAAGATCTTGGTGAAGGTAAACCTTGAAGAAATGAACTTTATCATAATTTTTGATAACCATCTTTGGAGAAAAAAGACCAATTTAAAAAAGTGATTGAAGTACTTCCTCACGGATCGGTCACCCAACTGAAAACACATGAGATCAAGACATTTATCACCTTTCACAACCTCAATAAATAACTACTAGAAAACATCCATCTATAAAATCTCTTAAGACATACCTTCATGTAGTTGGGGAGGTATCATCGACTCCCACTAAAATTCATTGAATATGACAAGAAAGATCTAGATAGCTTTCATTCTCCAGGAGTTCCAAGAGAATTTAGGATCATCTAAATATAATAAAACCACATCACTACTTATAATGACCCCCAATCAATAATGAAATGGGGAATATAAACGGGTTCTGATCTCATATAAGGTTCCACATCACCATTTCACATGGAGTCTAGGTGCACTAGAACTTGAGAAACATTTTCAATCATTATGGGAGAAAAAATAAAAAATACATGAACAACATCAATTCATGACTCAAAAAACAAACTATTCCACCATATGCTAGGAATCAATGAAAAAACAACAAACTCTCAAACAAGGCACAAAATGTTACACTAAAATAACATTTCTTTTGAAAACAACCATTTCCACCAATGAATTTTTAAATCATATTATAAAAATTTATCACTAAAATACCAATCAAACCTAAATATTAACATGAAAAAACCTCATTAGAACATAAAAACCCTTCCCCAATAAGTTAATTCACAAAAAATTCATTTCAAAGTCCCACATCATTTAATAACCAATCATGAAAAGAATGCTCATTAAAATTAATTTCCATTTTTTCAAAACACTTTCAAAATTTGTTTCTAAAAAATATCGTTTCTGATATCAAAATTCTTTTAAAATACCCTATTTTGAAATCAATTACTTTCTATAATACCCATGGAAGAATGTTTGAAACATCTCATTTTCCAAATACTATATGAAAAACAACTATTTTATAAAATAATTTGTAAAACTAAGAGAATTCACTATTATTATTTATTCACAAAATCCTGTTTTTATAATAAATTTTTAGAAAACACTTAATTTTCTAAAAATAGGTTTTAAAACAAAGTTCAATCAAAGAACCACACAACCCTTCAAATAAGGTTCACAAAAATCACATAAAAAATTAACATCAAAACACTCAACCATGCACCTCATATTTGTGAAAATCACTTTAGAAGAAGTCTGGAATCATGAGGTGTTGAAAAAACTATCCATGGAAGAAAAATTTATGTTCACATTTTTTCCACATGGATTAGGAAAATGTGCTCCAACTGTAAAACACACTCTATAAAAGGGGCAGACCCAAACACACATTTACCACATGGTTTCCCAAGCCATGCATTTTAACTATTCCACTTAGTTGCTCCTTCATTTCCATCCCAAAACCAAATATCAACCCCCAATATCACTTACATACTCAATGGGGATCAAAAAACGTAAATTCATATCAAAATCTATCACAACAACTAAAAAAAACTCAAATTCTTAATTCAAAAGCTAATCTTCCCCTGGAAGCTTGAGGTTGAGGAAGAGGAAGAGATAACCAGACTCTCCTCTCTATTACCTCACATGCTTCAATAGCATTAGTCTTCACTATACCATGACATCCCAAAATAACAGGGGTAAGTCATGAATAATGGCTCATAATTATGGAAACCCAAAACCTACTCGGATACATTTTGGTCTTGAACTAAACCATGCTTCTATCCGACCAAGCACCCAACCCGACCTGCCACAAGCCCCAAAGGGATTTCTTGATCCCCCAAAGGCTAGGAAATACTGCCTTGTTATCATAATAATCCCTTTGGAAATGATTTTTACCCAATAAGGGATAAGAGCAAGAAGAATAAATAAAGAGATAAATTAATGAAGCATTCCAAACAGGTCACAACCAACTAAACTAATTCAAACCATTTTCATATATCTAAACACAAACACTATCCAGAAATGAGAGGATACAAAAATAAAAATAGATACAACACCAACCAAAAATAAAACAAATAAAAACGAACTCAAGAAGTGATTGAGACCATATCCATGAAACCACCAATTGCTCACCACCACCCAACTCACCCCATGTCAGCCCCAAATAATGAAGAACATGTCCGATTGGGAACCTGAAACCTAAAACATGTATTCATAAGATAACTATACAAGTAGGTAACCACAACCCACCAAATATATAAAATATGTTTCTTAAGGAAATTAATAAATTCGAGTTTTGAAATAAACTAGAAGGTAAAATTTTTCATATATAACATGTTATTGAATCCAAAAAAATCAATAATTTTATTTCTAAAAATTTATCCTTGTTTTCCAAAACTGAATATAATGATTTGAAAACATTCCCAGCAGCCTAATCTATATCAAATCCACACACCCCATCACATTTATCAAAAAAACTGTTTATTTAAATTGAAAATGATTACTAAAAAACCTCTAACCGACTGATTCCATCTAAAAACCAAAATAACCATTTTGAAATCCACTTTAAGAACTAAATATGAGTGTTTGATTTCAAAATAGTATTCAAAAAATCTTTGAAAACTTGTATTTCTAAAGGAAATGACCCATCACACACATGAGTCAACCACAACAAAACAACCACCACCCCTAGCACAAGACATATATCAAATATAAACAAGAAGAGGTTCAATATAAATTAAAGAGAAAGGGAAATTATACAAATGTACACTATATAAAACTACCCTCTATCGATAACAAACCAAGAAATTTAATGTTTCATGGGTTCTACCCTAGGGTCTCCTAACATGCAGAGTACTTAGATATATAAGGGTATACCAACTTACGAACCAGCCACCATCATGCACTGATAATTAACCCAATTCATCCAAATAGCCCAAAAAATACTCATTATAATAAAAAACCCCTCCTAGACATTGTACCTATCATTAATGGAGGCCCACTAGTGGCATTACTACCAACATTCATAATATTCAAGATCACCCACTTAGTATCTAGGTTCCCATGACCAAAAAGGATGTGAGGCATATGAACATGCAAGCCAAGTCTAGCACACAAGGTGTCACTATTGATAACCCTCAACTATGACACCCAACAACGAATATCCCCATATAAAAAAATGAAACCACAATATAATAAATCATATTCCCAAACATTGGGGGGAAAATATCTCATAGAGATTGATAACCCACATAATGGAAATGACAAGAATCACATGGTGATAAAAACCCCAAGCAAAGGGGTAATAAAATCAAGTGGGAATCAAGGGGTTCCTTTCACATTGCCCATTTTTTAAAAAACAAAATAAACTGGGTCATTAACACTGAAAATGGATCATTAAGCCAAGACCTTTCACATTTAATAAAATGACATTCCCAACACTCTTTGGAAAATAATGGGAATCATTAACTATTTAAAAACATTACAAAAATACCCTCCCACATGTTTCTTTTTCATTGAAATACAAAACAAGGTCTAGGACCTTCAGTTCCTTCAAACAGAATTCAAAATCCCCATTAAGGTTTTTTTCACAAGGGGAAAACAACACTCTGAATTTCAATCACAATTTGATATCCATTAAATGACCCCTTTAATAATTAATTTGAGGTCACCACCTTACTTTAAGTAAAATACCACTTTAAAATATAGTTTTCACTCATTGAAATAAAACTAGATCAATTTCAATTGCACATAATGAAAACCATTTCAAATATCCCCGCAGACATTTCCCAAAAGATTAGCACATCAAAATATTCCATTTCAAACATGAAAACATGGAACTTCAATGAGAATTCATTTATTCTAATCTCAAAACACAATGAAATTGTTTTTAAAATTTTATTAGGGTATGACATATAATCATAATTTTAATAAAAAGTTAATTAGAAATCATACACTAGCTTTTAATTCCAAAATTATAAAATTACATAGAAACATATACTTGGATGGAGCCTAAAACTTGCTGAAACATGTCACCTTCAATTGAGAAAACAACCATGGGGATAGAAATAGTGTATAAAAACCCTAGACACCAAAAAACAAACATTAGATTCAGTTATAACCCTAAAATCGGCCATAAGATTTCTAGAGTTCACCTTGTGCACTGAATTGTTTTAAAAACTATTGTCCAACTGTGAAATTTGGTATAATCAATAAAAAGAGCCACACTACAAGCTTACCAAATAGTTTTCCAAACTGTGAGCAAGTTTTGTGCCACACACAAAACATAATAGAAAACATGCACAATTTATCCTGGGGGATCACATAGTTTGGACGTAACCATGTGAAGTTTGTGCTAAAAGGACATGAATAATTCAAAATTAAATGAAGAGGATCCTCACAACGGGAGGCCACACACATTCACTCTTGTTGGATTAGTATAGCCTGATCCAGTTGGGACGAATGCTGGTGGCCCACAACTGTCACGGGTCGAGCTCCGCGGTGAGCTCGTTGGGGGTTGCAGGGGGAAACACGCCCTTACTCCGGGTTTATAATATTTTTATAGAAGACATATATTTACTATATGTTGAGACCTTTTTTCATTTTGAAATATATTTTTAATCGGGTGAAAAAAAATTCTAATAGAAAGATAAAAAGTTTCTAATTTTATGATTGAAACATTCTAATTAGATGGTAGAAAATCTCTAATAAGATGATTACAATATTTATAAATGGATAGACTAATTTTACTCTACCAAACAGATAACTTAACATCATTGAAATGATTCTATCATAATTACTATCAGATTAAATCTATATTGAACATCCATGTGAAGATGGAGTTCATCCCAAGTCATTTCAACCAACTCCAAGAATCACAGAATATGACCACTAGAGTTTTGCCTATAGAATGAGGCACATTAAAGGAGAAGGAAGTAGACACTTTTTAAAATAAATACATATGAAGTTTATTGAGTTGTAACATCTCATTACATGCTCTTTTTAAATATTTATAGAGTTTTAATTAGAAGGAATCCGAGTGAGGATTGTAAATTCCTTGGATCATTTTTCTTTTGTAATCATTATGTTCAATCTGTTTTGGTTGAGATATTTTGGGGATAGGAAGATATATCTTAATCTTATCTTCTGATCAAGGTTTCTCATGAATAGGGAAAGAGAGTTACCAATGAATAATTAAAATTAAATTCATTATCGAACAATCAATATTCCAGGAGCGAAACTCACACTCATAACAAAAACACTTTCAAACCCAAGGAATGAAAAAAACCAAAAACAACCACAAAAGAATGACATGAGATCTAATTTTGGGTCATGATACACATGAAAGACATAGGGTAAAGAACTAGATCCCCCTAACAATGTACATCCCAAAATGGTATAATCTTAATACTAGTTAGTATGTCAACACAATCGGTAGAACAAACACCCTAGTTTCCCAATTGTTCACTCAATATCATTCTCATATAAAAATATGGATCTCCTTAATGGCCCAAAAAAATAATTATACCACCCACTAATATAAAGAAAGGTTCTCCCAAAAAATAAGCCTCAATGAAATGACTTCCACAACTAACCAAAACAAGCGAGGAAACCTAGAGAACAACCTCAAAATCCATCCACAAGGGAGGGAGGGGGGATTATTCCACAAATGAATCAATGCATGTAATAAAATGAAATTAAAAACAATATATATGAAACATATCCAATGGGGAACCATAAAAAATATTTCAATAACAATATCAAAATCTCCAAAACCATGATCACAACTATTAAAAGAAATTTCCCAAAAGAAAAAACCCATACACAAAGGATTTATCACAAGATTACTTATAAAATATGATTATACAAAACTTCTATAGATGGAACAAATGTCCATGATGGAGGCCAACCCTTGGAGACTTAAGACACGATGGATTAGCATGCCTTAGATCCCCACACTAGAAGTACATTAGATAGCTTCTCTTCTCATGAGAAGGACCCTCTACTTCTAGCTCTGGATCATTCTAAATTTTATCCTTAATTTATGTGCTATACTTACACCCATTGGCTAGAACTAAGGAATTAAAATCTAATGGATACCTATATTGGTCATCTTCCATTTGAGTGGCATCATTTATAGCCTCTTAAAAAGATGTCAGACTGACTGAAAATTAAATTTTTTATTCAAACACTTTTGTTAAAAAAGTGGAAAATCATAACAGTACTGTCGAGTAGTGTTAAACAGAGTGAAAAACGATGAAATTTTTAAAAACAAAACTGAAATTATTAGAGTCACTGTCCTTATATAGCCTCTAGTGAAGAGCAGGTACTTTTATGTCTGGGTCATCTTGGAGTAAATCTTCAAAACAGGTATCCAACTTGTCACACATTTGAATGTATTTGTCTTCATTAATCATTCTATCATTGAAACCATATGCTAAAATTTTGTATTGATTGATGATCCATGCCAATTTTTCCTCAATAGTTTTAACACATAGTTCTCTTTTGAGGATTTTAACCACCTCATACTTAGAGGAATTGATCTGTATTAGCTCGCTTTTCAATTAAACATTATAATGTAATATAATAACCAGTTTTTTTCTTTTCCTTTTCTATACCCTACATATTTAGTCCCATCCACCTTTTCCGATGTACCACCCTACCCTGTTATCTGACCTTCAATGTTTCCATTTTGTGGGGTCGAGATCTTCTTGATTTCCTGAACTTGGACCGATGAACCACCATTCTTCACCTTAGATATACTAGAAAACCCTATTTCCATCTACTTCAATAGATGAGAGTAATCCTTCCAACCTTTAGTTCTTTTCCCTTTAACCACAATACATCCCCCCACATCTTGATTCCCTTTCTTCCCCTTATTATTCCTTAAGTCCTCTATCACATATTCCTTCCACACTGTCAACTGATAGTTGAATAGCTATTTATGCTTTAGAATCGGCCTCAGAAATATCTTGATCTCTTCTAGGATTTTCAACTGGTGAAGTTGAGTGCATACCTAGACCAGTCTGAAAATATTGAGTTGCGCATGAGGATTGAGTTCGAGCTAAATCTCTATCCTCCGGAACTGGTTCTTCCTCAACCAACCCTGTAAAATGGTTGTTCAGATTTATACATGGCATTCTGCTAAGTGGCCTCTCCTTTCCCCCCTATGAAGTCTGAAGGAATATCTCCTAGATCTTATCACCTTGTGAAGCACATTTAGAAGCGTCATAAACCAGCTACTTATGAGTGAATCCATTATCGAGGAAAACAGTCTCTGGGTTAGGTTCCACAGAAGTTGTTGCACGCAAATCCTCAGCACCTCCTACTTCAGATGTGTTATGCATCGACCTACTGGAACCCAGGTCCTATTGTAGATGTGAAAAAACTTCCACCACCTTAAGATTATCGACCTTCGTGTTTGCCTCATATTGGGTGGATGCATCCTATGCTAGCCCAACCTATATCTCCGAGGGGTTCTAAATACCCATTATTTCCTCTTTAGGTATGACTTCAGAATGGTACTTCCAATAAGGCCTCAACTGTATAACTTTAATTCCATTACGACTTGAAAACTCCCTTTCCTTCATGTCCTGCGCCTATTTTTTTCTATGCCCACTATGGCAGACTGACGCCAGATGACCTTGCCGACCACCGAATGCATAGTGATCTGTCTACAATTCAAAGAAAACAACTTATTCCACTGGAATTCCACTCCAACTGTTATCCACCCCCGGTCCACTGACATCTTCGAGACATAAACCTCCATATAAATTCATTGGGAAAACAGGATGTCTCGTGGAATCTATTCAACTGTCAGAGCACAAAAAATAACCAACCATGTTTATGAGTAATCGCAAGATGGAAGGGTTTTGAAAGGGAATTGGAATCTCAAGGAAGCATACCCAAATAAATTTCGCTAGAGCGTCTCGATTCATGTTAAAATCAAAGGTCCACTGGATAATATATAAGAAACATTAGTTGAATTTGTGAGGAGCTTTGGACCAAGAAATAATAAGACCATCCATCGACGCAAATCTGGTCATAATATGCCTCCTGTCTAAATTCCCCACCACTGCTCATTATTGTAAAACCTAAGATCCAAAAACAAAATGTTCAAACACATATACTGAAGGTTGGTGATGACGTAATCGAGCCACTAAGGTTAGGGTGAAGATATACTAAACATTTGTGAACTCCCACATCGAGATTGAAAGCTGAGGCGCACCTTGGTAGCGATCTGGGACTTTTGGGAAAACCGAGATCTCTGGAAATGTTGGAAGAAACTCAGGATTATATAAAGGAATAAAGGACCGAAGGCATTCCTTTGAGGTGGAAGAGAGGAGGTAACCTTCCCCCTCAACAGAGGAGGGGGATCCGGGATCTCTAACATCGATGCCTAGGGAATCTTCAAGAGAGCACAGAGAGGAGGGGGATCCATTGAACCAAGATCTATTTGATGGACACCTACAAAGAAATGAGCATTATTATAATAACTAATTACTATATTTGGAGAAAAGAGTACCAAATTTAAAATTTGATCAACTTACTCCCTCACCCATCAATAACCCTCCCAAGATAAAAAGATATTTCTCCCTTTTCATAATATTTTGAATGAATAATTGGAAAAAATCCCCTTTGAAAATCCCCCATTGCATACCTTCATGAAGCTGGGGAGGTACCAACAACTCAAACCAAACTTGATTAAAACTAAAATAAAGAAATCCATGAATCTTTAGGCCTTAAGATAAAATTTAGGATCAACTCAATATCTTCCAATAACCACAATGCTTCCACTAACCCATAATATCCACTTAAAAAGGTGCATACTGATTCTTGAAGTCCAAGATGGGGTTTGAGCTCAATGAAGGTTCCACTTCCAAAAATCCACTTGGATTCTGGGTAGCCAGCAGAACAGGAGAAACCATTTCATATATTCTAGGAGACAAAAATAAGCAACACATGAACAATATCAATTCATTACTCAATAAAAAACTAAACAATTCCACTATACGGTAATAATTATTGAAAAAACAACAAACACTAAAATGAGGAACAAGTATTAACACCTAAGAAAATTTATTTTGAAACCACCATTTTCAAAAGGTAATTATAAAATCTTCTTCTAGAATGGTGTCTCTATAAAACCAAACTGAAAAAAATTCAAAAAGAGCCTTTGTGGAACACACACATTGCCCCAATAAGAAAAGTTACACAAAATTCATTTCAAAATCCAACTTTGTTTAAAAAAAATTGTTCAAATTAAGGATCATTAAAATTTATTTCCATTTTTAAAAACACATTCCAAATTTGTTTCAAAAAAAATCTCTTTTGATATATAAATGCTTTCAAATCCTCTTTTTTGAATCGATTTATTTCAGGAATACCCTAGGAATAAATTTTGATACATCTCATCTTGAAAATACCAAAAAAAAATATATGCACATTATAAAAAATTTCATAAAACTAAGGGAATTAAATCATCCCATTTATTCATAAAACCATGTTTTGATAATAAACAATTCAATAAAAAAACCCTTCATTTTCACAAATATAGTCTTAAATCCAAGAAAACTCAAGGAGCTACACAACCCTTCAAACAAGGTTCACAAAATTCACATCCAAAAAGGGTACGAAAACACTCCCCGGTCCACCATTGACAAGTGAAAATCACTTTAGTTGATATCAGGAATTGTAAGGAGTCTAAAAAACTCAACATGGGAAGAAAAATTGATGTCTACGTTTGAACTCATGGATTGAGAAACCATGATCCAACAATGCAACACACTCTTTAAAATAGGTAGACCTAACCACATAGGCACCACAAGGATTCCCAATCATTGCATGTGAACCATGAAACTCATGTGCCCCTCTATTTCTATCCCAAAACCAATGAAAGACCATAGTTATCACTTACATACTCAAAGATGATAAAAAACTATTTGGATGAATATCCCTTTTAATAGCCAAAACAAACAAAAAATCTCAATTAAAAACCCAAACTTCCCATGGTATCATAATGCTCAGGATGAGTAAGAGCTAGCTAGACTCTCACCACCCTTACCTCTAAAGCTCCAACAATCTTAGTCTCATATCTACGTGGAAATCCCCAAAATAACAAGGGAAACTCAATATGCATGGGATCGTACTAAAGGAATCCCAAAACCAGCTCTAATAACATTTTGTAACAAACCAAACTGGGCTACAATCCATCCTGGAACCCACCCTAGCCTGCCCCAATCCCGAAGGGAATTCCTAACCCCAACGAGATAGAAACTAGTGTCTAGGAATGATAGGAATCCCTTTGGTAATTATTTCTCCCAAACCAGTGATAAATGATTGTGTAATAAATAATGATCCATAATAAAAAAGCATTCAAAATAGGTCATAACCAACTAAACTAAAGCAACCCATTTGCATAAAATTAATCACAAACACTGTCCATAAACAAGAGGATAAAATATATCATAAAATATACAAAACTAACAAAAAATATAACAACTATAAAAAGAGTCAATATAATCATGATACCATCTCTACGCTACCACTGATTTATCACCACCACCTAACTCACCCGACGTCAGCCTCAAAGAATAATGAATGGATCCAACTGGAAGCTTGTGCCCTAAAATATATGGACATGAGATAAAAATATCTATTGGTTACCAAAACCTTCCGAATATATGAAATATTTTTCATAAGGAAATTAATAAATTATAGTTTTAATGTAAACTATAAATTTTACTTTTTCACATATAAGTTTTATTGAAACCAAAACAATTTCATAATTCCCTTTCAAAACATTTCTCATTGTTTTCCAAAAATTAATTTAATGGTTTGAAAACAAACCTAGAATACTAAGTTATTTTAAATCCACACACCCATTCACATTTCTAAAAAAACATACTTTTTAATAAATATCATCTCTTTAAAACATCTAACCAGTTTTTGCCATATAAAAACCAAAACATCTATTTTTAAATCCATTTTATGAACTACAAAATAGTCTTTAATTTCAAAAAAAAATCCCAAAAATATTTGAAAACTCATTATCCAATGGAAATCATCAAACACACACATGGGAAAATCAAAACAACACTGTTATCATCCACAGTACAAGACATATATCCAATATAAACAAGAATATGTTTCATATCAATGAAAATGTGTAATATGATACAAATGTGCACTAGATAAAACTCCCATAAACCAATAAAAAATAATGAAATTTAATGTATCATGGTATATATCTTATGGATTGCTAACATGAAAATAATCTAGAAACATACATGTATACCAACTCATAAACCAGCTACCGATGCACACTGAATATCAAAAAAAATGTCATATAATTGTCTCACACAAGATTTTTTGTAATGAAAAACTCTTCATATACCTTATAAATAATATGATTTTGGGCCCACTAGTGGCATGTGAACCAATATGCATAATATACTACATCTCCCAGTTAGTACTAGGGTTCCCACAACCAAATAGGATGTAAGGAAAAAAGAATATGCAATCCATGACTAATACATAAGGCATAACCATAGCTAACCTAGACCCATAATACATAACAATGAATAGCCCCATATAATATATTCCCCCATGGAATAATAAAACACATTCCCACACAAGGGTGTCAGTAAGAATCTCAAAGAGATCGATAACCCACACAAGGAAAATGGAAAGCATCACATAGTGATAAAGAACCCACACAATGGGTAATCAAATAAATGAGAAATCAAAAGGTTCCATTCACAATAATCATTTTAAAACCAAAGTTCCAACATGGAATTTTACACCAAAACATGGCTTAGTTTTCCAATCCCTACTCCATTTAATAAAATGAAATTCCAAACACTCTTTGTAAAATGATGGAAATAACACACCATTTAAAAATATTTCAAAGCCACCCACCCACATGGGTCTTTTTCTTTGAAATAAAAAAGTTGTTTTTAGACCTTAATTTTGATCAAATATATTTTAAAATATCTATTAAGGTATTTTTCAAAAGGGGTAAACCACACACATATTTCAAATAAAAATTTTAAATCTATTAAAGAACCCCTTTGTAAATAACCTTGAGGTCAACACCTAACTTTAAGTAAAAAAAGACTTTAAAATATAATTTTAACTCATTGAAAACCCTAATCGGATAAAAATCATACACACATCATAAATCCATTTCAAAAATCCCCTCAGGCATTCAAAAAAATCTCAACGCATCTAAATATTCCATTTCAAACATGAAAAAATGGAATTTCAAAGAGATCCTATTTATAATAAGACAAAAACAAAATGGAATGGTTTTTAAAACATCATAACAGTTTCACATATAACCATAATTTCAATAAAATGAATTTAGAAATCTTTATCACACTATGAATCCAAAAATTAAATAGTTTTTTAGAGACACCTACTTTAAATAAGTGAAAACCAAGTCAAAATGCATTACCTTCAATGATGAGAAATCCTGTGAGAATAGAAATAGAATCTAAAAACCCCATCACCAAAAACACCAACATTATATCCACTTCGAACCCTAAAATAATCCAAAAAAGTTGAAGGGTTAATGGGGGAAACAAAATGCAAGAGTGGATAGAGAGGGAAAGGAAGAAGAGGGAAAGAGAGGAATAAATGCGTCAAAATATCTTGGAAATCTCTAAAGAGAAGGGAAGGAACAATGGTGGAGGAGGTTGGAGCTCCTCCACGTGATCCAAAGAGTCATTCGGCTTGAAGGGAAGAGAATAGAGGTGAAACGCCTCTTAATTCATATATTGATTAATGGGAAACTCCTAAAAAAATAGAATCCTAGGTTGGCCACATAGTTTGGACACACAGTTTTCGAAATAATGTGGCACCCATGTGATGGCCACTACCTAGGCCAGAAACGCCTCTTATAGTTCACATTGGGCACCAAATGGTTAGAAAAATAGTGCTCCATACATACCATTAGACAAAGTAAATAACAATACCAACACCATATTCTTACCTCACAATTTAACAAACCATGTGTAAGTTATGTGTCACACCCCAAACACATCAGGGTACCCACACGATTTCTCCTGGGGGATTACATGCTATGCACTTAACCATGCACAACCCATGATGAAAATACATGTGTTTTTAAAAAATAAATGATGAGGATCCTCATGAAGGGAGGCCACACCGTTTAAATATAACCATATACCATAACTATATATAGAAGGAATCCTATGATAATTTCCATGTTCTAAGCCAAAACTGCCTGGAAAATCAAACTGAACCTCTAATTCATAAACTAATAAAAAATAAACAACATAATAAAATTGGGGGTTTCAAAAACTTACAACCATGCCACATTTTATCCCTAATAGTCTACATTCAGGAATAAGGGAAAGAGAAAACAAAATATCCCGAGAATACCTAACCAAAAGAACCATTCAACACGGTTTAACATCAAAACCAACAACCAATATCTTCAATAATTATCAAACTAACCAACCAAAAGTTTACCCAAAATATCTAAGAACAAAAAAAAAAGAACTTCAAACATGAATTCCTATTTATCACGGGAGACCTAAAAAGGTATCCCCACCATTTATAATTTCTATAACATGGTGGAAACAAGGAATAACTACCAAGAAATTCATCCTTAAACAACCAAGAATCCATGGGAGAAACTCAGTCTGAAATCAAAATCACTAAGAACCCCAATGATGTAAAAGCAAAAAAAAAAATACTTAATATAATGAAATAAGATCTCATATAAGGCCACGATACACATAGATAACCTAGGGTCAGGATCTGGATCACCCTCACAAGGTGTGTCCCAAAATTTCATAGGCCAAACACCATTTTGTATACCAAATCAACTGGTAGAACAATCTTTCTTGTTAACAAATCATGCACTCAAGACCTTTCTCATATCCAAACGATGAGCACCTCAAAGGTCCAACACAAGAATGGTAACAACCCACTAATCTTAAGATTAGTTCACCCAAATAATGAGGCTCAATGAAATGGAACCCAAAACCAACCAAAAAAAGGCCAGGCAACCCAGATACAAACCTATAAAGACACACATAATATAGGGAGGGGGAAATTTCACAAATGGAAAAAAGCATTCAATAAAAAAATCAAAACCATTTGTAAAAAACATATCCAAAGAGGAACCATTCATAAGATTCTAAGATCAATATACAAATATTGAAAACCAAGATCACAATAGTCAATGTAAATGTCTCAATTCAAAAAACCATACTTAAAGGATTAAACATGATACCACTTCCAAAAATCCATCTTTAAAAACTTCTAAAGATGATCCAAATGACCATGATAGAGGAGAACCATATGATACATAAGATAATAGGTCTTATTGTGCCCTATATCCTCACATATGAATCTCATGATAGATAAATAAGTCTTGTGAGAAGGAACCATTACTTTTATCTCTAGATCATCCTACTATTTCTCCTTAATTTATAGGTTATCCTTACACCCATTGGATAGAACTAAGGTATCACCCACCACTGGATTCCTAATCTGAATCCACTTCTATTAGAATGGTCTCATTGAAAACCTTCTAAAATGATGCCAAACCTAATGAAATTATAGATTAACCTTGAATTCAGAAAATTAAATATTCAAAGAAATGAGATTTATCTAAATTATTGATGGAAAGATCTGGAGAATGATCATCAAAATTGTAATGACCCGCCAATTCTCATTGGATTAAGAGTACAACGAGTCATTAATAGGCCTTAAGTGACATCCCCATGATGCCAAAGGATGGAAATAAATGATGAAGGGTTTTAAATACATGTGGGGGATGATTTAACCTTTAATAAATAAACCAATAAAACAACCAACCATAATCAAACATTCACTATATGATTCATGAAAAAATAAAATACGACTCAATAACTTCATGTATCTAAAAACCACATCAAAGTGTGTAAAAGTGGAAGACCAAACCAATATCAAAGTAAACAGTGGATAAAATAATAAAGGATCTCAAGAGACCATATGATTACATGCTCTACATACTCCAAGCTCCACAATCACTGAACAACTTGAATATCACGAGGTTGTGCTAAAAACGTGGGAAATGTTACCTTTGCCCCTATCCCATAAAATAGCATATAAAAATGCACCATAGTTCCAAAGAAGGGGTGAGTATAAAAATCAGTAGGTTTTCCAAAATTAATTCCCTACTCATGCCACAAGGATAGAAAATTTAGCCACATTATATAAAATAGTTTATATAAAACAATTTCCCAAAACAGTTTATCACTAAATATAAATGAGTTCCAAAAACTATTTACAACCAACTGAAAAACAAAACTAAATGAAAAAAATTTCTAGGAAGTTATTTTTATAGAAAAAATAACTAATCAGTGCTTAAAACCCCATTCTTGATAGCATTTTGGAATACCCATTCCATAGTTCTCAACACACCCACACATGCATGCTTCGTTTGACAGTTCCATACTCATGAGCTCTCTCTCGTCCAATTACCTTGTGTCGCAATGAAACACGCCCTCGATCCAGGGTCACATCCCTTTTACCCCAATGGTAATCATCCCTTTCTAAGGGTCCATTAATCATGAGATCAAAACAACACTATTTATGCCAAATACTTCCATTTCCATAATAATCCATTTCAATAAAACTGAACTTTTATGGAAAACCAAAGTATAACCAATTTCAAAGAACCATTTAATTTCAATTTAACATTCCATTTTATTGAAAACATCTAATCCCAATCATGTTCCAACAATCTAGGAAAATTAATTTTTAAATTCCACATTTTAAAACCAAGAACCAAAGCACTCATTCAAAATCCCCAATTTTCCAGATTCCACAACCATCACTCAAGAATGTTTCCAACAAGTTTTTAACAACCAAAGAACAATCAATTCAGCACTAAAAATACAAATTGAAAAAAATAAAATCAGTTCTACTAATTATAGTCAAGAAAGAAGCCGCTTACTTCAAAAGGTTTTGATGATAACCACAACGAACAAAGAACGCATAAGAAAACCGGGTCAATTATTTAAGAAACCACCTTAGATATCTTCTCCTAGAAAGATCAAGACCAAACATAATCATACTTGGAATACAAACACCTATATATACCAATTATGGGCATATATATAAGAAAACGAGAGAATAGAAGAAGTAGATCTATGTAGATCTAAGAAACCGATCAAGAACGATGAAGAATGATCACATACCTCATGAATACGGCTTCACTTCACCAAGGAAAGGCTTCGGACCACCTCCAAAATGCTTGGGAGAGGTTATCCTAACTTCAAGGAAGATAAATTCCAAGTTATGGCCACTTAAGAGCAAAAATGATCCACTTAGAGGCAAAAACACGTGTGATTAAATTTTTTAGGATCTCACTTAAACGTCTGCATGGTTAGATTGCCCGGTTAGACAAACTGTGCACTAACTGTGCATTAGCTACTGCCTAGGCCGACCCTCGCCTAGATTTCTCACATGGTCTCTCTGACCATGCTCTCACTATGTGGGAGCCACTTCCTAAAGAGGACAAAAAATGCAAGGTTTGGCTGCATAGTTAGACAAACAATGCGCCTCCTATGCGACTTCCATTTTGCTTTAAAACTACTTTCAATGTTATCAAAACTCTCTCAACCATCACCCTTAAACTTTATAACCATGAAAATCATAAAGTGAGGGTTACATACCAGAAACTAGGGTTACTGCATTCTCCACACCATTGATCTTTCTTCCTTAGAATATAGAGAACCCTCACTCAACTGAAAGAGTTCCATCCACTCCTCCTTCACTTCCTTTTCATGTTCCCAAGTTTCTTCCCAAATCTAACCATGGTTCCATAAAACCTGCACTAGACCGATGATTTTTCCATGAAAGACTTTCTCTTGCCTATCCACAATCTGTACCAGGATATGTATCAATGAAGCACCCGAATCTAGGTCAATGTGATGCCATCTGATCAAATGGTCAGGATGAAGATGATATTTTTTCAACAGAGATTCATGGAACACATTATGCACTGAACTGAACCATAGTGGTAATTTCAATCGATATGCCACCTCTCCAAACCATTCAAGTATCTCAAAAGGGCCAATGTATCTAGGAGATAACTTGCATTTCTTCCCAAAATGATGATGTCCATGCCTTGGAGATATCCTCAAGAATACACGATCACCCAGTACGAATGACAACATTCTTAGAAGGTGATCTGCATAATATTTATGATGACTCTGAGCTATCTCCATCCAAATTCTAGTCAAATAGATTTACTTTATTGTTTTTTGGACAAGGATCGGCCCAATTATTGATGTTTCACCAGTTTCCACCCAACCGAGTGGAGAACGACAAGGACACCTATAAAGTGCTTCAAACAGAGCCATAAGTATTGAGGTAGGATAGATTTTATTGTATGAGAACTCAACCAAGGGTATGTGCTCCTCCCAAGAGCCACCAAAATCCAGTAAAAAATCCTAAAACATGTCTTCCAATGTCTGTATTGTTCTATCAGACTAGCTGTCTATCTGAGGATGATACATCGTTCTCATAGTAACCAAAGTCCCAAGGGAATTCTGTAAGGATTTCCAAAAAAGAGATGTGAACCTTAGATCTCTGTTAGATATGTTTGAAATTGGTACTCCAACTCTCTTTACCACTTCTTGGATATAGATTTTAGATACATCCTCCACCATATGAGTGTCAAAAATTGGAATGATATGAGACGACATGGTAATCTGATCCACTATCACCCATATGACATCGTGTTTCCTAACCGTTCTTGGAAGACCTGTAAAAAAACCATTACAATCTACTTCCATTTCCACATTGGAATAGGTATATACTTCAATATTCCCACTAGTCTCTAATGCTCTGCTTTAACTTGCTAACAAGTTAATCATCGTGAGACGAACTCGGCCACCTTCCTTTTTATGTCTCTCCACCAAAACTGCGCCTTTAACACCTTATACATCTTATGTGTACCTGGATGTATAACCCATCTCAAATGGTGGTAAGCATTAAGGAGTTATTCCTAACAAGCCATAGGTACAACTACACACTCTCTAAAGCACAATACTGAACTCCCATCAAGTTTTCAACCCTCAATGGTCTCCCCACCATTGATTTTTGAACTCATAACCAGACATTATGAATCAGATGTTTGTTCCTCTTTGACCATATTTACCAAATCTAGATCAAGCGTAGCTGAGAATAAAACTGAAACATCACCTTGGATTTCACATTCCACATGTATGTCGGCTAGAATTGAAATCAACTGCCATTCGTCTAAAGCTTCTTTCACCAACTGAGCATATGAAATTCTACTCAATGCATCTCCCACAGAGTTCCCTTTCCCTAGTGTATACAACAAGTCAAAGTCAAACATCTGGAGGTACTCCATCCATAACCTTTACCTCATATTCAAATCTCGCTGTGAGAAAATGTGTTTCAAGCTTTTTTGTTCATAAAGACAGTGAATTTCTCACCAAAAAGATAGTGTTTCCTTATTTTCAAGGAATGGACGACTGCAGCTAACTCCAAATCGTGTGTTGGGTAATTCCTCTCATGAACCCTCAACTACCTTGAACCATAAGCAACCACAAGGTCTCCATTCATGAGAACACATCCCAACCCTGATCCATAAGCATCACAGTACACCACATACCGCTATCCTGATTTTGTAAAGATCAAGATAGGTGCCGATGTAAGACGAACATTTAGTTCCTAGAAGGACTTATGGAATTCCTCTATCCATTGGAATGGAGCATTCATCTTTTTCATAACTATCATTGTCTATGATAGTCGTGAAAAATCACGCACAAAGCGTCAGTAGTAACCATCTAGACCAACAAAACATCGTATCTCAAAGACATTCTTCAGCTATTTCCACAAGATAACATCTTCTTTCTTTTCAGGATCAACAAAAACACCTTTTTCAAAAATGACATGGCCAAGAAAACATCCTTCCTGTATCAAAAAATCACACTATGATATTTTGTCATACAAGAAGTGATATCTTAGGATTTTTAATACTGTTTCCAGGAGTTTCTCATGGTCATCCCTTGTCTTTGAATACACCAAGATGTCATCTACAAACACAACAAAAAAAGAATCCAGATATTACTGAAATATCTGATTCATCAAATCAATGAAGACGATTAGTGCATTCGTTAGACTAAAAGGCATGACTACATATTCGTAGTGTCCATATCTACTTATGAAAGTTTTTTTTTCAGAATATCCTCCTTCTGAACTTACAGTTTGTGATATCCATATCGTAAGTCAATTTTTGAGAACCACTGAGATCCCCTTAATTGATCGAACATATCATCAATGCATGGAACTAGATATATGTTCTTTAACATAACTTGGTTAAGGATACAATAATCAAAAACATATCCAAAGAGGTACATATGATTTTTTCACGAACAAGACCGATGCTGCCCATAGAGATGTACTTCGTCGAATGAAACCCTTTCTTTCCATCTCCTCCAACCGCACTTTCAATTCCCTTAACTATGTTGGTTCCATCCTATTTGATGAAAGGGAAATAGGACTAGTCCCCGGAAGGAGATAATCATAAACTCCACTTCCCTTAGAGGTGGAAACCCTGAGAATTTTTAAAGAAAAAAAATCTATAAATTGATCCACACCTATTGGAAAACTATCTCCCACGATCTCTTCTATTGATTCCAAATTCAATAATACCAACTTGTAATAGATCTTTCCCACCATTGGTTCCAACCAACTCTTTTCCCCTATCTTTTCCATCATCTCTCTCCTAAAGAGATGCTCGATGTCGTCCTTAGTTGTGACTGTTCTCCAATAACAGTCAATGTGAGCCTTACACTTAATCAACCAATCCATGCCCAGGATTACATCATATAAATCCATGTCCAACATTGAGAAGTTCTATTTCATCTCAGCTTCATCAAAAGTTATAACACATGATCAACACACAAAGTATTGAAATTCTCTTTCATAGAGAGGATTTTGTAGTTTTAAAACAAAAGGCCTCAATTCCAACTTTAAAAAATGAAAGTCAACATCACGATAAGAAGTGAAAGAATGCGATGCACTAGTATCGAAGATCACTTTTACAAGGGTAAAATTCAAAATAATTGTACCTATCACCATAGATGGTCCAACCTGATCATCGATAATCATCTACTCAGTTCCATAAAATTTCATTGTCATTACACTATTCTCCTTGTTTCCTTGTTGGGATTTCCCTGGTTTATGAGTCTTGGTATTTCTAGAATCACCATGTCTAGCCCTTCTCTGCTGACAAGACTAATTCTATTTTCCTCACCCTATCGAATCATATGATGCTTGCGATGACTGAGAAGTGTCTCGAGCACCTGACCATGGAGCACTGTGACAATAGTGCTGAAGATGACCTATCTTGTTGCAATTATCACATTATTTAGGTTGTGTCGTACACTCTCTTTATGTATTTGAGCAAACCACATTGAAAGAAACATACTTTTCGCTGGGGTTGTGGAGGAAGGTTCATTGATCCAGTCATCTGATTTACACTTCCACCTTGGAAATAGGTGTTCCTTTTATGCTTAATTTCAGTGTTTGAGTTCCTACCATTCCCTGTGAGTATCATCATACCTCCTCCCATAGACCCTGAGATATCACTTTTTACCAGAGTTTCTCTATTCACCATCTCTGTATAATCTATAATATAGATTACTGAAATCTTTGATTGAATCTCCAACCGTAGCCCTGATTCGAAGATCTGTGCCTTCAAGGATGCACTTGATGCAACTTCTAGTTAAAACTGGACTAAATTTATGAACATATCTGTACACTCTATGACAGAGAGACTCTATAGTTTTAGGCTGAATATGTCCATTGTTTTCTGGATCTTAAATGTGCGAGGATTAAATTTTTTGTTGAACAATTTCTTAAAATCCTCCCATGTAAGGCTTTCTTCCAATTTAGCATACACGGCTAAATCCCACCACTGGCGTGCATGATCCTAGAGCATGTACGTAGCTATATTAACCATTAGCTCAACCAGTGTGCTGATGAAGTTGAAGATAAAATTAATCCTACTGAGCCACACCTCCACTTTCTCGGGTTCAGCATCACCCCAGAAGATCAGTTGATTCTACTTCATGAACTGGATGGTATGATTTACATACCTTGGCTCATTCCTTCGGTTCCCCATATCCATAGCTTGAAAATCCTAGAAGATAATCTAAACCAGCTCTTGGTTCACCCGTGGTTCAGGTGAAACCACATTCTCCACTACTTCTTCTGGTTGGATTCGATGATGCCTACCATGTGCCATTTTCTAAACCAACAATAAACTCCGTCAATCTCACTTTCTCGAAACTGATGGCTTATAATATCAAATTCTATCACATCAATATCACAACATTATTTTCCAAACCAAAATTTTTCCATGTTCAACTATTTTTGAAAACCTTCAACATGCTTTTTGAAAATTAAACCATTTTCAAAATACCAAGCATCCTTGTTTTAAAATCATTCATTTAAAATCAAATTTTTCATTTTTCAAAAATTTACACCATTCACAAAATCATAAATCCTTTCTCCAAATGAAATATCAAATCCTACTGGGAATTATTTCCTCAATAATCCATGTCATGATCGTCTCATTGTATAAACCCATGACAATGAGTTTTCTAAATCCTAGAAGTGTCTCCAAACACTTATGTACCCAAATCCCTGGTAACATGATGTTCAACAAAAAAGGGTTAGCTACGACATTTTATTATATGAATTTCATGTTATGAAAATCCTACTCCTACCTAAGATTTCAACCCAAGGAATTGACAAGAAATAATTTCATCTACAAGACCAAGAAAATTGATGACCACTTGTTATGAAAGGACCGAACAAGCTAATAAAAATTATACTACAAAGGAAGGACCAAACTGATACCATTTGTAATGACCCACCAATTATCATTGGCTTGAGAGTACAATGAGTCATTACTAGGCCTTATGCGACACCCCCAAGATGCCAATGGCTGGAAATAAATGCCGAAGGCTTTCAAATAAAAGTGGGAGATGATTTACCATTTATGAAATAAACTAATAAAACAACCAACCATAACTAAACATTCACTATATGATACATGAACAAATGAAAGAAAACTCAACAAATTCATGTATCTCAAAACCACATCCAAGTGTGCAACAGCGGAAGACCAAACTAGTATCAATGTAAACAGTGGATAAACTACTAAAGACTGTCAAGAGACCACAAGACTCCATGCTCCACATGATCCAAATTCCACAATCACCAAACATCCTAAATATCACAAGGTAGTGCTAAAAACGTGGGAAATTTTACCTTTTTACCTGACCCAAAAAATAACAAATGCAAAAGCACCAAAGTGAGAAAGAAGTGGTGATTATAAAACTCAGTAGGTTTTCCCCAATGACTTCCCTACTCACACCACTAGGATATAAAAGCTATCCACATTATATAAAATCGTTTATAGAAAACAATTTTCCAAAATAGTTTATAACGAGATATAAACGAGTTCCAAAAATCATTTACAACCAAGTGAAAAACAAAACTAAATGAAACCAATTTCCACCAAGTTATTTTTCCAGAAAAATAACTAATCCAAGCTTAAAAACCCATTCTTGATATCATTTTGGACTACCCATTCCATTATTCTCAACACACCCAAACACGCATGCTTTGTTTGACAGTACCATACTCATGAGTGGTCTCTCTTCCAATTACCTTATGTCCCAATGACACATTCCCTTGATCCAGGGTCACGTCACTTGTATCCCAATGGTACTCATACCTTAATAAGGCCCCGTTAAGCATGAACTCACACCAACACCATTTATTCCAAATACTTCCATTTCCATAATAAACCATTTCAATAAAAATGAACTTTTATTGAAAACCAAAGTACAACCAATTTCTAAGAAATATTTAATTTCAATAAAAAATTACATTTTATTGAAGACATCTAATCCCAATCATGTACCAACAATCCAAGAAAATTCCATATTTAAAATCCACATTTTAAAACCAATAACAAAATCACTCATTCAAAATCCCCAATTTTCCAGATTCCAAAACCATCACTCAAGAATGGTTCTAACAAGTTTTCAACAACAAAATCACAATCAATTAAAAACCAAAAATTCAATTTTAAATCATGAAAATCAGTTCTACTAAGTGTAGTTGAGAAAGAAGCCTCCTACTTCAAATATTTTGACAAAAACCACAACAAACAAAGAACGCACAAGAAAACTGGGTCGATTCTTTAAGAACCCACCTTAGATATCTTCTACTAGAAAGATAAAGACCAAATCTCACCATAATTGGAATCCACACACCTAGATATACCCATAATGGGTGTATTTCTAAAAAAATGAGAGAAGAGAAGAAGTAGATCTAAGTAAATCTAGGAAACTGATCAAGAACGATAAATAATGATCACATACTTCCAGAATATTGCTTTGATTCATCAAGTAAATCCTTCATATCACCTCAAAAATGCTTAGGAGAGGTTATCCTACCTTTAAAGAAGATAAATCTAGAGTTATAGCTACTTAAGAGAAAAAATTATCCATTGAGAGGCAAAAACGTGTGAGATCCACTTTTTTAGGACCTCACTTAAAAGTCCACACAGTTAGTTTGTATGGTTAGACAAAAAATGCATTAACTACTGCCTAGGAAGACCCTTGATTGGATTCCTCTCATGATCACCCTAACTGTGCTCCAATCGTGCTGGAGCCACTACCTCAAGGGGACAAAAAACACACGGTTTGGCCACAGGTTAGAAAAACTGTGTGCCGCATGTGGAAATTCTATTTTTCTTTAAAACTACTTCCAAAATTCTCCCAAATCTCTCAAACATCACCCTTAAACTTTATAACCATGAAAAACATCAAGTAAGGGTTACATACCAGAAACTAAGGGTACTAAAATAATTCATTTCCATTTTCTCAAAACAATTTCCAAATTTGTTTCAAAACAAAATTCTCTTTTTGATGTAAAACAAAATGAAAAAAAAGACTTTTTGAATTTAATTGATTTCAATATTAATAGATTAGTACATTTTGAAAAATTATTTTTTCCAAATTCCAAAAGAAAAAAATGCATTATAACCATTTATTCATAAAACATGTTTTTGATAATAAATATTTTACAAAACCACTTCATTTTCCAAAATGAGGTTTTAAAAACCAATCTCACTCATGGAACTACACAACCCTTCAAATAATTTTCATATAAATCACATCCAAAAATAGAAAAACTACACTCCTCAATCTAACTCCTGCATGTAAAGAATACCATTAGGATAAGTCCAAAATCATTAGGAGTACAAACAAATCAACCAGGAAATAAAAAGCATTTTTCACAGTTTGGCCACAAAAATTGAGAATCTGGGATCCAACCATACAACACACTCTGTAAAATACGTAGACCTAACCACATTGGCATCACATAGTTTCCCAAGTCTTTCATGCTAACTCTTCAGCTTAGGTGATCCTCTATTTCAATCTAAAAACTATGTAATGACCACCAATATCAATTACATACTCAATGGGGATAAAAAAAATCAATTATAATTTAAATCCCTCTCAAAAACTAAAAACAAACTCAAATTTTTAATTCAAAACACAAACATCCCATGGATGCTTGAGGCTCAGGATAAGAAAGAGAAAGATAAACTAACCCCACCCTTACATTTCATGATTTGAAAACATTAGTCACCAATTTACCATGAAATAACCAAATAATAAGGGAAACTAAATAATATTAGGCAAATTATAATGAAAACCCAAAACCTTCTTGGAAACCATTTTGTAACAAACCAAACAGAGCTACTATGAAACCCGACACCCAACTCGGACAACCACAAGGCTTGAAGAGAATTACCAATCCCCATGGAATGGAAAATAGTTCGTAGGAATCACAGTAGTCCCTTTGGAAATTATTTGTCCCAAAATAGATATAAAAGATTGTGGAATAAATAAAGAGAAAAATAAAGATACATTCCAAATTGGTCATAATGAAATGAACTTATCCCTCCTATTTGCATAAAAGAATATAAAAACACTATACGTACACTAGAGGATACGACAAAGAATAATAGATACAACATGAGACATAAATAAAAAAACAAAAAACCAACTCAATCCATGCCTGAGAAAACATTTATAAAACCACCATATGATCACTACCACCCAACTCACCCCACATTGGAATAAAAGAATGAAGAACAGATAAAACTAGGAACCTAGAACTTGAAATGTATATGTTTAAGCTAAAAATACCAGTAGTGTAATGTCATGGACCTCTCACGTCCATTCCATTGCTGAGATCAGGTGTTTAAGGTGTTTCAGAAGGTCAAGGTGACATATCCACAACAATTTTCCAAATTTCTAGTTATGTGAACAGTTCCATCAGTGTGGTCGATGTGAACAGTTCCATCGGTGAGGTCGATGTGAACAGTTCCATCAATGAGGTTGAGGTGAAAATTTCCATTGGTGATGTTTATGTGAACAGTTCCATCGGCGAGGTCGATCTGAGAAGTTCCAATGTTGAGGTCGCTGTGAACAGTTCCATTGTTGAGTTGGAGGTGAATAGTTCCATCAGTGAGGTCGATGTGAAGAGTTCATTCGGTGAGGTTGATGTGAAAAGTTCCATCGGTGAGGTCGATGTGAATAGTTCCATCATTGAGGTGGAGGTGAACAGTTCCATCGGTGAGGTCGATGTGAACAATTCCATCGGTGAGGTCGATGTGAATAGTTCCATCGGTGAGGTCGATGTGAACAGTACCATCGGTGAGGTCCATGTGAACAGTTCCATCGGGGAGGTCGATGTGAACAGTTCCATTGGAAAGCTCGATGTGAAGAGTTCCATCAATGAGTTTGAGGTGAACTGTTCCACTAGTTAGGTTGATGTGAACAGTTCCACCGATGAGGTCGAGGTGAACAGTTCCATCGTGAGGTTGAGGTGAAAGGTTCCATTGGTGAAGTCGATGTGAAAAGTTCTATCGGTGAGGTCGATGTGAACAATTCCATCGGTGAGGTTGTGGTGAACTGTTCTAATGGTAACCTTATGTGAACAATGTCATCTGTAGGCTTATGTGAATAGTGAAATGATGAGGTTCCAACAATATCCTCTTTCCTTTTTCCAAATTTTGAGTTCATGAACAGTGTTTCTAGAATGGTGAGGTTCAAATTGTAGCCTCATTCCTTTGTTAAATTTTTATTTCATGAAAAATGTTTCCAGAATGGTGAGGTTCCAACGACAGCCTCTTTCCGTTACCAAATTTCGTGTTCAAAAACAGTGTTTCCATCTTCCTACAGTTTCAACCCTTTGATGTTTACTTTGATGTAAAATGAATTTAAAGCCTCGTTTTAAGGAATCTAAGGTCGATTTAGAGGCCATAACTCCTATATTAATTTTCCTAAGGCTCAGGATTCTTTTACTTGGTCAAACCATGTGGTTTAATGTAATCCACTTTAAATGGAAAATCCATCGTGTCTTAAATCGCTGCTCCGTTAAATCTTCTAAAGGGATGGGGTATCTACTTCCCTAGTTCATACTCCTTGTTCTCAACTGTGATATGCTCAAAACATTCATTCCATCCTATAGGAGTTGTGAAATTAAACTTTCCTCCATGGATTGGTTCCCCTATATATTGATGCAAGCAATCAGTATTGACCAATCTTCGATATAAGGTATGATCTATCGTCATTCTTTTTGGGTTCATCTCCTTCTGTTTATCCTTTCCATTTTATGTAATGTCATCTCTATGTTCCTAATTGGTTTTTATTAGGTGTTGACCAGTGTGGTGGTGTCTCTACATCCTCGAGTGGATACATTTGTCATGGGGGGAGGAGATCGTAACCCGTTGTATGGATCATTCTTATATAAAAAACGTTAAAAACCATTTGAGGTAGGGGATTCATTTCTTCTCTTTTCTTTTACATGAAAATATAGAGTTAGCAAGTTTTATCCCACTTGATCACAATGGAATTGACATAATAAATATTGGAACTGGATAAATAAATTGATATCGATCGTATGTTATTGTCTCCTGTTTTTATAGATATTGTGATATCTATGCTTTCTTTGTTTAGCTTATAAATCTTGATGGAAATTGTTAAAGAACATAAATTGGATTTAATTGATAAATTTTTTGGATTAAGATAAAGAGGCATGAAAATGAATCTGGTTCTTCTTGTTGTAATTTGATGTTAATAAAATTTGTACAGTAAGCATGTTTAATATTTGTGATAGCCTACTATTTTGTTTTACCAAAGTTGGAACATACGAATAATAAATTAGTTAATCCAAGATGGATTAATGAACTAGTTATTTGATGAAAGATAATTCCTTGTAGGGTTCTGAGTTACCCTCTTGATTGTTTAAGGTCCAAGATCCCAATTGATATGATGGTTGTTTTCCTGCTTCTTGTTTTACAATTTGAGCCTGGGAGGGTATTGTGATATATGGAGGTAGGGATGCCTATTGGTTTTGGAAAGAGTTGATTCCTAGAGTGGTGAGATGCATCAGTTTATGCATGTGGGCATTAGGGAGGACACTGGGGGATGATAGAATGATTGGGATGTGAATGTTTGGATGCTTTCTAATCTTGTTGTTTGTTTATCTGCTTTACTTTCACCACTGCTCAAGGGAGCTAGTTTTATTACCCTCTTTCCAAAAGGGGTCAAGACGTGTGGGGTATGCCACGTGTTTTATGTGTTTAAATTATAAAGGGAGGATGGTTCTACGCTCTTGTTATCGGCATAAAAGACTTGACGGGTAGATCATCTACTCACCGTGTTGATCCCCTGTGTGTTTAGTAGCATAGAATGTTTTTCTAGAATGTTTGGGAATATGGGAAAGTAATTCTATAAATAAATAATTGAATAAATGATGTTAACCCCTGGGGTTGGAGCATGCTGGGGCGCAATGCTAAGGTTGTAATTTGAAGGAACAGTTAAATTTGGGTGTGATGATAATGAAATAAAATGTGGAAATTATTGATGGTTAATTAATGATTAAATAATTAATTAACATAATGTGAAACTGATAAAAAGATAATGATGTAATGTATTAAATATCTCTAAATAATTGTGTGCTTATAGGATATCCCGTGTTAGAAGTGGAAGCCGGGAGTCTGAGAGATGTTAGCTGCACTTGAGTCTAAGACTAGGTTATGTCCATAGTGTGGTTTTGAGCTATAGTATATTATGTACTTTTTGTGTTTCTATATGATACTCCACCCCATTAGTTAGGTCAACTGACACCCCTGGGATTATGTGCCCTAGGGGGTGTCTTCCCCAACATTCTGGTGGGAGGATGGATGGCTGGCTACCCCCATTGGCCCCACTCTCTTATCTTGGTGGTTACTTATGCTGGTATGAACAATGGTTAGTTTAACCCATATATGTGTGTAGAGGTCTGTAATGGCTTGTGGTTATTCACACACATATATTATGGATATAGTTTCTTATAGACTACTATAGGTGTAATGTGTATAGGTTTCGATGGATTGAGGATCCTTAGTCAATTTATGGGCTGTAATGGCTTGAGGTATAATACCAAATGTATGATACATGTTATAAAAGTTGTGGTGGCTCCCAATAACTACCTGGTTACTTTGCTTACATGGACGTGGTGGTTTTGTTGCATGACGTGCATGTTGTGGTTCTTCTCTTAAGAGTCTGTTGGCAATAATTTTTACAGAGAGATGCTTAGGAAGTGCGACATCAGGGAAAATTGACAAACCCGTGTGTAAATCGTAGCGGGGTACCCTTGATATTCATTATTATATTATATAATCTTGTATGCGTTACCTCGTGAGAGTAACCATGGTGAGGTTGGGAACACAGTATACCTATTTAGGTGATGAGTTTGTTTCACTTGTTGTTCACCAAGATTTAACATGCTTTCTTTAGATTTGAACAAGATGCTCCGGGGAGGATCCTACTGAGTGTACTCTTATACTCACACTATGTATATATAAAATGTTTTTTCAGGTCACTTGGAGAAGGTTGGAGATTGGGTTGGTTTTTACTAGATTGGGGTTGCAGGAGCTGTTAGGGATTCGTGGTCACTACTGTTTTCACTTTCTTTTGGGTACTTGAAATTTTCCCAATTCAGTTGTATTAGTTTTTCATGACATTACATATGTGCACTTGGTATTTCTTTTATATTGCAGTCTGAGTTGGATTTGGTTGGTTTCTGTCTTATCTCTATATTCTGCATGTGTTCTCTTAGAGGGTAATGCCTCCCATTTGTGTTTTTAATATACCCTTAGTGCTAGTTTCCAACCAGGGGCCTACTGGAGGCGGGACTCGGGGGTTATTATCTCCCTTCTCACATTTCCGGCCTAGGGTGGGTACATATTGTGGGGATAGGGTCGTGATAGAGTGGTATCAAAGGATTTGGCTGAGAGATAGGATGGTGTTTGGTGTTAGGCACTAGTGAGGTTTCATGGGTTGGTAGGGAAATAGTGACAGTCAAGTTTAGAAAGTGATGTAAACACTGGATATTGGATGACACATAGGCGTTTAGGTCCCCCTATGATCTAATGCACATACCTTTATGTTTACAATGGCTACTAAACAAGGTGATTCGGGTTTCATGGTAGAGACCTAGGAAAGATCATGGATAATTCTTCTTTGTGCCAGTGTTTGAATGGGTAGACCTTGGGATAGGTTAACCTAAAATGAATGAAAGAAAATAATTAATTAATTAATGTTGAGTCTTCCATATTACAAGTTTAGGAGCTCTAAATATTTGTTATTTTGCAGGTATGGATCCAGGGTGACATCCTCATTAGGATCGCATAGAAGATGTCTAACAGGCTATGCTAGCAGATCATCGCCGAGTAGAGGTTGAAGATGATGACACTTGGAGGAGGACACTCCAAGAGTTTCAGCACCAGAGTCTGCAGAAGTATGAGGGCCCCGTTTCAGATGCAGGCATGGAAGACTGGTTGGATGAGGTCAAGATAGGCTTCAGTTCGATCCGTACTTGTAAAGATCACTGGGTGTCCTTGGTTGTTATGATGATCTGTGGAGTTGCGATGCAGTGGTGGTTCTTGTTCCTCGGGGATCATGAGGAGTTGGCGATCTCATGGGAGGTGTTCCGAGACAAGTTTAGAGTCGATTTTCATTCTTCAACCGCGAAGGCGTCTAGTTGCCAGAAGCTTCTTACCCTTCGATAGGGGAGCTTTATAGTGTGAGATTTTGGAATCCATTTCAAGAACCTTTTACGATATACTTCAGACATGTTTCCAAATTAGGAGGAAAGAGAGAGGAATTTCGAGGAGGATTTGCATCCAGAGATCCAGCTCCAGGACACCCCCTTTATGCTGAAGACATATATTGAGGTGCTGGAAAGGGATGAGGTCGTTGATAAAACATTGGATAGAACCAGATTATCACTAGAGGGGAGTCTTCATGACTCCTCATGAAGCAGAACTGTGGTCCGGGGTTCTCGGTTTTTAGGGTAGAAGAGTTTCTATTCATCTAGGGGTAGGTCCCAGCCCTCAGTATCTCGAATCTATGGGGGAAACATCTCTCAGGACAATTACAAGGGATCAGGTGTTTGTTTTTCTTATGGTGGTCGAGGTCATCGGCAGTGAGAGTAACCAACCTTTGTGAGTAGTCATCGTGCACCAGGTGTTCCTCTCTAGGTTCCTCAGTTGAGGTAGTTACAACCGAGGAAGTACCAGTAGGTACCACTAGCTTTGGATCTACATAGGGTAGATAGGGCAGGAAGATGAAAACCTTGGGATACTCCCCCACCTCAAAGAGTAGAGCACAGTCGTGGTGGTGGTCATCATCATGGTAAGAGAGGCCATGAAGGAGGTTGTGGTCAACTTTATGCTTTAGTGTTTCTAGCACCAGGCGAGCCAGATGTCATTCGAGGTACCCTTTGCGTGTTTTATACCTTGGTGTATGCCTTGTTTGATTCAAGAGTGAGAACTCCTTCATATCACCTACCCTTTTCCATGATTTGGGACTTGAGGTAGAGAGACTTCCAGTTACTTTGGTGTTGACTACATCAGTTGGAGGTTGAGCTGACTTGTTTGAAGTATGTAGAGACTGCGAGCTAGTGCTGGGGCAACGCCACTCTTGGGGAGATTTCCTATGTTTACAGATAAAACCATATGATGTCATCCTCGACATGGATTGTTTGTATTTGGTGTAGGATATCATGGATTTCTTCAGGAGGCAGGTTGTGTTCTTGGATGCGGATGGAGAGCTAGTGGTTTTTTTTAGTGAGCGAGACCCTCAGATAGGTTAGAGGTTTATTCCTTCCTTAACATATTTGATGGTTGAGATGATGCTGAGTTCTTCAGAGGTTCAACATTTAGTGTTTCCTAGGGCCATAGAAGAGTACCCTGATGTCTTTCTAGAAGAGGTTGTAGCATTATCCCCTTGACGAGAGATCAAGTTAGGGATCAAGATACAACCAGGAGCATGTACTATCTCTATTTATCCTTATAGGATGGTAGCTTATGAGTTACGAGAGATATGTATACAGCTTTATGGACTATTACAGTGCGATTTTGTTTGGCCTAGAGTGTCACCATGGAGTGCACCGGTTTTTTTGTAAAGAAGGCTAATGGTAGTTTGTGGTTTTGTGTCGATTATCGTCGCTTAAATAAAGTGAAAGTAAAAAATTGTTATCCTCTTCCGTGGAATGATGATTTATTCGATCAACTGAAGGGTGCAAGTTGGTTATCAAATATCAACTTGTGTTCAGGATATCATCAGATACGAGTGAGGGATGTGGATATCCCGAAGACTGCTTTCTGTTGTCGTCATGGACATTACAAGTTCATTGTATTTCCATTCGGTGTGACGAATGCTCCAACTATGTTCATGTGATGAATGAACGCGACATTCCTAGATAATTTCATGGTGGTTTTCATCGACAATATCCTTGTGTACTCCATTTTTGAGTAGGAGCATACAGAGCATCTACACGCCATTTTTTGAGTTCTTCGTCAACATCAGCTATTTGGGAAGTTGTTTAAGTGTGAGTTTTTGGCTCGAGATGTCCGTTTCTTGGGGAATGATGTGTATTAGCAAGGATTAGTTGTGGATCCATCAATGATAGAAGTAGTTGTGTCTTGGGAAGCCCCCAAGACAGTGTCAGAGGTGAAAAGTTTCTTTGGCCTCATAGGCTACTACAGGAGGTTTGTAGCCGATTTCTCCCAAGATGCGACACCTCTGACAACTTTGACCAGGAAGGATCAGGCGTTCATATAGACTGATCCATGTTAGGAAACTTTCATGTATCTAATGGAGAAGTTAGTAAGTGCTCCAGTTCTTTATCTTCCAACATAGGGAGTTCAATTTGATGTTTTCTGCGATTCTTCACATCTGGGGTTAGGTTGTGTTCTAATGCATCAGAGATTAGATGTTTCTTATGGGTATCAGAAGTTAAGTCCCCATCAACGTAACTATTCCAACCATGATATTGAGTTGATAGTCGTGATGTTCACTTAGAATTTGTGGATACATTACCTCATTGGTGAATTCTTTGTGGTTTTCATCGATCATAATATTTTGAGGTATGTTTTCTCCCAGCATGACTTGAACATACAACAATATCGGTGGATGGAATTATTACAGGAATAAGACTTCAAAATATCGTATACACCTGGAAAGGGGAATGTTGTAGCTGATGCACTGAGTCAGAAATCAGGTAGTGATGCAGTGCGTGAATCTGGTGATTTATGGAGAGTAATGGAAGAAATTTCAGCATTACATCTCGATATGGGAGAAGTTGGGGGTAGAGGTTTTATTTTCTAGATGACGGTGTAGTAATCTCTGGTGCAACAGGTGGAAGAGTCCCAGTTGGGGGATCTTTAGGTGGAGGTCTAGAGAGATCGAGTTGTTTGTGGCGAGGCCACTGATGGTTGGTCTAAGGATGAACAACACTAAGTGTTGTATAACAGAAGGATATTTTTTCCTTTGGCGATGTGTGAGGCGGTTCTCAGAGGGTTCCATAGTTCTTCTTTAGCAGTGCATCCTAGCATGGAAAAGATGTACTAAGCCTTGAGGAGTCAGTTCTGGCGGCCTAGGTTGAAGTGTGCAATTGTGGAATTTGTGTCTCGATGTTTGGTCTGCCAGAAGGTCAAGGTAGAGCATAGTTTCCCCGGTGGTTTTCTCCAGCCATTAGATTTTCCTCAGTGGAAGTGGGAGGACATATCAATGAACTTTGTTACTGGTTTACCTCGAGCTTAGAGAGGAAATGATGCTATTTGTGTGGTAGTTGATTGTTTAACAAAATTATCCCACTTAATAGCCATAAAGGAGTCAATCCCAGTGGAAGTTTTGTCATGGAAGTATATAGAGAAGTAGATGAGACTTCATGGAGTCCCAAGGATGATCATTTCTGATCGAGATCCTTGTTTTACAACTAGGGTGTGGAGATGTCTCCTATATTCTTTCGGTTCACAATTATGCCTTATCACAACTATTCATCAGCAAACGGATAGTCAGCCAGAGCGAGCCATCAAGAATCTTGAAGACATGTTATGATCTTGTGTCTTGGATTTTGGAGGTTTGTGGATAAGGCACTTACCCCTAGTGGAGTTTTCTTACAACAATAGTTTTCACTCCACTATCGGTATGGTGCCATTTTAAGCCTTGTAAGTCCGACCTTTCCATTCTTCATTTTGTTGGAATGGGGTCGAGGAGTCAGCAATTCTCATACTAGAACTAGTGCAGAATACAATAGAGATGGTTTAGGTGATTTGTGAGAGGATGAAGATAGAATATAATCGTCAGAAATCAAATGCCGATCAAAGGAGGAGACCCTTAGAGTTTGATGTTGGGGATCATGTGTTTTTGAAGGTAAATCCACATCATGGGCAACGCATGTTTCGTCCTGGGAGTAATATTTCTCCCTGGTTTGATGGTACTTTCGAGGTTTTGGCATGTGTTGGAGCCATGGCATATCAGATAGTGCTTCCCCCATAGAAGAACCAAATAAATGATGTTTTACCATGTATCACATCTCTGTCATTATCTTCATGATGACTCTAATTTCATCGATTGGGGAGAGATCAATGCTGATGATGATGCAACATTTTAGGAGTGACCTATATAGATCCAGGATCACAAAGAGAAGGTGTTCCGTGGGTGTTCTATCCCCTTGATTTGTGTCTTGTGGTAACACTATGGCATGCAGAAGAGTACCTAGGAGCATGAGTCATAGATATGTGCTCAGTACCCATAGTTGTTTGATGTTTAAGTATTTTCATGTAACGATGTCCCCTTTATGGTTATAGACATTTCGTGTTTAGGAGATGGCTTTATTTGGTTGATTCTTGTGGATTTATCTCTTTTGAGAGGTATCTCGATGGGTGGGTTTTCAGACTTCTTTTATATTTCCTTTTAGGATGGTTTTGAATTCTTGAGAATGAGAATGTTTTGTGAGGTATCTGATGTAATGGCCCAGACCACTACCACAAAATTGGGTTTTCGTAGCGCCACCCTTCAACAACGCTAAAAAAGCCCTGATAGAGGGGGGGGGGCTTTATCAGCGCTAAAAAAAGTGCTGATAAAGGATCACTTTTAACAGCACTAAAAAAGTGGTGATAAAAGGCCCCTTTTATCATATATTTTTTAGCGCTGATAAAGTCCCCCCTCTATTAGCACTTTTTTTAGTGCTGTTAAAGGGGACCCCTTTATCAGTGCTTTTTTAATAGCGCTGATAAAGGGGGGCTTTATCAGCGCTTTTTTCCGAGCCCTGATAAATTTTATATTTCAAAAAAAAAATTATGAAAAATAATATATTGTTATATAAGTATATTAGTATTGATATTAATATAATATATATTTTCTAAAAATGTTGTAGATAAGTATAAATATACTATTACATTTAATATATAAGATATTTAGTGAAGATGGCTTTAAATTTTTTTAAAAAATATTAGTAATTAATAATTTGTGAATTATCATCGATTAATAATCATTTAATAACAATTTTAAGACACAAAAAATCAAAAAAATAAATAAAAGATCTAAAATAAGTTGAAAATGTAACTCAAACTTCAAACGGTCATAACTTTTGATCCAGGTGTCCATTTGAGCTCTACAACATATCAAATCGAAGCCTGCAATGATCTCTACGCGCTATTGACACAAGAAAAGCTTCTATCACATTTTTCAAGGACAAAAAGGCCCAAAAGTCCTCCAAAACATAGTTCTTAGTCGGGATACGCCAATTTCTTAACATTCAAACAGTTATAAATTCTGATCCGGATGTCCGTTTGGCCTGTACCACATATAATATCGAAGATTGATTCATTTTCTTAGATTTGACTGGTAGTGGAGATGAAACGAGCTTATGGATTATAAGTTATAGTTGTTTTAACATTCTATGGCTTTCCAAATACAAATATATATTTATTTATTCGTAAATATACGTGTGACTGTGTGTGTGTGTGTCTGTGTGTTTGTGTGTGTTGTGTATATGTATGTATATTTGTATTTATTTATTTATCTATAAACACACATAAAAAACATATTTTATAAATGTATTTAAAACTAATCTTATAAAAATATATATTAGTATGCAAATAAATATACAGATAAGAAATTATAACTAAATATATATATAAATAATTATAAATATATATTAATATACGAATGAATATATATATACTATTATATGAATATATATAAGTATTAATATAACTAATTATATTTAAATTAATATGAATCTATATTAATATACGAATAAATATAACTATATATATATAAATATATATAAATATATATAAATATATATTAATATACAAATAAATATATATATACTAATATATGATTAAATTTATATGTATTAATATAACTAAATATATTTATATTAATATGACTCTATATTAATATACGAATAAATATAACTATATATATATATATAGATAGATATATCATTAAATAGAGGAAAAAACGGGATGGCATAGTGGTAAAGGTGCAGGTGCGCAAGGGGGGAGGTCGCGGGTTCGAGTTCTGGTAGAAGAAAGGAGGTGCGCGTGTGAGGGGGATGCACATGAAGGGAAAATCTTGGGAGAGTGTCAGGGGGGTTCCGCCTAGCACTGATGGGGGGGGGGGGGGGTCAAGCGCGGTTAAAAGATCCCCCTACATTATATAATTATTTTTTATTTTTTTTATTTTTTGTTTCACTTTTATCAGCGCTTTTCTGAGCGCTGATAAAAGGGACCCCCCTTTATCTTCACCTTGATTAAAAGTGTTTTTAGAGCTGTTAATGTGCTTTTTTAGCACTGATAAAATCCATATTTGTAGTATTGGACCTCTCATGTCCATTCCTTTGCTGAGATCAGGTGTTTGAGGTGTTCCGGGAGGTCAAGGTGACATATCTCCAACACTTTTCCAAATTTCCAGTTATGTGAACAGTTCCATTGGTGAGGTTGATGTGAACAGTCCATCAGTGAGCTTGAGGTGAACAGTTCCATCATTGAGGTCCATGTGAACAATTCCATTCCTATGGTTAAGGTGAACAGTTCCATCGATGAGGTAGATGTGAAAAGTTCCATGGGTGAAGTCAATGTGAACAGTTCCATCATTGAGATCGATGTGAACAGTTCCATTGGTGAGGTTGAGGTGAATAGTTCAATCGGTGAGGTTCATGTGAACAGTTCCATCGGTGAGGTCGATGTGAATAGTTCCATCTATGAGGTCGATGTGAACTGTTCCATCGGTGAGATTGAGGTTAAGAGTTCCATCGGTAAGGTCAATGTGAACAATTCTATCGGTGAGGTCGATGTGAACAGTTCCATTGGTTAGGTCGAGGTGAACAGTTACATAGGTGAGGCCGATGTGAACAGTTTCATTATTGAGGTCGATGTGAATAGTTCCATCGGTGAGGTCGATGTGAACAGTTCAATTGGTGAGGTCGATGTGAAAAGTTCCATCAGTGAGGTAGATGTGAACAGTTCCATCGGTGAGCTCGAGGTGAATAGTTCCATCAGTGAGGTCGATGTGAACAGTTCCATCGATGAGGTTGATGTGAACAATTCCGTCCGTGAGGTTGATGTGAACACTTCCATCAGTATGTTTGAGGTGAACATTTCCAACGGTAACCTTATGTGAACAATGTCATCGGTAGGCTTATGTGAATAGTGCAACAATGGGGTTCCAACAATAGCCTCTTTACTTTTCCAAATTTTGAGTTCATGAATTGTGTTTCCAGAACGGCGAGGTTCCAACGATAGCCTCTATCCTTTTCCAAATTTTGAGTTCGTGAATAGTGCTTCCAGAATGGTTAGGTTCCAACGGTAGCCTCTTTTCATTTCCAAATTTCATGTTCTTGAACATTGTTTCCATCTATATATAGTTTTGCCCCTTTGATGTTTCCTTTGATGTAAAATGCATTTAATGCCTCGTTTTAAAGACTATAAGGCTAATTCAAAGGCCATAACTCTAATATTAATTTTCCTAAGGCTCGGGATGCTTTTACTTGTTCAAACTGTGTGGTTTAACATGATTCGATTTTAATGGAAAATCCAACATATCTTAAACTGCTACTCCGTTAAACCTTATAAAGGGACAAGATATCTTCCTCTATAGTTCTTCATACTTGTACTAAACTGTGAGATTCTTGAACCTTTAATTCCATCCAGTAGAAATTATGCAATCAAACATTCCTCCTTAGATTTGTTCCCCTTTGTTTTGATGCAACAAAGTAGTATTGATCAATATTTGATATAAAGAATGATCTATTGTCATTATTTTTGGGTTCATATCATTCTGTTTCTCCTTTCCCATTTATGGAATGCTATCTCTATGTTCCTAATGGGTTTTTCTTGGGTGTTGACCTGTGTGTTGGTGTCTCTACATCCTTGGGTGGATACAGTTGTCACAAGGGGGACGAGATCATAGCCCGTTGTGTGGCTCATTCTCATATAAATAACTTCAAAAACTATTTGAGTAAGGGTATTCATTGCATCTCTTTTCTTTTACGTGCAAATGTAGAGTTAGCATGTTTTAGTCCACAGGATCACAATGGAATTGACATAATAAATATTTGAACTAGATAAATAAATTAATATCGGTCGTATGTTATTGACTCTTATTTTTCTAGATAGTGTGAAATTTATTCTTTCTTTGTTTAGATTTTTGTTTTTGGTGGAAATTGGTGAAGAATGTAAACTATAATTAATTGATAATTGTTTGGTTAAAGATAAAGAGGCATGCAACTGAATTTGGTTCTACTTGTTGTAATTTGATGTTAATCAAATTGGTGCAGTAAGCATGTTTAATTATTTGTGATATCCTACTGTTTAGGTTTCCCAAAGTTGGAACCTACGAATAATAAATTATTTAATCCCAAATAGATTAAATAACTAGTTGTTAGATGAAATATAATACCTTATCGGGTTCTAAGTTACCCTCTTACTTGTTTAAGGGCCAAGAGACCAATTGATGTGATGGTTGTTTTCCTGATTCTTGTCTTGTGATGTGAGACTAGAAGGCAGTTGTGATATGTGCGGGCAGGTATACCTATTGGTTATAGAATCAATTGACACATAGAGTGGCAAGATGCATTGGTTTATGCATGTGGGTATCGGGGAGGACATCGAGGGATGATGGAACGAGTTGGATGTGAATGTTTGGATGATTTCTAATCTTGTTGGTTGTTTATCTCCTTTAATTTCCCCACTGCTCAAGGTAGTTGGTTTTCTTACCCTTCTTCTAAAAGGGTCAAATACGCGCAGGGTATGGTATGTACTTCTTGTGCTTAGCTTTTCAAGGGAGGATGGGTCTATGCTCTTGCTATAGGTGGCAAATACTCGACGAGTAGTTCATCTACTCACCGTGTCGACCCCCCTTGTGTTTATTAGCATAGAATGTTTTTTCTAGAATTCCTGGGTATATGGGAAAGTAATGATATAAATAAAAAATTGAATAAATGATGTTAACCGATGGCACTGGATATTACTGGGTTGCAATGTTGAGGTTGTAATTTGAAGGAATAGTGAACTTTGGGTGTGATGGTAATGAAATAAAATGTTTAAATTATTGATGGTTAATTAATGTTTAAAGAATTAATTAACCTAATGTGAAACTGATAAAATGTTAATGAAGTAATGTATTAAATCTCTCTAAATAGTTGTGTGCTTATAGGATATATAGTCTTAGAAGTGTCAGTCGGGAGTTCGAGAGACGTTAGTTGCAGTTGAGTCTAAGAATAGGTTATGTCAATAGTGTAGTTGTGAGATATAGTATATTCTATAATTTTTGTGTTTTTATATGCTACTCCACCCTACCAGTTAGGGAAACTAACACCCCAGGGATTCTGAGACCTAGGGGGTGTTTTCCCCAACATTCTGGTGGGAGGATGGATGGCCAACTACCCTCTTTAGCCCCGCTCTCTTCTCTTGGTGGTTACTTGTACTAGTAAGCACAATGGTTAGTTTTACCCATATATATGTGTATAGGGCTGTAATGGCTTGTGGTTATTCCAACACACATATTCTGGATATAGTTTTCTATTGACTACTATAGGTGTAACGTGTATAGGCTATGATGGCGGGAGGATCTTTACTCGGTGTATGGGATGTAATGGCTTGAGGTTTAATACCCGATGTATGATACACGTTATATGATCTGTGGTGGCTTCTAGAAACTACCTGGTTACTTTGCTTACGTGGACATGGTGGTTTTGTTGCCCGAGGTTCATGTTGTGGTTCTTCACCCAGGTTTCTGCAGGCAAGACTTTTTGGAGATAGATTATTTGGACGTGCGATGTTAGGGAAAAGAGGAAAACTGGTGGGGAAGTAGTAGAGAGGTACCCTTGATATTCTTTATTATATTATATACTTGTTTATGTGTTATGTGGTGAGAGTATCCATGGTGAGGTTGGGAACTTATTATACCAGTTTAGGTGATGAGTTAGTTTCACTTGTTGTTCACTGTGCTTTAGCAAGCTTTCTTTACTTTTTCATGAGAGGCTCTGGGGAGGATCCTACTGAGTATACTCTTATACTCACCATATGTATATATAAACTATTTTTTCTGGTCACTTGGAGCAGGTTGGAGATCAGGCTGGTTTCTACCAGCATGGGGTTGCAGGAGCTGTTTGGGCTTCGTGGTCACTACTGTTTTCACTTTCTTTTGGGTACTTGCAGTTTTCCCCTTTCAGTTGTAGTATTTTGGCATGACATTAAGTATATGCACTTGTATTTATTTTATATTGGAGTTTGAGTTGGAGTTGGTTTGTGTATGTCTTATCTCTCTATTCCGTATGTGTTCTCTTAGAGGGAAATGCCTCCCATTTGTGTGTTTAATATACCCTCAGTGCTAGTCGCCAACCCGAGGCCTATTGGAGGTAGGACTCGGGGGTTATTATCTCCCTTCTCACATTGTCAGCCCAGGAGGGGTATACCTTGTGGGGAGGGGGTCGTGATAAGTAGGTCACCAAAACCCAATGAATATATGAAATATTTTTCATAAGGAAATTAAAAAAATTCTAGTTTGAAAAAATACTGGAATGTAAATTTTTCTTATATATCTTTTATGGAAAACAAAATTCCATAATTATCTTTAAAAAAATATCTAATGGTTTTCCAAAATTGAATACACTTCATTAAAAATTTTCCCACTAGCCTAGGCCATTTAAAATCCACAAAATCATTCACTTTTCTCAAGAAAACAAGTCATTTTATTTATTTAAATGAAAACGGTTAATTTGAACCATCAAACCAGTTAATGCCATCTCAAAATCAAAACAACCACATTGAAATCTGGTTTAAGAACCAAACAATACTCATTAATTTCAAAACAGGTTTTCAAAACATCCTTCAAATTTCATTTTTCCAAAGGAAACGAACAAACACACAAACGGGTCAAGCATTATAGAATAGGATACATCCATGGAACAAGGCATATATCAAATATAAAGTAGAATAGTTTCTATATTAATGAATGTAGGGGAAATGATACAAATAAAAACTAGATCAAAATTACATCAATCAATAACCAACTAAGTAATTGAGTATTCCATGGGATCTACCATTTGTATTATCATCATATGAAGCACCTAACCATATAAAATTATACCAAATCACTAATTAGAAACCAACATCCACTAATGTTCAAACCAAAATTCATCTAACTAGACCACCTGATCCTCATTGCGATGAAAAAACCTCCTATACCTTGTACCTAGAATGACTATAGGGACACTAGTGGTGTGTGAACCAACTAGAATTATAGAATATGTCACCCAGTTTTTGCCCATGTCACCCTGACCAGAAAGGAAGTGAGACATAAGAAAATGCAAGTCAAGTCTAACACTAAAGAAATAACCATCTCTAACCCTCACCCCTAACACCCAATAATAAATAACCCTATATAAAAAATATAACCATGGTATAATCAAGAACATTTCCAGAAAATGGGAGCAACAATCATCTCATAGATATCAGTAACCCACAAAAGGAAAAAAAAGCCTCACATAGTGATAAAGAACCCACACAAGTTGTAATCAAGTCAAGTTGAAATCAAGGGGTTCCTATCAAATTATCAATTTTAAAAATAATTTGAAAACTAGTCCTTTAACACCAAAACATGTCATAGGATGCCAAGCCCTTTAATATTTCATAAAATGACATTCCAAACACTCTTTATAAAATGATGGAAAACATAGACCATATAAAAACATTTAAGACCATCCTTCCAAAATGGGTCTTATTCTTGGAAATACGAAACGTGGACTAAGACATTTATTTCTATCAAACACATTTCAAAAAATCTTTTAATTCATTTTTCATAGGGGTTAAACCACATACACAATTAAAATCACAATTTTAAATCCATTAAAGAACCCCTTTATAAATTATATTTAAGTCTATCAAAAACCAATTTAAAATATAGTTCTTACTCATTAAAATCCAAAACTAGATCAAAATATAACTCCTATCATGAAAAGAAGTTAAAAATGACACTATAGGATTTTATATAATATCAACACATATAAAATTTCGATTTCAAACTTGAAAAAATGAAGTTTAAAAGAGAATAAAATTATTCCAAGCTCAAAACACAACAAAATGGTTTTTAAAACATCATAAGGGTATTAAATATAATAATTCATTCCATAAAATTCATTTAGAAAGAACAATAACACATTGAATTATAAAATGAAACAATTCCATAGAAACCCCTACTAGGAAGAAGTGAAAACCAAGCCAAAAACATGTCACTTTAAATAAAGAGCACACCCACATGGATAACAATAGTGTCTGTAAACCCAACACACCAAAAACCCCAACATTAGATCCACTCAAAAAAATGAAATAAGCCACCATATATCTATAATTCATAGGGGAAACCATAGAAAATAGATGATAGAGAGGGAAGGTAAGTGGAGAGAAATAGAGGAATCTATACCATAATATCTTATAGAAATCAGCAAATATAAGGAAATAATCAAAGCTGGAGTAGGTTGGAGATACAAAAAGGGATCCCAATAGCTGGATGGAAAGAATGGGAGATAAGAGGGGTGAAACACATATTAATTCAAAGAGGTAAAATAGAAAATTACAAAAATTAAATACCTTGTCAAGTAGCACATTTTGTCCACACAAATTTCCAAACTATGCACTAACTATTTCTTGGACACTAACTAGGATAGAAACCCCTTGCATGGTCCACCTTGGGTACCGAAAAGTTGGAAAACCAATGCTCCAACCATTACATTTAGAACTATCAAAAAAGTAAATTCACTTTACATGTTTTCTATACAATCTACCAAACTATAATAAAGCCATGCAGCAGACTCCAGACACACTGGAGAACTTGCACAATTTCTCCTTATGGATCATACATTTTAGACATAACCATGCATAACCATACTGAGAGGTCATGCATAGTTAAAACTTAATTGAGGATGATTATCATGAATAGAGGCTGCATAGTTTTCCTCTAACATTAACTTTTACCATGCATAGATGTTAAGCAATGAGAGTTTCCATGTTTCAAGGCAAAACCCCTTGGAAAATCCAATCAAAACTCATCCTCATAAAATAATACAAAAAATAAAATATAGTGACATAAGGGATGTAAAAAAAGATTAATAGCATATATATTCTAATGTAATTAGAAATAGAAGATAATTCAAGATAGTGGTATCCATATATATAAATATCAAGTATGTTTTGGATTCTGATGAAGCTAATGAATTATAATATATTTAACGATTTCTTCTAGTTCATGGAATTGTACTTTTGGAACTAACCAAGACGTAAAGATTATAACATAGGATAAAAAGGTTATACTCTATGATATCAACTCATGGGAAGATTCACTCAAGGACCTGAATTCATAGACAATAGAGTAACCATGTAGAAAAATATAATGGACCTTATGAATAAAGCCATAAGTCATCATAATAATGATCTTATAATGTGAGAACTAACAATTAGACCATTAAAAAGTTTTATCTAATGAAAGTGGGAGTGTTGTAAAAGTTAGTTCCCTAGACCAAAATACAAAAGTAATGTTTAAATACCAAATCATATATACATATTTATGCATGATGAATACTTTCCAAAATAGTGTCAACAATTCTACATCCACAATTTACATTGTAACATCCTTAGATTATTTATCAGATCAATAGGTTATAAAATTTCCCACCTATAATAATAACCTAGAAATATTATGACTAGAAACCCATGGCCAATACATCCATACCATGATCTCCACCTCATCTATATACCTCTATATCCATGACCATCATATGAAAAACTGACCACATCATGACATCAATTGGGACAAAGAGAAAATAAAAATCAGGATTGAACATAATAAATATAAATTACAGTTGATTCATTGATAATATTTAACCATACTATAGAAATGAATAACCATCATGAATACCTTATGAAGAATGATGTGGATCAGAATAGTAAACCTCATTCCTACTACTGGAATCCGTCACCTACAATACAAACAATACATTTAAGAAAAGAAATATGGAAGAGAAAAAAAACAAAATATATTTATAATTTTTCACAAAATAGTTTTTTATTTTGTTAATAAAACATAATAAATTTAAACATAAAAAATAAAACATTACTAACACTTTAAAAACATAAAAATACCTAATTAAGATATTATTCAACATTTAGAACTGAAAAGGGAAAAATATATAATAATCTAATCAATTTTTAAACTGCCATGTGATGTGCCTAATATTACTCAATGATAAATTTTTAAGATATTTTATATGAAAACATTTCCTATATTTCAAAAATAATTCAATGTTGTTTGTCTCATGATTTCACGTCAACATGAGGACGTTTTCTATGGATTTGACCATTACACATACATTTTAAGGTATTAAAACACTAAAATGTATTTACAAGAATCCTAGGAAATTCGTAACATGGATTAACATGGATTTGGTTTTAATTTTTTTATTCTACATTTAGTGTCCTATGATTTCACAATAATCTGATGTCATTTCTTTGGTTTTGACCCCCTCACACAAGTTTTAAAAGCTTTGGTATCTTTTAAAACAAATTATTAAGTCTATTAGAGAACACCACACATCAAATGGACATATAATATCCTTTTACACTTCAAAAATAATTCATTTTTGGTTTTACCATGATTTCACATCAACCGGAGCTCATTTTATAGGGTTTTGACCATTACACTCTTGTTTTAGTTTTTCAAAACACTAAAAACATGTTTATGGGAATCTCAGCAAAACCATTACTTAGATTGATATGGATTTTTAAATAAATTACAAAATTAAACCTATAGAGAAATGATTTCAAGGTATTTGGATATTGTTACTTTCATTTTAGCCCCATGAAACATGTTTTTAAAGCCTTCTGTATCTTTTAAATTTGTTTATTTATTCATTCTGAGCACACCGCAAATTGGATGGATATTTTATCTATCTATACACATCATAAATAATTCAATAGTTGTTTTACAATGAATTTATGTCAATATGAGGTTGTTTTCTATGGATTTGACTTTTACACCCATGTTGTAGAGTTTTAAAACATTAAAACACGTTTATGTGAATCTCGACCAAACTGTTACTCATATTGACATGGTGTTTGTTACTATATTTCAAAAAACAATATAAAGTCATTGTCCTATGATTTCATGGTCTTATGATTTTTTTCCTTGACTTTTACCCATAGTTACTCGTTTTTAATGAATTTGGTACATTTTAAAACAGCTTATTGACTCATTTTGAGCACACCACATGTTCAATAGATGTGGTGTCTGCTCGTACATGTAAAAAATAATTCAACAATGGTTTTCCCATGATTTCAACTTAATCTGAGGTCGTTTTATATGGGTTGACTATTACACACACATTTTATGGTTTTATAACACTAAAAATATGTTTACATGAATCTCGTCCATACATTAACTCGAATTGACATGACGTCAATTCATACTTTTTAAAAATCAATATATGGTTGTTTTTCTAAGATTTACCATCCATATTACACTGTTTTTATGGTTTTGACCCCCTGACACATGTTTTACAAGTCATTATTAACTTTTAAAAATGATTATTGAGTCATTTCGAGCACACCACATATTTGAAGAACATTTCTCTAATCATAAACATCAAAAATAAATAAATTTCGTTTCCCCAAATATTTCATGCCAATACTAGGATTATATCTGTGGTTTTGACCATTACATGCACGTTATACTGTTTAAAATACTGAATACACATTTACAAACATCTCAAAAAAAAGTAACTCAGATTAACATGGAATCAATTCCTAGATTTCAAAAACCAATCAATGGTTTTTGTCCTATTATTTCACAACCATATGACACCTTTTACTTGGTTTTTACCCCCCAACATATATTTTTAAATGCATTGGTATCTTTTAAAACAACTTATTGAGACATTCAAAGAACACATCATGTCATATAGATGTGTTGTGTGATCTTACACAACATAAATAATTCAATGGTGGTTTCCCCATGATTTCATGTTAATTTGATGATTTATTATGGTTTTCACTATTATACAAACATTTTAGTGTTTTAAAACACTAAAAACATGTTTATGGGCATCGTAGTAAAATATTAACTCAAATTCATATTGTGTTGGTTCTACATTTCAAAAATAAATATACCATCATTTTCTTAATATTTGATGGTCATATAACATCGTTTTCTTGGTCTTGACCCTATGATACATATTTTTAAAGGCTTTGGTATCTTTTAAAACTGTATATTAAGTCATTCCAAGCACACCACATGTTGGATGCATATGTTGTCTACTCATACACATAAAAAATGATTGAAAAATTCATTTCCCATGATTTCACACCAATATGAGATCTTTTTCTTTTGTTTTGACCATTACATTCACGTTTTAGTGTTTTGAAACACTAAAAATGTGTTTATAAGTATCTTTAGAAAAATGTATCTCAGATTGACTTGGTTTCAGTTACTACATTTCAATAATCAATATATATTTTTTTCCTACGATTTAAAATCCATTTGACCATTTTTCTTTGACTTTGAATCCCTAATAGATGTTTTTAAAGGCCTTGGTATATTTGAAAACTATTTATTTAGTCATTCTGGGCACACCACATGTTAGATAGAAAAATCATAAAGTTTCTATCAATATAATTCTAAATATTCTATTTTATTTATCGAATCCATAAAATTATAAATATTCTTGACTGAAGTACCCTGTCATGATTATTTTTAAGGGATGATCTTTGAGATTAGAACTTAAATAAATAAGCATTGAGAGTTTTGAGCTATTGTGTGTGTTCTTTGAAAATGGGTTAATGATCTATAGAGTTTAGTATTCACTTAGAACGATTATTTATAAAACTATAAATTTCCACTGGGATCATTACTATCAACCTATGAAATATAGAAACTAAATAATTTTCCAATGTTGAATACCACTGATCTTGTGTTTTCATATAAGAGTCATTTTCTTTCAATTTTACTTTCTACCTTAAAATTTCTCTTTTTTCTTCTCGATCAATGGAATTGTTTAAACCCCGACTGGGTGTAGAAACAAATAATGACAATGCCCTACCAAATAAAAATTATGGAGTAATCCCAAAACCCTTCCCCAATATACTCTTTGGATTTTCATTCCCTAAAACTATTTCAACTACATATTTCTAGGACACCGATGATGACGGTGAAGGGTTCCCATCCCAATATTCTTGAAATTTAATCTATTAGTACAATAATATTACCTATGATTCTTAAAATTATCTAAATTTTAGGATATTTTCTATTTAAAAAATTTTCATTACTATTTAATGTTATTTCATTACAATATATACAACAAAATGGAAAATAATTTATAACAAAAAACAATACATAAACCCAATTAATTATGGCTGACTACATGGATCAAATTACACTAATACAGGTAATTGGTATTGTTTGATCCATGTATTAAATCCCATTTAACTAGGTTTAATTCTTTAAAAAAACATTATTATGTTTTTATAGCAATAAAATAATAGCAAATAGTAATGAAAAGCACTTACTCAAATTTCTCTGGTAGGTTTATTCACAAAAATGTTGTCGAGTTTTCTATGAATTTTAAGAAACTTCTCTATCTGACCAATAGAGTGACCTAATTCATTGGATTTTATAAAAAAAATATTTATAAGTTAAAAAATACTTAACTTTTAATAAAATAATATATATAATAATAGATAAAATACATCCAAGATTGTACTTTTTCTTGAAAAACTCAAAGAACCATCAGTATGAGGAATGACCTGTTTCTCATGATTCATAGTATTTTTTTACATAATACCTAAAAAATAGCAACAATAATAAAAATTATAATGTTATTGTGTTTATATTATTAACATACTATAATATATAAAACTACCTCATGATATGAATCTATGTTAATATAAATAAACATATTCAATCGTTCATGAGAAACACCTTTAGGAACATTCTCTTACATTTTTCAAGAGCTCAGAGATGTTTCAATAAAATCATTTCATAATATCTATTTCAAATACCTCTATTTCATGCACAAAGGATTCATAAGAGCATATTCTCATTAATAAAGGAATTGTGTCAGTCTAACCAAGGGGTTTAAATTTTTTTTATAATGATTCATGAATGGTTGTGAGTTTCATGAAATACATTTATTTTTGTGAAAGTGAAATGTTTTATGAACAAGAATAAAATTTCGCAAAAGTGGTGCAAATGTTTTGTGAAATAATTAAGTTCCATGATACACAAAGTGATTGGAACATGTTTCAAACCTTAACAAAGGATATATTCCATGAATACTAGTTTAGAAAGGAAGGGGAAGCGATTTCATTAGTATTGTTGAAAACCAATTTCTGATAGAGCATAGTGAAGTTCAATGTGAACTAATCAATGCATCAACTATCTGACATTAAAGTTGTGTATTTTCCTATGATCCAAAAATAATTCTCACCTAAAGTAGTGAGAAAAGGGAGAGGACAGAGAGATTGACCCATGGGTAGTAGTGAACAAAATTCTAAATCTTTTAAAGGAAGAAATCGTTACGTGGAGTGACTGTAGACGAAACATTATATCCACAAGACTAGAAAAGAGGTATGGATTTTAGCACATATACACAATGTCAGTGTGTGACCTTTAGACATATCCCACTGTAGGTAAACAAAGTAAAATTCATCAATCTTATGTTCTTTATTTTCTTATATTCTACAGAATGACAATGAGTGAATGTGGACTGAACGATCTTCAATATTATCTAAATAAGTATTTGATAAGTGCTCTAGTAAATCATATCATCACTTAATAGGGGAACAAAAGTGTGACCCTAATAATAAGTGAAGTCAATGTTGGTTTGGATTGTGAGAGATTCACATATATGTGTGGAAATAAGAATGAGTTTTATATCATGATTCACCCCCCTTTCAGGGAATATCTATCTAAATTTCATTGTGGGTTTAACACATGCGTTAATATTAATCTTAATGATTAGGGACCATTACACATGCATAAAGACATGAATATACAATGACACATAAACATGTGGATTCCTATTGGAAGATATATTCTCATAATATCCCATATTAGAGACTACTATGTATAAACTTTATGAGATAAAGACTCATATTCTAAAGAGTACTCATACTTGATTTTAAATATACTATGTTCCCTATAATTGAATTTTATCCTACCATATAACAAGGTTTTAAAAATATCATCATGTAATTTCATGGTTTTCATCATAGCAGGGAACTGCTATTCCCTTTTAATGTGACAGATACTCTAGAACATTCCCACATTAAAGTCATGAAGAACTATTCGTGATATTTAAGAATAAATTTAAATTAATATTCACTTATTTTATTATACATGTAATATAAAGCACAAAAAATTAGTTCTATAACACCAAATCCAATAGCAAGTTCTTCTTCTTCCTCATTTATTACTTGCACAACACTAAGTGAGAACTAGATGATTGAACTTCTTTTCCAAAACCTATTTGTCTGATAGATTCTCTATCTGGTAACCTCAATTTTGTACCCTCTATATGATACCCTATTCATTAGATATCTTAATTTTATGGTTGCCTCAAAATAGTACTAGTTCTTTTGGTATCCTCAATTTGATACAACTTTGTCTGATAGGTTCTTCATCTGGTATCCTTAGTTCGGTAACACTTTTTATGATATCATATTTCTAATACAACATCATCCATTTCTACTATATATGATGATTTTATAAAATATGTATCTGAAGTTCTTCTTTTGACACCTCAAATGTTCAAAAATTAACATGGATGAAACAACTAATGAAACATGTTCACAGTGCACATACTCCCCTTTATATAGGAAACATATGTCTAAGAATAAATGGGGGAACGTGAACTTCAATCTCATAATTCTTACTCAAAATTTGAATATACCTATGAAAAATTATTCATTTTAATTCATTCAAACATCCAAAAATATTGGGTTCAGCAAACTTCATCAAGACTTTCCTCAAATCTAGGATTCAATCATTCTTAAAACCTCCTTAAACCATGGAAAGAATCATGATATTCCTTTTATGATTATTGAGTCACTAAACATCCATATCAGCATCATAACTAATAATTTCTTTACAAACACTCTGTAAATACCCTTAATCCTTTATCAAAAACTCCTCTGTAGGACCTGCTCTATCTGGTAAGGTTCTATTTTAATACACCACTATAGGAACTTCACCGACCTATAGTGCTCTATTTTTTTCCTTTATCATATGACTACAAGTTAATATTCCCAATAGACTTAGCTTAGAAATACATTTTTGATTCTTTTTCTTAGATCCCTCTATTTGAGGGCATTTTAAATTTTGATAAAACGGACTCACATCTTTTCATATTCATGGTGAACTCACTCTAAAACCTATTTCTGATCTCTTTGTTCTCATTCTTCATCTGGTGAACATTTTTTGAATAACTCATATTTTTGGTGAACATACAATCTTTCCTCTATCTGAGGAACCAAAAACTGTTCTTCATAAATTGGAATATATCTAAAGGACATAAACCAATTTACATTTTATTGAAGTAATAAATCCAATGAAAACAATGAATTATTTGGAACAAAAATTTGGTTCTCTTTTCCATATGATATTATCAGTTCGATCTACTTCCTCGGACCACCTTAGCCTATTCATCCTAGATTTCTCAATCTAGTATACTCTGTTCAGAAACTTTATAAATAATACTCAAATTTTCAATGGATTTATATATTTACAACAAAATACAACACTAATAAATATTCCTTTATTGTTCAAATATATAAAAAAACATCTTGGTCTCAATATGAGGAATGTGAACAAATATAGAATTAGAATTTATCAGAATTATAAATTAAAATTATCAATGCTGAAAAATAATTTATGTTAAAATAACTAATAAGAGGTGGTCACATTTAGCAGTGCTAAAAAAGTGCTGACAAAGGCACCCTTTATCAGTTCTAAACAAACCATTGATAAATGCACCCTTTTATCTGTTTTTTCTAGCATTGAAAAAGGAATCCTTTTATTGGTTATTTTTTAGTGTTGATAAAGGATTTATTTATTAACCCTTTTTAGCACTAAAACAACTAAATAAAAGAAAAAAATTATTCTTTCACTGCTCAAACCCCCTTTTATCAGGGATCGATCCCCACTTTTATCAATAGTCAGGCCCCCAAGCCCATTCTTCTATTTACATGTGATTTCTACCCATTCCCCCTTTTATGAGTGCTTGAACCCCCCAACTATAATCATGCCTCCCAACCCCTACTTAGCCACAAAAACCTAGATTCAATCATAGAACCCACTCCTTCAAAGTGAAGGCCATTATAACTTCATTATATATTTTTTATTGAAAAAACATTAATGTTTGTTTGTGTGTATATTTATATGTGTGTGTGTTTAAATGTGTTCTCTTGTGTATTTTACATGTGTGTGTGTGTCCACATATATGATCGTATATTTATTTTAATATGTATTTGTTTCAATTTATAAAGATAAATACATTTATAGAAACACCAACAATCATAGTTAACCCTAGACTAAATTATTTTACTTTCCATATATTGATATATTCATTCATATATGTATGTATATTTTGAAACATATATACTTGTTTTAATATAAATATAAATATAAATATTTATATAAATATATTACAAAATATACATATATATATATATATGTTTTATTATTACATGACACACATGTCATAGGGTTTCCAAAATGCTACAATTATTTTCCAAGTGTAGCATAGTGGATGACTAGGGTTTTCCCACATTAGGAGATTCACGATCGATCACTCACCGATTCCTAGTTCAATTATTGTATTTTTTATTTCTTTCTTATTTTATAAAAAATATGTTAAAATGGGGGGAAGAATAATATAATTAAAAACTAAAAATAACATGAAAATTCCATGGAAAACAGAATGAATGATGTTAGAGTAGAAAGGAAATTCTCTCATGAGATTCATCCATGTATAACCTTCATCATCTTCATTTATATAAACTTAATTAACACACTATTTCATATGTGCGAACACCTTCTACACCAAATTTAAATGTACATTGCACACAAGAATCATCATGCACATCATACATCCACCTCCTCGATCGATGGAGAATGGGAGTAGAATATGAAGATAAACTTTAGATGAACATAGAGAGGATTACACCAACCATAAATTATTGTTGGATTATAATAATGATAATATAAATAATATATTTGAGTTCAACACCAGATTACTCCACCAAGATATTCCTCAGGCCACTTAATCATAATCATGAGTATGAGAGTTCATTATGGATAATATAAGAGAGTGAGAGAGATAGCGAGAGATAGTAATAGAACACTTTATTTGAATATGCACATGAGGTTTCATGAAAAATAATTAAAATTAAAAACTACATCATAAAAGAAAACAATAGGTTTATCCTAATTTCATAGCGATGTTTTTGATCCACCTTCAACTACATGGAAGAACTGTATTTATGGGCATTTAAACCTCAATGATCTGGTCTTCGAATCTCAAAATATCCTCTTCAAATTCCCAAACATTGTTTCTATTTGATTTTGGTAAATTTTGCCTCTTTTAATTCAATGAAAATATAACTATTAAATGTTCCTTTAATTATCCATTATAGAGATAACATGGATTTGACTTGACCATATTTTCTTAACTTCACCCATGTTTATGTCAATATTTAATTTGACTTCATCCTCTATTTTAGACAAATTCATTTTCCCATATGGTATTTGACTCATCACTATCCTCAGATCACATGTGCATGGAATGAGGTGTTCTAACCAAAGAATATTCTATTTGTAAACCCTAGATCACATGTGAAAGGGATGAGGTTCCCCAAGAAAACGGTTTCCTCTGTTGTGGCTTCAACATGGAATAAAAAGTTATTTCAGTGGGTGCTTTGATTTTGGGCTTCACAATCGACTACAAGGAAAGGAATGCATATTTATAATTATTCTTCCATTTATGGCCCTAGAATGCCTCAAAAAGGGCGGAGTGAACCCTTGTGTTTTCTTCCTGATGCATGTATGTGAAACACGATCATTACCATGTAGAGTGATTGGCAGTTTCTCATTTTATCTCCTCCTTGTCCATGCATTCATGTAGGCCATGGGATATCAACATAGGGTTCATGATGATTTGATTTCATCTCAGTTTTTCATGGTGGATTTTGTTTGGTTTTTTATGACCATCACATGAACATATGTACTGGAAGACAACCCAAACACAGGAAGATCTATCTTTGAGAATCATCATGTAAATAAATTGTATAAACAGTGTACCTAGAAATCATTAATGACATCAGTTTTCTTCTTACTCAATGAAGGATACTGCTTGATGAAGATCATGTAGTAGTGAAAAAACCACCCTACCTCCAAGTGGGGTACACCTACTAATGGATCAAAAATCGTATATTAAGGATACTCTAATGTTTAAGGTCGGATAACACCATCATATAAGATGATGAAAAGTATTGTAGGAAGAATAGATAAATGAGAGACTTACTCTTGATTGATTATATTTAATGGAGGGATCACATCCCTTTATATATCCATCCATGAAGCATTTCCTTAAATCAAAATGTGTCGGCCATATTATTGTATCCATATAAATTTATTCATATAATTCATTTAATATTATTCAATGAGTAGTCAATCCAACTAATATGTTTATAACTAATTTTAACTGGCAATTAAACCATTTGGGAGAAATAAATATTATATATATATTATCACATATATTTAATACATTAATTACATGCATCAAATGCATGTAATTAAATATACACTATATATAATATCATATATAATATATATATTTCGTTCATATCTAATAATGTCCCACTTAAACTAAAATCTCGTATGTAATTTATGCATAACATCACAACTCTTTGTGAATCCATCCAAACACATTTGGATACAATTATTCATCAAAGTCCCTTCATTTTGAAAAAAATACTTTTTTCTAAAATTTTAACCTTATCCAAGGGATTAATTGTGTGACCCTTTTGGCCTTAGAAGTATTGACAACAACTATGAAATCTCTATTTTATAGATGTAAGAAAAGAGTGACCTCTAGAAAAGAATCAGTGCTACTCAAGCTACTAAGGGGTTGGGTGTGATCTCCATCAAACATAATCATATCTTTATATGAAAATTACCACCAAAATATGAATCATATACACCATATGTATCTTATATAATCCATTTTTCTATGACATCAGGCAACCACTAGACAAGGAACATGCCAATCTAGTAAAGGCCTCTCATCATTTTCTAGATTCTCTAAATAAGACTATCAAAGTGGAAGAATATATCACATGTTATCCATCTATATGATAAGCATATTACATATCACTTATCCATTTATATGAGAACATCATATGTGAAACAAATAATCATGGATAGTAACTTAGAATAATTCAATAAAGGGATACATTCCATTCCTTACCATACAAGTGGATTAATCCCTTATTGGTTTCACTCTAACTGACGACATGATCGAGAACATACACAACCAACCACTCATTAGATAAGTTCATATAGTGACTTCCATATGTAGGGAATCAAAGTATTAATGTTCTCATGATAAGTATCTCACTAACCATAGGTTAGAAGGATTGATAATAAGCATACACCCCAAAGTATATCTATGACCGTTTGCCATTCCATGAGATATAATTTTGTGGATCAGTCCAAGTAATACATCTCTACTTATTAAATCAAGAATATATTCTTCAATATCTCATATAAAACCATTTATAACATAAATAAGAATCTAACTGAAAATAATTTTTTTATTAATAAAAACACTTTTACGGGAAAAGTGAGAAACCGTAGGTTCCAGCAAACACCCAAACAACCCAATCAAAAGAAAGTAAGAAACAGGATACCTCTTTCAAGCAACAGCATAAACACCATCCCCATGCAGGGCACTCGGAGATCCCATGCAAGCATGGTCCCTCCCAATGTTTCCATCCCTCCAAAACATCCATGTCCCAAATGTCCTGCAAAGAAGCTGACAGAAAGCTCTAGCCCAACCAGAAGACCTGCGACGTACCGACAAACAACACACAAACCGCACAACACAGAAAAACAACCATGCCAGACCGAAGACACCCTAACCCATGCATGTAGACCACCCAATTAACTAGGAGCATTGAAGATGAAACTAAGCTTACCAGATACCATGTCACGAAACAATTGCTAAGATAACGAAGAAACCTGTATGTTTGGGGAATCTGACAGAATTTTTTCAAATTCCGAGGCCAATTGGTCCCATGATTGAGTATACTCCTTGATATTGATCCTCCCTCTATTGAAACCCCAAACAAGGATTGAGTCTTGTTTATCAATCCAAGAATATTGTTCCTCATTGAATGTTTCCATTAAGGTTCTCCCCATCATGGAAGCGGCCTCCTGCTCCGAGGCATTGAGCCATAACACCTGCTCAGACACTTCCTCCTCACTGCTAAGTAAAAACTCCAATGAATGCCCCCTTGAACACCTTCCATTCGTGTGCCACCCTCCTCCGAGGTGCCCCTTTTACAACTTATCTTCCTGGACGATCTGGTCTCCAAAGGGGGGGGGGAAGGACGAATAGTACCTCCTTCTCCTCCTCCATGAGTGACCTCTGTTCACCTGAGATGGAGTTCTAACATCCTGTTGAGGGCATTCATCCCCATTGTGATCATTCTTGCACCCATCCTCTGTGTCAGAGGGAATAATCTTCATGGAGCCGGAAGCATCCTCGAGAAAACCTTAAAACCTGTTGTTTAGGGAAATGTGAGCTTGCCTTTGTTGATCCTGTTTAGACTTTTAGGGGCTTTGGCCTCGCCCCCTCTTGAAATATTTTCTGGCAGACCCTATATCGACCAGCAAAGCAAACTCCTGTTCTAATGCTAACAGGGGTGTGCCTTCCCCTCCAGCTGCTTCAAGGAGAGCCAAACCTTCCCCCAACCCCTTGTCCATAGGGTTCATCTGGTCACTTACTGCCTCCCTCCTGTTTGCTTCTACCTCAATTCCCACCATATTGTCTGTAGAACAACCTGCTAAGGTCTCCTCCCTGTAGTCTTGATCAAGAGAAAATCCTTTCCCCTTACTAGAATCCTTCAAGTGAGATCCCTGAACCACCCCCTCCAACTCAACAAGTGGCTCCCTCTCCATGCATTTTCCCACTCCCCTTCCCAGATTCTTCCTTCGGAGCCCCTTATGACAGAAACTCAATGGGTTCCCCAGCCGTTTGCAACCCAAGCAGAAGTCCGTCCATGTCTCATATATCACCTTCTGCCTGCATCTATACTCCTCTCCCACAGTAACCCTCACATATTCAAATGGGTCCTTGGACATATCCATTTCCACAAAAATACATGGATTAACAGGATGACAAAGTGCCTCCGTGCGGCTATCCGAGCACATGTATCTACCTATCAGATTTCCTAGCATACGCATAACAGAAGGATTTTGAAATGGCAGAGGGAGGCTGGGGAAACTAACTCAAATCTCCATCGTGGGGGAATCCCGCTTCATATGAAAGTCGAAGATCCACCGAAGAAGAGAAAATTTGGATCCATTGAAGACTAGAGGAGCCTTTGCCCAAGCCTGAATAAGGTCATCTTCCGAAGTAAATCGTACCATAATCTGCCGGTAGTCCAGAAGACCCACTGTCGCCCTATCCTGCAAACCCCAACTATCAAAGACGAATCTGTCAAAAGAATCAAATGAAGGGTGGCGTCCATGAAATCTGGCAACCAGGTTATGTTTCAGCAAGTCCAAGGAGGCCAAGAACTCCGTGGATGACATCTGTTAGGGACAACTCAAAGTTTTTACTTTGAGGGGATATCTCTCATTTGACCATTCATGTAAAATAAATTGAAGTACACATGAATGAATGACAAATGGATATTTCCATTATTATAATAACATGAAACATTTACAACCATCATTACCAATCTCTTATATTTTGAACACATAGAGATATAACATGACCCTCATGCAGTTGCTGTAGTAATGAATTTTAACTATTAAATCCAAATGCAATTCATGTACCATCATTATGTGACCATATGATAAAGTAACACCAATAACCTATCAGGGTGAAACATTTACAAAAAAATTGAGTTTGAATAATGGTAATATATAGGAATTATATTCCTTAATTTCAACTCTTTTAACTTTAATTGAAACATCCAAACTTCATAACATAAAATGTTGTAATATTATATTTTTTTTCTACATAGAACTATATCTAAGTACACAGTCATCATCATAGAAACCCTTTCCATCAATGTTTTTCCTTGAAATCTGTTATAAATAATGTAATTGTTTATTTTATCACTTTACCAGCACATCTTAAACTCTTTTTGGATAAAGTGATATCAAATTTTTTATGGTAACTAATATAGCTATTTATAATTTTTTTACTTTATACCCTAACCTCTTTTGGGATATAATGTGTAATACTTTTAGTATTATCTAATATAATGCTTTATAAAATATTGATTTTTACTTGTTATGGAAACTAAATATAACAATTTACATTTTTTATTTTCATATATCATAAACTCTTTAGTGCATTCAGGAAAGAATCTCTATAATCTTAGACTGGTATAATGTTTTAGTTAACAGTAATATTCACTTTATCACAGTAACTAAATGTAACAATTTAAATTTCTATTTATTTTCATATATCCTAACTCTTTATGATATAATGTAAATAATCACTTAAACTAAATGTGGTGTAATATTTTATTTGTTAACATTTAAGTTCTCTAAGTTCAAACATATTCCCACTAGCTTCTTAGATACAATATTCTTTTAAGAATATCATTCTTTGACAACACAAACTAATTTTTAGTTTTAGAAATAAAATTTAATTCCTTTTAGTAGGAATATTAAATAAATAAATTATTTTTTCCATATCATATATGGAATTTTTTGTGTTTAAAAAATTATTTTCTGAAAAGAGGACTTTATTAAAATATCTCTCCAATGAGTGGAAGGAACACATTTCCATATATTTTAACAAATATTTGGATAAAAAATTTATCCTAGATAAATGCTATTATCCAAATATTCTTCTACAATTTGTTTTAAATTGATGAATCATAAACCATGTGCATACATTTAATCATCTCATAACAACTGTTTGTTATTAAACATAATCTATTATCCAATATGTGAATTGAGATGAAGAAACACATATATTATTTAGATTCATCGAACTTTGATAAATTCCTTTACATTAAAATTCTCAATGTAGTAACTGTTTACTTCCTCATTTAAATAAAATCTACAAGTTAAATCAATTATTCCTTTGATTTTGAATTCCAATATATTTACAACACTTATAAAACATATAATCAGTATCAAAAACTATTTAAAATAAAATAATTAATTTATATAACATATGTACCTATAATGGAAATTATATGGAGTTCCCATACTTTTTCAGGTATATTTTGGATAATCCAATCGTATTTATTTTTAAATATCCTTTTATGAAAGCCCTAAATTTCAATGATTTTTTTTTTCTTTTTGAACAAAAATATCTGAAATTTTCAACTAACTTTCCTTCTTATGGTTTGAAATTTTACCCAATTATACTATCTATATAGTACTAGAATCTAGAAATCATATGCACAGTCCATCTATTCTAAACACTTTGATAAGATTAGGTAAATTCTTCTTGAATTCATTCACATTGTCAGAACATTTCCATATATGAAAATACTATGAATTCCATAACCTTAAAAAACAATTTTAGGAATTATTAATTCCTTACAAACATATTCTATCTTATTGAATATCATGCACATAAAAAATCATATTGATTATAGAATACTAGAATTGTGACACCCCAAGCTTCCACGATACGCTTCTCTTTCAATAATGTAATAGCTTGCATTGTATGCAAGTTTGAGATTCTAACACACCGCGACTAATAAAAGTAGCCGTTATGAATAGATAACCACTTTTTGAATTATATAAATTTAATATTTCAAAATGGACTTCATTTTTGGATTCAGAATATCAAAATTATCCTATGTTGTATTTTTGGTATTTTTCTGAGAACATCCAATTTTCGATGAATAGTGAAAAATACTTAATTTTTTTTAATAAAAATAATTTATAGTGATAAATTATACTATTGAGTTTTTTAAAGTATAATTAGAATATAATTTTACCATTTTATCCAATGGTGGTCATTAGGATTAATTTCACTTTGAAATTGGACATAAACAATTGTCAATCTTTTGATTGATATTGTTTCTTAAAAACACGCTATTTGTTTTGACAACAGTAGTTAATTATAAAATTAATTAATGAAACATATATGTTTTGAATTTTTTAAAATATAAATTATATTTTAATTTTGAATATCAATTATAGCTTAGGGTGAATTTTTGGTATTGTTCTAAAAAACTTCAATTTTTGATGAGTAGTGAAACCACTAAGTGGAAGTTAAAAAACTGATTTTTCATTTAAATGAAACTTTACCGCTTATATGAATTGAATTTCAAAAATCCAACATACATGGTTGTAATTATTAAGTAAAATGTGGTTCAATGGGATGAAATTTTTTTTTGGTGAATAGTAACTTTTGAGTTTTATTAACCGTGATTAGAGGTAATTAGGGTAATTTAAAGTAAAAATGATATTATAAGAATATAAAAATACCTTAACACATGTACTAATCTTATTGGATGAGTCATGTCCGGCCAAGATAAACCATGGGACAATTTTTGGGACCCCATGGAGCCACTTGGGTAAGATAATGACATTAATATCTTTTATTTAAAGTAAAAATAAAAATGTCACAAACATGTATTGTTCTACTAATTTTTTTACAAGGGGTTATACAAGTTATATTTTTGACTATAAATATTAATTTGAAAGATAAAACGATTTCCTACATCATGGTAATTTTTTTATAATTTTTATACATTAAATAAATAAATTTATTTATGACACCATGATAATGTAGTGATTACCTCATTAATGAAAAATTTTAAAAAATGAAACGATAAGGTAAATTCTAAGACTTACACTTGTATAAAGCCTATTGGATGGGTGTATTTAGAACCCTTATCCCATTATCTTAGAAATATATCATTGTGGGACCTTTAAAATCCGAAAGCATTTCATAATAGAGTAACATTTCAATCCTTCCAAAAGAGCCCCTCCTCTCCTCTTATAAAAGGACCACACCTCTACCACCTTATTCACACCTTAAAATCCATTTGGATTGGCCAAACTCTGCCCAAATACCCTCTCAACTTTCCTCCCTTCATACTAGAATCCTTACCTTAGGTAGAAAGCTCTTCAAGAAACCCTTTTGGTTCAAACCAAGGGGAGTTACCCGATTTAAAGGTAATGTCTTCTCTTATGTTCTTTTGTTTCATTTTGCTTCTCCAAACCCCTATACTCTTTTTATTCTTTGATTTTGTAAAAACACCAGTATCCTCAATATATTGGTTGTTTTTATGATTATTATTCGAACTACACATACACACACCTCCATCTAATGGTTAAAGAACATACTGTTTCTGTGGGTGGCGAATTACTGCCTCGTGAAACGATGATTGTTCAATCATCATTTAACACCTATCATGGTGGCCATTAAGATGTCACTATATTTATATATGATATATATTATGTTTATTTTTTACTTATTCTTTTGTATTTTTCATTTATGGCATACCTTTAGGATTTCCATTATGGGTAAACGTGATAATTTAATTTTAGGAAGTGCGGACTACCACCCCCTCAAAGTGATTTGAATCATTAATGCCATATGTGGGAAGTATAAAGGATGGAGTTAATGATATTATATATGATATTATACTGGAATTATAATATACCTCTATATAATTATTATTTCCTTCCATTAAATACGAAATAGAAATGAAAGTAGCATTCATGCGTACGTATGACTTACCGTCTCCATGAATGGTGCATTTCATTTATTACCTCTAAATGTTATGTAATATTATAAATGCATATATATACTAGATATATATGATATATATGATATCTACACCATGAAGATAATTATGAAGATAATGGATATTTTACCACATTAACAACTTGTAATTATAATAAGTTTATTGTTGACTCAAGTACCAAAGATCGACAAAACGACGACTATTAACTTAAATGACTACATAATGTTAATAAAATGGTAATAAATGATATAAAAGGAATAATATACTTGAAAAAGGTTCTTAATCAAGTATAGATTAACTATATTTTATTATTCCAGAGATTAAACAACGATCGAGTCAATTCGGACACGAGAAAAGGGTTAATTCTACAACCTCTTCATTATTCAAGGTTGTTCATATGTAATTATCTACTAGGACCACTTTATCATCCACATCAATGTTTCTTAAAAATGTATTTCAAAACATTTTTACTATTTATTAGACAATGGGTTAAATTCATTTATACCCTTATTTGACCTTATACGTTTCTGGAAGGAATATTTCCATCATTTTCGAAACAAGGTACTTTTTGACATTTTCGACAAAATTAAGGTAAGAATGTCTTTTTTTAACTTATACGGTGGTTGCGGATATTTTACACCGTTATAAAATTGTTGAAGTTTCCCTTACAAGCTTATAAGAATATTTTCAAAGTAAATGTTTTCTTTTAAAATTATGTGACTTTTAAATGATTTCAAAAAAGATATTTCTCTCAAATAGTTTTGATTTGATCTATGTCAACATCCTTTGGTGGATTTTAAGCTTATTTGAAGTTTATTTATTATGATTCAAAACTTCAATATTGTATTGAAGGTTTTGGGATATATTTGACTGTGGATGTGTTATTTTTATACCATTCATGGTTTATAGAGAAATTATTGACATTTCGTATGCTAGTTTTAATATGAATGTTTATGTTATGTTTAAACCTATTCATATGAGGAATGAATTGGACTTAATAAGTGACGGGTGAAGCCCTCTATAGATCCTTGATGCATCGGTAGGTCTCATGATACAAACTAGTGTCTTGGCACGAGGCCTTAACAAAATCTTATTTGTAGTCTTGGAACGAGGCCTTGGCTACGTGGTTATGATAGTATCACATTATGCATTCCGTCATTATGAATGTGGTTATTGATATTTCATGGGATTATTCGACTAGTAGAATATCCATGTAAATAAGTAAATGGAATTATTTCATTTTATTTTTTCCATATTATCCTGAAGTTCAAGTTCAAAAGGATTTTGTTTTAGTTATACATTGCCTTAACTGTTTATGTTTATTTATGAATGTTTTCGCTATATTTTTATCCTTACTGAGCATCTGAGTTTACACATTTCTATGTTTTATTTTTCCCAGGACGTGAAGAAATATTCTATGACTGACCTGTAGGGATAGTCTGAAGGGGATATGAGTGTGGACTTTGGAGACTATGTTATTTTTGTTTTTCACTTTATGATGTAATGTAACATTTATGAAAGTATCTAGTGTTTCCAAGGCTACTAAACTAATCGGCCTTTTGAGACTTGATCTTTTGTTTTCATGACAATGTTATGTAATAATGCACCGACTCTGGGTAACTGGGTTCGGGGTGTTACAGTTGGTATAAAAGGCAGTTTAGTACTAACATTGGATGCTAGATTTAGATAAACTCTGATTAGATAACATAGCCCGAAGATTGACTTTGAGGATTAGTATAGAATAAATTCCTAGAATTTTGGTATTTAAGAGATTTTGTGAGTTTTCTGAGAAATAAATCCCTGTCTAGATATAATCATGTAGAGGCAGCTCTAGCACAGATGTACCTAGGGGTAAAACCTGAAAACACCGCTTTGAGTTAGACTCAAATGGGAACTGGTGCACGACAATGGGCCTTGCTACACTATTGGTTACGACACTCCCGGGGGATATGTTTAGGATAATTCTCATTTTCTTTACAATCCATTATTAAGGTTTTATGAGTATATACTTCCTCAAAGAAAACATTTCTTTTTATGATTATGGATTATATCTATAAATAGTTTAATTTATGTTATGTTTTTTACAAGTATGGAATTACGTATTTTGATTCATGAACTGATCTAGTTTATGCCATTGTTTATAAATGAATCCTAGTGGGAGGAATGGAAACCGAATCAATGCACGCACTCCATGGTGGGATTTCCCTTCTGATCAAGATAATTATAGTTGAGATGGTGATACAGCTGGTGCTGATTAGCTCATCACCATACAGGGACAACTCACTCAGGTTATGAATAATAACCTTGCTCGTATGGAGTACCCTAATCCTCAATGTGGAGGATCAATGTTAGACAGCTTCATGAGGCAACAACCACCAACATTTAATGGGGTAAAAATCCATTAGTATCTGAGAAATGGATAAATTCCCTAGAGAAAATATTTTAGGCTTTCGAGAGTAGTGAAAGGGAAAAAGTTGTCATGGAAGTTTACCGCCTCACTGGATATGCCGATCAATGGTGGTAATTGATTCAAAATACAAAGGAATATGAAGAAGTATCAAGTTTGGAATGGAGAGAGTTTAAAGAAATTTTCTTAGAAAAATACTTTCCTCATGACCATCGAGCGGATATGGAAAGAAAATTTCTGAGTCTGAGGAAAAAAGAGGACGAGAATGTTGCAAACTATGAGTCTAACTTTACAAGGTTAGCAAGGCCTGCTATAGATTATATAAATAATCCAAGATGTAAGATTGATCGTTTATTTTATGGGTTAAAACCATTTATCCATCGAGATTTAGTATCACAATCCTTCTCATCGTACGAAGATATTGTCTCGTGTGCTATCAAGACAGAAATGGAATTCTCTACGTCTTATGACAACAAAGTAAAGCAAGAGAAGAAGAGAACGGTGGAGCAAGAGACAGCTAAAGGGAAAAAGGGAAAGAATGATTTTCCATTATGTGATAATTGTGGTAAGAAACAACCTAGTACTTGCCTAAAAGGAATGGGAGTTGGTTACAAATGTGGAGAAAAAGGTCACCAGACTCGTGATTGCAAGGGAAAGAAAGAGGCTGTTAATGTTGAATGCTATAATTCTAGAGAAATGGGGCATTACGAAAATGAATTCCATAAGTGCCAAGGAAACATACCACATAAAAGGCCAAGGGTGAAAGACCAAGCTTATGCTCTTACTACAAATGAAGTTGAATAATTATTGTATTTGTGTTTTTGGACTCAAGATCTATATTATGGTTATAAGAATAATGCAATATATATAAGGATTGTACTATAGTACTTTTTGATTTTATTAAGGTTTTAATATGATGAAGGTAATCATATTTTTAGTATGTGACAATAAGAGAAACTTTTCTTTGTTTGGAAAATCTATTGTTACAATTGATTTTGGAATTTAGAGACCTTTTAGAGAGAGTTTGGATAGAGGTATTTTGGATAACTATAACGGTTGGAATGGATTAAGTTGAACTTTGGATAGTATTGTTTAAGGTTAAAAAATTTCTGAAGATTATTTTTGGAATATTATAATACCATAGTTTTAAGAAAAGGACAACCTATAGGTCGGGGGATAACCCGTCGCGTCGGACAAAGCTGCAGGAATTGAACCCATAACCATAGTGCGACAGGATTTTATTACCTACCACTAGCCTATAGGATGTCCCTGGTTATTACAAAATAGTTTTCCTAATCTAAATGGTATGTGTTAATATTTGAAACCTTTTACGATTAGGATAAATATAATATTTTTTAGTTCTATTACCTTTTGAAGTGAGAGATGGGTTTGTGGTAAAAATTTATTAAAGAATGAAAGTGTACATGACAAGTAAGCATATTTACTTACGTTCTTAGTGAATCTCATAAATAAATTTCTCATCTTTATGAAAGGTAACTTAAAACAAAAATGTTGTCGGTTAACTTTTCCTACTGAGGAATCAATGACCGTTTAACCAATCACAAGTTTGTGATTTTCCTGTAGTTAACTTTCTCCTAATCATGTTTTCTACAACTCTCCAACAGACCATGATGGTTTGTTTCTCCTCCATATCTATGTTTTCATAGAATCCTAGTATGGGCTATCTCGGGTGACGTTTGTACTTCACTTTCCTTCTTTTAAAGTTATATTTTTATTAACCCTATTTCTGATATGGGTTTTTCACAAAAGGTATTTTCTATTTTTAACCTTTTATTTTTGAAGAAAATTTTCAAATTGCAAGAATGAAATTTATTGAAGTCGGGGAGAATGTGACACCCCAAGCTTCCACGATACACTTCTCTTTCAATAATGCAATAGCTTGCATTGTATGCAAGTTCAAGATTCTAACACACCACGACCAATCACAGTAGCCGTTATGAATATTAATACCCAATTTTTGAATTATATAAATTTTATATTACAAAATGGACTTCATTTTTGGATTCATAATATCTAAATTAGCCTATGTTTAATTTTTGGTATTTTTCTGAGAACATCCAATTTTCAATGAATAGTGGAAAATACTTAAAAACAACTTTTTTAATAAAAATAATTTATAGTGATAAATTATAATATTGAGTTGTTTTAAAGTATAATTAGAATATAATTTTACCATTATATCCAATGGTGGTCATTATAATTAATTTCACTTTGAAATTGGACATAAACAATTGTCAATCTTTTGATTGATATTGTTTCTTAAATACATGCTATTTGTTTTGAGGAGAATTAATTATAAAATTAATTAATGCAACTTATATGTTTTGATTTTTGTAAAATAGAAATTATTTTTTAATTTGTAATATCAATTATAGATAAGGGTGTATTTTTGGTATTGTTCTGAAAAAGATGAATTTTTGATGAATAGTAAAACCACTAAGTGGTAGTTAAAAAAACTGATTTTTCATTTAAATGAAACTTTACCACTTATATGAATTGAATTTAAAGAATCCTACATACATGGTTGTCATTAGTAAGTAAAATGTGGTTCAATGGGATGAAAATAATTTTTGGTGAATAGTAACTTTTGAGTTTTATTAACCGCGATTAGAGGTAATTAGGGTAATTTAAGATAAAAATGATATTATAAGAATATAAAAATATCTTGAAACATGTCCTACTCTTATTGGATGATTCATGGCCGACCACGATAAACCATGGGACGATTTTTGGGACCCCATGGAGCCACTTGGGTAAGATAATTACATTAATACCTCTTATTTAAAGTAAAAATAAAAATTTCACAAACATGTATTGTTTTACTAAAACAATTTTTACAAGGGGTTATACAGGTTATCTTTTCGACTATAAACATTAATTGGAAAGATAAAAACATTTCCTACATCATGGTAATTTTTTTTATAATTTTTAGAAATTAAATAAATAAATTTATTTATGACACCATGATAATGTAGTGATTACCTCATTAATGAACGATTTAAATAAAATGAAAATATAAGGTAAAATATAAGACTTACACAAGTCTAAAGCCTATTGGATGGGTGTATTTAGAACCCTTATCACCTTATCCTTGAAATATATCATTCTGGGACCTTTAAAATCTGAAAAGAATTTCATAATAAAGTAACATTTCAATCATTCCAAAAGATCCCCTCCCCTCCTCTTATAAAAGGCCCCCACCTCTAACACCTTATTCACACCTTCAAAGCCATTTGGATCGGCCAAAATCTACCCAAATACCCTCTCAAATTTCCTAACTTCATACTATAAGCCTTACCTTAGGCAGAAATCCCTTCAAGAAACCATTTTGGTTCAAACCAAGGGGAGTTACCCGATTTAAAGGTAATGTCTTCTCTTATGTTCTTTTGTTTCCTTCTGCTTCTCCAAACCCCTAAAATATTTTTATTATTTTCTTTTGTAACAAAACCAGTATCCTCAATATACTTGGATGTTTTTAAGATATGTATTTTAACTACACTTACACACACCTCCATCTAATGGTTAAAGAACATACTGTTTCTGTGGATGGCGAATTACTGCCTCATTAAACGATGATTGTTCAATCTTATTTTAACACCTGTCATGGTGGCCATTAAGATGTCACTATATTTATATATGATATATATTATGTTTATGTTTTCTTTATGCTTTTTTATTTTTCATTTATGTCATACCATTATGATTTCCATTATGGGTAAACGTGATAATTTCATTTTAGGAAGTGCGTACTACTGCCCCCTCAAAGTGATTTGAATTATTAATGCCATATGTGAGACATATAAAGGATAGAGTTAATGATATTATATATGATATTATATTGGAATTATAATATACCTTTATATTATTATGATTTCATTCCATTAAATACGAAATAGAAAAGAAAGTAGTGTTCATGCGTACGTACGACTTACCATCTCCATGAACGGTGCATTTCATTTTTTACCTCTAAATGTTATATAATATTATAAATGCATGTATATAATGGATATATATGATATATATGATATCTAAATCATGAATATAATTCTATAGATAATGTATATTTTACCACATAATCAACTTGTAATTATAATAAGTTTATTGTTGACTCAAGTACCAAAGATCGGCAAAACGACCCTTATTAAATTAAATGACTACATAATGTTAATAACATGGTAATAAGTGATATAAAAAGAATAATGAACTTGAAAATGGTTCTTAAGCAAGTATATATTACCTCTAGATTATTATTCAGGAGATTAAATAACGATCGAGTCAAGTCGGACATGAGGTAAGCGTTAATTCTACAACCTCTTCATTATTCAAGGTTGTTCATATGTAATTATCTACTGGGACCTCTTTATCATCCACATCCATGTTTCTTAAAAAAGTATTTCAAAACATTTTTACAATTTATTAGACAATGGTTTAAAGTAATTTATACCCTTATTTTACCTTATACATTTTTGAACGGAATCTTTCCGTCATTTTCCAAACAAGGTACTTTTTGACATTTTCGACAAAATTAAGGTAAGAATGTCTTTTTTTAACTTATACGGTGGGTGCAGCTATTTTCTACTATTATAAAATTGTTGAAACTTCCCTTACAATCTTATAAGAATATTTTCTATGTAAATGTTTTCTTTTAAAGTTATGTGACTTTTAAATTATTTCAAAAAAGATATTTCTCTCAAATAGTTTTGATTTCATCTATGTCAACATCCTTTGATGGATTTTAAGCTTATTTGAAGTTGATTTATTATGAATCAAAACTTCCATATTGTATTGAAGTTTTTGTGATATGTTTGACTATGAATATTTTATTTTTATACCATTCAGGGTTTATGGAGAAAGTATTGACATTTCGTATGATAGTTTTAATATGACTTTTTATGTTATGTTTAAACCTGTTCATATGAGGAATGTATTGGACTTAATAAGTGATGGGTGGAGCCCGCTATAGCTCCTCGATGCATCGGTAGGTCTCATGAGACAAACTAGTGTCTTGGCATGAGGCCTTGAAAAAATCTTATTTTTAGTCTTGGAACAAGGCCTTGGCTACGTGGTTATGATAGTATGGCATTATGCATTCCATCATTATGAAAGTGGTTATTGATATTGCACGTGATTATTCGACTAGTAGAATATCCATGTGAATAAGTAAATGGAATTATTTAAATTTATTTTTGCAATATTATGAGGATGTTCAAGTTTACAATTCTTTTGTTTTAGTTATACATTGTATTAAATGTTTATGTTTATTTATGAAAGTTTCTACTATATTGTTATCCTTACTGAGCATCTGAGCTCACCCCTTTCTATGTTTTATTTTTCCCAGGATGTGAAGAAATATTTTATGACTGAACTGCAGGGATAGTCTGAAGGGGATATGATTATAGACTATGAAGACTATGTTATTGTAGTTTTTAACTTTATGATGTAATGTAACATTTATGAAATTATCTAGTGTTTCCAAGGCTAGTCAACTAATCAGTCTTTCGAGACTTGATCTTTTGTGATCATGCCAATGTTACGTAATAATGCACCGACTCTGGGTAACTGGGGTCAGGGCATTACAATAATTCCATAGGTAAATTATGAATTAAATTCCTTTTAAACCTTAAATTAATTATTTCATGATTCCATAAGAAACTAAATTAACTTATTGAACAAATTCAACACTTGGTTACTCAGGAATGAATTTTTCGGACACATAAAATATATCTCTTGCTCAAGAGATTTTCTTAATATACCCTTATTTGGAGTTTCTTACTTTAAGCTCATTATTTCAAGGATTAATATGAAGGTTATTTTGATGATTATGATGCATTATCTACAATATAACTTTTAATCATATGTAAATCATTTATTCTATCTTTTCATTAATTGATTTTAATGATAGTTTTCCCACTAAAATTGATGAATCCATACATAATATCCATTTAGTGATCCTAGATCCATATTTCACTAAACTCCACAATGATTTAGAATTTATCCCATTACATAGATATTTAGGTTGGTCATCATCCCAATCACAAAATTAGTGAATCTTAGATAGTTGAGTGGATAAACCTTTATCCAAATCACTCTATGGATTCACTTAACTCCATTCCTCAAGTAACCTAATCATATTAGGGTCTCCCAGCTAGTGTAACCCAATGAAAACTACAAAAACATGCTAAAAATAAACGATCCAAGAGAACCCGGCTTTAGAATGACCCATAGGCATAATAATCCAGAGCCATGCATTACTTTCTTTCCATACACAAGATAACCCAAATGCACCCATCTTTAGTATGACCTACCCAGTTTGATGATTGTGGTCCTAACAAGTGTTTCTTTGGATGGAATCTAACACTTAGTTTTTGTGGGGTTTTTAATTTTAAGGTCTCACAAATTTATTATACATCATATGCATATTAAATTCAAAACTACTAAATTATATGTAATAATTATGTTCTCATATCTTATTCCCTTTATTTGTATGAATGATTTCAGTGATTTAGTTTTGGAATCTCTACTCTAACAACCAAATTAATTTTTTTCGCACCACATTAATGTGTAAATATTTACACAACCCAAAAGTTTGTGCTAATCACACAAAAATAGAAGTTAAGTATATTCATTCATATACATATTCATAGAATGCATAAGGTACATGAACACTTCATGTAAAGGCATAAAGTTATATGAAATTAGAAAACTCCACATGAGTAATCCTGAAGCGATAGATAGCCAACCTCATTCACTTTTCTAACCAAGGCGAACCTCCTGGAAACAACATGGTCTGACCACAATTCCCTCTACCTGGGGATACTTTACTCCAGAGAGAATTCAATTAATGAAAACTTTAACACCTAATATGTACAAACTATTCCTAACAACAAATCTCAAGATCATAACTAAAATTACAAACTAAGTTCAAGGTAGATGGAAACTAAATTTTATTACATCAAACCTAGCATGATATGAAATGATCAATATTAAAAGAAATTCATCATATAAATTTTGGCATATATTTATTAATAATATAAATTATTTATAAATATGAATAAAATATGGAATGATATTTAAATAAATGAACAATTCAAATATTTAATCATTAGATAAACATTTATAAATAATTTCATAAATAAAATCTAATTATAAGCTTGTTTATAATTTCACCTTTAACATTATGGAAATTACATAATTTTGAATATAAACTCTTTATATTCTTTCCAATATGAATTATTTCATTTTTTCATAATAAGGCATTTAATTTTTAAATATATAATATTATATTAATTTAAACTATTTTTAATTAAATTTCTATTATGTAAACCTTTTGTATAATATTAATATCATATACTTAATTATTATTTATAATTTGATCGTATTAATTATCTAATCACCTTTTGATGTAGAAAAAATAATATCCAAATAAATCCCCCTTAATTTGAAAAATTTAAAATTAATTAATTATGAACTAATCATGAATATTAAAGAAATTTATTAAATGTAAAATTTATTTATTTTCCAAAATATAAACATTTATGAACTATTCATAAATAGATGGTAATGATAAAAATTTTATAAATTAGCAAGAATATAAATATTTTATATTCTTATTAAAATGATCCCTTCACATTTTATATTTAGTGGAATTTATATTATATTTCATGAATTATAAAAATTTTATAATTCAAAATCTATTATATAATTTTTTTTATATATTCAAAATATCATATATGCTGGAATTTATAAACTCTTTATAAATTGTCCTTAATGATTTCTTAAAGAAAATTTATTTCTATATCATAAATCCTGACATTTATTTTTTCTAAAGGTAATTTTATAAAGAAATATTTAATAATTAAACATAAACATTTTATAGTTAATTGATGTATAAAATTTTTTTATAAAATTTTTAAAAATATTTTGTGATACCTTTTTCATTATTTATAAACTATTTATAAAAAACATAATTCAATTCAAAATTGAATCCTCTTGATTAAAATATATATTTCATTGGTTTTCATATAAACAAGAGTAATATATCTGAACATTTAAAATTAATTTATAGGCTTGAGAAAAATATTGTTTTACTATAAAAACTTATTTTTCATAAATTAATAAATATATTGATTTTTTTAAAGAATTTTGAACCTCTGATACTAGTATTTGGATATCTAATGATCATCACCTGACCATGTTTTGTGTAAGACAACCCAAACACATGAAGATATATCTTTGAGAATAAATATGTAAATAAACTGTATAAATAGTGTACCCGGAAAGCATCAATGACTGTATTTTTCTTCATTCTCAGCAAAGGTTAATGCTTGATGAAAATTATGTAGCAGTAAACAAAATAACCCGATCTCCAAGGGGGGTAAAATGACCAATGGATTCATGATCGTATCACGAGGATACCCAAATGTTGAAGGGGTTTTATCACCTTCGTCTGATATGATGAATAAAATTATGTGAAGAAGAGAGAAATGAGAGACTTGCTCGCAATTGTTTATATTTACAGGAGGGGTCACATCCCTTTATATATCCATACAAGAAACGTTTCATTAAATGAAAATGTTTTGTCCATATTAATGTATCCATGTAAATTTATTCTCATAATTCATTAAATCCTATTCAATGATCAGTCAATTTAATTAATCAGTTCATAATGGATTATAACTTATAATTAAACCATTTTGGAGAAATAAACATATATCACACAGACACACAAATATATATATATATTTCATATACTTAATACATGAATTACATTCATCAAACACATGTAAATTAATATACACTATATATATATAATATAATATCATATATATATATATATATATATTTCAACCTAATAATGACACCCAACTTTTGCATGACCCACCCACTGAATAATCCAGAGTCACTCATTACTTTCTTACCTTACACAATATAACCTAGAGTCACCCAACATTACCATGACCACTCAGTTGAATGATCTAGGTCTTTATAAGTGTCTCTTTGGAAGGAATATCACATGTAGTATTTTTGGGGATTTCTTTTAAGGCTCCACCAATTGAATATACATCCTATACATATTAAATTCATAACTATTACACCCTATGTAGTAATTTTCATCTCGTGTTTTATTCACATTTTGTGTATGAATACTTATAATGTTTTTGGTTTTGTAATCCTTATTCCAACCATGCATAGGGATTGTGAAACACCCCATATTTCCATAATATGTTTCCTTTTGAATAATTTAATAAATATCATTGTATGCAACATTGAGATTTTAACACACTACGACCAATCAAATTAGTCATTATGAATATTAATACCTACTTTTTGAAATTTTATAAATTTTATTTTTCAAAATGGACATCATTTTTGGATTCAGAATATCAAAATTATCTTACGGTTAATTTTTGGTATTTTTTTTGAAAACCTTCAATTTATGATGAATAGTGAAAAATACTACGTTAATATTTAAAACTGACTTTTTATTTAAATAATTATTTATTTTGTTTAAATTTATTTTAAGTCAAAATAGATACATAATACCTATATTAGTTCAATGTAAATCGTTGGAGTCATTTTATAATAAAATTAGATGTATCAAATTTTTTGAACTTTTTACACTCTTTTACCCACCTTCTAGGAGATTTTTCAAATTTTCATAAAACCTAATCATACTACTTCTGTGAGTAGAATTTAGAAAATATGAGAGACATAAGTGATATCTGTAAGTAAAATGTGGTTCAACAAGATGAAAATAATTTTTAGTGAATAGTAACTTTTGACTTTTATTTACCATGGTTAAATGTAAATAGGGTAATTAAAGGTAAAAATGTTATTATTATTACCCTAAAACATGTCCTAATTCTATTGGATAAGTTTATTTTGGCCAAAAAATACCTTAAGAATAAATTATGATCCTTTAGGTTCACTTTTATTAGATTAGTACATTAATTATTATTTTATTTAAAGAAGAGTTAAAAGTGTTAAATTCAATGTTTAATAACTAAACCATTTTTAATATCGGGTTACACATAAGATAAATTCGACTATAAATATTAGTTATAAAGATAAAAATATTTACAACATAATTGTATTTTATTTATTACTTATAGACATTAAATAATTAAATTTATTTATAACCCAATGATGATGCAGTAATTATGTTATTAATGAATGATTAAAATAATTGATATTATAAATATACAAATAAATATAATTTGAGACTTTTAATGAATTCCAATAATTTTATAGGTTAATATGACATGTTAGAGTTTATTAAATGAATTTTAGTTTGATTTAATAATTTTTTTAGGACTTTAAAAAAAATCAATTACTAAATAGTGTCAAAATTGACATAAATGAGTTTTTAAAACCAATATTATATTATTAATTGATATAATATTCCTAAAAATATATGGTTCGGCCAAAGGACTTGTATAATATTATAAATATCAATGTTGAATCACTTGGGGTTCACCTGACCATATATAGTATGTTTATTAACCATATAATAAAAAAATACAAAGAGACATGGTAAATGTCAAACTATTTAACTAATAGTTAAATATAAATTATAAGGTTAATATGGTGACCTAAACCTATAAAAAACCTATTATTTGAGAGGTTTTCGACCTATCCCCAACTTATATTTGAAATAAATCATTTTGGGGCCATTAGAAATCAATTTTTTTTATTTTAAAATAATATTTCAATCTTTTCCTGAGGTGCCCCTCACCTCTCTTATAAAATGGAACTTCCCCTTCTCTCAAATTAAATCCTCCAAAGAAATTTAACTTAGACAAAACCTACCAAAATATCCTCTAAAGTATCATCAATTCATCATAAGGGCCATACTTTAGTCATAAAGCAAAGCTAATTAGCCTTTTTGATCAAATCAGAAGGAAGAACCCGAAGAAGAGGTAAATATTTCATCACCTCTTTCAAGTTATTTTCTTCTTCCACTTCTTCTTTCTTTGTTTTTTCCATTAAAAAATAATAACTCAGGAATATTATATATAATGTGATGTTATTATAAAAATGGTACACCCATATTCATTATTCTATCCATCATATGAATGAAAAAGTCACCATACGTGCGTACGTACGACTTACCGTCTCCACGTCGTGGTATAGTTGTTATTAAATACAATATTTTTTTGGATGGGTATAACAATGATATATAATTGATGTAAATAATAAATATAACATGTTAATTATTCTGTATATATGATATACCATCTATTTACATACAATTTTAATATCAAAAGAATGATATGGTCGCTCGTGTGTACATACAGATTACCGTCTCCACGAACGCGATGAGATTCATTTCCCCATCATAGCTATTCAAGAATAATTTTCATTTGATGATTAAGAATAATTTTTAATATCTTAATATAATTATGTATAGGAATCATTTACATCCTATCAATAACAAACGTGACTTATGTAACAAAACATATAAAGAAAAATGAAACAGTTAACTCCCGAAACGACGATAATACTAAAATATTATTAACAAAGCAATATTAGAAGATCATATCTGATATCATATGTATGTATTTGGTTCATTTATATTTTAATAATAATGATTTTACTATTATATAAGAGTTTAACTTACCGTCGACCAAGGAAAAGTACAAGGTAAGGGTTAATTTCACAATCTCTTTATTATCCGAGGTTGTTTTTACGTAAGTATCTAATGGGACCTCTTTATCATCCACATCCATGTTTTATTAAAAATTTATTTCAAAACATTTTTAATATTTACTAGACTATGGGTTGAAGTCATTTATACCCTTATTTTACCTTATATGTTTTGAGAGGAATCTTTTTGTCGTTTTCAAAATAAGGTACTTTATGACCTTTTCGACAAAATTAAGGTAAGAATGTTTTTTAACTTATACGGCATGTGTGGCTCTTTTCTGCTGTTATAACATCGTCGTAGCTTCCCATACAAAATTATAACAATATTTTAAAAATAAAATTTTTCTTTTATAATTATGTGACTCTTAAATTATTTCAAAATAGAAAGAGATATTTCTCTCAAATAGTTTTGATTTCATCTATGTCAACATCCTTTGAAAATTTTTACACTTGTTTGAAGTTGATTTATTATGATACAAATCTACCATATTTTATTTATGTTTTTGTGATATTTCGGACTGTGGATGTATTATTTTTATACCATTAATGGTTTATGGTTAAAGTGTTGACATTTCGTATGCTAGTTTTAATACGAATGTTAATGTTATATTTTGACCTTTTCATATAAGGAATGTATTGGACTTATTAAGTGACGGGTAAAGCCTGCTATAGCTACTCGGTGCATCGGTAGGTCTCATGAGACAATTAGACATGAAATTGGATGAGGACTTTCCCAATTTCATATATAGATTTGGACAAGGCCTAAATAATTTTTAGAATTCTTGGCTGAGGCATTGACAAGATGTTTCAGAATGTCCGACATTATAAATTCCCTCATTATGAAAATAATAATAATGGTTCATGTGGTTATTCGAATAGTAGAATACCCAAGACTATGTTTTATTATGGCATTATTTACTCAGGTCATATATCTGCCATAAAGCGTTCATGTTTATTATTTGTAAAGGCATGTGTTCCAAGTTGTTCACCATGCCTAATGTTTATGTTGTCTTCCACTATATTTATTACTCTTACTGAGCATTTGATCTCACCCCTTTCTTATGTTTCATTTTCCCAAGATATGAAGAAGTTAGTTTTGAGTGATTTTCAGGCATAATCTAGGAGGTTTGGATGTTTCTAATGGAATAAATTAGTGTTTCATTTCTTCTCAAGTAATAATTTTTATCTTATATATGTATCTTGTTTCCAATAATACTAAACTAGTTTGTCTTTCAAGACATGATTCCTTGTATCATTCCAATGCTATGTAATAAAGCACGGACTCTTGGTAACAGGGGTCGGGGAATTACAGTTGGTATCAGAGGAAGTTTATCACAAACCTTGAAAACTAGATTTAGAAAAAAAAACTCAGATTAGAGAACGTTACGCTATGATATTCTTTTAGGATTAGTATAGAAGAACCTCCTTGAATTTTGGTAATGTAGAGATTTTGTGTATTTTACAAGCAATACAACCATGTCTGGATACAAGAAGGTAGAGGATGATCTTGCACAGATGTACCCAGGGGTAAAACATGAAAACACCACTTTGATCTAGACTCAAAAGGGAACTGGTGCACGACAACAGGCCTTGCTGCACTCTTGGTTACGACACTCCCGGGGGATATGCTTAGGATAATCCACATTTTATTTATAAACCATTATGAAGGATTTATGAGTATATATCTCCTAAAATAAAACATTTTTATGATTATGGATTATATCCATAAACTGTTCAATTTATGTTAAGTGTTTTACAAGTTTGGAATTATGTATTGCGATTCATAAGCTAATCTAGTGTATTCCATTGTTTAGAAATGGCGCCTAGTGGAAGGAATGGAAATCATATAAACACACGTAATAAATGTAGGGATTTCCCTCCAAATCAAGATAATTATAGTGGAGCTGGTGATGCAACTGGTGCTGATAATCATATCACCATGCTGGGATAACTCACATAGGTTTTGAATAATAACCTTACCTGTATGGAGCACCCTGATCCACAAAACGAAGGATCAATGTTATACCGCTTCATGAGGATACAACCACCAACATTCAATGGGAATAAAAATGCATTTGTATCTGAGAAATTGATATGTTCTTTAGAGAAAATATTTCATACTTTGGGGAGCAGTGAAATGGAAAAAGTTGTCATGGAAGTTTATCGCCTCACAGGAGATGCAGATCAATGGTGGTCATTGATTCAAAACACAATGGAGGATGAATAAGTATCAGGTATGGAATAGAGGGAGTTTAAAGAAATTTTCTTAGAAAAATACCTTCCTCGTGACCATTGAGTGGTTATGGAAAGGCAATTTCTGAGTCTGAGGGAAAAGGAGGTTGATACTGTCACAAAGTATGAAGCTTACTTTAGAAAGTAAGCTAGCCCTGCTGCATATTATATACATAACCCAATAAGTAAGATTGATTGTTTATTTTATGGGTTAAAACCATTTCTGAAATGAGTATTAGTATCACAATACTTCCAATCATACAAAGATATTGTCTCATGTGCCATTAAGATAGAAAAGGAATTCTCTAAGTCGTATGACTTTAAAGCAAAGAAAGAGAAGAAGAGATCTGCTGAACATTATATGAAAGGAAATAAAGAAACATGGAAGAAGGGAAGAGTTTAATTTCCACCCTTTGATAATTGTGGAAGGAATAACATTGGTGACTATCTAAAAAAAGGAGTATGCTACAAATGGAGACAGAAATGCCATCTTACTAGTGATTGTATGGGAAGAAAGAATATTACAATGTTTAGTGCTACAATTGTTTGGATATGGGACATTATGAAAATGAATTTCCTAAGTGTCAGGGAAAAATACCTCAAGAAGGCCAAGAGATCAAGAAAAAGCTTATGAAATCACTACTAATGAGTTTGAAGCTCCAACATACGTGGTGGAAGGTAATTTACTCGTTTCATCAAGTTTAGACAATTCTTTATTTGATTCTGGATCATCGCATTGTTTTATATCTTCCCAGTTTTCTAAGAAAATTAGATATTTCCAATTTTATTTAACAAGGGAGTTGTTAATCAAATATCCTAAGTGAATTATCATTACAACAATGTTTTGTCAATTAGTTCCAATTAGGGCATATAAATGTTCTTTATCAGCTGATCTCATCGTCATACCCATGATTGAATTTAATATAATCATAGGTATGGATTGGATTTCAGACCATGATTTGAATATTTATTGTAAGAATATGGAGGTTCTAATTTTCTATAATGATAAGGATTTCCATATCTTTAGACCATAAACTTCACCAATTGATTCTTATCTAGATCCACTCCCAGTATCTCAACTAAATTCAATTATTGGGGAAGAATAGAATGAAATAACTATGGGTGAGGAAAGGAATGTTCAAATAGAGGATGTAACTATTGTACAATAATATGTTGATTTGTTTCCAGAGTATTTACCTGGATATCCTCTAGAATGAGAAATTGATTTTTTCATCGATTTAATTCATGGTTCAAGGCCCATATTGAAGACCCCTTATAGAATGGCCACTGTGGAATTCATGTAACTAATGAAACAACTAGAGGAATTGAGTTATAAAGGATGTATTCACCCTTGTATTTCTTCATGGGGATCCCCTGTTCTTTTTGTTAAGAAGAAAGATGGATCTATGAGGTTTTGCATTGACTACAAGGAGATCAATGATATAACAATAAAAAACAAGTATCCCCTACTTCGCATTGATGATTTATTCAACCAGCTTCATAGAGCTCAATATTTTTCAAAGATTGCCCTTCGATCTAAATATCATTGGTTTTGTGTGAATAAGGAAGACATTCCAAATATAGAATTTTGAACCAGGTACGGGCATTAAGAGTTTACAGTAATGCCTTTTGGGCTAACTAATGCACCCTATATATTCATGGATGTAATGAACAGAGTTTTCAAGGAATATCTTGATGAATTTGTAGCGGTATTTATTGATGATAGCTTTGTATAATCCAAAATCTATATAGATCATGAAAATATATTGTGCATTATCCTAAAAACTCTTATAGGAAATGAATTATACGGGAAGTTTTGAAAGTGTGAATTCTAGCTTCAGGATATTCCTTTTCTTGGCCATATTATCAATAAGGATGGAATATCTGTTGATCCTTCTAAGACAAGAGCAATAAATGAATGGCCAGAACTGATGAGTATAACTGAGGTACACAGCTTTATTGGTTTAACAGGTTATTATTAGCGTTTCGTCCATAATTTTGCCCGATTGGCTATCCCATTAACAAAGATCACATGTAAAGGGGTTAAATTTGATTTTGAAAAATAGTGCGAAGAATGTTTTTAAGAATGGAAGAGAATATTATTCAATGATCCTATATTGAATCTACCATCGGGGAATGATGGGTTTGTTATTTATAGTGATGCTTCAAAGAAAGGACTTGGTTGTGTCTTTATGCAGAATGATAGAGTTATTGCATATGCATCACAACAGTTAAAAATTCATTAACAAAACTATCCTTCTCATGATCTTGAGTTAGAAGCTGTAATATTTTCTTTGAATATATAGAGACACTATCTCTATGGTGAAAATTGTAAGATATATACCGATCACAAGATTTTGAAGTGTATTTTATCGCAGATGGACCTCAACATGAGGTAAATGCAATGGTTTGAACTACTCAATGATTATTATTTCACTATACACTACCACCTGGGGAAGGCAAATAAGGTGGCAGATGCTTTGACTTGAAAGGATCATGGAGTTATGAATAATATGAGAGTTTAAAGGGATCCTATGTACATTGATCTAGTAAAAATGGACATGGGAATAATCATGGAAGGTGAAAAATTGATAATTTTTCAAATGGTTTCAAAACCATCTTTACTAGAAAGGATAAAGAGTTCTCATGCTGAAGATGAGGAGTTTCAAAAGAAAATGAAAGCTGTGAATGATGGTAGAATGATCGAATTCGTATATGAAGATGGGATTTTGAAATTCGGGAAGAGAATTCGTGTTCCTAACTTACCCGATATAAAAAGGGAACTGTTGGATGATGCTCATAGATCCAATTTCTCTATACACCCCAGTAGTACTAATATGTATATATATTTAAAGAAACATTTTTGGTGGGACAACATGGAGAGAGAGATTGATGATTTTGTGTCAAGATTTATGGTTTGTCAATAGGTTAAGGCTCGAAGACAACATCCTAGAGGAGTCATGCAACCTATTCCCATACATGAGTGGAAATTGGATGATATTATAATGGATTTAGTCATGAGGCTACCAAAGACTCCTAGAAGGAACGTTGAAATATGGGTCATTATTGATCATCTTACCATGTCAGCACATTTTCTTTCTATAAGAGAGGATTTACCAATTGAATGTCTGGAAGGACTATATTTTAATGAAGTTGTTAGTCTTCATGGTGTACCCCTATTGATTGTTTCCGATTGTGATCCCTGTTTTACATCAGGATTCTGGAAAAGTCTTCAAAAGTCCCTAGATACCGAACTTCATTTGAACACTTCCTACCACCCTCAAACTGATGGATAATCAGAACGGAATATTCAAACCTAAGAAGACATGTTGATATCATGCTCACTTGACTTTCAAGGTATATGGGATCAATATTTACATCTGGTAGAATTTTCCTAAAATAATTGCTTCTATTCAAGTATTCAAATGGAACCATATGAAGCGTTATATGGAAATAGATGTGGCACACCAACTTGTTGGGATGATGTTGGTGAAAGAAAACTTGTTGGACCATAACTTGTTAAGGAAATAATAGAAAAGGCGAAGATTATCTAAACCCACATCAAAGCAGCTCAAAAGTAGGCAAAAGAGCTATGCCGATAACCGAAAGAAGAATTTGTAATTTCTGGTAGGTGATCATGTTTTTTTAAGGTATCTCCATCGAAGGGAGTTATACGATTAGGTAAGAAGGGTAAATTAAGACCCAGGTACATCGGACCTTTCGAAATTCTAGAACGAATTGGGGCTGTAGCATACCGTTTGGAAATACCACCAAGTCTCTCCAAAGTTCATGATGTGTTCCACATATCAATATTGAGAAAATACATGCCTGACCCAATGCATGTACTCATTTATGAGGAAATTCAACTGGAACGATATCTGTCTTATTGTGAAGAGCTTGTCAAGATTTTGGATACCCGAGAACAAGTGTTGAGAAACCGGACGACTCTTCTGATAAAAGTTCTATGGAGAAACCATAAGATGGAAGAGGCAACATGGGAACCCGAGGAGCTTATGATGAAGAACCACCTGAATCTTTTTGTGCGGTAGTATTCTAGAAATTTTGATAATGAAATTATTTTTATGGAAGAATGTTACACCCCAAACTTCCACGGCACATTTCCCTTTGAATAATGAAATAGCCTGCATTGTACGCAACTTCGAGATTCTAACACACCGCGACCAATCAAACTAGCCATTATGAACAGTAATACCCACTTTTTAAAATTTTATAAATTTTATTTTTTAAAATGGACTTCATTTTTAGATTCAGAATATCAAAATTATCTCAGTGTGAATTTTTGGTATTTTTCTGAAAACATTCAATTTTTGATTAATAGTGAAAAACATTGCGTTATTGTTTAAAACCGAATTTTTATTTAAATAATTATTTATTCTATTTAAATTTATTTTAAGTTAAAATAGATACATAATACCAATATTAGTTCAATGCAATTAATTGGAGTCATTTTATAAAAAAATTAGATGTATACAATTTTATTGAACTTTTTACCCTCTTTTACCCACTTTCTAAGAGCTTTTTCAAATTTGCACAAAACCTAATTTTACCGCTTCAGTGAGTTGAATTTTGAAAATACATGAGACAATTGATATCACTAAGTAAAATTTTGTTCAAAAAGATAAAAATAATTTTTGGTGAATAGTAACTGTTGACTTTTATTTACCACGATTAAATGTAAATAGGGTAATTAATAGTAAAAATGGTATTATTATTACAATAACACATGTACTAATTATATTTTATTAGTTTATTTCGACCAAAACCAACCTTAGGAATAAAATATGACCCTTTAGGTACATTTGGATTAGATTAGGACATTTATTATTATTTTATTTAAAGAAGAGTTAAAAGTTTTAAATTCAATGTTTAATAACTAAATAATTTTTAGTAGAGTGTTAAACATAAGATAAATTCAAATATAAATATTCATTAGAATTATAAAAATATTTCCTAAATAATGGTATTTTATTTATAATTTTTAGACATTAAATAATTAAATTTATTTATGACACAATGATGATGAAGTAATTATCATATTAACGAAAGATTAAAATAATTGATAATATAAATATCCAAATAAATCTAATTTGAGACTTTTAATGAATTCACCTAATCTTATAGGTTAAAATGACATGTTAGGGTTGATTAAATGAATTTTAGTTTGATGTAATAATGTTTTTAGGACATTAACAAAAATCAATTACTAAATATTGTCAAAATTGACATAAATGAGTTTTTAAAACTAATACTATATTATTAACTGACATAAAATTCCTAAAAATATAAGGTTTGGACAAATGACTTAGATAAGGTTAGATATAACAATAATGAACTACTTGGGATTCTCTTGGAAGTTTATTGTATGTTTATTAGCCATATAATATTAAAATACAAAGAGACATGGTAAAATGTCAAACTATTTAACTAAGAGTTAAATATAAATGATAAGGTTAATATGGTGACCTAAACCTGTCCAAACCTATTATTTGGGAGGTTTTATACCCATCCAAACCTTATACTCTAAATAAATCAATTTTTAGATATTATACACTAAAAATTATTTTATTATAAAATAATATTTCAATCTTCTTCTAAGGTGCCCTTCACCTCTCTTATAAAAGGGATCTTCCCCTTCTCTCACATTCACACCTCCAAAACATTTGGCTTGGCCAACCCCTTCCAAAATATCCTCTCAACTATCCTCCCTTCATTCTTGCGGCCTTACTTTAGTCATAAAGCCAACCTATGGAGCCCTTTTGATCAAATAAAAAGGAAGAACCCAAAGAAGAGGTATATATTTCATCACCTCTTTCAAGTTATTTTCTTCTTAAAATTCTTATTTTTTTGTTGTTTCCATTATAAAATAATAAATACAGTATTTTATATATAATGTGATGTCATTATAAAAATGGTACAACCATATTCGTTATTCTATTCATCATATGAATGACAAAGTCACCATACGTGTGTACGTATGACTTACCCTCTCCACGTCGCGGTGTAGTTGTTATTCAATACATTATTTTTTGGGATGGGTATAATAATGATGTATAATTGATGTAAATAATAAATATAGCATGTTAATGGTTCTTTATATATGATATACCATCTATTTACAAAAATTTTTAATATCAAATGAATGATATTGTCACTCGTGCGTATGTATGGATTGTCGTCTCTATGAACATGATGAGATTAATTTTCCCATTATAATCATTCAAGAATAATTTTCATTTGATGAATAAAAATAATGTTTAATAACTTAATATAATTATGGATATGAATCAAATACATCATATCCATAAGATACATGGCTTATGTTGAAAAACATATAAAGGAAAATGAATCAGTTAACACATGAAATGACGATAATACTATAATATTATTAACAAATAAATATTAGAAGAACATATATGATATCATATTTATGTATATGGTTCTTGTATAATTTAATAACAATGAATTAAATATTATAAAGGAGCGTAATATACCCTCAACCAAGGAAAAGTACAAGGTAAGAGTTAATTTCACAATCTCTTTACTATCTGAGGTTGTTTTTATGTAAGTATCTACTGGGACCTCTTATCATCCACATAAGTGTTTTCTTAAAAATGTATTTCAAAACATTTTTACTATTTACTAGACTATGGGTTAATGTCATTTATACCCTTATATGACCTTATATTTTTTGAAAAGAATCTTTCCGCCATTTTCCAAACAAGTTACTTTATGACCTTTTCGACAAAATTACCGTAAGAATGTTTTTTTAAATTATACGGCGGGAAAGGCTATTTTTCTCCATTATAACATTGTCGAAGCTTCCCTTACAATCTTATAAGAGTATTTTCAAAATAATTTTTTTTCATTTATAATTATTTTACTCTTATATTATTTCAAAATAGAATGAGATATTTCTCTCAAATAGTTTTGATTTCATCTATGTCAACATCCTTTGATAAATTTTACACTTCTTTGAAGTTGATTTATTATGATACGAATCTACCATATTGTATTTATGTTTTTGTGATATGTTTGACTGTGGATGTGTTATTTTTTTACCATTCATGGTTTATGGTTAAAGTATTGACATTTTGTATGCTATTTTTAATGTGAATATTTATGTTATATTTCAACCATTTCATATGAGGAATGTATTGGACTTAGTAAGTGATGGGTGGAGCCCGCTATAGCTCCTCGGTGAATCAGTAGGTCTCATGAGACAATTAGACGTGGAATTGGAAAAGGCCTTTCCCAATTTGATATATGTTTTTGGCAGAGGCCTAAATAATTTTTAGACATCTTGGCCGAGGCCGTGACAAGATGTTTCAGAATGTCTGACATTATACATTCCCTCATTATGAAAATAATACTGATGGTTCATGTGGTTATTTGACGAGTAGAATACCCATGACTATGTTTTATTATGTAATTATTTACTCCGCTCATATTCTAGCAATAAATTTCTCATGTTTATTATTTGTAATGGCATGTATTCCTAATTATTCCCCATGCCTAATGTTTTTGTTATCTTCTTCTGTATTTCTTACTCTTACAGAGTATTTGAGATAACCCCTTTATTATATTTCATTTTCACAGGATATGAAGAAGTTAGTTATGAGTTTCTTGTAAGCATAATCTCGGAGTCTTGGACGTTTCTAATGGAATTAATAAGTGTTGTATTTCTTCTCAAGTTGTAATGTTGAACTTACATATGTATCTTGATTCCAATAATACTTAACAGATCGGTCTTTCGGGACATGATTCCTTATATCATGCCAATGCTATATAATAAAGAACCGACTCTAAGTAATTGGGGTCGGGGCATTACATATTGGTAGTTTCTCATTTGATTTACCCATTGTTCATGAATTCATTTCATCTATGATTTCAACATGGGGTTAAAGATGTTTCAATTTCAAATCATTTTCCATGGTGGTTTCAGATGTGGTTTCCATTATCATCTTTATCAGGTCTTCATATTGGTCTGATCGAGCCCCATCGATGGAGAGTATGGAGTTTTAGAGGATCTTTAGTTGCAGTGATGATTCATTCATTCTATGAACCTTTTAAGTAGTGGTAAGGGTAAAAGTGGTGGTAAACATTTTCCACGTGGTAGTAGACATATACTTGGTAGTGTGAGAGAATGGTTATAATTGGCGGTAGAAGGCGATAGTTGCGGTTGTCAGTACCGACTCCAACAATAGAGGGGAACAGAGACTAGTCGTAATAAGGTCATGCAATGGTAGAAAAAATAAATAGAAAAATACCCATGGTTCATTGAACTCCTTTTTTATACCATCCTTATTCATCCTAAACACCCATTTTTTCATTAGTGCCTTTTTACCTTTGGGTAATTCCACCAAATCATATGTTTGGTTATTCATCAAAGACTTCATCTCATCCTTTTTTTCATGATGAAACATGATTTTTTCAGGATGAGACACTACTTCCTGGTATCCTTATGGATCCACCTCATCATTCAAAAACAGGTCATCTGACTCTAAATATTTTGTTGAAGGAATCCTTCCTTATGAAGAACTTCGAACCTGTGAAATTTTAGGTTTGGGAGGCACAACATCATCAAGCTCCTGTGATGGTTCTGCAACTTCTTATAGAGAGGATTGAGTCTCCCCTGCTCAATATCATATTCCACTACCTCCTAGTCAACTTCCAATGAGACTTCTTGCACCTCTACCCATTCATTTCTAGGTGGTGCTGGTATGAGTGTTGGATCATGAATTGATTCCTCTATACATTCCCTCCATGACATTATAGGATTTTAAATGTCCTCGATCATCTAGTTCCCATGGAACACAAAATATATGATTTTAATCACCTTCTTCTCCTTTGGTTCCAAAATCATTTTTCCAAAATCATAATCTCTATAGTCGATGAATATTCATGGAGTATATCTCATGTCTAGCTTCTGTATAAGCTCCTTGGATACATGTGAAAATTCCAAACATCCAAATAATCACGAATGAGAGTAAGAGTGATGTTTACTAGACCATATTTTATGTGTGATCTAAAAATTAAGTGGGAATAATGGTGATCTATTGGTGAGGTGTCATGAAAACTGAAAAGCCTCTCCCCATAATGGCTTAGGGATCTTAGCCAAACTCATCATACTTCTGACCTTCTCCATGGTGGTTCTATTCATCCTTTCTGCAACTCTTTTGTGTTGTGGGGTGTGTGGGACCATCCTCTCATGTTTAATGTACTTCCTTCTGTAATATGCATCAAATTCTCTAGATGTATACTCTCCCCCATTTCCTGAATGAAGACACTTTAGCTTCCTTCTAGTTCCACACTCCACCATGGCGTGGAACATCTTAATGTAGTCCAGTACATGGTCCTTCATCCACATGAAGAATACCCACACCCTTAGATATGCATCATCAACAAAGGATAGGAAACATTTGTTACTACCCAGTGAATTAAACTCTATGGGGTTGCATACATCTGAGTGCAGGAGATCCAATAACTCTGATATCATTGATGAAGCAGTATTGAATGAGACTCTATGCTAATTCCCATGAATGTATCATTTACTAGGATCAAGTGATGCATCATTGTTAATACTGATGTACTTCTTCTTCATCAGGGTAGATAACACTATTTCACTCATGCGGTCGACTCTCCTATGTCACATATTGGATGACGTCTCTCCTTCCACTGTGTTGAGGTTTTTTGCACATATCTTCACATGAGTTTTATAAAACATACCACATATGTGTTCTCGAGCAATGAAGATAGATCCTTTTAACATATTCCATGCTCTATTGCTAAAGATGTTGTCATACCCTTGTTGATCAAAGTATATACCTGATAATAGGTTGAGTCAAAGGCTTGAAACATACTGAACATCCTTTAGGGTGACTGTGTATACAATGTTCACCTTGACTTGGATATCAATCATGCTAACAATCTCCTTCGAACTGGTATTTTCCATCTTGACTGCACCAAATTCACCAGCTTAATAAGTCGAGAAATACTTACGATGATACAGTATCGACCACCCATTCTGTGTCTGGGCCTGAGGTATGAAGGCATGTATCTTCTTCATCTTTGTAGAAAAATGTGATTTCTCCAAAGACTGTCACATGTGCACCTCCATTTCCTTTTTGTCAATTGATACTTTGACCCTATTCTTTTAGCAACCTTCGAATATTCTTCTTCATGCGACCCATCACGCCACAATGATAGCATTTTTATGATGGTCTCCTACCACCTATAGAACTTCTTAGGTTTTTTCATCCATTTTCATCCCCTTGAACACCTCCAGTGGATGGTACCTCCATGGAATTTCAATTCTACAAAATTTTTTGTAGAATATGGAAAAATGAATCTCATCATTGTGTCTGTAACGATAAAAAATTCTGGAATCGACTTATGGATCATCGAAATCGTACACCTATTGATCAAGATATGATCAAAACAGTATCAACAGCCAAGATCATTTGATAATGTGGTGATTAAGTGGCACTGACATGACATTATAGAGAAACTACCTGAATTTCACCAAAATTTTTCCGAAAATTTTTCTGGCGCCGATATAGTACCTTCTTCTCTGGTAAGGGGGTATTGTATCACCCAATGTTTGACTAAAGTCTGACCAAGACTAGGTAGCTTATTTTAGATTTGATTGAGAAACCGTTTGTGACATTTAAATTGGTTCAGCATGAGCTTTCAAAATCTACCTTAAAAACAGGATTCCGAGAAACATGAATGTTCCAGTCACTGGAAAAACTCAACTGCTCACCGTCGTTGAATCATAAATACCTCAAATACCACTAGTTGTGCTTCACTGTCCACTAAGACAGATGAATGAAGGGAAAAACATGCATTCTATTGCACAAAAATAAATGTTACAATCTACCCCTCCCACACCTCCCATTCTTCCTCACACATGGAACTCTTAACGCTCTCTTGGACGGAGGATATATCTTGAATCAACTGATGATGAATTAAGCTCCCCAGGCCCTCCTTAAATAGGAATGGGGGAGGTGTAATGTTTGAAAAAACTCCCACAAATCCCCTTAAGGTTCTGGGTGCAGTGGAAGCGTGGTTGGTATGACACCAAACTTTGATTTTTACCATGATCAATGATTATTCTGGGATCAATACGACGATGAACACCAGTCTCCATGGAATAAAATCAAATATTTAGATAAATAATAAAGAGTCCTGAAAACATAAAGAGGATCTTGCACCTCATGTTTATAATTAATTTAATAAATTTCATAATGAAAATAATACCTGGATATTTAGTATTTTCTTCATTGATTATGTTGATAATCCGGAATGATGTTTCTAGATTATCTCATTATGCTTGTAAGGATCCAAACTAGAATCCTTCCAGTGGTGATCCACATGTGCTATGATGGCCTCCGATCAACATGATCATTCTATGGGTGCTAGCGCGGTGAAGCGAGTGTCCTGTGTCGGTCATTATTGATCACTTGTTCTTTGGTCTTGAAGAACGTCTCTAGTTCTTGAGAGGGGAGAGAAGAGCACTCAAGAGAGAATTTTTTTTCTCAACAATTCTCAATTCACCAGGCATGTGGTGTGGTGTATGGAAAAATAGGCATACTTGTCTATTTATATACATGTAATTTCAGTTACAATATTTAATTGCATAGAAACAATTAAATACATTCATGAACTTAGAGAAAACCCATGCATTTAATAATAATATTGTGTCATTATTTATGGTGTTCCAACTTGCACAAAATGGAATTATAAATAATATTCCACATCACAAAATAATAACAGCGTTATTTTAATTTTTTCCCAGTAGTTAATTAATGATTTACTGTCTTGCAAATAATTATTCTACTACTGGACTGACCTTGGTCTGCTCGAACTCCACTTCTCTTTATTGAACACCCGAATAAATAAATAAATAATTTATTCAATTAAATAATTATTTTATTTACAAACTAGTAAATAAATATTTTTTAAACGTTCAATAAAATAAATAAATAAATAATATTTAATTTATGAGATCATTTTAACTTGAATAAAATTATTACACGGTCTTGAGAAGAATATTTATTTCATTAATTAAATTAAAATTGAATTTAACCGAGACCAAAAATACACTTAGTGTGTGTTACCCTCTAGGATTCTTTCTTGTTGAATTATGTGGGCTTGCCTAAAGTCCAAGAGTACTATCTAGAAATGGGTCAAGGTACCCAAGAGAAAGAACATAAAGTCACAACAACGACAACCAAATACAAACGCTCACTGTGTAATGTAATCCATTTGTCATAATATCTCATCAAGCAGGTTTCATGATTGTGTCATCAAATTTTATGTTTGATATGTCATTCTTTAACTACCTGAAATAAACTCGTTGTTACACCATGGTCATGGAATTTTGTGAGACGGTTCTATTTCAATCAAAGGACCGAGATATCAACTTCCATAAATGGAAGGGATAGATCCTTCCTCGACTTATCCATTAATACAATGCCACTCGTGACACACCTAATGTACCCTACTTCCCACCAACTTTCTTAATGACGGGTTTTTTCAGTAAATCAAAGTGCATAAGTCATGAAACATATTAATGATAATCTTATAGTCTAAGGATAATTACACACGCTCACATATAGAAATATCTGATGACACCAAAACATGAGGAATTCCTACTTGCGGGTCTGTTCTCATAATCTCCTATCTTGGAGAATACCAATTGAAAACTTCATGAGAGGAAGTCTCATCAGCTTAAAATTACTCACACCTAACGGTTTGCATGCTGTGTGTCCCATTATAGTATGTCATCCAACCACATACCTATATTTAAGAATATTGTTATAGAATTTCAAGGTTCTCATCATAGCGGGTAACTTCCATGAACTTATCAATGTCACCAATACTCTAAGACATTATTACATCATATTCATGTAGAACAATGAACAATATGAAATAATACATTAAATATCCATGTAATCAAAGTAAAACCAATTGGTTCTAGGAGACCAACTCTCATAGACTCCCACTTGGACTAGAGCCAATTGCCTACAACTTTCTGTCCTCTAGACCTCACATGATGATCATGTTTTTGTTGAGTCAAGGCTTTAGTCAATTGGTCCTCCATATTGTCTTTCGGGGAAATACCACTCACTATAACTTCACCTCTCTGAGAAAAATCCCTCAAGAGATGATGCTTCCAAAGTATGTACTTTGTCCATTGATGTGACCTTGGCTCTTTTGCGAGAGCCACCGCTACAGTATTATCACAATATAGTGTGATGGGATCTTTAATGCTAGGTATGACATCTAGCTCCTAGATGAATATTTGCATCCAAACAACTTCTTTAGCTTCCTCAGAAGCTGCGATATACTCAGACTCTACTATAAAATCTGCGACCACACTCTTCATTGAGTTCTTCTAGCTGACTATACCTTCATTGAAAGTGAAGATGTATCTCATTTTTGAATTCATGTAATCATGATAAATTTGGGAACAAGAATATTCATATCCTCTAATGACTAGTTTCTCATCTCTTCCATAAACTAGGAACATATCTTTAGTACAACTCAGATAATTTAGGATAGTCTTGCCTTCCATCCAATGGAGGTCACATAGGTCAACTTGATATCTTCCTACCACACTCAATGCGTAGGCAACATCCATCCTAGTACATAGAATAGAATACATGAATGATCCAATCGCTGATGTGTATAGATTCCTTTCCATTATCATTCTTTCCTCATGTGTTTGAGGTCACATTTTATTGGAAAGATGAATTCCATGTGACACTGGAAACAATCCACTCTTAGAATGTTCCATACTAAATCTCTTCAGTATTTTATCAATGTATATACTTTGACTTAGGCCCAAAAATCTCTTGGATCTATCACGATGGATCTTGATCCCAAGAATATATGCTTCCTCACCCAGGTATTTTAGGGTAAAGCATTTATTCAACCATGCCTTAATAGACTGTAAAACTAGTAACTCATTTCCAATAAGTAATATGTCATCAACATATACTATTAAGAAAATGAATGCACTCCCACTAAACCATTTGTAGACACACGACTCACATTTATTCTTGACACAACCAAATTGTTTTATGGCCTCATAAAAATGAATGTTCCATGACCAAGATGCTTTCTTTAATCCATAAATGAATTTCTGAAACTTGCATACCTTATTGGCATCATTTGGAGTCATAAACTCCTCATATTGTGTCATGTAGACATCTTTCTGAGGGTTCCCCTTAAGGAATGATATTTTGAAATTGATTTTCCAAATCTCATAGTCATGTTATGCCACAATATCAAGTAGAATTCTGATGGATTTCAGCATTGCAACTGGTGGGAAGGTTTCATCGTAGTCAATTCATTGATGTTGTTTAAACCCTTTTGCAACTAGTCGTGACTTATAGGTACTGAATTGTCATTCCATGTCTAGTTTATTCTTAAATACCCATTTTCAAACAATAGGATTTACATCAACTAGAGGATCAACAAAAATCCGGACTTGGTTTTAGTACATGGAATCCATTTCAGAATTCATGACTTCTTGCCACTTGGAAACGTATTTTCCACTTACTACTTCCTTATAGGTTAGAGGATCATTATTATCAACTAATAATGAGTCACTATCCTTGGTAACTTGAAAACCATACCGTTCTGGTTCTCTATCCTCTCGTGTACTCCTATGCAATACTTGTGTATCTAGAACAAATTCTTCTTCGTTGGGGATTTGTGGAATCTGTTCCTATACCAACAATTGTGTACCTTGAACCTCGACTTCTTAGAAGTCTATCTTGCTCCCACTATCTCTTTTTTAGATGTGATCCCTCTCAAGGAATATGGCATGTCTTTACACTATAACCATTTTGTCTGAGGGGTTGTATAGGTAATATCCTATTGTTTCCTTGGGGTATCCAATAAAGGTACACTTTGGACCTCGGGGTGCGAGTTTGTTACCTGAAGAGGCCTTAACAAATGATTCGCTACCCCACACATGTAAATTTGATAACATGGATTTTCTTCCACTCCATAACTTGTATGGAAAACCATTTATCAATTTAGTTGGTACTTCGTTCAGTATGTGTACCGTTGTTGGTAATGCATACCCCCAAAAGGATAATGTAATACTTTCATGACTCATCATTGATATCACTATGTCCAATAAGGTGTAGTTTATCTTTTCTCTTACACTAATCCATTGAGTTGTGAAAGGACAAGTGAGCTGGGATGGGATCCCAAACTCTCATAAGTAATCAATGAAGTCCTGATTAAGATATTCCCCACCTCGGTTTGAGTGGAGTTTCTTAATTTTCTTTCCAAGGTGGTTCTCAACATCATTCTTGTATTCATTTAACATATCAAAGGAATCCAACTAACACCTCATTAAGTAGATATATCCATATTTTAACACCCCAAGATTCCACAGTACGCTTCTCTTTCAATAATGCAATAGCTTGCATTGTACGCAGGTTCAAGATTCTAACACATCACGACCAATCAAAGTAGCTGTTATGAATAGTAATGCACACATTTTGAATTATTTAAATTTTATATTTCAAATAGACTTCATTTTTGGATTCAGAATGTCGAAATTAGCCTATTTTGTATTTTTGGTATTTTTTTGAGAGCATCCAATTCTCGATGAATAGTAAAAAAAATACTTAAAAACAACTTTTTTAATCAAAATAATATATAGTGATAAATTATACCATTGAGTTGTTTTAAAGTATAATTAGAATATACTTTTACCATTTAATCCAATGATGGTCATTAGAATTAATTTCACTTTGAAATTGGACATAAAGAATTGTAAATATTTTGATTGATATTGATTCTTAAAAACATGCTAATTGTTTTGACAACGAGAATTAATTATAAAATTAATTAATGGAACTTTTATTTTTTTAATTTTCTAAAATAGACATCAATTTTGAATTCAGAATAACAATTATAGCTTAGGGTGAATTTTTGGTATTGTTCTGAAAAACATCAATTTTTGATGAATAGTGAAACCACTAAGTGGTAGTGAAAAAAACAAAATTTTCGTTTAAATGAAACTTTACCTCTTCTATTAATTGAATTTAAAAAATACGACATAAATGGTTTTCATTAGTACATAAAATTTGGTTCAATGGGATGAAAATATATTTTTTGGTGAATAGTAACTTTTGAGTTTTATTAACCACGATTAGAGGTAAATAGGGTAATTTAAGGTAAAAATGATATTACTAAAATATAAAAATATCTTGAAACATGTACTAATCTTATTTGATGAGTCAGGTCCGACCAAGGCAAACCATGGGACAATTTTTGGGACCCCATGAATTCACTTGGGAAAGATAATGAAATTAATACCTTTTATTTAAAGTAAAAAAATGTCACAAACATGTATTGTTTTACTAATTAACTTTTTACAAGGGATGATACAAGTTATCTTTTTGACTATAAATAATAATTAGGAATCTAAAAATATTTTCTACGTCATGGTAATTTTTTTATAAATTTTAGAAATTAAATAAATAAATTTATTTATGACACCATGATGATGCATAGATTACCTCATTAATTAATGATTTAAATAAAATGAAAAGATAATGTAAAATACAAGACTTAAACTTGTCAAAAAACCTATTGGATGGGTGGATTTCAAAACATTATCACCTTATCTTCGAAATAAATAATTGCGGGACCTTTAAAATCCAAAACACATTTTATAATAAAGTAAAATTTCATGACTTTCCAAGAGTGCCCCTCCTCTCCTCTTATAAAAGGCCCCCACCTCTACCACCTTATTCAAACCTTAAAATCCTTTTGGCTCGAAAAACCTCTACCCAAATACCCTCTCAACTTTCCTCCCTTCATCCTATAAGCCTTACCTTAGGTAGAAGTCACTTCAAGAGATCTTTTGTTTCAAACCAAGAGGAGCTACCCGATTTAAAGGTAATGTATTCTCTTATGTCTTTTTGTTTTATTTTGATTCTCCAACCCCCTAAACTATTTTTATTCCTTTATTTTGTATCAAAACCAGTATCTTAAATATACTAGGATGTTTTTATGAGAATTATTTTATTTACACTTACACACACTCCCATCCAATGGTTAAAGAACATACTGTTTCTATGGGTGGTGAATTACTGCCTCATGAAACGATGATTGTTCAATCTTCTTTTAACACCTCTCATGGTGGCCATTAAGATATCAATATATTTATATATGATATATATTATTTTTATGTTTTCCGTATGCTTCTGTATTTTTCATTTATGGCATACCTTTATGGTTTCCATTATTGGTAAACGCGATAATTTCATTTTAGGAAGTGCGGACTACCGCCCCCTCAAAGTTATTTGAATCGTTAATGCCTTATGTGAGACGTATAAGGGATGGAGATAATGATGTTATATATGATATTATAATTTAATTATAATATTACTATGCATAATTATGTTTTTATTCCATTAAAGTATGAAATAGAAATGAAAGTAGTGTTCATGCATACATACAGCTTACCATCTCCATGAATGGTGCATTTCATTTCTTATCTCCAAATGTTATGTACTATTATAAGTACATATATATAATGGATATATATTATATATATTAAATCAAAATGCTGAATATCATTCTGGAATTATAATATATATCTCATTTAGTTTTAATTCCATTAATATGACAAAGAAATTAAAGTAGCGTTCTTGCGTACGTACGACTTACCGTCTCCATGAACGGTGCATTTAATTTCTTACCTATAAATGTTATATAATATTATAAATTCATGTATATAATGGATATATATGATATATATGATATCTAAATCATGAATATAATTCTCGAGAGAATGTATATCTTACCACATGAACAACTTGTAATTATAAGAAGTTTATTTTTGACCCAAGTACCAAGGGGAGACAGAACGGCCGTTATTAAATTAAATGATTACATAATGTTCATAACATGGTAATAAGTGATATAAAAGGAATAATTAACTTGAAAAAGGTTCTTATGAAAATATAAATTAACTATAGTTTATTATTCAGAAGATTAAAGAACGATCGAGTCGAGTTGGACACGAGATAAGGGACTTCATCTCAATCTCATTTCAGTGAGGCATATTTTGTTTTATACACAAATTTATTTTATATGGTGTATAAACTCCTTAGAATTTTACTTTTATTCAAAAGGAATCTTTTAATATGAAGCGTTTTACTTAACGACAAAAGGAATGTTTTGTCTTACGTATGCGGCGACAACGACTTCTCCGCCATCGTGACCATTATTTGAGTTTCGACTTTCTCTACAAGCCATAACTTTTTTTAAATGAAAAATAAATACCATGTTTTACTTTTCTATTATTTTGTTATTGAAAATGGTTTTTATAATGTTATGATTATATCAATGTGTTGTATTGATATCTTGTTATTGAAATGCGGAAATTTTATGTTTCCTTTATGCATGTTTTATGTGATACGATTATGTTATGGTTCTTGGGCATTGTTTATGATATGTTTAAACCTTTTCATATAAGGAATGCATTGGAATTAGTAAGTGACAGGTGGAGCCCGATATTTCTCCTCGATGCATCAGTAGGTCTCATGAGACAAACTAGTGTCTTGGCACAAGGCCTTGAAAAAAATCTTATTTGTAGTCATGGCACAAGGCCTTGACTATGTGGTTATGATAGTTTGGAATTATGCATTCCATCATTATGAAAGTGGTTATTGATATTGCATTTGAATATTTGAATAGTAGAATATCCATGTGAATAAGTAAATTGGAATTATTTCATTTTATTTTTTCCATGTTATTCTGATGTTCAAGTTTAAATGGAATTTATTTTAGTTATACAATTTCCTTAAATTTTTATGCTTGTTTATGAAAGTTTCCTCTATATTGTTATCCTTACTGAGAATTTGAGCTCACCACTTTCTATGTTTTATTTTTCCCAGGATGTGAATAAGTATATTATGATTGACCTGCAGGAATAGTGTAAGGGATAAGTGTGTCCAAAGGGGACAAGATGTGGTTGTAGTTTTTTTATTTCATGATGTAATAAAAAGCTTATGAATTTATCTAGTGTTTCCAAGGCTACTAAACTAATAAATATTTCGAGACTTGATCATTTGTGATCATGCCTATGTTTTGTAATAATTCACCAACTTTGGGTAGCTATGGTCGGGGCATTACAATTGGTATCAGAGGAAGTTTAGTACTAACCTTTGAAGCTAGACTTAGATAAGATCTGATTAGAGCACATAGTCCTAAGATAGAATTTGAGTATTAGTATAGAATAACTTTCTAGAATATTTGTATTGTACTGATGTTGTGAGTTTTTCGAGCAATACAACCCTGTCCAGATACATGCTGGTAGAGGCGGCTTTGGAACAGATGTACCTAGGAGTGAAAACTACGACAAGGAGTTTCAGGCCTGACCCGAGGTATCTTGGTACACGACAACGGGCCTTACTGCACTCTTGGTCACGACACTCCTGGGGAATATGCTTAGGATAATTCACGATTTCATTAAAAAACATTATGAAGGGTTTATGAGTATATACTTATTCAAAGAAAACATTTTTATGATTATGGATTATATCCATAAACCGTTCAATTTACATTAAGTATTTTAAAAGTTTGGAATTATTCATTGCAATTCATAAACTGACCTAGTTTATGCCATTGTATAGAAATGGAACCCAATAGAAGGAATGTGAACTCTAAAAATACGTATGATCCAAAGAGTAAGAAGGATCAAATCTTTCACAGTATTAAGACAACATTTATAAAAGAAATAGTCTCCCATGTTTTCTCAAAATATGAAGAAATACTATCATGTGTTAATAAGATAACTAAAGAATTTTCTATGTACTATGGCTTTGAAGGGAAGAAAGAGAAGAAAAGGATAGAAGGGAAGAAGATGGATAAAGGGAAGAGGGAAAAGAAGAATTTTCCAATATGTGATAACTGTGGGAAGAAACACCTTGGAACTTGCCTGAAGGGAATGAGAGTTTGTTATAAGTGTGGAGAATAAGGACACCAAGTGCGTGACTGCAAGGGTAAGAAAAAAGTTTCAAATGTACAATTATTCATCTGGAAGGAGTTGGGACACTACACAAAAAATTTTCCAAATCATCAGAGTATTCCCCAAATGATTCTATTGGATAATAATCATGTTATGATACTACCACTGATGAGGAGGAATGATTAGAGTTATTATGTTGTTATTAAAGAATTATGTCATTTGAGTGTTGTATAAACAACGTACTGGTTATAATAATTATGGAGTATATAAGGATTTTACTGCAATACTATTTCATTATGGACTTGAGATTGTGTGGAACCAAGAAAAGTGACTCAATGGCAGGTCAAATATTTGGAAAATATATGGTTGAGATAATTATAAAACATAATATGGTTCTGATACTGAGATAGTGATTTTGTAATAATACATGATTGATTTGGATAAATTATAATGGATATTCTTGACTTCCTTGAAACTGATTAATTATTTGTATACATTTTTTGATAGAAGGAGTTATCTAGTATTCTATAAGGAAAAAGGGATCATGAATGCAATCAATAAGGATTTATGGTAATTCAGGATATTTTAGTTTTTTAAAAGAATACACGATGAAGGTGTTCACATGTAATTACATGGAAAAAAGGATCTTCATAGTGTTTACCTTCCTTATAAAATTTGGACTGTGAGTTTGGACAGAAGTATTTTGGATAACTATAAAGGTTGTAATGGATTAAGTTGAACTTTGGATAGTATGGATTAAGGTTAAAACATTTCTTATGATTATTTCTGGAATATTATAATACTATAGTTTTAGAAAAAGGACATCCTGCAGGTTGGGTGATAACCCGTCGCGTCGGACAAAGCTGTAGGAATCGAACCCACAACCGTAGTGCAACAGGACTTTATTACCTACAACTAGCCTACAGGAAGTCCCTGGTTATTACCAAATATTTTTTCTCCATGTTATGTGTTAATATTTGTAACCTTATACGATTAGGATAAATATAATATTTTTGAGTTCTATTGTCTTTTTGAGTGAAATCTGAGTTTGTGGTATAAATTAGTTGACGGATGAAATTATACTTGTCAAGTATATATATATATATATATCTCTTATTCTATGAAGAAATTAATTCTCAAACATTAGGTAAGGGATATTAAAACAAAAATGTGTTATCCTAATACCTTATGTTTTGTTGAACTAATGATATTTTCATCATAGATTGATGGATTTGAGGCCCTCAATTTTACACTTGTTTGTGATTGCTGACCTCAATCACTCCCTATAAATATTTACTTTTTTACCCTAATTATATGTCTATAATTTCCACCAATGTTCTCTTATTCGAAACCCTAATTTTGTGGTGACTTCCTCATTTCCCATTCCCTCTTATTAAAAATAAATTTTATTAACCCTATATCCGATATGGTTTTTCCACAAAGGTATTTTCTATTTTCAACCTTTTATTTTCGAAGAACAATTTCAAATTGTGAGAAAGCAATTTATTGAAGGAGGGGAGAATGTAACACCCCAAGCTTCCATGGTACGCTTCTCTTTCAATAATGCAATAGCTTGCATTGTACGCAAGTTCGAGATTCTAACACACCGCAACCAATTAAAGTAGCAGTTATGAATAGAAATACCCAATTTTTAAATTATATAAATTATATATTTCTAATGGACTTCATTTTTGGATTCAGAATATCAAAATTAGCCTAAGTTGAATTTTAGGTATTTTTCTAAGAGCATCCAATTTTCGATGAATAGTAAAAAAATACTTAAAAACAACTTTTTTAATAAAAATAATTTAAAATAATAAATTATAATATTTAGTAGTTTTAAATTATAATTAGAATACACTTTTACCATTTAATCCAATGGCGGTCATTAGAATTAATTTCACTTTGAAATTGGACATAAACAATTATCAATCTTTTGATTGATATTGATTCTTAAAAACACTATTTATTTTGACAATTGGAATTAATTATAAAATTAATTAATTAAACATATATGTTTTGAATTTTGTAAAATAGAAATCATTTTTTAATTTAAAATATCAATTATAGCTTAGGGTGTTTTTTTGGTATTTTTTGGAAAAACATCAAATTTTTATGAATATTGAAACGACTAAGTGGTAGTTAAAAAAATTGAATTTTCAACTAAATGAAACATTACCGCTTCAATGAATTGAATTTCAAAAATCCAACATACATGGTTGTCATTAGTATGTAAAATGTGGTTCAATGGGTTGGATTTTTTTTGTGAATAGTATCTTTTGAGTTTTATTAACCGCGATTAGAGGTAATTAGGGAAATTTAAGGTAAAAATGATATTATAAAAATATAAAAATATCATGACACATGTACTAATAATATTGGATGAGTCATGGAAGACCAAGAAAAACTATGGGATGATTTTTGGGACCCCATGGAGCCACATGGGTAAGATAATGACATTAATACCTTTTATTTAAAGTAAAAATAAAAATGTCACAAACATGTATTGTTTTACTAAAACAATCTTTACAAGGGGTTATAAAAGTTATATTTCTGACTATAAATATTTATTAGAAATCTAAAAATAATCCTACATCATGGTAATTTTTTTATAATTTGTAGACATTAAATAAATAAATTTATTTATGACACCATGATGATGCAGCGATTACCTAATGAATGAACGATTTAAATAAAATGAAAAGATAAGGTAAAATGTAAGACCTAAATTTGTCAAAAACTTATTGGATAGGTGGATTTAGTACTATTATGACCTTATCTTCGAAATATATCATTGTGGGACCTTTAAAATCTGAAACTCATTTTATAATAAAGTTACATTTCATGACTTTCTAAGAGTACCCCTCCTCTCCTCTTATAAAAGGCCCCTACCTATACCACCTTATTCACACCATAAAATCCTTTTGGATCGACCAACTCTGACCAAATACCCTCTAAACATTCCTCCCTTAATCCTAGAAGCCTTACCTTAGGCAGAAGGCACTTCAAGAGTCCTTTTGTTTCAACCAAGAGGAGTTACCCGATTTAAAGGTAATGTCTTCTTTTATGTAATTTTGTTTTATTTTGATTCTCCAACCCCCTGAACTATTTTTATTCCTTTCTTTTGTAACAACACCAGTATCTTAAATATACTAGGATTTTTTTATGATAAGGACTTGATTTAAACTTACACACACTCCTGTATAATGGTTAATGAATATACAGTTTCTGTGGGTGGTGAATTACTACCTCATGAAACGATGATTGTTCAATCTTCTTTTAACACCTCTCATGGTGGAAATTAAGATGTCACTGTATTTATATATGATATATATTATGTTTATGTTTTCCGTATACTTATTTATTTATCATTTATGGCATACCATTATTGTTTCCACTATGGGTAAACGTGATAATTTCATTTTAGGAGGTGCGGACTACCGCCCCCTCAAAGTTATTTAAATCGTTAATGCCTTATGTGGGACATATAAAGGATGCTGATAATGATGTTATATATGATATTATAATGTAATTATAATATAACTATGTATAATTATGTATTCATTCCATTAAATTATTAAATATAAATTAAAGTAGCGTTCAGGTGTACGTACGGCTTACCGTCTCCATGAACGATGCATTTCATTTCATATCTCCAAATGTTATGTACTATTATAAGTACATATATATAATGGATATATATGAAATATATTACATCTAAATGATGAATATAATTCTTTAATTATAATATATATATCTCTCATTTAGTTTTAATTCCATTAATATGACAAAGAAATGAAAGTACCCTTCATGAGTACGTACGGCTTACCGTCTCCATGAATGGTGCATTTAATTTCTTACCTCTAAATGTTATGTAATTTTATAAATGAATGTATATACTGGATATATATGATATATATTATATCTACATCATGAATATAATTCTGGAGATAATGGATATTTTACCACATGAACAACTTGTAATTATAAGAAGTTTATTTTTGACCCAAGTACCAAGGATCGAAAAAATGACCATTATTAAATTAAATGATTACATAATGTTCATAACATGGTAGTAAGTGATATAAAAGGAATAATTAACTTGAAAAAAGTTCTTAATAAAATATAAATTAAACATAGTTTATTATTGAGGAGATTAAATAACGATCGAGTCAAGTCGGACACGAGGTAAGGGACTTCGTCTCAATCTCCTTTCATTGAGACATATTTTGTTTTATACACAAATTTATTTTATACGGTGTATAAACACCTTTGACTTTTACTTTTATTCAAAAGGAATCATTTTATATGAAGCGTTTTACTAAATGACAAAAGGAATGTTTTGTCTTACATATGCGGCAACGACTTCTCCGCCGCTGTGACCATTATTTGAGTTTCATCTTCCTATACAAGCCATAACGTTTTTTAAATGAAAAATAAATAACTTGTTTTAATTTTATTTTATATTGGTATTGAAAATGGTTTTGAAAATGGTTTTTTTATATCAATGTGTGGTATTGATATCTTGTTATTGAAATGTTGAAATTTTATGTTTCCTTTATGCATGTTTTATGTGATACAATTCTGTTATGGTTCTTGGGCATTATTTCTGATATTTTTAAACCTTTTCATATAAGGAATGCACTAGACTTAGTATGTGACTGGGGGAGCCTGCTATAGCTCCTCGATTCATCAGTAGGTCTCATGAGACAAACTAGTGTCTTGGCATAAGGCCTTGTTAAAAATCTTATTTGTAGTCTTGGCACAAGGCCTTGACTATGTGGTTATGATAGTCTGGCATTATTCATTCCATTATTATGAAAGTGGTTATTGATATTGCATGTGAATATTCAACTTGTACCTTGGAGGCAACCTGGTTTGAGATCTCTAAGGAACTCTTTATAATATACTTATCCACCATCATTTCTATCCAAATTGTAACGCCCCGACCCCAGTTACCCAGAGTTGGTGCATTATTACGTAACATTGGCATGATCACAAAAGATCAAGTCTCAAAAGGCCGATTAGTTTAGTATCCTTGGAAACACTAGATACATTCATAAATGTTACATTACATCATAAATAGAAAAACTACAATAACATAGTATCCTTAGTCCACACTCATATCCCCTCTAGACTATCCCTGCAGGTCAGTCATAAAATATTTTTCACATCCTAGGAAAAATAAAACATAGAAAGGGGTGATCTCAGATGCTCAGTAAGGATAACAATATAGAGAAAACTTTCACAAATAAATGTAAACATTTAAGGCAATTTATAACCAAAACAAAAGCATTTTAAACATGAAATTTTGCATAATATGGAAAAAATAAAATGAAATAATTCCATTTACTTATTCACATGGATATTCTACTAGTCGAATAAACACATGGAATATCAATAACCACTTTCATAATGACGGAATGCATAATGTCAGACTATCATAACCACGTAGCCAAGGCCTCGTGCCAAGACTACAAATAATATTTTGTCAAGGACTTGTGCCAAGACACAAGTTTGTCTCACTAGACCTACCGATGCATCTAGGAGCTATAGCGGGCTCTACCCATCACTTATTATGTCCAATGCATTCCTAATATGAACAGGTTTAAAAATAACATAACCATTCGTATTAAAACTAGCATACGAAATGTCAAAAAATCCCCCATAAACCATAAATGGTATAAAAATAACACATCCACAGTCAAACACATCACAATAACTTCAATAATATATGGAAGTTTTGAATCATAATAAATCAACTTCAAATAAGCTTAAAATCCATCAAAGGATGTTGATTGAGATGAAATCAAAACTATTTGAGAGAAATATCTTTTTTGAAACCATTTAAAAGTCAAATAATTGTAAAAGGAAACAAATACTTTGAAAATACTCTTATAATCTTGTAAGGGAAGCTTCAACGATTTTATAATGGTAAAAAACAGCCGCACCCGCCGTATAAGTTTAAAAAAACATTCTTACCTTAATTTTGTTGAAAATGTCAAAAAGTACCTTCTTTGGAAAATGACAGAAAGATTCTTTTAAAAACGTATAAGGTAAAATAAGGGTATAAATGACTTTAAAAAATTGTCTGATAAATAGTAAATTTTGTATAAAGACATATTTAAGAAACATTGATGTGGATGATAAAGAGGTCCCTGTAGATAATTACATATGAACAACCTTAAACAATGAAGAGGTTGTAGAATTAACCCTTACCTCATGTCCGACATGACTTGATCTTTCTTTAATATACTAAATAATAAATGTGAGTTAATCTATACTTTCTTAAGAACCTTTTCAAGTTCATTATTCCTTTTATATCACTTATTACCATGTTATGAACATTATGTAGTCATTCAAGTTAATACCGGTTGTTTTTTCGATCTTTTGTACTTGAGTCAACAATAAACTTCTTATAATTAAAATTTGTTCATGTGGTAAAATATTCATTATATACAGAATTATATTCATGATATTGATATCATATATATCAGTATATACATACATTTATAATATTACATAACATTTATAGGTAAGAAATGAATTGCACCGTTCATGGAGACGGTAAGCTGTACGTACGCATGAACGCTACTTTCATTTCTATTTCATATTTAATTGAATGAAATAATAATTATATAAAGATATATTATAATTAAAATATGATATATAATATCATTTAACTCCTTTATACATCCCACATATGGGATTAACGATTCAAATCACTTTGAGGGGGCGGTAGACTGCACTTCCTAAAATGAAATTATCGTGTTTACCCATAATGGAAACCATAAAGGTATTACATGAATGAAAAATACAGAAGCATAAGGAAAAAATAAGCATAATAAGCATAATATATAAATATAATTACATCTTAATGGCCACCATGAATGGTGTTAAAAAAAGATTGAACACTCATCGTTTCGTGAGGCAGTAATTCACCACCTAGAGAAACAATATGTTCTTTAACCATTAGAAGGGGGTGTGTGTGAGTTTAAATCAAATAATTATCATTAAAACATCCTAGTATATTTGATATATTGGTTTTATTACAAAATAATGGAATAAATAGGGTTTAAGGGGTTGGATAAGAAAAATAAAATAAAAGAACATAAGAGAAGACGTTACCTTAAAATCGGGTAACTATTTTTGATTAGAGCCAATGGCTTCTTTGGGAAGACTTCTGCCCAAAGTGAGGCTTCTAGGAGTAATAGAGGGAAGTTGGGAGAGTATTTGGGCAGAGGTTGGCTGAGTAAAATGGCATTGAAGGTTTCAATAATGTGGTATAGTTGGGGGCCTTTTATTAGAGGAGAGGAGGGGTACTCTTGAAAATTCATGAAATTTAACATTATTATGAAATGATTTTCGGATTTTAAAGGTCCCACAATGATACATTTCGAAGATAAGGTGATAAGGGTTCTATTTACACCCATCCAATAGGCTTTAGACAAGTGTACGTCTTAGATTTTACCTTATCTTTTTATTTTATTTAAATCGTTCATTAATGAGGTAATCGCTGCATCATCATGGTGTCATAAATAATTTTTTTTATTTAATGCCCAAAAATTATAAAACAATTACCATGATGTAGGAATGATTTTTATATTTCCAATTACTATTTATGGTCAAAATTATGACTTGTATAACCCCTTCTAATTTTTTTTTTAGTAAAATAATACATGATTATGACATTTTTATTTTTACTTTAAATAAAAGGTATTAATGTCATTATCTTACACAAGTAGCTCCATGGGGTCCCATAAATCGTCCCATGGTTGGTCTTGGTCTGCTATGACTCATCCAATAAGAGTAGGACACGTGTCAATATATTTTTATATTCTTATAATATAATTTTTACCTTAAATTACCCTAATTACCTCTAATCACGGTTAATAAAACTCAAAAGTTACTATTCACCAAAAACTTATTTTCATCCCATTGAACCATATTTTACTTACTAATGACAACCATGTATGTCGGATTTTTGGAATTCAATTCATTGAAGTGGTAAAGTTTCGTTTAAATGAAAAATCAGTTTTTTTAACTACCACTTAGTGGTTTCAAAATTAATCAAAAATTAAAGTTTTTCAGAACAATACCACAAGTTCACCCTAAGATATAATTGATATTCTGGATTCAAAAATGATGTCTATTTTACAAAATTCCAAAAATATAAGTTGAATTAATTAATTTTATAATTAATTCCCATTGTAAAAACAAATAAGGTGTTTTTAAGGAACAATATCAATCAAAAGATTGACAATTGTTTATGTCCAATTTCAAAGTGAAATTAATTCTAATGACCACCATTAGATAAAATGGTAAAATTATATTCTAATTATACTTTAAAACCACTCAATAGTATAATTTATCACTACAGATTACTTTGATTAAAAATGTTGTTTTTAAGTATTTTTCACTATTCATATAAAATTAGATGTCCTCAGAAAAATACCAAAAATTCAACTTAGGCTAATTTCGATATTCCAAATCAAAAAATGAAGTCCGTTTTTAAATATAAAATTTATATTAATAAAAAGTAGATATTAATATTCATAACGGCTAGTTTGATTGGTCATGGAGTGTTAGAACTCGAGGTTACGTACTACACACACCACTGTATTATTCAAAGAGAAGTGTACCATGGAAGCTTGGGGAGTTACATTCTACCCCCTTCAAATAATTTCTTCCTCAAAATTTCTAGAATGTCACTACATAAAAATACTCAGATGGTTCTTCATCATAAGTTCCTTGTGTTCCCATATTGCCTCTTCCATCTTATGCTTCCTCCATAGAACTTTTACCAGACGAGTTGTCCAGTTTTTCTGCACTTGTTCTCTCATATCCAGAATCCTGACAGGCTCTTCTCAATAAGACAGATCGGGTTCCAGTTCTAATTCCTCATAGGTGAGTACATGCGTTGGGTTAGGAATGTATTTTCTCAATAGTGATACATGGAACACATAGTTAACTTTAGAGAGACTTAAAGGCATTTCCAAATGGTATACTAGAGCCCCAATTCATTCTAGAATTTCTAATGGTCTGATGTACCTAGGTCATAATTTTCCCTTCTTACCGAATCGTATAACTCACTTCCATGGAGATACCTTCAAGAAAACATGATCTCCAACCTGAAATTCAAAATCCTTCATTCAGTTATCAGCATATCTCTTCTGCCTACTTTGATCTGCTTTGATGTGGTTTTGGATTACCATTATCTTTTCCATCATTTCCTCCACCAGTTCTGGGCCTACAAGTTTTCTTTCACCAATGTCATCCCAACAAGTTAGTGTGCGACATCTCTTTCTGTATAACGCTTCATATGGTGCCATCTGAATACTTGAATGGATTCTATTGTTATAGAAAAATTCTACCAAAGGTAAATATTGACCCCACATAGCCTGAAAGTCATGTGAGCATGATCTCAACATATCTTTTAAGTTTTTAATATTCCGTTCTGATTGTCCATCTGTTTGATGGTGGTAGGAAATGCTCAAATGAAGATTAGTATCCAGGGATTTCTGAATACTTTTCCTAAATGTTGATGTAAAACGAGGATCACGATCATAATCAATTGATAAGGGTACTCCATGAAGGCTCACAACTTCATTAATATATAGCCTTGCTAGACATTCAAGTGGTAAATCTTCCCTTATAGCAAGAAAATGTGCTGACTTGGTAAGACGATCAAGAATGACCCATATTGCATCATTCCTTTAGGAGTCTTTGGTAGTCCCATGAAAAATTCCATTTTTATATTATCCCATTTCCACTCAGGTATGGGAAGCAGTTGCCTAACTCGTCCAGGAAGTTGCCTCCCAGCTTTCACTTGTTGACAAACCATGCATCTTGACACGAAATCAGCAATCTCCCTCTTCATGTTGTCCCACCAAAAATGTTCCTTCAAGTCTTTATACATCTTAGTGCTACCAGGATGTATAGAGAAATTGGAACTATGAGCATCATCCAACAATTCCATTTTTAGATCAAGTATACCGGGAAGACAAATTCTCTTCCCAAATTTCAAAATTCCATCTTCATACACAAAGTCACTCAATCTACCATCATTCACAGCTTTAATCTTCTTTTGAAATTCTTCATCATTGGTATGATAACTCTTTATCCTTTCTATTAATGATGGTTTGGAAACCATTTGAAAAATAATGGATGTTTTACCTTCCATAGTTAATCCCATGTCCATATTCACTAGATCCATGAAAATAGGATCCCTTTCAATTCGCATATTGTCCAAAACTCCATGATCTTTTTTGCTCAAAGCATCTGCCACCTTATTTGACTTCCCCGGGTGGTAGTGTATTGTGCAATCATAATCCTTTAGTAATTCATGCCATCTACTTTGCCTCATGTTGAGTTCTTTTTGTGAGAAAATATACTTCGAACTCTTGTGATCAGTATAAATTTCACATTTTTCACCATAGAGGTAGTGTCTCCATATCCTCAAAGAAAAGATCACTGCTTCTAACTCGAGATCATGAGTAGGATAATTTTTCTCATGAACATTCTACTGTCGTGATGCATAGGAAATAACCCTATCATTCTGCATAAGGAGACAACCAAGTCCTTTTTTCGATGCATCACTATAAATAACAAACCCATCATTCCCCGATGGTAGTGTCAATATAGGAGCATTGACTAAGATTCTCTTCAGTTCTTCAAAAAATTCTCCACACTCTTTTTTCCAAACAAATTTAACCCCTTTACATGTGAGATTTGTTAATGAGTTAGCCAATCGGGTAAAATTCTGGATGAAACGTCGATAATAACCTGCTAAACCAATAAAACTATATACCTCTGTTTATACTCATTGGTGATGGACATTCATGGATTGCTCTTGTCTTAGAAGAAACAACAGAGATTCCATCCTTATAGACAATATGGCCAAGAAAAGAGATCTCATGAAGCTAGAATTCACACTTGATAAACTTCCCATATAATTCGTGTCTTCTAAGAGCTTTTCGGATAATGCGCTAGTGATTTTCATGATCATCATAGCTTTTGGAGTATACCAAGATATCATCAATAAATACCACTAAAAAATCATCAATATATTCTGTGAAAACTCTATTCATTAGATCCATGAAAACAGAGGGTGCATTAGTCAACCCAAAAGGCATTACTGTAAACTCGTAATGCCCGTACCTGGTTCAAAATGCTATCTTCGGAATGTCATCCTTCTTCACACACAAATGATGATATCCAGATCGAAGGTCAATATTTGAAAAGTATTGAGCTTCATGCATTTGGTGAAATAAATCATCAATGCAAGGTAGGGGATACTTGTTCTATATTTTTATAGCATTGATCTCCCTATAGTCCATACGTAACCTCAAAGATCCATCTTTCTTTTTAAGAAAAAGAACAGGGGATCCCCATGGAGAAACACTAGGGGGAATAAATCCCGTATTACTGAATTCCTCTAGTTGTTTATTTAGTTCAACTAATTCCACAGTGGCCATTCTATAAGGGGTCATCGATATGGGCCTTGAACCAAGAATTAGGTCAATAGAAAACTCAACTTCTTGTTTTGGAGGATGCCCAGGAAAATCTTCTGGAAAAACATCAACATATTCTCTCATAATATGTACATCCTCTATTTGAACATTCCCTTCCTCACCCACAGTTATTTCATTATCTTCCTCCCTAATAAGTGAATTTAGTTGAGCTACCGGGGGTGGATCTAGATAAGAATTAGGTGGGGAAGATTCCACTCTAAAGATAAGGTGTTCCTTATCATCATCATACTGAATCATAAACTCTTTCTTCGTGCAATAAATCTTCGCATCATGTTACGAAAGCCAATCCATACCGAGTATTATATCAAATTAAATCATGGGTATGATGATGAGATCAGCAGACAAAGAACATTTATGTGCTCTAATGGGGACGGATTCACAAAACTTTGTTGCAATGATACTTCCCTTAGGGGTTTTGACTAAAAACTCCCTTGTTAAATCAAATTAAAAATATCTATTTTTCTTAGAAAACTGGGAAGATATGAAACAATACAAAGATCCATAATCAAATAAATCATTTGCAAAACTTGAGGAAACCATTAAATTACCTGCCACCATGTCTTTCGGAGCTTCTACCTCAGTAGTAGTGATAGCATAAGCTTGGCCATGATCCCTTGGCTTATTCTGAGGTATGTTCCCCTGACTCTTAGGACATTCATTTGCATAATCTCCCATCTCTCTACAATTATATCATTCCACATTGACAGAAACTCTCTTTTACTTGCAATCATGATCTTGGTGGCCTTTTTCACCACACTTGTAACAGACTCCCATTCCCTTCAAGCAAGTACCGGGGTGTTTCTTACCACATTTACTGTAGGATGTATAATCAACTATTTCATTATTCCCTTTATTTCCATCTCCAGAGTGGTCAGCAGATCTCTTATTCTCTTGTTTTTTCTTAAAGTCGTAAGACATAGCGAATTCCTTTTCTGTCTTGATAGCACATGAGACAATATCTTCGTACGACGAGAAAGATTGTGAGACTAAGGCTTGATGGAGAAATAGTTTTAAACCATAAAAGAAACGATCAATATTACATCTTGGGTTATGTATATAATCTTCTGCATGCCTCACTAACCTTGTAAAGTTAGCCTCATACTTTGAAACATTCTCATCCTCCTTTTGCCTCAGACTCGGAAATTTCCTTTCCATATCTGCTCGATGGTCATGATGAAATTATTTTTCTAAGAAATGATCTTTGAACTCCATTCATTACATATTTGATAATTCATCATCTTCCTTCATGTTTTGTATCAGTGAAGACCATTGACCAGCATCTCTAGTGAGGCAATAAACTGCCATGACAACTTTTTCCCTCTCACTACTCCCCAAATCCTAAAATATTTTCTCTAGGGAACATATCCATTGCTCAAATAATAATGGATTTTTAATCCCATTGAATTTTGGTGGTTACTGCCTCATGAAGTGATCTAACATTGATCCTCCACACTACAGATCAGGGTACTCCATACGGGTAAGGTTATTATTCATAACCTGAGTGAGTTGTCCCAGTATGGTGATTCGCTGATCAGCCCCAGTTGTATCACCAACTCCACTATAATTATTTTGAGCAGGAGGGAAATCCCTACATAGAGTGCATGCATTGATATAGTTTCCATTCCTTCCACTAGGTTCCATTTCTAAACAATGTCATAAACTAGATTAGTTTATGAATCAAAATACATAATTCCATACTTGTAAAACACTTAACATAAATTGAACTATTTATGGATATAATCCACAATCATAAAAAGAAATTTTTTCTTTGAGGAAGTATATACTCATAAACCCTTTATAATGGTTTGTAAAGAAATTGTGAATTATCCTAAGCATATCCCCTAGGAGTGTTGTAACCAAGAGTGCAGTATGGCCCGTTGTCATGCACCAGTTCCCGTTCGAGTCTTGCTCAAAGCGGTGTTTTCGGGTTTTACCCCTAGGTACATCGGTTCCAGAGATGCCTCTACCTACTCGTATCCAAAAAAGGATGTATTTCTCAGAAAATAAACAAAATCTATACTTTAACAAATTTCTCAAATGTTCTTGTATACTAATCCTCAAATTCTATCTTAGGGATTTGTGCTCTAATCAGAGTTTATCTAAATCAAGCTTCCAATGTTAGTAATAAACTTCCTCTGATACCAACTTTAATGCCTCTACCCCAGTTACCCTAAGTCGGTGCATTATTATGTAACATTGGCATGATCACAAAAGATCATGTCTCAAAATACTGATTAGTTTAGTAGCCTTGGAAACACTAGATACATTCATAAATGTTACATTACATCATAAAGTGAAAAACTAAAAGAAAATAATATTCATAGTCTATACTCATATCCCCTTCAGACAATCCCTGTAGGTCAGTCATAAAATATTTCTTCACATCTTGGGAAAAATGAAACATAGAAAGGGGTGATCTCAGATGCTCAGTAAAGATAACAATATAGTAAACACTTTCATAAATAAACAGCAACATTTAAGGCAATGTATAACCAATACCAATGCCTTTTAAACTTGAACTTCAGCATAATATGGAAAAAATAAAATGAAATAATTCCATTTACTTATTCACATGGATATTCTACTAGTCGAATAATCACATGCAATATCAATAACCACTTTCATAATGATGGAATGCATACTGCCAGACTATTATATCCACGTAGCCAAGGCCTCGTGCGAAGACTACAAATATGATTTTATCAAGACCTCATGCCAAGACACTGGTTTGTCTCATGAGACCTACCGATGCATTGATGAGCTATAACGGGCTCCACCCGTCACATATTTAGTCCAATGCATTCCTCATATGAACAGGGTTAAACATAACATTATCATTCGTATTAAAACTAGCATACGAAATGTCATTACATCCTCCATAAACCATGAATGGTATAAAAATAACACATCAACAATCAAACAGATCAAAAAACCTTTAATACAATATGGAAGTTTTGAATCATAATAATTCAAATTTAAATAAGCTTAAAATCCATCAAAGGATGTTGACATAGATTAAATCAAAAATATTAGAGATAAATAACTTTTTTGAAATCCTTTAAAAGTGAAATAATTTTAAAAGAAAACTTTTACTTTTAAAATACACTTATAAGTTTGTAAGGGAAGCTTCAATGATTTTATAATGCCAGAAAATAGACGCACCCGCCGTATAAGTTAAAAAAAACATTCTTACCTTAATTTTGTCGAAAATGTCAGAAAGTACCTTTTTTGGAAAATGACGGAAAGATTCCTTTCAAAAAAGTAAAAGATCAAATAAGGGTATAAATGACTTTAACCCATTGTATAATAAATAGTAAAAATGTTTTTAAAGACATTTTTATGAACCATGAATGTGGATGATAAAGAGGTCTGAGTAGATAATTACTTATGTAAAACCATGAATAATGAAGAGGTTGTAGAATTAACCCTTACCTCGTGTCCGACTTGACTCGATCTTACTTTAATATCTTGAATAATAAACATGATTTAATCTCTACTTTCTTAAGAACCTTTTTCAAGTTCATTATTCCTTTTATATCACATATTACCATGTTATGAAAATTATGTAGTCATTTAAGTTAATAACGGTCGTTTTGTTGATCTTTGGTACTTGAGTCAACAATAAACTTCTTATAATTAAATGTTCTTCATATGGCAAAATATCCATTATCTCCAGAATTATATTCATGATCTGGATATCATATATATCAGTATATACATGCATTTATAATATTACATAAAATTTATAGGTAAGAAATGAAATGCACCGTTCATGGAGTTGGTAAGACGTACGTACGCATGAACGCTACTTTCATTTCTATTTCATATTTAATGGAATGAAAAAATAATTATATAAAGTTATATTATAATTGAAATATGATATATAATATCATTTAACTCTTTTATACATCCCACATATGGCATTAACGATTCAAATCACTTTGAGGGGGCGGTAGTCCTCACTTCCTAAAATGAAATTATTGTGTTTACCCATAATGGAAACCATAAGGGTATTCCTTGAATGAAAAATACAGAAGCATAAGGATAACATAAAAATAATATATATCATATATAAATATAGTGACATCTTAATGGACACCATTAAAGGTGTTAAAAGAAGATTGAACAATCATTGTTTTGTGAGGCAGTAATTTTCCACCCATAGAAACAGTATATTCTTTAACCATTAGACAGAGGTGTGTGTAAGTGTAAATAAAATAATTCTCATAAAAATATCCTATTATATTGGATATACTAGTGTTGTTACAAAATAATGGAATAAAAATGGTTTAATGGGTTTGAAAAGAAAAATAAAACAAAAGAACATAAGAGAAGACATCACTTTAAAATCGGGTAACTCTTTTTGATTTGAGCCAAAGGATTCCTTGGGAAGACTTCTGCCCAAAGTGAGGCTTCTAGGAGTAAGAGAGGGAAGTTGGGAGAGTATTTGGGCAGATTTTGGCTGAGACAAATAGCTTTGAAGGTGTGAATAAGGTGGTAGAGGTGGAGGCCTTTTGTAAGAGGAGAGGTGGGGCACTCTTGGGAAGTCATGAAATGTTACATTATTATGAAATGATTTTTGGATTTTAAAGGTCCAAAAATGATATATTTAGAGGATAAGGTGATAAGGGTTCACAATACACCCATAAAATAGGCTTTAGACAAGTGTAAGTCTTATATTTCAACTTATCTTTTCATTTTATTTAAATCATTCATTAATGAGGTAATCGCTACATCATCATGGTGTCATAAATAAATTTATATATTTAATGCCTAAAAATTATAAAAAATTACCATGATGTAGAAAATATATTTATATTTCCAATTAATATTTATGGTAAAAAATATGACTTCTATAACCCCTTATAAAAATTGATTTAGTAAAACAATACATGTTTATGACATTTTTTTTTACTTTAAATAAAAGGTATTAATGTCATTATCTTACACAAGTGGCTCCATGGGGTCCCAAAAATCGTCCCATGGTTCCTATTGGTCGTAAATGACTCATCCAATAATAGTATGACATGTTTTAAAATAATCATATATTCTTATAATATCAATTTTACCTCAAATTATCCTAACTACCTCTAATCGCGGTTAATAAAACTCAAAAGTTACTAATCACCAAAAATTATTTTCATCCCATTGAACCAAATTTTACTTACTAATGACAACCATGTATGTTGTATTTTTTAAATTCAATTCATAGAAGTGGTAAAGTTTCATTTAAATGAAAAATCTGTTTCTTTAACTACCACATAGTGGTTTCACTATTCATCAAAAATTTATGTTTTTCAGAACAATACCAAAAATTCACCCTAAGCTATAATTGATATTCCGAATTCAAAAATGATGTCTATTTTATAAAATTAAAAACAGATTAGTTGCATTAATTAATTTTCTAATTAATTCTGGTTGTCAAAACAAATAGCCTGTTTTTAAGAAACAATATCAATCAAAAGATTGACAATTGTTTATGTCCAATTTCAAAGTGAAATTAATTCTAATGACCACCATTGGATAAAATGGTAAAATTATATTCTAATTATACTTTAAAACCAATAAATAGTATAATTTATCACTACAAATTATTTTGATTAAAAATTTTGTTTTTAAGTATTTTTCACTATTCATCGAAAATTGGATATTCTCAGAAAAATAACAAAAATTCAACTTAGGCTAATTTAGATATTTCAAATCCAAAAATGAAGTTCGTTTTGAAATATTAAATTTATATAATTCAAAAAGTGGGTATTACTATTCATAACAGCTACTTTGATTGGTCTCGGTGTGTTAGAACTTGAGGTTGCGTACTACACACGCTACTGTATTATTCAAAGAGAAGCAAACCATGGAAGCTTGGGGTGTTACACAAATGATCCCAATTATGAGATGATTCAAAATCTATAAACAATTTCTCATTTCTGTATCATCATCTCTTTTAATTTAATTTAATATTGAAAAACTGAAAATCCAACACACAACATTTTTTTGGAAAATATCAACATTATAAGTTGGTGATTTTGGGGCATTGCATTTGGGTTAGGGTTTCTGCCTTTTTTGACTCACAAGGTATTTCTCGGTGGCATCCCACACTAGATTAATGTCGCAAAATGTGATAATAAAAGACACCAAACATCAATTTAATGCAAAATATAGTGACTGGGGTTTCATATCTTTTATGCCTTTATCTGAACTCTACGACCCTAATCTTGGGTATCTTGGGAACAATAAAATATTTGTCGAAACTGAGGTTGTTGTTCGCATGATTTTAGAATATTGGTCCTATGATTAAAAAAACTAAATTTATATATGGTTTGATAAAATATTTTATGTTTTCATTTTTTAAAAATATATTTAAATTTTTTGGAATTATTTAAATGGAAAATGTTTTTTCCATTGATAAAAATGGAATTTATAGATTTTTTTGAGAAAAAACTTCCTTTATATTATTTTTTTAAAATGAATTTATTGGGACATATATTTTTTATAATTTATTGTTTTCCATCAACTTTGTAGAACATTTTTTTAACAAAATTTATAATGCATATTTGAAAAATATAAATATAAAATATTTTACAATATGAAATGAAGCTTAACCTTTTGATGCTAAACATGTGAGGATGTGTTTATTTTATCCTGCTTCTAAAATGTATATTTCACCACGCATCCCATATTATTTACTATCCCAAATGGAGATGGTGGTTAATAAGATCAAATAAGAATATATTGATAATGACGATATAATTCATCTCACCTGTAGTTTATATTTGACATTTTTCTTTGGAAACATATGTTTCAAACAATGGTTCCATCTCAACGCCCATTTATAGCGATATAAAATGTTTATTTACTTTTAAAAAATAGTATTTAAGTATACATCTATTTATATAAATATATGTTGAATGTTAAAACAACTACACAGATATATGGGTGTCTATTATTTATATTAATATTAAGATATTAATAATAATCATATGTAAGTGTATGAATATATATCTTCATGCACTACTGCACATATGCTCTTTAATAGTGCGCAAAAGGCCTTTTAACATTGCTAAAAAAGCTATGTTAATTGCAACGTTGATAAAGGGGTCCTTTATCTGCACTAAAAAAGCGTTGATAAAGAACATCCTTTATCGACACTATTTTAGTGTGGATAAAGGTCACCCTTTATCGATGCACGAAATAACATTGATAAATACCTAGCTGGCTGAAATGTGTTGTTAATATAACATCATCAAACCCAGGAAAAACCTGTAATTTCAAACAATGCTATATTCATTTAATTGACATCATGAATACAAAAAAATCCACCCATGGTATAAACAAAATAACACTGCTATATACATTTAAAACATTTTTTAATATAATTACATTTATAATTATACAAAAAAGAGTTAAAAATATTAATGTTTCTTCTTTTGACACCTATGACCCCCTCTCAAAGATGTCCACTCATGGTATCAGTTGGCGAACAAATCACCCCAACTCGAGCAAAAGCTTCCTCTTATATAAGAAAACAAATATTATGTTAGTAATACTATAAAAAAACAAATTAAACATTAATACGAAAGAATAAATTAATAAAATGTCAATTTTTAATAAAAGATTCACTTTGAGTTATATCGATTACACCATGGGTCTTATTGAGGCGAGGTTAATTCCTACACATTGTAAATGAGTTATGGATCATTTTCCTAAAATATCAAAAGAATACAAATGTGTTTTTCTTTCTTTTGAGTATGTAATTTGTTCAATTACTAAAATTAATATCAATTTTAAATAATTATTCAATTGGAGTTATATCGGTCACACCGTGCATCAGATTGAGGTGTGATTGATTCTTACCTGTCAGAAATTACCGATGAATAATTTTACAAAAGTATCAAAACAACCTGAATGCGTTTTCTTTTTTTTACTGCACAATATGATTCCATGTGTGCTGACCCATGCATATACACTCTTTATTTTAATTAAAATACAAGTTTTTCCTCGCATATTCCATTATTTTGATTTCTCCAGTTTTGTTTGGATACAATAATTTCGTAAAATAAAAGGAATGGTTTTAATTTATCTTCCATCTTGTTGATAACATTTTTAAAATAAAATAAAATTAATTAGTTTATAATTTACTTCTCGACCATCATTTCTATCCAAATCATCCTAATTATGAGATGATTCAAAATCTATAAATAATTTATCCTTTCTCCACCATAATCTCTTTTGATTTAATTTAAGATCAAAAAACTCAGAATCCAACACAACACATTTTTCTGGAAAATATCATCAGTATAAGTGGGTGATTTTTGGGCATTGGATTTGGGTTAGGGTTTCAACAATTTCTGACACACAAGTAATTTCTCGGTGGCATCCTATGCTAGATTAATGTTGCAAAACAAAATAAGAAAATACACCAAGCATCAATTTAATGCAAGAGAGAGGGACGAGTATTTCACATATTTTATGCCTTTATCTGAACTCTACGACCATAATCGTGGGTATCTTATGAACAATAATGTATTTGGAAAAGATGAGGTTGTTATTCATAGGATTTTAGATTATTAGTCCTATGATTCAAAATAAACTAAATTTATATATGGTTTGATAAAATATTTTATGTTTTCCTTTTTTAAAAATGTATTTAAAATGTGTTTTATTATATAAATGGAATTTTTTTTTCAAATGATTAAAATGAAATTGATTGAGTTTTTGGGAAAAAAACTTCTTTTATATTATTTTTTTAAATGAATTTATTGGGACATATGTTGTTTATAATTTATTTTTTTCCCTCAACTTTTTTATAAATGTTCTAACATACATTTTATTGCATATTTGAAAAATAAAAATTTAAAATATTTTACAACATCAAATGCATCTTAACTTTTCGGTGATATATATGTGAGGACTTGTTTCTTTTATCCTGCTAAAATGTATATTTCACCATGAATCCCATATCATTTACTCCATTCAAAGGTAGATGGTGGTAAACAAAATAAAATAAGAATATATTAACAATGAAGATAACCATCTTCACACATGTAGTTTACATTAGACAGTTTCTTTTGGAATGTTTCAAACAATGGTTCCATCTCAATGCCCATTTTAAACTAAATACAAAGTTTATTTACATTAAAAAAAATCATATTTAAGTATGAATCTTTATATATAAATATATATTGAATATTTAAACAACTACATATAGATGGGTGTCTATTATTTATATTAATATTAATATGTTAATAATAATCATATGAAAGTGTATGAATATATATTTTCAGGCAGTGATACACATAAAAAATTGCTAATAAATACCCCCTTTATCATCACTTTTTTAGCACAGATAAAGGCCAACATTTATCAGCGCCCGAAATAGCGGGGATAAAGACCTACATAGATGCAATGTGCTGTTAATATAACAACACACCCAATAAAAACATGTTATTTCAAACAATGTTATATACATTTAATTGAAATCATCAATAAAAAAATATTCATCCATGGTATATATAAAAAAACACTCTTATATACATTCCAAACAATGTTTTATATAATTACAATTTCAATTATCCAACAAAAAGTTTAAAACATTAATGTTTCATCTTTTGAAGCATGTGATATCCTCTAAAAAATTTCCACTCATGGTATCAATTTCTAATCAAATCATCCCACCATGAGAGAAAGATTCCACCTATATAAGAAAAATAATATTATGTTAGTAATACTACAATGAACTAAATTAAATATTAATGTGAAAGAATACATTAATAAAATGGTAATTTTTAATAAAAAAGATGTATTTTGAATTATATGGGTCACACCATGCATCCCATTGAGGTGGAGTTGATTCCTACACGTCATAAATGAGTTATGGATTGTTTCCCTAAAATATAAAAACAATCCGAATGTGTTTGTTTGGTTTTGAGTTTGTCACTTATTCTATTACTAAAATTAATATCAATTTTAAATAATGACACATTTGGAGTTATACCAGTCACATCGTGCATCAGATTAAGGTTCGATTGATTCCTAACTATCAAAAATTATTGATGGATACTTTTTCTAAAGTATCAAAACAATTTGAATGATTTTTCTTGGTTTTCAGTATGTCAGTTTTGTTTTTTCTAAAATGTCATTTGAAACAGGAAACATGCATTTTGAGTCATATTGGTCGCATCATGCATCTCTTTAATGTGAAACTGCTTCAAACACATCACAAATGACTTTGGAATCATTGTCCTAAATTATAAAGACAATCAGAGTGTGTTTTCTTGGTTTTTAGTGAGTGACACATTTTGAGCTAAAATGTCAATTTTAAACTGATAACAAACACTTTTAGTCATATTTCTCACACCATGTGTCGGATTAATGTGTGGTTGATTCATTCACATCAAAAATGACTTATGGATCATTTTATTAACGTATTTAAACAATAAAAGTGTATTTTCTTTGTTTTCAGCGTGTCACTTGTTCTTTTTTACTTAAATTAATGTCAATTTTCAATAAAAAGACAAATTTTGGAGATATATTGGCCACACTGTGAGTCGTATTGAGATGGAGTTGATTCTTACACGTAAAAAATAATGTGTATATTGTTTTACTAAATCTTCAAAACAAACTAGACACATTTTCTAGGTTTTCAGTATGTCACTTGTTCTTTTTTCTGAAATTACGACCAATTTTAAATAAAAAGAGACTCTTTGAGTAATATCGGCCACATCGTGCATCATAATGATGTGTAGATGATTCCTAAACATCAAAAATTAATTATAGAACATTTTAAAAAGTATATAAATAATCAAAATGGGTTTTTTAATTTTCAGTATGCCAGTTTTGTTTTTTTACTAACATGTCATTTCAAACTGGAAACACACATTTTCTGTCATACCGGTCGCATCGTGCATCTGGTTGACATGACTTTACTTTATACATGTCACAAATGACTTATGAATCTTTGTCCAAAATTTTCAAAACAATCAAAGCGTGTTTTCATGGTTTTCAGTGAGTGACACTTTTTGAGAAAAAATGTGAATTTAAAACTAATTACAGTTGCTTTTAGTCATACCGGTCACATCGTGTGTTGGATTGAGGTGTGGTTGATTCCTACACATCAAAAATTAATCATGGAGCTTTTTACTAAAGTATCAAAATAATATAAATTTATTTTCTTAGTTTTTAGTATGTCACTTGTTCTTTTTACTCAAATTAATTTCAATTTTAAATAAAAAGAGACACTCTGAGTCATATCGGCCACACCATGTGTCGTATTATGGTGTGGTTGACTCCTACTTGTCAAAAATGACTCATGGATCGTTTTTATAAATTATTAAAACAATATGAATGTGTTTTCCTGGTTTTCAGTATGTCACTTGTCCCTTTTATGAAAGCTAATGTCAATTTTAAATAAAAAGAGACACTTTGAGTTATATCGATCACACCTTGCATCATATTGATGTTTGGTTGATACCTACACATCAAAAATGACTTATATATCATTGTACTAAAGTATCAAAACAATCTGAATGTGTTTTATCAGTTTTTAGTATGTCACTTATTTTTTTTACTAATGTCTCATTTCAAACTGGAGAGAGGAATTTTTAGTAATACTGGTCACATCGTGCATCGGGTTAATGTAAGATTGCTTCGTACACATCCCAAATGACTTTTGAATCATTTTCCTAAATTTTCAAGATAATCAGAGCATGTTTTCTTTGTTTTCAATGATTGACATGTTTTGAACTAAAAGGTCAATTTTAAACAGACAACAAACACTTTGAGTCATACTGGTCACACTATGTGTCATATTGAGGTGTGATTGAATCCCACATGTCAAAAATGACTCATGAATCATTTTCCTAAAGTTTTGAAACAATATGAAAGTGTTTTCTCGGTTTTTAATATGTCACTTGTTCTTTTTACTTAAATTTATGTCAATTTTTAATAAAAATAGACACTTTGAGTTATACCGGTCACACTGTGCATCATATTGAGGCGTAGTGGATTATTACACGTCATAAATGACGCATAGATTGTTTTCCAAAAGTATCAAAATAAACTTAATTCTTTTGACCAATGTTCAATATGTCACTTGTTCATTTTTACTTAATTTAATGTCAATTTTAAATAAAAAGAGACACATTAAGTTATACATGTCACATGTGTACCATTTTGAAATGAGACTAATTGCTGCACATCACAAATGGTTGAGGTTTGGATGATTCCTACACATCCCAAAGTCTCAAAATAATATCAACTTCCAATGTTACCACACTTTCCATTAGATTTATTTATCAAAATGAAAAAATGCAGTTTCGACATTTATCATGTTCCTTCAAGTTATCTCCACTACCTTTGAAGGAAAATGATAAATGACAACACTGTTGGAGGGATAAGGTTTTGAGGGTGAATAAGGCTATGGAATACATTATCTGCCTGAGTAGTCAAACATTTAATTTATATTATTTTAATGTAGTAGAGAATATATAATATTAAGAGAAAAAACATAGTGTATTAAAAAGAACTTAACCTTGTCATTGAATTCTGAGTTTCATTCTTAAAGTCCTATATCTCATGATCATGAGTGCCTTCAAAAAAACCACCCCAACTCAAATAAAGGAACCACATATATAAGAAAACAATTCTTAGGTGAGTAATACTAAAATAAAGTATATTAAACATAAATATTGGATAGTGAAATATTATTATATATACCCTGATACTTTTTCAGTCGTAGAACTTATCAGGGTACTCATGCTTTTCCCCTAGCCTCATTCCTTATTTTTAATGATATTGATGCACTGACCTATCATAAAAAAATCCTCATTAAAATATAATATAAATTATATATCATGATGTTTAATTCTAAAATGTTGGATGTAGTGTATTAATAATTGAAAAATTCCATCATGTGTGGTCAGTTTGTTGGGTGTCCATGCATTGAATCTAGGAAATATGTCTTTGGACTATCCAAATTGACCACAATAAGAATCGCATGTTTCTTGAAAACAAAAAATGTAACAATTAATGAATGAAATGAAAATATATTTGATACGATTAAATTGAAGTGTTTTACCCCTGCATTGTTGGTATTTAGAAGATTCTTTCATCCATAAGATTTTTTTAAAATGATTCAACTAGGTTTTCCACTATTCCATCCACTTTTTTTATTCTATTTTTGGTTGTTCTTTAGAGGTGGTGTGAGGCATGACGAGTAAAAAATAATCATGGGGAAATCACTTAAATTGTTTTTGATATATACGCCTTCCAAAAACATGTAATGTATTTAGTCATAATTAACAGAGTATATAATCTTTTGGAAAAACAAATCATGAAAATATACATCATGTATACATTTAAAACTAAAGAGCCTAGCCAATTAGAGTTCAGGATTTCACTTATATTCCCAATACTAATGAATCTTGGAACTTCCTCTCCATACATATTTTCTTCAAATTCAACTATGTGATTACAACAATTTTTTAACTTTGTATCCACATGAAACATTAATGATAGTAAATTCATATATAGAACGGTCGAGGTAAAGGTTATTTTGGTCTTTTTGATTAGTTTATCAATATTTTAGATGGTTTTGAGAGGGTATTTCATTTCACCTCTTCCCTTCATCTTTCTATAAAAACATTAATCGGTTAAGACCTTTTTTCATTAATAATTAAAAGGTTTACCTAGAAAAATAAATTGAAAATAAATATCAACATTTTTTTACAGGATGTTACATCCATCTGATGAATGTTACAATAGTTTTTTCAAGCATAAGAATGTGTTATTTTTCAATTGGAATAGGTAGATTGAGGGTTGGCTTATGGTCTATGTTAATTTACACTCTCACATGACCTATTGGAAATAGTCTCTTGTGTATCATGCTGTTTTGGATATTTATAATTATAGCCCTCGCTACAAGGCCATGGGTTGGTGTTGATAGATATAAATCACAGTCATTATCACCATGTACAATATCAGTATAGGAAAGTTATTTCATGTATGTCTGATTCATAATTCACAGAAACAATTATTAGAATATTTATTACCTCTGCCCAGATAGCTCTTTGAGGGGAATGGCTCACCTCAAAGATGGTGGGGGTGCGGTGGGGGTGGGGGATCATCAAGAAATGGTTGTTCTTGAGTTTTTTATTCTATTTTATTCCACCATAAAAGTTTCTAGAACCTCTCTATACCATTGGAATTTTTCTTCATGAGTATATAGTCTTTCTCTAATCTGTTTCATTTTTTCACCTTGATCCTCTTGTTTTTTTCTCAAAATATGTTTGGGGTGTCACCCCAAAACCTATACCTTGGACATGAACATACTGTTCTGGAATTATTAAGTTCACCAATAGTATGTGTTCATTCGGTATAGGTGTTGATGATTATTGTGACTATGTTAGATATAAAATATAGGGAAATAATTTATTATTGTTATGTTATAGTTTTAGAGAATTTTTTTATGTCATACGTACAAATATTTCCCACACTTTTTGTGAGTTTTCATTAATTAGTATCCCATCAATATTTACACATACCTCCTTCCATAGCACATGGTGGGGGATGAATGTGTCATTGGATTTAGAGTCATCAATATATATATAAATAGAGGAACATAATTCTACTTTTATTTCATGTCACATAGAAAGATTACAGTATATTTAAATTGTGTACCATTTTTTTCAAGAGAACAGTACCCCGTCCTTTCTTTATGGTATGGGTATGTGGGATTTTATTCCCATTATTTATTTTCAGCACTCATTTGTTGTTTCATAAATAAAAAATTATCAGTCAATGTGATGAATACATGTATCATAAAAAATTTATTACTAGACACAATGTACCTAACAAGACACATCTAGACGATGGACAATAAACACATTTGATGCTTCTTAGGTTATCAAGTGCGAATAGAAAAGAGGTGGTTGCGGGTTTATGTTCCATTAAACATCTTTAACATGATGTATCATTAGAATTGGGTAAAAGCCTCTCTGAATCCTTCCAACAAGCATTAATACACATTTCTTGTGGGAGTCATCTACTATAAATGCACTCTACAAGGGATGATGAAGAGTAATTCAATGTTTCATTATTTTTTGTTTAGTAAAATAATGAAATGATATCATAATGTTTCCAAAATCACTTACCACTTTAGTGTCTTATGTTTAGACACATCATGGTGCCACAAATATACATCAATCAGCATGAATTATCAAGTGAAAACTATAATGTAACTACTGAACATGGCCTTATTGGAGTTAAAATTCCAGCCCTGCAAATTCCATCCGACCACGTATTTGATTCCTTTTATTTCCCCCTTAATGATTTTTTCTAACACCATAAAACAACAGATCTCTTGTTTTTTATGTGTCATTGGTCCTTCATCACCTACTATTTCCTCAGAGTTAACAACATCAATATGTTTTTCCACTGTAGAAGTAGAATCGTCATGTGAATATTGTCATTATACCTCTACATTGGGAGAAGTAACATGTTGAAAAACCTGTTGTTCCTTGGGATTGGGAGCACAAGCATGTGTAAAAGGTCATTGTTCCTCTTGACTATGAGCATCAGCAGGTTGAGAGACCTATTACTCCTTAGGATTGGGAGCACCGACATGTGCAGAATTCATTATCTATAGAAGTGTTTTAACATTTAATTTTGACTACATAAATGAGTAAATGAATGGATAATAGCATAAGGTAACACAATGTATATTACAAAAAAATTATAACATTATTATTAAAATATTTTTTAAATTTCTGAAGGGATTTGACCCCTCTATCGACTATCCAAATCCCTTTATTTTGGTCTCCTTTAACATAAAATACATAATCCACATTGGGACGACTATGAAATAATATCAACTTACCAATTAAAGGGTCAACCTTAGTTAAAATTTCATCTAACCCTTCATTGGTTTTGGTTGATAACTGAACAATCAACCACTTTTAGTTTGCATGATCTAATACTTAAAATATTTTCATTTCCTGTGATTCAACTATAAATGGTTTGACTTTGTACCCTTCCTTACTGAAATCACCTTTCACAGATCCCAATTCATCTATTTTAAAATCACTCATGTTATCACTCCACTTGTATTGAAAAATCGGCACGTGCAATATTATATAATCCAACTCCCATATTTTTTGATGATGCCAAAGTATGACCTATTCACAAAAATTGGATTTCTATTCTTAGCTCTAGAAACTTGCATCACATAATCCATAAGTGTAACTCTACTATATTTCATGGTACTGTCTTCATAATGTTTAGTTTTATAGAACGTATAAAAATTAATTACATAACCATTGTAAGATAATACATACAGACTTTGTCCTTCATCTATCCATTGAAGTCGTTCTTAAATTGAATTCATATTTTCATCAGATTCCTTTAAAATATGATACTGAAACCATCCTATAATCTATTTATTATGTGTATTTGATATCCATATTTCATCCCTTGATGGATTCAAATTCCTAATAATTTCTTTATGGGTTTCAACATATGGGGAAACCTCTAAATTTTTATGAAAAACGTAAAGGTGGGTATTCTCCTGATCTAGGATATTTATTGTGAGAACATCTCTTCTGGAAATTACTTCACCCACAAGCAACCCAATGTGATGATATTTTAGTAGACTAACACTTTCCACACCTAAAATGTATTCAGTACATAATTCAATGGATTTCTCAACAATATATCACTTCACAATAAAACCCTTTGGCTGAATTAAATTTTTGATATACCCTTTCAAAATATTTATATACTATTCAATTAGATATATCCATCTATATCATATAGGAAATCATAGTTGAATCTCTCTCACCAATTGAACCATCAAACGCACCATCATATCAAATAATGTTGGAGGGAAGAACAATTACAATTCACATAATATAACAATAATTTCTTTTTCCATAGTTAGCAATTTCACAATTTCTATAACATTTCTGCATATAGTATTGAAGAAGAAACAGTTCTTGGTTAATGTATGATGGATATTATTATAAAAATGCAACATAAAACTATAATAATTATAGCTTTCATCAAAACATGGAAATCTTTTTTAAAATAAATGAAAAGGGATTTAATTTATCTTCGATGTGGTTATAAAAAATTTTAAAATAAAAGAAAATTAATTACTTTATAATATACATCTCCACCATCATTTATATCCAAAGGATCTCAATTATGAGATGATTCAAAATCTATAAATGATTTCTCATTTCCCCACCATCATCTCTTTTGATTTAATTTAAGATGGAGAAAGTCAAAATCCAACACACCACATTTTTCTGGAAAATATCATCAGTATTAGTGGGTGATTTTGGGGCATTTCATTTGGGTTAGGGTTTCATCCTTTTCCGACTCACAAGGTGTTTCTCGGTGGCATCCCACACTTGATTAAAGTCACAAAATGTGATAAGAAAAGACATCCAACATCAATTTAATGAAAGAGTGCGTGATTGGGGTTTCACATCTCTTATACCATTATCTGAACTCTATGACCCAAATCGTAGGTATATTGTGAACGATAAAGTATTTTTTGAAGCTGAGGTTATTGTTCATAAGATTTTAGATTATTGGTCCTATGATTCAAAAAAAAAACTAAATTTATATCTGTTTTTATAAAATATTTTATGTTTTCATTCATTAAAAATGTATTTAAAATTTATTGAATTATATAAATGGAAAAAGTTTTTCAAATGATAAAAGTGAAATTGATAATTTTTTTTTGAAAAAAAAACATCTTTTATAATATTTTTTAAAATGAATTTATTTGGAAATATATTTTGTATAATTTATTGTTTTCCTCAACTTTGTAAATTTTTTTTACATAATTTCTAATGCATATTTTAAAAATAAAAATATAAAATATTTTACAATATCAAATGAAACTTAACATTTTGATGTTAAATACGTGAGGATGTGTTTATTTTATCCTGCTGCTAAAATGTATATTTCACCATGCATCCCATATCATTTACTCCCCTCAAATTTAGATGGTGGTAAATAATATAATTTAAGAATATATTGACAATGAGGGTAACCATATTCAAACCTGTTGTTAATATTAAATAGTTTATTTTGGAAACATATGTGTCAAAAAATGTGTCCATCTCAATGCCCATTGTGAGCGAAATAAAAAGTTTTTTTACATTAAAGAAATCATATTTAAGTATACATGTATTTATATAAATATATTTTGAATATTTAAAAAACTATATATAGATGGGTGTCTATTATTTATATTAATATTATGATATTAATAATAATCATATGAAAGTTTTTAAATATATATTTTCATGCACTACTACACAAAAAAAATGACTGATAAATACCCCAATTATCATCACTATTTTAGCATGGATAAAGGCTAACCTTTATCAGTGCCTGAAATAGCACTAATAAAGACCTAGCTTGCTACAATGTGCTATTAATATAACAGAACACCAAAAAAAATGTAATTTCAAACAAAGCTATATAAATTTAATTAACATCATCAATAAAGAAATATCCGTCCATGGTATTTACAAAAAAACACTGCTATATACATTTCATACAATGTTTTATATAATTACAATTACAATTATCCAACAAATAGTTAAATATATTAATGTTTTATCTTTTGACGCATGTGATCCATTCTAAAAAATGTCCACTCATGGTATAAATTTCCAAAAAATCATCCCACATAAGAAAAATATCCCACCTATATAAAAAAATAATATTGTGTTAGTAAAACAATACAATAATAAATTAAACATTAATATGAACGAATACATTAATTAAATGAAAATTTTTAATAAAAAAGACACATTTGGAGTTATATCGGTCACACCATGCATAGTATTGAGGTAGATTTGATTCCTAAACATCATAAATGAGTTATGGAACGTTTTCCTAAAGTATAAAAACAATATGAATGTGTTTTCTTGGTTTTGAGTATGTCACTTGTTTTATTAGTAAAATTAATATCAATTTTAAATAAGGACACATTTGGAGTTATACCTGTCACACCGTGCATCGTATTGATGTTTGGTTGATTCCTTTCTCTCAAAAATTACATATGGATCATTTTACTATAGTATCAAAACAATATTAATGTGTTTTCATGGTTTTCAGTATGCCACTTTTTTTTTCTAAAATGTCATTTCAAACAAGAAACATGCATTTTGAGTCATATCGATTGGAATGTGTGTCTCTTTGATGTGAGACATCTTCTTACACATCATAAATGACTTTGGAATTATTTTACTAAATTATCAAGACAATCAAAGTTTGTTTTCTTGGTTTTTAGTGAGTGACATATTTTGAGCTAAAATGTCAATTTTAAAATCACAACAGACACTTTTAGTCATACCGGTCACACTGTGCCTCATATTGAGGTGTGGTTGATTCATTCACATCCCAAATGACTTAGGGTCATTTTACTAAAGTAATAAAACATTACAAACATGTTTCCTTTGTTTTCAGTATGCCAGTAGTTCTTTTTTACTTAAATTAATGTCAATTTTCTATAAAAAGACACATTTCAGAGATATATCGCCCACACTATGCATTGTATTGAGGTGTCATTGATTCCTAAATGTATAAAATGACTCGTACATTTTTTTTTGTAAAATTATAGAAACAAACCAGATGCATTTTCTTGGTTTTCAGTATGTCACATGTTCTTTTTTCTTAAATTAATGTCAATTTTAAATAAAAAGATACACTTTGAGTTATACCGACCACACCATGAATCATAATGAGGTGTGGCTGATTCCTAAACGTTATAAATAAATTATAGATCATTTCCTAAATTATAAAAATAATCTAAATGTGTATGCTCAGTTTTTTGTATGCCAGTTTTTTTACTAAAATGTCATTTCAAACTGGAAACACGCCTTTTGAGTCATATCAGTAACATTGTGCATAGGTTTGATGTGAGTATGATTTATAAAAGTCAAAAATGTCTTATGAATCTCTTTAATACATTATCAAGACAATTGGAGCATGTTTTCTTAGTTTTCAATGAGTGACACGTTTTGAGAAAAAATGTCAATTTAAAACTGATGACGGTCACTTTTAGTCATTCCATTCACACCATGTGTATGATTGAGTTGTGGTTGGTTGATACACATCAAAAATGACTCATGGATCATTTTACAAAAGTATAAAAATAATATATATGTGTTTTCTTAGTTTGCAAAATGTCACTTGTTCTTTTTACTTAAATTAATGCCAATTTTAAATAAAAAGAGACACTTTGAGTCATACCATCCACACCCTGCATTGTATTGATGTGTGGTTGACTCTACACATAAAACATGACTCATGGATCATTTTTCTGTATTATAAAAATAATACTGATTCATTTTCATGGTTTTCAATATGACACTAGTCCCTTTTACTAAAGCTAATGCTAATTTTAAATAAAAAGAGCCACTTTGAGTTATATCAGTTACCTTGCATAATATTGATGTATGGTTGATTCCTAAACATTAAAAATGAATTATAGATCATTTTCCTAAAGTATCAAAATAATTGAAATGTGTTTCCTTAGTTTTCATTATTTCACATATTTTTTTTACTAAAGTGTCATTTCAAACTGGAAACACGCATTCTGAGTAATATCAGTCACATCATGCATAAGTTTAATGTAATATTTCCTCATACACATCCCAAATGACTTCTAAATAATTTAAAAAATTATAAATATAATCAGAGCATGTTTTTTTGGTTTTCAATGAGGGACACAATTTGAACTAAAATTTCAATTTTAAACTGATAACAGACACTTTTTGTCATACTGGTCAAACCATGTGTTAGATTGGGGTGTGATTGAACCCTACACGTCAAAAATGACTCATGGATCATTGTACTAATGTCTGAAAACAATATTATTTCATTTTCTCGATTTCCAGTATGTCACTTGTTCTTTTTATTTAAATTAATGTCAATTTTAAATAAAAAGAGACACTTTGGGTTATACTGGTCACATTGAGCATCATATTGAGGTGCAATAGATTACTAAACGTCACAAATGACTTATATATTGTTGTCATAATGTATCAAAACAATCTTAATTCATTTGATCAGTTTTCAATGTCACTTGTCCTTTTTTACGTAAACTAATTTCAATTTTAAGTAAAAAGACACTTTGAGTCATACCCATCACCTCGTTTATTAGTTTGAAATGAGACTAATTACTGGACATCACAAATAATTGAGGCCTAGTTGATTCCTACACATAACAAAGTATCAAAACAATCCCAACTGCCAATTTTACAACACTTTCCATTAGATTTATTTATCAAACTAAAAAAACGTAGTTTCAGCATTTATCACTTTCCTTCAAGTTCTCTCCACTACCTTTGAAGGAAAATGATAAATGACGACACTATAGGGGTGAAAAGTTTTTGAGGGTGAATAAGTTTATGGAAGACATTGTCTGTATGAGTAGTCAAAAATTTAATTTATATTATGTTAATGAAGTAGAGAATAGATAATATTAAGAGAAAAACATAGTGTATTAAAAAAGTACTTTACCTTCTCATTGAATTCTGAGTTCCTGTCTTAAAGTCCTATCTCTCATGAGCATGAGTGACTTTGAAAAAACCACCCCAACATAGAAAAAGGAATCCACTTGTATAAGAAAACAATTCTTATGTGTGTAATACTAAAATGAAGTAAATTGAACATAAATATGAAACAATCCACTATATCTAAGGAAGTCACATCTTTATGAAATTTGTGTACATTCTTCCATCAGGTATGTTGTCAATTAATTTCTTAACAAATCTATACCGTCTTGTTAATATGAGTCTTTTTGATAGTCATAGTAATAAAAAAAATATAAAAACTCTATGGATTAATAAATATTTTAAATGAAATAGTAATTTTCTATGAAAATACCTCTCAGGGATGGTAGTTTGTTCATAGAATATGATCTCTCTCATAAATTTAAAAACATACTAACCACAATCTTTTCAAATTTTTTATTTTAGACACTGCAAAAACACTAAGAAAAATATGTAATTTGTTCTGATGTGTGTTTGGATAGTGAAATCTTATTATATATACCCTGATTACTATCCATTCATTGAACTTATAAGGGTTATCATGGATACACCCTAGCCTCATTCCTTATTTTTTAAAATATTGATGCACCGACCTATCATAACAGAATCCTCATTAAATGATAATATAAATTATATAGCTTGATGTTTAGTTCTAAAATGTTAGATGTAGTGTATTACAAATTGACTAACGTCATTATGTGTGTTCAGTTGGTTGGGTATTGATGCATTGAATATTGGAAATAAATCTTTGGACTATCCAAATTGACCACAATAAGCATCCAATATTGCCTAAAAACAAAAAAATTAATATGTAATTAATAAAATGAAAATATATTTTATATGATTAAATTGTAGAGTTTTACCCCTAAATCGTTGGGATTATGAAGAGTTTGTCATCTGTATGTTTTCTTTCAAATAATTCAACCAGTTTTTCCACTATTCTATCCTATTTTTTTATTCTATTTTTGGTTGTTCTGTCGAGGTGATGTGAGGACTAATGAGTCCAAAAAAAATTCATGGGGAAATACCTTAAATTGTTCTTGATATATACGCCTGCAATAAATATGAAATGTATTTAGTCACTATTAACATAATATATCATCTCTTGGAAAATCTAATCATGAAAACATACCTCATGTATACATTTACCGCTAAGGCGCTTAGAAAATTAGAGTTGAGGATTTCAATTACATTCTCAACACCAATGAAGTCTTGAACTTCCTCTCCATATATATTTTCATCCAAATAAACTATGTGACTACAACCATTTTTAACATTGTATCCACATAAACCTTTAATGATAGTAAATGCATATATAAAACGAGAGGGGTAATGGTTCTTTCGGTAGATCTTTTTGACTAGTTGGTGGATATTTTATATGGTCTTGATTTGGTCTTTCATTTCACCCCTTCTCTTTGTATGTCTGTAATAACATTAATCAGTTCATACCTTTTTTCATTATTTGTTAAAGGTTTATCTTGAAAAATAAATTGGAAATGTATACCGATATGTTTTTTACAAGATGTTATATCAATGTGATGAATGTTCCAACATCTTATTCACAAATATGAATATCATCCTCATCAATTGAAATAGGTAGCTCTTTCATGACCCATCCCCCGGGGCCCGTGTCGTGACTACCCCAAGCCCTCCTTCCATAGGCCAATGGACGACGACTATCACCAAAGGCGTATTCCCTAAATACATGGAAGGAATTGCCTTTATAACATGTAACACACACAACCAAGAACCCAGCATGATACAAACCCAAGTAAATTTAATAGTAAACAATGTGAGTACATTAAGTAAAAGGGGCCGAAATACAAGCCCAACTGGAAAACTACAAGTACAACTGAAAAGGAAAAAACAATTGAAATGTGAAAAGAAGCTCTTGAATCATCCACCATGAATTCTACCTGAAGGGTAGGTATAGCTACCCTCCTCGACACACCACATCCATCCATCTCCTCCACATTCCGACACGCCGTATGGTCCACCTCTGTGCACCGTCCAGTCTTTGTACTCTCAGCCTCAGTCAGCGCTATTCGTCATCTGCACCCAACACAACAAGGTGTGGGAAAAGCCCGTTCAGGGGTGAGTATAAAGATACTCAGTAGGTACCCTGAGACCCTCAAGGTATCATAAAAATCCACCCAGGGATAAACCACAAAGTAAGAAAACAACATATAACCCTACTTAGGTATATGCCCACACATATACCTAATTTATCAAGTAATTCATCTCAATCATGAGGGAAAACACAGAGGTACTAACTCAGCTCACACCAAGATTTATACTAGAGGATAGTAACAAGTAACATCCCATGTCACACCGTCGAATACTTTAGCTGCTAGAGGGATCCTCCTCTATCGGGTATAGTGGGCCTGTCGCGTCACACAGATGCGCTTCCCACAAATCTTGGACTCCTAAAGTACTCTTCCTTTCAAGTACTGTGGGTCTACCATGTCACACAGAGGTGCTCCCCCCGGGCCCATCAAGCACATGACTGGTGAGGTACTCCTCTTATCGATTACCATGGGTCGGCTGTGTCACATAGAGGTGCTACCCCTCGTAGCCTACTGAGGTACTTCTCATGTCAAGTACTGTGGGTCTGCCACGTCACATAGAGGCACTACCCACTATGGGACTTTTGCATCACCAAGGCGCTCCCCACTAGGCCCGTCCAGTCACTCTGAGTCGAAAAGGTCAGTAGTCGTCAAGTCACAGCCAGCTACTGGGTATCCGCACTAAGCTCACCCACCTTCAGGAGCGTTCGCTCCACAAGCTACTGGTCGATACTCCAACCGTAAAAAATTCCCAAGAATAAGTATCTCGAAGGTCCTCCACGCCATAGGGGTCTCAAAGAAACTGACGTCGCATCAATTGGACGCCCGGTCTGTGAGTTATTAGCCTTTTAGTCCTGGGGGCCCGGTTGGATTTGTGCTCGATCCAACTTGACCATTCTCAACTATACCCCAAAACTCTAGAGGGGTATACTCAAAGGAACTGTCACGTTCCATGATTTCTAGAGCCACTGACGGTTAATCAAACAGACGTCCAGTGCCAAAGTTATTGCCAAAGGAATTAAATGGGTCCTAGTGGGCCCAGGTCCGGGCCGATCCGGTCAGACCAACCCGACCGAGCCCATGATGCAGCCCCATCTGCTGGGCGGTCTAGCAGGCTCTGAGGGTTGCAAGGGGCCGCAGAGTTCCACGAGTGTGGGGGGTGGGATGGGGGGGGGGGGGTTTGGACGGGGCGCCGTGGGGGGCGCGGCCTGTTCGGCCGGGGTGCCATGAGGGGCGCGAGCCGGTTCGACCGGTTCCCCATGAGGGGGCGAGGGCCTGTTTAGCCGGGGCACCGTAAGGGGCATGGGCCTATTCGGTCGGGGTGCCACGAGGGGCACGAGCTGGTTCAGCCGGGGCATCGTGGCTCAGCACGTCAGACGGCATGGCAGTTCGGCACTACGACGCAGAGGCTCCGCACGACGGATGGCGGTGACGGCTCGGTACGATGGCACGACGGCTCAGAACATCGGACGATGGTGGAAATTCAGACTGAGGTGTGGGGCCTGTTTGGCTGGGGCGCAGAGCGGTGGAGGCCGCGGGTGGATGAGCCTTTTCCCTCGTAAATTTCGTCGCCTTCCTTTATTCCAAAGAACACCACAAAGAAGAACGACAGAGGGGTCAGTCCATGTTTGTTTGGCCCGCACCCTTCACATTTTGAGTGGTAACAAGTGGTTCACAAGAACGAAGCATGAACATGAAACCATAATATTTCTCAATGTTTGTTCCCAACCCTCACAAGAAAAGAAGGGAGTACATGGAAAGTGTTAAACAAATAGCATTAGTCCCCTACCTGGGGTTCTTTGTCGGCAGAGTCGTGAGAAGGAATTATGGGCGTCGATTCGTCATAGATGATAACGGCCCACTTCAGAAGAAGTCTCATGAAAGAAGCTCAAAGTCAAGGTCAGTGTTATTATTTGGTAGATCGTTCTTCGTTGGAAAAGCATTCTTCGTAGAAGAACATGTTCTTTGTTGGAGAGCTTTTATCCCAAGGCTCCTTCTCTCCCAAAATGAAAATGGCCAACTGATGTGTTTCCCCCATATTTAATTGTTGGAACAAATTCAAATTAGCTTATTTAATTAGCTAGGTTTTCAAAATTAATGTGGTGCGTTGGCATAATTAATGTGGAGGAATCTCAAGAGGCTCCTCCACATTAAAGAGGGGGGTTGAGTGGTTTCCTCTCCACCCATTAATAGGGGTCGGGTGGTCCGCACCCCTAAATTCAATTTCGGAGGTTTTGAGAACTCGAGTGGTCCCCACCACCATAACCTCTCATGGGAGGTTAAGGTCTGGTGGTACCCACTTCTCAAATTCCACATGGAGGCTTAGTTCTAGTGGAACCCACTTTCCAACACCCACATGGGTGTTTGAAAATAAACATAAAAATGTCACACACTTTTATTTTAATTTTATTCTTTCACGTAAAACACAAAAACTAACTTTCACCCTCGACCAACTATCATCAGTGTGAAAGTCTCTTTATGGGAATACCAGCATTGCGAGTTCAACGGTTCCCTTAGATTTAAATTCCGGGCACCTGTTCAAAAGTTATAAAAACCCGCTCACACGTTTACTGAACGTACACGAAAAAATGTTTGGAAAATTATGATTAGTCACCCTCAACCCGCACCGGTCAAGGTTAGGCTCTACCTAGGTGAAACACGCCCCAACAAACCCAACACTACTCTCAGATTTTCAATCCCTGTTATTGTTTAGAAGTTATGAATTTTACAATAAAATAATTGTCACTTAGTTATGTTATTTAAGGAAAAAAACTAACTTTCTCTAGTGGTCTGTGCTGGCCAAAGTTAGTATATGCTTAAGGAAAGCATACCCTCATGATTTCAGCGGTGGTGTCAAATTTTTAATCCAAGTTATCATTTGTGAGTTATAATAATTTGAAAAATAAAACATTCTATTTAATTATTTTATTTACGATTATGCCATTTTGTGGTTTTCTCACAGGAGGCCCGCGCCGACTATACTTAAGTCATACCTAGGGTAGAACCGCTATCTTGAGCGCAATGGTGCCCTTAAATTTCTGATCCAAGTAACCATTTAAGTGTTATTCAACTTTTTCAGGAAAACTGCTTACACGCATTAACATAAGCTTAACAAAACTTCGACGGATCATTCCGGGTACTCTGTGCCTCGGAATGACGCGCTGTCAAATTTCACGGGCTCGTAATATTCCCATATATAAAAAAATCTACATAGAAATTCCATTTCATTACAAGATCAGTGATCAAATTATGAGATATGTTAATCAACACTCTCATATGGCCTATTGGATGTTGTCTATTATGTAGCTTGCTATTTTAGATATTGAACACTATATCCCTCACTACAAGGGAATGGGTGGGTGTTGATAGAAACAAATCATAGTCATTATTATAGGTTCTGAGTGCAGTGGATGCGTGGTTGGGATGAAACCCAGCTTTGATTTTTACCATGATCAATGATTATTCTGAGATCAATACGGCAATTAACGCCAGTATCCAAGGAATAGAATTAATGATTTAGATAAAGAAGGAAGCTGACTGAAACCTTTAGAGAGGATCTTGCACATCATGTTTATAATTAATTTATATAATTTCATAAAGAAAAATAATACTTGGATCTTTTGTATTTTTCTTCATTGATGATGTTGATCGTTTGGAATGAACCTTCAGGATTATTTTATTGTGCTTGTGAGGATCCAAACAAGAATCCCTCTAGTGGTGATCCAAACGTGCTCATATGGCCTCCAATCGACACCACTCATTCTACAGGTGCTAGCGCAGTGAAGCGAGTGTCTTGTGCCCATCGTTCTTGATCACTTTTTCTTCGGCCTTAAAAAACATCTCTCATTATTGAGAGTAGATGAGAGAGGATTCGAGAGAGAAACTGTTTAGGTCGACAGTTCTCAATTCACCATGTGTGCTGTGTGTTCACCATGGCACAATAGACGTACTTGTCTATTTATATGCATGGAACATCAATTAAAATATTTAATTTCATAACAGAAATTAAAAAAATTAATTAACATAGAGAAAACCCATGCTCATAATAATAATACTATGTCATTATTTATAGTCCTCCAACATTCACAAAACAGAATAAAATTCCACGTCAAAAAATAATTTCAGCATCATTATTATTTTAACTTGTGCCAAAAAATATTTATTTACCATCTTTCATATAATTATTTTACTACCGTACTGGTCTTGGTCCGCTCGAACTCCACTTCCATTTATTGAACACCCGAATAAAGAAATAAATAATTTATTCTCTTAAATAAATATTTTATTTAAAAACTAATAAATAAGTATTTATTAAATGTTCAATAAAATAAATAAATAAAATTTATTTAATTTATGCGATCATCATAACATGAATAAAATTATTCCACGGTCTTGAAAATAATATTTATTTCATTAATTAAATTCAAATATAATTTAACAGAGATAGTAGAAAACACTTAGTGAGTGATCCTCTAAGATTCTTTCTCATTGGAATTCGGCGGGCCTGCCTAAAGTCCCAAAGTACTTTTTAGCAATGGGTCAAGGCACTGAAGAGAAATAATGAAAAGTAACAAAAATGACATCCTCATACAAATGCTCGCTGTGTAATATAATCCATTTGTCTCAATATCTAATCAAGAAGGCTTCATGGTAGTGTCATCAAACTTTATAATTGATACGTCATTCTTTTACTACCTGAAATAAAATCTTCATTACACCATGGCCTTGGAGTTTCACATGACAGTTCTATTTCAATCAAATGGTTGAGATATCAACTTCCATAAATGGAAGGGACAAATCCTTCTTCGACCTACCCATTAATATCATGTCCCTCGTGACACACCCAACATACCCTACTTCCCGCCAACTATCTGCATGATGGTATTCATCATTAAATCAAAGTGTGTGAGCTGTGATACATATTATTCAAAATATTAAAGTCTAAGGATCATTACACACACTAAAAAATGGAAATATCCAATGACACTAGAACATGAAGAATTCTTACTGGCAGGTTTGTTCTCATAATCTCCTGTCTTGGAGATTACCAAGTGAGAACATCATGAGAGGAAGTCTAATCTGCATACAAGTACTGACACTTGATGGTGTACATGCCATGTATCCCTTCACATTATTTCATCCAACCGTAGAATTATATTGAAAAATATTGTTATAGCATTTCAAGGTTCTCATCATAGTGGGGAACTGCAATGACCTTATCAATACAAAAAATACTCTAGGAAATTATTAAATCATAGTCATGCAGAACAATGAACAATATGTAATAAGATGATTAATATTTAAATACATTAAATATACATGTAATAAAAGTAAAACCAATTGGTTCTCAGACACAAACTCTTAAAAACTCCCACTTGGAATTGAATCAACTACCAACAACTTTTGGTCCACTAGAGCTCACATGGTGATCTGGTTTCTGCTGATTCAAGGTTTTAATCAGGGGGTCCCTCATGTTGTATTTTTTGGAAATACTGATCACTGAAACTTCACCTATCTGATAAAAATACCCCAAGAGATGATACATTTGATATATGCGCTTCATCCACTGAGGTGGCCTTGGCTGTTTTACGAGAGCCACCGCTGTAGTATTATCACAGTACAATGTGATGGGATGTTTACTGCTCGGTATCACATCCAACTCCTGTATGAAGCTTAGCATACAAAATACTTCTTTAGTTACCCCATAAACTATGATATAGTCAGACTCTTCTATAGAATCTGTGACCACACTCTACTTTGAGCTATACCAGCTCACTACGCCTCCATTAAGAGTGAAGATATATCCCGTTTACGACTTCATGTAATCATGATAAGTCTGGAATCTAGCATCTACATATCATATGATAAATAGTTCTCCATATCTATGAAGAACCAAAAATTCCTTGGTAATTTTGGTCATAAATACATAAGAATTTTATGAGTCTGTGAAAATTTACGGCACTTGATTCTGAGGCTCGATGTGACTGGAATCAATTTCTGAAGTTTTGTCTAGGTATGTTCGGTAAAAGTATGAGCATGTTTTTATAACTTTTTAACTGGTGATCGGAATTGAAATCTGAGGGCACCATTGAACTCACAACGCTGATATTCTATTAAAAAGACTTTCAATTCTATGACAGTGAGTCAAGAGATAATGTTAGATTTTGGGTTTTCCTGGGAAAAAAATAAAAAAAATGTGTGCAACACTTTATTTTATTTAAGCTGCCATGTGAGTGTTGTTGGTTAAAACCTCCACTTGGGAGTTGGAGGTGGGGCCACCACACCCTACCCTCCCATGAGAGGTTATGGTGGTGGGGCCCACTAGAACATAAACTCCCATGAAAGATTACGACATTGGGACCAAACGAGATTAAAACCTCCCAATTAATGGGATGGTGGAAAATCTCCCAACTCCCCTCATTAATGAGGGGGGAGTCCCTTGAACTCCCCTACCATTAATTGGTGCCACCTTCCCCTTAAAATTAATTGTGCCAACTGTTGTGGTTTAATTAAGGGAAACCTGCGTAATTTAATTCTCCATTTGAATTACATGTGAAAATTAAAATAATAGTAAATCTTTTATTATTATTTGGGTTGGCATTCTCTTTTGGTGGAATTTGGGAGAAGGGAGAAAAGCTCCAAATGAATAACGAAGAACGCGTTCTTCCAACGAAGAACGCCGATGATGATTCCTCTTCAACTTCTTCCTCAGTCCTCTACCCTGGTCACCAACCATCCAACCCACCACAATTTCATCAATGAGTCGGTGTAACTCGAGTTTAGAGACGTGCGACAGACACGACTAACAACAGTATTCATTGTCTTCTTTCCACGACTCCGTCAACGAACGACGAACGATGAAAAAGTGGTAGGGAGTTTATTTCATGTTTATGTTTTCCTTGAATCTTCTTCTTCGGTTAGAAATGATTCGTTGTGGTTGAGTTGTTATTTATCTTTCTTAAAAACCTTGATGAATCGCATGTAACCACCCTAAACGTGGAGGGAGTGGGCCAAACAAACATGGACTGACCCCTTCCTCCATACTTGTTTCTTGTGATCATCGATGTGGTGACGAAGGTGGCAACGACGAAGGCCGCACTACCTGCGGCCTCCGTGAACCATGTCACCCCCGTGGTGCTCTTCTTTCCCAGGCCAAACCCGCGACTTACCCCGCGGACTTCCCGTCCTCACCAGCGCGCTGCTCAGCACCCCATGTGCTGCCCGGTACCCCTGCATGCAGCTAGTTCACCCCAACGACCTGCCCGGCCCCTCCGGCACCCTGCCCGACGCCTCCAGCGGCCTGCATGGTCCCTGTTGCCGCCTGCCTAGTGCCCCCGCGTCTGGATCGGTGCCCATAAACCCAGCTCAGTGCCCCCGCAGCCTGCCAAGCCCCTACTGTGGCCTGCCTGGCTGCCCCTGAGCCAGCCTCCATGTCACCCGCACGCTCCTGGCCGCACTGGAATCCCGGCTCCCTTGCACCCTCTGTGCCCTACCGCGGCCTGCCCGGACGCCCCTGAGCTGGCCTCTGCGTGACCGGCACGCTCCCGGCTGAGATGGAATCCCAGCTCCCTCTCGCCCTCCATGCTGAGATACGCCCTCGCAACACTCCTAGTCAAACTGGCCCTAAGCCCGGGCCGAACCGCCCCACAGTCCGCTGGGCCGGGTCCAGCAGACCAGGCCAAACATAGCGGGCTGACCCACCCAACGGGCCGTGTCAGACCCAGCGGGTCTGTCCGGGTTGACCTAGACTGGGTCGACCCAAACCGGGTTGGGCCGAGTCAGTCCGACCGGGTCAGACTGGACCTGGGCCCACCATAGACCCTGTACCTACCTTGGCCATAACATTGGCACTGGATGTCCAATTGTTGAACCATCAACGGTGTTGGTAATCTCGATGAGAGGCGGTACCTTTGGGTATACCCCATTGGAGTTGGGGTTATATTTGAGATACGGTCAGGTTGGTTTTCACACGAATCCAACTGGGCTCCTGGGACAAAAAGGATAATAACTCATAGACTAGACATCCAATTGATGCGCCGTCTGTTGCATTGAGACGCTATGACATGGCAGTCCCTTCAGATACTTCTACGTGGGAATTTTTGACACTTAGAGTATCAACCTGTAGCTTGTGGAGCGAACCCTTCTAGAGACGAGAGAGCGGAGTATGATGACATAGTAGCTAGCTGAGACCTGAAGACTACATGACTGATTTGACTTAGAGTGATTCGACTATCCACAGTGGGAAGCGCCTCTGTGTGAGTGCAACAGACCCACAATAATTGATAGGAGGAGTACCTCTACAGGTTATTAGGGGGAGAACGTCTGTGTGACGCAGCAGACCCATGGTGGGGAGTGCCTCTGTGTGATTCCACAAACCCATAGTACTCGATAGGAGGAATACCTCAGTAGTCCAAGGATATGGGGAAAGCGCCTCTATGTGACGCGATAGGCCCACAATACTCGATAGAAGAGGATTACTCCATCAGCCAAGGTTCTGACAGTGTGACTGGGGATGTTTCTTGATACTACCCATAGAATAAAATCCTGGTTTGAGCTGAGTCAGTAACTTTTTAGTTTACCTCATGATTGCGATGGATTACTTGATAACTTAGGTATATGTATGGGCATATACCTAAGTGGTGTTATCTATTGATTACAAACTTGTGGTTTATCTTTGTTAGATTTTGTGAGACCTTGAGGGTCTCAGGGTCCCTACAAAGTATCATTATACTCACCCCTACACGGGATATGCCCTCACCTCGTTGTGTTGGATGCAGATGACGAACAACATTGACGGAGGCCGAGAGCACCAGGACTGGACGCTACCTAGAGGTGGACCTTACGATGAGTCAGTACACAGTGGAGTTTGATGGACGTGGAGAACTAAGGAGGCCATATGTACCTACTCTTCAGGGAGGAACCCCAGATGACGATCCAATAGTTTCTCTTTACCTTTCAGCTATTTTGACCCTGTGTACTTATATTTGGGCTTGTATTTTCGACCCCCTTTACTTTCCAACACTTCTTTTGTATACAGATTTACTTAGTGTTTACTTCCTGCTCGTACTCTGTTATGTGTTTCAGTTTATAAAGGCAATGCCTTCCCAATTTTAGATATTTACGCCTTTTGTGCTAGTAGACATCCCCTGGCCTAGGGAAGGCGGGCTTGGGGTAGTTACAAAATGGGCCCTGGGGGATGGGTCGTGACCAATTGGTATCGGAGGTGTTAGTTCTACCGAAGAACATAGGACTCTGGTCATTCTTTTCTCTGAGGAAATATTGTTAACGGAACCAAGTGTGGTTTTTTGTTCAGGGAGTCCAGTGTTGGTGTGGCGGCCGACGTATCCATACCCCGGGACCCTGACTAATGATTCCCGACTCAGTGCAAGAAATCACTGATTGTGTCTGTGTTTTCAAAAGTTATCTTTATGTCCGCTCATCGAGGTCAACTCACCAGGTATAAACTTTTGACCATGTCGCATCTGTTTCTTTTAGGATGCCTCCCTGTGGACGACCAGGGAGAGTCCTGAGAGTTGTACGCACGGACAGCACACCGAGCGACGAGGCCTCGGTGCAGGGCCCTCTTGCAGTTGAGGTACCAGTGGTACCACACCCCATTGGGCCACAGATGCCACCAGTCCCAATAGCAGACGATGCACACCGCTTGAGCGCACTACACGAGTTCCAACACTAGAAGCAACCCATGTTTAGGGGTGAGATGGACCCACATGCAGCTAATGATTGTCTGGATGCTCTAGTGAGAGTCTTTAGGCTAGTAGGGACAACAGTAGACTTTATGGTGATCCGTGCCACGAGTCTCCTTCAAGAAGCAGTAGGCAGATGGTGGATCCTGATGCTCCAGGTGCGTGATGAGGCAACGCTACACTGGGCAGACATTAATAGCCGGTTCCAGGCGGAATTTTTCCCAGCTACCCTATGTGTGGTTCGGATATAGGAGCTACTAAATTTACAGAAGGGCAGCATGACAGTGGTGTAGTAGCCATCAAGGTTTGCCAACCTCTCGCGCTACTACATAGATATGGTGCGAGACCCATTCTTCAGGGACCAGACCTTCGAGCAGGGGATCAGGCGAGAGATCAAGGCTTCGATGATCTCACTCAGCATCCCAACGTAGGCGGGGGTGCTAGAGAGATCCCTCCTCGTGGAGAGTTTCCTTGCTGAGCAGTCTCTGGAAGTAAGACCCACAACTAGTCGAAATGCAACAGAGTCTTCTGCAGCTGGTAGTAGACAGATGACGCAGAGGACCAAGAGGACCAGACCCATGGGTGGACGACCACATGACTCAGGTTCAATTGTGTGGGGCACCCGGGGTAGTGACATACATGCCAGTAGCAGGTAATGTTCCTCATACGGCGAGCAGGGTCACATGGCTCGTGACTGTCCAAACCGTTGTACTGAAGATCAATAGACAGTTGAGGGACCTCCTAGGATATGGAAGAGGTTCGATTGAGGTGGTCTGTAGGGAGGAAGTGGATGTGGCAGAGGAGCTGGCCGTGTAGCGGGCGGTGGATGACGTTTTGAGGTGTTTCCACCACCACCACCAGGAAGTCCACCCCGACCGCAATGAGCGGGTGGATAGGGGAGAGCTCAGCTTCAGGATGCTGAGGCCTATGATCAAAGTCCTCCAAATATGATTCGAGGTAAGATCAATGTCTATTCCACCTAAGCTTTAGTTCTTATAGACACAGGTTCCAGTCACTATTTCATTAACACTTCCCTCGTTCGGAGCTCTGAGATTCCGAAGGAGCCATTAGTTCGATCCTTACAGTAGGAGACTCTTACAGGAGTTGATTCAAAAATTACGTACTTGTGCCGGTAGGGCGAGCTTACTATAGGAGGTGGGGGCTTCCGCTGGGATATTCTAGTAGTGGCGTCGAGGCCTTACAACATCATATTGGGTATGGACTGGTTATCCACAATCCATGATTAGATAGAATGTATTAGGTGCAATGTGCGGTGTGTCTACATGGATGGGACCAGGTTTACCTTCGCCGGTGAGAAGGGATCCTTTGTAGAACAAGACGGACTTACTCAAATTAGGGTGTAGTCGATCACTAATCAGTTGGCCTGCCATACCCTCAGAGCAGTAGATGTGGAGATTCTGACTTATCCTATAGTGGTGGACCAGTACAAAGATGTTTTCTCTGATGATGTCCCAGGTCTACCTCCTCGCAGAGAGGTGGACTTCTACCTTGAACTGTACCCCAAGATGTCACTGATTTCTTTGCCAGCCTATCGGATGGCTCCCGTTAAGCTTCGTGAGCTACGGGTACAGCTAGAGGACTTGCAGAGGAAGGGATTAGCTGCATGCGGTCAAAGAGTGCAACCCAGTGACTCTAGGAATGATTTGAGGAAAGGTCTGTGTCTACTACTAGCTACCGTATCAATAGACATAGGTACCAAACATTATCTACTTCCATGAATCTTGTCCAGGACCTAGAGTTTCTAGTTAAACCATTGACTCAACCCTCATGTATGGAGATACCTTTGGGAGGAGACTCGATAATCACACTTATGCTGACGGTGTGATCTGACCCTTAAGGTGATAGTTTCGGTTGGAACCTCTTGATGGCAGCGTTGATGCCTTATGAAGTTAGTCAGGATTTGGGCTTGACATCCATAGTTCACATTCAGATTAACTATATTAGGAAAAGGGGTTGTGATTTATATACAATGTTGGGATGAGGTTTCATTTAGTTGGAAAAATGGAAACCCAAGCATCACAAGTTAAACTCATTGGAGGGTGCATCCGATCACTATTGAGTTAGACAGACTTACCCTCAGGGTAGTAGGAGCTTGAGGTTTCAGTTCCCAATGAGAGTGGCTAGAGTTCCTCCAGGACTATGACTTCTAGATAGTTTATAATCTTGGGAAAGGGAACGTAGTTGCAGATGAAATTGGCAGGAGGTCTGGTATACATCTTCTAGGAAAGGCAGAAGAGTAGCTGACTTCCTTAAAGATATCATTTTTGTTAGAGATGGAGCATCTTTACTTCATTCTGTTATGGTAACTCCTCTACTCCTTCAGTGAGTCAGGGAATCACATCATGGGGACACTGACTACGAGACATGACACACTCAGATATCCATAGGGCATGCACCTGATGGATTTTATGATGGTGGGGAGCATGTTATCCTCTTCAGAGGATGTACTATAGTACCAGTAGCTCTATAAGAGAAAGTGTTGAGGGATTTCCACACTTCCCCTCTAGTGATACAACTAGGAGTGGAAAAGATGTATCAGGACCTCAGACGACAGCACTGGTGGCCATTTATGAAGAAGGAAGTAGCGGATTTTGTCTCTTGATGCCTCACTTGTCAGCAAGTGAAGGCTCATCATTAGGTACCAGTAGGCTTGGTTCAATCCTTAGAGGTCCCATAGTTGAAGTGGGATGGGATATCCAGGGACTTCTTGATGGGTCTTCCATGTACATCCAGGGGTCATGACTCGATTTGGGTGATCGTCAATCGACTCACCAAGTCGGCCCACTTCATACTGATTAGAGAGCATGGTTAAATATATATCTTGAGACACCTATATGTGAAAGATATTTTTCATCTACATGGTATACCATTGACTATTGTCTCCGATCATGACACACACTTTACTTCCTAGCTATGGAAGGGGTTGCAGGAAGCTTTCAGGACAAAACTTTGTTTAAGAACCGCCTTCCATCCTCAGATGGATGGTCAGACCGAGTGGACCATTTCGAACCTTGAGGACATGCTATGTGCTTGTGTCCTAGACTTCGGTCGCAGTTTGGAGGATCACTTACCTTTGGTAGAGTTTTCCTACAACAACAGCTATCACTCCACCATAGGGATGGAACCTTTCGAGGCGTTGTACGAGCGACCATGTAGATTACCCTTGTGCTGGACAGACCCTGGGGAGTCAGCACTTGTGGGACCGGAGATGGTATGGGCTACCACAGAGAAATTGCAGATCATCCAGGAGAGAATGAAGACTACACAGATCAGACAGAAGTCATATGATGATAGGAGACTGAGTCCTCTGGAGATCGAGGATGGTGACCACATCTTCCTACGGGTCTCACCTTGATAAGTTCTACGGAGATTTGGCCGAGACGACAAGCTATCTCTGAGATCAATTTGACCTTTTCAGGTCCTCATCAGAGTTAGCAGGGTTGCATATTGCTTAGATCTTCCACCTAAGTTGCACGAGGTGCACGACCTCTTCCAAGTATCTATGCTGAGGAAATACATCCACGACGCTTCCCACATCATTGACCATAAAGAGCTGGATGTTGACGATGGGGAGACTTTTACGGAGTTGTCAGTAGAGATTGTGGATCAACAGGAGCGGGTTCAACATGGACGGTCGATACCTCTGGTGCGTTTTCTCTAGCAGCATTGGAACCTCCAGGAAAGCACATGGGAGCGAGAGGCTCGGATACGTGCCTAATACCCCCTTTTATTCCTATAGTTTGAGTTGTATCTTATAGGTACATAAAGACCTGAGGTGGAGAAAATGTAAAGACCCAGAAATTTCATGGAATTTTTTTTCTTAAATACAAAAGAATTTTACAAGTCTGTGAAAATTTACGGCACTTGTTTCTGAGGCCCGGTGTGCCCGGAATCAATTTCTAATGTTTTTTTCGGGTAGGTTCAGTAAACGTACGAGTGGGTTTTTATAACATTTGAACTGGTTCTCGAAACTGAAATCTGAGGGAACTGTTGAACTCGTAGCACCAATATTCTCCTAATAAGACTTTCACTTCGACGAAAGTGAGTCAAGAGTTGAAGTTTGATTTTCGTTTTTCATGGAAAAAAATAATAATAAAATAAAGTGTGCAACACTTTATTTTATTTATGCTGCCATGTGAGTGTTGTTGGTTAAAACCTCCACTTGGGAGTTGGAGGTGGGACCGCCACACCCTAACCTCCCATGAGAGGTTATGGTAGTGGGGCCTCCCCAAAAAAAACCTCCCGTGAGAGATTACGACATAGGGACCACACGAGACTAAAACCCCAAAATTAATGGGAGGGTGGAAAATCTCCCAACTCCCGTGATTAATGAGGGGGAGTCCCTTGACCTCCTCTACCATTAATGGGTGCCACCTTCCCCTTTAAATTAATTATGCCAACTCTCGTGGTTTAATTAAGGGGAGCCTGTGTAATTTAATTCTCCATTTGAATTACGTGCCAACATTAAAATAATAGTCACCCTATTATTATTATTTGGGTTGGCATTATCTTTTGGTGGAATTTCGGAGAAGGGAGAAAACATCCCAATGAAGAACGAAGAATGAAGAACGCGTTCTTCCAACGAAGAACACCAGCGATGATTCTTCTTCGAATTCTTCCTTTGTCCTCTACCCCGGTCACCTACAGACCAACCCTCCACAACGTCATCAAAGGGCCGACAAAACTCGGGTTTAGAGACGTGTGACTGACGCGATGAACGACGATCCTCATCGTCTTCTTTCCACGACTCCGTCAATGAACGACGAATGACAAACAAGAGGTAGGGGGTTTATTTAATGTTGATATTTACTTTGAATCTTATTCTTCGGTTAGAAAGGCTTCATTGCGAGTGATTTGTTCTTTATCGTTCTTAAAAATATTGATGAACCGCATGCTACCACCCTAAATGCAGAGGGAGAGGGACAAACCAACATGGCCAAACACCCTCCACCGTACTTGTTTTTGGTGATCTTCGACAAGGAGAAGAAGGCGGCAACGATGAAAGTCGCGCTGTCCGTGGCCTCCGTGAACTGCGCCGCCCCTGCGGTGCTCCGCGCACCCCGGCCGAACCCGCGGCCTGCCGCGTGACCTGGTCGGCCCCACCGGCGCGCTGCCCTGCGTCCCCGCCCGCTACCCGGCTCCCCCCGCGCACTGCCCGCGCACCCCCGCGGGCTGCCCGACCCCACCGATGCCTGGACCGGTGCCCCACGCACTGCCCGCAACCCTGCCCACTTCCCCACACACTACTCACGTGCCCCCGTGCGCTACCCACACGCCCCTATGGCCTGTCTGGCGCCACTCGCTCCCTGCCCGCGCGCCCCGCACGCTCCCCGCTCACTGCCCGCAACCACGCGTGCTGCCCGTTTCCCCCGCACCAAACCCGGCACCCCCGCTCCCTGCCCAGTGGCCCAACGGTCTGCCCGACCCCTATCACAGCCTGCCCGGCGCCACCGCGTTCTGCCGGGCATCCCCGCGGCCTGCCTGGCCGCGGATGAGCGGACCTCAGTGTGACCCATGCGCTCCTGGCCTAGCCGGCGTCCCCGCACCCTCGATCCCTCCGGGCGGCGCCATGCCAGGCTGCGCCCTCGCAACGCTTCGGGCCGAACTGGCCCCGAGCCCGAGCCGAACCGCCCCGAAGTCCGCTGGGTCGGGCCAAGCGGACTGGGCCAAAATTAGCGGGCTAACCTGCACAACGGGCTGGGTCAGACCCAATGGGTCTGTTTGGGTTGACCCAGACCAGGTCGGCCCATACTGTGTGGGCTGAGTCGGTCCGACTGGGTCGGATCGGACCCGGGCCCACTACCGAACCTTTACCTACCTTGGCCATAGCTTTGGCACTGGATGTCCGTTTGACGAACCGTCAGCGGTGCTAGCAATTTCGACGAGAGACGGTCTCTTTGACTATACCCCATTGGAGTTTAGCGTATAGTTGAGATACAGTCAGGTTGGTTTGTACACGAATCCAACAAGGCACCCAAGACAAAAAGGCTAATTACTCACAGACCGGGCATCCTCTTGGGGAACTGTCTATTGTGTTGATACCCCTATGACATGGTGGTCCTTTGAGATACTTCAACATGGTTCTTCATGACACTTGGAGTATTGACCTGTTGCTTGTGGAGCAGACCCTTTCAGAGACAAGCGAGCAGAGTATGGCAACCTAGTAGCTGGATGAGACCTGACGACTGCTTGAATGATTCGACTCGGAGTGATTCAACTAGCCATAGTGGGTAGTGCCTCTATGTGAGTGCAACAGAACCAAAATACTCGATAGGAGGAGTACCTCTGCAGGCTATTAGGGGGAGCACCTCTATGTGACCCGGCAGACCCACGGTGGGGAGCGCCACTGTGTGACGTGGCAGACGCATGGTACTCGATAAAAGGAGGACCTCAACAGTCCAAGGATAGTGGGAAGCACCTCTATGTGACGCGGCAGACCCACAATACTTTATATAAGAGAAGTACTCCATCAGTCAATGTTTTGATAGTGTGACTGGGGATGTTACTTTATTCTACCCCTAGAATAAAATCCTGGTATGAGCTGAGTTAGTAACTTTTTAGTTTACTGCATTATTGAGATGGATTTATTTGATAACTTAGCTATATGTATGGGCATATACCTAAGTGGGGTCATCTGTTGATTACATTCTTGTGATTTATCCTTTTTGTATTTTTTGAGACCTTGAGGGTCTCGGGGTCCCTACTGAGTATCGTTATACTCACCCCTTCACGGGTTGTTCCCACACCTCATTGTGTTGGATGCAGACGACGGACAGTACTGACTGAGGCCGAGAGCACCAGGACTTGACAGTACCTTGAGGTGGACCTTACGACAAGTCGGTACACGGAGGAGTCTGATGGGCATGCAATGATGAGGAGGTCATATGTTCCTACCCTTCAGGTAGGAACCCTGAAGGATGATCCATGAGCTTCTCTTTACCTTTCACCTATTTTTTTTTCCGTTTTCAGTTGTACTTATACTTACATTTTGGCCTGTATTACCAGCCCCTTTTACTTTACATCATTTATTTTGTATAAAACTTTACTTAGTGTTTACTTCCACCTCATACTCTGTTGTGTGTTTCAGTTTATAAAGGCAATGACTTCCCAGTTTTAAGGATTTATGCCTTTGGTGCTAGTCTCTAGCCCCTGGCCTATAGAAGGTGGGCTTGGGGTAGTTACGACACATTCCCCTAGGGGACAGGTCTTAACAATCTCCTCCATACACTAGGAACATATCCTTAGTATTCCTCAGACACTTTAGGATAGTATTGACTACCATCCATTGGTGGTCACCTGGGTCATCTTGATATCTTCCTACCACACTTAATGCATAGGTGACATCCAACCTAGTATATACCATGACATAAATGACTGACCCCGTCGCAGATGCGTATTGAGTCCTTTCCATATAATTATTTCCTCATGGTTTTGAGGGCACATTTTCTTGGAAAGATGAATTCCATGTGATGCTGGGAACAATCCCCTCTTGGATTGTTCCATACTGAATATGTTCAATATCTTGTCAATGTATGTACTTTGACTTAGGCCCAACAATCTCTTGGATCAATTACGATGAATCTTGATCCCAAGAATATATGCTTCCTTTCCCAATTCCTTTATAGAGAAGCACTGATTCAACCATGCCTTATCAGACTATAATACTAGTATCTCATTTACAATAAGTAATATGTCATCAACATATACTATTATAAAAACGACCGCACTCCCACTAAAACTTTTGTAGACACAAGGCTCACATTCATTCTTGATAAACCAACATCTGTTATGGCTTCATCAAAACAAATTTTCCATGTTCTGGATGCTTGATTTAAACCATAAATGGATTTCTGTAACTTTCATACCTTATTTAAATCATCTGGATTAAAAAACCCTTCAGTTTGTGTCATGTATAAATCTTCCTGTAGGTTTCCTTTAATGAATTCTATTTTGAAATTCATTTTCCAAATCTCATAGTCATGGTAAACCACCATGGAAAGTAAAATTCTGATATATTTCAGCATTTCAACTGGTGAAAAGGTTTCATCGTAGTCAATTCCTTGACACTGTATAAACCCTATTGCAACCATTAATTCCTTATAGGTACTTACTTGTCTATCCATGTCCAGTTTCTTCTTGAATACTAATTTACAACCAATAGGATTTACATAAACTAGAGGATCTACTAATATCTAGACATGGTTTTGATACATTGAATCCATTTCATAATTCAGGGCTTCTTGAAACTCGGTAACATTTGTGCCACTCACTGCTTCCTTGTAGGTTAGAGGATCATTATTATCAACTAATAATGATTCACCATCCTCAGTAACTAGAAAACTCTACTATTTCGGTTCTCTAACCTCTCTTGTACTCCTTCATAGTACTTGTGTCTTTGGAATAGATTCTTTTTCCATAGGGCTTTGTGGAATCTGTTCCTATACCAACTCTGGTGTACCTTGATCCTCGACTTCATCAAACTCTATCTTACTCCTACTTTCTCTTTTGGAGATGTTCTCCCTCTCATGAAATATGGAATGTCTCTTTACTATAACCTTTTTTATGAGGGGTTGTATAGGTAATATCCCCTTGTTTCCTTGGGGTATCCTATAAAGGTACACTTTGTGCCTCGAGGTGTGAGTTTGTTACATGAAGAGTCCTTAACAATCACTTCTCTACCACACACATGTAAATTCAATCACATGGTTTTTATTCTAGTCCAAAACTCATATGGAATACCATTTATCAATTTAGTTGGTACTTGGTTTCGTATGTGTGCCACTGTTATTAATACATATCCCCAAAAGGACAATGGAAGGATCGCATGAATCATCATTGATCTCACCATGTCCAATAGGGTGCGGTTCGTCCTTTCGCACACACCATTCCACAAGGGTGTGTTTGGAGGAGTGAGTTGGGATAGGATCCCAATATCCAATAAATAATCAATGAAGTTTTGATTACAATATTCTCTACCTTGGTGTGAGCGGATTTTCTTAATCTTCATACCAACCTGGTTCTCAACTTCATTCTTGTATTCTTTGAACTTATCAAAAGAATCCGAATTATAACTCATTTAGTAGATATATCCATATCTACTAAAATCATCAGTAAAAGTTATGAGGTGTGAGTACCCACCCCATGGTTCAATTAGAAATGGTCCACACACATCAGTATGAACCAATTCAAGAAGTACTTTAGCCCTTTCACCTTTCCAACTAAATGGGGCTGTGGTCATTTTTCCTTGTAAACATGAATGACATACACCAAGTGGGTTTAGTTCGAATGAATCTAAATATCCATCTTGATGTATCTTTTTCAAGCGTTTCTCATTTACATGACCTTGTTAGTGATTCCAAATATGGGTGTTGTATGAGTCAGGTGAAGTGTCTTGGTTATCGATTTCCATTACTTGGTTTGTGCAATCCATCATGTAAAGACCATTGTATAAATGTGCCCTACCAAAACCAATGCTATCTTTGTAAAAGAAGAAAAATTCATTTCCGAACATGAAAAAAAAATCCATCTGTATCTAATCTAGATACATAAAAAAAATTTAGTAACAGAAGGAAAATAATAGCACCCCTTTAACACCAAGATCATCCGAGTTGGCAATGTGTAGTGGTAGTCTCCGACAGCTACAACATCAAGTATGGCTTTGTTGGCTGCTCTTAGATCTACCTCCCCTCATTGAATCTTCCTGAATCTACTTGGTTCATGTATTTGGATACATATATCAACAACAAAATCTGTATCAAATAACCAATTTGTAGAAATATATAGATTTCATTCAATAAGAAACTCACCTGAAGCATCCCCTTGTTTCTTAGGTTGGGTGTAGTTCTTCTCCCACTGGCCCTTCTTTCCACATGCGAAACAAACAGCCTCCTATTCCTTTGCCTCCCCTTTGATCTTCCTTTTCTTGGAAGGCCATGAAGAAGCTTTGGGATTAATGATCTTTTACTTCCCTTTCCACTTATTCACCATAAGGACAAAATGCTTTTCACGCTTCATATCTTTGTCCACTTGGAGAATGAGGATTAGAAGAACAGATAGAGACTTCTCAATGTTGTTTATATTGAAATTGACAAAAAAGTTAGAGAAGCTCATAAGTAGTGACGCGAGAATGAGATCAGTGCCCAATTCATTGGGGGGGGGGGGGTTATACCCTAGAACCTCTAGGTGCTCAATGTATCCAATGAACTTGACTACACGAGGCCTAGATGGGTCACATTCTCTAAGATTACCCTGAAAGAGTGCCTTAGAGATCACAAACCTTTCATGTCTTTCTCTCTCCTAGTAAAGACCACGGAGGTGATAGAGAATTCTTTAAGCATCCATGTTTTCATGAGACTTCATGGGATCACAATACATTGATGATATCATCAAACATAGAACATCAACCACATCATTCATATGTTTCTCATAGATAATGAAATCCTCATCACTCAACTCGTTGGAAGGCTGATCAGGTAATGATGACTCCATCACGTAAGACTTCCGTTCATGGCGTATGATAACCCAAAGGCATCTAAAACATTTATGGATGTTACTGATAGTGAGGATTTTGTCTTTATCCAAAATTGATTGCAGGAATAGTGTGGTAGATGAGCTTGTCATTTTTATTCTACAATTAAAAGGGTAGATCATTAGTGCTATCTTTATTATATTAAATGAGAAATAATAAATTTTTATTAAGTCTCCCACTATTTTATCACGTCCCAATAACCCTCAAAATTGAACTCATAATGTCTAGTTTCCATAACATTCTAGTGGTAAGGATCCATATTCCCCTTCGTATAACCCCAATAAGGGTTAGTCAAGATATTAGAAGGTATTTAGGTAGGTAGGTCTTTTCCAACTACGGGCTTGCAACTCCTTGATCTGTTGAGTGGACTCCCCAATCCTGAAATCATGAATTTTTTATTTCCTCAACTCTTGCCTCTAATAAAACAAAAATTCTATCAAGGGATATTACTCTTGATGTAACCTGGTTAAGTCAACCTGAAACCATTCATTATGTCTTACTGTATAAAAGTATATGTCCCGACAAGGGTTGGTCAAACAAATAGTTTTATTTATTTTTCCCTTAATCAAGTAACAAAATTCTTGGTTAGACTTAATATTTTAATTAGGGGTATTTTTATCTCTTATTCATTAATTTCTTATTATCATTGTAAAATGCTTGTTAATATTAAGTTGAACTTACTTAAGTGATTAACCATGTCTTGATAATATTTACGCATAAGTATGGTTTATTTTAGTTCTATCTTGAATGCTTGTTTAATTAATAAATTTTGTGATTGTGACAAAACATCCATAATGATAAACCATGAAACTAACAGAAATAAAATAAAGAGAATAATCATGAGCTTTCTGATGGTTATTTTATCTAGTGGTTGATAAATTAACCCTAACCTAGAGGAGAAACATATTGAACCTTTTCGGTTCATGTTTACAACTTTACACCTATCTACCTATATATCTCTTGGGATTGGTCTCATCCAGGCTACAGCTTGAACCACCTACAGTAGCTTGGGAGTTCCATCCATTACATATGCCTTTTTTTAACTCTCAATTAAGTGAGGGGTAAAAAATGGTTTCACATAAAAGAAACCTTTGTCACGCAGGACCTACATATTAATGAGGAGAGATGGATCACAATCCACCAAATTTAATTTAAATAAAAAAATTAAAAGAAACCATCCATATACAAAGGTCTTTTTCTAGCTCATGACCACCCATACATGAAATGACGTTTAAACATAAATAAAACTAACATTCAATTTTTTAATCATTCTTGGTGAAGATAAATCATGACTGAAACAATTAATTATCATATTTAATTAATCAATATTTTTATCTTAAACCAATTTTATGAATTTTATTTAGATTATCATCCATCATAATTTTAAATAAATAAATCCATTTAAAACTATCTTTGTATGTAACCTATACCTTGGAGGAAACCTGGTGAATTCCTATTCATATATACCCAATGAGTTGAAATGAACATTATGTAGATGTTAAATTAACCACATATATATAAAACACCTCTCATGTGTTGTACCTCAGATTTACTCATGCACGATGGTACATGTCTGAAGGGTTTGTATAATATGATAATAAATTTTAATAAATCTGCATAGTTTGGATGAGTACATGGCGTGTAGTTCCAACTATATGGTGTTTACTATTTTTCACCATCCATATGAAGTACATGCATGGGGAAAAAAGTGTGGGTGTACTTCAGAAATCTTCAGAGTACACAACGTGTTCAATGGGCCACACGCTATGTAGTATCCGCGTTACACGATTTCTAGCCAAAAAAGCCGTGTACGGGGTACACGGTCAACCCTAACCCGAAGGTACTACATGCTGTGTCCAGTGGACTACACAAAGTGTAATCTAGAAACCACATGACACCTGTTACTGGTCAACACACAGAGTCATTTATGAAGTAGAAAGACTCCAACACACGGCTTGGTTTGGCAAACCAGTCCGATGCATTGAATCTTGACTAAATAGCGTGTACTGCTGAATACACGCCGCCTGTTCTGGTGTGGTACGACTAGGAATCTTTGGCACCCCAGGATGAGATCCTATATTTTAATTTATTCAAAATTAAAAGAAAAGATTGTCTATGTATGTTGAATGAGAAATGTAATTGGAGGAATAGATATCGAGATTCAGATTTGATGAATTATTAACTTGAATTGAATCAACTAACTTATTAAATGCGTATTTCCTCAAAAAAATATTTAAATAATTATGAACTATCCTATAACATGGATCTGATACCACTAGTAGGTTCCGGGAGCAGCGAAAGCATGGTTGGGAAGGAACCCAACATTGATTTTTTACTATGATCAATGATTATTCTTGGATCAATACGACGATGAATTACAGTCACCATGGAATAGAATCAATGATTTAGATAAAGAAGGAAGAGGCCCTAAACCCTTAGATAGGTTATTTTACATCATGTTTATAATTAATTTAATTAATATCATAAAGAAAAATAATACCTGGATCATTGGTATTTTTCTTTGTTGATGACGTTGATCATTCAGAATGACCCATCCATATTATCTCATTACACTTTCAAGGAACCAAACTAGAATCCCTCTAGGAGTGATCCACACGTGCTCTAATGGCCTCCGATCAACACCACTCGTTCTCTGGGTGCTAGCACGATGAAGCGAGTGTCTTGTTCCGATCATTCTTGATCACCTGTTATTCGGCCTTGAAGAACGTCTCTCATTCTTAAGAGGGGTGGGAAGATGATTCGAGAGAGATTTTTTAGCTCACCAATTCTAAATTCACCAAGAATGCGGTGTGTTCACTATGGATCAATAGACATACTTGTCTATTTATATGCATGGAACATCGGTTAAAATATTTAATTTCATAACATCAATTATATACATTCATGAACATAGATAAAACCAATGCTCAAAATAATAATACCGCGTCATTATTTATGGTGCACCAACTTGCAAAAAACAAAATAAAATTCCACGTCAAAAAATAATAGTAGCATCATTATTATTTTAACTTGTGCCAACTAATAATTATTTACCATCTTGAAAATAATTATTTTACTATCGGACCAACCTTGGTCCACTCAAACTCCACATTCATTTATTGAATACCTAAATAAATAAATAATTTATACTCTTAAAAAAATATTTTATTTATAAACTCGTAAATAAATATTTATTAAATTTTCCATAAATAATAAATATATTTTATTTAATTTAGGTGATCCACTTAACTTGAATAAAATTATTCCACAGTCTTAAGAATAATATTTATTTCATTAATTAAATTCAAATTAATTTAACAAAGACCACAAAAAAACATAGTCTTCGACCCTCTAGGAATCTTTCACTTTGTCATTAGGATATCTTGCCTAAAGTCCAAGAGTAATATCTAGTAATGGGTAAAGGCGCCAAAGATAATGAATGTAATGTTGCAATAATGGAATCCACATACAAATGATCATTGTGTAATACAATCCCTTTACCTCAATATCTCATCAAGCAGGTTTCATTACTATGTCATCAACCTTTATACTTGATATGTCATTCATTGACTACATGAAATAAACTCTTCGTTACACCATGAAAATGGAGTTTCACATGACAGTTATATTTCAATCAAAGGGATGAGATATCAACTTCTATAAATGGAAGGGACAAATCCTTCCACAACTTATCCATTAATATCATGGCACTCATGACACACCGTACATCCCGCAAACTGTCTATGTGATGGTTTTCGTCAGTAAATCAAAGTTCATGAGTCATGACACTTATTAATGACAATCTAAAAGTCTAAGGATCATTAAACATGTTCGCAGGTAGAAATATCTGATGACACTAAAACATGACAAACTCCTACTAGTGGGTCTTTTCTCATAATCTCTTGTCTTGGAGATTACCAAGTGATAACTTCATGAGAGGAAGCCACATCTGCTTATGAGTATTTTCAACTAACGATCTTCATGCTATGTGTCCCTTTCTATAATGTCATCTAACTATAGAACTATATTTAAGAATATTGTTATAGTATTTTAAGGTTCTTATAATAGCGGGAAACTTCAATGACCTTATCAATGCAAAAAATACTCTAGGACATTATTACATCATAATCCTGCAGAACAATAAACAATATATAATAAGATGTTTAATATTTAAATACATTAAACATCTATTTAACCAAATTACTTCAATTTTTTTTCGAGGAAATCAACTCTTACAATTGTCACCCTATAGAATATTAGTATAAAAAAGGTATCAGTGTGTATCTGATTCACATTTCATAGAAAAAATTATTATAACATTGATTACCTCAGCCAAGACAACTCTTTAAAAGGAATGGCTCGCATCAAAGCTAATGAGGGTGGGCTGGGGATTCATTATGAAATGGTTGTTCTTGAGTTTTCTTCTCTTTTTTTCCCCCATAAATGTTTCTATCATCTCTCTCTACCATTGGAATTGTTCTTAGAGGGTAGTTAGTCTTTCTCTCATTTGTTTGATTTCTTCACCTTGATCCTCTTGTTTTTTTCTAAAAATATGTTCGGGGTGTCACCCCAAACCCATACCTATGACATGAACATATTTTTCAGGTCCCATTAAGTCTACTGATAGTATGTGTTCATCCGGTATAGGTGTTGATGATTCTTGTGACTATGTTAGATATAAAATATAGAAAAATAAGTTACCACTGTTATGTTATTGTTTTATATCAAAACAATTTTTTATTATGTCATACGTAAACATGTTTCCCACACATTTTGTGTGTTTTTAATTTTTTAGTATCCTATCTTTATTTACACGTACCTCATTACATACCACATGGAGGGGGATGAATGTGTCTTTGGATTTGGAGTCATCAATCTACATATAAAGAGAGGAACATAAATATTATTTTATTTCATGTCACAAAAACATATTAGAATAGATTTAAAATGTGTACCATTGTTTTTGAAGTGAAGAGTACCCCATCCTTGCTTTATATTAGGGTTACGTGGGTTATTATTCCCGTTCCTTATTTTTAGCACTCAGTTGTTGTTTCATAAATAAAAAATAATCAATTAATGTGATGAATACATGTATCATCAAACAATGTTTTACTAGCCACAATGTAATTGATATGACACATCCACACGACGACCAGTAAATGCATCCAATGCTTCTTGGGTTATCAGGTGTGAATAGATAAGTAGTGGGTCTGAGTTTATTTTCCTTTAAATAACTTTAAGATGACGTATCTTTAGAATTGTGTGAAAGACACTCAAAATCCTTCCAACAAGCATTAATATATAATTTTTTGGGACTCATCTACTATAAATTCACTCTCAAAGGGATAATGAAGAGTAATTCAATGTTTCATTATTTTGTTTTTTATTAAAATAATTTAATTATATCGTAATGTTACCATAATCACTTCCCACTTCAGTGTCTTAAGCACAGACACATCATGGTCCCACCAATCTACATCAATCAACATGTGTTGTTGAGTGATGATTGCAATGTAACTACTAAACATGGCCTTGTTGGAGTTAACATTCTAGCCTTGCACATCCCATCCACCCTCATATTTGATTCCTTTTGTTTTACCAAAATGATTTTTTCTAACACCATAAAACTATAGAGATCCTATTTTTTATGAGTCGTCGGTCCATCATAGCCTACCATTTTCTCAGAGTTAACAACGTTAATATGTCACTCCACTGGAGAAGTAGCATCATCATGTGAAGATGGTCATTATACCTATACAGTAGGAGCAGTAACATGTTGATAAACCTATTGTTCTTCCTGATTGGGGGCACCCGAATGTGCAATAGGTTATTTTTCATCTTTACCAATGAGCATCAACAGGTTGAGAGACATATTATTCCTTAGGATTGTGAGCACCAGCATGTGAAAAATTCATTATCTGTAGAAGTGGTTTGACATTTAATTTAGAGTACATAAATGCAGTAGTGAATGGATAATATCATACTGTAACACGATGTATATTTTAAAAAGTAACATTATTATTAAACTCTTTTTTATAGGCTCAAGAGGTTTGACCCCACTATCAACTATCCAAATCCCTTCATTTTGGTCTCCTCTAACATAAAAAACATTGTCTACATTAGAACCACTAAAAAATGATAGCAATTTTCCAATGGAAGGGTCATAGTCAGTTAAATTTTTATCTAACCCTTCATTGGTTTTGGTTGATAACCAAAAAATTGACTACTTTTTGTTTTTAGGATCTAAAACATAAATTTTTTTCATTTACTTTGATGAAACTATATATGGTTCATCTTTGTACCCTTCCTTACTGAAATAATCTTTTAAAAATCAAAATTAATCTAGTTTAACATCACTCATGTCATCGATCCACTTGTATTGAAAAATAAGAACTTGGAATATTGTATAATCCAAATACTCTATTTTTTTAATGATTCCAATGTATGACATATTCACATAAATCGGATTTTTATCCTTAGTACTAGAAACATGCATCGCTTCATCCAAAAGTGACAATGCACTATTTTTCATGGAACTTTTTTCATCATGTTCATTTGTATAGAACGTATAAACATTTTAAGATAATACATACACACTTGGTCCTTCAGCTATCCATTTAAGTAGTTCAGAAATTGAATCCAAATTTTCATCTGACTCCTTAAAAAAATGATCCTGAAACCATCCTATAAACTATTGATTATGTGTATTTGATATCTATATTTCATCCCTTTATGGATTCAAATTCTTAATAAATTCTTTTTTGGGTTTCAACATATGGTGAAACCTCCAAATTTTTATGAAAAACATAAATTTAGGCATGATCCTAATCTGTAATATTGATTTTGACAACATCCCCTCCAAAACTTCCTTCACCCACAAGCCACCCAATGTGTTGATATTTCGGTAGACTAACAATTTCCACATCGAACATGTATTGAATACAAAATAAAAATTTCTTTCTCAAAAATATATCGCTTCGCAATACAACCTTTTGGTCCTCTTCGATTTTTGAAATACCCATTCAAAATCTTCATATACTATTAAATGAGGTATATACATCTATATTATAATGGACAACCTAGTTGAATATCTCTCACCATGTGAACCATAGAATGAACCATCATATCAAATAACGTTGGTGGGAAGAACATTTCCAATTCAAATAATATGATAGTAATTTCTCTTTATATAGACAGAAATTTCCCCAGTTCTATAACTTTTCTACATACCAAATTGAAGAAGAAAAATTTCATGGTTAATATATGAAGAAAATTATTAGAAAAAATTCAATGTTAAACTATAAGAATTATATCTTTCATCAAAACATGGAAATAATCTTCTATTAGACCCTTTATCTTTAAATTGGGAATTGAAATTATGTTCTTAATATTAAATGTGTACAACTTTGGAACCTTCCTATCATTCAAGAAGTTACATTATTGATATCTCTCCTTCTTGGAAAGAGTGTAACCAGCTGGAGGAAGAAAAGATCATTTTTCACCCTTCACTGGTGCCAACTCTTCTCATATTCCCATGTCAACCATGTTCAACTGAGACTTAAATTATATTATTTCTTTTGTTGGGTTCATTTAGTTACATGGTGATAGCACTATCACATAAATTTTTTTTCAACATGCATAACATCAAGAAAATTTATGACATATAAACAATTCCTTTATGGTAATTGAAAAAAATGATCTCTTTTTCCAACAAGTTTTCCTAAGGTTTTTTGAAAACATTTTACCAAAAGAAGTGTCCAAATATTTTAATTTCAGAAATAATTGATCACTTATTAGTGGAGAGGGTGTTATACATTATTCTTGAACTTCCATTGAATGATTTCATTGAATATCAATACTTATTCCATCGGGGTAGAAATCGATGATGTCCTAAAAACACATTTTTTGATTAATGTATCAACCTTTTTGACTGTGTACCTTGTTCTCAAATGGTATACCCTTGAGTTCTGTTAATGATATATCCTAAAAAATTTCCCTATGTTGGAAATTCCTTTATCGTCCCATAAAACATGACTCTTGATTTGGAATCATCATTTCAATAAGCATCACACAACTTAGCCCCTGATTCCCATAATAATTTCAAATCCTCGATCAATGGAACAATATATACATCAATATCATTACCCGAGTTTTTTGGTTAATATATATGCATAGATAATAGGATGTATTTTCATTTTATGCATAACCATCATGTTATGTTATAATATACCAAGATAACTGGCCATGTACTATGACTACTTCTTTGAAAACCAAAATGATTTACTCTATCTGTATTTAACGCAAGGTGAAGGTTTATCAGCTCATTTCCAAATTCAAGACACTCAAGATCAATCCTATTCCACTGAGAGTAGTTTACAGAGTGACATAGTTTCCACTATTTAATTATTGTATTTGTGTGGCACGTCAATTTCCCACCAGTCTTATCGCTTACATATAGGCACCTAAACCTTGAAATGATTGGAAATTACCATAAAACTTTCATAGGACTAGATTCATCATTATTGTATCAAAAAGCACAACACTTTGGGAATTCTGTAAATAATTTTATGTCCTTGTGAAATAGTGTACAGTCATTTGGGATGGAAAGTATTCTTTCAATGATCATACTCATTGAGAGTAGTATTTTTTGGGCATCGTATATTTGTCTTGGGAGCTCATGATCTTCTCGGAGCATATCATTCAAGAGAGAAAGTAGTGTTGTAAAACAATAATCACTCCATCTACTCCCTGCATTCAAATTATATAGCTTCAGTATGGCTGACAATTATATATATTTAGTGCAACGAGCAAGCAATAGAATCTTTGCACAACTCATTAACTTCTCAAACAATTTTGGGAAATCACAATGTTCATCTTCAAATTTCATTTTCATTTACTCAATATGGTCTTCATCATCATTCACATTTGTAATCGAATCCTTGATACAGTCTTCTTCATTGTCCAAAATTTTAATCATATCATATGATCCATAAAATACAATGTTATCCCAACCACCATCTACATTCTCATTTCCTTGTATTTATTCAACCATTTATAACTTTGATCTATTTTTGTGATTGATGAAGTGTTAAACCAACTCCTTTAGACTAATTAGACTCGAATAACAATAGTGTAAACATGGAATAAGGATTTTAGATGGGTCATAGACATGATATTTTGAAAACATGATGAACTCTTTTGCTCTATATTCATACAATTTTGTCAGATGATTGGCATCTATCCATTATTTATTCATATCCATACTATTTTATTTGATAATATTAATATTTAACAAAATAAATACACAAAAGGGTATTTTTAAATAAGGGCAACTCAACATTTGAATTATAGTTATTATTTCATTTTGTTGCATGAGACTCATCCCCTTAGAAGTTAACACCAAACTAGATAGTATACTTTATTTTAGAGTACTCCCCTAATTTAAACCATGCAGGTGATGTATGATGCAAAGTTGGTTTGAGAGTTGTAATGGGGTTAAACATTAATTGACCTTTTGTGGGAGTGAGTTCATGATGGATATCCTATGGGATATATAGAGTTAATAACATTCCATTTCTATGTTGTTATTATCAATCTTATTGTTTTACCTATATAACGTAATGGTTTTCTGAATTTAATAAAAATATAAAATTAAAATATTATGGAAAAAATACCTTTTAGATTTCCTTTGAAAATTATTTATAAAATCACACTTGAAATCCCATTAAAAAATCATTTACACAACTTCATCATTAAAATAATACACCCTTTTTAAAATAAACCAATCAGTTCAAAGCACTCTTTCAAAAATACATGCACACTTTGAAAAAATCCAAAATATTAAAAATAAAATCCATATTTTTCATGTTAAATCATTTCCAAAAATTCCAAAAAATGTTCTATAATTTTTTTAATTAAATCAACCGCATATCAAACATTTCAAATTAAATAAATTTGTTATTATACGGAAATATTCACGCATGGTTTCAAAAAGTAATGAATTTTTCAAAACCCTCTTATAATTAAAACAAAAAAAATTCCAGGAAAAAATTAAAAGAGAAGAGAAGTCATATATAAAACATTTCAAAACCATTAAAAAACTTTTCATTCCCTCATAAATTTAGTTTCTAAATCAACTCACTTAATAAAATCTCCTTTTCCATTAAAAAATATTCTTTTCTAAACACTAAAATATATTTTAATTACTAAAATAGGATATTATAGTTAAACATATATGAATTGGCATATAATTCGTTATTAATGTTAAAATGATTGTGGAAAACATTATAAAAGTGAAATTTAAGGACATGATAATGATATTAAATCAAGGAATAAATATATTTCCCATATGATCATGAATCTAGACACAAATAGTTTTAAGAAATGGAACACATACATAGATTGGGATCATACAAAAGGAGAATATAATAGATCATGTTCACAGGATGGACAATTATATCGAAGATCTTATCAAGGATGAACCAAATACACAGGTAATCTCATTTCATTGGAAAATATATAGGGTTTTTAAAACCACCATGATATAGAGATCAATATTTTGTTTCTCAAAAATATACAACTCATTCTAAAACAACTTAAACTCTTTAAAAAACCAAATCATAGAAAAAAATATAGAAACCTCTGGGAAACAATGTTATTGAAAAAATCCTCTTTCAATGAACATATATCTTTGAATAAATCATTCGATATCCAATAAAATCATTTATCAACAATTATTCTTCAACAACATTCATTAATATCAAACATCATCAATGAATGTCAACAAATGTCATATAAAACAATATATAAAAATAATTTTCTTCAATTTTATTTTTTTCACAATGCTTACATCCATAAAAAACAACAACCATAAGAGATTGATATAATCTATCCCCCTTTCATTCATAATATATGATCCTACAAATCATAAGATTTTTTCCACCTTCCTACACATTTGGATGTAAAATTTTAAAGGGTCTGATCGCATTACCATAGAGAATATTCTTCTAGTTAAAAATTTGAAACTACCATAAATCATAGTGAAGAGTATTTAATTAACAACTAATCATATATGTTAAAATTATAAGTATAGGGAAAAAAATAAATTAACCACTATTGCAATTTAAATCTAAAATCTTGATCAAATACCTCTTATTTCCGAAATACCATTGATTAAATCTCTCCCATTCTCAGTGCTTCCAAGAATAATATAAATCTATATACACAAATAATTTAGACAGTTTAAAACATACAGTCCGGTGGCAGGGATGACGGGGGCAGTGGAGGTGGCGGCAACGACAACGATGGGGGTGGGGGCATAGGGGACCTCGGAGGTAGAGGAAGGGGCAGTGGAGGTAGAGGCGGGGGTAGTGGAGGAGAGGGAAAAGTTGGTGAAGGTGGAGGCGGGAAAGGCAGAGGTGGAGGCGGAGGTAGAGGCGGGGACCGCAGAGGTGGGGGAAGTAGAGGTGGGGGAAATTGAGAAGGGGGTAGTAGAGGTAGAGGCAGGGGTGAGGGCATTGGAGGTGGAGGTGGTAGAGGCAGAGTTGGAGGTGGATGTGGAGGCGGCTGTTGTAGCGGCGATAGAGGCAGAGCTCAACTTCTGCGAAAGTTTGAGGCTCGAGCAGCAAGTGGATCTGGTAGGGTTCTATAATTTAAAAAATGAAATGATTTTGTTAGTGCTTTTTGGAAAGTGCTGATAAAGGATGTTTTTTCAGTGTTGAAATATATAGCACTAATAAAACATACCTTCATCAACACTTCTTTTAGCACTAATAAAGACCTAATATGAATAAATTATTAATAATTTTAAAATTATTAAAAATATATTTATTATAATTTTATAATTATTTACATTCATATTTATAAAAATATATTATTTATGATTGTAATTATAATTTTTTTTTGTATATGTATAAATATTTTTATATATTTATGAACATATTTCTATAATTTTATATCTTTATAAAATTATAATTATTATAAATATATTTATTATAATTTTATAATTATATATATATATTTATAATTATAAATAAATATAATTATTAAATTTTTTATAAAATTATAAATATATTTATATATATATATGTGTGTGTGTGTATTAATATATAAATAAATATATATTTATAAAATTATAAGAAAATATTTATTAAATTTTATAATTATTTAAATACACACACACATATATATATAATTATAATAATAATTATAATTAAATAAATTTAAAAAATATTTCAATTGAATTAAAAATTATAATAACAAATCTAATAAATAAATTTATTATTGGAATAAATTTATTGTAATTATATAAGTATTTATGGAAATCATAAGCTCATGGGTATAACATGAATGGAACAAATGAGTTTCAATTTATAAATGAACATGCATAATAAGAAATACATAACATATGCATGTGCTCATCATCAAAATATAGCTAATCTTTACATTTAGAATATAAGTCGCAATCATGTCTACAAATAATCATTATGATCATATAGGATCTATTATACTCAAACATCAATATATAAACATAAATAATGACAATTAATATCATCATTATCTAATGATATATATATATATTCACTATAAATCTTTTTATTAATAATTATAATTATAAATAAATATATTTAAAAAGTATTTATATATAATTATAAATATAATAAATATATTTATCATTTAAAAGAATTATTATAATTTTATAATTATTTAAATATATATATATATTTATTTATAACCATATAAGTACTTTTTTAAAACATCATATATATATATTTGAATTATTAAAAAGTATATATTATAATAAATCATATTTATATTAATTATAAAAATGTGTTCTTAAATAAATTTATATAAATAAAATGACGTTTCAATATAAATATAATCATTTTATATGAATTAATTATATATTTTTTTCTTAAAAACTTTTATTAGCGCTAAAATTCACACTGATAAATATATCCTTTATCGGTCCTAAAAGAAGCGCTGATAAAGGTGTAACTTTTATCAGCGCTTTCTACTTAGCACCGATAAAACCTGGTGCATCTGTTTCCCAGATATGTGGTAGGGATGTATTTATCTACATTATATATTTATATATTGAAATGAAATTTAATTAATTATACATTCACACACACAACAATATAAATTTAGCTCGGGGCTGATAGTTCCTTGGGTGTAAGGTAAGGACTAGGAAAAGTGTGGCATGGAAACTTCAAAACCCTCGTAACCCATACTCTATTGGCAGTCAGAGGCTTGCATGAGTGGTAAAGTTGTCCCATAATTCTAGATTCAACATGAGTTCAAATCCGAGAAGCCCGTTTAGGGGGGATTTATGGGCCATTTATGGTAAGAATTTGAGGGCCCTAATAGGGATAGGGAAACATTGAAACACAACATGAGCGGTATGGAGGGCACACAACAAGTGCCTTTATGCCATCAAATGTGGGTCCTTCGGGTTATAAAAATATTAATGGGTCGGTTAAGGAGCGATCCATCCCTTGGAAGGGTTGAGACCTATCATTACTATTACGTGAGTGTGTGTGTTGTTTCCTTTACTTATAATATTCATGACATTAAATAAAATATTTATATTTGTCAAATTAATAATATATTTATTATTTACATATTTAAAAATAACATACGTATATAAATAATATATATATATATCAATATTAAAATATAATTTGAATATTAAATAATTTTTTTTATAAAAAATAAATATAAAATAATAATTAAATGTGAAACAATTTTGAAATATATAAATAAATAAAAATAAATATATTAAATTTACATATTGAACTAAAATTATAAAATATAAAAATACATTTTAAGAAAATAAAATATTTAGTTGAAAAAATTTATATTAACAAAAATGATATTATATATAAATTTTATAAAATTAAAATTTAAAATTTAAAATTTATGTATAAATAGTTCTTATACTTAAATATAATTTATAAAATATTTTTGTGATTAAATATATTTTTTTATTTTTTTATTTATGTAAATATAATTTATAATATATTTACTAATATAAATTTTGAGAGATTTTGTAAATATATAAACATAATGTGTATATAGATACCCAAGATAGACGTACATGGACATTACATTACTTATGGGGAATACATAATACATGACACAAACTGATGCCCAAAGACCATATTAGTTTAGTGCCTTTGGAATCTTGGAACACAATCTTTTATCTTGGTGAAAGATCTTCAAAATCTCCTATAAAGATCTTCACCATTTATTTACCTACCTAAAACCTTTCTTTCTATCCTGGGGAAAAGAAAACATAATAAAGGGTGAGCTCAAATTCTCAATAAGGGTACACATTGAGAACATAAAATAAACCCTAAATATAATAATGTAAAAACATGAACATAAAGTTTAAATATTAAAACCGTGAGTCATAAGATAAATCTTGGCAGTACGTAAGACATAGATCATAAATGAACATTAACCATGATAAAACAGCACTGGCATAAAACATGGAATTATGGAAAACAAATCAGAACATAATATGATTTCTATTGTAGCTCAGACATTGCTACCAAGACCATCATAGTAGAAAAAGTCCATTACTCAACTAGGTTTAATTGTTGTTCCAGCAATGTAATACTAAACCAAATTTACATGCCATTCCAGCCCTTTATTACTAAACCAAATTTACATGTTGTTCCAGTCATGTTTATCTCAGGAGATATAAATCATTACCCAATGCATTGGAGGGAGATATAGGTCCCACCCATCTCATAATGAAATATTTCTTACATGTGCCACAAAAACATAAATAATTTATCATAGCATATTACATGAAATAAAATGGATTTCTTAAACATCATTCCATCATAACATAATCCATACAAGATAAATGGATTTCAAAAAAAATTCCATCATAAACACAATGAAATCAAAGTAATCATAAGGATAGAAATATAACCCCACTTAAAGAGTTAGATCTTAGATGGATAATAATTTTGAGAAAACACTTGAAATTAAATTTGGAGGAAAATATCCTTTATTCTTCAAAAACATCCTCTATTGTCAAAATACCACGTAAATATACAAGAAAAGAATTTAGTTGAAAATAAACATGAAATCATGTAGAGTAACCTTCACGGAAATAAGGCATTATGAAGACATAAAAATCTATTCATGCTGTATAAGATAAAAAAAACATTCTCCTCATACTTTTTTTCAGAAAAGTAAAAAAGAACCTCATATGGTAAAAAAAGAAAGATTCCTTCCATACCATGTAGTAAAATAAAAAACTGGGTAAAAAGTCTTTAAAAAGATATATAAGAATAATAAACATCTTATGAAAACATTTTTAGAATACATGGGAATGGGTGATAAATATATCCCCAGAAAATACTTACTTATAAATAATCTCGGATAAAATTGAAATTGAAAAATTATCCCTTACCCTAGGACTAATTTATTTCATATGCATCCAAACCTCCTGTATAGTGGGTATAAACATATTACTAACTTGTAATAGAACCATAATAATATTTATGTCATCATATATGATTCACTAATGAATTTATATTACCCGTTCATTTATCAATTCAATGTTAAAGCAACGTTTTGGGTAATAAACATTTTATTTATCGTACGTGTTTTTACTTATTATTCATGATAGTATTACTTAGACCGTGATTTAATTACTTCTATAATATAAAAAATTATTTATATATCATATATATTCAGTATATAAATATATCCAATATAAAAATAAATGAAATGGGATACACCGTTCATGGAGATAGTAGGTCATACATACGCATGAACAATGTTTCTGTTTCCTTATTGAATTGAATGAAAGCATGTAAATGAAATATATATATATATATAAAACCAATAGCATTATTATGTATTATATTTCAATATTATTTATTATATATACTTTATAATCATTCTTGAATGGTTAATGTGGGGAATGAATCTCATTACGTCGTGGAGACAGTAAGCCATACAAACGTACAAGCAACGATATTATTCAATTAATGGTTAATGGTATAGAATTGGATGGTATATTAATTATACATAAGAATTATAATTTATATATTAATTATTTAAATTTATTATACCAATCAAAATTAAGCATTGTTGAATAAAAAATTATAGCCCGATGTGGAGATGGTAAGTCGTACGTACACTCACATAGTTATACTGTTATTCAAAGGATAGGAAAAACAAGGTATTAGAATGTACCATAATTATAATAACATAACATAACCTATAAGATATTGTATTTATTATTATATTATGAGAAAAAATTGATAAGAGTAATTAGAATAAGAAAAGAATTCTGAAAGAGGTGATAAAATAATTACCTCTTTTTGAGTATCTCTTTTTGTTTTGCTCTGAAGGTCTCCCCAGGTTGTTTTTTATCCCATTGTGTGGACTATGGTTGGAAGGTAGGGATATTGGGAGATTATATAGTCATATTTTGGATGATAAAAATGGATTTAAAGGTGTTATTAAGTGGGTATAGGTGGTATCCTTTTATAAGATGGAAGAGGGGAAATTTAGGAATGTATTGAAATATTAATTTATTATAAATTTATTTTTGGTTTATAATGGTCCCTAAATCATTTATTCAGAAGTTAAGATGAGTATGGGTCGAAATAATATCAACCAAAAAATTTTATACATGTGTTTCAATTTTTTTTTAAACCTTATCATTTTGATTTATGCATATTTATGCATATTTAATTTTATTTATGGTAATAATATTCTAAATATTAAATGGTTATAAATATTTACTTGTGTGTTCTCAATTGTCCATAATTGGATACTTTATGAAATTTTACACCATATAATTTATAATTTATAATTTTTCAATATTCTTTGTGATTTTTAAATAATATAATAATATGTTATTTTTATAAAATATCAATAGGGTCAATTTTGACACTTCAATTATTTGAAATTAAATAAAATCCACAAATAAGATAAATTCAAACCAAAATATTTAACACACTACTAAAATTTAAAATTCATATAGAAAATTTGTGGAGAACATTAATTAGTTCATATTACATTTCTTTTATTATTTTTATAACCATTTATTCGACATTTCTATAAATAAAATAATTTTTATATCACTATTGTGTCTTCATTATTGGTAATTATATGACCTCTAAATATTCTAAATAAATTAAAATGATGTAGATGATTTCATTTTATTTTTGGAGACTATTTAAATTTGATGTTTTATCTTGTTTATGAGTATATTAAAATTATTAGACTTATGCGATATATGAGAGTGACATGTTGTCACCTTCTTTTGTTTTATTTATAATTACCTCAATTTCATGGAAAAAGTCCATAAATGAATCAATTCCGAACCATAGGTGATATTGGTTGACATTAATTCATCAAAGAGGATTTTTTCAGGTGTTAGAGTAATTTTATTATCTTTATCATATTGTTTATTACCCTAATTTTTTCTATTTACCTTTAATTGTGGCAAATAAAAATTACCATAGTTACTATTCCTAATATCCAAAAAAATAAAAGTAACCTTTTAAAATAATTTGGACCCACTGATTCCAAATATGTAATCCATTTTAAATTATTCAAAACACATAATTGGATGAAATTTATTTAAAATTAATTTTCATTGTCAAAATCCAAAAAGAAGGTTTTTAAGAAGTAAAAAACTTATCAAAATATTGACATGTGTTTATGTCCAATTTAAATGTGAAAGTACATCCGATGACAGAAATTTTAGTTAATTATAAAAACACAATCCAATTACACATTAAAACAAATTAAAAATATAATCTAACTATATAAATAAATTATACAAAAATGATGTTTTGAACTAAAATGTAGTATTTTTTACAATTCATTAAAATATGAATTTATCAAAAAAATACCAAAATTAATACCAAGGTAAATATTGATGTACCTATTCCAAATAAGATGTTTATTATGTAAAATATAACTTATAAAATTTTCCAAAACAATATTTAAAAAGAGTTCTCCATCCAAAGGAAGTAGAACTATTTTTTTTGAAAAATAATTCTTTTAATTGAAAAATTGAATTTGTTCTTATATAATGTCTAGAAAATAAAAAAGATTAATGTTAAAGTTATATAAAATTAAAATTTTTGTTAATAATATTCATAAATTATAGTTTATATCCCATTAAATAAGAACATTGTAATAATATATCATTGTTTAGCTAAACTCGATATTACGTACAACGCAAGATATCGAGAAAGGTCGATCATGCATGTAATGAAATCCAAGTTAGTGTTGTGTGTAGTGAAAGATTCCTTCGGTGTTGTGTATAATATAATCCAAATATAGTTCTTTTATACATTGAACAAAATTTATACTCATTGTTGTGTGAAATGAATTCTATCAAAAAGTCATGAAATTGTGTGTAACACAAGCCAAGTATAGTGTTGCATATATTTAAAGCTAATACGATTTTGCATCTAGGGAAAGCTAATATTAGTGTATAGTACAACACAAGATATCAAGGAAATTTATAAGTATCTATATTAAAAAATCTCAGGGTGTTATATTTTACCCCCCCTTAAAATTAATTTCTCCCTCAAAATTCGTTGGGGTTATAAATGGTTTACTAATTGAAAGTTCCATTCATAGAAACCCACATCGTAAAAAGGAATATTAAAACTTAATTTTAAAAAGGAAAGTTAGAAACATAACAGTTACCCAAAGTTACTAATCATAGGATTTACACATAGGAGAACATAGGTGGTAAGTAAAGAAATGATAAGAAATAGAAATATAACCATCATTTTATAATGGATAGCGATAGAGAACAAGGTTTGGAGAAAGTTAACAACATGAAAACCATAAATATGCAATGATTTAAGGGGCCATTAGATCAATCAGATAAGAATGTACTAAGATTTTTTTTTGTTTTTAAGATCCTTTCCCAAAAGATGAATAATTTTTCATGAGAATAAATACTTACTTAATTTTGGTACCTTCTCATCATTTTTTTACCTTGAAAAATTTCCACTTCATCTATTATTTAATGAAATGAAGTTGAATTTTTCATTCTTGAAGTGTTATCAGATCATGTAATCCATAAATATAATGATAGGTCATTCCATCTTTCTCAAAAAAATGGTTAGCACATGTCAAAAAATTTGCATGAGTCTACTTATAGTGGGATAATATATTGATCTAAAAAACTTAAAATGGAATATAACTCATACTATCATTAAATGAATAACCTTACAATACATCCAAAAACTAAAAATATAAAACATTATAAAGAGGTGAACTAAATCAACATAACATTTATTTCTAATATCTCATAAGGTAGTTCTTTAATTGTCACATTCCAAACATGTGAATACCTTAATCATTTATTCTCTTGAAACATGTTAATAACATGAATTCCCATATGTCCTTAGTGAAAACATGCATTCTGTCAAAATTAACTGTTTACACACACCAAAATAACCAAAAATTCTATATACTAAAACCATGATATCACTTTGTCCTTATATTAGTCACGATTTCATTAATACTATCAAACATCTCATTATCTCCTTGTTGCTTCTTTATGTTCATATCATGTGCTTTCCAAAAATATTTCAATCAATTTTCATGCTTACTGGTACCATTAAACATATACTTTCAAATACTTAAGGAAAAAAATAGTGAAATAATTATTATATTTTTCTTTATTCTATAGTACCATAAAATTACTTATACAACATTATTCTTGGTAAACATATAATCATTCCACTAGATTCTTACAATATTGATTGAGCTTCATCATTTTATTCCTTAACATAGCTTTTATCTCATATATCATTTGCAGTCTCTTCATCTTTAGCAACATAAATACTACCCATATGACCATGATGATTCCCTTCATGATATTTTCCCTTAGGGAATCAATTTTCATAATACCCATATATTCCACATTTAAAACATTTAACCATCATTGATGCCTTATAAATACCATTATTCTTGTCCACTGTGTTAACTGGAACTTTTATATTGCAATTACAACCTTTATATCAATATTTTCCACACCCAAACATATCCCAATTCCTTTGAAATATTCTCCTTTGATGCCTCTTACCACATTATTTACATGAGGAAAATTGAACTTTATTTCCTCTATGATCACCATGAAACTCCATCTTTCTCTTATTAAATGGGTCAGAAAACTCACCAAAGTTGAGACTATCTATCATATTACGAGATTGATTATTAGGCATAATAACGATGTTTCACCTTCCAAATCCCATTTCATTTTGTTTCTCATGAAGAACATCATTCCATTCTCCATCATATTCTTCATTAACATGAATCCTCCTATTTCCATCCATTTTCGAAACCCCATAAATAATACTATGGGAGGAAAAAATCATACCAAGAAAACAACATAATCAAGGGGGTGTAATTTTTATCTCAAACATCTTAGGTTTAATCATAGGTTATTCATGATCGTTACCATAATTATAGGAATTTAAACTATCGTTAGACTTACCTTTATATAAATCCCTAAACATACCTTAGAAATATCTCTAGGGATCTCACTAATGTATTTGTATCATAGTTTCCAAATGTTAACTAAACCTTGGCTCTGATACCAGCTATAGCGACCCATGCTTGATGTACATGGACATTACATTACTTATACATAAAACATAATAAATTACAAAAACAGACACCCGAATACCATATTAGTTTAGTTCCTTAGGAAACATGGAACATAATCTTCTAACATAGTGAATGATCTTAAAAATATCCCATAAATATCTTCCCCTTTTGTTTTCCTACCTAAAACCTTTCTTTATATCCTGGGGAATAGTAAATATAAAAAAGGGTGAGCTCAAATTCCCTATAAGGGTAAACATTGAGAACATAAAACAAGCCATAAAAATAATAATTTAAAAACATGAAAATAATGTTTAAATATTAAAATCTTTAGTCATCAAATAAATCTAGACAGTACGTAAGACACAGATCATAAAGGAACATTAACCATGATAAAATAGCATTGGCATAAAACATGGAATAGTGAAACAAATAAGAACATAATATGATTTCCATAGTATTGAAGTCATTACTGCCAAAACCATCATAGTGGACAAAGGCCATTACTGAACCGGGTTTACTTTTCATTCCAGCCATGTATTACTGAACCAGATTTACTTGTCGTTCCATCCCTGCACTACTGAACCTGATTTACTTTCTATTATTTTCATTTCTATCTCATGAGATATAAATCTTTACCTAATGCATTAGAGGGAGATATATGTCCCACCCATCTTATAATGAAATCATTCTTACATGTTCCACAAAAACATAAATCATTGAAATAAAATTGGTTTCATAAACATAATTCCATCATAACATAATCCATACAAGATAAATTAATTTCATAAAAATAATTCCATCATAAACACAATCTAATCAAAGTAATTATTGGGATAGAAATATAACCCTACTTAAATAGCGTCATCTTATATGGAAAATAATTTTGATAAAACACTAGAAATTAATTCATGAGGAAAATATCATTTATTCTTCAAAAACATTTTCTATTCTCAAAATAGCATGAAATTTTAAAAGAAAATAATTTAGTTGAAAATAAAATTGAAATTTTTTATAGTAAACTTCATGGAAATAAGTCATTATGATGATTTAAAAATTCGTTTATGACGTATAAGTTAAAAAAAACATTCCCATCATACTTTTTCCGAAAAAGTAAAAAAGTACCTCGTATGGTAAAAAAAGAAAGATTCCATCCATACCATGTAGTAATAGTCAAAAATTGGTAAAAAGTTCTTTAATAATACATAGAACAATATTAAAAATTTTATAAAAACATTTTTAGAAAACATGTGCATGGGTGATAAATATATCCCCAGTAAATGCTTACATTTTAAAAATATTGGATAAAAATGTGATCACAAAATTATCCCTTACCTCAGGTCTGATTTCTTCCGTATGTTTCCAAAACTCCTATATAGTGGGTTTAAATATATTATTAACTTTTAACAAAACCATTATAATATTTATGACATCATATTTTATTCACTTAGGACTTTATATTACCCGTTCAATTATCAATTCCATGTTAAAGAAACATTTTGGGTAATAATTGTTTTATTTATCGTATGTGTTTGACTAGTTATTCTGGATAATATTACTTAGATTGTGATTTAATTACTTGAATAATGTAAAACATGATTTATATATCATATATATTCAGTATATAAATATATCTAATAGATAGATAAATGAAATGGAACGCATAGTTCATGGAGACGGTAGGTTGTACATACGCATTAACAATTTTTCTGTTTCCTTATTGAATTGAATGGAAGAATGTAAATGAAATATATATATATATAGTATAATTATTATTTCATAAATTTCATTCTTATTTATTATATACACTTTAAAATAATTCTTGAATGGTTAACGTGGGAAATGAATCTTATTGCATCGAGGAGACGGTAAGCCGTACGTACACACAAGCAACGATATCATTAACTTAATCATTAAATGCTACATAATTGGATGGTATATTAATTATAAATAATGATTATAATGTGTTATTAATTATTTAAATCCATCATACTCATTATTATACCCATCAAAATTCAGTCTTGTTGAATAAAAAATTACACCACGTCGTGGAGACGGTAAGCCGTACGTACGCATGCATGGTGATACTGTTATTCTTAAGATAGAAAAAAGGTGGTATAATGTTATACCATAATTATAATAACGTCTAAAAATGTATAATATACTATATTTATTATTTTCTTGTGGTAACAACAAAAGAAGGGGAAGTATAATAAGAAATGGATTTTGAAAGAGGAGATAAAACAATTAACTCCTTTTCAAGTATGTCCTTTTGATTTGCACAAAACGTATCCCTAGAATGGATTTCTACCAAATGTGTGTCCTCTAAGAGTAATGGGTAGATTTTCGTAGACTATTTGGCAGAAGTTTGGATGATCCAAATGGCTTGAATGGTGTGATTTAGTGGGTAGATGTGGTGAGTCTTTTATAGGAGGGAGGAGGGGAACTTTAAGAAAGTATTGAAATATTAATTTATTTTAAATTTATATTTGATTTATAATGATCCTGAACTCATTTATTTAAAATTTAATATTATTATGGGTCAAAATACTTTCATGGAAAAAAATTTAGACATGTTTTGATCTTATTTTAAACCATATCATTTTGATTTATCCATATCTAATCTATTACATCTTATTTGTGGTAATAATATTGTAAATATAAAATGGTTATAAATGATTACTTATGTGTTATAAAATGTCTATAATTTGATACTTTATGAAATTTTAGACCATATAATTTTCACTTGGTAATGTTTAAATATTTTTGGGATTTTTAAATAATTTAATAATATTTTATTTTTATAAAATTTCAATAATGCCAATTTTAACACTTTTCGTTTATTTGACTTTAAATAAAATCCAAACAGATTATAAATTCGATCCAAGCTATTTAATACAACCCTAAAATGTCATAGTCACCTAGAAAATTCGTGGATAACATTAATTAATTTCTATTTTATTTCTTTTATTATTTTTAAAACCATTTATTTGATATTTCTATCAATAAAATAATTTCTACATCACTATTGTGTCATTATTAATGGTAAATATTTAACCTATAAAAATACTAAATAAATTCACATGATACAGATAATTTCATTATCTTTATTTATACTATTTTGGTTCAAATTTGTATCATGTTTATCACTATATTAAAATTATTATACTTATAAAATATATGAGAGTGACATGTTGTCACATTCTTTTGTTTTAATTATAATTACATCACTTTCATGGAAAAAGTATATTAAATGAATCAATTACATCCCATACATGACTTTGGTCGGCTTTAATTCATGAAATAGGATTCTTCCAGGTGTTAGGGAAATTTTATTAACTTTATAATGTTGTTAGTTACCCTAATTTACCCAATTTAACATTAACTATGGTAAATGAAAATTACTATAGTTACTATTCATAATATCCAAAAAAATAAAAGTAAAATATTAACATAATTTTCACACACTGAATCTAAATATGTAATCCATTTTTCATAATTAAAAACATAAAATTGGCAGAAATTAATTTATAATTAATTCCCATTGTTAAAAACCAAAAAGCCAGTTTTTAAGAAGTAAAAACATATTAAAATATTGACATGTGTTTTTGTCCAATTTAAAAGTGAATTACAAACAATGACAAAAGTTTGAGTAAATTATAAAAACATAATCCAATTACAATTTAAAAAAATTAAAATGATAATCTAACTATATAAATAAATTAGAAGAAAAGGCAGTTTTGAATTAAAATGCAGTATTTTTTTTATTATTTACTAAAATATGAATTTCATCATAAAAATACCAAAATTTATACCAAAGTAAATTTTTATATCCCACTCCCAAAGAAGAAGTTTATTATTTCAAATAAAACATATTAAATTGTAAAAAACTATATTTAAAAATATTTCCCCACCAAAAGGTGGTAAAACTGTATTTTGTTGAAAAATACTTCTTTTATATAACATAGTGAATTTTTTATTATATCATTTCTATAAAATACATAATATTAATGTTAATGTTATATAAAATTAAAAATATGGTTAATAATATTAAAAATTACTAGTTTATATCCCATTACATAATAATATTTTAATAATATATCGTTGTTTATTGAAACTCAGTATTGCGTACAACACAAGTTATTGAGGAAGGTCACTCTCACGTGTAATGAAAGCTAAGTCAGTGTTTATTGTAGTGTAATATTCCTTTGGTGTTGCGTATAACATAATCCAATAATAGTTCTTTCATACATTAAACAAAATCTATACTCAGTGTTGCGTGAAATGAATTCTATAAAAAGAACATGAAATTGTGTGTAACACAAGCCAAGTATAGTGTTGCATATATGACAAGATAATTCGGTTTTTTATATAGCTCTAGCTAATCATGGGGTACTATACAACAGAAGACATCTAGGAAATTAGAAAGAATATATCTCGTAAAATCTCAGGATGTTACGGTGTATATATTTTACAAAAATAAAAAAAATATATTTACATATATATTAATATAATTTAAAATCAATATATATATATATATATATTAAGGAAAATGAAATTTACAATGATAATTAAAAATGAAAAAATAATTGAATGTTTATATATAAATAGAAATAAATATATAAAGTATATACAGAAAAATAAAAATAAAAATATATAAATATAATTTAGGAAAATAATATATTTATTAGAATATAAATATTATTTTTCGAATAATATTATACACATACGTGTGTGTTAATATAAGTGTAAATAAATAACTAAATTCAAATGTAAATTGATTTATAAAAATATATATGACTTTGGGTGCATGAACACACACAAAAATATATTACATATCAAATGAGTTTTCTTGAATAAGTGGTTCTATAATATTTTTTACGGTTGTGAAATGTATTTTTCATCCTATATGACTAAATGTATTTTTTTATAGTAGTAATTGTTCGGTTTAGCTATGAATTTTTTTTCCAACAATGGAATTCCATCTTTCAAAAGGAGTGATTCTCGACGTTTAACTTCCATTTCTCAGATGGAGATGACTAAGTGGCTACGTGTGACGCCCTCCATGTTTATGTACACTCTACTTTTTAATGTTTTGGAGTGGTGTTTCATGTTCTGAGGTTTTTGGATGGGAAATGGAGTTCTCCGGGAATTATACATGGGTTTTCCCCTACCATAGATCACGCCATAGCGGACACTGAGTTTTATTATCACTAAAAAAATCCCTGATACAAGGTTACCATTTATCATTGATAGTTAAAAGCGCAGATAAATGTGGATATTTATGAGCGCTATTCGTAGTGGTGATATAAATTTTTAATAAAAAATATTTTTAATATATATATTATTATGATATTTATATTAAAAAATTAATATTTATTTATATCCATTAATCAAAAAATGAATTTATATACCAATAAGGTTCTGGTACTGAGCATGCTCAACCCTAAAAAATTATTAAATAAAATAAAAGTACATCAAATGCATATAATGTGACACATAAAATGTCACCATAACATGAAAGTGACCAACTCACCACTAAAAACAAATAATAAAGTCTCAAGACCCATATGAAATCCATGAAGACCCACATCAAATAGCCTAAAGTCCCAGAAACAACATCACTTTCAGAAGCATCCATGATGTGGTCGACAATTACGAACCTCGAAAATATCACGCAACCGACTACATCAATGAGATTCACCAATAGAACACCACATGAATTTATAATCTTGGACTCTAGATCATTCACCCCGAAGATGTTGTTGTGATAATTAGCATCATCACTAACGTGATCGAGTTCGTCCCCGATGCCGATCACCGGATATGTAAGTTTTTGCACGTCATTAGCGGGAGACACTCACTATTTGTGTCCTATACCATCGAAAGCTCATGGTACTCGAGATCATCTCCCCAACCGTGTCTCATAACACTACAGGTCCCCCCACAACTGTATTCCCATCAATATGTAGGAAAAAACCCACAAATAGAAAAAAAACACCTAAAAATGACCAAATATTTCACACAAAAACAAGGCCAAAGGCCCAAAAGATTCATGAATCAGCCCATGATGACCATAACCTTAATCAACCAGTAGCCTTCATGAAAACCCATTGTCTTAGTGATTGTCATATGAAGAGTGTGAATCTCTATTCTTACGATCAAATATCTCATGGAATACATCAAATTATGTGTTTTCTTGAGAATAAATCCAAGGCTCAAGGCTCTGTTCATCCAGGGGGTCCAATTCAAGGCATTAGGGATACAATGAATTAATGGTTATCCAAATCCATTCATTATGGGGGTTCTAGTAATGTTCTCAAAAAACGATCCATAACCCGGGTATATGCTAGATGAGATGAAATTTCTGAAAGGCAAGGTCAATACACGTTTTCCATTATTGGTCGAGTCATTCTTCTGAGAGGTGAGAATCCATGGAAATTTGATGGTCTTATTCACAATTTATCCTCAATCTTGGAAATTTCGAGCTGGTAATGCATTCTCATGGGATGTGGATTTTTTTGCCTCCATTTACGTTCCAAGGAACTCAAGAGAAGAGAATGGGGCCATGGATTGGTGTCTCTTAAACCTTGTATGCTATGTATTCATCATTGGAGTTTTAGTTTCAATTTTTTTGAAAACAAAAACCTCTGTTCTTAAATTTGGGTTAAAATATATGGATTAAATTGGATCTTGTGGCGTCCTTAAATCTTATACGACATCGATTCTTCAATTGTTGTCCCTATAAAACGGATGGGTAGACCATACATGCTAGGTATGGGTATTTCTACCAGGTGTTATTTGATGTGGATATGAATTCACTAATTACTAACAAAAGTTGTTTTGGCCACTCATGATGATGAATTCATTCTCTGTCTTGTTAAGGAGAAGATACCTGAATTTTTTCTGCTTGCAACAATATTGGTCATTCTATTTCTAACTATAGGAGGGGAATTTATGGCTCTTTTTTTTCATTCTCTAGGCATGATGAGGATCACTACAAGAAGAAAACTAAAAGGGGACCTGGTGATACTCTTCTTGAGAGTCTGGACATCCTTAATCGAATATTAACTAGGATGATGTTTAAGTGAGTCAAGATAGCATAGTGAACTCACAATGTGATGATGCCGGAGTTCAAGCTAAAACCTCAGTTCCACAATAGTATTTTAATGTGGTAGTTCACTCAACAGATGATTCAGTTGTTTTTGGTGTGTTATCTAGACTTGTCTCCTCCATTCAGAAATAGGTTCAAGAGTTAAAAAATGAGAAGGATAGGATTGGTAAGTCTCCATTGGAAAGTAATTTAGTTTCATTTAAGGGTAGATCTTCCTAGGGAAGAGCTGGAGTTCAGTTTTCTCAGAATGTTGGACCTCATATATAGATTTAATAAGTATCTTCTTAGTTTTCAGTTAACTAGACTGGAAGGAAGGCCTCAGTAGTGGATTGAAGTCCTTGTCAACCAGGTGAGTTTGGAACAGGGCTTGGCCTGGGGTAGAAACATAATGAGGGAAATCAAACTATTCAAATAACCTTTATTTTTTATTTTGGATAGGTCAAAGGAAATTGTGTTGGCTCTAGATTTAGGGATCTCTTTAGTACCTGTTAGAAAATAAGGACTTAATGTTAACCATATGGATGTAGCTTTTAATGACTCATTATTTTCAAGTTCTCAATGCTTGGAAGAACATAAAGAGAATAAAAAAACATAACAATATTGAGGGAAAATGGAAGGATATAGAGGAATATTGTCACGACCTGACCCAAGATGGGGCTCAAGATGTATCTACCCCAAGCCCACCTTCATTGTCCAAGTGGTGGAAACTAGCACTGAAGGCATAGATACAATTGGGGAGGAATTTGCCTAAGCACCTATACGTACACACAACCAACTCAATGAAAAAGTTAATAGGGAAAGAAATAAAAGATGCAACACTACTATAAATAAACCAAACATGCATGGACCTCTAAACAGTACAAAGTATGATAGTGCAAACTGAAAAAGGGAAAAAATACATGACCAACCAGAAATGTGTACCAACATAACTGAAAACTAGAAAAGTAAAAATGCTGAGAGATCCCAACTCTTGGATCCCAAGCTATGACCACCATACATGGTCCAATAACCAATATATTTAAGCTCTTCTGAAGTCATGATCCACTTGACCATCATTCGCATAAGACCTAAAATGTGTGGAAAAAACCCATTTAGGGGTTAGTACAAACATACCCAATAGAATTCCACAAAAGCGTGAAGGGTGAGCGGTAAGAGATAAAACTGGAGAGGAAAATAGTACATAGAATAAGGTAAAGTGAAAGATTATACATAAACCCAACAAGAGAGTGAATGTAAACTCATCTGAACACAAGGAGCTCGACATAGAGAGAAGATGAAATTCTTATCAAGTCTTTACTACCTATTGTAGGAGAGTAGACTCATCCAACAATCATTATCCACACATGGAAAGCATATGTCATACCTCACACGTCTTCATCTCTCTTGTAAGGAGAGTCACCAAAACCCAAGGAGTGGGTACCGAAGAAGGATATATATATATATATATATATACACATGATCAGTAATAGAATCCCAAAAGGAGAGAGTAATGGGATCTTCATCTCAAAGCTCAGCCCAAGAAAATGTGTAGCCAATAGTACCAAAATAAGTACATCAATGATGCCCAACATCTCATGTGTTTTCTCTAAACACAATAGTCTAAGGAAATAAATAATTACACCTTGATACTATCTTATTTGGGCGGCATTGACATGTCTTAATGGTTTTAAGTCGTGTCACAAAAATACATCTTAGTGGGGAAAGCGTTCCTCTTCCTCATGAATCCAAGGTTACGTCAAACCACATCTCTTCACTATGTCACACAGTTGACGACCCACAAATTCTAGGTAAGGATCTGATGCCCTTGTATTATAGGTGGGTCCTAATCTAATAGTCATTGAGGAACTCCACCGCCTAGACCAGCTAGAGGGTTACACTCAGAAATGTCATCGGGGAACACCAGTGCCCAATCCTACTAGAGGGTAAGCCTAGTAAAGTAATCATGGAAATCCACTACCCAGACCTTATAGAGGGTTACAAATGGAATATGTCATCGTGGAAATTAACTTCCTAGCCCTACTAGTGGGTAGGCTCAGTGAGGTTATCAGAGAACTCCATATCCAAAACCTATAGAAGGGTAAGCCCAATACTGTCATCAGGGAACTCCACTGCCCATCCCTGTTGATGGGTAAACCCGGAACATCGAGGAACTCCACTGTCCAATCCGAATAGATGGTAACATAGAAATATTATTGGGGAAAACCACTTCCTAGGACTATTGGAGGGTAAACCCGATACTGTCATCGAGGAACTCCATTTCCCAATCCTGCTGGAGGGATATGCTTGAAATCTCTCGTGATTTTGTATAATCGCTGACATCATCAGGTGTCACCTCAGTGTGTCATGCTCAAAATATTCCACATAATATCTCAAAATCCACAAATGTGAAAACAAACTCTAGATATGCTATTAGAAGACCAAAATCTAATTTCAAATGAAGGAGATAATATAATGAACCACTAATTCTCTATTTTCTTGAGTGTATAATGAGTCATTACTTGTCCTTAAGGGATGTACCCAAGGCACCAAATGCTGGAAATTAATGCTGAAGGGTTTTAAATACAAGTGGGGGAAGATTTACTCTTTAAGAAATAAACCAATAAACCAATAAACCATAACCCAACCATTTACTAAATGATTCATGAACAAAATAAAGACAACTAAACAACTTCATATATCCCAAAACCACATCATAGTTTAAAAAAATAGTAGACCAAACAAGTGTCAAAGTAAATAGTGGATAAACATATAAAGAATCTAAAAAGACAACAAGACTACATGCTCCACATTATCCAAGATCCACAATCGCTGAACATCCCAAGTATCACGAGTTATTGCTAAAAATGAGGGAAACATTACCATTTTCCCTATCCCAGAAGATAGCATCTACAAAAGCACTAAAGTTACAATGTTGGGGTGAGTATAAATCTCAGTATGTTTCCCCCAATGACTTCCCTACTCACTCTACTAGGATAAAATGATTATCACATTATAGAAAATAGTTTATATAAAGAAGTTTACTAAAATATTTAATAACGTAATATAAAAAAGTTTGAAAACCATTTATAACCAAGTGTAGTCAAAAGTAAATGAATCAAATTTACAACAAGTTATTTTTGACGAAAATAACTAATAAAGGCTCAAAAAAAATTCTTATTATCATTTGAAATACCCATTCTATAGTTCACAACAAACTGACACATGCATTTTTCGTTTGACAGTTCCATACTCATGAGTGGTCTCTCATCAAATTACATTATGTCCCAGTGACACACAACCCCACTCTAGGGCCACACACCTTGTACCTCAATGGTACTCACCCCTTATTAATGTCCCATTAAGCATCAACTCACACCAACACCATATGTGCCAAATATTACCATTACCAAAACGAACTTCTTCAATAAAACAAACCTTTTATTGAAAACCAACACGTAACAAATTTCGTCACAAAATTTAATTTCAATAAAAAATTCCCATTTTTTGAAAAATATATAATCTAATTCATGTTCCAACAATCCAGAAAATCCCTCTGTTAAAATCCATATTTTAAAACCAAGAACCAAAGTACTCATTAAAAATCCCTAACTTTCCCAGAATTTCACCCATTAACAACCCGTCTCTAAATAATGTTTTAAAAAATTGTTTGAATGTGAAATCAAAATCAATTTCAAACATATAAATCAATTTGAAATCATTCCAATTAGTTATACTAAGAGGAGTCGAGAGTGAATCCTCTTACCCTAAATGTTTTGATGAAAACCACAATGAACGAAGAACGCACAAGAATACCAGATCGATTCTCATAGAACTCATGATGCCATGATACATGGACCAGACTGATACTTTTATCATGTAAGAATTTATCTTACCTATCCGCAATCCATACTGGGATATATATCAATGAAGAATTCGACTCTAGGTCAACGTGATCCCATATGATCACTTGGTCTGGATCAGGCTGATACTTTTTCAATAGAGATACATGGAACACATTATGCACTGAACTCAACTGTGGTGGTAATTCCAACTGATATTCCACCTCTCCAACCTATTTCAGTATCTCTAAAGGTCCTATATATGAAGGAGATAAATTTCCCTGCTTCTCAAAAATATTATGACAAATTCTTGGAGAGATCCTCAAGAAGACAAGATCACCCACAGAAAATGACAACGATGTTCGATGGTGATCTTCATATTATTTCTAATGACTTTGAGTAATCTCTATAATCTTTCTAATCAACTGGATACTTTTTTTTTGTTTCTTGGACAATTCTCAGCACAACTAGTGAAGTCTCACCCATTTCCAACCAAAATAGTGGATAACGATAAGGACGCCCATACAATGTTTCAAACAGAGCCATATGTATTGAGGCCTTATAGATGTTATTGTATGATAACTCCACCAAGGGTATATTCTCTTCCCATGAGACCCTGAAATCCATTACACAAGCCTACAACATGTCTTCCAATGTTTGTATCATCCACTCATACTGGCTGTCTATCTGAGGATGATATGCCATACTCATAGTAAACTGAGTCCTAAGGGCTTTTTGTAAGGATTTCTAGAAATGAGATGTGAACCTCAGATCTCTGTCTGAGATGATGGAAACTGGTACACCATGCCTCTTTAACACTTCTCAGATATAGTTTTTTGACAAATCCTCCACCATATGAGTTTCAAGAATTCAAATGAAATGGGCTAACTTGGTAAGATGAACCACTATCACCCATATGGAATCATGTTCCCGAACCATTCTTGGGAGACTTGTAGAAAAATCCATCACTATCTACTCCCATTTCCATAGTGGGATAGGTAAAGACTACAACATACCCACTGGTCTCTGATTCTCTACCTTAACTTGCTAACATGTTAAGCACTTATAAATGAACTCATCCACCTTCTTTTTCATGCATCTCTACCATAATTGTGCCTTCAATTCCTTATACATCTTCTATGTGCCTAGATGTACAACATGTCTCGAATAGTGGTAAGCATGATGGAGTTATTCCTGAAGAGCCATAGTTACAACCATACAATATCTAAAACACAAGACTAAACTCCCATCAAATTTCCATCCCCAAATGGTCTCCCTACCATTGAGTTTTGAACTCATAAATAGACATTCTATATCAGATATTTGTACCTTTTTGACCATATTTAACAAATCAAGAACAAGCATAGCTGAAAGGAAAAATGAAACATCACCTTGCTCTTCAAATTCCACATGCATGTCGGCTAGGACTGACAAAAATTTCCATTCATCTAAATATTCTTTCTCCAACTGAGCATATGAATTTGTACTAAATTCATCCACCACTGAATTGCCTTTTCCCGATGTATACATAAAGTCAAATTCAAACATCTAGGGATACTCCATCCATCTCCTTTTCCTTAGATTAAAATATCCCTATGAAAAAATGTCTTTAATGATTTTGTGGTATGTGAACATAGTAAATTTCTCACCAATGAGATAGTGTCTCAATGTTTTAAAATCATGGACAACTAAAGCTAACTCCAAATCATGTGTTGAGTAATTCTTCTCATGCACCGTCAACTGCCTTGAACTATAAGTGACCACATGGTCTCCTTGTTTGAGAACACAACCGAACCCTAATCCCGAAGCATCACAGTACACCACATACCCCTATCCTAATTCTGAAAAAATCAAGATTGGTGCTGATGTAAGATGAAGTTTCAGTTCTGGGAAAGACATCTAGCATTCCCGTGTCCATTGAAATGGAGAATTATTCTTTGTCAGAGCTATTATTGGTGAATATAGTCATGATAAATCACACACAAAGTGTTGGTAAAAGCTAGCTAGACCAAGAAAAATTCATATCTCGAGGACGTTCTTTGGTAGTTTCCACGAGATAACAACATATATCTTTTAAAGATCAATAGAAACAAATTATTAGAAATGAAATGACTAAGAAAATGTACTTCATTTATCCAAAAATCACACTTTGATAAATTGACATACAAACGGTGATCTCTCAAGATTTTTAACACTTTTTCCAGGTGTTTTGAATGGTTATCCATTGTCTTTGAGTATACCAATATGTCTTCCACAAAAACCACATAAAAAGTGTATAGATATTGATGAAATATTTCTTTCATAAAATCCATGAATACCGTTGGTGTATTCGTTAAACCGAAAGGTGTGACTACATATTCATAGTGACCATATCTACTTATAAAATATGTATTTGGAATATGTTCCCTACAGACTCTCAATTTGTGATATCCTGATCGTAATTCAATCTTGGAGAGCCACTGAGCTCCCCTTAATTGATCAAACAAATCATAAATGTGTGGAAGTGGATACATGTTCTTTTTCATAACTTAGTTCGCCTTATGACAATCAATGAATAACCAAAGATTTCCATCTGTGTTCTTCAAAAACAATATTGGTGCTACCCACGAAAACGTACTTGGCTAAATGAAACCCTTTCTTTCCAGCTCATCCAACTACAATTTCAATTCTCATAACTCTATTGGAGCCATCCTATAAGATGGAAGGCAAATAGTACTGGTCCTCGGAAAGACATCGATCGTAAACTCCACTTACCATAGAGGTGGTAACCATGAATTTTTTTTGGAAATACATCTGTAAATTGATACACAACTATAGGAAAAATGAAATACCCTATCTCTTCGATGGATTCCAAAGACAATGTTGCCAACTGATAAGAGATCATTCCCACCATTGGTTCCAACAATCTCTTTGCACCATTCTTTACCATCTTTTGTCCTCTAAAGAGATGCTCGATGTCGTCCTGAGTCATGAAACTAACTATTCTCCTATAATAGTCGATGTGATCCTTAATCATTTTCAACCAATCCATACCCAGTATTACGTCATAGACATCCATTTCCAACATCGAGATTTCCCATTTCAGCTCATCTCTATCAACCATTATAACACATGCTCTACACACAAAGGCTTGACATATTATTTCACCGAGAGGAGTATGCAGTTTTAAAATAGAAGGAATCTTTTTCATTTTTAAACATATAATATTAGTAGCACAATAAGAAATGAAAGAACATGATGAACAAGTATCGAAGAGAACTTACATGAGGGTAGAATTCAAAAGAATCATACCTCTCCCCATAGATGATCCAACCTGATCATCGATAATCATCTGATCAACTCCATAAAATTTCTTCATCGCAGCACCATTCTAGTTGCTTCCTTGTGGATATTTACCTAGTTGAGGAGTCATGGTATTTCTAGAATCACCGTGGATATCTCTTCTCAACTGATGATACTAGTTCTGTTGTCCTCACCCTACCGAACCATATGATGCTTGTGATGCCTAATAAGTATCTCGAGCACCTGACATTGGACCACTGTGACAATAGTGCGAACGATGCCTCATATATTTGTAGTTATGAAATTATCTAGGTATTTACATACAATCTCTCTTTATGTGGTCAAACAAACCACATTGAAAACAACCTACTTTTCTCTTAGGTTATGGAGGAAGGTTTACTGATCTAGCTATGTGGTTTTGATTTCCACTTCCACCTTGGAAATAGGTGTCCCTTTTCTACTTTTTCCCAACATTTGACTTCCCACCATTCCTTGTAGATATCACCAGACCTCCTCCCATAGATTTTGAGATATCATGTTCATCTATATTCACTCTTTTCACCATCTCTATATTACCCGTAATGTAGAGCACCGCAATCTTAGATCAAATTTCCTTCCACGGTCTCGATTCAATGACGTGTGCCTTCAGTAACTCACATGATACAACTTATAGTTAAAATCTTACTAAATTCATGAATTTATCCATATACTCGGTGATAGATATATTATCTTTCCTCAGGCTGAAGAAATATGTTGTTTGAAGGATTTTGAATGTATGATGATATAATTTTTTATTAAACAATTCCACCGAATCCTCCCAAGTAAGGCCTTTATCCAATTTAGCCAGCACCTCTAAATCCCACCACTAGCGTTCAAGATCCTCAAGAATATAAGTTTCTATCTTGAACATTAACTCCACTGGTGTTCCAATGGACTTGAAGATATGATTCATCCTACTGTGCGAAAACTACGCATTTTTGGGTTCAGCATCACTCTAGAAGTTGGGCGGATTTTTCTTCATGAACTAGATGGTATGATCCACATGCCTTGGATCATTTCTCCAGTTCCGTATATCCAAATACTTAAATACATGGACAATACTCTAATATAGATCTTGGTTCACTTGTGATTCAGGTGAAACAACATTCTCTGTAGCTTCTTCGGGTTGTTTTCAACAATGCCTACTGGGTGACATTTTATAAACCAACAACAAACTTCACCAATCTCACTCTCTAGAAACTGATGGCTTAGAATTTCAAATCTATCACCACAACTATCACAATATTATTTTCCAAAATCAACCTTTTTATATTTCCACTATTTTTGAAAAATCTTATTCCTACTTTTGAAAATCAAACCATTTTCAAAATATATCAACCATGATTTTCAATGTATTTTATTTGGAAATAGTTTCGTACTTTTTCAAAAATCAAAACTTTTTCACAACATGAATCATTACTCGAAATGATGTATGCACTACTACTGGAAATGAATTTATCTACAATGCAGTCATGCTCACCTCATTGGCTAAACCCATGATAATGGGATTTCTAAATCCTATAGGTGTCTCCAAAACAATTATGTACCCAACTCCCTGGTAACTTGAAGTCCAGCATAAAAGTGTTAGCTACGTATTTTTATGCTATACATTTCAAGTTCTGACAATCCAACACCATTCTATGATTCCATCCAAAATAATAGACAATAATGAATTTCAACTCTAAGACCAAGAACATTGATAATTACTTCATAGAAAATTACCGAACAAGATGATAACATTTTTACCACAATGGAAGGACCAGACTGATACCATTTGTAATGACCTGCTAATTCTCATTGGATTGAGAGTACAACGAGTCATTACATGGGCTTAAGAGACATCCCCAAGGTGCCAAATACTATATATAAATACTGAAGGGTTTCAAATACAAGTGTGGGATAATTTAAACTATATGAAATAAACCAATAAACCAAAAAACCATAACCCAAACATTTACTAAATGATGCTTGAACAAAATAAAGACAACTAAACAACTACATGTATCCAAAAACGACATCAAAGTGTACAAAAGTGAAAGACCAATCAAGTTTCAAAGTAAATAGAAGATAAGAAACTAAATAATCTCAAGATACCACAAGACTCCATAATCCACAAGATCTAAGCTCCACAATCACCGAACATCCCATGTATCATGAGGTAGTGCTATAAACCTGGGTAACATTACCCTTGCTGTTGTCTTAAAAGATAGATTTTTCACCAATGTGACAAAGAAGTGGTGATTATAAAAATCATTAGGTTTCCCCCAATGAATTCCCTACTAAATCCACTAAGATATAACATTTATCACATTATATAAAATATCTTATATAAAAAAATTTACAAAAAATTTTTAAAACCATATATAAAAAAGTTCAAAAACCATTTATAACCAAGTGCAATAAAAAGTAAATGAATCCTATTTACAACAATTTATTTTTCTAAAAAATAACTAATCAAGGATTAAAACTAATTCTTTTTATCATTTAGAATACCCATTACATAGTTCACAACACACACAAACATGCATGATTCTTATGGGAGTTCCATACTCATGAGTGGTCTCTCGTCCAATTACATTGTGTCCCAATGACACATGACCTTGATCCAAGGTCACATAGATTTTACCCCAATGGTACTCATCCCTTATTAAGGTCCTTTTAATAATAAAATCCCACCAACACCATTTTTTCAAAATATTTCCATTACCAAAATAAACTTCTTCAATAAAACTGAACTTTTATTTAAAACCAACAGACAACAAATTTCAAAGAAACATTTCAATTAAACAAAACATTATATTTTATTAAAAACATAAACTCATATTATCATGCCAATAATCTCGAAAATTCCATTTTTTAAATCCATATTTTAAAAACAATAACCGAATCACTCATTCAAAATCCAATTTTTTCCCAGAATTTCACCCTTTACCAACCTGTCACTAAATATGCTTTCCAACAATTGTTTAGTAGGGAAATCAAAATTAATTTCACAAAAATCAATAAATTTTAAATCATGAAAATTAGTTCTTCTAATAAGAGTTATGATTTAAGCTTCCTACCTCAATGATTTTGACTAAAACCCCAATGAACGAAGAACGCACTAGAGAACCGTGTTGATTCTCCAAGAACCAACCATAGATCTATTCTCCTAGCAAGATCAAGACCAAATATAAACTTATTTGGAATCCACACTAATTGATCTACCCAAAAAGAGTGTATATTTGAGAAACCACAATGAGGGGAGAAGTATATCTAACTAGATCTATGAAACCGATCAAGAATGATTTAGAACAATCACATAACTCAAGAACACGGTTTTGATTCACCAAGGGAAGCCTTCAGATCGACTCAAAAATTATTGTAAGAGGGTATAATACCTTTAATGGTGGGTAACATCGAATTAAGGCTATTTATGGTAAAAACAAGGGAGTTAATGAAAAAAGGAGTGAGATGCTATTTTTAAGGATCTCATGTTAATTCGGCGCACGGTTTGACAACATGGTTCGGAAAACTGTGTGCTAACCAGGTGGTAGATACTACCCGCACGACCTCCCTTACCCGATCTCCCAAATCATTCTCCAACCATGCTAGATATAATTCCTCAAGGGGACCACTTCCCACAGTTTGGATGCCCGGTTAGGCAAACTGTGTACTGCCCGTGCGACCTTCACTTAGTCCCCAAAACACATCCAATGTTCTCCCAACTCTCCCAACCACCACCCTTACAATTTATAACCATAAAAGTATCAAGTAAAAATTACATACAAGAAACTGGGTGTAATAAAGATACCGATATTTGAAGTTTCATCAAAAAGAGGTACAAAGCATGTGGGGGACCCACACAACGTGTGGTTATGGTTTGCTCTCTGGTCATGTCCTCATTAGAACACAACTTTGTAGCCATGTAGCACTACACAGTGGGTAAGCGTACTACACAATGTGTCTCAGCCAATGTATGAAAAAATGCACGAGGCTCATCACCGGTCCGATGGAAAATATGTAATTTCACTAATTTGCCTCTACAAATGGCCTCAGATGGCCAACCGAATCACACTGTTTTTATCCTCATTGAAAAATTCTCATGATAGACTATTCACTTGGCTCAATCGGAGTCCCAGTGAAAAAGCCACATTTCACCGAATCATGCATGAGTGGGGCTTCATGGGATCAAGCCATGAATCCGAATCAAATACCCAGAATTGGTCTTGAAACGTCCATCTTAATTTCAAGATTGCAACATTGCAAACAGTTCATCATTCCTACACTTTATGAGGAGATATGTCGGATAAAGGAACCGTAGTAATAATAATTTTATTATTGTTGGGTGATTAGTGTACTCAAGTCACAAGTTCAACAAAAGTATCCAACATCTATCTTAAAATGACTATCCCAATTCCAGGATCACACTATCTGTGATAGTTCTTCAAACTGATGTTGTATTAAGAATTTGTATGTGAATTTAAGGTATGAAAATGAAAAATAGTAATAATATATATATATATATATATATATAAACCATTTTTTCCTTCAAATGAAACACTCAAAGGATTTTCCTCCTTTGAATTTGGTGTACGCGGCCTCACCTCCACCACCTATCTTCAAGATATACAATCATTATTATTATAATATATAAAGGGATAAAATGAGTACATGGAATTATTATTTTCATGATGGAAACAGAGGCGCCTTCCTCTCTTTTCACACATGGCTTCAACATTTAATTTAATTAAATTTAGGGAAAAAATTTGTTTCCTTTAATTTACATATTCAACTTCTTTTCATTTATTTTACTCAAAACCTTCTCTATATAATCAACTAATTATTATCTATAATAATTATGATAATTAAACATAACTTCCACTCCAATTTAATTTAATTGACCATAAAACTTTTATAGAACCGTTACTATTATTATTTAAAATTATAATAATAACAAATACACCTTTAATTTTATTAACTTATCACAATTAATAATAATAATAATAATAACAATAATAATATTTGTGCTCGTTGTGTTGACCACACCCAACCACCTCGTCGAAGTTCTGAGTCTGACCATCATCACATCCATGCCAAACAACCTTCGTCATGAGATCACACACACGACCTCTACTTGAAACCAACCCTATCACATCGCACGTCATCAGCACATGCCAACTGGGGAAATGTGGTTTATTGACCTGATGTCGAACCACCTTCAATCGCAAAAATTCACCCACAGTGCTGATCTGATCCATTCACCAAACATTATCCCACTCGTTTATCAATCTGTACCCAAACATTTAATCAAAAAGTCATTGATCCTACTGCAACAAATCAAGGGGTGCGATCACACTCAAACCTTCCCCATCAATGCTGAATCCTAACCCCATGGTCTAACGATGAAGAGCGTGAAGATAACTGGGTTAAAAGAATCAATAAAGAAGGTGATAAACATCGTTGACCAAACATTATTGACCAGCGATTTCATAGTGGGGGGGGGGGGTCGAGGTGAGAAGCATGAAATAACAAAAAAATAAACTGAAAGGATAATTTATTTTGATACATTGGCTCAGGAAAAGGCTCAAATTAACGCAGATCAATGAGATAGAAATGATCATGCTCAATCATTTAATTATAAGGTAAGAAAACCACATATAAAGAGTATTACCTTAGTTTTTGATCAATCATAGAAGAAGAAAGAATTCTCTAATGATTTGGAATGAATTTTTTGCGTTTTGTATGTCTTAATCTGCTCGATCCCAAAGTTTCATTGTTATTCTATTTAATTTTCCAATGAAAAGGAGGAGGGGAGATTCATAGGTAGTGGGTAAATTATGAGACAACCCTGGTGAATTCTCCCTAATGCCATATTTATAGAAATTTAGTGTATGTTAAATTAATTTAATTAATTAATTAACCTATTAATTAATCCAAATAAACACACCTCTAAGGATTGAGGGGTCCAAACATCCAGTACCAAATAATTTTATGTCGCACTTATGGCAATCAACATGTTCCAAATCAAACCACGGTCTCAGATTTATGATATGATCAACTATTTAAGTGTTATCATGTTTTTTCTATAAATTATGCATAGACAGTATAATTTTTTTTATATATTTTTTATAAAATTAATTCCGGGAACAACGGTCTTCGGAATTTTACACCTTCTCAATGCCAAGATTTGGAAATATATATAGAAATATTTCAAAGTATTACCGGGAAGAATAAAGTCACTACATCATTCCATCCTTCAAAATTTTTATCCTAAAAAAGAAAAAAATAGGAAATAAAACTCTGAATACTGATCCCGTATCTGGATCCCCCGCTCACAGGAACTCTTCTACACATTTCCGTTCTGCCACAACACGTCAACCACTGGGATGGTTAGGCCACTTATGGTCCGCTCCTTTTGGTTCTTGATATCCACCAGGTGCTCTTCAAAGGTGGTTCCATCCTCAATGTCTATCTTTCCTCAGTCGATGATGTACATAGGGTCATGCAATATCATCTCATCTATGACAAGTGGAAGACGTGGTGCACCTGCGCCAACTATAGGGATAGGGAGAGGTGGTAGGAAATCTATCCAACTCTCTACACAATCTTGAATGACCCAATAAACCTTGGGGATATCTTTCCTCCCTAGTTGAACCATCATATTACTCATTGTGGGGAGACTCATATGAAAAAATGGTCTCAATGATCGAACTTTAAGGGCCTATAATGACAATATGTGTAGGATTTCTATCTTCTATGGTCCGTCCTCATATTCTCCTTGACGACTTTCACTTTATCTATTGTTTCCTACACCAACTCTGGTCCCACAAGAGGTGACTCTTAAATCTCTATCCAACATAGTAGTGACCTACCAGGTCTCCCACATGGGGCCTCAAAAGGTTCCATGCTGATGGTAGAGTGATAGTTTTTGCTATATGAGGAGTCTACCAAGGGCAGGTGATCCTCCCAACTCCAGCCAAAATCCAACACGTAAGACCTAAACATATCCTCCATCACATGGATAGTGTGCTCGGTCTGACCATAAGTCTAGGGGTGAAACGTTTTACTCATCCGTATATGGCCTCTGTATGCCTCCTATAGGCCTCTACGCAATCATGACATAAATCGTATGTCATGATCTGAGACAATCATCAAGGGTACCCCGTGAAAGAGGTTGATATCCAATACATACAACTACCCTAAAATTTTCACAAAAATATTCTCCCTAATATTAAAGAAGTGCTCTGACTTTGTCAATAAAACTACTATCACTCATATGGAATCATAGCCCTTCATTGTCCATAGAATCCCTCTCAAGAAGTCCATGGATAAGCCATCCCATTTTTACTTAGGGATCTTAAGAGGCTATAACAAACTCATCGACACTTGGTGCTCAGCTTTCACCAGATGACAGGTGAGGCATTGTGAGACAAACTTAGTTATTCATTGCCTAATAGCGGACCCCCAAAACTAACACTGTATGAATATGTACATCTTTTCTACACCAGAATGTATGTTTTGGGGATACGTGTGGAAATCCTGTATCACCTCCTCGTACATCATTACTGGAACCATTGTTCTCCCCCTGAACATGATATTGTGATTCCATCATTCAGAATATCCATATAGTGCATAACTTTTGGATATATGATTATGAAAATATTTGTAGTCAATGATCTTAGTTGGGAATGTATCACACACTCGATAAGAGGATTCAACAGATTTGACTGAAGAAAAGTTGTACCCTCTTACACTACTGGGGTTAGCTATAGAGAAGCTAATGACTCCGAAGATTCCTGCACTAGGAGAGCCTATGACATCATGCTAAGGGAATATAGTACACCATTTCTCTTCCCTAGAGTATAGAATATCTTGATGTTTGAGTCTGACAAGAACTCCAATCAGTGTTGCTATCTCAGGTTCAAGTCTCTCTAAGGAGTCCTTGATCAAACTTCTCTGCTCAAAAGTAGCCATCCTAGATCACATCGAGAGAGTACTATATAAGGTTTTTGAACCTAGATGCATACCCTTACACCATCATCACTCCCCACTTAATCTTTATAATCCATTGGATTAAGACTGAGCATAAGTAGGAGGGGTAGTACTTTTAATAGAACAGTTGTTGGAAGTTATCTCATGAGAGTGTTGAGTCAATATGCATCTACGTAATTTGGATCCACCAAGACTTAGCTGCTTCAGGGAAACGGTTGGCTACCTGTGACACCACCTGATCCATCGTGGCCCAAATAAGTCTGAAGATATGGACCATTGACTCTAGCCAATCCTCTACTTCCTGAGGATCTGGATTGCCACATAACCTTAGCGGTCTCTAACATTGGAACTCACTGACAACGCTAAGCCTATGAATGCCCTCAACCTACTTTACTGGAATGGTATTTTGTTTGACATGGGGTGGTATTGATACCTTTCCACTTAAGGGAAGGGGATTATAGGATGAATGCTAAACCGAGGCCTCATAACTCATACGATTGTCATCAAGAACTAGAGCTTGTATCTTGGCTGGACAACATCATAGAGGCATCTTAAAAGTTTTAAAGGAGTACCACAGTCAGATGCACACACACACACACACACATATATATTACAAAAAATGGGTAGATGACTCAAGAAGTATAGTTAAAGACTCAATCCTATATATTGTATGTAACACTAATCCATGCAAAAAATGTCTCCACATACTGAGTCGACAAGAAGGTAGTAAAGGTCTTGGTGATTGGATACGTTGGTCTCCCATACCATCACTGGACTCCGAGGACCAAGAGTCACACTTTGAAATTGTTTACCTAAACCTATCCAATCCTATTTAATGTGAAACAGTCGAACAACATCTCAAGGAATTATCTTTCTTTGATACCAATTTGTCACGACCTGACCCAAGCCATGGCTTGAGCCACAACTACCCCAAGATCTCCTCCATAGGCCAGGGGGGGTGTACACTAGTGTCGAAGGCACAAATAAACATGGTGTGGCATTTACCTATGTACCCGTACGCACACACAAAAAAATCAATTAAAAATTGAAGAGGGAATGAAATAAAGGATGCAACACTGATATAAATAAAACAGACATGCATAGACCTCTAAATGGTACGATGTAGGGTAGTGTAAACTAAAAAAAAGGGAAAAAATACACGCCCAACCATAAATGTGTCCCAAACTGATAGAAAACTAGAAAAGTGAAATAAATGAGAGGGCCCACCTCCTAGATCCCAAGATATCACCACAGTATGAGGTCCAAGAACCCCATATGCCTAAGCTCCACTGAAGTCATGATCAACTTGTCCGTCATCTTCATAAAACATGAAACGTGCGGGAAAGGCCCATGTAGGGGTGAGTATAGACATACCCATTAGAGTTCCCTGAAATAATGAATGGTGAGTAGTAAGAGATACATATGAAGATTAAATCAATCAATATAATTAGGTAAATTGAAAAAATATAGATCAACCCAACAAGAGAGTGAAATTAAACTTTTCCAAACACAAGGATCTCAATACGGTGAGAAGATGAACATCATGTAGAGTCTTTTATACCTATAGAAGGAGAGTAGACTCATCTATCCATTAGAATCTAGACACAGAAATCACGTGACATACCCCACGTGTCTTTGTCTTTCCTAGAAGGAGAGAAACCAAAATCCAAGGTGTGGGTACAGAATAAGGGTATATATATATATATATATGCTTAGTAAAAGAAGCCTAAATGATAGAGTAAAGGGATCTCCATCTCACAGCTTGGGCCATGAAGAAGAGTAGCCAATAGTTCTAGGATATGTCCATCAATGATGTCTAGAATCTCACCCATTTTACCCTGAACACACATGTATAAGGAACTGAATCACCACAAATTGATATAATCTTATTTGTGAGGCATTGAATCACCCACATAGTTTTAAGCCGCGTCACAAAAATATATCTTATTGGGGAAAGAGTTCCTCATCAGGGAACTCGACTACCCAGCCCTACTGAAGGGTTATTCCTGGAAGATGTCATCAGGAAAATCCACTGATCAGATCTTCTAGAGGGAATGATCAGTATGGATGTTAGGGTACTCCATTGCTAAGCCCTACTAGAGGATAAGCCCGATATTGTCATCAGGGAACTCCACTTCCCATTCCCACTAGAGTGTAATACTAGAATGTCAATGAAATCCACTACCCTACAACTATAGGTTAACTCAAAAATATCATTAGGTAATTTCACTACCCAAACCTACTAGATGGTAAGCCCAATACTATTATTGGGGAACTCCACTTCCCAACCATACTAGAGGGTTATGCCTAGAAAGCTTTCGTGATTTTGTATAGTCGATGCAATCACCATGTGTTACCTCTGTGCACCATGCATGTAATATTCCAAAATTTATCTTTAAATCCACAACCGAGGGAGCCATCACGTTATATATGGAAAATTACTATGGATAAAAGGATCTAATTGTTGTGATCCTCACGAAAAAATTCTTGGGATAGACTATTTACATGCCCCAATCAGACACCTAATGAAAAATTCAAATTTCACCACATCACACACAAATAGTGCTTCGTAGGCCCAATCCACATGTCCAAATTAAATACCCAAAATTAATCTCCAAACATCCACCTTAATATTTTGATTTTATAGTCGCGTACAATTCTTTATTCTAACACCGCATGATAGAGATATGTCAGATACAAGATCCCCCAATAATAAAATTTTTATTATTATTGGGTGCTTCATTGACCTGAGGCCCGAGTCCAAAAAAATTATCCAACACTAGTTATAAAATGAGCATCTCAAATAAAGGATCACGTTGTCATTGATGGTTCATCAATCTGATTCCATAGAAATATGTTGATGACATATTTAGGGTTTGACAACGACAAATAATAATAATAATAATATATTATTATTATTTTTTAAAACCCTTTTTTTCTTCAAAGTTAACTCTCAATAGATTTTTCACCTTTGAATATGGGGTACATAGATATGGCCTCACCACCACCACATATCTTCAATATATACTATGATTATTATTATTATATATAAAGGGATAAAAGGATTGCATGGAATTCTTATTTCCACACCAGACAGGTAAGCGCCTTCCTCCCTTTTCACACATGGATTCAACATTTAATTAAATTAAATTAAATGAAAATACAAAATTTAATTTAATTTACATATTCAACTCATTTTCATTTATTACTCAAAAACATTCCCTCTATAATAAACTCATTATTTTTATGATATCGATTGAACACCAATTGAAACCATGGAGAGTTTAGAAACCAGAAGCGTAATACTGATCATTGTTGGAGCCGATCGTTGATGAAGTGAGCATTGAATTTTTGTATGAAGATGATGAAGAAAAATGAAAATACAAATACAAGATAAATAAAATAACTAGAAAACACAATGTAGATCCAGAAGTCCACAAAATTTCATTAACAAATCACCATATTTATTGAGTACATGAGATTGGATCCAACAGTGAGAATATGGATGGTTTGACATTAAGAGGGATATTAATTGGGAATTGACGAGTCATTATTATTTTCATAATTATGACACCCATTAATAATGTTTCATAATTCCCCCTAGATGTCATAAATTCATGTAATCTTATATAATATTCACTTAGAAAAACCCTATGGGAAAAATAAGTGAAGCCAAAGTAATTGAATTCCATGTCATGCTACCTCATTAAAAACCATATCAGGAAAATCTAGTGGGAAAGACCTGATAAAGGAAAAAAGAGTGAAACGTTCCCAACTCCCATTTATTATATCAATTAATTGTGTCTCTAGGACATCAATTAATATTGTTATTTAATTATTTATTCCATACATGGGAGGAATACCATAGTTAATAATGAATGGTTTTATAAAAAAGTAATAATGAATAGTTTCATTAAAAATTACAAATCATGGGGAAGACCAAACATTTCCATTAATTATAAATATCAAAAATAATTTATAATATTCCCTTGGATATCTGTTATGATGTATGATTGTATCATTAAAAATATAATCATGGAAAAACCCTTCTGGGGAAAACACTTGATTAGTGAAAAAGATTACAATAACATCAAGTCCCTAAAGTGTTGCCTCATTAAAAAACATATCAAGATAACCCAATGGGAAATACTTGACTAAAGGAAAAAGTGTTAAAAAGTTACATCTCCTATTCATAATGATCATCATTTAACTCATAGAACGTCCATGGTCAATTCATACCCAAAACCTTTATTTTTGAATTTTGGAATAAGAATAATCCATACTTTTTATATTTAAATAAATAGGGAAGAACATTACCTTGCATCATAATATGATATATTGTTATTTCAAGGTACATATGCACATGTCCATGTATATACATCAGGGATAAATAAAATCTGAATTTATATTTAATCATTATGGGATAACTATGTTATTTATCAACCCCTTATATATCACTCTTTGAAACAAGTAATTTAATTGTTTATTAAGGGTAAAAACATTCCAAAATTTAATTTTTCATCTTTAGGATGTCTAATTCAAAATACAAGTACATTACATCTATGTTATTGATTTCATAAAAATAATTGAGTGTTTAGGGGTTTTTTAAAACATCTCAATAATATGATGAATGTAATTATTCACACAACCCATGGGATGATAAATTAAATTTTTATTCTTGTTAAACTAATTTTGGATACATGAAATACAACTTATTCAGTTCACCCCATAATTTATCATATTGGGTGAAACATTCATAATTTTTAATATTCATAACACATTTCAATCCCTTCTAGGATTCATATAAGTATCCAAATATACAAGGAAGAATATTTATTATAATAATATCATCAATATTCAATATTCTTGGTAGTTTGGATCAGCAATCCAAAACATTATATGTTGAAAATATCATAAATCCCTTAAATTATTTTGTCCAATTATTATGATTTTGACATATGTAAAAATACATTATCATCAGTGAGTTTTAAAATCATTCAAAGAAAATAAATCATCAAAAACATTTGATTTAAATCTCATAATTTTTATGGTACCCGTGTCACTTCACTGAAAATATCTAAAAATATATAATGTTGTCGATATATTGATTTTCCTCAATAGGGGAAAATATATTTATTTATTTCTACTCATAATGAAAAATGATTTTATATAATCAGTTCAACCACACTTCAAGTGTGTATATTCAGACTATTGATTTCCAAGACATTACATTATTGTAAGTGTTGTGATATTCTTGTAAATGGTTCTGTTGGACCATATTTTATATTTCATGTGATTATTAATATATATTATAATCAACATGCATAAAATGTATTGTATAGTCACCAACAATAAATAACAGACATGATCATTTAGTGGATGCATATTTCATATAGATGGATCATATGGTAGGTGGGCACACCCATATATACTTCTTCATAAGTATATGGGAAATTTATTTCCATAATAGTTTCTCATGATATAAATAATTTACCTCAAAAATGGGTACCTCAGGGTAAATTATTATATACGAGGAATTAATAATAACTTAATGAGAATGAATTCATTGATAATTTAGTAGACATGAATCCACTAAATAAATTCATCATTCTCCACTTGATGGATGTCTAATATGTTATAAATAAATAGATTCTCGTGTATACATGAATAAATATTTTTCATTATAATTGATCTTGGATAGAATAAACCATCATGTCATATATTTTAATTTCTAGGATTGGTAAACTTATGGTTTACCATTATTGATTAGATTTATGAATGCTTGTTAGATATTGAGGTACCTCTTTTATCTTGTGTATCCATATGATATTCATTTTCAAGAATACCATTCATATATCTCATCAAGACTTCAGATGTAACAATGAATTGTGAATTTTTACTAATAGGTTGGAATATATTCTTTCTTCTCAAGTCATTAAATAATTTTATCTACAAGTAAATGTACTTATACGAGAATACAATAACTCATATATGAGTTAATTTTTAGCATATAATCAAAATAATATTTATAATTATTTTTCTTCAATATCAATTCATATAAGATTTCCATGATATTTTTTTGAGAAAACACATATTTGTCATTATAGTATCCACTTATGGTGGTTGATGAATTCATAATATAATCACAACTGGTTAATCCCATCCCCAAGTGGATTATTTCATATTTTATAACTTCAAAAATATTTTGGAACATCGAGACCAAATATTATTTTACAATACATCTACTTGGGATAGGATCCCCCATGTCTTTTGAAGCAGATGAATGCAGTAGAAAGAATCAACGGGGAAGAATCTTTTGGATTCACCAAACACACATTATCCGTATCCAAAATTAGATTTCATAAACAACATTCACGTTATCAAATGAAGGAGAAATCGTTTGATCAAACTTCATCAACTCTAAAATATTTAGGATAGCACAAATCATATCAAAATTTTCATGAATAATTTCATTTTTTTCAAGGAATGAGATATAGTAATTTAAACTACATTCACATAAGGTAATTCATTCATTCATCATATTTCATGATACATGAATGATAATTCATTATTTATCAATAATGATCATCTTGCATAAAATATAAATTTTATTGATTATGATGATCATTGTTTTAACCACTTTAGGTGGTAAAATAATTTTCATAAAACATATCAGATTATCAAAATTAGGTAATTCAATCATTTCATTTATTTACTATATGAATAGAATCATCCAACTTGGGGGATAAATGAATTTATTGAGATGATATTGATTGTCCACCAGAATATGATAAATAATAAAATTTCCCTTGATATTACTATTAGAGGAACAATAATTGACAAATGAAGACATTATTCAATATATTTTCAAAGGAATTTATTTTATTCTCATCCTTCAGGGATGCAATTTTTTATAAATATTAATAAAATTCATTGTGCTATGTAAATATTTACTATCATCAAACCACTTCTCTTGATATTATTATTATTATTTATTATAAACAAGGACAACACAATGATCATTAAAAAAATATCATATTTACCTCAAACATGATTTATAATAAAATAATGTATATTTTCATTCACTTCAGAAAATGAAATAAATCATTTTCAATAAATATTCTCATTCACACTACGTAAGAGAATAATTTTTTTTGAGTTTTATAGTGTCTTCTAGACAATTGTATGAATATTCAATTCAGAAATTTCATCAATTTCATCAATCTTTAGGGATTAATAAATATAAAATATATTTATGAGTGTTCATCAGGAACACTTAATTTATCTAAAACCTTTTATAATAATAAATAAGTGAAAATAGAAATAAAATAATATGTTATTTATAAATATTAAAAGTAAATATCATATTCATTACGAGCCTTTATAGATCATAATCAAACATGACATATTTAGGGTGAACACAGGAATAAGTGAAATGAACTTTCAAGGTTCATGACACTATTATAGAACCTCGGCTCAATGTATGACATGTACACTATGTCAATCACCGATTACCAAACTTCAACTTGATGTACGATAGGTACGTGATGTTCACCCTTCATCTGCTTCTGATGGTGTTGCTTCATTATTTTAATTGATAAATGATATTTTTCACAAAATTGACAACATTGGTAATTAATCACATTCTCTTTAGGGAATGGAATGAAATTTTCCATTTGTGATTTATTACAGCTCTTCGTAAGCTCATTATTTTTCCCGCAGCAAATGACTAAAAAAATCATATTTATTTTCAGATTTATCAAGTGGGGAGAATGAATGTAACAATATCTTACATAAAAAATAAAAATCACCTTTTATGTAGAACATTGAATGAGTGGAATTGATGCAGACGTGAAAGATTATGTCAAAAGAAGAATGATTATAAAAAAACATGTAACATACATTTTTTCCATGATATTTATCTAATTTGGATGATGACACCATTTTCATGATGCTTAATGTGAAGAAGACAATCTTGATGATAATGTGTTGTGAAATTGACTGAACACTGATTGAAACTATGAATAATTTTAAAACCATAAACACAAGACCAATCATTGATAAAGAACATCGTTGATGGAGAGAGGACCAAATTTGTGTATGATGATGACGATGACAAATGGAAATAGAAATACACGATAAATAGAAGAAGTAGAGAACACAATGTTGATACAAATGTCCACAAAATTTATTTAACCTATCAATATATTTATATTTTACATGAGATCGGATCCAATAGTGGGAATATGGAAGGTTGGCCATTAAGGGTGAAATTAATTAGGAATTGAGGAGTCATTATTATTGTCGTAATTATGACATCCGTTAATAATGTTTCCTAACAATTATTATAAAAAATAATTATGAAAATTAAACAAAACTCTCAATACAATTTAATTTAATTAACCACAAACATTTAATGCCACCATTATTATTATTGTTTAATATAATAATAATTTAAAAAATCTACATTTAATTTTATTAACTCATTACCATTATTATTATTATTATTATTATTATTTATGCTCGCCACATTGACCACACCCAACCACCTCTTTGGAGGTCTGATTTTGGCCGTCATCATGTCCACACTAAATAGTCTCAACCATGAGATCCCACACAAGACCTCCTTTTGAAACCATCACCGTTATAGCGCACGTTGTCACTGCGTGCCAACCGAGAAAATAGGGGTTATCAAAACAATCCAGAACCACCTCCAATCACAAACACAGAACTGTTCACCAAACACCATCCCGCTCATTTATCAATTTGTCAACAAACCATCAATACACATGTCATTCATTAAACCACAATGAATCTAGGGGTTTGATCACACTCAAACCCACCCCATCAATGTCGAATTGTGACTTCATGGTCTAATGATGAAAAAATCAAAGAATGGTGGAGCAAAGACACCAATAACAAAGGTGATAAGCATCATTGGTCAAGTGTTCTTGACCAAAAATTTCATACTGTGGAAATCACGGTGAGAAAAATGACATAACGAGAAATAAATTGAAAGGATAATTTATTTCGATACATGAGCTCATGAAAAGGCTCAATTTAACGCAGATCAAAGAGAGGGAATTGATCATGGTCAATATTTTAATTGTAAGAGAAAAAACCCACATATAACCCGTCCTACCTCTATTTTGGATTGATCAATGATGAAGAACACGTTTTCCAATGATTTGGGGGGAGCCACTGTGTTTTCCACATCTGGATATGCTCGATCTAGGAGTTTCATCATCGTTCGAATTGATTTTCAAATAGAATGGAGGAGGGGAGATTTGTCGCTGGTAGGATAATTATGAGCCAATCATGGTGAATTATTTGTAATTTCATACTTATAGACATTTGGTATAAGTTAAAATAAATAAATAAATAAGTAAATAAATTAATTAATCCACTTAAACACAATTCCAATGAGTGAGGGGTGTGAATGTCTCGCACCGACTAATTTTGTATCATTTCTAGGGTAAACACCGTGTTCCGGACCCAAATGTCTTTAGAAATTTATGATCCAATCCATTTAAGAGTCATCTTGTTTTATTTAATTAACCACACATGCAATATAAAATATATTTAATATTTTTTATAAAATTAATTCCTGGTACACTGGGCCTCAAAATCAAAGCCCTATCAGCACTAAGCTCTGGAAATGTATATATATATATTTTAAAGTCTTATAAGAAAAAAACAGAGTCTCTACAAAGACAACCCATCTTCAAAGAGATCCTTTAGAGAAATTATTAATAAATTTAAGGTGTAGAAGGATGATGGTTTATCATCAGTCTCAATGAAGAAATAAAGTCCATTGAAGGATTACTCCCATCTTAAGCCCACCCAAAGAATCAGATCAATATATCTTTTAGATGTTTGGAATCCTCAGTCTAGCTACTTCAGTTCATTAGTAGATGACTCTGATTGGGATGTTGATTTTGGAGATTGTAATCATTTGGAAAATGATCTTTGATTTTTTCTGTATCTTATTTCTGTTTGAATGAGGGAAGATTTTTCATGCCTGACTGTTCCTCATCCTCTTTGTGCTACTATTTTTTTCTTCTCTTTTAATAAAGAGTCTTTTAACTTGACCTTCTAGTAAGAAAACAAATATTTATAAATATATTTATTTAAAATTAAAATTATATATATAAATAATTAAAAAATTATATTAAATATATTTAAATAATAAATATACAAAAAAGGTCTAGAAAGAAGTAAATCACTTCAAGTTTTATTAAAAGATGAAAGAAAAAGATAGCAAGAGAACAGACGAGGTCAAACAAAGAGACTTTCTCTCATCCGAAAAAGTATTTTAATGACTATAAGCTGAAGGATCATTTTCATAGTCATGGTTATATTCATTCATAGTTTCCCACTCTAACTGTGAATTAGATTTTTTTAGAATACTAAGGATTTCTGCGTTGGACCATTCCATCTCTGGAGTGAGGTTGATCTTTGATGCCTTGAAGAGGTTATGGTAGACACATTACTTGGTAGATTGGAATAATAAATTTTCAACCTTTTTTAGTGGGACTGGAGTTAGACCTTCGCTGTTGATAATATTTCCCTTTCCATTTATGAAAAAATCCTTAAAATAAACATTTCCACCACTGTCTGGATGCTTGATATGTGTGGTGTCCAATAAAACTATTCGTTTCTCATTGTCACTTCCATCATCTGAGATATTAACCCATTTACCAGAAACTCCTGAAAAATTGAAAGCATTCTAAATATCTTGATAATAATTCATTTTCTATTGATCATCAGATTTCATGAACCCATCTTCCTATGGAACATGTCTTGAGAAGTCTGTTGTCAGTGGCTGCCCAATGCAACCTTGCCCTTCAGGCTATGAAAGACCGTCCTCCGGTGCAACACACTAGAAAAGAACCTCATTTGCAGACTCATTCATTGCCTCATCAGGTTGCCGATTATCATCCCGTGTATGATTCCCATCCTCTTGAGGGCATTGATTAATAATAATAATATATTTACAATTATTAGAAAAATAATAAATAACTTTATTATATAAATATAAATTATTATATAAATTTATATAAATATATAAAAAAATTTATAATTATATAAAAATATTTTTAAATATAAATTAAAATAATTATAAAATAATAAAATATATATTTATTATATTTATAATTATATAAATATATATAAATATATATAAATATATATAAATATATATAATTATTTAAATATATATAATAATATAAAAATATTTATAATTATATTCAAATATTTTTAAATATATTTAGTTAAAATTAAATACACCGAGATGGCTCAGTCGTGGATTTGGAAACCAAACCCATGACCCCAAATTTATTAATAAAATGAAAATTTGTAAGGATGGAAGAGGGTCAAGAAAGGCATAAAATGCCCACACACTACTACAAACTGGGTTTATCCAGTGCTAGGGATATAAAAGTACTATTAAAGATACCCTTTGTCTGTGCAAGAAAAAGCGTTATTATAGGGGGTCTTTAATGACAATTTTTTAGTGCAGTTAAAGTGGTTCTTTTATAGTTTTAAAAAAATGTAGTTAAACGTGGCCCTTTATCAGTGCTTGTAAAAAGGTGCTAATAAAATCCCCCCTTTATCAATGCTATTAAAAAATCATTGATAGGGGGGCCTTATAATCATTAGTAAAAAGCGTTGATTAAGGGGATATTTGAAAAAATAATAATTCATTAAAAATAATATATAAACATAAAAATTTATTTATATCGTAATAAATATAATATATTCTTAAATATGTTTTAGATAAGGCTCAATAAGAATTTACACTTAATATGTAAGATATTTAGTGAAAATGGATTAATAATTAATCAAAAAATATTATTAATTAATAATTTTCTAATTATTATCAAGTAATAATCATTTATTAACAATTTGAATATTAAAACATTAAAAAATTAATAAATAATCTAAAATAAGTTGAAACCATAACTCAAACTTTAAAAGACCGCAACTTTTGATCTGAGTGTCTATTTAGGATCTTCCACATATCAAATCAAATATTGCAATGAGATCTATGCCATATAAACCTAGGGAAACTCGATTCACACTTTTTGAGACCAAAAAGGCCAAGAAGGCCTTTAAAACTGTGTTTTTACTTGGGGTACCCCAATTTTTTTACATTCAATGGATTTTTAGCCCTGTTTAAGGGGCACTTATTGCCTTTTCAGTGGAAACTAAATTTATTCCTTGGTATTAAATTCATTTTGTTATTACGGTTTTGATGATTATTACTTTTCAGATTATAATGTTATTTATAATCAAATATATAACAAATATACACATTTTTCATATATTTATACATAAAATTTTTATTTATAAATAAACATTTTAACATATTTACATATAAAATATAATTCTCAATATATAAACCTTATCAAAATAGAAACTATTAGAGTTGGTTCCCTAGAACCAACGTCATTATACATTATGATAAACATCTATTCATTGTTTTGAATATTAATAAACTACTTATCACATCATGATTATTCTTCTGTGTGACATAGTATGTGATAATTTCCTAAGAGTAGCTGTCGTACTAAAAGGTCATAGTACTTCCCCTCTATGATAAGAACTCCGAAGTGGTACGACTTCTTTAATAAATGTTCTATAGCTGAATGATATCATTTGAGGGATAGAAATGATACAGGATATCAGTGGTGGAGACTCAAAGGACTTTGAGGAACATTATTAGGGTGTAATCCATTGGTAATATCCATTAGTATATTATGAGAATGGGGCCCATGAGTAGGATATCCATATTTATACGTGTCATTGAATGTTACTATTTGAGAAGGTGTGTATTGGTCCTTACACAATAAGATTATTTTTAATGAATATTATGAGTCATGTAATTTTATGTATTGTCAAAAACCATGATGAAAAATGTTCACAGTGTGGTGGGACACGTTGGGTTCATCACATGTAATATTGAATTAATGAATAATGTGAGAAAGGATTTATCCCTTCTATTCATTAATGGAAGTTAATATCTCATGCCCATTAATGGAAATGATATTGGATAAATAAATCCATGGACTTGGCATTCTATAGGCGTTTTTTATTTCCAGAAAGTCAAAGAACGAGACACTGAGCATATAGGCTGATGGCATTGACGTGAAACCTACTCGATTAGAGATATTGTGATGAAGGGATTATATTACACAATAAGAATCTATATGAGGTGACATGTCATTGTTGCATTAACTTCTTTCTCTATGAGTTCCTTAGCATGTTACTAGATGCTAACCTTAGACTATAGGATGATTCATCTAATGCCACTGAGAAAGAGGCTTAGAGTGTCACACACTAAGCGTATACAGAATTCGAGTTAAATAATATAATATTATTTATTATATAATAGGTTGAATAAATATTAATCTCTCAAGTGTATTAATTATTATTCATGTATGCTTGTTCACATTTATCCTGACACTAGTTATTCGATAGAATATATTATGCATGAAATATTTAATAAATATTGATTTTCTATTCAGAGAATATATTATAGATTTATTTATTTGTGAATAATTCAGTATTTTTTATTTAATAAATAAATAGGCATTATTCAAGGCCCAATAAATATTGCGTAGGAAATGCAAACATATTTTAATAGTCCGTTGAGAAATAATTTTTTTTTGAATATTATTTAATTAAAATAATATCTATTTTTAATTCTCATGTTAAGTGCATGTCGAGAAACAAAAATAATAAAATTAGTATTTGACATGGGATTTTTCTTTGAATAAATTAACAATTTAGGGAACTTGTGAAATTATTTTATTTTAACCCTACCAAATATAAATAGCCAAATATATTGTTTTCCTCATTAGCCAATTCAGTAGTGCAAAAAAATATTTTAGAATTCTCTCAAGCCTAGAGATCTCTCATCTCCAAGAATGGTCTCATGAATGGAGACCAATCCTCCTCCACTGGATCAAGGAGAACACTTTAGATGTGGTTCTCGTGGGGATGAAAGGTGGACGATTAAAGTGCAAGGATCATCCATGATATCACCAAGGGACTCTTTTAGTGACGTTTGGAGATTCTTGAAATACATATGGAGCACTATTAGAGGAAATATACACTTGGTTTCTACAAGGTAATGATGGTTCACTACAGATCTTTCATCAGAATCATCAATGAAGAAAGAATTCTTTACAAGTAATTTTTTATCTAGTAAAATTAATTATAAAAAAAGTGTTGATCTCCTCCCCCTCAGTTCAAGAGTTATCATCTATTGTCTATTTCTTCAATTAAATTCCATTAATCATGACGTTCATCGTCATATATATTTTGGATTGATCATTGATTATGAAGAAAAAAGTTGGGCACCAACCAATGCATGCTTCTGCTACACCCAGAACCTTAAAGTGGTATCAGAGCTGGCTCCTAATTTTTTATAATTTATTAAAAATCATTGGTCATTTACACATTTGTAATTAGTTTTTCAATTAATTTTTTTTTAATCTGAATTACAATATCTATTTCTTCCCCCATCGTTTATCATAGGTCTAATCGAGGCATTTAATTTTATGATTAAAATAAAATAGAGGAACTCATCCAAATGTTCCAAGGTTTCTTCCCAGAAAAAATAGGATTACTCACATTATAATTAGAGTTACACACTATGTAGTCATGTTCATTTCATTAGGAATTAGTGACTATGTAACTTGGAGTTCACATGGCATGTGGCCTATTGGACACACTATTTACTCCTAAATTTTCACAGTACGATTCACATGTCGAGTCCCTAGGCGAGTACCTCAGATAGATGGTATGAGATGTACATGCTATGTAGATCAGATCTATATTCCATGTACTTATACTAGTTACATATATTTCAAATTTAATTTTTATATTATGTAAACATTGAGACATGTTTTTTTGTGTGGTCATTATGTTGATAGGACACACCATGTGATAGGTTTTAATATTTTAATATATAAACGTTTAATTAATATCTGCATAATGTTAAAGATACGAATATCATGAATGAGTTGTATTACAATTGTTGTCGTATGTGCATTAAAGCAAGACATGATATTGAAATGTAATGTAATTCATGTAATCATTAAGTTCATGCTACACGTTATGAAAGTATGTGACATGTCATGTATGATAAATGTCACATAGAATAAATTTTATATGAGTATAATAAATGTTGGGTAGATTAGGATGGGTATTAACCGTGTCTCCTCCAAGGTACAATTATGTACAATGTTCATTTTAAATGAAATTATCTAATTTGTTTAAAATTATAATAGATGAGAATCTCAATGAAATTTAAATAAGGATTAAGATAAAAGGATTGATTAATTAAAGATAATAATTAATCATTTGGGGATTGATTTTTTCATAATAAGAAAAATTAATAATTAAAAGATAGTTTAATTGAATGTGCAATTAGCTACATTCATGTGGATGATCATGAGCTAGAACAGATATTTTTTATATGACTGGTTTCATTTAATTTATTATTAAATTAAATTGTTGGCATATATGCCTTCTCTCCTTTCCTTATGTAGGGCCTACGTGCCTATGGTTTCTTTTATGTAAACCCCCTTTCTCCATCCCAGCATGTGAGTAAAAGGCATACGTAATGGATAGATCTACAAGGCTATTGGAGGTAATTCAAGTTTGGAGCCAAGGAAAACACCATATGAGTAGATACATAGGTGGTCAGGTGGAAAGCTACAACACAAACCTTAATTGGTTCAAGGTGTTCTTCCCCTAGGTCAATGGTTGTTTATCAACCACTAAATAAACTAACAAATAGTAAGAGCTTATGTTTATACCCCTTCATTATTTTATTTTTTTTCACTTGAATGGTTATTTCATTATAGATGTCTTATCACAATCACATAACTAATAAATTAACAAGCATGCAAGATAAAACTAAAATAAACTAGATTATGCATAAATATTATCTTAATTATGGTTAATCACATAAGTAAATCCCAATTAATATTAAAAATATCGTGATAAATATTATAATTTTATATTTACACATAAAATTATAAAATCCCCCAATAAAAAATTATGTCGGTATAGCCTTCCATTACTTTGGTTAGAATTGAACCACAGTTCAAAGTGAATGACCAAGCAAATTTGGGGTGATTTTAATTATCGAGGAATTATAACATGATATTTTTTATTGAATTTACGTTGTTGACATCATTGGTTGACTAAAAAATAAAGAATTAGTGTAACTAAGAGGTAAAGGTTGAGGTAACCCAATTAATGGATTTCAGGATTGGGGAGTCCACTCATCAGATCAAGGAACTGTGAGTTAATGCACTTGGAATTTATATTTTCTACCTAAAACCATTCAAGTTGCTTGACCAACACATGTTGGGGTAATTATAATGGTAATATGGATCCTTACAACTAGAATTTTGAAGCAGTAAGATATTCCAAATTAAATGGTAAGCTCTATTGAGTTTTGATAAAATAGTAGGAGACTAATAAATATAAAATTTATTTATTTGTCAAAATTTATCAGATAAAGTAATAAAAATCATCTCATCCTATTTTTTTAGAAACAAAAATAAAATGACATCAAACATATTATCGCAATCCCATCTTGATAAAGAAAAACTTATCCCTAGAAAAAATTTCCAATAGTGGAATGGTGCAGACGTTTCATCCTTCGCCATGAAATGTAATGGTATATGAGGGAAGAACTATTACTAGTTGTGCCTGAAAATAAGGTAAGTGATGAATAACTATATCTCTATGGGAAATATCTAAATTATTATACATATTTTCAATGCTTCATGTTATCATCCATATCCTATGAGATTTTAAAGAGACACGAGGATATAGATTCCTATAGAATGATGTATCACCTTCAGGATATCTATCATGAGAAGGTGAGATAAGAGAGGTATGATTTCTCCAATTATTTTTTCAAAAATAATATTGGAGATTCAGTGCTTGCTGGAACTCATGTAATCAAGCTTATTAGATACATTGAACTCCTAGAAAATTTACATATTAAATTCCCTGATGAGTTGTGCACAGATCTCATACGTTCATCACTGCCCAAGACCTTCTCCAACTTTATTGTTAATTAAAATATGAGAAATATTGAGAAGATTCTTCCATAAAATATTATGTTAGTCTTCTAAGAGGATAATGACATCGGGTGTGACAAACCCTCAGTCCTTATGGTGAATAAGAAAATGACGAACAAAGAAAAGGACCCCAAAAATTATAAATAGTCTAAAGCTCTTGAGCACCATTATACTAAGAATAAGAAGACATAGACGTAGAAAAAGTAAAAGAAGGTAGTATTTTTTTCATGTGGAAAGTCTGGACACTAGAATAGGAATTTCCCCTAGAAGAAAGGGAAAGCTAAATGTGCATTCATTATCGAGTGCAATATTTCAATTTCAACACATTCGGTACTAGATACAACTTGTGGTTCTCACATTTGAATAATAATACATGAACCAAGTAGATTTCAAAATATTTTTAGAGGAGAGGTGGATCTTATAGCTTCCAATTGAGAGTGGTTGGTTGCCCTATCCATTGGTGACTACCACCTTTTGTTTTCAATGAGAATGATTTTTGTTTTATGTTATTGTTATTATGTTCCTATAGTTACCAAGAACATATTTTTGGTATCATTCCTATATATAGATGGGTTTATTTTCATATTTGGAAATAAAAGTTTTTTCTCTTATAAGGAAAACAAATGTTATGGTATGGAACATCTAAATAAGGGTATTTATGTATTAAATTACTAAAAACAAGTGTTGGTGATCAATAAAAAATCAAGGTTAAATGACTCATATAACACCCATTTTCGGAATCACCACCTTGTTTATGTAATCAGTAATCATTTGATAAAGATCATTCTAGATGGTTATTTAGACTCTTCTGAGCTAAAACCACCTGATATATTTTATTCTTGTTTACAAGGGAAAATGACCAATCCACCATTTGGTGGATAGGGTGAAAGGGGCACAGAGCCTCTAGGATTCATATACACTAATGTGTGTGGAACATTTCTAGTAGAATCTATAGGTGGATATTCTTACTTCATAACTTTCACTGATGACTATAATAGGTAGGTATATAATTACTTGATTATGTTTAAGTTTTAGTTCTTTTATAAATTCAAGGAATTCAATAATGATGTAGAAAACAATCTAGCTAATAAAATAAAGAAGCTCCGATCATATTGAGGTGGTGAATATCTTGACCAAGAGTTCACTGACTTTCTATAGGAGTTTGTGATTTTATCACAACTAAATCCACCTTATACACCATAGTCTAATGGTGTTAGTGAAAGGAGGAACCTTACCTTTTTAGACATAGTAATATCAATGATGAATCATGAAGATATCACATTATCCTTTTAGAGACATGCATTATAAACTGCGACATGCACATTAAATTGAGTCCCAAATAATGTGACAAATGGAATTCCCTTTGAGTTATGGAGTTGAATGAATATAATTTTATTTCATACATGTTTATGGGGTTTTGATGTATTTTTAAGGCCTTATTAGGTAATAAACTTTCACCCTGGGGAACAAGATGTATCTTTATATGGTATCCCAAGGAAAAAAATGGATAGTACCTTTATAACCCCTCAGATAATAAAGTGATATTTAGTAGACAAGATTTATTTCTTAAGATGGAGAAGATCCTAAAAAAATATAGTGGGAGAATGATTGACATCGATGAAGTAGATGCTGAAGAGACATATGAGTTGGTACAAGGAAATATTCCACCGGTCCTCATGGAATAAGTATTTCTTAAAACACAAATACTACTTTGGAGATCAAGAGAGGTAAGATTACCAGTGAGATATGGTATTCTAGTCATCGAGTATGGTGAATCAATATTGGATGACGATAATGAACCTCTCTCTTATAAGGATATAGTAGAGAGATCATAATATGTGAGATGGAAAGAATCCATGAATTCTGAAATGGATTTCATGTATCATAACCAATTTTGGGTTCTAGTCGATGCACTAGTCGATGTAAATTCTATCAGCTGAAATTGGGTATTCAAGGGGAAACTAGAAATGGAAGGTAATGTAAGTACCAATTAAGAAAGGCTAGTGGCTAAAGGGTTTAAACTGCATCAAGGAATTGACTATGATGAAACCATTTCACCAGTTTCCATGTTTAAATCCATAATAATTCTACTTGACAGATCAGCATACCATAACTATGATATTTTTTAGATGGATTTCAAAACTGCATTCCTTAATGGTAACCTTTGGGAAGATGTATATATAGAAAAACTAGAAGGGGTTTTGACTCCAAGTGATGCCAATAATATTTTAAGGTTTCAAAGATCCATGTATAGATTCACGAAAGCATATAGGTCATGGAACATTCAATTCGAAAAATCCATAAATTAATTTGGTTTCATTAAGAATGATTGTGATTCATGTGTTTACTAGAGGTTTAGTGGAAATTTGGTCATTATCCAAGTAGTATATTATGATGGCGTATTACTTATTGGAAGTGACATACATGTCTTATTGTATGTTAAGGACTAGTTAAACAAGTGCTTCATTATGAAGGACATAGGTGAAAAGGCCTATATTCTAGGAATCAAGATCATTCCTAATAGATCCAAGAGGATCCATTGACTAATTCAAAGTAAATATATTTACTAGATACTAAAGAGATTTATTATGGAATAATCCTAGAGGGGATTGGTTCCTATGTCACATGGTCTACATATTTCTAAGAAAATGTTTCCAAAGACACCACAAAAAAAAGAGAGAATGAGTAAGATACCATAAGATTAAATTATAGGATCAATCATGTATTCGATGTTATGTACTAGAATTTATGTTACCAATGCATTGATCATGGTAGAACGATATCAAGAAGAATTAGCATAACAAAATTGGACTACTATTAAGGATATCATTAAGTATCTGAGAAGAACCAAGGATATGTTCTTGGTGTATGTAGGAGACAAGTAGCTAGCCATCAGAGGTTGTACTGATGGTAGATTTTTGATATATCAAAATGATCTGAAGTGGAACTCATGACATTTTTATTATTTTACCAGAGGAGCTGTGAGATGTAAGTGTTTAAAACAGCTAGTTTCTATTGATTATATAGTAGATTCAGAGTATATAGAGACTTCTGATGCAGCCAAGGAATCCGTTTAGATTCATAATTCATCTAGGAGATTGATGCAGTACTTAGCAGTAAAGAACCTATAAAATTGTGTTGTGATAATACTGGAGTGGTGGATCTTGAAAAAGATCCAAGTTCACACCAACAGACAAAGAATATATTTTTGAAGTATCACCTCTTGAGGGATTTTTATCAAAGGGGTGAAGTTGTAGTGAGAAAAGTACCCACAAAATAGAATGTGGTAGACCCCATGACTAAATATTGATCTCAGCGGATACATGTGTTTCATGAGAGTGATAGAAGACTGAAGGTTGTTATTAGTTGGCTATAGTGAAAGTGGGATATTGTTGGAGTTGGTTCTCTAAAACCAACTTCTTCTTTCATTATGATAAATGTGTATTCATTTTTTGGAATATTAATGAAATAATTATCACATAATGATTTTTATTCTATGTGACATAGTAGGTGATATTGTCCTAAGAGTATATGTCACACTAAAAGATCATACCAGTTCCCCACTATGATGAGAACCTAGAAGTGCTAAGACACTATTCTTTAATAAATTCTCTATAGATGGATGGAATCATTTGAGGTATACAAATGATACAGGCTATCAGGGTTGGATACTCATAGGATATTGAGGTACCTCCTCATGGTGTATACCCTTGGTAATATCTAGTAGGATATTATGATAACGAGACCCACTAGAAGGAAATGAACATTTATATGTGTAATTGGGTGTTCCTATATACAGATGTTTTTATTGGTCATTAGACTTTAATATTATTATAAACGAATATTATGAGTCATGTACTTTGATGTAATAAAGAAAACTGTGATGACAAATGCTCGTAGTGAGGTAGGATATGTTGGGTGTGTGACGAGTAATATTTCGATAATGAATAATGTGAGAGAGGATTTATCTCTTCTATTCATTAATAGAAGTTAATATCTTAGACCATTTGATGGAAATGGTATAGAGTAAATAAATCCTTGTCCATTGTGTTCTATAGGCATGTTTTATTTCTAAAAAGTCAAAGAAAAATGTATTGTGCATATTGTATAATGGCACTGGAATGTAACCTACTTGATTAGAGAAATTTTGATAAATGGATCATATTACATTGTAAGCATCTGTATGAGGTGACATTTCATTGTGGCATGAACATATTCCTCTATGGGTTCTTTGGTATGTTGCTAGATGTTAACCTTGTAATTTAGGCTGCTTCACCTAATGCAACTAAGAAAGAGGCCTAGAGGGTCACACACTAAGTGTATCTAGAATCTCAGTTAAATAATTTATTATTTTTTATTATTTAAAAAGTAGAATAAATTTTATTCATGCACATGTATTAATAATTTTTCATATATGTTTGACCGCATTTGTACAATCTCTTGTTATTCAATAGAATATAACGTGGTTGGAATATTTAATAAATATTTATTCTCTATTTAGTGAATATATTATTTATTTATTTACTATAGAATAATGTAGTGATATTTATTTAATAAATAAATAGAAATTATTCATGATCTAATAAATATTGAGGAGGAAATACAAACCGAGTATAATAGTCCGATGAGAAATAGAAAATATTGAATATTATTTAATTAGATAATATTTAATTTTAATTCACAAGTTAAGAAGCTATAGATAAATAATAATAATAATATTATTATTTGACATGTGGTTTTTCTTGGATTAAATAAATAATTAAGGGCACTTGTGGAATTATTTTATTTTAACCCTAAAAATATAAATACTCAATTTTGTTATTTTCCCATTGGTTAATTCAGCTATGCAAAAGAATCATATAGAATCCTCTCAAGCTTATAGAGCTCTCATCTCCAAGAATTCTCTCAAGAACGAAGATAAATACTCTTGCACTAGATCAGGGAGAACGTCTTGGAAGCGTTTCTCAAGGAGATCAATGATGAGAGACAAAAGTGCAAGGATCTTCCATGCTAGCACCTGTATAATATTTTGGAAACATCTAGAGATTCCAAGAATATGTGTGGATCACCTCTAGAAGAAATCTATACTTGGTTTCTACAAAGCACTGATGGTGCATTGTAGATCTGTCAACAAATTCATCAATGAAGAAAGAATTCCATAAAGGCAATTCTTTCTCTTATTAAATTAATTATAAACAATATGTGTTGATCTCCTCTCTCTTAGTTCCTGCGTTATTATCCATTATATATTTCTTTGATTCAATTCAATGGATCACAACATTCATCATCATATATATCTCGGATTTATCATCAATTATGGCAAATAGAAAAGTTGGTCATTGCCCAACACACGCTTTCGTTGTACCCGAAACCATCAAAAACTAATATAATATAAATTTAAAATAAAAATGTAAGAATATTTTATAGTTATACAATTAATTTATATATAATTTGTATATATATATGTGTGTGTGTCTGTATTGAAAAAGAGATAAATATTCTAATATATGTACAAAAAATTAATATATAATATAAGTAAATAAATAAAAATATGTATAATTATATTTATAGATACAGATATATATTTATATATTTATATATTTATATATTTATAAACACAAAAAACATATTATATATATATGTATTTAAAAATATAAATATATATAATTTTTTTTTAAATATATATATATATATATGGATAAAAAAATGTAACAATAAATATATTAATATATAAATATATAGATATATAATAAAATGGAAAAAATATAGGGGAGTGAAAAATGTGCGGGCGTAGGAGTTGGAGTTATCAAGTTTGAAATTCACCGAAGGAAGGGGTACATGTAGGAGAGTAGAATTATCAAAAGTGTTGAGGGGGGGGGGGCACCCAAAAGTGCTGATAAAAGGGGGTGGGGAGCATTGATAAAATGTTTGGTGCGTTTGAACAAAAAAATTAACCCCCACTATTAAGGTCTTTATCAATGCTTTTTAGCACTCTAAAAGGCCACCATTAACAACACTAAAAAAAATAACTGATAAAGGCTCCCTTTATCAATGATAAGAAAAGCATCGATAAATTCCTCCTTTATCAGTTATTTTTTAGCGCTCTTAAAGGGGACCTTTATCATCACTTATTTCAAGCATTGTTGATTCCAACCCTTTAACATTGATTGCATTATCCGTGCTTCTATATCACTGATAAATCTCTTTTACTAGTTCTGTTAATGGCCAGATTTTTACTTCTGACATTATAAGTAAAGACTCTTAATATAGTAATTCATTACCTTAATATCACTCTAGATCCCAAATTCCAAGGATATATTCCCTTTCCCTTTGAATGTTGACCTCTCCACAAGTGGGAGAATGTTTTTTTTCAAATTGATTTCATTTTTTCTATGATAGAGCTAGATTTATTCAGTTTCAATGACTATTTAATAGTTTAGAATTTGTTATCAACAAACATTGAAGATGGATTCTGATCCAATCCAGATATGGAATTTTGGGTTCTATCATGAAAATTCATGATTTTCTCCATTCCAAAGGACTTCTCTTAATCATCATCAGATAAAGAACATTAGGCCTCACAAAGGGCCCAAATAATACGTATGAAATTTTTCCTGTGCAATATCACATTCATCATATGATTCCTTTCCAAATGATACATATCAATTTTTAATTAGGTCAAAAAATCGGGTGGATAAGACAACTCCACATTCTCAAAACCATTAGCACTCATTCTTGATGGATTGGTAGTTGGATGCTCATCCTTTGTGTGGTCTTGGATCAAGGAAGAATCTCCCATCACTGATGGGGGTCATAGGATTCCATTCTAGATGCACCCACAACTTCTACTAATTTCACCACTTTCCTTTCATATGTCTTTATAGTCTCATTATTCATAAATGATTCTGGTAATGCCTAAAAATGTGGACACTATCCCACCTCCCTTTTTATTCTTTATCTATAGAGAAGTGATTTCCCCAACATCTCCCTTTCCACCATTTCTACCACCCTTTTTGAAGGAAGAAACTCTTGACAAAACAAATTCATCCCGATCATCATTACAGTACTACCCATAGTTTGATACAACAAAATGAGGTTCATCGATGGTAGGTTCAAAAACCTATAGGTTCTGTTCATCACCACCTACAATAGGAATCTGTCCTCCATTGCATGTGGTTTCTCTCCTAGAATTGGAAATATTCTTGAACAGTAAGTATCCTTTAGGATACTGTATGTTCCCTAGATACTACCTCACTTCCCCATCTATAATAGCTTCTCAATATCTAGCATGGGCCTGCTAAAGGAGAATCAGTCAGAACTCAACATGCCTTGATGTGTAGACGGACTCAAACACACACCCTTGTCATCAAAGGTAGAATCACCCCTATGCTAGAGACAACCTACGTTTGAACACAACAATACTTGGATTGAAACCTTGTATAGGAATATATCCAGCATGGGCTTCCACAGGATTATAAAAACCACTAACTACAATTGCAGAAAAGGAAGACTACATCCTAACACTATGAGCCCCAGGGTCCTGACCAGTTCCTGCAGGCGCACTCCCAGACTCCATGGCTCCCATGTCTGATTTACCATCCTCCATATAATTCTCCACAAGTTGTAGTGGATTATTGAATTTACAAATGTGAATTGAGTGACCCATATTATTACAATTTGTGCACTTCAGATTCCTACAATAATTTCCAAAAAATATGCCCAATGTTTTCACACATAGTAAAAAATTCAAAAAGATTCTATGGAGAAATTGAGATTTCAATTATAAATTCAACAACCACCAAAATAACCATTTCAATAATAGGATCTAGAATATAAACCTCAATGAGTACCCTAAAAAAGTGACCAAACATTTCATTCCAAGTCTATTTGTCAAACTTGATGTAGAATCTCATGACCCAAACAATGTACCAAAGGTTCTTTGAGTGCCATAAGAACTAGGTTGGACCCTTTATTCAAAATTAGATATGAGAAATTGTGTTCTTGATATTTTATGGTTTAAAGAATGGATCCCAGTCCTAGATCCTAATAGTGATTGGCTTATGAGACACAATTCTTCACCCCCATTCCATGAATTTTAGATTTTCTGAATGGAAAATGACATGAAATAATTCCTTACCTATGGAGGTCAGGCTCCAATATTTGAAACCCCATATTTGAGAGAGATGACTATGAATCCCCTCAATCATACATGGTATTTTATGAAGAAATGATGTATCCCACGTGATGATAAAGTGTTGAAATTCTCTTATTCAATCATGAAAAATCACATGACCAGACTCGATGAATGAGAGGGTATCATTTTTTGTATCCTTTCTTGAATAATTATTAACATTGGAGATGAATCGACCCTTCTCAGCTTTCCCAGTCATAGTTTGGAATTCCTCTATTAGGTGAGTTACATTCAAATCAGGTTTTCCAAAAATTTGATCCTCCATATTAAATTCAATTTTATCTTATTTCTTCTATAGATTACAGACAAACACATTCATCGGATTAAAGTAGCATTCCCTAGTGAAGACCATCTTGATTCAGATCTAGACTCCATAAGGAGATAGAAAGAGAAGCTCTCAAATTCAAACCATATCCAATTAAAAAATTAAATATAGTTATATTTATATATAATTATATATATTTAAAATTTTAAATTATATTAAATATCTTTTAGAATATTAATTAGTTCTTTTCTATCATTGATAAATTGGACGTTTTTCAAGGATTTTCTATTTTAGCGCTGATAAATTCCCTGTTTATTAGTGACTTTTTAGAAGCACTGATAAATACCATATGCTGATTTATTAATTTATCCCCAACTAACCATTATTCAACCGTTCTATCAAGATCTTTCGAAAGTGAAACCTCAACACCGCTATCTCTCTCCACCGCTCTCCATCCTTTCCACCACATTCCATCACATCCCTCCCTCCCTCACTGCTCTCCCTCCCTCCCTCTCTGATCTCCCTCTCTCAAGATCCACCTATCTTCCTCCCTACACCAATCATTGCCACTCTCCCTCTTTACTGTCATGCATGTTGCCACTCTCTATCCCTACCTCACACTCTTCCTTTCTATCTGTTGCTCTCTCTAAGAAAAATTGACATTCGATATTAAAGTTTTTAAAATTTTTAGTTTTTATTTGGGTGTTTTTTAATATTTTACCAAAGGATTTGACCACCATGTCACTTCAATCGTGCATTAAGAATGAGTGAAATGTTTTGTGATTGACACTTTCCATATGTGAAATTTCACCACCGGCAATTGTTGCCCACCCAAAATTCCCCACTCCTTCTATGACATTACTCAAAAAAAATTTATGCGTCCTATGTTCTTAATAAATAATTATTTGTATATTTTAATTTTATGTTAGAAAATTTTGGTGCATCATCACATTGTCAAAATTATTCTCCTTGAATTAGTCTAGTGCGTGTGAACCAACCAAAAATCATTTTTTATTGTTTGCCTCATTTTTATTCTTCCTGACATAATCAGTGTGTGTGGGTTAAGGATCATTGAATCATTTTTTTATATTGATAAATACTATAAAATATTCATGATAACTTCATCACCATCTAAAAACTATGGAAGGGTAATAATAATGAATTTAAGATCATCTTGGACAATGAGTGTTCAACGATAACTTGTTTATGTTGGAAAAGTTCCATACCTTAATTCACCCCTACTTATGGTGTATTTTCTTTAAATCCCTTATGGATCCTAAAAATAATAATATTAATTAATATAACAATTTTTATATATTATAAAATAATTTTAGTTTATTTTATATAGATATTATAATAAAATTAATATTATTCAAATAGATGTGTTGAGTTCACTTAAAACACATAGACATCCACGTCCTTTAGTTCTTCAGACAAGCACACACACACACACATGTGAAATTTTTTTATGTATAATAAAACTAATATCTTATATATTAATATATAATTATTAATTATTAATATTTATTTAACAATATTAATCAATATAATATTTTTGGATATTAGTAATTAATTTCAACTTATATAATATTCAAATTTCAATAAAATTAATATTAAATGCATTGTATATAATTTTATATATACAAGTATCTATTGAATTCATTTATTACACTAACACACACAAACACACACAAGTCATTGGGTTCTTTAGACTCACACACACACACGCCTATCATTGAATCAATCTGATAATATATATAAATTAGTAATTTAAAAAATTAAACATGAAATATTTAAATGAATTTATAAAATGAACTTATAAAATGAACTTATAATGATAATTTTGGTGATTTAATTTTAAAAATAATATATATTTGTATAATACTTAAATTATTAATTAATATTTATTAATTGAAGTATATTTTAAATCTTTTAAATTTATACGTAGAATTATTTATCAATATAATTATAGATTAATATAATTAATGATATATTTTATAAAATAATTATTAATTTATTTAAAAAATAATATTTTAATTATAATTATTAATTAATAATGTATTTTTATTAAATAAATACAAATTTCTACATCTATAATTATAAATAAATAATATTTATATATATCAGTAATTGTTAATCAATAAAAAAATATAATTATTAAAATTATTCTTTTTAATTTTATAGTTTTATAAATTGTAATATATTGTGAAAAATACATATACATTTATATTTCTCATCTAAATATTATATCGATCATGTAAACAATTTTAATAAAAATGTGAAATCACTTTTGTTTAAACAATTTCCAAAATTTTAAAATTTTTATTGAAATATTTGTATTAGTTTAAACTTTATATAATTTTGTTAGGTTGAAAATTTAATGATATTTTAAAATTGAGGTATGTTATCAGTTATGATCTGTTACTCCCCCTTGACCATATTTGTTTTTAAAGTCCTTGTGTTGATCACCTCTATGTTAGGTTCTTATAGGGGAGCAGTCTCTATTTGGATGTGAATTAGTATAAAGGATGGTATATTAGGTTCATATAATACAGAAAATATTAATTATAACCCAATTTAGTAAAATCATAACCATTAATAAACCAATTATGTCTTTAAAATCACAACCATTAATAATCTTACCTTACACTAATATTTTAATCATAAGATGAACTTTTTCTATGAAATGGTTTTTACGCTTTATTTATATTGTTAAATATTAATATTACCGAATCAAATATGTTGGATATGAATTGAAAATGGATGGATGCCAATTTTATAAAAAATGAGTATAATGATGGGGTGAAAGAGTTCATAATGTTTGCAAAATATCATGCATATGACCCATCTCAAATCCTTTGTCCGTATATACATTGTTTTTATTGAAGAAAAATTAGTCCATAGGAGTTGGAAGAACACTTGATCTATCACGAAATAGACTGAAGTCATAAATATTGGACTAAAAATGGGAAAAATGAATGTATCTAGTTACTGGGATAATATTGAGTTTTATGGATAAACTAGTATGATTACAAGTGTGGATAATGTTTAATAGCACATCAAGGTTGTGATTATAGGTGTGAAGGATGATAAAGATTACATTGAGGAAATGTCATTGATAGTTGAAGATGAACTTTATGATTTTCAAAAAGTGTTTGAGTAGTTAAAGAGTTGTGTAAAAATTCCATTGTAAGCTGTTTGTACTAAATATATAGCATTGTCATACATACCGAAGTTGTATAATTTAAAAGCTAGAAACAGATGGACTCCCACCAGTTTTACTGAACTAATTTCTCTATTGAATGATATGATCCCAAAAGATAATATGCTTACTTTTTGAACATATGATGATAAAAGAATTCTATGCTTAATGGGTACGATCTAAAAAATTATACATGTCTATCCAAATGCTGGTATACTATTTCATAAAGACTACAAGTCACTTAATATATTACCAATGTTTTGCGCTTTTTGATACAAGAATGATGAATCGGGTCCTATGAAAGTTGTATGGTACTTCCCAATCATTACAAGGTTTATGTACCTATATGAAAGTGAGGAGTCTTTATGATAATTGAAGTGGCATGTAGATATAAAAAAGAAATATGGGAAACTTCATCACTCATAAGACTCTCCTCAGTGGTATAGAATTGATCACATGTACCCTGAATTTGGAAACAAGCTGGGAAACCTTCATCATGCGCTATCTATAGATGGAGTGAATCATTTTTGTTTTCAGAGAAATGATATCATTATATGGATGACTATGTTTATAAATTATAACTTACCACCATAGTTATGCATGAAATGAAAATACATTACATTATCTCTTCTTATATCAGGACCCAAACAACAGAGTAAGGATATTGATGCTTATTTTATCCATTGATTGAAGATTTGAAACTATTATGGGATTTGGGTGTTATGTTGTATGATTCTTTATGAAATGAAGATTTCATGTTGAGAGCCATGTTTTATAGGATGATAAATTACATTACTTATTAAAGAAAATATTTAGGATATAGCATTAAAGGAACTCAAGGGTATCCCATTTGTAAACATGATAGATAGTCAATTAGGTTGAAACATTTATTAAAGACTATTTTTCTGGGACCTTGTATAATTCTACCTTGATGACATAATTATTGATCTTGGGTGACATCATTCGATTGTAGTTTAGAAAAACACACTACACCATCTCTACTAATAGGCGATCAAAATTTTGAGAAATTAAAATATATAGAAACTGCCTTTAGTAAACCTTTTTTAGAAAAATATTTCAAAAGCTGTTTGGGGAATGAGTTTGGGTTTTTCTAATTACCATACTAGAAATGTTTTTTATGTTATACATTTTCTTGATGTCATTATTGTGTGATTTTTTTTTGTTATAGTGTCATTGGAACAATACTAAATGCCCTCAGAAAAATGAATTATTTAATTAAGGGTAGGATAGACATGATTGACATGGGAATATGTGAAGTGTTGGCTCAATTGAAGGGATTAAAACACACTTTTCTTCCTCTAACTTCTTACACTCTTTCCAGAAAAGGGATATATCAATTTTGTATCTTCTTTAATTATTTAAAGGTTCCATAGGGGTATTTTTCAAATACTGAGAATATCATGTCAATAACTGATTTACATTTAAAGGGTCTAAAATCTTATGAATGACATGTTCTGATGTATGATCTAATGTCTATATCTTTATGTTGTATTTTTCCAAAGAATTTCTTACATACATTAAAAAACCTATGTTTCTTTTTCAAAGCTATATACAGTAATTTTTAAGACCCAACAAAATTTTCAACTATGGAAAATGAAATTCTTGTCATAATATGTGAATTGGAGATGTTCTTGTAGCTATAATTCATTGATATGATGGTTAAATTTATGGTTCACTTGGTAATAGAGATTCGACTATGTGGTCTTGTACATTATATATGTATGTACACCATTGAACGATATAAGAATATTTTCAAAGGGTATGAAAAAAATCAAATTCGGAAGGAAGGTTGTACTATGAAGTGATATGTTGTTGAGAAAGCCATTGAATTATGTACCGTCTATCTTTTTGGTGTGGAAAACAGTACTATATTCAAATCTCTTCACTCTGGGAGGGTAGTGGGTGAAGGATTTTCTAGAATAGATTTTTTCAAAATCACTATTACAAATTAGGGGTAGGCCCACCATTATGTTTTTCATAATAGTTTAGTGGTCTATTCATATGTTGAAACCCATAATGCAATTCTTAGGCATTTTAATTCATCGAGGTATGAAGGTTGGATATCAAATACACATAATCAATAGTTTATAGGATTGTTTGAAAACTATTTTTAAGGTGTAATCTAAAAATCCAGATTCAAATTTAGAACAAAATCTATGGCTATATAGAGAACCAATTGTATATGCATTCAATTCCAATGGTTTTATAAATAATGCTTATACATAATGTGTAATATCGGCCCGTCCCGGCTCGGAACGGGCCGCGCCTGTGCATCAAAACACCAGGCCACAAACCACTATTCAGGCTATGTTGGGCTAGCCTGAAAAACTATATGTGGCGAGCTGAACCTGGACTTGGGTGGGCCCAAACCATCAGGTCGGGCCAAGCCATAGGCCGACCCTTCTAGGATTTTATTATTTTCAAAATAAAATAATATATAGAGTTAAAAACATAATTTAGAAGTTTATTTAAACATTTATTTTCAATTTTTTCTAAACGTATTTTGAAAATTATTTTTTTAATTGTTTATTTTAAAACATTTTTCTAAAATTTTGTAAAAAAATTTATTTTGAAATATTATTTAATATATTAATTTTAAATAAAAAGAAGTTTTTTTGAATTTTTTTAAACAGTTTTTTAAACCAATATTATAAAACAATTATTTAAAAATATTTTTTGATTCATTTTTTAAGTTTTTTTAAACGTTTATTTTAAAAAACATTGAAATGTTTTTGTAAATATGTTTTTAAACATTTCTTAACTTCTTTTTAAAATGTGTTTTTTATTTTTTTAAAATAACTTTTTTTAAATGCATTTTCTTAAAAGTTTAACTTTATTTTATGAAAAATGTTCCTTTTATTTTTATTTTCTATTTACATTTTACAGATGAATTGAAAAATTTTCCATTTATTATTTAATCATTTTAAAATTTTAAAATTTTTCACCTCATTTGTTTCATAATAAACCCTCAACTGTAATGTCACACAACTATTATATTCATAATATTTTATTTAATTTAATAAAAATCTAAAATATTGACCAATTCAAAAAATAATTAAAGGCCAAATGATTTATCTGAAAATGTTTGTTTAAAAAAATAAGTCTACAATGTTTTTCATGTCGAAATACATATCAATCATTGTTATAAATAAAATTAATAATAATTTGTGAAAATTAAAAAAAATTAATTAGTGTTTGGGGGTGCACAATAGTGGGTGGATATGCTAATTTTTTCTAAATATATTTATACATGTGAATCTATATATATCAAGTGCATTTTGTAAAAAAACTAATGAGGGGATGGGGGTGCGCAGTAGTGTGTGGGTTAATTTTTATTCTAAACAGATTTATATATGTATATATGTATATATAATATAAATAATATATATAATATACAGAAATAGAATTGAAAAAAATAAAGAGGTTGGGGGGACTGTGCGAACATTAGTGAATGAGTTTTTTTATAATATATATAGATATATAATGTTAAATCATTGATATATAATTATGTTAAACCATTTATTTTCTTTTTTTATTTACAATTTATGGTTAAAATGTTGTTCATTTAATTTTTATTAATTTTACATGTTTTATATTGATCATTTCATGCATTTCATAATCACCCTCAACCCTAACATCACTTTAATAATATAATTATAATATTTTATTTTATTTAAAAAAATCTAAAATATAGACCAATTTAGAAAACAATTAGAGCCTAAATAATTTAATTCAAAACAATCGATTAAAAAATGAATCTGCAGCATTTTCCATGTCTAAATAAATATCTATTATAATAATATGTGAATGTTGTAAAAAAATTAATGAGGGGTTGGGGGTGCGCAACAATGGGTGGATATGAAATTTTTTTTCTAAATACATTTATACATGTGAATCTATATATATTATTTTCATGTTGTAAAAAAATTAATTGGTAGGTTATTTTTTTTCAAAATTGATTTATATACATATATATAATATATATAAGCAGACTAGAAAAAACTAATGAGGTTGGGGGGAAGACATAAAAAATAATGAGGTTTGGGGGAATGTGTGAACATTTGTGAGTGAATGTTATTTTTTTGTTAATATATATATGTATATATTATGTTAAATCATTGATATCTAATTATATATATATATTTTTTTGTTAATATATAATGAGTTATTATATATATATATATATTATGTTAAATCGTTGATATATAATTATATATATAATTTTAAATCGTTGATATATATATACATAAAGTCGGGTAATTCTTAAACAGGCACACCGACTGGACCAATTGGTCGTGGAACAGCCTTGGAAGCCTGTGGTAAGGGGTTCAAATATCTCTACCAGTAGTTTCCTGGTTATTTTTTTATACTAAAAGGGATTATACGAGTCGAGATTCGTACAGGCTACCAGGATGAGCATTTTCGGGCCGCCTCGGCCCGCCCTATTTCTTGAATAGGCCCATAACTGACCAGAAAAACATATAGTATGATCCCAACCCGACTTAGGCTTTGCGGGGTTGGGGTGCTTTGGCTTTTGGGCAAGACCCCTAAGTATTTCAGGCCAAAATTACACCCTTAGTTACACATTTTATTAAAATGAACATGATTAACACAGTACCATGAAAAATAGCGATGTTCACTTGTGGCTGAAGCGATGCATGTATCTGGTAATAAGGAAGGAAATCCAATTATTGTGAATATTTCATAATTTGGATTCACAAAACAATATGGGATTTTGATTACACAATATTCAGAGTACCAATTTCTCAATGCAAGTGAGTTGATAATAGGAGTGCTATCTAAATAGATGAATTGTGATTCATGAAATTTGATTTTAGTAAAGAAGGGTATAAAGATGTTTTGTTTATAATGGAATCAAAGGATGTACAAGTATTTTATGATCTAGATCCTACTATATAAAAGTGGTCAATTGTTCGGTTATCTAACAAAACCACTGAAGAGTAAGATATCAATTCAACTGATGATGACCCTTTCAATGGTACATTGTAATCATTTCCCAGTGGTCCCAATGTAGACAAGGTACTGTATGTTAGGGGAGAACACAATGAAGTCATTTGGATACTCAATAGAGGGGTCAAATCCCTTAAACCTTTAAGAAAAGTGTGTTCAATAATCTGGTTATATTTTATTTGTAATATACATTGTGTCACCTCATATTATTATTTGTTCGCTTTTTGATTTATATAATCTAAATCATATATCCAACCAATTTTGTAGACAATGACTTCTGAAAATGATGATTCTCTCAATCATGAGAAATAAAAATTTTCTCAAAATGTTGGTGCTCCCAATGCAATGGAACAACAATCTTCTACACATGCAGACCAATCCATAGGAACAAGATATTGACAATGTTGATGCTGAGGAAATGGTAGAAGGTGAACAACATGTGCCGCAAAAAAAGGAGCATTGTATAATGATGGTGTTATAAAATCTTATTAAGGGGAGAAACAAAGGCATTAAATTCGAGGTTGGATGGAATGCATATGACCAATCTGTTAACTCCATCATTTCCATGTTCAGTAGTTACATTGGGCTCACCAATCCCATGCATGTGCCGATTGATGTAGATTCAGGGAACAATGTTTTTCCTGCACTTAAGATTAAAATTTGGGAATATATTAGGGTGAAATTCTGAAATAATTACTTTATTCTACTAGAAAATAAAATAATGAAACATTTAATTACTCTAAATTATCCCTTTTATAGTGTATTTATAGTAGATGAACCCAAAATTAAATTCTTATTAATTCTCATTGTAATGTCTCACATATGATTTCTCACAATTATTACAAAATTTTACATGAAATATGTTTAAGGGAATATAATCTTGCACCCACCAAATATGTATAAACACCTAATTATACCAATAAGCATGTGATGCATTTATTGGTCATTGTGAGGAGACATCATTTCATGTACATTGTTATTTGTAATACATTTCTTGAAAATACATGTATTAATCACTATGATTAAGAATTTCTAATTTATGAAATAACAAATGAGTGTTGGAAATAAGTAATGGGAAACAAAACCAAAATACCCTTACAATAAAGCAAGGAAGGGGTGAACTTAACTTAAAAAATTTGAACATATTTTAAATCTACCGTAATACTTTTATGTGATATAAAATAACAACATAATTATGTTCCATTTTTTATATATAGATGGATGAATTGAAATCCAACTCCACTTCTATCATGCATCACGTGTTATGGAAGGAATCACATGTAAATAAATAAGGGATACTAATAGATAAGAAAATATAAAAAGTATGGGAAACTTGTGTAAGTATGAAATAATAATTTTATTAATTTAAATATATATTATATAATAAATATTACTTATTTTCCTATATTATTATTCAAAGTAGACACAATAATCATCATTAGATGTACCCAATGAACCAATTATTTTTGTGGGGAGAATAGTATGGCCGCGTTACAGGTGCAGGTTTTGGGGTATCTCCCCGAACATATTTTGATAAAAAAATGAATAGTGGTTAAAGATAATAAAATGGAAGAGTCTTATGCATGAATAGATTATATAGGAGAAAAACTTAATTTTAAGATTTAGTTATTAGAAAATGTTATGGAAAGTAATGTCACAACCTGGCCGAAGCCAGGGCTCAAGCCACAACTACCCCAAGCCCACCTCCATAGGCGAGGGGATGGAAAGAAAAAACAAAGGCATACCTAAAACAGGGAGGCCTTTTCCTAATTACCTGTACTCCAATTCATAACCATAATTATGCTAAAGTGCAGAGGGATTAAAAGTAAAAGATGAAAAATACTGGGGAAATAACCATGCATGTAAAACCTCTAGACACTAAAAGAGTATGGTAATGTAAACTAAAAAGTAAAGGGTAAGAAATACATTTCCAACGAAAAAAATTTCCCAAGACAAAAAAAATGGAAAGTAAAATGATGAGAGCCCAAATCCAAATCTCCAAGATGAAACCACTATATGTGGTCCAAAGAACCATGTATCCCTAAGGTCATGTTACTATTTCATTGGTACTGATTCCTTAACTTCTAGAAATACTTATTATTTCATTAATTTTTAATTTTTAAAGTAAGTTATTATAGTCTCTAAAGATTTTATGTGATTTATAATATATGACATTACTATAATAATGGTGAAATTGCATTGATAAAATTTTGGGTCATTACATTCTTCCCCCCTTTTGGTATTTCTCCCCAAAAATTTCATTTTACATAAACACGTGAGGGTATTTCTCCTTCATCGCCTCCTCTAGTTCCCATGTTTTTTCTTCATACTTATGGTTCCTCCAAAACAATTTGACAAGGTAGGTTGTATTTGTTCATATAACCTTATCACCATAGCTATGGGACCATTCTATAAACTCCATATCAACATTGTGAGTGCATAGAAAAACTTCATCATAACACCCAAAGCCTTGAATTGCAATAGCCTTTCAAATGTGTGGTTTTAAAACAATAAATAATCAATCAATTTTTCTATCATTGTTGATAAAAAAACATAAATCATACATTCAAACCTTGTGAAATTTTCTTCATAGGCTGTGATATATTCACCTTCCTTTTGCTTCAACTCTGTGAATTCTCTCTCTATCATTTTATGAAGTGTTTTTAGGAAATACATATTATGAAACATTATCTTAAAGTCTTCCCACTTCATCTCTTCATCTTTATCCTTTAGTTTGGTGTTGTTAATCAAAGCCCATAATTTTTCGCCCTCTCTATCTAAATGGTAAATAGTTAGAGTCACATTCTCCATCATAGAATAGAAATTTAAAAATATGATCTTATCCATTAATTTGACCCACTTTTCCATGACTAGTGGATCAGAAGATCTACCAAACATCGGTGGTCATTGTCGCATAAAAACCTTGATAGCAAGTTTCTTTCTCTTATGTGAAGGTGGAAGTTCCACATTATTTAGGTTAATGTTCATAACCTGAGACACATAGGTAAGAATCACCATGAAATTTTGAACCCCACATCCCAAGGCATTGGGGATTTCATTTAGGAAATTTCTTCATTCTCTATCACACAGATTTTTGGCCTTGTTTCTATGGGTTCATACCATTTTCTAAAATAGAAAAAGTTAGAACAAAACTTAATTCAACAAGTAATGAATAAAAAAATTATTCTATCGGGAAATTAATTGTAAAGGAATATATTGTAGGATCCCCTATTTATAATTTTCTGAAACAAATCATCTTGGGTGATTTCTTATACTTAGTATCATACTAAGGGTTTTCACTAAGATTGTCTAATCCTAATTCCCAAATTAATTAAACTGTGAACTGATACTAACTATAGAGACAATACTTTTATTACATAACTTATTAAATAATTTTAAAGAAAAATAACATAAAATCATTACACATCCTGGATCCAAAGGTTTAGTGTTTTGGGAAAATTAGGACCATACATAACATTTTCAAAATTAAACATAAACCTTTGTTTAATTCCTTATTCTATTGCTTCTTATTGGCCACTATGTTCTCCTTAGAACATGTAATCACCTAAGGATATACATCAAATAAATAGGTGAGATAAAATCCCAGTAAGAGGATAGATAAGAACTTAAATAAATATAAAATTGGCTGAGAAAAATAATTATCTTCGTAACATAGGCATAAGATCATAATCGTGAGAGGAAGCATTAAATAAAGGCTTGGAATGTGGAAATGCATAAAAATGAAACATCATGACTTAGTGGTCAACTACCACACATACTTCACATTATCTCATGAGAAACATCACATTACCCAATTAATTGTAGGACTATATAATTCTAGGTGCACCCGATACATCATATCATTTACATGCACTATATAATTTCAGGCACACCCGTCTCATCATAACATTTAAATTATCATGCATTCCACATAGAATGTATATCAGTATTGGACATAAAATAACCCATGGAAATAAATGGGTTTAATTTCATAAATTAATATTACTGAATAAAATTATGGGTTCCCAAAAGAGATAGGTTAAAACATACCTGATATAAGATTCATTAATTTTGAGTGAAGAATAAATAATCTCACATGAAGTAAAAGTTGTGTTTTTAGAAAGAAGAGATATTTTGGACAAATCTTTGAATTTATCATAAAACCAGATTGGTTATATTTATAGCCTATAAAAGATAAGATAATGATAAATAAATTATATAAAAGGAATATTCATACTAAAAATGAGGTGAAATTCAGAAAACCCAATGAAAGAGAGTTGGGTTTGAGAATTCCCCTTACCTTATGTCTGAATACACTGTTCTCTTTAATATCCATGAAAATAAAATTAATTACATTAACTAAAAAAATAAAAAAAACCTTTTATACTTGTATGTTATTCATTATAGTTTTATTATGTTCATTTATGGTCTTTTAAATGAGTTATATAGTTTAACTTCATTGTTTAAGTGTGTTCATTTTCTTGGTTTTCATGATTGGTTTACTTGAATACGAATATAAAAGTTTATGTAGAATGGGTATAATTATATAGAATTGAAAATATATGTTATTAAAAGACGTAATTAGGTTTAAATGAATATATATATCATTTGGTTAAATGGAACGATGATGAATCATTAGATAAATAGTTAATAATAATCATTATTTTACTTTTTGGAAGTTTTTTGTCACAAGAAACTCGATTTGTTTTATCACTTAGTATTATGTAAATATTTTATATCTAGAACATAAAAAGGGTTATAATGTGTATTTTATAGTATGTAACAACCATTATAGTTTTCTTATGAACATAATTGAAGGTATTAAAGGAAAATGAAAATGCATCATCCACGATGTCTGTAAGTTGACACATCACGAGTGATGATTTCATTTGTAGAATAAAAGAGAGAGAGAGAGAAAGGAGTTTGATGATTAATATTACACTAACATGTTATAATTCTAGTATTTAAAATATACTAGAGATATCCTGAACATTTTGATAGAGGATGTGGGTAGAGGATAAGAAAAGAAAAAGAAATTAAAATAATTTAAAAGAAAAAGGAAGAGGATTTTAGCTCTTAAATATCTCTCATTGAGAACCTCCTTAGGGAAATGGTCAGGGTCTTTTGATGAGACCAAGGGATCCTGGACATGGGGGAGGGGATTGGAAAGATACGTGAGTAGAATTTGGAAAAGGATCAAGGATTGAGATGTGTGAGTAGAATAGGTGGCGTGGGGTTTTATTTATTGGGGGGAAAGAGTTGTTTTCTCATTATTATATTCATTAGTTTATTATTTTGGATCAATAATTTGAATAGTTTCAGACTTATGAGTAAATATATTAAAATAATGAATTAAAGTTCATGATTTTTCTCATAAAACATCCATACATCACATATATCCCCATTATTCATGTATTTATATTTTGTCATAAATTATCGTATTTTTCTATTAACCAAAAAATCAAGTATTTTATAAAAATCCCCAAAATTCACCGAAACCATTTTCAAATGTGTAGAATTAAAAACCCCCCATTTTATGAAAATTATTTTTGAAATATGAAAAGATTAATTTTTAATTAAAGTCATCATTTTGTTAGAAAAGAGAGATTTTAAAATTATAACTTATTTTATAACACTTTGAAAAATTAATCAATGTCTCATAAAATTATCTGAAAATCATAAGACATCAAAATATTAATTTCTAAAAATATTTTATGAAAATAAATTTTCTTTTAAATTATTTAATTAATCATAAAATTGTAATTAAATATATATGACTTACAAAAATACCAACAATTAATTATTAATTTTTAAAACATTTGTTTACCTATACTATGGTATTATTATATCATACTTTCATTTATAAGATGCATAAATTTTCTTTATATTCTCACGGGTGATGTTACTATTCATTTGACCGATTTTCTATTCACAAGGGTCATATTACTATTCCTAAGGTCAAGTTATTATTTCATTGATATTGGTTCCGTAACTTCTAACAATAATACTTATTTAATTATTTCAATATTTATAAAGTTTTTATTATGGTCTCTAAGTGATTATATGTTATTTGTACTATATTACCATACCATAAGAAGGGAGAAATTCCACTGATAAAAGTATGGGTCGTTACATTTTCCATCCAGTAAGACCTTTTCTTTCTTATTCCTCCATACCCATTCCTCTACCTACCTTTTATACATGATTATATGTATCCCACAGACCCTAAAATTGATGTTTTTCTATTTCTATGGTTTGGGGTTGGTCAAAATTATGGGCTTTATTTTCTAGTGCTTACCTAGAGAATGTTCATTCATATATAATCATTCATGATTATAGGTGATTATTTTCTGTACAGTTTTGAAATGTTTTCTAAATGGATATACCTAATTTAAGGTCAGAATTTTGATTTTTCCCTTTAAAATTTTTATTATTGAATTCATTATGGTTTCAATTCAATAATTTTTTTGGCTAATCCTATATGTAATAGTTTTGATGGATTTAGTAATTTTTTAAATGGTGGGATCACTGATCATAAAGGTTTTAAATGGTTATACTTATGATATAAATGAAAATTTTAATCACAAGCGTTTTTATATAACTAATTATCATGTTGTTTAAGTGTAAAGGGTATTTTACAGTGCTTTACCCCATTTGGGTCATTGATTTGGTGAAAGTGTTTTTTTTCTTTTGAAATGTCTTAAGTCAGTGGAATCATGTCAGTTTTTATTTTATTTTTCTATTTTTGATTTTAATGTTGATTGTGTTTAAAGAGGCATTTAAAATTTGATTTCAATATAAAATTTAGTGGAGTGTCTTACCAATCAAAGATAAATTTTTTAGAAGCCCTATTTGGAACCTTTTACGATTTTATGACTAGTGGGTGTGTGAGATCCTCAAGATGTTCCTTTTATTGTTTGACTATATGGTTGGTTATTTATGTATGTGGTGAATAAGTGATGGATCTCATTATGGGTATTTTTTACAAGAGTGTAAGAGGTGATATGAGATTTATTTTTACTATTTTATTTTGGAAATTGACGATATGTTATATCTGGTCTGCGGTCACTAATTCTCTTTCTCTGTCATCTCATGCTCTTGTCTTCATCTTGATACCCATTCTATAGGCTAAAATATAGGTGAAGGAATTCTGAAATTTAAAAATTTGTTCGCATATTAAAAAATAACTTTCAATTGGTTCTTAATTTTTACTTGGAAGTTCAAGTAAAACTTGAAATTCAAAGTGTTGATAAAGTGATTCAAGTTTACTGTTGAATAAAAAATCTTGGTATGAAAATATATTTTGATATATCCAAAGTGTTTCAAGTTTATAATTTTACATATTTATACAATTTAAATTTTATACTATACTTTTATATTTTTATTCTTTTATAAATGTATATGATTTTTTTAAATTTTATTATATATCATATTTACATATATAGTTGAAATATAAAATTATATTAATTATATATACTTTTATAGTTTCTAGATTTATAAATTAATATATAATTATAATTTTATTCATTATAAATTATTATTATTTTGTTATTTCATAAAATTTATTTTTATATATTATAATTGTATAACTTTGTAAAATTTTAAAACTATTTACTTCTATAATTTATGAATAATTTTATAATGTATATATAATTTTATACAGTTTTATAGGAAAGGATAGAGGTCAATGAATGAAGGATATATTTAATTTCATACATTTAATATCATGTAGATTTATCTCAATATATAATAATAAAAAATCATTCAATATTGATGGAAAACCCTTACAATTTGGTTATAAAAAAATGAAAAATCAGTCAAAGATGTTATAGGGTAATATTTGGGTGTTTAAGAATGATAGAGGGGGGGGGGGTTTAAATTGATAATGCATAACAAATACATATCTGTACAGTTTTTATGTATTTAATAAAAATAGGCTCGTATAGTTAACACACATGGATAACTAATCATGGTTTGGATTATGTGAAGTTACATTCCCTATTCCTTAACCATACATGGTTTGAAAATAATGCTCATAGATTTTTCATGAGCCAAATACTATTCCAAATTTCTATTCCTAGGTGACCACCATATTTCATGTCTTACAACATACTCAAAATTTTATTCTTCTATCATTATAATTTCCATCTTAAACATTTAATTTTTAAATTATTGATAGATCATTGGGCTAAAAAATTATTTATTTATAGGTCTACACCAAAAGTTTGTAGTGATAGAGCAGGGTTGAACCTAAGTGAATGTGAGGAATTATTTTGTGTCACTCGGACAACTCCTTATTTCAAATAATCCTCCACTAAAGAAAATCCACTGCCTCAAATCCAATCAAATTCGATAAATTCTACTACTACTACGTGTAATGGTGTTGTCTCCAAGAAAAAAAAATAAGGTGAACAGTTTTGTAATTTTAATTTAGATTTCAAGTGGATTCCAAGTTTCTTACAATTGGCCTCTATTTTATTTTTTTAGAATATTTTTTAATGTATTTGAATTATATATTTCTAAAATTCATCTATCAGTGTGTTTCCTTCCTTTGACTCTTTCCAGTTTCAACCTATAGTAAAATTATCTACAACATCGTTCACCAAAAATAATTTACAGTGCAAGAAACCTTCTCATTTTTTAGCACACAGATAGGTTTTCTTGATTATCTATCCTCAATAAACTCAGAAACCATTCCAAAAAACAATTTTAATTTTTTTTATTCCCTATTATTCATTATACTCACGCAAATCCATTATTGAAATGATCCATATTGAGTGATGATAATCCAAAAATAGACACCTTATCCTTAACATATAACTATCTTCACCTCTTATATAATATATATTTACAATAACAATATTGAAACGAAATGTCCCTAAATCTATCCAACAAATAAGATGTCTTTCACGACCTTAATACTGCAAAAGGTTAATTAATGTTTAACCCCATCAAAAATACTAAACCTACATTGCATGTAACATCACATGAATGGTTTAAATTAGATGAGTCCTCCAGAGCCACATCTTCTCTCTGATTTGGTGTTGGCATCTAAGGGGATGGGTTAGAGGCAATAAAATGCAATAATAACTATCATCATCATCATCAGATTCATCTCCCAAATAGTAATTACTGCATTTTTTTTACCTCAAACTCATCCCCCATATCTTCTATATGATTTCAAGGGTTAACACGTACCACCGGTGGATTAATTCATTTCTTAAATTCAATTACACATTTCCTTAAAAGCATGATGATATTATTTGAAACATTCAAATGTTGGTTCCCCTTATTTAAAAGGCCCCTTTTTGTGTATTTATTTTATAAATTATTAATATTACTTAATCAAAGTGGATGGATATGAATAGATAATGGATGAATGTCAATCCTATGTCAAAATAGTAGGAAGATGGGGTGAAGTAGTTCACCATGTTGATAGAAGATCATGCATATGATCCTTCTCAAATCAGTTTTTGTGTTTGAATTGTTGTTATTAAAGAATAGTTAGTCCAAATGAGTTGGAAGAACACTTGATCTATCATGAATTAGATTTAAGTTATAAATTTAGTAATGAAAATTGGTAAAAGGAAAATCTAGCTAGTTACTGGGATAGAACTTCATTTTATGGTTCATCTAATATGATTAAAAGTATAGAAAATGAAGAAGACTACATCAAGGATGTGATTATATGTGTGAAGTATGATGAAGATTGTATTGAGGAAATTAATATGAAAATTTAATATGATCTTAGTTATTTTCCGAAATTGTTTGAGAAGATAGAGAGTTGTGAAAAGGAATCGTTGTATATTGGTTTAACTAAATACACAACATTATTAGCCATACTGACGCTGTATAATTTAAAATATAGAAACAGATGGAGTGGCTCCAGTTTTACTGAACTACTTGATATCTCTAATGATACACTTCCAGAAGATTATGAGCTACCTTTCCAAATATATTAATCTAAACGAATGATTTGTTCTATGGTCATGATCTATGAAAGAATACGAGTTTATCCAAATGAATGTATACTGTTTTACAAGGACCAAAAATCATTTAATGAATGACCAAAGTGCAGTGATTCTCGATACAAGAAAGATTAATCAGGTCCTAAGAATTTTATATGGTACTTTACAATCATCCTAAGGTTTAGGTTCTTATATGGAAATGAGGAGGCTATAAGGAAATTGAAATGGCTCAAAAATAAAAGAAAGAAATATCAGAAACTTTTTGACCTAATATACTCTCCTCAGTTGAAGAGAATTTATCATGAGTATCCTAAATTTATAAATGATCCAAGTAACCTTCATCTTTCATTATCTACATATGGAGTCAATCCTTCTGGTTTTCAAAAAAAAAACTCACAATACATGGCTAGTTATGTTGGTAAATTATAACTTTACACCATAGTTATGCATAATATAGAAATATATTGTATAATATGTTCTAATATCTGGAATGAAAAAAATGTGTAATGATATTGATGTTTTTTAGCTCCATTAATCAATGATTTTAAATTATTGTGGGATTTAGGTGTTACGTTGTATGATGCTTATAGAGATGAAGATTTCACATTGAGAGCCATGTTGTATGGGATGATAATTTATTTTCCTGCTTATGGAAATTTTTTATGTTATATAATTAAATTTACTCAAGGTGTTTCCATTTTTGAATAAGGTATATAGTCAATTAGGTAGAAACATTCATCTAAGACTATGTTACTAGGACATCACAGATTCCTACCCCGATGACATAATTGTCAATCTTGGATGACATCATATGATAAGAGTTTAGAAGAACATACATCACTATATCCACTAACAGGTGATCAACTATTTCATAAACTAACATATATACACAATACTTTTGGTAAACCTTTTCCGAAAAATCTTAGGAAAACCGGTTGGAAAAAGAGATCAGTTTTCTTTAAATTACCATACTGTAATTGTTTGTAAGTCAAAAATATTCTTGATGTTATGTATGTTGAAAAAATGTATTTGATATTATGATTGGTGTATTACTAAATGGACCCACCAATAAAAGTATGAAATTAAGGCTATATTGGACATGATTGACAAGAGAATATGGGAAGAGGTGGCGCTAGTGAAGGGTGAGAATCATATTTTCTTCCTCCAGCTGCTTACACTCTTTCTAGGTAGAAGAGATATCTATTTTTCATCATCTTAAATGATGTAAATTTTTCGAAGGGGTATTCTTAAAATATCAATAATATCATTTCAATGAATGATTTAATGTTAAAGTGTCTAAAATCATATGATTGTCATGTTTTGATGAATGATCTAATTCCTCTTTATTTTCATTGAATTTTTTCCAAGAATGTCTATCATAAATTAATCAAGCTCTTTTTGATTTTCAAAACAATACGCAGAAAAGTTATAGGCTCATTGAAATTTCTAAATTGGGATAAGGAAATTTTCATCATATTATGTGAATTGGAAATGTTCTTCCCCATAGAATTCTTTGATATGATTATTCACTTAATGGTTCACTTGGTGAGAGAGAATTGACTTTTTTTATTTTACATTATAGATGGATGTACCACAATAAATGGTATATGGATATTTTCAGTGGGTATATTCTAAAATCGAATTCATCTAGAGGGTTATATTGAAGAGTAATATATTGTTGAGGAAGCCATTGAATTCTGTGCTGACTACCTATCCAGTGTGGAAAGAATTGGTCTAATGAAATCTCATCACACTAGAATACTTGTGGTTGAAGGATTTTTTAGAAGATATCATGTCCCAATCAATATTATAGATTTGGATCACGATAACCATTATGTTTTTTATAACAGTTTATTGGTTATCCAATATGTTGAAACCCATAAAGAATTTATTAGGAATTTTAATCCATCAAGGGATGAAATATGGATATCAGATACACATAATCAATAGTTTATAGAATGGTTTTGAGACCATGTTTTTAAGGAGTCAGATGAAAATCCGAATTCAATTCAGAACAACATTGATTTCTAGAAAAAGGAATAAGTGTGTATCTATTACCTTATAATGTTTATTTAATTAATGGATCTAAATTCTATAGCAATAAACATGATGGAGACCATACCATGTAAAATAATGGAGTTACACTTGTGGATGATGCAATTCATGTTTTTGGTATCATGGATATAAATCCAATTTATACGAATATTTAATACTTTGGAATCCTAAAATAAAAATCGGTGTTGGATTATTTAACATTCCACATTCAATTATTTTAAAGTAAGTGGGTTTATAACAAGAGTACTATTAAAATATATGAATTAAAATTCATGAAAGTGGATTTCAGTAAGGAAGGGTACAAAGATGAACCATTTATAACGGGATCACAGAATGTACAAGAATTTTATGCTCCCAATCCCACAAACCAAAAGTGCTTAATTGTTCTATTATTGAACCAAACCACAGATGTGTCTTATGAAAATTCAACTGAGAATGATATTTTCATTGGGATGTTGCCTTAATTTCATATTAGTCCCAATGTATATGGGATTTTTTATGTTAGAGGAGACCACAATTAAAATATTTTTACACTTGATAGAGGGGTCAAATCCCTTCATCAGTTTAAAAAAGAGTTCAATAATAATCTTACAAATTTTTGTAATATAAATTATATTACCTCATTTTATTTTGGGTTTGATGATGTATTTATGTAATCTAAATTAATCTTTAAACCACTTATACAGATAATGACTTCTTCACATGTTGATGTTCCCAATCCTAAGGAAGAACAAGTTTTCATCCTCCTGCTGCTCTTTGTGGCGAGGAACATTAACCTTCTCAACATTATAATTATACCAATATATAGGAACAAAATATTGTTGATGTTGAACTTGAGATAACGGTAGACAATGAAGAACTGATGTTGTAGAAAAAACAAAAGCACTGTAGTGTTACAGTGTTATAAAAAATTATTAAGGTGAAAATAAAAGCATAAAATTTGTGTTCTGATGGAATGCATGTGGCGATCATGTTAACCCCAACAAGACCATGTTCAGTAGTTATATTGGGCTCATCACTCAGCAGTGCATGCTGATTGATGTAGATTTGTGGAACCGTGTTGTTCTCATTCTTAAGACACTAATTTGGGAAGAGATTGTGGTAACATTATGATATATTTTTTTTATTTTACTAATTTTAATATAATGAAGCATTGAATTACTCTTAATCATCCCTCTAAAAGTTCATTTATAGTTGATGAATCCCACAAGAGATTTTTATTAATGATTTTTGGATGGATTCATAGAGTATTTCTTATAATTTTAATGACATTTCATCTTAAGGTTTTTGAAGGTAAAAATAAGCATGCACCCACCGCTTATGTATGGACACCTAATCGGCTAAGAAGCGTGGGATGCATTTACTAGCCATAACGGGGAGATAACATTTTAGGTACACTATTGATGGTAATACATTATTTGAAAATATGTGTATTAATCACATTGATTGAGAATTTTTTATTTATGAATCAAAACATGAGTGTTTAAAATATGGAACATGTAGAAAAACCAATGTACCTCTATCAAAAATCAAGGATGGGGTACAAGCATTTGAAAAAAAATCAGTATGTATTTCAAATCTACCATAATAATTTTATGTGTCATGAAACAAAAAAATAATTATGTTCCTCTATTTATATGTATATTTATGAATCCAAATCCAAATCCACTTCCATCCCCCATCATGTGTTATAGAAGGAGGCATGTGTAAAAAAAGATAAGATACTGATAGATGAAAACACTAAAAACATGTGGCATGCATGTGTAAGTATGACATAATTAAAATTTGTTTTTATTTAAATAATTATTATATAAAAATGAGTACTTATTTTTCTATATTTTCTATCCAACTAAGTCACAATAATTATCAAAACATTTACTAGATGAACACTTACTATCAATGGACTTGAATTGGATAAAATAGTGCAGCTGCGTTAGAGGTGTGGGTTTTGGGGTGACACCCCAAACATATTTTGTGAAAATAAAATAACATGAGGATAAATATAAATAAAATAAAGAGATAAAAGAAATTTTAGCTACCATTGAAGAAAAAATTCATTGGCAGACTAAGTTTCAAGAAAATGATATGGGGGAATGTAAAGAGAAGAAACAACTCAAGAACAACCACTGCATGAAGTTCCTGCCCCACCCCCACCAGCTTTGAGGTGATTAATTCCCCTCAAAGAGAAATCTTAGATGAGGTAAAAAATATTATCATAGTTATTTATATGAAATGTGAATCATGAAGACACTGATAACTTTATTATACTGATATTCTACATGGTGAAAATGATTTTGATTTATATCTATCAACATCTAATCATCACCTTTTAATGATGGATACTGTGTTCAATATCCACAAAGACACTCTACACAAGAGACAAAATCTAATAGGTCATGTGAGAGTGGATATTAGAATAGCTCATGAGATGAGCTTTGAGCTACATATTCCACATAATGAAGTAGATATTCATATAGTTTACCAAGCTATTGGAACTTTCATAGCATGTCAATTAGATCTTGTAAAAAAACATGTCAATAAAGAGGTATTCATTTCAAATTTATTTTTCATGCTATACCTTTAATAATTAATGAAAAAAATACTTGAACTAATAAATGCTATTATATATGGAGAAAGGGATGGAATGAAAAGAAATGTTGAATAAAATCCATCTAAAGGATCAACCAACTGATTAAAAAGTTCTTCAGAAAACACATTTACCCTACTTATTCAATATCTACATTTTCTAACAATTAATGTTCATGAGAATACAAATTTACAATGTTTTAGTAATCACATAGTTGATTTTAAATAAAAGATGTATGTAGAGGATGTTACATACTACATTTATCTTGAGAATTTAAATAAAATTTATTACTATAAATGGCTGGGATTCTCAATTGTAAAAGTATACATGATGTGTGTTTTCATGACTTGTTTTTCCAATAGCTGATATACTATGTTAATAATGACTAACAACATTTCATATTTTTTAGTAATTTATATGAATAAAAATTGAAGGTATTTCCCCATGAACATACATTTGGATTCATTAGTCCTCACATCACTTCTATAGAATAAAAATAAATAGAATCAATCAAATGAATGAAATCATATCAAAACTAGACATATTGTTTGGAAGAAAACTTTTGGATGACAAACTATTATTAATACCAATGATGTAGGGGTAAAACTCTACAATTTAATCATATAAAATATATTTTCATTTCACTCATTTCTTATTCCTTTTTGTGTTTTTAAAAAACATTGGATGATCATTGCGGGCAATTTGGATACTCCAAATATTTAATTTCTAGATTCACTACATGGATACCCAACAAACCGACTACACATGATGAATATTTTTCAAGTTTTAATACACTACATCCAAAGGTTTAGAACTAAAATTCACGTTATATATTTTATATTATGTATTAATGAGAATTCAGTTATGATTGGGTGGTGTATAAAAATCATGAAAATAATGGCATGAGAATAACCCATTCTCACAAGGAGCCTGATAAGTTCTACAAGCGGACAAATATCAGTGTATATATAATAATATTTCAATATAAAAACACATATCAAAACAAATTATTTATTTTTCAAAATATTTTTGTAGTTTCTAAAATAAACAAATGGAAATAATTTTTCAAATTATGTTTCTAAATTTATGAGTGGTACGATATTTCATCAAAAAACTATCATCCATGAAGTGGTATTTTCAAAATTAATAACTATTTCATTTAAAATATTTATTAATACTTTATATATTAATATTTTTCTAATACTACTATGGATGTAAAAAATTATCATATTCACAAGATGACATAGATTTGTTTATAAATTAATGGGCAGTATACCTGATGAAAAAATGTGCACATATATCATGAATATGAAACTTCCATACAAGGAATGAATTGTTTAGTATTTATGATTACATTATTTATTTTTATTATTACTCACATATGATTTTTTTCATGTAAAGGTGAATTATTTTTCTTGATTTTGGGTGGTTTGTAAAATGTTTCTCATGATCATGAGAGTTTGGACTTTGAGGATGCAACTGAGATAATGAAAATAAGGAAATGGTTCACGAATTTATACAACCATCATGAAAAGGTGGATTTATACTACATTTTTATATTCATTTTTATTCATTTTATCTAATCTTTGTAAGTTGATTTATTTATAGTTTTTATCTAATGCTTATTTAGTTTTTTTATAGATCTTTTGGGAAGTCAAATTTTTATATCAACCATCTGCCCCAAGCCACAAAGGGATAACATTTTCCTTTATACCAATGTTACAATGTTTTCCATTTCCTTTCTTTGTCAAACTTCCAACACTTTAAATTGAGTTTTAGTTCTTAGCCAGAAATAATTTTATATTATTTAAAAATAGAAGAGTATAGGAAGGTTTTTTAGATAAGAACATCGATTCAATATGCTGTATTAGTAGTCCGACAATGAAAGTAAATGGGTCAATGTTATTGATATAAATCCAAGTTCATCTTTTTATTTAAAATTGACATTAATTTTATTAAAAAAGACAACTGACATATTCAAAACTATGTAAATGCATTTATATTATTTTTATAATTTAGTAAAGTTATCCATAATTAATTTTAATGTGTAGGAAAAATCCATACCTTAATATGACTCATGGTGTGACTGATATGACTCAAAGTGTGTATTTTTATATAAAATTGATATTAATTTTAGTAAAAATGACAAGTGACATACTCAAAATAGATCTATCATGTTTTTATTGAATTTATACTTTTGAAAATTGATTTATAATTCATTTTTGACATGTAAGAATCAACAACACCTCAATCAGATGCACGATGTGACTGATATGTCTCCATGTGCATATTTTTATTTAAAATTGACATTAATTTTAGTAAAAAAATAGTAATATAATGAAAACTAATAAGATACATTTAAATTGTTTTGATAATTTATGAAAAATATCCATAAGTCATTTTTGATATGTAGGAATCAACCATACTGCAATCAGATGCATAGTGTGGATGGTATGACTCAAAGTTTCTCTTTTTATTTAAAATTGGAATTAATTTTGGTAAAATTAACAATTAACATACCATAAACTAATAAAAATAATTCATATGGTTTTCATACTTTTGAAAAATGATTTCTAAGTTATTTTTAATGAGTAGGAATAAAATCACACCTCAATCTGATGCACAGTTTGATCAGTACGACTAAAAGTGGCTATTATTAGATTGAAATTGTCATTTTAGTTTAAAATTCATGTCACTCAGTAAAAACTAACCAAATGTGGATTGATTGTATTAATAATTTAGAACAATGAATCATAAGTCATTTTGACTTATTAGAAGTAGTTTCATATCAAACCAACACATGATGTGACAAATATGACTCAATGTGCGTGTTTCTAGTTTATAATGATGTTTTAGTAAAAAGAACAAATGACATACTGAAAACTAAGAAAATATATTTTTATTATTTTGATACTTTAGTAAAAACATTAATAAGTTATTTAAGTCATATAGGAATCAACCGCACCTCAATCTAACATATGGTGTGACTAGTATAACTCTAAGGGTGTCTTTTTATTTAAAATTGAAATTAATTTTAATAAAAAGAAAATGTGACATACTGAAAACCAAACAAATGGATTCCGATTGTTTTGATACTTTAGTAAAATTAACCATAAATCCTTACTGATGTGTAGTAATAAACCACACCCCAATCTGATGCATGGTGTGACCGGTATGACTCAAAGTGTCCATTATGAATTTAAAATTGACATTTTAGTTCAAAATGTGTCACTCACTAAAAACCAAATAAATATTCTCCAATTATTTTTATAATGTAGGAAAATGATACATAAGTCCATTTTGACATGTAGAAAGTAGTCTCATGTCAAACCGACAAAGGAAGTGACAGATAGGACTCAATGTGCTTGCTTTCAGTTTCAAATGATATTTTAATAAAAATAGAAGTGACCTACTCAAAACTAAGAAAACACATTTGATTTTTTTGATAAATTAGTAAAATGATCAATAAGTAAATTGTTATGTGTAGGAATAATCCACACCTCAATTTAATATACGATATGACTGGTATAATTCCAAGTGTGTCTATTTATTAAAAATTGTCATTAATTTTAGTAAAACGAACAAGTGACAAACTGAAAACTGACAAAAAACATTTAGATTGTATTTATTCTTTAGTGAACCAATTCATAAGTTTGTTATAACTTGTAGGAAACAACCCCACCTCAATAATATAAATGGTGTGACTGGTATAACTCTATTTATGACTTTTTATTTAGAATTGAAATTAATTTTAGTAAAAAGAACAAGTGATATACAAAAAACAAAGAAACCACATTCTGATTATTTTTATACTTTAGAAAAGCAATATCTAAGTCATTTTTGATGTGTATGAATAAACTAAACCTCAATTTGACACACGATGTTACTGGTATGACTCAAAATGTTTGTTATCAGTTTAAAATTGACATTTTAGTTCAAAATGTGTCACTAATTATAAAACAAGAAAACATGCTCTGATTGTCTTGATAGTTTAGGAAAAGTATTCTAAAGTCAGTTGTGATGTGTCGAAATTAGTCTCATGTCAAACTGACACACGATGCCATTGATATTTCTCAAAGTTCATGTTCTCAGTTTCAAATGACATTTTAATAAAAAAACACAAGTGACATTCTAAAAACTAATAAAATGAATTCATACTATTTTGATGCTTTATGAAAATAGTCCATAAGTAATTTGTGATGTGTAGGAACCATCTACACCTCAATTTGATGCACGGTGTGACTGGTATAATTCCATGTGAGTCTAATTATTTAAAATTGGCATAAATTATAGTAAAAAGCCAGTGACATACTGAAAACTGAGAAACACATTTTGATTTTTTTGATACTTTAGTAAAATGATCCAAAAATCATTTTTAATGTGTACGAATTAAAAAACCTCAATATGAAGCAAAATAAGACTGGTATAACACCAAGTGCATCTGTTTATTTAAAATTGACTTTAATTTTAGTAAAAATAACATGTGACATACTGTAAACCAGGAAAATGTATTCGGATTTTTTTATAGTTTATGATAATGATTCATAAGTTATTTTTTGATATGTAGGAATAAACTGCACCTCAATATGACACAAAGTTTAATCTAAATTACTCCAAATGTGTCTTATTTATTTAAAATTGACATTAATTTATGTAAAAATAACAAGTGACATACAAGAATCTGACCAAACAAATCTGTATTATTTTGATACTCTGGGAAAATGACCCATGTTTCTTTTTTGACAGGTAGGAATCAACCACACCTCGATCCAATGCACAATGTTACCTATATGACTCAAATAGTTTGTTATTAGTTTAAATTTGGAATTTTAGTTCAAAACATGTAAAAATCACTGAAAACCAAGTAAATTCACTCCAATTATCGTGATAATTTTGGAAAGTGATTCATAATTCATTTATGACATGTAGGAACCAGTCTAATGTCAATCTGACACATTATTTGACCGGTGTAGCTTAAAGTGAATGTTTCCAATTTGAAATGACATTATTGTAAAAAACACAAATGACATATAGAAAATAGAGAAAATTAATTTGGATTGTTTTGATACTTTCGGAAAATTATCCATAAATAATTTTTGACATGTAGTAATTATCCACACCTCATTATGATGCACGATGTGACTGGTATAAATTAATGTGTATCTTTATTTAAAATTGACATTAAATTTAGTAAAAACAATAAGTTACATACTCAGAACCAATAAAACACATTAAAATTATTTTGATACTTTAGGAAAATGATCCATAACTCATTTTTAACATGTATAAATCAACCACACCTCAATATGATTCACATGGTTACCGGTATAACTTCAAGTGTGTCTTTTTTATTTAAAATTGATATTTTATTAATGTATTCTTTCATATAAATGTTTAATTTATTTCTTTATAGTCTTACTAACTACTAGGGTTAAACCATTAAACACAAAACAATCCAAGATCTGATGTCGTGTATTATCAGGTTGATTATTTGATATATTCAATAGATCAAATGGAGACAAAGAACATGATTCTTTACTAATAAAGCTACTGGAAGAATGAAACAGAAAGTACAGAAATGAAATAAAACAGGATATAACATGCTTTGGATAAGTGTGATCCTACATGAAGGGTGATATCACCACCCATATAATCCTTTTATTATAAAGAAAGAAAGAATCCAAATAAAATAAATACTTTAATAAAAGAAAATAAGAACTGGAGAAAATATCTGAGGAGGCTGATGTTGTTAATCTTGGTGGTAGCAACGAAGCATGTCACATAGATTCAACATCATCCACTCCTGGACGGATTCATACACACACCCAAAAAGGATACAAATCTATACGCGTTATAAAATAATATATTTCTATAGATCCATGAAACTAAATAGAAACCTGGTTACGGTTAAAGTGGAAGTCAATATTGGGAACCTTCTTGATGAGTAGTTGTACTAGACCTAGGAATGATCTTATATCCACTGAGTATCCACAGAAGATTTACATTGGTTCTATGAGGTAGAACAAACTCAAATATGGTGAGTTTTGGGGGTCAGATAACCTTAGTATCCTTTTTATTCTCTGAGAACTCCTATGTATTGAAAATGATCTACTCACTGGGAACTCATCGAATAAACCATATGAAATGAACTGCATTGAGATAATGTATCGATCAAATCCAAGCAACCGATTAGGAAATCATGGCATGCTAGTGAGATTCATGTGGTAAAGACAAAAACCTTGGATTATAACTATATGGATAACCCAGATCAAGCCAAAAATTCACATAACTGAAGGTGGGACAATGCACGCGACAAGAGGTGTCATTGGATTGGTAAAATAGTGGCACCCCAGATCAAAACCAAGCAAACGAAACACACCCTGGATGAAGCAGGATCGTTGGATGTCATCCCATAAATGGTTATGACAAACAGCTGATATAAGTAAGGAAAACAAATATTCCAGCGAACAAATAATCAGATGAAATCAAACTAAAACCCATGTGACAAATGCCATGCATGCATATACCATATGAAAATTTTACACCCTTAATGCATTATGAATAAATAATATAAAACCATATTAAAAGAATTTAAATGCAACAATGCAGGGTAGAAATACAACAAATCTCTACATTGAAATTAAATGGAATTAAAGGTGATGTTCTCACAACCTAAGGTATATAATTGAGACTAAATTTATTAATTTAAGGCAATGCCTTAGTTTTGACAATGGTTCGACCTTAGTCAAACTATCTAACGAATTTTCCCAAAATGGTATCACAGTGACAGTCACCATCCCAGATTCTATAATATTTCTAATAAAATGAATTTTAATGTCAATGTGCTTTGATCTAACATGGAATATAATGTTCTTAGATAATTGCAATGTAGATAGGATATAATAGTGAACTATTATGCTATTAATAGATAAAGACAACTCAGAAAGAAATCCTTTCAACCATATATACTATTTAATGGCTTCATTCACCGAAATATACTCTACCTCAGCAGTGGTGAGTTCAACCACTGACTGCATATTTCATATCCAAGATTTTGGTCTTAATTATCCATTTCAATGCATGCCAACGTGGCTTACCAGGTTTCCCCATAATCTTTCTCAAAGTACAAAAAGAAAATGTAATTTATAGCCTAGAACATAACAAATCATACATAAGACTTCCTACTACATTAGAATATGGAATCTTATTTATGAATGCAACCTCAACATCATTTCAAGGGGATTGATTTAAAGATAATTTAAAATTTTTTCCTAGAGGAATACTAATAGGTATAACATTCTCAAAAAATTTCTTTTCAATACCTTATTAACATAAGTAGATTTGGATAAGTACAAGGTTCTACCCTTATTATCTCTTATTATTTTTATTATTATGATTTGATTATCATGTCCAAAGTATTCCATTTTAAAGACATAGTTCAATTTATTCTTGATAGAATTTATAATCCTCATGTTATTACATATAAAATGAATGTAATCAATATATAATAAAAGGTTAATAGATTCATGTCTAATAGTCTTATTGTATACACATGCAGAAAGTTTACTTCTAGAAAATTGATTTTCAATCAGAAAATAATCAAACATTTTATACCATTTCCTTAAAGATTTTTTAAGCCCATACATATACTTATTAAGAATAAAAACATTATTAGATTTGAATAGTTTTGAAAATATTTTATTAGGGGTCATATAAATCTTTTCATAAAGGGTCCCATGTAAAAAAGAATATTTTGACATCTAATTGTTCAACATGATAATAAATATTGGAACCCAAAGAAAGAAGAATTTTAATAGATGAATGTTTAACAACTGGGGATAATATCTCATTATTATCAATTACTTAATGTTGAAGAAAGCCTTTAGAAACCATTTGGGATTTGAATTAAATTTTAGTTTCTACAACATTGTTCTCTTTCATCTTATATATCCATTTAGAAAATATGACCTTCTAGTTATTAGGTCTGTAAACAACACACCAATTGTTGTTCTTTATAAGTGGATTCATCCCTTCTTGCATTGCACCTAACCATTTGGTAGCCTCTTTGGACTTAAGGTATTTCTATAAGTTTGTGGTTCATTGTTAAAGAAATCATGTGCTACATTAAATGCATCGTAAACAATGTATCCCTAATTAAAATAGAATAGAGGCATGATAACTCTTCTCTCTCTATCCTAATTGAGCTGATAATTTCTCATATCATCTGGTTCCTCTATTTTAGGTTCAAAATCTGAATTAGAATCGGATTCAACTTGGGTCTAAACAATGTGGAGAGCAAGAACTATCCCAGACTGGGAGTGGTCAATCAATTCAAAAGGGACTTCAACACCCAAGGGTGTTGGGACTCTAGAGGGTTTTGCAGTGCGATCAGATGACTGTAGAGGTACATATCTATTATCATTGGAGGGACTGGAGTCATGAAACATGAAATCCAGCCTAACTATACATATTTGATAACCCAGTTTGACTACCCACAGAAAATACCCCTTAACACCCACTGGATATCCCACGAATATGAACTTCACATCCCAAGGATCTAGCTTATCATTATGTGTATGAGAATATGTTATGGATCTAAAGGCCCTAAGGAATATAAGGCTTGGGGTGAACCATTCCAATGATCTTCAGGTGTCTTAAATGAATTACCAGAAGATGGGAAACAGTTAATAAGATATATTTTTGTTGATGCAAGCTCATCCCAGAAGGACTTGGGGAGTTTTGAGTGGGATAACATCCACCTCATCCTCTCGTGGGAAGTCCAATTCATCCTCTCTACTAACCCATCTTACTATAGAGCTTCCATAATAGTCTAATATCTCTTTATTCCCTTAGATTCATAGAATTTAATGAATTATTTGGATAGATAATCTATGTTGTTATTCATACTTAAGGCTTTTAGTTTCCTATTTGACTCACAATCTACCCCACCATTCTATTTCTTAAAGTTATGAAAGGTATCCTACTCATGTTTGAGTATGTGAACCAGAATTTCATAGAGATATTATCAATGAATGTCACACAGTTTAAGCCTCCACCATGGGAGGTGACCCTAGAAGGACCCCACAGATCCAAATGATCACACACAAGGGGTTTTGTAGCCTTATACATTAACATACTGAAGATGACTCTTTTAGATTTCCCATATACACAATCCTCATAGAATGGGAGATTTCTAGGAGTTATGTTACTCAAAATGCCCTATTTTTTTAGTTCACTAAGGTCTCTAGTACTAATATTTTCTAAGATTCTATGCTAATGTTGGTGGAATCATGTTCTGAACTACAAGAGTTGTTAAATTGAATTCTATGAACCATACTATCTAACACATAAAGACCATTGTGAAGGATTCATTTAATAACTTTGAGGGAACCTTGGGAAAATATATGGATTCTGAGTCTCACTTAAAAATATACCCCTGTGGTCATGAAATCCTAGGGAGATTCAGTTTTTTAACTCATGTCCCCACTTAACATCCTCACGAGTCTTAACAGTCCCATCATGAATCTCTAATAAAACTGGGCCTCTTCCCATAATGTGAAAACTCCTGTTTTTCACTATAAATACCTCAATATATTCAATATCCATCAACATAGTAAATAAGTTCTTACTAGGACACATGTGGAATGAATATCATGAATCTAGGATCCATTCATTAATGATAGAAATATCAGAGACATTAAACACATCACCGATGTTTAGTTAATTCAAAACTAATAAAGAATGGTCATTAATATTTTCTCTATAGTCACCATTATTATTAGATAAATTACTCTTAATGTGTCCAGGTTGTTTGCATTGAAAATGGTTGATTACATTGCTCTTAGACTTATATGTTTTATTCTTAGACTGACCCTTTTCCTTTCTCAGACCCCCAGATTAACTTTTTCCTCTAGAGTCACTTCTGTCTCTAATACTTAAAACCTCAACCTCAATCTTAACACTAATCTTCCTTGGAAGGTCTTTGGAGAGTAACTCAGATTTACCTTATTAAGAGTAAGTGTATCTTTAACACACATCATTAAGTATTTACCAGAATTAAAGGAATCATCTTTTGATGTTAAGGAAATAATGTCCCAATCTACATCATCAAATTTAATTTATATGATTTCTAGATTTAACAAGACTTTATTAAATACATCAATTTGAATCCTAAATGTAGTTTTTTGGTGTATTTTGAAAGTATACAATATCATTTTTTTGTAAAACCTACCAACAAGAGGCTTAGTCATATAATGGTACTCATGAATAGACCATATACTAGCAACAAAAGATTCATATGAAAATTCTCTAAGGGCATTATCTCCTAAAGATAAAAGAATCAATTGATTATATTTCCTTAGAGTTTTTCAAGGACATCAATATAAGCTGTGGCAGTCTACCCATCCAGGGTAGGAGTTGTAATTTTATTTTCAGAACCAACAAGGGCATCGATTAAATTGTTATCACACAGTAAGGTTTTAATTTTAATTCTATAAATATTTAAATCATTTTCACCATCAAATTTATCAATATCATGTTTAGTGAAACCCATTATTAACGTTACAGTAGTATCTAATACCACTTGTTAGGGGTCAACCATTAAAACCTAAAACATAAAATATCCACTATTGCGTATTATTGGTTTGATTGTAAGATATGTTTAATTGATCAATAAGAGCCAAACAACTAGAATGAGTTTCTTCAATAATCAAGATACTAGAAGAATGAAAAAAGAATGTACAAAAAGGAAACAACACATGATATAATGGCTTTGGATCAGCATGATCCAACTTGCATGGCAAGAAAACCACCCAGGTAATACTTTTATTACAAAGAAATAAACAAGAAAAGCAAATACATACTGAAAGAAAATAAAATAAGAACCAAAGAAACTATCAGAATAGGTCTGCCTTGTTGAACCTACCACATAATGTCAATGCTATCCACTCATAGACAAACTCACACACACACACAAAAAGGAGAAAAATATATACATAACATGAAATAATATATCATTATATATCCAAGAAACTAAACATATACCTGGTTACCATAAAAAAGGAAGTCATGATGGGGAACCTTCTTGATGTGCAGTCGTGCTAGACCCAGAAATGAGTTGATCTCCACTGAGTCTCTACTGGATAAGTACTCTAGTTATAGTAGGTGAAATGAACTCAATGATGTGGAGTGTGGGTGTCTAGATAACCTCAGTCTTCTTCTTCTTCTATGAGAACCCCTCTACATAAAAAATGATATACTCATAGGGAACTCCCCAACTGAACTAGTCAAAAGGTGCTACTATGAGAGAATATATTGTTCGAATAATAGCAACCAGTGGGGAAATCATGGTGTGCCATGGAGCTTCATGAGACATAGGTAGAAACCTGAGGTCATAGCCATGTGGATGTCCTTTATTAGGCGGATGATTCACATAACTAAAGGTATGATAGCGCATGAGACAAGTGGCGCCATAGTATTGGTATGACAGTGGAACCCCAGATCGAAGCCGAGTGAGAGAAACAAAACCAAGATGAAACATGACCATTGGATGTTGGCTAATCAATGGTCCAGGTAAACAACTAATATAAGTAAGGAAAACTAATATTCTAGTGAACAAATAATCATATGAAAGAAAAATAAAACCCATGTGATAATTGCCATGCATGTATATACCCCATTACAATTGAACACCCTTAATGAATTATGAATATATCATATAAAGGTATATTAAAGGAATTTTCACTACTAGAAATATGGATTTTAGCTTCTTCCATAGGCGGCCTTTAAAGGCATTTATAGACTACCCTGCGACCACTTTTGGATGTCCTAGTTGCTCCATTGGTATTATTCAACACCGACCACAAAAGGTGACCACTAAAACTACCGCTAAAAATTCCCGCATTTTGGTGTTGATCTTGCATGGGGGAATGTGGGGTGTATTGAAGGTAACAAAGAGATAGACCCTGATCTTGGGCCACCATCCATAGAAGATGCATGGCGGCTGGAGGGAGTGTTTGGGATGAGGTTGGGGGATGGAGCGGCGATAGTCGAATGTTGAGGGAGATAAGTACACTGGAGGATGTGGTGGGGGTGATGGGAGGAAATATGGGGTAGTGAGGGGGTGATCGGGGGTGGTGGCGTGGCAGCGTGGGAAACATGTCATGTCGATGCCTGTTGCAGTGGGTGACATCATGGAAGACAAGGACAGTGGTGGGAAAAATCAAACAAGTTTACATTTTTGTATTATGGACCACAATTGGAGGTCACTAACACTATCATTTGAGACTACTAATGGCGGTCTCCCACTTCCACAACACAGAAATATAAAATTATTATATTGTTATATACAACAATGTAGAGGAAAATACAGCTCTAACATAAGATTTATTTTCTTATATGGGTGGATCCTTTTTCTCAAGTTGATGGGATTTGTTTGTTAGCTGATTCCATGGGTGCACTTTATTTAGAGGGGATCAAGTGAGAAAAAATACAATAAAACATTAATATTTTTAAATTTTTGTGGATAGTAGTTGTAAATATAATTATACAAAACATTTTTTTTAAATGTGTATAGTAGTGTTTTGTTTTGTATTAATGATATAAAATTTATTTCAATTAAATTATATATTTTTCATACAAGTTACATGTATTTGTTGAAGTGTGTTGTTATACCAGAAGAACACTACACTAGGTTGGGCATTTATCATTGTAGATAAAGGCACCCATTTTATATGTGCTAATAAAGGGGACCCCCCTTAACAGTGCTGAGAAAAAAAAATGCTTTTTTATTGCTATGAAAGGATTTTTTGTGTGGTTTTAAAAGATATATCTCTAGTAGTGCACCTACATACAGATTCAGAGATATAACCATGCAAACATATAAATACATTAATGTAATTATTTTCAATTATAAATTTATGTAAGTATATACAAATATTATAAGTGTATTTTAAAGATTATTTTTTGGATACGGAACATATAGCACTTAATTTGTATATATATTTATTTATAGGTGTGTAAAAAATTATATAAGAATACATTATATATATATAAACACACACACACACACATATATTCATTGATTTATATATATATGTGTGTAGGTGATCATTAATTTTTAGATATATTTATTTACTTGTTTCTATAAAACATGTAATTACTATACAAAGTGTATACAAAAAAATACATTATATATGTTATACCGTAAGATTTAAGTTGTATGTATAATTATAAATATATTTATATATATCTGTAAATACTTATATATTTTCATGGTGCATTCATGTACATACATATAGTTACATGTATGAATAGATATGTATATTGGTAATTAATTATAGTAATATATATGAATGTAATTAAAATAAACATTTTCCAGTGTAAGAAACAAACAGAAATCTATTATGTAATTATGGGTTTACGTGTTCGTATTCTAAAAATAAAATTCATTACCTTTAAGAAGAAAAATAAAGCTATATAATATTTTGGTGATCCACGCTTCACATATCATATCCTTTATTTTTTTATTTTTTTGGATTAGGATGACCAAGCTTATAGCCTTCTCATTATTATTATTCCCCCATGACAATCTGTTTTTCCGTTTTTTACTACAAAATATGATTCCGAGTGTGCTGACCCATCCATATACATGCTTTCTTTTAATTTAAAAACTGGTTTTGGCTTGCATATTCCATTATTGAAGAAAATCACCTCATATATATATTATCCATAAAAATATTTGTTATTTTTTGTGATCCAAATATTAAGAAAACCCTATCTGTGATTCCTTGAAGTTGTGATGCTCTGTCGTTTTCTTACGTTATTTCTCATGGTTAGGATTTAACCTATTTTCGTTGTTTAAAAAATCTCATGTGTTTCCCATCCGATTTTGTTTTCTTTCTCTAATAAAGGGATAGACTTTCATTCGGGTTTTGTGTTTTCATATTCTACCACCATCTCTAATGTATATGAACAGAGGGTGGGATCGTGTGGGGAATATAGGACAAACTCATAAATCCAATGCACCACTTTAATATTTTTTCACATAAAATAAATGAGAATCAATACTCACACACATATAAACATTTTTGTAGGTATAACATATTAATATATTTTTATATGGAAAATAATGTAGATACATGTTTATTTTAATTAAAATTGATGATTAATTTTGATTTACATATTATTTATTTATTTAAAATGTTAATTTTTATATAAATATGATTAAATATTTATTTATACAATTAAATTTTTATATCAAATTATATACAAATATATATATATATATATATAAGGAATGGTATGTCTTATATTAAAAGATTATCCAATGTAACATTACACACCTTTGGACGAAATGAAGAAAACCAACAAAAGGGGTCCCGACCACCTTGTAAAGTGGTAAGAAAATGAGAAATATGATTACATTCATTCCCAATAATGGAAAACTCACAAGGTAATAGATTAAATTTGGCTGATTTGTCATAAATGTTTTTGTTTATTGGGGTAGGGTTGTTTTTAATTGGGGAAATGGGTTGGGCCAGTGCCACTTTATGTGGTGCTAGAGAAATTGGTGGCAAAGTGCCACTTGAAGTGGCTCTTTGACCCCTTCGTCCCCACGCAACCCCAACCCCCATATATATATATATATGTATATGTATATAAGATAATAAATATAATTATTAAAATAAATTCAATAAATATATTATTATATTTATTATATTTATAATGATATATTTATTATATTTATATTTATTATATTTAAAATTATATTTTAATTATCTTTATAATTATATATTTATTATATTTATTTTAGTAATTATATTATCTATATTCAGAAATATGTGATTAGTAATAAATATGTAATTATAATAAACTATTACCCAACTCGTACATTTTCATGACATAATCATTTAATTACACATTCATTTACACATAATTTGGAATTTTTCCAATATGCATTCTTGGAAATTAAGTGCATATGTAAAAGTAATTATATTCAAAATAAGCGCATACGGGTAATGCATAGTGGAAAACCAATGCATGAAAACGGGTGATGCGTACTGGAAAATAAGCGCATATCTGAATATGTATATTGCAAAAATAATTACAATAGACAGAGACTCATCAACAACTATTTTCACATGGGACCCCCTAAATACCATAACTATGTTCATGGTCTTATTCATGTATACATGTATCACAACCCCACATTAATAAATAAATAAATTAGAAGTTGTTTAATATAATTCAATTTTCATTGATAAATACATTAATCCTTCTTATCATGTGCCCTCAAGACAAAAATTTATCTTATAATTATTATCGAGTATGTCCTCATAATTCCATTATCATTTCACATATAATTAATCTATTTTTGTTATTCATTCTATGTCACCACAACAATGATGTAATAGTTTTTCATATAGTAATATTTCATCAAAAAGATGAAACCAAAACATAAAATTTATATCTGGCTATCTCTAGTGAAATCAATGTTGACCATTTCTACGACATAAAATCATTTTTGATCGAAAAATTGTTCCAGATGTCTAAAAATAAGATGTCATGTATCATGTCAGCGAAGGTTCACAGAATAAAATGAGATAAAGTTGCAAAGATTGACTTAAGTACCATCATATAGATGCAAACTATCAATAAAGGGGAATCATCACTTGGTAAATATACACCCATATTGAAATTGCAACGAAATATAAAACATATTCATATAAATGACCTTTTGTGAAACACCCGCAAACACAAAATACCTTTTAGAAATATCTTTTTCACCAGCTATCAGGAAACACAATTCATGAAGGACTAAAGCAAGGAAACATTATGAGTATCCCTACAAATGAAAACAACAACTCATGATCAAAACATTCAAGAATGGTAACATCAATACAAGAAATACATAACACGTTTTGAAAACATGTTGAAAACTAATTACAGCACTAATCACTTAAGTTAAGAAGCTTGAAAACATAAGTGTTGTTTATTATATTATTCTAAAAACTCATACTCCCAAGTTTCATGAAAAACTATTAGAATGATTTTTAGAAAAACACCTTCTTATGGAAACATTTATAACAAATCACCTATAAAAAGTAATAAGTTGTTTGTGTAGTTTTCAATAAGCACTACGAAATGGAGCATTAGCTCGCATAGAAATAAGTTCCTTTATTTATAGGACATGTTCTCATCTCATCATAGTAATGCTAATAAGTTGAGTACTGAAAATGTTGACCAACTCCAGTGGGTTTGGGATTCAAATTGTAGAAGAGGTATTTTCAAAACCCAGATTATTCAACCAAAAATATGTATAGAGATGATGATATTATTTTAATGAAATTTTTGGCTAGTTCATATATATTATAGAAAAAATTTAGGCACAGAAATGATTGTAATCACGTTCTATATTAAAGTAGACGAACTCTCAATATCTGAAGCCTATCAATATCTGAAGCTATATATATATAAGATCATTCATAGGTCATTCCAACATCATCCAATCAACTTTTACCCTCTTAATTCCTACCCAAAAATCTAATAAATATCAGTAATCTTACAAAGTATCACTAAATTCATACCTAAATAGGAACTCAACCCCTAACAAATACTACAGTTGTGTCCTCCGAAATAACTCAGAGTTGATGAGGTTACTTTTGAAGTCCGCTAGTTTTTAGCAAATTCTGCATCCTCAGTATGGGGGCTTGGTTTACATAGGTTACTGTCATTAAATTACATGCTTCTCACTCCCTTAAAATCCAAGTTCAGTTCCATGTATCCAGTAGTAGTTGTGCCTTAGTGGTCATTTTTGATCACCGAACCAAGCAACCCTCTGAGGGCAGCATTAAATATGGTTCAGTGTCCCAATAGATTGATTGGACTTGATCCTAGATGAAAATAATTAGCTGTGAAGTCCGATCCTTTGGACTCCTTGCAAGATCACTAGCATAGAGTGAAAAGACAATTCCTAAATAAATAAGAGAATAGTATAATATAAAATATATGAAGGTTGATTGTGTGTAAGAAGATATTATAAAAATGTTATCTAGAAATATTAATTCAAAAATTAAATATTTAGGACAACATTCATTAATTTTATGAAGTTTATAGATTCAACAAATAATTACAGAGAAAAAAAAATAAAATCCAACCATTCATGAAACATTAACAATTCAGAATGAATTTATAAAATATATCGTGGTAGAGTTGACTGGTAAGAAAAAGTGGACTATGGTCCATATCATACAAAAATAAGTAAAAAAAGGTAGTTATAATCCTAAATCCAATATTAATGGCTATATAATATCAAAAAACTATAATTAGTTTTATTAAGAATACAAAATAAAAAAGACAATTTCGTAAAAGCATAGAGAGCATGTTCTACAAAAGAAATACTGAAAATTGAAGGAACATCATGAATATGAAAGAGATTAAACTATCTCAGTTTTCATTGAAATATATTCCCAATTATTTATGGAATTTCAAATAATAGTTTTCTAAAAGGATGGAATTAATGTTGATTCTACTGAGGTTATCTAAACATTGTATAATTTATATAAAGTTATAGAGAATTTCAAATATGTATAACTGAAAATGAAAGTCTCCTGCATGTTCCAAAAGTCATGTATAACTAGAATATGTATGAAATTATCCTAAAATATAGTTTTTAGTGTATTCTATCATATGAATCATATTCAAGTGTTTTTAGTTCATAAAAAATAGTATACAATGGATTCAATATTCTAACAGTGAATAAAAATTACTAATAGTGAATGGAAACGTATACACAGTTAAATGCATATACAGATAGAAAATAATATATACTAGAAACACAACATATTAACAATGAAAAAAATAACAATGAATACAATATACTAAAAGTGAATAAAAACACATACTTCATGGATTCAACATATAGTGAATGAAACATATTAATAGTGAACACAACATACTAACTGTGTAGTCAGACTATGTGGAATAGAGGAGGGTGGACAATGGTTATTTCATGGTCAATGTATGGTCTCCCAAGACCATGCAGTCTGGAAGTGCGACTGCTTAAAAATACCCCCAATAAACCTCAATTTAAACCATATTTGGTTTCTTTTGTCACATTTTCTCCCCATTTTCTATATGTCTTTATAGTTTGGTGAAAAGATATTGATTAGACTTCCATCTCTTAATATGTAGTCATGAAAACCTAGTGGAAAAAGATTCAATATATAAACCCCAAATCAAAAAGGATTGTTTAATATGTATGTCGAAACCATATCTTTTAATAATTAATAAATTTAAAGAATATTGACTAATATTATCTAATTAATATATGAAACGATCCATTCCTATTTGTACCTCTTCTTCTGATTCCTATCCTCCATATTGATTGAAAACTAATTTTCCAAAATTTTCCAGTTCTATTTCATTCAATTTTTTCTTTCAATCTTCATCCATTGAATCATTGATGTATATTCCGACCTGTAAGAGGAGGGTACTAATATGGGGGGTCATCCAGGAGAGATGGAGACATGAAAAGGAAGTGAGACGGAGAGGTGGAGTGCGCCCCGGAGAGATAGAGATAGAGAGAGAGGAGGGGATGAAAATTAAGGATAAAAAATATATATATTAAATTTCAAGAATTGATAGTGGTAATTTGGCATATTTAATAATATTTCCCACTATCTATGTTTGTGGTTAAAGTTAGAATACATTGAGAAATTATAAAAATAAATCAAAATAAAACCAATGAATCATGATTGAAAACTGATATTTATTGTAGAATTTAAAGATGGGGAAACCTATGAAAAAGAGATAAGTGAGCCTGTTTGAATGTACCTGTTCACATATAAAACAATCCAAATAGATCCATGAGAATACCTATTGTAAAGTTAGAGGCATCTGAGGAGAATATCATTTTCACATTATCACGACTGTCAGATTAAGGTAGATTGATGTTGTCGACTCATGCATTAGTGGTGACTCTGAGATATAGATTGAGAGGTGGTAGTATTGTATATTAGTGCAGAAATGGAGTAAGTACAGAATAGAGAGATCTTAATAAATAGAAAACATGTTATTTCATTACTAATGAATAAATGATAATGAAAAAAATAAAAACATTTTTTTTCTTTAGTGAAACAATTAAATCGATAAAATAATGCTAAAAACAAAAATCGTGGAAGATGAGTATTACATTACACAATAATGAAAAGCTATTTTTATTAGTAAATCCTCTAATAACATCAAAAAATTGATCTTTAATCAAAGAAAAATATAAATATTTTTTTACAATATTAATTAACTAAAAGTGAATTGTAAATAAATAGTGGAATAATATAAAAAATAAGCACATAAAATTATCATATTGATAAAAAAATTAAATACATTAACTAATGACTAAACTGAAACTGATGTAAACGGAAAATTCATTACTTTATGTGAATTGTATAGGTATAGAAACTCAAAGTGCATTAATTTGAACATACATTATGCATTTATAGAAACTTATCATACCACTTAGCATTTCAATGATTGTTTAATGACCATTCATTGTACTACCAAAAGTTAGTTGAAGAACAATGAATATAATTCATGAAAATTAATATGAATGGAAAGCATAAAATACATGATGAGTATTAATTGCTTTGACTAGATGACATAATTTTAGACTTGAAATGAGTACCGAATTCAACAATCCATTTTAACATGGGGAAAGTATATGTTCATATAAATAAAAATGTTATCATAAGTCATAAAATTAACAAATCAATATTATCAAACTTCATGGAAATATGAAAGAAATAATAAATTGTGTTATGATAAGATAAATATTTTTTGATAATGATGTAGAAGTATTTCATGCATGTATTGAATTCCAAATCTAACTAATAATAGTTTTTAACATGATACCGATATATGGAAAAGGTATTTGAAGATTTTTGTAATGTAAATCATGCTAGTATTACATAAAAGAAACTATGCACAAACTTTACAATTAAAAATTATAATAAATTAATGAAACATAATAAGAATATCTATTGAGGAAAAACTAATGTCAATCCATGTGAATAAATAAATTAAATTCATCACCCCAAAAAAGGTATATATGAAAAATTTTATACATTATTAGTTACTCATAAATAGTTAATAGTTAATGTGGATATATGTATATTATAATAATTAATATGACTTAATGTTCCAAACAAATTGATACATGTAATTTCACATGATTTGGATCTTGGTTGACCCATACAACAGATTACATATTCTTATTTTCCTATAGATGAGTTATTCAAACTCATACCTCAACCCTGTTGGAGGTTTCTAACTAAAAACCACAAAAAATTAGTAACATGATTTTCCACCATAAAGAGGAATTTGATTATTTTTTTGGGGATTTTTTCTTGAGTCCCAATTATAATATCTTCTATTAACTCATAATCTTGACCTCTTGACAGAGTTATATATTCATTGATAACATTCCATTTCATGGGTACTATTTGGTAATATGCTATACATTATTACTCGGATGAAACATGATTAAATTCGTACAAAACCTCGAGTGAAAATCCTGATTAGTAAAGGAAAGCCAAAAGTGTCTTGGATTGTCACACAATAAATAAATAATTATTTATTTTATCAAAGTGGAATAATTTATCAGAACTCACCAAGAATCATTGTCGCACTAAATCAATCTCCAATGACATGTTATCATCCTACCAAGACATCCTCTAGGAAAACTATGAAAACTCATCATAATCTGCACCAAATTCCACTATGATAAGTTGGAATCAACACCCATTCCCCTACCAAAATCTCACTAAAATTAGAATCCATAAGCTTAATAATATAAAAATGGATAGGAATAAAAGAAATAACCTTAAATTATCATCAAAACACACTAATAATCATCCCCACTTTAGGGGAATCAAAGGTGGGTTGTAGGTGAATACAGTGTGATCAATCAATCATTGGGATAAAACTAGACGCCGTGAAATGGAGTAGAGGAATGTGGCAAATAAACTTATATAATTTTATAACTACATAAGAATTAAAAGAAATAATCACTCTACCTCTTCAAATATACAACTATTATCCTATAATTTGGATAACAAAAGAATTCCTCCAATAAAACCATCAGGGAAAAAGTACAACAACGCTTACAAAACATTCCAATGAAAAAGTGAACTTGGTAGAAAAGCATTAATTTTTCGATTTATTACCTATACAAGATTTATCCATATTCTAGTGAACATCATTCAGCCATTGTTAAGCTCCTAGAATTAGGTTTGAAAACTGTCACTCAATGGAATTGAATCCTTAGTCTATCTAATCGTTCCTATTTCAGTTACTGGTGTATGAAACATGAATTCATAAGGAAAGCATGAATAGACTCATGAGAACCTATTTAATGTCATAAAACAGAAATAAATAATTATTTATTTTATAAAAAATGGAATAATTTATCAAAACTCACCAGGAATCATTGTCGCACCAAAAAAACCTCCAACAACACGTGCTCAACCTTCCAAGACACCCTTTATGCAAGTCGAGAAAACTCCCCATCATATTCACTGAATTCTACTATGATAAGTTGGAATCATCACCCATTCCCCTGCAGTGTTGATGGTGAGTCTGGGAAATCCTAAAGCAGATGGCCTTGAGTGTGTTGGAGAAATCACCTGGGGTGATAGGTGACATAGTCAAAGTGAAAAGGATATGGATTCAATATATTGGAAATTGGGTGGGGTTTTAAATGTTTGATTAGTGACAATTGTGTAGTGAGATAAACTATGACCACAAACCTATAATCTTGAGGCCACTTCCCACCCTACTTTTTTTGGATTTTCAGGAGGCTTCAGAGTACTTTTCCGCCCTGATGAAAGTAGCAGCCTATGGTTTCTTATTCTATTTGCGGCTGATACTAAGAGAATACCTCAAGGCTGAAGTATCCATCTACCCACCGTTGAAAGCTTCACTCATCGACCACCTCCCTTCATGAACCAATTTCTTGGACTCCCCACACCTATTTGTCAGCTTATAGATCATGCTGAGTATGGCTGTCCACTGGTTCTCAACATCGCAATTCCACTTCCTCAGCCTCTCGTTCCTCCGGGCGCACAGTACTCCAGGCTCGACCCGTGTAATTATATTTCCCAACCAAATATTCAAGTTGTTTCCTTTTTTCAATGGACATTTTAAGATAAAAAATAAGTAAAAGTACAATACATGTTATTATACATTCAATATAATTTATTTCAATTTTAATTTTTGTAAAAGTGATATATTTTTGATAATAACATATTTTGAAGAGTTTAAACATACAAAAACACAAAAAAGTTTTTATGACTCCACATTTTTATGACTGTAATATTAGGTTTTAGCATAAAAAACTCAAATATATAAATTTAGAGGCAAGTGAGTATACATCTCATTCAGACAAACTTCAAATTGATCTCCCAAGAAAATGAAGGTTCAGGATGGTTGTTGTCATTGTGTAGTGTTTCTTTGAGAATGTGAGAAAAAAGAGATTTAGAACCTCATGTCTAGTGTCCCCAATAGCACAAAGTTGTGGAAACTTCACATGGACCAACAGAACCAATATAGGAATAATCAGTAATGATGCAGCCAATGAAACTAGGAGGATGTGGTGTGGGTGGGGAATCAGCGAAGTGGTGAAGGATGGATGTAAAAAGATGAATAGTGGAGGAGGAGAGGTGGTTGAGGGAGGTGGTGAATCACTGCAGTGGAGGCATGGAATGGAGCAGCTATAGTTTCTAGGATTTTCATTTTCAAGAAATGGAGAAGAAGGTAGTGGGTTTCCCCTTTAACCATGATTTTGTGGCTTTCCCTTGGGCTGAGTCGTAGTACTTACACCTCTTAAGCAGACATGTCAAAGCATCGGTGAGGTCACTGATCAATTGCACGGGATCCTAGTCACTAGGAATCGCGAATTCTTTATGTACAACCTTTGCGAGCCCGCTCAGCAAGTAGTAAATCCAATTGCACTCCTACTAGAGCCTATACTCATTCATCTTCCATGATCGATCTGGAATCCCAGTTTAGTTTGAAAGCGGGGACATGAAATTAGTATATAGAGGAGATGCAATAATTGGGAGGTTCAACAGTAGGAGATTCAATCGTCACTAAGTGAAGCGTGATGAAGAGAAATGACGGAGTTTTTAGGGTCAGGAGTAGGAGAGAAGTTGATACCTGATGGAAGGAAATAGAAGAAATAGAATGGAGGAGAGTGATAATGTGCCAATATAAAAGAAAAGAATTGGGGAAAACCTGATCTGGATGAATCAAACCCCTATTTATCAAAGATCTATATCTTCCTCCAGAACTGATCTGTTAAGGAATCGTTCACCAAGCCCTTGCAGTTGAAAAGGAGATGCATTGAACTCTAAGAACACGCATGCAAACGCTCTAAACGAAATAGAAATTTGCAACCACCAGAGAGGGAGAAAGAGAGGGAGTTGAAGAATCGGCGAGCCAGAGATGGAGAGGGAGGCAGAGAGGGGAGTAGGGGTGATGGAGGCGGAGAGGGGAGTGAGGGAGGGACACGAGGAATCAAGAGGGGAGGGAAAGATTTTTTGCATGGGGGCATTGTGGGGATGGGTAAGGGGTTGTTGGGAGGATGAGCGAAAGTGAAGGAGAGGGTCACAAGTAGGGGTGAAATGTTATGAAGTTGACATGTGGAAGGAGATTTACATGCTTTAGTATAGTTAATGGATATGTAATGATAATAAATATATGATTATAATAAATATATAACTATAAATATAATAAATAGAGAATTATAATATATTTGTTTATAATTATATATTTATTATAATTATATATTTATTATATTTATATTTATTATATTTATAATTATACTTTTATTATAATTTTATATTTTAAATAAATATATATTTATTATATTTATAATTATATATTTATTATAATATTATAATTATAAATATAATAATTATAATAGATATATAATTTTGTTAATTGTATAATTATAAATATAATAAATATATTATTATAACAATTCCAAAGAGCATGTACCCAAGTGGTAAAGGCTCTAGCTTGGCATCCAAAGGACCCATGATCGAATCCAGGTAGGGATGAATTTTCCGGGTACTGTAGCGCCACTGGAGCAATACTGTAGCATTGGTAGCGGTGGAGGCACTTTAGTAGGAACTATAGCGGTGATGGAATTGTAGTAGACATGGTACTGTAGCAGTAGTATTCACAGAAGGGCCATTTGGGACAAAAAATTGGCTTTTGGGCCTTGTATTCAGACCACGTGGTCTTGGGCCTTTGGGCTATGCAATGGGTCTCCCTCTAACCAGTTAGAAAGTGGTCTTTTCTTTAATTAATAAATGAGGTTTCGACCCCAACCTTTAAAAAAATTATAACAACTACATAATTATAATAAATATACAATTATAATTATAATAATTATATAATTATATAATTATTAATAATTATAATAATTATAATAATTATATAATTATATAATTATTAATAATTATAATAATTATATTTATTATAAATATAATAATTATATTTTTATTATAATTATAAAAATTCTATAATTAATAATAATTATAATAATTGTATTTATTATTATATAACTATTATAATTATATAATTATAATAAATATATATTTATAATAAATATATAATTTTAAATATAAATATTATAAATATATACTTATAATAAATGTATAATTATAAATATAATAAGTATATGATTACAGAAATATTAAATTTTTATATTTATTATAATTATATATTGATTATAATTATTAAATTTATAATTATATATTTTTTGTAAATATACAATTGTTATAATTATATATTAATTTAATTTATAATTATATAATTATTGTAATTATTATTATATATTTATTATAATTATATATTTATTATAATTATAAAAATTATATAATTATTAAAATTTATAATAAATATATTTATAAATATATTATTATTATAATTATATAATTATAATAAACATATAATTTTAATTATAAATATAATAAATGTATAATTATATTAAATGTATAATTATAAATATAATAATTATGTAATTATACAATTAATAATATTGTATATTAATTATAATCATATTTTTATTATAAATATAAAATTATTAGAATTATATATTTGTTATATTTATAATTATATATAAATATATATATTATTTATAAATATATATTTATTATAATTATATAATAATAATAATTGTATATTTATTATATTTATAATTATATAATTGTTATAATTATATATTTATTATACAAATAAAATTATGTTAATTTTATATTTATTATACTTATAAAATAATTATAATTCATAATGGGTTTTTATTTAGTGGCAGTTCATTTATCAACTATTTAAACCCCCACTAAATAAAAATTGGTAATTTGTAACTTTTTTTCATTTTTAAAATTTCTTTAAAAATGTTTTTAATTTTTTAATTTATAATACATATTTTTTATGTTTTATTTATTTATTGTGGTTGTTTTTGTTATACTGCAATATATATTATTTATTATTATTTATTTCAAATTATAAATAATTAAGAAAGATATATTAATTTTTTTTAATTTTTAATTTTTACTTATATTTGTACTATTAATTATTACATAGTAATATATGGAGGCGTTGACATAGGTGGAAATGATGTAGTAATGACGCGGGCTTGTGGTGACTCGACATGATGTAGACAAGGAGTGAATGCCCATGGACATGCTGATGCAAGCAGGGCCTTTGGGCCATAAAAAATGAAGGGGCATTCGTGTCATCCAATGTTGGGCCTATGAGCCATTAATATATGAATAAATAGGGACGAATGTGTGAGTTATCTCTTGGGGGGGATATGACCTGCCTTTATGTTTGGTGTGTGTGCGGTGCGTGTGAGTGTTTAAATGTAATTTTACCCTCAAACACCTTATATATATATATTTCTTTTGTGGGTGTATTTATGTATCTTTATATGGATATATATATATATATATATATTTACATTTAATTATATATATATGGGTGTATTTATATATATTTATGGATATTCATTTTATTTAAATACAATTATTTATATGTATATGTATATATATATATATATATTTATAAATATTTATATGCATTTATATTTATATATATTTATAGATATTATGCAGATATATAATGTTATATGTATTTATATGTATCTATATGTAATTATGTATAATTATTATCCTTTATCAATAATTATATATATATATATATCTTTATATATATTTATGTTAATCAATTTACATTTTTATATATTTATTGATAATTAAATGTATTAATTTATATATATATTTCTATTTATTTTTTTATATTATATGGGTATATATATACTGTTATATATAATAATATATATAGATAGATATATATACATATATATAATATTTTGGAAAATTTATTTGTGTTCAAATATATTTATAGATATTTAAATCTGTTCATGAATATTTATATACTTTAATATATATAACATAAATATATATATGGACATACATTTATATGTAAATATATAATAAATAATAAAATTTATAAGATAAAACAAAAAAGTCATCGCTAATTATTTAGTTGTAGTTGAAACTGTCGATAAATAAAATACCGTTGCAAAAAAATATAATGTGAAAAGATTATCAACATGAAAATATGTGATGCTATTAGAAAGCATCAAAAATCATTTATCAATGGTATAAATCACAATAAATTCTAAAAACCAACCATTAAACTCATAGGTCATTCTTGTAATGGGAATTTGGAGTACTATTGTAGACACAAAAGAACTACAATAGAAAAAAGTTGTCCTTGAACTGCATGACATGGTTAAAAGGATGAATTGAACATTGATGAAAAGAACTCAGAGCATCCAATGACATTAACTATATATTGTTTTTTATTATATTTTTTGAATTCAATTTATTTTATAATTTCAAATATCCTAATATCTAAACATATTTATTTATTTGTTTATCCCATTTATATATAATTACTAATGTATACTACATATTCTATTAAAACCACTTTCTTTCATTATATTTTCATCCCATCCCCATCAATGTTTTTTCACAAATTATTTTCATAAAAATGTTTTGTTTTTTTATTTAATTATTCTTGTTTCATTCGGATAATTTTGTTGAATGGTTTATGGATTTTTAATGTGTATATTGAATACACTCAAATGCCATTTATGGTTTCACTAGTTATCTAGAGACTCTCCAATGGCCGGAGGATGTCAGCGAAAGATAGATTTCCTGAACCATCTCCATGTTATCATCGGGCTTCTTCAGGAAAAGTATCGTAGTCATACAATGTCCCATTTCTCCTCCCACCCCAATTCCATGAACCTCTTTGTCCTTGCCCTTTTATTCCACCTCATTCCCTTCAAACTTCCCTCGTTCTGCACCGGAGCCTTGAAGGCCATTTGGGTCGGTGTCCTGGCAGTTTCATTCATACCAGAACACATGCCCGCACCACTCACCATTCTCCTCTTCATCCTGCACATGATATTATCCCTTAACATGGTGTTCTGGGAACACCAAGCATCACGGGGACGTCAACCACCAGTGAGACCACATACAACTCACTCCCTCCGGTCATGGATCTGCTCCCACTTACCCAATGACCATCTGTTTTTCATTTTTTTAACGCACAGTATGATTCCAAGTGTGCTGACCCATGCATATGCACTATTTATTTTAATTAAAATACACATTTTCCCTTTAATATTCTATTTTTTAATAAAATCACCTAATATTTAGAAAATCACCTAATATTTCGTGTACATAAAAATATTTGTTATTTTTTTGATCCAATTCTTAAGAATGTGTTTTGTGAAAAGTAGTAAAAAAACTATTGGATTAATTCTAAAATAAAATAAATGAAATTAAATGATTTTTATTTCTCTAGTTTTGTTTGGATCACATAATTTTTTAAAATAAGATTAATGATTTTAATTTAAAATCTCCAAACAGATGAAATCGATTAATTCCGTCATATCTTTTCTTTTCTCCCCCAATTCCCTTATGCCAAACTAGATGTTATTCTTTTCATTTCAAGACCTATTTCACCGAAAGAGAAGTAAACATGAAAATATTTGGTGATTTATGGCGATGGTAATTGATGGTGTTAGTGTTCAAAATTGGCTCTGTATATGGATTCCCTGCCAATAGAGGTGGTGATCCCCAATTGAAAAGAGTGCAAAAAATTGGCATACTATCCCACACCCCTTTCACTCGTGCACAATGCATGAAATTTATCCACAATATGTGGAGTGGTGTTGGTGAAGAGCTCCATCATGATCTAGCTGATGAGAGGTTCGCTACTTGTCATGTCAAAGAACACCCTGTTGTGATCCAATTCCTGCTACCCCATGTCTTCCAAGGCCAACACATAAGACTTTATAGGGTTCCATCCTAAAACCCATGAGTGTTAGCAGAAATTACTCATCCAAACTTATATGTGAACCATCATCCTTTGTTGAAACCAATGTGTGAAACCAAATACCACGCAATTAGATCCATCCGATTCAATCCATTTTGCAGTTGAAAAACATGGCTACATATTGTTCTAACTTTAAAGACATACATAAAAAACTAAATTTATATATGGTTTGATAAACTAAATTATGTTTTTATTTTTTGAAATGTATTTAAAATGTGTTGAATTACATAAATGGGAAACATTTTTGAACTGATAGAAATGAAATTGATATATTTTTTGGAACAAAAAATCATTATAAATTATCTTTTTAAAATGAATATATTGGGAAATATATTTTATATAATTTATTATTTTCCCTCAACTTTTTATGACTTTTTATAAAAACAATCTAATGCATATTTGAAGAATAAAAATATACAATATTTTACAATATCAAATACAACATAACTTTTTGATGGTAAATATGCGGGGACGTGTTTATTTTAACATATTGCTAAAATATATATTTCACCATGACCCCATATAATTTATTCCCCTAAAAAGGAGATGGTTGCACATAAAATAAAATAATATATATATTGATAATGAAAATACCTTTCTTCTCACATGTAGATAATTTTATAGAGTTTCTTCTTGAAACATATGTGTCAAATAATGGTTCCATCTCAACGCCCATATTTAACGATATAAAAAGTTTATTAACATAAAACTAACTCATATTTATGTATACATATATTAATATAAATATATATTGAATATTTAAACAACTACGAATATAGATGGGTGTCTATTATTTATATTAATATTATGATATTAATAATAATCATACGAATGTGTATGAATATATATATATATATGCATGTATCTAGATACATTATATATTTATATATTGAAATGACATTTAATTAATTACACATTCACAAACACATTAATATAAATTTAGCTACGGTTGGATGGTACATATGGTGTAAGGTAAGGACTAGGAAAGGTGTTGTGTGGAAACTACCAATACCCTCATAACCCTTACTCCATTGGAGGCATGCATGAGTGGTAAAGTCTTCCCATAATTCTAGATTGAACCAGAGTTCAAATCCCATAAGTCTCTTTTTGTCAGCTACAGAGTGAGTTAACCCTTGGAAGGAGTGCAACATGTCATTATCGGTCTAAGAGTGTGTGTATTTTTTCCTTTACTTATAATCTATAAAAAATTTATACCTTATTTATATGTATCAAATTTATAATATATTTAGTATTTACATATATAAAAAAAAGTATTTATAAAAATAAAATGTATATATATATCAACAACAAAATATATTCTTAATATGAAATATATATTTTTATGAAAATGAAATATAAAATAATAATTAAATGTGAGAAAATTTCTAAATATATAACTAAATAAAAATAAATATATTAAATGTACATATTGAAATAAATTATAAAATATATAAATATGATTTAAGAAAATAATATATTTAGTAGAAAACATTTATATGGATGGAAATGATATTATATATAAATTTTATAATATTAAAATCTATAATTTATATATTTATGTATAAATAGTATTTATATTTAAATATAATTTATAATACATTTATATGAGTAAATATAATTTTTAAATTCTTTATTTATGTAAATATAATTAATATTTATCTGATTTATAATATATTTACTATCTACATATAGAGAGAATATTCAAATATATAAATATAATGTGTATTTACATTAATAAAATGAAAAAAATGAATTTATGTGTGTATATATATATATATGTTATAATATAATATGAAATCAATATATATATATATTTTAATGAAAATGAAATTTATAATGATAATACAAATTCAAAATAAAATTAATATATATAAATAAAAATAAATATATAAACTATAGAAATAAAAATAAATATATAAAATATATAAATATGATTTAAGAAAATAATATATTTAGTAGAATATAAATATTATTTTTTGAATAAAATTACACACACACATACATATGTGTGTGTGTGCATTTATATTAATATAAGTATAAATAAATAACTAAATTCAAGGGTAAATTGATTTATATAAATATATATGACTATGGGCATGCACGCACACACAAAAATATATTACATATCAAATGAGTTTTCTAGAATAAGTGCTTCTATAATCATTTGTAGGGTTGAGTATTGTAATTTCGACCATAAATGGCCTAATGTCATTCTTCCATGTAGCAATAGTTATGTTCAGTTTTGAAAAAAATTTCCCAACTAAGAAATTTGATCTTTAAAAAGGAGTGATTCTAGAAGTCTAACATTCATTGCTGAGATAGAGATTGATAAGTGGCAGTGTGTGACGCCCTCCGGGTTTTGGTACATTCTAGTTTTAAATGTATTGGAGTGGTGTTTTGAGTTATGGAGTTTTTTTGATGGGATATGGAGTTATCCAAGAATTATACAAGGGTATAACACTACAATGGATCGCGCCTTAGCTAGCATTGACTTTTATCAGTGCTAATCATAAAGCACTAATAAAATGTTATCACTTATCACTGCTAGTTAAAATCATTGATGAATTTGGATATTTATCAGTGCTATTTATAGAGGTGATAAAAACATTTAATAAAATTTTAATTAATATATATATTAAATTATAATATTTGTATTCAAAAATTACTGTTTATTTATATAAATTAATAAAAAATGCACATATATATATATATACTAGGCAATATTAGGTACCGAGCATCCCAAACTCTAAATTTAAAAAAAAAAAGTACACCAAATACATGGAATATGACACACAAAATGTCACCAAAACATGAAAGTGACCATCCCACCACTCAAAAAACGCCTCAAGACCCATATAAATGCCATGAAGAACCACGTCAAATGGCCCAATTACCCAGAAACACCATCACTATCAGAAGAAGTCATGATCCAAACCACAATTATAATCCCTAAAAATATCGTGCACCTGAATGCGTCAACGAGTCTCAACAACAACACACCACCTGAGGTCATCATCTTGGATGCCATATCATTCTTGCTAAGGAAATTATTGTTCCCATCAGCATCATCCCTCATGTGATCTAAGTCATCCGCGATGCCTATTGCTGGAGGTGTCAGTATTAGTACATCATTAGTGGGAGATGCTCACTATTGACGACCCATACCATCGGAAACTCATGGTACCTGAGATATTCTCTCCAATAGTGTCTAATACCACCACCTTTCCCCCTAAAACTGAATTCCCATCAACATAAAGGAAAACAACCACCAACATAAAACGGAACACCAAGAAAATTCCAAAAAAATGTCTCATAAAAAACAATCCTAAAGGCCCAACAGTTTCCTAAATCGGCCCATGCCGACAATAACCTCAACCAAGAAGCGACCCACCCTGGTACCCATTGCCTCAATGATTGTTGTCTATGGAGTGTGAACTACCATTCATACAATCAGATAACACATGAAAACTACAATGTATTCCTTTTCTTGAGAATAAATCCAAGGCTCGATGCTCTTTTGGTCTTGGGGTTGCGATTCAAGGATTTTGGGATCTGGTGAATCAAAGGTTCTTCCCATCCCTTCAAGATGCAGGTTCTATTAAGGTTCTCAAAAAAGGATCCCATGTATATGTGAGACTACATGAAAATTATTAAATGCTAGTTCAGTGTATGTTTTCTATTACTGGTTGATTCATTCTTCCAAGAGGTGAAAATCCATGGAAATTTGATGATCTTGTTCTCTTTTTATCATCAATCTGTGGATTTTATGACTGGAGATGTGTTCCTGTGGGCCGTGGATTTTTTCACATCATATTTCCTTCTAATGAACTCAAGGGAAGAGCATGGGGTAATGAATTTATGTATCTTAAACCAGGTATTTTATGTGTTCAGCAGTCGAGTTTTAGTTTCAATCCATTTGAAATCAAAAACTCTTTTACTCAAGTTTGGCTAACAATATATGGATTAAATTGGATCTTGTGGAATCCTCAAATACTATATGAAATTTCTTCTTCAATTGGCGTCCCTATAAAAATGGATAAGGAGACCAAAAAAGCTAGTTATGGGTATTTCTCCCATGTGTTAGTTGAGGTGGATCTAAATTCGCTGCTTACTAAAAACATTGTTTTTGCCACTCATGATGATGAATTAATTCTTAGTCTTATTTATGAGAAGCTACCTGAATTTGGTTCCATTTTCAACAATATTGGTCATTATAATTATAACTATAGGAGAGGAATTTATTGATCCTTTTGTTCAATCTCTGGACATGATGTGGCTCACTACAAGAAGAAAACTAAAATAGGGCTCGTTTCTACTCTTGCTGAGGAGTCTAGACATCCACAGTCGAATATTTGCCAAGATGATGACCATGTGACTCAAGATCTCAATGTGAGCTCACAAGGAGAGGATGCTGGATCTTGAGCTAAAACCTCTGTTCCACAATAGCAATCCAATGTGGCAGTTCACTCAAAAAAAGATGCAACTGCTGATGGTGTGTTATCTGGACTTGTATCCTCCCTTCCGAAGTAGGTACAAGTATTAGGCAGTGAGTAGGTTAGGCTTGGGAAGTCACCATTAGAAAGAAATTTATTTTCATTTAAGGGAGGATATTCCCTAATTAGTGCAATATTGCTATTTTCTCAAAATAAAGGACCTCCTATAAAGATTAAATGAGTCTCTAATGAGTCTTTAGATAACCAAACTTGATGGAGAGACTTTGTGTTGGATTGAAATCTTTATTTTAAGGGACAGTCTAGTATTGGTCTTGGCTAGGGAAGCTTCATTTTGAGGGAAATCAAAGTGTTCATCTAACCTCTATTTATAATTTTGGAATGGTAAAGGACTATATGTTGTATTTAGCTTTAGGGAGCTCTTTGGGACCTAATAGAAAATAAGGACATAATGTTACCCTTATGGATGTAGATTTTAATGACTCATACTTTGCAGGTTCTCAATGCTTGGAAGAACATAAAGAGAATTGAAAACATAACACGATTGTGGGAAAATGGAAGGATATGGAAGAATATGATCCATATCCAAGGATATTCTTTAGATACATTATTTTTAAAGGTATGGTGAAGGAAGTTTGAAGTTTTCTCGTCGACCATAATGAAGAAATAAATACCACATAAGGATTAATCCCATATTAATCCTACCATGAGAACCATTTAAACATATATTATAGATGGGTGGAATCTTCAGGAAAGCTACATCACATCATTGGATGATGACTCTGACTGGGATGAATAATTTGGAGACTGTAATCATTTGGAATATGATCTTTGATGTATTCTCTATATTTTTGATTTTTTAATGAGGGAAGAGTTTTCATGTCTGACTCCTCCTCATATACTTTATGATATTTTTATTCTCTTTTAATTAAGAGGATTTGAACTCGACCTTCCAGTAAAAAATATACAAATATTTAAAAAAGTATACAAATATATCTATATATATATAAATTTATAATATATATATATATATATAAATAATTATAAAATTATAATAAATATATTTTAATAATAAATATACAAAAAGGTATAGTCAGAAGAAAATTTCTTTAATTTTATTTATAGATGAATGAAAAAGATAACAAGTGAACATACGTGGTCAAACAATGAGACTTTCCTTTATTCAAAAAAGCATATTAATGACCATAAGCTGAAGGATCATTTTCATAGTCATAGTCAGATTCATTTGCAGTTTCCCACTCCAACTGTGAATTTACGTGTGTTAGGTCCACTAGGCTGGATACCCTGAGAGGGGGGGTGAATCAGGGTATGACTAATTAAAAATTAATGCCCGTTCTGATCTTGTTTCGCTATTAAGAAAAACACTCTTCTCTCTTTTCCCTGTTGCACGATATAAACAGAAAGTAAAGCAATCACAGGACACAGCAATTTTACTTGGTTCACCGCTAAGGGCTACGTCCAAGGAGCATACGCCGACAGGTTGCCGGTCGTACCAAATTCCACTAATCTTCACTAGCTGTGGATTACAAGGTTCGGGCTAGATCACTTCTATGCCCAGGCTCACTGCCTTTACAATGTTTAGGGTCAGCTCACTGCTTTCCCAAGGGTCACTCCCTGTTTCTCTCTCTCTGGCTCACTGCCGGTGGAGAGGATCACCTTCTTCCTCTTCCTAAGCTCACTGCTCTTGGAAGGGAATCCAATCACAGTTTATAGACCTGTAGGTCTCTTCATTTCCATGAAGGAATGCATCTTCCTCTGTATGTAGATGCTCTGTTGAAGTCCAACTTTCACCCGCAGATGAATCTCACTTTGCACCGGATGTACCGGGCAACCTCAATTTTTACGCGCAACCCTTACGGTGCCTTGCGCGCAATTTCTATGATTTGCGCGAAATTCCTTTTTCGCGCAACCTCCAAATTTTACGCGCAGCCTGGAAACTGCCTTGCGCGCAATTCACTGCCTTTGCGCGAAATCCACTTTTCGCGCAACCTTCCTTTTACGCGCTAGCTCAAACTTTCTGCGCAGCCTTTGCTTTTCGCGCAATCTGACTTTCGCGCAAACTTTAAGTTTACGCGCAACACCCTTTCAAACTTCAATTTCGCGCACCAGAGCTCAGGTATTTTCTATGTCTTGAACTCTACTGAATGGAGGAGGGTCACTTCATATTTATAGGCAAAATCGACCCCGCGCGAAAAACCCTCCTTGAGCGCGTAATCCGCGTTGATCGCGAAATACAAATCTTCCGCGCACAACCATTTTCCGCGCACTGCTCCATAATTTCGCGCACCTCATGCCTTTGCCATTTTACGAGCTTCGGACCTCGTAACACCTCTTGCGCGAAATACTTCATCCGCTATTTCGCGCGCCACTTCAATTTTCCGCGCACGCCTCCAAAATTTCGCGCGACTCATGCCTTTACCGATTTTCAAGCTTTCGGCCTTGAAACATCTTTTGCGCGAAATACAATTTCGCGCAACCCGCTGTTTTGCGCGCCACACTTCAAGATTTCGCGCAACCCTCTAGTTTTGCGCGCCACGCTTGATTTTTCCGCACACCTTCTTCATTTCTCTCTCCTCAACCTTTGACAACAACATATCACTCCATTTTCCATTGGCGATTTTCAGGCCCAAAAATTTGGCAAACACTGGAAAACGGTGCCACCTTGTACTGCTCTTTTGTACCGCCTCCAGATCGTCCTTTCCTTTGTCAAAGTTCTTTGTCAACATGGAATGTCAACAAATTCTCGGGAACTCGACAATTCTCCATGGAAACCTTCTTTGTCAACAAACACAATCAACCCAAAAATGCTGCAATGCTACCTTGAGGGATTTTTGCCCAACAATCTCCCCCTTTGGGTTTGTTGACAACTCTTCACAACTCTGCTCAGAAATATTTTCTGCACTTTGATACCTCACTGAGTCTTCTTCCAGCTGCTACCACCATTCGCCTCTTGCGATTATGATAGCGTTCAAGGATTCACTTAACATGTACTCTAAGCCCACATGAGCAATGCTCGGCGTGAGAAACAAGAGTAGTATGAAAAGTTCATCAATGAATCACTTCATGTCAGACCCCAATTGTCGATTCCACCCTGATACCAATTCTTAAAATAAAACCAGTTGTTGAACCACACTGATACCAATTGGTGAATGCTTAAGTTGATACCGATTGTTGATGGCTGGACACCGTCTCACACCATTCCAACACCACTGATCTGCCTTTATCACGATCCTCAGCTGTCGTGATTTCTATGATTTGATCGATCACTTCTAGCATCGTCAGATTTAAAAATCTCTCCCCCTTTCTCATTGCTCCCCCTTTCTGGCTGCTCCACCTGTCAGCTTCTCCCCGTATCAATTATGATTTATCAAATCTCCGCACTATTTTCTCTATTGAACAAACACTTTTCTCCCCCTTTGTCAAGCACTTTTCAAGCACTTTTCTCCCCCTTTGTCAACGAACCCAAAGGTCACGCCTTTGTAGTCTGTAACATAGTAGAGAACACATATCAGCACATTAGGGAAAAACACACCATACCTCGGGGAGAGGGGGGGGGAGGGTCCCACATCCACTCTATTTCAAGTGTGGGGAATCGACTGAACTCCCAGAGCCAGTCGATGCCTCTCAAAAGCTTCCTTGGGTAAGGCCTTTGTCAGAATGTCTGCAACCTGGAGTTCTGTAGGCACGTACTCCAACTTTACAATTCCCTGCTCAACCTTCTCCTTGATAAAATGATACTTAATCTCAATGTGCTTTGTCCTTGAATGATGGACGGGATTTTTGCTAAGATTTATAGCACTTGAGTTGTCACACTGGATTCCGATCGGAGACTTCACTTCAACTCCCATATCTTCAAGCTGCTGCTTCATCCACAATAACTGTGTGCATGCTTGAGTGGCCGCAATATACTCAGCTTCTGCGGTGCTCAATGAAATGCAATCTTGTTTCTTGCTTAGCCAAGAAATACACAATCCACCAAGATAGAATGCACCACCTGACGTTGATTTTCTATCATCGGCTGATCCGGCCCAGTCTGCATCAGTGTACCCCAATAGTTCTGTCTGAGATTTGTCATTGTATGTCAAGCCGAAGTCCACCGTGCCCTTAATATACCGAAGTATTCTTTTTACTACGAGCATGTGACTTTCCTTGGGATTACTTTGATATCTCGCTGCTTGGCACGTGGCGAACACAATATCAGGCCTTGTTGCGGTTAAGTACAACAGACTTCCAATGATTTGCCTGTATTCTGTGATATTAACTGCCTTGCCATCCTCATCTTTTGATAATTTCATCCGGGTAGCCACCGGAGTCTTCATCTCCTTGGAATTTTCCATTCCAAACCTTCTCAGGACCTCCTTGGCATATTTAGATTGAGAAATGAATGTTCCATTCCTTCCTTGTGTGACCTGTAGACCAAGGAAAAACGTTAGCTCTCCAATCATTGACATTTCAAACTCATTTTTCATGAATTCAGAAAACTGTCTGCACTGAGCTTCATCTGATCCACCAAATATTATGTCATCGACATAAACCAACACCATCATCCTTTGATTACTGTCATTACTGAAATAGAGATTGTAATCAACTCCTCCACGCTGAAAACCAAGCTTCTTCAAGTACTGATCAAGCCTTGAGTACCATGCCCTTGGTGCTTGTTTTAACCCATACAATGCCTTCTTCAGCCTGCAAACTTTGTTCTCATCCTCATGAATGAGAAAACCATCTGGCTGCTCAATATACACCTCCTCTTCCAGAACCCCATTCAAGAATGCGGATTTGACATCCATCTGGAACACTTTGAACTTCCTTTGCACTGCGATGGCTAGGAATAATCTTATTGTCTCCAGCCTTGCAACCGGTGCAAATGTCTCATCAACATCAATTCCCTCAATTTGGGAGTACCCCTTGCACACTAGTCGTGCTTTGTTCCGAATCACTGTGCCATCTTCATTCATCTTGTTGCGATAGACCCATTTGGTCCCAATGACATTCTTGTCCGCTGGCCTCGAAACAATCTCCCATGTCTGGTTCTTCTCAATCTGATCAAGCTCTTCGTTCATGGCCTGAACCCAGTTTTCATCTTCAGCTGCATCAGAAAAACATTTCGGCTCCACTTGAGACAAAAACGATGCTTGCTGTGATGATTTCATTCTTCGAGTCTGAACTGGAGCTGTTTGATCACCAATGATATTCTGCCTATCAATCTCAGCTCGACTCTTTGTCTTCCTCGCAGACACCGACTTGACACTTTCCTCTTCATCATCAGTATCTTCTTCTGAGTCAGCTTCTGCCACTTCTTCTCCCCCTGGGTTGCTTACCTCATCATCACTTTCATCCAGGTACTGTTCACTGGGTCGTTGAGCAGTCTGTTCATTTTCGACTATAGTGACATCATTACTCTCAACAATTTTTCCCAGCCTCTTGTTGAAGCACTTATATGCTTTGCTTTTCCCTGAATAGCCAAGGAATATCCCTTCATCTCCTCGTGCCTCGAACTTCCTATGATGTTCTTTGTTGAGAATGAAACACTTACTTCCAAAGATTCGAAAGTATTTCAACGTTGGCTTCTTTCCGTACCACAGTTCATACGGAGTCTTCCCTTGCTTCGGACATAACAGGGACCTGTTTGAAACATAGACTGATGTCAAAACTGCTTCCTTCCAAAATTTCTCTGGTAGGTCCTTATCAATAAGCATTGTTCTGGCCATGTTGTTAATGATCCGATTCCTCCTTTCTACCACTCCATTCTGTTGGGGAGTTCTTACTGATGAAACTTGATGCCTTATCCCATGTTTCTCGAGATAGTTTTCAACCTGACTGTTTGTAAATTCTGTACCGTTATCAGTACGAAACTTCAGAATTTTCTGCCCAAGCATCTTTTCTGATTCCCTCCTGTACTGCTTTATGCAACTGAACACCTCTGTCTTATGGGTAATGATGAATACCCAGGCCATTCTGCTGTAGTCATCAATGAAAAGAACATAGTACCTTTGCCCATCTATAGCTCGTGGTGAGATAGGTCCACATACATCAGCATGCACCAATTCGAGCACTCGAGTTGCTTTTTGTTCCTTTGGCCTGTATGTCTTCCTGATGATCTTCCCTTGTTGACAAGCATCACACGTATGAGTGCGATCACGTGATAGTTTGGGAAGGTCTCTAGCAGCATCACACTTTACCAGATCTTCTATAGATGGTTGACACAGATGACCAAGTCGCTTATGCCACAGCTGATTTTCTTCTTCTCTGGATAAAAGGCATGAATCTTCTTCCCCACCTACCAGGTAAAGATTCCCCTTTGTTCGTTTTCCCTGAAGAATGACTATTCCATCTTTTCCTTTAACAATACCCATCTTCTTGGTAAAAAGTATAGAGTGCCCAGAGTCACATAGTTGACTGACGCTAAGCAAATTATGACTGAGACCCTCTACCACCAAGACATCAGCATGTCTCATTTCTTTGCCCCCAAACTTGGCTTTTCCTGAGCCAACAATCTTCAGGCCTTCATCATTTCCAAACTTGACAACTCCTTCTTTGTCATATTTTATGCCTGTAACCAGATCCTTATTACCTGTCATGTGGGATGTGCAACCACTGTCAAGGATCCAAACGCCAGAACGATCTGATGCTTTAAGGGCAATTTCAGCAACTACGGCCTTCTCAGTTTTCTTCTTCCTAGTCCATACTTTTTCTTTCATACTAGGCATGGATTGAGGCTTCTGTTCTTTCTCAGAGTATGATGGACCAGCTTCATCTTGCAAAACTGCAAATCTGTTCTGAACTTTTAACTCATTTGTCGGTTTACTGATCTGCTGCTTGCGAACATTTTGATTCTGCTTTGGCACATTTTTCTGAATGGTCGGAGTGCAGTACCTAGCCATGTGTCCAAATCCTCCGCACCAAAAACAGTGTCCTTCAAAAAATGTTCTGGAAAACTGTTCTCTGTTTGGCTGCCATCTCTGTTCTTGTTCCCTTCGATATCTTTTGGCTATGGAACACACATACTGTGAATGTCCCATCTTTCCACAACAATAACACCTGATATAAGGCGCATTCCTTCGTGTTACTTCAGCACTACGAGTTTCCCCTTTGGATCTCTGAGTATTTTGATCCTTCTTTGTGCTCAAATCCACTTTCAATCTCGGGACAGGTGCTTGCGGTCTAACTTCAACTGCCGCAGATTTTTGTTTCTGATTAAGTCGTGAATCAGCCTTAACATATGAGTTCAATTGCTGCTTCTTTCCTGCTGAACTAATAGGCTCTTCTTTCTTCTTTTCCGTCTTCGTAACGACCTGATTTCCCAAGAATGTGTTGGGATTCAACGGTTTTTCCTGGTCTTTAACCTTTTTTCGCAGACCGACAACTTCCTCTTCAAGCTCTTCAATACGCTTGACGTGATCCTTCACTTTTCGACTCAAGCAATCGATCTCCCTTTTCTGCTCTTCAATCTTGAGCTTATGCTCATCAACCTTTTCTGTGCGCTCTGGCCTGGAAGACTTAAGATTCTCAATTTCTTTCTCAAGCTCAGACTTCTCTTCTTCTTGTTGTTGCATGTAGAGTTTGGCATCACGTACTATCTTGTTGGCTTTCTTTGTTTTTGCTCGCCAAACATCTATCTCTTCAAGAGCTGCTTCTAATTCAGCTTCCATGTCAACTCTCCCTTCAATTTGTTCTTCTTCTTCATCAGTTTCTGTTTCTTTCTTTTCTAGATCACTACTAGCAACAGCCACCATCGCATTTTGACCATGATCTTTGCAGTTTTCTATCTCTTCAACTTCTTCACCCTCAGACTCGGCTGAACTGTTAATTTCTTGGGAAAGAAGATTCTTCTTCTTAAAGAAATTTCTCTTGAACTGCTTCTTCCCTTTCACATAGGCTGAAGATTTTTTTATGGGAGTCTTAACTTCATCTTCATCGCTTTCTTCTTGAAACTTTTTGGGGCATCTTGCAGCAAGATGACCAACCTTTCCGCATCGGAAGCATGCTAGTGGAAGTTTCCCTTTAAACTTTCCTTTTCCTCTTTGCAGATTTGAAGAAAGGAATGACATCACCTCATCTGACTCTTCTTCCTCCTGAGAATCTTCAATAGTGAGCCTCTTCATGGCCTTAAATGCCACTTCTTTGGATTTCCCCTTTTCCACAGCATCGTTGTCATCATTTCTCATTTCATATGCAACGAGAGTGCTGTGTAGGTTATCCAATGTTAGCTCTTTCGGATCTTTATCTTCCAACACAGAAACTTTCGGATTGAACCGAGGTGGAAGCTTTCTCAAGATGCGCTTTACGATTTTAATGTCTTCGATAATTTCTCCAAGACCCCGCATGTCTTCTACCACAGCATTTACCCTGTCAAAGAATGCATCAACGGACTCATTCGGGTTCATTTTGAGATCTTCATACTTGTTCCACAACACTTGCAGCTTTGCCTCTCTGACTTTGGTATCCCCTTCATAAATATTCAAAAGTTTTTCCCACATGGCATGTGACGTTTTGCATGACATCACCTTTGTATAAATGGGATTAGAGAGGGCTCCACCTAAGGCGTTTATTGCTTTGGAATCAGCATCCAACTCTTTGTGCTCAGCTTCTGATAATGCACCACTAGTAATATCAGCTGTGATACCATGCATAGCTGCTGAAAACACATCCATTCCCAGAGATCGGAAATAGTGTTGCATTCGATTCTTCCATATCTGAAAATTACATCCATCGAAGATCGGAATCCCTCTATGATTAGTGACCTCCATTGAGAGAAGACCAACTGTTAACCTTCCCTCTGATACCACTTGTTAGGTCCACTAGGCTGGATACCCTGAGAGGGGGGGTGAATCAGGGTATGACTAATTAAAAATTAATGCCCGTTCTGATCTTGTTTCGCTATTAAGCAAAACACTCTTCTCTCTTTTCCCTGTTGCACGATATAAACAGAAAGTAAAGCAATCACAGGACACAGCAATTTTACTTGGTTCACCGCTAAGGGCTACGTCCAAGGAGCATACGCCGACAGGTTGCCGGTCGTACCAAATTCCACTAATCTTCACTAGCTGTGGATTACAAGGTTCGGGCTAGATCACTTCTATGCCCAGGCTCACTGCCTTTACAATGTTTAGGGTCAGCTCACTGCTTTCCCAAGGGTCACTCCCTGTTTCTCTCTCTCTGGCTCACTGCCGGTGGAGAGGATCACCTTCTTCCTCTTCCTAAGCTCACTGCTCTTGGAAGGGAATCCAATCACAGTTTATAGACCTGTAGGTCTCTTCATTTCCATGAAGGAATGCATCTTCCTCTGTATGTAGATGCTCTGTTGAAGTCCAACTTTCACCCGCAGATGAATCTCACTTTGCACCGGATGTACCGGGCAACCTCAATTTTTACGCGCAACCCTTACGGTGCCTTGCGCGCAATTTCTATGATTTGCGCGAAATTCCTTTTTCGCGCAACCTCCAAATTTTACGCGCAGCCTGGAAACTGCCTTGCGCGCAATTCACTGCCTTTGCGCGAAATCCACTTTTCGCGCAACCTTCCTTTTACGCGCCAGCTCAAACTTTCTGCGCAGCCTTTGCTTTTCGCGCAATCTGACTTTCGCGCAAACTTTAAGTTTACGCGCAACACCCTTTCAAACTTCAATTTCGCGCACCAGAGCTCAGGTATTTTCTATGTCTTGAACTCTACTGAATGGAGGAGGGTCACTTCATATTTATAGGCAAAATCGACCCCGCGCGAAAAACCCTCCTTGAGCGCGTAATCCGCGTTGATCGCGAAATACAAATCTTCCGCGCACAACCATTTTCCGCGCACTGCTCCATAATTTCGCGCACCTCATGCCTTTGCCATTTTACGAGCTTCGGACCTCGTAACACCTCTTGCGCGAAATACTTCATCCGCTATTTCGCGCGCCACTTCAATTTTCCGCGCACGCCTCCAAAATTTCGCGCGACTCATGCCTTTACCGATTTTCAAGCTTTCGGCCTTGAAACATCTTTTGCGCGAAATACAATTTCGCGCAACCCGCTGTTTTGCGCGCCACACTTCAAGATTTCGCGCAACCCTCTAGTTTTGCGCGCCACGCTTGATTTTTCCGCACACCTTCTTCATTTCTCTCTCCTCAACCTTTGACAACAACATATCACTCCATTTTCCATTGGCGATTTTCAGGCCCAAAAATTTGGCAAACACTGGAAAACGGTGCCACCTTGTACTGCTCTTTTGTACCGCCTCCAGATCGTCCTTTCCTTTGTCAAAGTTCTTTGTCAACATGGAATGTCAACAAATTCTCGGGAACTCGACAATTCTCCATGGAAACCTTCTTTGTCAACAAACACAATCAACCCAAAAATGCTGCAATGCTACCTTGAGGGATTTTTGCCCAACAACGTGGTTGAGAATACTAAGGATCATTACTTTGGAAGTTCCTTTCTCCAAAGTGAGCTTGAACATTGATTCCTTATAAGATGTTCTACTAGACACATTCCTTGGTAGAATGGAATAATCCTCCCACAACCTTAGTTTTGGTGCAACCAGAGTTAAACATTCATTGTTGATCATCTTTCCCATTCCATTTATAATAAAATCCTTAAGAGAAACATCACCACCACTACCCGGAGGCCTAAGATGAGTGGATTACAATAAAACAATCCATTTCTCATTGTCACATCCATTATATGAGATATTAAACCATTTATCATAAATTCTTGAAGAACTGAGAGTATTATGAATCTCTTGATAATAATTCATTTTCTATTGATCATCAGATTGCCTGTACCCATCCTCCTATGGAACATGTCTTGATAAGTGCACTATCACTGGCTGCATAATGAAATATATCCCTTCAGGATGTGAAAGAGAGTCTTCTCAAGCAGCACACTAGATAAGAACCTCATTTACAAACTCATGCAGTGCCTCATCGGGTTGATTATTATCATCCCCTATATGCTTCTCATCATGTCCAGTGCATTGATTGAAACTCAAAATAGATTTAAAATTATCAGAAAAATAATAAATAAATTTATTATATTTATGATTATATAAATATATATTATTATATAAATATATATAAATATATAAAATTATTTATAATTATGCAAAACTATTTTTAAATATATATATATTTATAATTATAATTATATATATATTTATATAATTATATATAATTATATAATTATATATAAATATATAAATATATATAATTATATAAATATATATAATCATATAAAAATATTTATAATTACATTCAAATTTTTTTATATATATTTATTTAAAACTATATATACCTGGACGTCTCAGTCCTGGCTTTGGAAACCAAATCCATGACCCCAAATTTATCAATAAAGGGAAAACTTACAAGGTGTTGGAGCCGGTGTCCTAGACAACATATTTCAACTTTTTCTACATTAATATTTAATGCATTATAATATTAAACATCTTATTACATATTTTTCATAGTTCTACATGACTATGATGTAATAATGTACTAGAGTATTTGTGGAATTGATAAGGTCATGATAGTTCCCCACTATGATGAGAGCCTTGAAATGCTATAACAATATTCTTAAATGTAGTTTTTTGGTTTGTTGATATACTATGATGGGACACATAGTATATGGATTGTCCTGTTCGAGTACTCATAATCAGATGAGTCATCCTCTCATGAAGTTCGTAATTGGTAATGTCCATGATGGGAGATTATGAGAACATACATACTAGTAGGAATTCCACATGTTTTGGTGTCATCAAGATATTCCTATTCGTGAGTTTTTTTAATAGTCTTTAGTCTTTAAGATTATCATTAATATATGTCACGGCTCGGGCACTTTGATTTACTGATTAGAACAGTCATGCCATATGTTGGAGGGAATTATGGTATGTTGGGTGCTTCATGAGTGGAATGTTATTAATGGATTAGTTTAGGAAGGATTTGTACCTTCCATTTATGGAAGCTGATATCTCACCTATTTGATTGAAATTGAACCATTGCGTGAAATTATATGGCCACGGTGTAATGACGAATTTATTTCTGGTAGTCAAAGAATGATGTATGAAGCACAAATGTTGAGGACACTATCCTAAAACCTGCATGATGAGATATTGAGACAAAGAGATTATATTACACAATGAGAATTCATATATGGATGTCCTTGTTATGAAATTATATTATTTCTATTGGGTTCCTTTACCCATTTCTAGACTTAAGTCTTAGACTTTAAGAAATCCAACCTAATGCCAATGAGAAAAAATCCTAGAGTGTCACACACTAAGTATTCCTGGTGGTCTTGGTTAAATTCTATATGAATTTAATTAATGGAATAAATATTTATCTCAAGACATTAGAATAATTTTATTCATGTAAAAATGATTGCATAAATTAAAAGTATATTTATTCCCTATATTGTGGGTAAAATATATTTATTTATTTTTTTTGAACATTTAATAAATATTTATTTACTAGTTTGTAAATAAAATATTTATCTAAGAGAATGAATGAATTATTTATTTATTTGAGTGTTCAAAAAATGGAAGGGGAGTAAGAGAGGACCAAGGCCGGTCCAGTAGTAAAATAATTATTTGCAAGATGGTAAATAAATATTTAACTAGTTGGAACAAGTTAAAATAATAATAATTCTAATATTTTTTTGTGATGTGAAATTTTATTTACAATTCCATTTTGGGAAAGTTGGCGCACCATAAATAATTAATCTGTATTATTATTAAAAGAATTGGTTTTATGTAAGGTTATGAATATATTTAATTGATATTATGCAATTAAATATTGTAACCGATTCCTCATGTTGATAAATTGACTTGTACGTCTACTGTCCCATGTGCTAAACTACACGCTAGATGAATTGAAAATTGTTGAGCAAAATGATTTCTCTCTGGAATCCTATATCCAACCCTCCCAAGAATGAGAGAAATTCTTCAAGACCAAAGAGTAAGCAATCAATAATTACCAACACAAGACACTCACTTCGCCGTGCTAGCACCCGAAGAACGAGTGATGTCGATTGGACGTCATCAGATCACGTGTGGATCACCGCTAGAGGGATTCTTGTTTAGATCCTCATAAGCACAACAAGCCAATTTAGAAGGGTCATTCTTGATGATAATCATCATCAATGAATAATGTACCAAATAACTAGGTATAAAATTCTTTATGAAATTAATTAAATTAATTATATACAAGATGTGCAAGATCCTCTCTAAAGGTTTTGGGTCTATTCCTTCTTTATCTAAATCTTTGATTCTATTCTACATAGACAGACATTCATCATCATATTTATTATATAATAATCATTGATCATGGTTAAAATTAAAGTTGGGTGTTGGCCCAACCACAAAGATTTCATAGAAAGAAATGATTTTTTAATTAAAATTAAAACGGAGAACTCATCAAGAGGAACTGATGATTCTTCCTAGGTGACTTGAAAGTACACATCATGTGTTCAGACTTACATGTCATGTTCGCTTACATACACACCATTTAATTCGGACAACATGTCGTGTAGTCGTGTACAACGCATCGGGTGTAATTTGGCAATTACTCAAGCCATGTTCATTTATTACATGCGACGTAGTTAATTTTACACTGTGTGTTGTCTAGGATAGATAGGCAGAAAAATACCAGATTACATGCCATGTGGCCCACTAGACACAGTGTGTAGTCTATTTAGGTCAGGGGCCAAACCATGTATCCCATACATGGATAAACCAACTGGTAACCATGTAACATATAGACAACACGACGTGTCTCCCACTGTGCATGCCATATACAAAAAAATTTATGATTTACGCCTCACATGGCGAGTCCCAAGGCATGTACTTAAGAAAGGATGTTCAAGGTAGTACACACTGTGTAGTCAGAACTACTCACTATTCACTTTACCAAATTACACAACGTTAAAACATTAATGTTTGTGTATTTTTCAGAATTACTTATCATGTATAAATCATACTACATTTTGTTACTCTATGCTTTAGAAGCATCATGTATGCCATATGTCAGAAGAGTAAAATATTATATGAAGATAATACATGTTGGGGAGATTCAAATGGGTATTCACTAGCTTACCTCCAAGGTTCTTTTGTGCACAACGATGAGAATATCAAGAAAATTCAGAAAAGGAATAAGAAAAAAGTACCGATTAATTAGAGATAATAATTAATTGATTCATGCACAATTTATCTCAGTAAGAATGATTAATAAATTGAGTACTAGTTTTATTAAATTTATAAATCATTGCATGTATGTGGGTGATCATGAGGTAGATCAAGACCTTCGTATGTTATTGGTTTACTTTTAATTTATTAATTAAATTAATTGTTTTCCTGTGAGCCATCTCTCATCTTTAATATGTAGGTCCTGTGTCCCCATTTTTTATTTTATATAAACACCCCTTTTTACCCCTCACCTGTGTGTGAGTTAAAAAAATATATAATGGATGGAACTCCCAAGCTAGTGGAGGATGTTCATGCTGGAGCTGAGACAATACCAATCATAGGAGATACAGGGGTGGACAGGTGGAAATCTATAAACACAAACCCAAAAGGCTCAATGTTTCTCTCCACTAGGTTAGGGTTTATTGATCAACCGCTAGATAAAATAACCATTATAAAAGCTCATGATCATTACATTTTATTTATTTTATTTCTATCAGATTCGTGGTTTATCATTATTAATGTATTTTCATGATCATATAATGAAGGTGTTAAACCGGCATTTAAGATGGAGCTAAAATAAACCAGGCTTATGAGTAAATTTTATCATGAAATGGTTAATCACATAAGTAAGTTCCAATTAATATTAACAAGAATGTGTTAATGATAATACAAAAATAATTCATAAGAGATAAAAATCCATATAAAGAATATTAAGTCAGACAAAGCCTTATGTTACTTTATTAAGGTAAAAAATCAGTACTACTGCATGTTTGACTAACCATTGATGGGACACATACTTTTATATAGGAATCCCTTATGAGAGGTTTCAGTTTTACTTAACTATGGTACCTCATGAGGAGTATCCCTTGTTAGACTTGGTGTAATAGTGGAGTAAAGAGTTGAGGAAATCCAAAGATATGATTTCAGGATCGGTGAGTCCACTAAAGAGATCAGGGAGATGCAAGGCTGGTAGTTTGAAAAGACCTACATACCTAAATACCTTAAAATAGCTTGACCATGCCTTTTGGGAGTTATGTGAAGGGGAATATTGATCCTTTCCACTATAATGTCCTGATAAATTGACATTATGAGTTCAATGGTGAGGTCCATTGAGAATTGATAAAATACTGGGATACTTAATAAAATTAATTTATTATTTATCATAAAACGTAATAAAAAAGTTCTAATTATATTCTCTTTTAATTATTGAAAAAAATGAAAAGTTCATTAACCACACTATCCCTGCAATCATTTATGAATAAATACTACTTCCTCACTAGTAGTAACTTCCAAGAATGGGTTTGATTTCTATAGGTTATCCTACACCATGAACAGATGTCCTACATGATGGAGTCATCATTACCTGATCCACCTTCCCAATAGGTGAGTGACAAAGAGTTCTTGGTCTATGAGAATCATATTAACAATGATGTCAACATTCCATGTTTGATGCTATCATCAATATCTAGTGAACTCATGAGGTCTCATGAAAACATGGATGCCTATAGCACGCTTGAGATCCTCTGTGGTCTTTACCCAGAGAGAGAAAGAAAAGAATGATTTGAGATAACCAAGGAACTATTTAAGATTATGCTTGGAGAGGGTTCCCTATTTGGGCCTCACATAGTCAAGCTCATTGGCTACATTGATCTCTTAGAGGTTCTAGGGTTTAAAATCCCTAAAGAATTTGGTACCGATCTCATTTTTCCATCACTCCCTCATAACTATCCCTATTTGTTATCAATTTAAATATAAAAAACATTGATAAGTCTCTATCTAATATTATTATCCTAATTCTCCAAGTGGACAATGATATGAAGCACAAAAAGACTTCAGTCCTTATGGTGAATAAGAGGGAAGGAAAGGCGGAGAGCATTAATCAAAATGATTCCTCACGACATTCCATGAAAAGGAAGATCAAAGGGGAGCCAATGAACATGTAGTTGTTTTTTTTCATATGGAAAGAAGGGCCATTGGAAGAATAACTGCACCCATCCTAATAATCAAGGGGAATCTTCAGGTGCATTTGTTATTGAATGTAATCTATCTGTTTATACAAATTGGGTATTAGATACAGATTTTGGTGCTCAAATATGTATCCAAATACATGATCCAAGTAGATTTAGGATGATTGATTGAGGGGAGGTAGATCTACAAGTAGCCAATAGAGCCAGAGTTACTACTTTTTCTATTGGGGAATACCACATCACACTGCCAACTGGGATGATCATGGTATTAAAGGGTTGTTATTATGTGTTGTCTATTAATAAAGACATTATTTCTGTTTCTATAATAGATACATATGAGTTTGTTTTCATATTTTGGAGATGAATGTTTCTTCTTTTAAAAGGATATGATTTGTTTTGTTTGGGAACATTTATACAACAGTCTTTAAAAATTGGATTACAAAAACCAAGTAATGGAAATAGATAACAAAGATACATCACATGAATCATACCACACCCAACTTTGGAATCATCAACTAGGTCATGTAAACGATAATGTCTTGTAAAACTACATAAAGTTGTATATTTGGATTATTTCGAACTAAAACCACTTGGCGTATGTCATGAATGTTTACTAGGATAAATGTCTAAAGCCCCATTTAGTGAGAAAGGTGAAAGGGATAAAGGGGTTAATTATTTGGTTCATACTAATATGTGTGGACCATTTCCTATTGAATCCAGTGGTGGGTAATCATACTTCATAACATTTACTGATGATTTTAGTAGATATGGATATATCTACTTAATGAATTATAAGTCAGATTATTTTGATAAGTTCAAAGAATACAAGAATGATGTTGAGAACCAACATGGAAAGAATATTAAGAAAATACAATTAGACTTATCTAAATAATATATTAATCAAGACCTCATTGATTATATACAAGAGTTTGGGATCCTATCCCAACACACCCATCCTTACACTCCCTAGTGGAATGGTGTGAGTGAAAGCAGGAACTGTACCTTGTTGGACAGAGTGAGATCAATGATTATTCATGCGAGTATTCCATTATTCTTTTAGGGATATGTGTTTAAAATAGTGGTGCATATACTAAACAATGTTCCAACTAAATCAATAAATGCTATTTCATTTGAGTTTTAGTGTGGAAAAAAAATCCATGTTATCGAATTTACATGCGTGGGGAAGCGATGCATTTGTAAAGGACTCTTTAGGTAACAAACATGCACCCCAAGGACCAAATTGTACCCTTATAGGATTCCCCAAGGAAACAAGGGTATATTACTTATACAAACCATTAGAAAAAAGTTTATAGTGGAAAGGAACGCCATATTCCCTGAGAGGGATCAAATCTCCAAAAGAGATGGTGGGAGAAAGATAGAGTTCGATGAAGTCGAGGCTCAAGGTACAAAAGAGTTTGTACAGGAACAAATTCCACAAATCCCCATGGAAGAAAGAACTGTTCTTGAGACACAAGAACTGCATAGGAGTACAAGAGAAGTTAGAGAACTAGAACGGTATGGTTTTCTAGTTACTGATGAAGGTTGGGCATTATTAGTTGAAAATAATGATACTATAACCTATAATGAAGCAATAAGTGGCACAGATGTTTCCAAGTGGTAAGATGCCATGAATTCATAAATGGATTCCATGTTCCAAACAAAGTATGGATTTTGGACGATCCTCCAGTAGATGTAAATCCTTTTGGTTGGAAATGGGTATTCAAGAAGAAACTGGACATGGAAGGACAAGTTAGTGCCTATAAGTCATGACTCGTTGCAAAAGGGTTCAAGAAACATCAAGGCATTGACTTTGATGAAACCTTTTTACCATTTTTAATACGGTAATCGACCAGAATTCCATTGTCCATTTCTTCTTTCCATGAAAATTAGATTTGGAAAATGGATGTCAAAATAGCCTTCCTTAATAGGAACCTTCAGGATGATGTCTACATTACACACCTTGAATGATTTATGAATCAAAAGGATAAAAATAAGGTATTTAAGTTTCTAAAAACCATTTATTTATTAGAGAAAGAATCCAAGTCATGGGAAATTCATTTTAATGAAGCCATAATGAAATTTGGTTTGATCAAGAATGAATGTGAGCCTTGTGTCTACAAACAGTTTAGTGGGAGTGTAGTCACCTTCCTAATAGTATATGTTGATAACATATTACTTATTAGGAATGAGATACTAGTAATACAGTATGTTAAGGAATAGTGGAATCAATGCTCCTCCATGAATAACTTGGGAAAGGAAACATATATTCTTGGGATCAAGATCCATCATGATCGATCCAAGAGATTACTGGGCCTAACTCAAAGTACATACCTTGATAAAATACTAAAGGTATTCAGTATGGAAAAATCCAAGAGGGGAATGTTTCCAACCTCAATTGGTATTCATATTTCCAAGAAACTCTGTCCTCTGATACATAAGGAATGAAAGACAACGGAAAGGACACCATACGCATCAATGATTAGGTAAGTCATGTATGTCTTGCTATGTATCAGGATGGATGTCTCCTACTCATTGAGTGCGGTAGAAATATATCAAGCTGACCCATGTGACCGAAATTGGATGGCAGTCAAGACTATCCTAATGTATTTGAGGTGTACTAAGGATATGTTCCTAGTTTATGGAGGACATGAGGAACGAGTCATCAGTGGATATTAATATTCTAGTTTCTAGACTGATCAATATGACATGAAGTCATAAACGAGATACATATTCACTTTGAATGGAGGTACAATGTGCTGGAAGAGCTTAAAAAATAGTGTGGTTTCATATTATACAATAGAGTTCATGTATATCACAGCTTATGAGGCAGATAAATAAGAACTTTGGATGCAAAGATTCATCTTGGATTTGGATGTGGTACCCATGAGTTAAGATCCCATCACACTCTATTGTGATAATACTGCAGTGGTGGATCTTTTAAATGAGCCAAGGTTGCATCAGAAGATGAAGCACATACTTCAGAAGTATCATCTCTTGAGGGATTTTTCTCAGAGAGGTGAAGTTGTAGTGAGCAGTTTTTCTATAAAAGTCAACCTGGTGGACACCTTGACAAAAGTCTTGACTCAGCAAAAACATGATCATCATGTGAGGTCTAGTGGAATGAAAGTCATAGGAAGTTGACTCTAGTCCACGTGGGAGTTTTTTATAGTTGGTTTCCTAGAACTAACATTTTTTACATTGATTACATGGAAATTTAATGTATTTAAATACTAAACATCTTTTTACAAATTTTTCATTGTTCTTCACGACTATGATGTAATAATGTCCTAGATTATTTGTTGCATTGATAGGCTCATGGAAGTTCCCTGCAATGATGAGAACCTTGAAATGATATAACAACATTCTTAAATATAGTTATGTGGTTGGATGATATACTATGATGGGAAACATATTATACCTTCCATCAGGTGTGAGTACTCATAAGAATATGAGACTTCCTCTCATGATGTTCGTACATGGTAATCTACCTTATATGAGATTTTGAGAACAGATCTGCTAATATGAATTCGGCATGTTTTGGTGTCATCAGATATTCCTATTTGTGAGTGTGTGTAATACCCCTTATACATTAATATTATCATTAATACGTGTCATGATTCGCGCACTTTGATTTAATGATGAAAACCAACACTACATATATTATTAGGAAGTTGGGTATGTTGGGAGTGTCACGAGTGGCATGTTATTAATGGATAAGTAGATGAATGATTTGTACCATCCATTTATGGAAGTTGATATCTCAACCCATTGATTGAAATATAATTGTCACGTGAAATTCCATAGTCATGGTGCAAAGTTGAGTTTATTTTCAGTTGTCAAAGAATGATGTATCAAGCACAAATATTGATGAAATTATCCAAAAACCTACTTGATGAGATATTGAGAAAAAGGGATTATATTACACAGTGATATTTCATATGTGGATGTTGTTGTTGCAACTTTAAGTTATTTATCTTGGGTTCCTTGACCCATTTCTAGATAGTATTGGCCTTTAGAAAAACCCGCCTAATGCCAACGAGAAAGAATCATTGAGGTTCAAAAAATAAGTGTTTCAGGTGGTCTCGGCAAATTCTATTTGAATTTAATTAACAAAATACATATTATTCTCAAGACAATGGAATAATTTTATTCATGTTAAAATAATTTCATAATCCAAATAAATATTTATTCACTGGATTGTGGGTAAAATATATTTATTTATTTTATTGAATATTTAATAAATATTTATTTAATTGTTTGAAAATAAAATATTATTTAATAGAATAAATTATTTATTTATTTGTTTGGGTGTTCAATAAATGGAAGTCGAGTTCGAGCAGACCAAGGCCGATCCAGTAGTAAAATAATTATTTGCATGATGGTAAATAATTATTTATCTAGTTGGAACAAGTAAAAATAACAATAACACTACTATTACATTGTGATGGGGAATTTTATTTATAATTCCATTTTTCACAAGTTGGCACACCTTAAATAATGACACGATATTATTATAAAAATCCTGGGTTTTATCTAAGGATATGAATGTGTTTAATTGTTGTTATGAAGTAAAATATTGTAACTGAATCCCCTTGTTGATAAATATACTTGTACATATATTGTTCCAGGTACCGATCTGCATGCCCGATTAATTGATAATTGTAAAGCTAAACGATTTCTCTCTCAAGTCCTCTTCCCTCCCCTCTCAATAACGAGAGATGTTCTTCAATAATGAAGAACATGCAATTAAGAATGACCGACACAAGAACCTCTATTTGTTATGCTATAACTCAGAGAACAAGCGGTGTTGATTGGAGGCCATCACATCACATGTGGATCACCTATATAGGGATTCAAGTTTGGATCCTCGCAAGCACAATGAGAAAATATGAAAGGGTTATTCCAGATGATCCACATCATCAATGAAGAGTGTACTAAAGATCCATGTAATATTTTCTTTATGAAATTAATTAAATTAATTATAAAAATATGTGAAACATCCTCTCTAAAATTTTTAGGTCTCTTCCTTATTTATCTAAATCTTTGATTATTTTCTTATGGAGGCTGGAATTTATCATCGTATTGATCCCAGAATAATAATTGATCATGGTAAAAATTAATGTTGGGTATCGGCCGAAATATGCTTCCACTGCACCCAGAACCTACAGAAGGAAGGAAGCAGGTCATTCAAGGCATAAAATGCCCACACACTACTACAAAACTAAGTTTATCCATTTCTAGGCCATTAAAAGTGCTATTATATACCCCCATTGTCAGCTCTATATAAAGAAATGTTAAAGGGGGTCATTAATGAAACTTTTTTTTAGTATAGTAAAAGGGGGTATTTAATAATGAAAAAATTGCGATGTAAAATGGTCCCCTTTATCAGTGCTTGTAAACAAGCACTGATAAATTCCCCAATTTATCAGAGGTATTAAAAAATCACTCATAAAAAGGATCTTGGTAACTCCCCAATCCATGACTCCAGTAGCAGATGCATTATTTTAATTCATTGGCATGATTATAAGAAAATAAATCCCAGAGGACCGATCTGTTTAGCAGTTTTTGAAAGCCAGTTTACATAAATGATTCCCATAATATGTTCGGAAAATAAAATAAATCAAGATATATAATAAAATTAAATAAACTATATATTTGAATTCCCATTCAAATATTTCTTCTTCATAACCCGGGGAAAGGAAACACAATAAGGGTGAGAAAAAATGCTTCGTAGGGGTATGTAAAGTGGAAGAAATAATGAATTAATGAGAATAATGAACATGGAAAGGTTAATAAATTTTAATTCATTCTTCTCAAATATCAAGATAAGGAAAAATAAATATGGAAAGGTGGATAACTGAAACACATTCCATTTAATAAATAAAGTGATAATGAAATGAATCTATAGATATGTTGAAGCAAAATATCATGGATAAATAATAAATCAAGCCTCAAAATAAAATGCATCAATAGATATGTTGATGAAAAATCTCATGGATGAATAATAACTGAATATAAAAGAGGGAAATTATTTATTATTAGATTCCATTCTTCCTAGGTATATGGTACCTTTTCCGTCATGACCTTTCACGAGACGGTTTACAATATATTCGGTAAAAACCCATCTTATTTGGCCAAATGTTTTGTCTCATGAGACTACGGATTCATCGAGGGGCTATTTCTAACCAGGACCCACCTGTGTCATACCAGTCCAAAACATTCCTCATATACTGAATAAGAAATGTTCCTTATAAAAATGTATCTATATTGAATAGAAGATACAATTTTATCAATAATTCCCCAATAAATCAAATAACTATCAAAGTGAACACCATATGTAAAATGGTATGAAGTTAACATAATAATAATAATATGAATTGTTTGAGAACATGGATTTTAAATTTAATTTCTAATAAAAATTTGTTACAATAATTTAATTTTTTCTAGAGAAAGTCAACAATCACAAAAGGAAGTTAGACTTCAAAGATAATCATTATGATTTTTTAATAAAATAATCTTTAAACATCCCAATGTGTGCCATACCACTTAATACATTTAAATAATAATTACCATAAAGGAAAGTTTTTTATACCATGAAGAAAAGGATTCAAGATATAATATATCAAAAGTGACAGAAGATACACTACAAAAAATAAGAAATATTTTTATACGTCGTATGCCTCATAGAAAGAAAGGTAACACACGAATTTCTTACCTTATCCTTCCTTTTTATTGTGAGATATTTAGAATCATGTATAGTGGTTTAAAATATGTTACTAACTAATTTCATAACCATACTAAAATTTATAATACCATTAACTTATTATAATATCTCATTACTCATTTTTTTAACAAACATTCTTTAATTTCACTATTTCAGGTTTTAATTTCCCAGTTTTCTCGAGTAAGTTTTAACTTGTTACTTGTTGTTTTCATTAATTATATAAGTGTTTCATCATCTAAAAAATTTAAAACATTAATTAATTATCACTTATAATCAATATATATATATATATATATTTATAATAATCTATAGTAATTTGATATAGTAAACTGAATGCACTGTTCATGGAGAAAGTTTGTCATACATATGCGAAAACGCCACAAAAATTTAATAATCTAATTTTAAAAGAATGAAAATTAAATGATATGTATAATCATTTATAATAAAATTTAATATTTATATATATGTAATATAATTAATATATGTTTATTAATATCATCCTTAATAAGTTCCATGTATAACATGAACGAATCACGTCACATTGAGGTGGAGGTAGTCCACATTTCCACAAGCGATGTTATCATATTTACACAAAGTGTAATGTATAGAGGTATGTGTCATAAAAGATTTTAAAAAGCATAAAGATATTATAAATATCATATATTTAATATATATGTAGATTTTCCATCATAATGGCCACCATGAAAGATGGTAAAAGAAAAATAAACAATCATCGTTACGTGTGGCAGCAGTTCGCCGTACACAGAAACAATATGTTCGTTACACATTAGATAGATGTGCGTGTAAGTGTAGTACTAACACTTAGTATAAAAAATCCTATTATGTTTATTATAATTTTTTTGTTAGAAAAAAATATAATATGTATATTTTAGTGGGAGGATAAGTTAATGAAAGAATATAGATCATCAAAAAATGTTACCTTAAAAATCGGGTAACTCCTTTTGGTTTATAACAAAATGAGTCCATAGATGGATTACTGCACAAAGCAATGATTCTAGGTAGATTTGAAGGATTTTTAGCAGATATTTGGGCATATCTCGGTCAATCCAAAGTGGCATGAGAGGTGTGAGTATGTGGGATAGGTGGAAGCCTTTTATAAGGGAGGAAAAGTACTCACTTGGTATTTTTGAAAAGAAGTTAGGTGTACGAACGTTTTTACCTAACAAAAGTCTTAAAAAATGAATAATGGAAAGTTCATGGAATAATTATTTCTATAAAATTGGTTTCGGACAAGTGGATAGGTCATTTGGTCCCTTAAGTTAATGTTTTAGTCTATTATTAAGCTTAATTTTTCCATAACAATTGTAGTTAATTATAATTACTTCCAAAAATCATTCTAAAAAAAAAGTTTAACATATTAGAAATTATAAATTATGATGATTAAAAATATAGAATCCATTTTTTCATATTATAATCATATATGTGTAAAAAATTAAGTTAAATTTAATACTGCAGATGAGACGACAATACGAGTTCTTAAAGTAAAAACGTCCAAACGTTTACTATGTTTTTATAGTCAATTTCATTGTCTGATTTATTAAAATTACATAAATTTTATTAATTGATAAAAATATTATCTAAATGTACTTTAAAACCAATATAGAACATAATTTATCATTATAAATAAATTATATGAAAAAGTAGTCTTGAACTAAAATTCAGCATTTTTCACTATTTATTAGAAAATGAATCTTTATAGAAAAATACAAAAAATTAACCTAACCTAATTTTTATGTTTATATTTCAAAAATGAAGTTTATTTTGACATATTAAATCAATTAAAGTGGCCAAATTCATATTTAAAATGGGATCTCCCTAAAAAAGACATAAAATTGCCTTTATAAAAATATGAGTTTTTATGTGTGAAATTGGGTTTGTTCTTATCTTATGCCTATATAATATATATTGGATGAAAAAAAATATATTTTAGTAAAAAAATAATATATATTAAATTAATATCACTCAATAATTATAATTAATTTAACCTATTAGAGTAAAAAAACTTTTTGAGCATAAAAATAGTTTTCTATAAAAATATTCAATTTATATTCACTTTATTTTTATATTCATTTATAATTATTTTTTAAACAATTAACTCATTTTAAATTCTTTTATACCATAATATTCATATGTTAGTAATTTCTGTTCATAACTACTTATTTAACAACTATGTTATATCTTATTATAATAATAAAATTATAATATATTATTGTTCGGTGAAACTCGGTCTTTCATGTAATGTAATCTTTCTAAAAGATCTGCTCTTGCATGTAACACATGCTAAATCGATATTGTGTGAATTGTGAAATATATAATATGTCAAATCTATTTAAAACAATAAATATATTTTACATTATTAGGGTATTATATCTCCTTACATGTTTGGTTTCATGTGTCATACACGCTATCTTGCATACTATAAATTTAAACTTTAACTTATTGATTGATTTGTTGATATTTCCTACATTTAAAATACCATATCATGAGAAGGGTTCTTATGAAACCCTCTACAAAATATATAACGGGAAGTAAAAAAGTTCCCATGGTGTACTATGTAACTCAGTCTCTAAGTAGGAGAACATTAGTGACAAGTGAAAATAGCTACCTAGAGGAAAAGTGTAATTATCTATAGGGAGTGAAAGAGGTCATAAAGAAAAAAAGTGAATGATCAAGGGATAGATGTTGGACTCAAATACATAAATCTAGTATTATTTATAAGTCCATCAGGTTCAACAGAAATTAAGGTATTAGGACAATTTTTTTTCTAAGTCACTTTTATAATGTTGAGTAATTATTTTACTGAACAAGAATATAAGGAAATATTATTACATTATAGGTTTAAATTTCATAGGAACAATACTAACTTTTAGTTGTGATTATATTTAAATATAATTAATCCCTTTACTCATAATAATTATTTACAAATAATGATTTTTATGCCTGAAGTGCTAAAATAAACTTTTAAAGGATCGTAAGGCCTATAAAAGAGTGATGAGTCTAAATATTTGTCTCTAACTATTCTCCAAAGTCAATTTGGTAAATACATTAATATATAAACCTAAAAATTTACATTACTGGTTAATCATTAAATTTTTTCATCTAATTTTTCAACTAAAAACAGTGACTTATTAACTAGGAAATTGCGTAGGTCAGTTGTTGGAATGAAACCCTTATCATACTTCAGTCATGAGTTCAAGTCCCGTGGCCTTTTCAAACATGACTCATTGTCACATGGCATACATGTTTTAATTTTCTAAAACCAAATTAATATAATTTAAAAAATAAATATGATGGACATCCTTGAAACAAGGTTAATAACTAAATATCCTTTTGACTGATGTTTTCAATACAAATCCAATACATAAATACTTCATCCATTTATTTCCACAATGTTCATTAATTGGTCTAGAGTTTATCCATAATATCATTTTTAGGATTTATAAATCATAACAAGTTATTTTCAATCTAAAACACAATAGGTTTAAACTAGGTTATTCATTGTCATTATCTATTCAAATCAATCACAATGGTCTATAATGAAAATATGAATATCCTAAGAATATCCCCCGGGAGTGTCAAAATAGGTGCATTGAAAGTCCCATTGTCATGTTCTATGTTGCCCTGAGTCAAGCTCGAAACACATTGTTAGAGTTATTACTACTAGGTAAATATGTTCCAGAACTATGTCCACTTGTAGTATCTAGACATTTATGTATTGTTGGGAAGACCCACATATTATATACCTTACAAAAATCATAGGATTGTTTTCTATACTAATCCTCAAATTATATATTAGGGATATTTTCACTAAACTATGTTTTCCAAAATCTAGTTCCCAAGGTTTCTACAAATCTTCCTTTTACAGAAACTATAGCACCTCAGCCCTAGAATCATGGAGTCGGTGCATTATTTTATTATATTGGCATGATTACAAGGAAATATATCCCAAAGGACTGATCAGTTTAGCAGTTTTCGAAAACTATATTATATAAATGATTCCCATAATACATTGGAAAATGAAAATAAAACATGATATAAAATATAACGAAATAAACTGTATCCTTGAATGATAATTAAATTATTTCTTCTTTATGACCTTGGTAAATGAAACATAATAAGGGTGATATCAAATAATCAGTAAGGGTAAGTAAAGTTAAATAAATAAATAATTGATGAGATTAATGAACATGGAAAGGTAAATAAATATTAGCACATGTCGTTAAAATAATTAGAAATGGAAAAATAAAATTAGAAAGGAAAATAATGAAAACACATTCCATTTAATAAATAAACTATGAATTAAATGCATCCATATATATGTCGATGAAAAATATCATAGATAAATAATAATTGACCCATGAAAATGAAATGAATCCATAGATATATCGAAACAAAATCTCATGTATGAATAATAAGAGAATATAAATGAGGTAAATGATTTATTATTGGATTCATATTTCCTAGGTACAAGTAACATTACTTTCAATACCTTTCACAAGACAATCTATAACATATTGGGTAAAAACCCATCTGATTTGGCCAAATGTTTCATCTTATGAGACCACTTCTGTATTGAGGGGATATCTATAATTGGGACCCACCCATGTCAAACCAGAAAAAATAATTACTCATATATTTAATAAAAAACATTCCTTATAAAAATTTATTTGTGTTGAATAAAATATTCATAATTATCAATAATTCCACAGTAATTCAAATAACTGTAAAAGTAAAGACTGTATTTAAAATGATATAAAATTTCGGGATTATTAGTAATATCCATTGTGTGAGAATATGGATATTCAAGGTAATTTACAATGAAAAATTATTACAATAAATTTACTGTTTCAAGATAAAGTTAACAATCAAAAAATGAAGTTAGATTTCAAAGACAATCATTAAGAAGTTTTTTGAGGAAACTAATTTTTAAACATCCAAAAGTGCCCCATACCATTTGAAATATTTAAAACATTATTACCATGAACTAATGTTTTTCATAAAATGAATAAAAGGATTCATTATATAATGTATCAATTGGTTCATAAGATACACTATAGAAAATAAGTTATTGGTGTATATGGCATATGCCTCACAGAAAGAAAAGTAAGATAATAATTACTTACCTTATCCTTCCTTTTTGTTTGTGGTATTTAGCCTCATGTATATTGGTTAAAAATTTGTTACTAACTAATATCATAACCATAATCAATTTTATATTACCATTAACTTCTCATAATATCTCAGTACTCATTTGTTAACGATCTTCAATTAATTTTACTATTTCAGGTGTTAATTTCCTAGTATTCTTGAGTAAGTTTTAGCTTGTTACATGTTGTTCTCCTTAATTTTATCATAGTTTCATAATATATAGAATATAATACATGACATAATTATCACATATAATCATTATATATTAATTTATAAGAATATATAATAATTTGATATAGGAAACAAAATGCATCATTCATGGAGATGATATGCCTTGTGTATGCATGAACACTACTTTCATTTAATTGTCGTATTTTATAAAATGAAAAGAAAATGATATGTATACTCATGTATATTAAATAATTCCAGTTTTATATATATGTAATATATGTCATATATTTTTATTAATACCATCCTTAATATGTTCTATGTACAACATTAATGAATCACAACACATTGAGGGGGTGACAGTCCAAACTTCCACAAGCGATTTTATTATATTTACACAAAATGAAATGTATGAAGGTATGTGTTATAAATGAATAGAATAATCATAAAGATATTATAAATATAATATATTATATATATATTCCTAGTTTTTATCATTATGGCCACCATGATAGATGGTAAAGGAAAAATAAACAATCATCGTTTCGCGAGGTAGTAGTTCTCCGTACACAGAAACAATATGTTCGTTACCCATTAGATGGATGTGTGTGTAAGTGTAGGTAGAAAAATTATAATAACAAAATAATAGTTTATTTATGATAATGGTTATTTATTCAATCATATAATAATGATATTTTAGTGGGTGGATAAGTAAAGGAATGAAAATAGTTCATTGGAATATCTAACCATACAAATCGGATAACACCTTTTGGTTTGTACCGAAAGGCTTCCTTAGGTGGAATCCATCTAGATGAAAAGATTCTCGGTCAAGGGGAGGGATTTTGAGGAGATATTTGGGTGGATATTGGTGGACCCAAGGTGGCTTGAGTTGTTTGAGGAATGGGGAGAGGTGGTGTCCTTTTATAAGGGAGGAAAAGGACTCACTTGGTATTTTTGAAAAGAAGTTAGGTGAACCCACGTTTTTACATAAAAAAGTCTAAAAACCCCATAAAAATAAATAATTTAAGGTTAATGGACGATTTATGTATAGAAAATGGGTTTTGGGCATGTGGATATGTCATTTTATCCCTTATGTCAAATGTTTAGTCCTTTATTAAGCTTAATTTTTTACTTTTTAATTATAATTAATTTTAATAACTTCCACTAATACTTTTGGTCAAAAACAATGTTGATATTATTAGAAATTAAAAATTATGATGATTACAAATATGGAATCAATTTTTCCAAATTCATATCACGTAAGAAGAAAAAAAGTAATTTAAATTTAACACCTCAGACATGATTGAAATGCGAGTTTTTAAAGTTAAAACGTCCAAAAGTTTACTATGTTTTTATAGTCAATTTCAACCTAAAATTGATTCAAATGACATAAATTTTATTAATTGATCAAAATATTATCTAATTAAACATTAAAAAATCGAACACATTATTTAAAAGTACAAATAAATAGATGAAAAAGCAGTTTTGAACTAAAATTCTGAATTTTTCACTATTCATTAGAAAATGATTCTTCACAAAAAAATACCAAAAATTTACCCTAACCAAAATTTTATACTTTTATTTCATATATGAAGATAATTTTTAAATATTAAATCCATTAATGTGTCAAAAATCGGATTTAAAATGGGTTATCCATTAAACAGTGGTAAAATTGCTTTTATAAAAAATATGGGGTTTTATGTGTAAAATTGGGTTTGTTCTTATCTTATGCCTATAAAATCTATTGGATGAATATATAAAATATTTTAACGAAAATTTAATATATATATATATATATATATCATTAATATAACTCACTAATTGTAATTAATTTTATCAATTAGAGTAAAATAGATTTTTGAGCAAAAAAATAGTTTTCTATAAAAATATTCACTTTATATTCAATTGCTTATTATATTCATTTAAAATTAATTTGTGACCAAATAATTCTTTTTTTATTTTTGTAAACCATGTTTTTAATAATTTATTTATTAATATTCATAACTACTAATTTAATGACTATGTTATATCTTATTATAAAAATATTATAAAAATATATTATTGTCTTGTGAAACTCTGTCTTCTGTGTAATGTAAAATTTCGAAAATAGTCTCTCTTGAATGTAACATAAGCTAACTCCATGCAGAATGATTTTGGAAATATAGAATATATCAAATATATTTAAAATATTAAATATATTTTAATTTATCAGGGTAATATATCCCCTTACGCACTTGGTGTGGCGTGTCATACACGCTATCGAATATAAGGTTCTTATTTTCGATTTTTGGGTCATCAGAATCCCGTTATCAACCTTAAAAAACATTGATAAAGGGTATATATATTTCATTAAAAATAATATATAAATATATAAATATATTTATATTGATATAAATATAATATATATTTAAAAATATGTTTTTGATAAGAACAAATAGGCATTTACACTTAATATATAAAATATTTAGTGAAAATAGATTATAAATTAATTTTAAAAAGTATTATTAATTGTTAATTTTGATATTATATAGTAACATTAATTTAATAACAATTTTAAGATAAAAAAATAAAAAAAAATAATTAATGTTCTCAAATAAGTTCAAAACATAAGTCAAACATCAAACGAGCATTAATTTTGATCCGAGTGTTCATTTGAGCTCTATCACATGTCAAATAAAATTTTTGCGATAATACCTATGCCTTATTAACTTGGGGGAACCCTGGTCATAGATTTTGAGGCAAAAAATGTCCTTGAAGGCCATTAAAACTATGTTTTTAGTCAGGGTACCGCAATTTCTTTACATTTGATGGATTTTCACCCTCGATTAAGGGGGCCATATTGTATTTTCGGTGGAGAATGAATTTGTTCCTGAGTATTAAATCCATATTGATATTATGGTTTTTATGTTTTAATATTTTTCATTTTTTTATTGTTATTTATAAAGAAATATATTAAAAATATAGACATTTTTAATATATTCACACAAAATAAAATTAATTTTATAAATAAATATATAAACATGTTTACGTATAAAATATATTTCTCAATATATAATCCTTATCTAAATAAAAACTAATATCAATTTTATTTAAAATATGAAATTATGAATATTTACATACCTATACAATTAATGTATATATAATGTGTATATATATATTTGTTTGTGTATTGAATAAGAGATATATATTCTAATATATGTATATAACTATTAATATATAATTCATGTAAATAAATATAAATAAGTATAATTTTATTTATTGATACACACACACACACAGACACACACACACATATATATGTATTTATAAACACAAAGAATTTTTTTTATATGTATTTAAATATATATATATAGATATATCATAAAATTAAAAAAATATATATATGGGAGAGGAAAAGGTATGTGCATAAAAGTTAGAGGTCTCATGTTCAAAACTTGCAGGAGACAGGGGTGCATGTAGGACAAAGGAATTATCTAAAGAGATGATAAAGGTTGGAGGGAGCACCCATAAGAATTGATAAAGGGTGGTGGGGTGGGGTGGGGAGTACTAATAAAAGGTACGAAGGTATCGAACAAAAAAATATCCCCCTTTATTAGTGGGGCCTCTATCAGTGTTTTTTTAGAATTATTAATGGCCACCTTTAAGAATGCTAAAAAAGAACTGATAAAGGACTCCTTTATCAGTGCTATGAAAAAGTGTTGATAAAGGCCCCCTTTATCTATGATTTTTTAAACACTAATAAAGGGGGTCTTTATCAGTGCTTCTTACGAGTACTGTTAAAGCAAACCCTTTAACATCGCTCAAATTATCAGCACTTCTATATCAATGATAAATAAACTTTACTAGTGTTATTAAAGGCTATATTTATACTTATGACATCAAAATTAAAGAAGCCTAATATATTACATCAATCCCTACAAGTAACACCAGATACCAAATTCCGAGGATATCTTCCTTTTCCTTTTGGATGTCGACCATTCCACCATTTCATGGACCTTTTTGGGGCCTCATATTATTCATCTAATGACAATTCAGAGAATTCCTTTGGAGTGGAGAAAATCCTAAATTTCGAAGAAAGATCCCTAATTTTCAAATATAGATTGGGCCAGAATCCATCTTCAATGTTTATTGATAACAAATTCTAAACTGTTAAATAGTGATCGAAACTGAATACATCTGGATCCATTATATAAAAAATGACTTAATGTTGTGAAAAAACTATTCTTCCAATTCCTTACTAAGGTCTTCAGTTGTCCTTTCGCCTTAATAGTCCTCTAGAGGTATGATACTAGATATTTTTTTCCTATGAAATATCACATTTCTCATATGAGGCCTTCCCTAAAGATACATATTAATTTTTCATTAGCTCAATAAAATGTGGTGGATAAGACCACTCAACATTCTCAAAACAATTACAACTCATAATTGGGGGATTGGTAATAGGATTATAAACCTTCAGTTTGTCTTGGATTAAGGAAGACCCACCCTTCATAGATGGGGGCGGGGTCAAAGTCTTCCATTATAGATGCACCCAAAACTTCACCTGATTTCACCCCTTACCTTTCACCTTTATTCATAGTCTCATTAGTTAGAAATGATTACAACAATGCATGAAAAGAAGTGGACATGCTACAACACCCTTTTTTTTGTTTTTTTATTTTCAGAGAAGAGATCACCCCAGTAGACCCCCTTTTCCCATTTTTTCCACCCTCATTAAAGTAGGCGTCTTCTAACAAATCAGCTGCATCCTTATCATCAACATAGGACTACCCAAAATTTGAGACAACCACATGTGGATCTTACTTATAAGTATAAAAAAAGTACATGTTATATTCATTACCACCTAGAATAGGAATCAAACATTCATTACATGTGGTTTCTCACCAAACAATTAATATATTCTTGAAAAGTAAGTATACTTTAGGGTGAAACATGTTCCCTACAAACTGCCTCACTTCTTCATCAACAATACCTACCCAAGATCCAGTATGAGCCTAATAAAGTGGAATTAGTCCAAAATTAGACATTAAATTATGTAGAGAAGGAATCAAACCCACACCCTAGTCATCAGAGGGAGAATCACCCCCGACGATGGAGAAACCCTGCCTTTGTACCCAAAAATACTTGGATTGACACCTTTTATAGGACTATAGACATCATGGGATGCCCCAAGATTTGAAAAACCACTATCTAAAATTGCAGGAAATGAAGGTTGTATCACACCACTATGAACCCTAGGGTCCGGACCTGTTCTAATAGGTGCCCTCCGAGAATCCATGGCTCCCAAGTCTGATTAGCCATTCTTCAGTGAATTTTCCACTAGATGGACTGGTTACTTGAATTCACAATGGTCAATCAGGTGACCCATATTATTAAAATTTTTTAACATTATATTCCTATTACAATTTCGAAAAATATTCAAAATGTTTTCAAACCTAGAGAAACATTCAAGAAGATTATACAGAGTAATTGAGATTTAATTTATAAACTGACCAGCCACCAAAACAACCATTTTAGTAATCAGATTAAGAATATGAACCTCAATGAGTATCCTAAAAAAGTGACAAAACCTTTTTTCCCACACTATTTTACAAACATGATGCAAATTATAATGACTGATTCAATTTCCCAAAGGATCTCTCCATGACATAAGTACCATTTTAAACACTTTATCCATAACTAGACTTGAGAAATTATGTTCTTGATATTTGAGGGGTTGAAGAATGGATCCCAGTCCTAGATCCTAATAGGTCTAGGCCTGAGAGGAAAAATTAACCACCCACATTCCATGGATTTAAGATTTTATGAAGGGGAAATTATATGAAAAAATCCCTTGCCTATAGAGGTCATTCTCTAATATATAAAACCTCATATTTCTCAGAGATGATTGTGAAGCCCCTGAATCTTTCATGGTCTGTCAAGAAGAAACAAAATAACCCAAGTAATGATCAAGTGTTGAAATTACCTTATTTTATATTTCACAATCACATGGTCAGCCTCGATGAAGTTGAGGGTTCCATTTTTAGTAACCTTTCTTAAATAATTCTTGACATTGGAGAAGAATTGGCCCCTATTAGCTTTCCCAGTCATGGTTTAGACTTCCTCTCTTAGGTGAGGGACTTTCAAATCGGGGTTTCCAAAAATTGGATCCTCCCTATTTAAAGTAATTTCATCTTCTTTTTACTTAATATCATAGAAAAAAAATCCCTTGGATCAAAATAGAATTAATCATCAAAGACCATCACAATTCAGATCAAGAATCCAAGAGGAGATAAAACGAAAATATCTTGAATTACACCCATCTCCAATTCTAAAATTATATATAGTTATATTTATTTATAATTATAGAAATTTAGTTTTTCTAATTATATTAACTATATTATTAAATATTTATCAGTGCTTTTCTAGCATTGATTAAGAGTTATTTTATCAACATTTTGATTTTGTTGCTTTTAAAATCCATATTTATCAGTTCTTATTTGGAAGCATTGATAAAATCACTATTTATTAGCTCTTTTTTGGAATATTTGATAAAAAAATACACCAATTTATAAATTTAACCCTAACTGACTGTGATTCATATTTTCCTTCAAGAACTTGTGGAAGTGAAACCTTACCACTGCTATCTCTCTTTGTTGCTCTTTGTCCCTGCCACCGCACTCTGTCGCCTCTCTCCATCCATTTCTCTCCCTCCCTCTCTCTCCGATGTCCCTCCCTTGAGTTATAATTCTATCCCTCTAAAAGACTATCACCAACACTCTCCCTCCATGTCATCATCACCTCCGCTCTCCCTCCATTCTTCAACGAACGCTGCCACTCACTCTCAATTCCGCACACTCTCCCTTTCTCTCTCTCGGATAAAATGACATTAAATATTAATGGTTATAATGTTTTTAGTATTTATTTGGGTGTTTCTAATTTTTTAAAAAAGTATTTGATCACTGTGGAACATCCCTTGTGCATTTGCAAGGAGTGTGAAAATATGGGTGATTGATACTTGTCATAAGTGACATTTCACCTCTGACAATTGCTGGAAACCCAAAACTTCCCCCTCAAACTACATTGCTGGGAACATCTGCTATGACCTAAGTTTTTAATATATAAATATATATATATATATATTAATTTTATGTTAGTGAATTATGGTTCATCATCACATTGTCGATTTTATGCTCCATGAATTAGCCTAGTGCGGGTGAACCAAACCAAATAATTTTATTATGTTTTCCTCCTTGCTTATAATCTGCCTAACATAATCGATGTGTGTGGGTTAATGATCATTGAATCATATGTTAAATTGGATAAATAATATATATGATTAATGATAAAATAACTATTATCTAAAAAAGAACTGAAGGGTACTAATAATAAACTTTGGATCTTATTGGGCAGTGAGAGTTTGAAGAAAAAGTGTTTATGTTGGAAAAGTTCCATACCTTAATTCACCCCCACTTATGGTATAATTTCATTGAATTGTTTACAGAACCCAAAAATATATATTAATTAATATAATTTTTTAATATATTAGAGATTAATTTTAGTTTACTATATATAAAAATTAGAATAAAATTAACATTGTAGACATGTATGTATTGAGTTCACTTATTACACACATAGACATCTATGTCCTTTGGTTATCCAGATGCACACACACATATATGTGAACAATTTTCATGTATAATACAACTAATATAATATATATTGTTATATAATTAGTAATTATTAATATTTATTAGACAATATTAATTAAAATAATATATTTAGATATGAGTAATTAATTTCAGTTTATTTTTTATTGAAATTATAAAAAAATTCATATTACATGCATTGTATATAGTTGGATATATATATATATATATCTGTGTGTGTGTGTGTGTGTATGTACGTGTTGAATTCATTTATCACACACACACAGATGTAATTGGGTTATTTAGACACACACACACGCACACACATATCTATATGTGAATAAAGATGACCATATATAAAAATAAGTGGTTCAAAAAAATGAAACTTTAAATATTTAAATGAATTTTTAAAATGAACTTATATTGATAATTTTGGTAATTTAATTTTAAAAAAAATATATATTATTATAATACAAAAATTATTAATTAATATTTATTTCATAATGTATTTTTTAAATATTTTATATGTATACATATAATTATTTATGAATATAATTATATCTTTATATAATTAATGATATAATGAAAAAATATATTTATTAATTTATATTAAAAATAATATTTTTAATTATAATTATTAATTAATAATTTTCTTTATAAAATCAAAACAACGTATACATATATTATTATAAATAATATATATATTAGAAATTTTAAATCTATATAAATATATTTATTAAAATTATTCCATTTAATTTAAGAGTTTTATAATTTATAATATATTATGGAAAATATTTATAAGTTTATATCATTCATGTAAATTAATATTTGGATCATGTAAATGATTTTATTTAATATATGAAATCACTTTTTTTAAGGAATTTTTTAGAATTTATAATTTTTATTAATATAATTGTATTAGTTTAAAGTTTACCTAATTTTTTTATCTTGAAAATATAATGATATTTTAAAATCAAGGTATGTGATCACTTATGATTTGTTGCTCCCCCTTGAACATCATTGTTTTTAATGTTCATATGTTGATCACCTATACGTTGGGTTCTAATAGGGGAGCGGTCTCTCTTGGGACCTGAATTAGTGTAAGAGATGGTAGATTAGGTTAATATAATATAGAAAAGATTAATGGTAACCCACCTTAGTAAAATAATAACCACCAATAAACCAATTTATTTCTTTAAAATCAAAACAATTTATAATCACACATTGCACTAATTTTTTAATCATAAGGGGAACTTTCTCTATGAAATGGTTTTTATGCTTTATTTATTTTGTTAAATATTATTATTACCCAATAAAAGATGATGGATATGAATAAAAAATGGATGTATTCCAATCATATTAAATAAGATTATGTGGATGGGGTGAAAGATTTCGACAATTTTTCAAAGGTTCATGCATATAAAACTTCGAGAATCCTTTGTCTATGTTTATGCAGTTTTTATTCAAGACTAATTTGTCTAGAGGAGTCGGAAGAAAACTTGATCTGCCGTGGAATAGATTGAAGTAATAAAAGTTGGATTAATCATTTATAAAAACTGAATGTATCTAGCGATTGGGATGATATTTCATTTTATGGATGAACTTATATGATTACAAGTGTGGACAATATTGATGACCTTATAAAGGATGTGATTATAGTTGTGAACAATGACAAAGATCGTATTGAGGAAATGTCATTGATAGTTAATGATGAGGTTTGTGATTATTGAATTTTTTTGGGTAGATAATGAGTTGTGCAATGATTCCATTGTATGTTGGTTGTACTAAATATATATCATTGTTAGCCATACTGAAGCTATATAATTTAAAATCCAGAAATATATGATGTGAAAACAGTTTTACTAAACTACTTGCTCTATTAAATTATATGATCCTAGGAGACAATGAGCTTACATTCTGAACATATAATGATAAAATAATTCTACGTTCAATGGGAATGATCTGTAAAAGAATAAATGTCTTTCCAAATGCCTATATATTATTTTCTAAGGACAAAAAATCACATAAAAGTTTCCCAAATTATGGTGCTTCTTGATACAAGAATGATGAATCGGGTTCTATGAATATCGCATGGTAATTCCTAATAATTTCAAGGTTTAGGAACCTATATGGATGTTAGAAGAATTCAAGATAATTGATGTGGAATATATATACAATAAATAAATAGGGGAAACATATTCACCTGGAAGGCTCACCATAGTGGAAGATATTTGATCACAAGTATCCTGATATTGTAAATGATCCGAGAATCCTTCATATTATGAGATCTAAATATGGTGTAAATTATTTTGGTTTTCAAAGAAACAGTCACAATACATGGATGACTATGCCTCTAAAATATATCTTTCTACCATGGTTATGCATGAAATGAAAATACATTATGTTATCTCGGCTTATATCAGGATAAAAAAACCAAGTAATGATATTGATGTGTATTTGGGTCCATTGATCGAATATTTGATACTATTGTGGGATTCAGGAGTTACATTTTATGATGCTTATTGGAATGAAGATTTCACATTGAGATCCATGTTTTATAGGATGATAAATGACTTCCCTTTTTATAGAAATTTTTTAGGATAAATCATTAGAGTAACTCACGGGTGTCCCATTTGTGAACAAGATACATATTCAATTAGGTCGAAACATTCATTGAAGACTGTGTTTCTAGGACATCAAATATTTCCACCCTCATGATATAAGTACTAATCGTGGATGACATTATTTTATGGGTGTTTATAAGAACACACAACACCATCTCCACTAATTGGTGATCAACTATTTGAGAAAGTAAAATATATAGACACTGAATATGGTAAACCATTTACGAAAAGCCTAACGAAATCCAGTTGAGAAACTAAATAAGTTTTTTTTTGAATAACCTTACTATAATTTTTTGTACATCATGATTTTTCTTGATCCCATTCATGTGTAAACAAAAATTTTATTGTGTCATTAGAACATAACTAATTGTGCCCTTAAAAAATAACGATGGAATTAATGATTGGATGGACATGATTAACGTTGGAATATGTAAAGAGTGGGCTTCAGTATAGGGTTAAAAACAATTATCTCTCTATAGACTCTTACACTCTTTTTATATAGGAGAGATATCCGTTTTGAAACTTCTTGAATGATATAATGGTTATATATGTGTATTCGTCAAATATCAAGAATATCATCTCCATAACTGATTTAAATTTAATGGGTCTGAAATCATATGAATTTAATTTTTCAATTTAGATATAATGTTGATAGCTTTATGTAGTATTTTTCCCCAGAATTTATGTCATACATTAACCAATCTATGTTTCTTTTTTAATGAAATACGCAGAAAAGTTCTAGACATAATGAAATTTCCAACTATAAGAAATGAAATTACCGTTATATAATGTGAATTGGAGATGTTATTCCCACCAAAATTATTTGATATGATTTTTCAATTGATGGTTCACTTGGTAAGATAGAATCGATTATGTGGTCATGTACATTATATATGGATGTACCCCATTGAATGGTATAAGATGAATTTGAAATGCTGTGCCAAAAATCAAATTCAGATAGAAAGTTTTACTATAGAGTGATATGTTTTTTATGAAACTATTTATTTCTATAATTACTACCATTATAGTGTGAAAAGAATTATTCTATAAAAATATCTTCACTTTGTGTGGGGTTTGGGTGAAGGAATTTCTGGAACAGATGTTTTCACAATCACTATTACAGATCAGGATCATTCCCACCATTAAGTTTTTCATAACAGTTTAGAGGATTACCTATATGTTGAAACCCATAATGAAATTATTATCCATTTGAATTCATTAAGGGGTTAAGGTTGATGTAAAATACACATAACAAACAGTTTAGAGGATGGGTTTGATACGATATTTTTAAGGAGTTCCCTAAAAATATAGACTCAATTTTAGAACTACTTAAATGTCTAGATAGAGGACCAAGAGTGCATGAATCGTCTTCTAATGGTTATATAATTAATGGTTATATGTTCTATAAAAATGAACAAGATGAACACAGTACCATGGAAAATAGTGGAGTTAAACTTGTGGTTGAAGCGATGCATGTATCTGGTACCAAGGAAGGAAATCCAATTTATTCTAATATTTCATACTTCGACATCATAAAAAAATTATGGGTGATTGATTAAACAATATTAAAAGTACCAAATTTTCAATGAAAGTTGGTTTATAATACAAGTGCTATTAAAAACTATTAATTGCGATTCGTGAATGTGGATTTCAGAAAAGAAGGGTACAAAGACCAACCATTTATAATGGAATCATAGGTAGTAAAAGAATTTTGTGTTTCAGATCCTGCAAACTGAAAGTGGTCAATTGTTCTGTTATCGACTAAAACCAATAAAGGGTCATATGTCAATTCAACTAAGTATGATCCTTTCCTTGGGACATTATAATCATTTCATAGCGGTCCCAATGTAGAGGAGGCCATATATGTCATATGATAACATAATGAAGGGATTTGAATACTCGATAGAGGGGTTAAATTCCTTAAACCTTAAAAAAGAGTTCAATAATCTGGTTATATTTTTTGTAATATAAATTGTGTTACCTTATATTATTATATGTTCACTACTGCATTTACATAAACTAAATTAAATGTTAAACCACTTCTGTAGATAATGACTTCTACAAATTTTGATGCTCTCAATCATGAGGAACAACATGTTTCTCAAAATGTTGGTGTTCCCAATGAAGAGGAACAAAAACCATCTACACATACATATGCTAAAAATATTGTGGAAAAACATATTGACAATCTTGAAGCTGAGGAAATGGTAGAAGGTGAACAAATAGTGTCCAAAAAAAGAGCATCGTAACATGATGGTGTTAAAAAAATTTAATAAGGCAAGACACAAGGCATCAAATTTGAGGTTGGATGGAATTAATGTGGCTATACTGTTAACCCCAACAAGGCCATGTTCAGAAGTTACATTAGGCTCACCACTCATATGCACAGGTCGATTGATGATGTTTCGTGGCACAATGTTATGCTTAGACTTAAGCCACCGATTTGGGAACAGATTAGGGAAACATTTTGATATAATTTCATTATTTTACTAAAAAAATCATAATGAAACATTTAATTACTCTACATTGTCCATTTTAGAGTGTATTTTCCTTTGATGAACACCAAATTAAATTTGTATTAATTCTCTCTATAAAGTCTCACACATGCTTTCAAAAAATTATTAAAACATTTCATGCCAAATATGTAGAAGGAAAAATAATCCCTCTCCCAACATAATTGTATGAACACATGATAAACCAAAAAGAATGTGATTCATTTTTTTGTTACCATGAGGAGGCATCTTTTCATGTACATTGTGATTGGTGATTCATTTCTTGACAACACATGTATTAATCACTTTGATTAAGAATTGATAATTAATGAAACGAAAATTGAGTGTTGGAAATATGCAATGGGGATCAAAATCGATGTACCCCTTCCATAAAGTAGGGATGGGGTATGCTTCACTTGAAAAAAAAATGAAACATATTTTGAATCTACCGTAATACTTTTATGTGATATAAAATAACAACATTATTATGTTCCTTTGTTTATATGAAGATTGTTGAATCAAAATCCAAATCCACTACCATCCAATATCTCGTGCTATGAAAGGATACATGTGTATATAAATAAGGTATATTAATATATTAAAACATTGAAATAGTGTGCGAAACATTTGTAATTATGATATAATAAATGTATTTTTTCTGTAAATTTGTATTTCATAATAATGATTACTTATTTTCCTATATTTCTTTATCTTACATAGAAATATGAATTGTCAATATTTGTACCCAATGAATAGCTGTTATCAATGTCCTTGATGTTTCCATAACAGTATGGTCACATCAGAGGTGTGGGTGTTGGGGTGTCACCCTGAACATATTTTGAGAAAAATCAAATAGGGGGATAAAGATAAAAAAATGTAATTGTCACAGGAAAGATTATATTATGTAGAATAAAAACATAATTAGAATATAGAGTTGCTAGAATATGTTATGGGAAGTAATGTCATTACCTGACCCAAGTCATGGCTCGAGCCACAACTTCCCCAATCCCTCCTCCATAGGCTAGGGGCTGGCGACCAGCACTAAAGGCTTAACTAAAATAGGGAGGCCTTTTCCAATGTACCTGAATTCCAATACACATCGATCTCAATGCTTATGTGTATTGGGATTAAAATTAAAATATTTAAAATACTAGGGAAACAACAATGAATGTAAAACCTCTAGACAGTACAAGAGTATAGTAGTGTAAACTGAAAATTAAAGGGGAACAAATACACTCCAAAACATAAGTACGTCCCAACTTGAAAAAAATGGAATGTAAAATGAAAAGAGATCCCAACTTCTGATCTCCATGTTTTGACCACCATATGTGGTCTAACGTACCATGTATCCATAATATCTTCTGAAGTCACTATCGACCTATCTTTTGTCTTTATAAGAAACAACACATATAAACAAAGGCCATATAGGGGTGAGTATATACATACCTAGTAGGATGAATAAAAAGCTAAAGGGGGAGTAGTAAGAGGTAAAACAAGAATTAAAAACAATATATTACAAATATAAATCATGATAAATGAAATAGAATAGCTCAAACAAAACCAATAGTAGAAGTAACCTCATCCAAACACAAGGGGCTCAATACTGTGTGTAGATAAACTACACATTGAGTCTTTTCCACCAATAGTAGGAGAGTAAAATCATACAACCATGAGAACATAAACATAGAAATCAGGTTGAATACCCCACGAATCATCCCATATTATGGAAAGAGAGTAATAAAATTAAAAGGAATGGATACATAAGGTATATATAAGAACAGTAAAAGAATCCCAAACAATAGAGTAAGGGGATCTCCACCTCATAGATCAATCCAAGAAGAAGAGTTACTAATAGTTCCAAAATTCCATCAATGATTCCCTACATCTTACACATCTTCCCATAAGTAACTATGTGAAGGACAACACTTCATCACTATGACACGTTGTCGAGGGGCCACAATATCTATGTAGAATAACTGAACCCTAGTGAATTAGGGGGGTTCCACTCTGTAAATATCTAGAGAGGAATTGTGCCCAATTCTAATGGTGGGATCCACTCTAGTGTCATTAGTAGGCACACCCAATCTAATATGGGGATCCACTTGGTAGGTAGAAAACCCATGACCAAGATGATGGGGGGTTCCACTCTATAGGTCAATGAATCGAGGCCTAGTATAATAGGGGGTTCTACTATGGTTATCGAGGATTCGTGCCGAATCCGATAGGGGTTCTACTTAGTAAGTAGGTGTACATGACCTGTTTCCATGCCGATGGCGGGCTTCACTCTATAGGTAGAGGACACGTGCCCTGGTGTGATAGGGGGTTCCACTATAGTAACTAAGGATCCTTTACCTATCCTATAGCAGGGTTCCACTTAGTATGTAGCTATAAAGGTCCTATTCCTGAGATGATGAGCTATTTCACTATATAGGTCATGGACTCATAACATAGTTTGACATGGGGTTACACTATAGTCTTAGAGGGACCTGTCCCTATCCGATAGGAGGTTCCACTAGGTAAGTAGCTATAGAGTATTTGAACCTAAGATAATGGGGGGGGGGGTTCACTATATAGGAAAAATTTGGTGATCCCGCCTAACCATTGCCATCATCAAGAAACACATAATAAAGATCCATGCCTAGAACATTACACATAATACCACAAAAACCACAATCGAGGGATCCATCATATACAACATGAAAAAAAAATCAAGATAGGCTCCCTGTGGGCGAAAATTCGAGTTCAAACGAAGGAGATACTATGGGTTTAAATTTACTCACAAGGAGACAAGGGGTACACAACATGTGAGGGGAACCACATAGCATATGGTCCAGCTCATTGGGCTGGACATGTCCAATGAGATATATAGTTCATCAATTGTGTATGTATACATGGTGTGTAGGGGATATACATAGAGTACCCATGACACTCGGGGTCCTCGCCGTGTGCTTGGTCATGTATCCACCTGGTGTCCATGTACATTACCCCATGTTCATGTAATTTGGTACATAACCATGTTCCAAGCTGTGTACTCCCAAACGGAGTCCTAACCATGTGTTCCACCATGTGTCTCATCCACCCGAGGATGAGGTATGCGATATGTAGTAGGTCTTCATGCTGTGCCATCCTTATGAATCCCTGAAACCCTAGCAGCCACAATGAAGGTGCTACATGCCCTATGTTCATCACAGTACATGGAATGTATTCAGAATAATTCTAGAAATCCAAATCCACAATCCACACATCAAATATAAACTTTCAACTTTGATTCCATACCTATATGTTCCTATGATTAGTGGATCAATCATCAGTTGGAATATTCCATCCCTTCAATGGATAAAAACCCAATTCTCTAATTCCTGTATGCTTTGCCTCACGCCACACATACTCTGGATGCTTCCATCAATGATGATTTGATCACTGATTATCAAAAATATCTTCCAAATCCTGACAAATTACCAGATATACCCTTATTTCATATATCCATTCCTCGTTCATTGATTCATCGTAATTCTGGGGGTCTGATCGGGCTTGATACCACTTGACAACATCGAACTGAGACCGCATGGGCCAACTAATGATGAATGTGAAGAAAAAGGCGATAAAAGACCAAAAATAAATGTTTAACCATCATTTCTCAAGCATTATTGGCCAATGATCAATAATGGGTAAAACATGTTAGAAAAAAATGAAATCAAATTTAATCGGTACATAGGAGTATGCTAAGGATCTGTAATTTGTACAGATCAAGAAGAGATTGATATGCTGAACGAATTTAATAAAAAAGGAGTGAGCATAAAATTTAAGAGTCCTACCTGGGTATTGGATCATTTTTCATCAAATAACACACTCTTCTATGATCGATGGAATTCATTGCATTCATTTTTTCCCGATCTACTCTAATCTAAAGTTTCATTGTCATCCAATTAGATTCTACCATAGAAGAAAGAAGGAGATTCTCTCGGTGATCCTATTATTATGAGAAAAAATCTAAGAAGTTATCCATGGAAGAATACTTATATATGTTTCAGTTAGGTTAAATAATCTAATTAATTAAATTCATTTATTCATTTATCCATTGAGCATACCTCCAATGGGCGAGATATGTGAACACTTTGAGCCAACCTATTTTGGTTTGTGCCTAGGGTAAACAACATGTTATGGAATCAATTATAGTCTCAAATTTCTTATTCATGTTTCTGTTTAAGTGTTATCACATTATTATTAATAAATTGTGTTCTCAGAATATAAAATATATTTAATATTTTTTATGAAATTAATTCTAGGAAAATTGGTCCTCTGAATCACATGTCATATCAACGTCTAGCTCTAGATATATATATAGAAATATTTAAAAGCCTTACAATGAAAAATTTGGGTCTTTATATTATTACCTCCATTAATCTATTCGTCCTCGAAAAGAAAAACTAAACAAAAAAAAATGCGGTACTAATCCCACATCTATCTCTCCTATACCAAGGAACTCTCGTATGCATTCTTATACTGCCAAAACACACAGACCAAGAAGATTGTCCAACCACATAGGGTTTTCTCCTACCAATCCTCAATCGCCACTGGGTGATCCACAAAGGTGTCCCCATCTTCGATGTCTAGCATGCCCCAGCCGATGATGGGCATAGGGTAATGCACATATCTCCTTAGATATGTCACATAGAAGATATCATGCTGCCAGTCTAGATTGGGGGGTAGGGAAAGTGGTAAGAAACCTATCCAACCCTTTGTACGATCTTGAATGTCCTGATAAACCTCAGGGATAGCTTTCCATGCTGGATGAACCTCCACAATCCTCATCATGGGGATACTCTAATGAAAACAAGGTCTCCCTTATTGAACTCCAAGGGTCTACAATTGTGATATGTGTAATATTTTTTCCTACTTTGAGCTATCCTCATCCACTATTGGATTATCTGGACCTTCTCCATCATTTCCTGCACCATCTCTGGACTCATAATGGATCTCACCGATCACTTTCTAGTACACGGGTGACCGGTAGGGTTTTCCATATTGTTCCCTAAAAGGTTCCATGTTGATTTTATTATGGTATATATTATTCTATGAAAACCCTAACAAGGTAAAGTGATCCTCTCCACCATGGAAAAAATATAGCATGCAATCCCTCAACATATCCTCTAACACATGGATAGTGTGCTCGGTCTACCCATCCATATTGGGGTGAAATGTTGTACTCATCCTCATTCGGGTACTTAATGTCTCTAGAAGGCATCTACACAATTGTGGCATAAACCTCACCTTATTATTGGAGACAATCATCGAGGGCACCTCAGGATGTAAAATGATATCCCGTATGTACATCTACCCAAAACTCTCTACCAAACCTTGATCTCTAATAGAAAGGAATTTGTTACACTTCTTGAGTCAACTAACTATCACCCAAATACCCTAATGTCCCTTAGCTGTGCATGGAATACCTATATAAAAGTCTATGGATATTTCATCCCATGTTCACTCTAAGATCTCAAGGGGTTGCAACAAAAATGTCAGAACTTGGTGTCCATCATTTACCTTTTGACAAGTGAGGCATCGAGAGACAAACATGGCAATACTCTATCTCATGCCAGACCACCAAAACTGCAATTGATGGTATCTTTACATCCCCAACACATCGTAATGTATAGTTAGGGGAGAAGTGTGGAACTCCCACATCACTTCCTCCCGCATTATGATTGGAACTACCCTCCATCCCTGAAAAAAGATGACATGATTCCCTCTTTTAGAATATCCATCTGGCGACTTCCACATGGATATTTGGTCACTTATGAAATCACACATGATGTCTTGTTAATAGGAATCTCTGACACGCTCGAGAAGTGAATGATTCAACACCACAGACTAAAAAAGAGTTGTACTATCTTTCTCCACTAGGGTAAACTAGAAGAAAACCAACTACTCTGATGCCTCTTGCACAAAGCAACCCATGGGTCCTTAGAAGGGAATATTATATTAATTTTACCTTCCCTATAGTATATAATATCTCGAAGATATAGTCTTGTAGGAACTTCATCCTACATCGTTATCTTTGGTTCAAGTCTCTATGTGGGAAGACGTACCTAACACTCTGATTGTATGAGTAAACCTCAAAGTTCTCTCTTAGAAGGTTGTGCCTCCACATCCTCTCGGAAAAGACCACCACTGTCAGCTCTAGGTCATGAGTTGTGTAGTTATGCTCATGAGGTATCAACTTCCTCAACCCGTATATGATAACTGCCTACCACTACATCAACATGCAACTGAGCCCATCTCCTGAGGCATAAAAATACACTTTTTACTCCACACCCACATTTTGTAGTCTCAACATAGGATCACTCGACTTCCTCAACCTCAACTCTTGAAAAGACATATAGCACTACTCATACTAGGTAAAAAAACACCCTTTCCACATCAATTTGGTGAAAGAGGCTATAATACCAGAGAATTGTTCCACAAACCTCTTGTAGTATCCTGCCAAACCGAGAAATCACCGCACCTCTGACACTCTCTGGGGTGGATCCCAAGCAAGCACCGTGGAGATCTTCACTAAGTCCATGGATAAACCATGCTCAAAGATGGCATACCCTAAAAAATAAACCTCATGAATCATGAACTGGCACTTTGTGAAATTCCCATAAATATGATTCTCTCAAAGAAAATCCTAAACCAACCTCAAGAGCTAGGAATGTTCCCTCCTATGATGTAGAGTAGATGAGTATTTTTTCGATGAAGACAACAAAAAACTAGTACATGTATGAATGAAAGACCTGGTTCATAAAATCTATAAACACAGTCTGGGAATTCATCTCAACAAGGGGAATCCCCAAGAACTCATAGTTTCTGTAGTGATATCTATAACGACCCATACTTTACATACATTGTTAATACTTCAAAATTGAAGTACACTTATTACAACATATGACAAAACCCCAAAGGACCGTATAGGTATAGTGTCTTTAGAAACTGGGAAACATAAACAACTGGTTCATAAATCTTCTACAGTGTCTCCAATTTATTTCATCATATCTAGGGTCCCTTTTAGCATATTCTACTTAATATCCATCTTCCTGACCTGGGGAAAAGAAAACATAAAAGGGTGAGCTCAAATGCTCAGCAAGGGCAAATAAAGAAAATAAAAATCATATCATATCTTTTTGAAAATCATAACCTGCAAAAGAGATCATAATATATTAACAAAAAGAAGTGAAAATGAGATCCCCACAATCATAACATGAAACTTGAAACTTTGTGGCATGCACACATAATTATGGAAAATCATTTCTTGTTAGTCATGACTCATTGCCAAGACTATCTTAGTGGACAAAGTCCCTTTCTGAACCGAGTCACCCTTGTTCCAGTCCTGTTTCACTGAACCGGTATAACCTACCATTCCAGCCATGTCTATCTCATGAGATATAAAATCTTTACCCAATGCATTGGAGGAAGATATAGGTCCCATCCATCTTATAATGAATCCTTTCTTATGTGTGCCACATAATCATAAATCATACATCATCGCATAACACATGTAACAAAAATGGGATTCTTGAAACATCATGAAATCATAAAACAAATCATATAATGTAAATGAATTCATAAAAATAATTCCCTCACAACATAATCAAATCAATGTAATAATAGGGATAAAAACAGAACCCTTTACTATCTTATATGTAAAATAATTTTGATAAAACACTTGAACTCCATTCTTGAGGAAAATATCCTTTCTTCTTCAAAAACACTTTTCTTTTCTTAACATGTCATGAAATTATAAAATAAAAGAAGTTGATTAAAAATAAACTTGAAAACTTGTAAAGGAAGCTTCTTGGAAATAATGTTTTAAGAATCCATTCATGCCATATAAGTAAAAAAAACATTCTTCGTACTTTTGTCTGAAAAGTCAAAAGGTACCTCGTACGAAAAACGACAAAAGATTCCTTTCATACATATTACTAAAAACTCACCGAAGGGTAAAAATGGATTTAAACAATTGTAGGTGGATGGAAATAATATTACATATTGATGAAACATGGATGTGGATGATAAAATACACCCCAGTAAATACTTACGAATAAACAATCTCGTATAAAAATGAGATTGTGATATTTCCCTTACCTTAGGTCCGATTTGCTTTGTATGTGTCCGAAGCTCCTGTATAATGGTTTAAATAATGTTATTGACTTATTCCAGAATATTGATATGATATCATATATGGTCATATTCTTAGCTTCTTGTTAGTAATATTTCATTGTTACTTGTTACTCGGGTCTTTATTGCCCTATGTTCTTATGCGTGTTTTGCCGAATAAATTCTTATTCTTCTTTTAAGGTTATAGATACCTTATATGCAGAATGTTATTAGTGTAAAATATATCATATTTATAAATTCAATTCATTTATATAATTACTATGTAATGATGATCATGTAGAACGAGTCGCATCACATCGTGGAGATGGTATTCCGTACGTACGCACGAGTGATGATATCGTTCCTATGATCATGGAATTGTATTGTAGTATATGTATATTATTTCAGTGTCAATATTACTTTATAATAATCATAAATAGTTACTCATTACACCATTATAACCATCCTTGTATGGTGATGGTGGAATATAGATTACACCACGGCGTGGAGACGGTATTCCGTACGTACGCACGCGTGGTGATTTCATTTTTCCGTAGGATGGATAGAAGGTGAATTAGGGTTGTTTCATATTTATAATAACATATCAGTATGTAAGTAATACTGATGTTATTACTTTATCATGAAACAACTAAAGAAGAAGAAGTTGAAGAAGAAAGAAATTGAAAAGATCGGTAATGGATATTACCTCTTCTTTGGAACGCTTCTTTGAATCCTCCACTTAGGGAACTAAGATTGGTCTTTGAAGAAGACCCGGACCTCTAGGATTATTCTAGGGAAGTGGAGAGGAGAAAATGGCAGGGGTTGGCTGAGCTTGAGTGCTCAAATTGGTGTGAGGAGGAGGGGGAGGAGGTGCCCTTTTATAAGGGAGGAGAGGGGCACCTTAGGAATTTCTCAAAATATTATTTTATATTAAAGTCAAAATCGGTTTATAATGGTTCCAAAGGGTCTTATTTCGAATCTAAAGTGGGGATGGGTCGAAATCCTATCAAAAAATAGGATTTAGACAAGTTTAGGTTATTATTTTAACCTTATCAATTAGATTTAACTCTAAGTTAAATAATTTTACTTTTACCGTGTCTTTTTGTTTTCTTACACTATATGGTTAATACACTTACTATAACATTCCAAACGAACCCCAAATTGTTTATTATTAATATATATCCTTATCTAAGTCATTTGGCCGAACCTTAGAGTTTTAGGAATAAAATAACAATTAATAATATAATATTTTATTTAAACACTATTTTGTGTCAATTTTGACACTATTTGATATATGATTTTTGTGAAAGTCATAACAGAATTATATGTTCGAACCAAGTTGATTAAATCAACAATAATATATCATAGTAACCTAGAAAATTAGTGGAATTCATAAAAAGTCTCAAATTACATTTATTTTGGTGTTTATAACATCAATTATGTCAATATTTCATTAATAAGATAATTACTGCATCATCATTTTGTCATAAATCAATTAAATTATTTAATGTCTAAAATTTATAAATAAAATACCATCATGTAGGAAATCTTTTTATCTTTCTAATTAATATTTATAGTCGAATTTATCTTATGTATAACCCCATATTAAAAATTATTTACTTATTAAACTTTGATTTTAACTATTTTAACCCTTCTTTAAATAAATTAATAATAAATGTCCTAATCTAATCCAAGTGGACCTAAATGGTCATATTTTATTCCTAAGTTTGTTTTTGGTCGAATTAAACTTGTCCAATAGAATTAGGACATGTGTTAGGGTAATAATAATATCATTTTTACCCTTAATTACCCTATTTACTTTTAACCGTGGTAAAAAAAAGTAAAAAGTTACCATTCACCAAAAATTTATTTTCATCTCATTGAACCACATTTTAGTCCTTGATATTAACCTTGTTTCTCGGATTTTCGAAATTCCATTCACAGAAGTGGTAAAATTAAGTTTTATGCAAAATTCAGTTTTTAACCTACCACTTAGTGGTTTCACTATTCATCAAAAATTGAAAGTTTTCAGAAAAATACCAAAATTTCACCCTAGGCTAATTTTGGTATTCCGAATCCAAAAATGAAGTCCATTTTGAATGATAAAATTTATAAAATTTCAAAAAGTGGTTATTACTATTCATAACGGCTAGTTTTAATAATATTTTAATAGCATATCGTTGTTTAGTGAAACTCAGTATTGCGTACGACGCAAGCTATCGAGGAAGGTTGCGGTTGCGTGTAAAGTAAGCCAAGCTAGTATGTAGTGAAATATTTCTTTGATGATATATGTAAAAACAAAATATTACTCTTAAAAAACTCGGGTGTTACATTCTACCCCCCTTAAAAAGAATTTTTCCCTCGAAATTCGTCACTTTGTAACAAACAGATGAGGATACTTCTCCCTCATCATATCCTCAAGCTCCCATGTAGCTTCTTCTAATTGGTGGTTCCTCCATAAAACTTTCACCAATCGAGTGGTCTTGTTTCGTAGGACTTTTTTGCTACGATCCAGAATCTCTATCGGTTGTTCTTCATAAGAAAGATCTTGCTCCAGCGGTACAATTTCTGAGCTGAGTACATGTGAAGGATCAGGTATGTACTTTCTCAGGAGAGATACATGGAACACATCGTGAACTTGAGAGAGATTCGGTGGAAGCGCCAATCGGTAAGCTACCATTCCAACACGATCCAGTATTTCAAAAGGACTGATATATCTAGGGCTCAACTTCCCCTTCTTTCCAAATCTCATAACCCTCTTCCAGGGAGATATTCGTAAGAGCACTTTATCACCCACTTCAAACTCTAGGTCTTTTCTTCGGTTGTCGGCATAACTTTTGTGTCGACTCTGAGCTGCTCTTATGTGTTGTTGAATAGATCTGACCGTTTCTGCCATTTCATCAACGAGATCAGGTCCTAATAGCTTTTTTTCCCCAACTTCATCCCAGCAAGTTGGAGTCTTGCATTTGTTTCCATAGAGAGCTTCATAAGGATCCATCTGAATACTGGAATGAAAGCTATTATTATAAGAAAATTCCACCAAAGGTAGGTGTTGATCCCAACCTCCTTTGAAATCCATAGAGCAAGCTCTCAACATATCTTCTAGGGTTTGAATTGTTCTCTTAGACTGACCGTCTGTCTGGGGATGATAAGCAGTGCTGAAACTCAACTCTGTATCCAGAGTATGCTGAAGACTTCGCCAGAACTTCGAGGTAAATCTCGGATCCCGATCAGATATAATAGAAAGTGGTACCTCATGCAATCTTACCACTTCCTTTATATATATCCTGGCAAGATGATCTAGAGAGAAATCCTCTCTAATAGCAATGAAGTGTACAAACTTTGTAAGATGATCAACTATGACCCAAATAGCATTATTGCCTTTGGATGTTTTAGGAAGTCCTGTGACAAAGTCCATAGTGATGTTTTCCCATTTCCATTCGGGTATGGGTAATGGTTGTAACATCCCCTTAGACTTTTGTCTCTCAGCTTTAACTTGTTGACAAACCAAGGATCGAGAGACATATTCAGCAACATCTCTTTTCATGCCATCCCACCAGAAGTACTCTTTCAGGTCCCTATACATCTTCGTGCTTCCAGGATGAATAGAGAATGAAGAACTATGAGCCTCATCCAGCAGCTCCTTCTTTAATTCGGGGATGGGAGGAACACAAACCCGATTCCTGAACTTTATTATCCCATCACAATCAAGGTTGAATTCAGGAACATTTCTCACCTTCTTTTGTAACTCGACATCTTCTTTCTGTGCCTCTTTAATCATCACATGTATAGATGGTTGAACATTCATTTGAGAAAGATAAGATTTTTCCCCTTCCATTATAATTCCAAGATCCATCCTTTGTAAATCCATAAATATTGGATCTTTTGTGATCCTCATCATGGATAAACTAGCATGGTCTTGTCGACTTAATGCATCTGCCACCTTGTTTGCTTTCCCAGGGTGGTAATGGATTGAGCAGTCATAATCCTTAATCAGCTCCAACCATCTTCTTTGACGCATATTCAGCTCCTTTTGTGTGAAAATATACTTTAAACTTTTATGATCAGTATAAATATCACACCTTTCACCATAAAGGTAATGCCTCCAAATCTTTAATGCAAAGATTACCGCAGCCAACTCCAAATCATGTGTTGGGTAATTTTGCTCATGGATTTTCAACTGTCGTGAGGCATAAGCTATCACCATATCATTTTTCATAAGAACACACCCCAATCCCTTCTTGTATGAATCACTATAGATCACAAACCTTTCTCCACTACAAGGCAGTGTGAGCACAGGTGCACTGGATAACCTTCTTTTCAACTCCTTGAAATTCTCTTCACATTCCTCTATCCAAACAAACATAAATCCTTTCCAAGTCAACTTGGTGAGTGGATTAGATAATCGTGAAAAATCCTTTACAAAACGTCGATAATATCCAGCCAAACCAAGAAAACTTCGGATCTCAGTTACTGTTGTTGGTCTCGACCATCTTTCGATAACCTCTGTTTTTGCTGGATCCACAGATATCCCCTCTTTTGAGATTATGTGACCCAAAAATGAAACTTTTTGAAGCCAAAATTCACACTTGGTAAATTTGGCATAAAGCTTCTCCTTTCTCAGGGTCTTCAATATAATTCTCAAGTGATCTTCATGCTCTTCCTTGGTCTTTGAATAGACAAGAATATCGTCTATAAAGACTACCATAAATTGATCAAGATAGTCTCTAAAGACTCTATTCATTAGATCCATGAAGATAGCAGGGGCATTAGTAAGACCAAATGGCATCACTATAAATTCATAGTGTCCATACCTTGTACGGAAAGCCGTCTTTGGTATATCCTCCCTTTTGAACCTTAATTGATGATACCCTGAACGAAGATCAATCTTGGAAAAGTATTGAGCTCCTCGTAGTTGGTCAAATAAGTCATCAATGCGTGGGAGAGGATATTTGTTCTTGATAGTGATCTTGTTAAGTTCTCGATAATCAATGCAGAGTCTCATTGATCCATCTTTCTTCTTAACAAATAGAACAGGTGCTCCCCAAGGTGACGCACTAGGGCGTATGAATCCCTTATCAAGATTCTCCTGGAGTTGCTTCTTCAATTCCTGCAACTCAATTGGGGCCATTCTATAAGGTGTCTTTGAAATAGGCAAAGCACCCGGTACGAGTTCTATTGAAAACTCAACTTCACGATTTGGTGGAATACCCGGTAATTCCTCCGGAAAGACATCATCAAACTCTCGTACGATGGGAATATTCTTAATCGCGAGTTTCTCACCAACCATTTGAGATAAATAACCTTCATTTAGTGGAATCAATACCCATAAAATGGAAGAAATTTCCACTGTAAGGTTATGTTCATCCTTGCATTGATAGACGATCATAGATTGATCTGGAATATGAAATGTGACTTCCCTTCTTTGGCAATTGATATGAGCTCCGTATAAAGAAAGCCAATCCATGCCAAGAATCACATCAAATTCCACTATAGGAAGGATCACAATATTTGCAGGAAGCACTTTCCCACAAACTTCGATCGGAGAAGAATTATAAACTTTTGATGCGATTGATGTGCCATTAGGTGTTGTCACAGCTAACTCAACATCTAATTGTTGAGGTAATACGGTGATACCCTTAGAAAATTCTTCAGAAATAAAAGAGTGGGTGGATCTAGAGTCAAATAAAACATTTTCTACTTTAGAGTGGATGGTAAGTGTACCTTTCACCACTTCGTTATCGTACTCCACATCACTGATAGAAATTGCATGTGACTTTCCATTGTCTTTAGCCTTAAGATTTTGTTGACGTCGACCATCATCATCAACCCTTAGATTTGGGCATTGATTGGCATAATGCCCCATCTCCTTGCACTTGAAACATTGAAGTGTAGTAGGTTCATTCTGTGTATCCCTTCCTTTGTTTTCATCATTAGACATCTTCTTCCCATTATCGCGACATTCAAATGCCCGATGACCTTCCTTTCCACATTTGAAACATTTACTTGTCCCTTTAAGACAACTCCCTCCATGTTTCTTTCCACACTTTGATCATAAGGGAAAGCTCATCTTCTTTTCAGTGTGCTCTTTAGATTTTCCTTTGAATTCCATTTTCCTCTTCTTATCAAACCCATATGACTGATGGGTTACTCCAATCTCCATCTCGACTTTGAGAGCACATCGAACGATTTCCTCGTAGCTATTGAAGTCCCTTATGGCTAACGCCCTTCGAAGACTTGGTTTTAAGCCACTAAAGAATCGATCGATCTTACTCTCAGGTTGGATAATAATACCAGAAGTGTACCTTGCAAGTCTTGTAAAATTTGCTTCATAGGTACCAACAGATTCATCATCCCTTGGCTTCAGTTCAAGAAACTCTTTCTCCATCTTTGTTCGGAGAATACAAGGGAAGTACTTATTGAAAAATAAGTTCTTGAACTCATCCCATTCCATGGACTCAATTTCATCCCTTTGCCTCGTATTCTTAATAAGATTCCACCATTGATCAACATCTCCTTCCAAACAATACACTGCTAGGATGACTTTATCATGTTCCGAACATTGAAGAACTGAAAATATCTTTTCAGTAGTACTAATCCATTGTTCAGCAACTAATGGATCAGTAGACCCGCTGAAAGAAGGTGGACGCTGCCTCATGAAGGATTCAACAGAATGTTGCTCCTTCCTTTGCTCGTTTGGAAGTCCTGCATGATTCATAGCTTGAGAAAGTTGTGTGAGCATGGCTACAAGATTTTGCATTACAGCTCCCATATCGTTTGGTTGTTCAGGGGTACAATCATTGCATTGCCCATCGCATTCCGCATTAACACGGTTCCTTCGGGTTCCAACCATTGACTAAAACCAAGAAGAATAGTGTAAGCAACACTAATTCTAATAGTAAAACCACATAATTCAAGAATAAAATTTTCACGCTTAAGGTCTTATCCTAGGTTATTCATGGCCATTTCTAAAACACTAAGATTGTGTTCTATGCTTAGACTTATCCTTAGGGTTTTTACTAAGGCTTTCACATCCTAGTTTCCAAAGGTTGACTATACCTTTCCTCTGATACCAACTATAACGACTCATACTTTACATACATTGTTAATACTTCAAATTTGAAGTACACTTATTACAACATATGACAAAACCACAAAGGACCGTATAGGTATAGTGTCTTTAGAAACTGGGAAACATAAACAACTGGTTCATAAATCTTCTACAGTGTCTCTCATTTAATTCATCATATATAGGGTCCCTTTTAGCATATTCTACTTAATATCCATCTTCCTGACCTGGGGAAAAGAAAACATAAAAGGGTGAGCTCAAATGCTCAGCAAGGGAAAATAAAGGAAATAAAAATCATATCATATCTTTTTGAAAATCATAACCTGCAAAAGAGATCATAATATCTTAACAAAAAGAAGTGAAAATGAGATCCCCACAATCATAACATGAAACTTGAAACTTTGTGGCATGCACACATAATTATGGAAAATCATTTCTTGTTAGTCATGACTCATTGCCAAGACTATCTTAGTGGACAAAGTCCCTTTCTGAACCGAGTCACCCTCGTTCCAGTCCTTTTTCACTGAACCGGTATAACCTACTGTTCCAGCCATGTCTATCGCATGAGATATAAAATCATTACCCAATGCATTGGAGGGAGATATAGGTCCCACCCATCTTATAATGAATCCTTTCTTATGTGTGCCACATAATCATAAATCATACATCATCGCATAACACATGTAACAAAAATGGGATTCTTGAAACATCATGACATCATAAAACAAATCATATAAGTTAAATGAATTCATAAAAATAAATCCCTCACAACATAATCAAATCAATGTAATAATAGGGATAAAAACAGAACCCTTTACTATCTTATATGGAAAATAATTTTGATAAAACACTTGGACTCCATTCTTGAGGGAAATATCCTTTCTTCTTCAAAAACACTTTTCTTTTCTTAACAAGTCATGCAATTATAAAATAAAAGAAGTTGATTAAAAATAAACTTGAAAACTTGTAAAGGAAGCTTCTTGGAAATAATGTTTTAAGAATCCATTCATGGCGTATAAGTAAAAAAAAACATTCTTCGTACTTTTGTCTGAAAAGTCAAAAGGTACCTCGTACGAAAAACGACAAAAGATTCCTTTCATACATATTACTAAAAACTCACCGAAGGGTAAAAATGGATTTAAACAATTGTAGGTGGATGGAAATAATATTACATATTGATGAAACATGGATGTGGATGATAAAATACACCCCAGTAAATACTTACGAATAAACAATCTCGGATAAAAATGAGATTGTGATATTTCCCTTACCTTAGGTCCGATTTGCTTGTATGTGTCCGAAGCTCCTGTATAATGGTTTAAATAATGTTATTGACTTATTCCAGAATATTGATATGATATCATATATGGTCATATTCTTAGCTTCTTGTTAGTAATATTTCATTGTTACTTGTTACTCGGGTCTTTATTGCCCTTTGTTCTTATGCGTGTTTTGCCGAATAAATTCTTATTCTTCTTTTAAGGTTATAGATACCTTATATCCAGAATGTTATCAGTGTAACATATATCATATTTATTCATTCAATTCATTTATATAATTACTATGTAATTATGATCATGTAGAACGAGTCGCATCACATCGTGGAGACGGTATTCCGTACGTACGCACGAGTGATGATATCGTTCCTATGATCATGGAATTGTATTGTAGTATACGTATATTATTTCAGTGTCAATATTACTTTATAATAATCATAAATAGTTACTCATTACACCATTATACCCATTTTTTTAAGGTGATGGTGGAAAATAGATTACACCACGGCGTGGAGACGGTATTCCGTACGCACGCACGCGCGGTGATTTCATTTTTCCATAGGATGGATAGAAGGTGAATTAGGGTTGTTTCATATTTATAATAACATATCAGTATGTAAGTAATACTGATGTTATTACTTTATCATGAAACAACTAAAGAAGAAGATGTTGAAGAAGAAAGAAATTGAAAAGATCGGTAATGGATATTACCTCTTCTTTGGAACGCTTCTTTGAATCATCCACTTAGGGAACTAAGATTGGTCTTTTATTCGTAAGTTTGTTTTTGGTCGAATTAAACTTGTCCAATAGAATTAGGACATGTGTTAGGGTAATAATAATATCATTTTTACCCTTAATTACCCTATTTACTTTTAACCGTGGTAAAAAAAGTAAAAAGTTACTATTCACCAAAAATTTATTTTCATCTCATTGAACCACATTTTAGTCCTTGATATTAACCGTGTCTCTCGGATTTTCAAAATTCCATTCACAGAAGCGGTAAAATTAAGTTTTATGCAAAATTCAGTTTTTAACCTACCACTTAGTGGTTTCACTATTCATCAAAAATTGAAAGTTTTCAGAAAAATACCAAAATTTCACCCTAGGCTAATTTCGGTATTCCGAATCCAAAAATGAAGTCCATTTTGAAAGATAAAATTTATAAAATTTCAAAAAGTTGTTATTACTATTCATAATGGCTAGTTTTAATAATTTTTTAATAGCATATCGTTGTTTAGTGAAACTCAGTATTACGTACGACACAAGCTATCGAGGAAGGTCGCAGTTGCATGTAAAGTAAGCCAAGCTAGTATGTAGTGAAATATTCCTTGCATGATATATATAAAAACAAAATATTACTCATAAAAATCTCGGGTGTTACAATATCAGAATTCCATATTTGGATTATTAGCCTCACGAACGCTCATCTAGTGGTATCTAGACTGGAGATCTATATTTGAGAAGAATATCATACCTTGTAACTAGTCAAATATTTCATCAATCCTTAGAAATAGGTACATGTTATTTATCATGGTTTGGTTCAGATGATGATAATCCATGCAAAGTAGCAAGCTCATGTTCACCAATTTCACAAAAAAAACTCAATCATCAAAGGTGGACACACTGTGTTGATGATGAAACCCTTATCTAGAAGGCCATACAACTACAACTGTACTCCTTGAATATTGGTAGGGGCCATTTGATATTCCTTCGAAGATATTAGAGGTGTCTTGGGATGTACGTTGATGAAAAAATCCATCTCCCACATTGGTTGTCGTATCGGATTGTCCTTGATGAAGAAATCAATATAATCCTCCACAATAGAAGAAATCTAGATATATGAAGAGCCTTATATACTAAGGGGTATACTCACTAATTGATAGGGGATTGGATATAACTTCGTGATTATAGAACTCACTTGTCCTACTATGAGATCTCTCTTTCCAATAATGCTACATCTCATCCCATCAATGTGAATTCATTTAACTCATTTGCGGTGAAAGTCAATTTGGGCTTAGACCATGGACGACCATTCCATACCATTGTTGTGTAGGTCTATTAGCTATCTACCTATGCTGCTCGGCATGTCCGGTCATGAAGTCTCCTGCCATGTGACCTCACCCATCACAAGTGTATCACCAACCATATTTATGATTATATAGTTCTTTATGCTTCCCCTAACTATATGTCTGAGTCTAATCATAGGGAGGTATCCTACATTGCTATCATGTCATTTAATGTTTTCTAGATGCTACATATGACTCAACCATGTGACACCCACTACCATCGCCTACTTTCTATTATACCAATGATATAAATATCTATATCACTAGTGCTCATTGTAGTACCACTTCATCAACGGGGATTCACAAGGGCACCGCACTGGCACTGATATCTCTCCCGATCCCCTGATCGAACTTTTGTGCTTGAAAGTAGCCATCCCAGATCATGTTAAGGGAGTATTGGGTAAGGTTTGTGAACCTCACCATGTACTCAACCACTTTCATCCCTTCGAATTGTATCTATAGATGATTCTAAATCCAAATAGATTGTATGAATGAGGGGCATTACTCCCGAAAAAATAGATACCAGAAGTCAGTTCCTGAGAGTGTTGACTAATTGTGCATCTGGGTGGTAAAACTTCACCCTTACCTAGACACTCCATGGAAAAGTCTAGATGCAATTCCAACCACCTGATCCATTGATGCAAAGATGAGCTTGAAGGAATTGACCATTGAGTCTAGAAAATCCTTTGCTACTTAAGGATATGGCTCTCCACGGAACATCAACCGTCTCTGGTTCTAGAACTCATGGAGTGCACCGAGACTATGCACATATCTAGCCCGCATGACTGGTATAATTTACTACTCGATAGGGGTTGGTGCTACTACCAACCCACCTAGAGAAATAATCTCATGGGATAGACCTTGAACTAATGCCTCATCACTCATCGGATCATCGTCATGATCTGAAACTGGTATCCTTGCTAGCTTTCATCATGGAGGCATCTTGAAATTTAATCAAGATATACCGCAGTCAAATGAGAACATATATATATATATATATAATGGGTGGAGGAAAAAATAAGGATATCCAAATATTCAATATTATATGTTGCATGTACCATTTATCCCAACAACCACTGTCTTTGAATGATAAGTCAACAAGAAGGTGTTAAAGGTCCTAGTGAAATGGATACATCGACCGCCTGCACCATCACTACATTCCCTAGCTTGAGAGCCACACTCGAGACACAATAAAAATGTTTCCCTAATCCCAAACAATTTTTTGTAAAGAGTGTAATCAAAACATCATCCCAATGATCGAACCACCATTGATACCAATCTTTCATGACCCCACCCATGTAGGGGCTTGAGCCAAAACTACCCCTAGTCCGCCTCCATAGGTCTGGGGCTGGAGACCAGTTTTGAAGTAATAAATAACATGGGGATGCCTTTTCCTAAGTAATTGTATGCACATACACAACCATATCGATGCATAATTACAGAGGGAGTAAAAGTAAAAGATGAAAAATACTAGCGAAACAACCATGTATGTAAAACATATAGATAATACAAGAGTACGGTAATGTAAAATGAAAAGTAAAGGGGAAAAAATACACGCCTAATGAGAAATAAGTCCCAACATGAAAAAGATATAGAGTAAAATGCTAAGAGATTCCAAATTATGATCTTCAACCTATGACCACCATATGCATTCCAATGTACCAGGTTTCCCTATGCTTCTCTGAAGTCACCACCGACCTGTCCATCATCTTCATAAGACACGACACATAAATAAAAATACCATGTAGGGGTTAGTGTATACATACCAAGTAGGACGCCCCGAAAGATGAAGGGGGTAAGTAAGAGATAAAATAGTAATAGAAAAACTGTAGATAGAAAACATAAAGTAGGATACAGTGAAGGAGAACAGTTCAACCCAAACCAAGAGTGCAAGTAACCTCGTCCAAACAAAAGGGTCTCAACAGGGAGTGTATATGAACCAAAAGTCCAGCTTTTTCCACCTATAGTATGAGAGTAAACTCATCCATACATGAGAATCTAAACAAAGAAAGAATGTAGCATACCTCCCACATCATCTATTATCATGGAATGAGAGTAACCCATTCCAAAGGAATGGATACAAAAGGTATATATATATTCATAGTCAAAGAATCCTAAAATAGAGAGTAAGGGGATATCCATATCTCAGATTAGTCTAAGAATAAGAGTAACCAAGAATTAATTTTTTTTATCAAGGATGCCTAACATCATATGTATTTTCCTAGAAGAAACTGCGTGAAGGACCATGCCTCATTACTATTCCATAGAGTTGAGCAAACAAAATATATATGTTGAGGAACCATGCCCTTGTGCATCAGGGGGCTCCACTCTATAAATATTTGTAGAGGACCTATGGCCAATGCTGATAGAGTTTTTACTCTAATGTCATGATTACCCACACACTATCTAATAAGGGGTTACACATGGTAGCTAGATGGACTATGCCCAAGATAATGTGGGTTCCACTCAACAGGTCGAGGAACCATGCCCTAGTGTGATAGGGGTTCCACTCTGGTCATCAAGGACCCACACCCTATCCAATAAATTGGTTCCACTTGGCCACTAAATGTAGAGGACCCACACCCATGATGATGAGGGGGGGGGGAGGGGCTTCCACTCTATAGGTCAAGTACCCATGTGCTGGTGTGACATGGGTATTCCACTCTATTCAAAGAGGACATGTTTTCTATCTGATAGGGGTTCACTTGATAAGTAGCTATAAAGGACCTTCTACCATACTGATGGGGGTTCCACTCTATAGGTTGAGGAACCAACCCCTAATGTGACATGGGGTTTCTAATCAAGTCATTGAGGACCTACACCCAATCTGAGAGGTTTGTTCCACTTGGTATGTAGTTATAGAGGATCCATACCTTTAATGATGTGGGGTTCCACTCTAATGGAATCCTCTAGTGATCCTGCCTGATCATTGTCGTCGCCGAGCATCACCTAACCAAGATCCATTCCCAAAAATTTTCACATCCTATAAAAAACCACAATCGAGGGACCCATCTCATTATACATGAAAAAACGCATGGTAGGCTACCCATGTGGCAAAATCCATGTTCAAATGATGGCGATATATAATTTTTATGTTTCCTCACAATGAGACAAGGGTACATGGCGTGTGATGGGACCCACATAGTGTGTGGTCTTGCTCTTACACCAGGTTGTGCCTGTGGAGGTACACAGTTCACCAACCATGTATGTATACATGTTTTTTTGGGGATATACATGGTGTGACCATGCAACTCAGGGTCCCTCCTATGTACTTGGTCATGATCATGTATCCACCCTTTGTCCATGTACATTACCCTATATTTGTGTACTTTGGTACATGGCCATGAGCCTGACCATGTACTCCCACATGGGGTCCTTCCCATGTGATCCACCACATGATTAGTCTACCTAGGTATGAGGTGTATAGTGTGCAGGAGGTCTACACTTAGTTCCATCCTTATGAATTCTTGAAAACCTAGCTGCCATAGCCAATGGGATACATGCCATTTTTTCATCACAATACATGGCGTGTAGTAGGTTTTCTCAAAAAATCCAAATTCATGATCCATTATTAAAATATAGCCTCTTTATGTCAATTTTGTCTCTATATATTCTTAACATAAGTGAATCTAGCATCAACTGGAATATTTTGGTCTTATGGTTTCTAGAAAGCCAATTCACAAAGCCTTACATGTGCCACCTTGCACAGTGCATGGTCCAACTTATTCCATCAATGATGATTCAATATCTGATCATAAAAATGATTTTACACATCCTGAAAACACCTTATATGTCCTTGTTTCATTGATCCATTCATTATTCATCAATTCATCGTGATTTTGAGGGTTTGATTGGGCTTGGTATCACCAATCAATGTCGAACCCGAATTGCATGATACTACAGGGGAATAACATGAAGAAAAATGGGGATAAAAGGTCAAGAACATATTTTAACAATCATGTTACAACTATTCTTGGACAATGATCATTAATGGAGAAAACTGAGTTATAAAAACATAAAAACCAATTTTATCCGTATAGAAGATAATTCCAAGGATTTTCAATTAGTCTAGATCAATAGAAGTGATTGGCCTTATCAAATCATTTAATCAAAAGGGTGTAAAACTCAAATTGATGATTCCTACCAAGATATTGGATTTTTCATATTCAAATAACGTTCTAACCAATGATCGAATGAAGTCATTGGATTCACTACATCCTAATCTGGTCCGATATTGAGTTTCATCATCATCCAATTCGATTTGTGAGTGGAAGGAGGTAGGAGAATTTCTCAGAGATCCCAAAATTATGAGGTTAACCCTAGGAAATTCACCATGGTAGTATATTATAGATATTTAATTTAGGTTAAATAAATAATTAAATTAAATTAATTAATTAATTTATCCACTGAACATAATACCAATGATCGATATGCTTGAACGTCCTATGCCGACCTATTTTAGGTCGTTCCTAGGGTAAAAAAATTCTCCAGATTCAACCACGGTCTTGGAGTTTTTATCTGAGATTCTGTTTAAGAGGTATAATTTTTTCATTTAGAAACTGTGTGTTAATAATATAAAAAATATTTAATATTTTTATAAAATTAATGTCGCTTACATCGGGCCTCGAAATCAGACACCATCTCACCGCCTAGTTCTAGAAATATATATTGAAATATTTCAAAGTCTTATAAGGAATAATACGAGACTCTAAAAGAAATAAAATAGATAAAACAACATAATATCAACCACTATGTGAAGACCCCCCCGCACCCCCACTATCTTTGAGGTGATCCATTCCCCACAAATAATTGTCTTATAAGTTGTAATAAATATTTTCATAATTTTTTCTATGAAATGTGAATCTGGAAGACACTAATGCATTTACTATACTGATATTCTATATGGTGAAGATGATATTTATTTATATCTATATACACCTAATGACCACCTTTTTGAGAGGGAAACTGTGTTCAATATCCAAGGAGATATTTTATACATTAGATAACTTCCAATAGGACATGTGAGAGTGGGGATTAATGTAGCTCATTATCCAAGCACCGAGCTACCTATTCCACATTATGATTAATATATTCATATGTTTGAGCAAGCTATTGGAACATTAATATCATAGTCTTTATATATCCAAAAAAACATATCTATAAGGAGGTATTAATTTCCAATTTATTTTTCATGAAAAACATTTAACAATTAATTAGAAAAGGTTTTAACTGAGGAATTTTTTACACATGGACAAAGTAATGGTTGTTAAATGGAAGGTCGAATCAAAACAAACTAATGTATCAACCAACCAATTAAAAAATATCTTAATAATTTACATTTAACATTCCTGTTCAACTTCCTCATTTAATAACATTATAGGTTCATGCAGATACAATGTTAGAAAATGGTGATACGACAAAAAATGATTGGGAAGAAAAAATTAATAGATAGTACATTACAGAATATATTTGACTTGATAATGTTAAGTAAATACTCATGCATTAATGGATAGAACTCTCAGCTGAAAATGTATACATGAGTTGTTTTTTCATGATTTCCTTATCCAATAGTCAATATACAATGATAATCATGAATGAATACTATTCATATTTTTCAAGATTATATATGAATACAATTCAAAGGAAAAACACTATGAAAATAAATTTGGAATCACTATTCCTCACATTAATTTTATACAAGAATATAAATTGGAACCAAATAAAATTGAAATAATAGAGGATAGACTGGTCAAAACAATTGAAATCAAACATATAGGTGACAAACTCTATTTGATACCTATGATGAAGGGATAAAACACAACAATTTAATCATATCAAATATATTTTCATTCATTTATTACTTATTTATTTATTTAAGTAGAATTGGTTACTCATTATAGTGATTCTGGATACTCCAAAGATCTATTTTCTAGATTCAATGCATGGATACCCAAAAAGATGACCACACGTGCTGATGTTTATCAATTTTTAATACACAACATTCAATGTTTTACAATTGAACATCAATTTATAAAATTTATATTACTTTTTAATAAAAATTATTTTATGAAATGGTGGTGCTTAAATATAGTCAAAAGTATTTCACGAGGATAGTCTATGAAAATAAGGATCATATCAGCTCCTATAAGTGGATAAGTATAAGGGTATATAAAATAATATTTCACTATAAAAACATATATAAAAGAAAATTATTTATTTTTATCAATATTTCTAATGCTCTATAAAAAACAATGTCAAATATTAGGGTTAATATGTTTGAAAATTTATGAAATATATCATATTCCATCAACAAAACATCATCCCCAAAGAGTATTTTCGAAAATAATTATGAGTTAATTTAAAATATTTATTAAACCTTTATTTATTTATATTTTCCCAGTACTACCATGAAATTATAAATTATTCATATTCATAAGAGGAAATATATTTGTTTATAAATTAATGAGAAACATAGCTAGTGTTAGAATGTGTACAAAAATCATGAAATGGTGACTGCCTACTAATTGTTTAGTTGATTTTATCATAATTTTATCTACTATTTTAGTTAATTTCCTTATATTTTTTATCTGATACTTTATGAAAATGATCTATAAGTCATTTTTGACTTGTAGGAATCAACCAAACCTCAATTTTATATATGGTGTGTCTAGTATAACTCAATGTGCATGTATTCATTTTAAAATTGACATTTTAGTTGAAAAAACAAATCAAATACTCAAAACCAAGAAAACAAAATCAGATTAGTTTGATACTTCAGGAAACAAATCTATAAGTCACCTACGATGTGTTGAAATTTTCCTCACCATAATCTGATACACGGTGTTCCCGACATGACTCAAAGTAACTCTTATCAATTTAGAATTTACAAATTAGTTCAAAACATGTGTCACTCACTGAAAACTATGAAAAAATACTTGGATTGTCTTGATAATTTTAAAAAAACTCATAATTCATTTTTGTTGTGTATGAATTAGTCTTCTGTGAAATTGACAAACGATGTTACTAGTAAGACTCATGGTGCATGTTCCTAGTTTAAAATGATATTTTATTTAAAAACACAAGTGACATTCTCAAAAATTAGAAAATGAATTCAAATTTCTTTTATACTTTAGTAAAATAATACATAAGTCATTTTTGATCTGTAGGGATTAGCCTCACCTAAATGAGTCAAACAGTGTGACCAGTAAATCTTCTAGGGAGTCTCTTTATTTAAAATGTTAATTTTGGTAAAAAATACAAGTGATATACTCAAAAATGAGAAAATATATTTTTATTGTATTGATACACAATTAAAATGATCCAAAATTTGTTTTTGATATGTAGGAATCAACGAAACTTTGGTCTGATACACGGTGTGCCTAGTATGACTCAAACTGCTTGTTATTAGTTTAAAATTGACAATTTAGTTCAAAATATGTGTCATTCACAAAAAATAATAAAACATTCTTATATTTTCTTGAGAATTTATTAAAAAAATTCATACGTAATTTTTTATGTGTATAAATTAGTCTCACATCAAACTGACACTCGATGTGACCAGTGTGACTCAAAGTGCGTGTTTTCTATTTAAAATTTCATTTTAGTAAAAAACTCATGTCACATACTCAAAACTGAGAAAACACATTTGTATATTATTTATAATTTCATAAAATGAACCATACGTCATTTTTTATGTGTAGTAATTATATTTACCTCAATCCAATGCTCGGTGTATCCAATATGACTCCAAGTGTGTCTTTTAATTTAAAATTGTCAATTTAGTAAAAAATAAAAGTGACATACTCAAAACCAAGAAAACAAATTCAGACTATTTTGATACATTATTAAAATGATCCATAAGTCATTTTTGACATTTATTAATCATACTTACCTTAATCCAAGGCATAGTGTGCCCAGTATTACTCAATGTATCCACTGTTAGTTTAAAATTGAATATTTAGTTAAAAACATGTTTCACTCAACGAAAACCAAGAAAACATGTTCATATTGTCATTATAATTAAATAAATTATTCATAAGTCATTTGTGACATGTTGGAATTATTTTCACATCAAACCGACACATGATATGATCGGTATGAGTCAAAGTTCATGTTTTTAGTTTGAAATGAAATTTTAGTAAAAAACACAAGTGACATACTCAAAACCATGAAAACGCTTTTGGATTATTTTGATACTTTAGGATAATTATCCATAAATCATCTTTTATGTGTAAAAATTTATCTCACCATAATACAATGAATATTGTTACCGGTATGACTCCATGTGTGTCTTTTTATTTAAAATTAACATTTTAGAAAAAAAAGAAAAGTGGCATATTCAAAACTGAGAAAACATGTTAGCATTGTTTTGATACATTAGGAAAATGATCCATAAATCATTATTTATGTGTAGGAATAAACCTCCACATATCCCAACACATGGAATGTTCTACATGTATCAATGTACATGCTTTCAATATAAAATTATCATTTTAGGTGGAAACACATGCCACATACTCAAAACCATGAAAATGAGTTCATATTGTTTCGATAATTTAAGAAAATAATCCATAAGTTATTTTTAATTTTTAGGAATAAATCAAACCTCAATCTAATACACTGTGTACCTATTATAACTGAAAGTGTTTTTTATCTATTAAAAATTGAAATTTTATTTCAAAAAGTGCGTCACTCACTAAAATTTGAGAAAAAACACATGGATCGTCTTGACAATTTATGAAAATTATTCATAATTATAGTGACCCTGCCTCTTCTTACATTACTATTAAATTATTTCAAAGATAAAAAACATAATTTAATTACACATGGAGGATCCAATGGTTTAGTGTCTTGGGAAAACTAGGACCATACATAACAATTACAACATCAAGCACAAAACATTATTTAATTCCTTCTTCTCTTGCTTTTTATTGGAACTTTTCATCTCCTTAGTACAAGTAGCCACCTGAGGATATACATCAAAAGGGGTGAGATAAAATCATAGTAAGATGATTTATAAGAACAATATAGCATGGGGTGACCATAATCAGAACATAGGAAAAAGATCATGAACATGAAAGGAAGCATAAATAAAAGACTTGAAATGTGGCGACGCATAATAAATGAATCATCATGTCTTAATGGTTATCTACCACACATGATTGTGAACGAAGCTAGAATCTTGTTCACACATCATTTCACATTTACTCATGAGATTCATCATGTTACCCAATGTATTGGACTGAAGTATAATTCTAGGCGCACCCGTCACATCATAACATTCATATTGCGCTATATAATTCCGGGCGCACCCGTCACATAATAAAATTATCATTATCATGATTGCCACATATAACATATCAATAATGAATATAACTAACCCATGAAAAGGAATGGGTTTTATCTCATAAGAACTCATTCATAAAATTTGGGTTCCCAAAATAAAGAGGGAATAACATACAAGTTATAAGAACCATCCATTTTGAGAGAGAAGTAAAAGGTGTGCTCTTAAAAGAAGAGTTCTTTTGGAAAACATTTTGTTTGACATAAAAACAAGTGAAGAACATTTATATTCCAGAAAAGGAAATAAAATGATGAAAAAATGATTTTTAAGGATTAACCCTATCAAAAATGGAGTGAAAGAGGGCGAACCCGAAGGATGAAATTGGGTTCAAGAATTTCCTCTTACCGTGTATCCGAACGCTTCCTTCTATTTAATGTCATGTATAATGACATTATATGCATTAAATAGAAATTATAGAACCATTTATAAATTAATAGGGTTAATTATGGTTTCATTATGTCATTTTATGTTCTTTTGGATGAGTTAGAGAGTTTAAAAACATTGTTCTGGAATGTTTGTTTTTAGGGTTTTCTTGAGAGGTTCACTTATATTCTTAAATTGATGTTTGGGTAGAACATGGGTACACATCCAGAAATGATATTACATGTTATTAATTATATTACAGGAGTTTGAATAATCACACAATTAATTAAATTAGACCCATGTGGTTGAATCATTAGATAAGAATTAAATGATGATTGTTTGGGTTAATTTGAGCAGTTTTTCGATCACAATGAACTTGTTTTAATTTATCACTTAGAAATATGGCCACAAGATATTTCCATAACATTAAATAGGAAATAATACATATAACATATTCTGGTTCAACCATAAAAATGGATTCATGACAAGATCTTAAGGTAGAAATGGAAGAAGAAAGCATGTCGTTCTTGAAGGTGATAATTTAACACCTCACCAACAATGTTCTCTTTAATAATATAAAAGGAAGAGGGAAAGGGGTTGGATTATATAATATCCCATTAGAATAATAAAATTACATTATATGTATAATAATGGAGTTAAAATATCATTTTGATGAAGATAGGTGGTGAGAGATCAAGAAATGAACTTGAACTTGAAAGGAAATTAAAGGAGAAGAGGGGGAGAAATTACCTCTTAAATCCTCCCCTTGAGATCCTCCTTAAGGGAGCTATGATTGGTATTTTGATGAGACCAGAAGATCTTGGAGGTGGGAGAGGGGATATAGAGGATGTTTGGGTGGAGTTTAGATATGTCTTTGAGCTTGAAAGGTGTGAGGGAATGAGGGTGTGAAGGGTGATTTTTATAGTGGAGGGGAGAGGAGTTTCCTTAATATAAAATTCATTAGTTTATTAATTTCCCCAAAGACAAATAATAGTGAGTCCTCCTTGACCATGAATTGTAAATAAGGAATTTGAGTTCGTGATTTTGGTGCTTACATCACATGAGATGTTAGGAATAGTGGGTTTAAATTATAATGTATTTATACGGTAAATTTTTGTATTTTACTATTCACCAAAATTTCAAGTATTTCCGAAAAATCCCAAAAATTTACCCCAACAAATTTTCAACGTGTTGAATCCAAAAATTAAGTTCATTTTTCAAAAATAATTTTCTAAATATTTATGAATTTAATATTTAATTAAAATCATAATTTACATAAATAAAACAGTTTATAAAGTTAAAACTGATTTATAGTTCTTTCATAAATTATGTAGGGTCTTATAAAATTATCTAAAAACTATAAGAAATTGATTTTATAATTAATGAACACATTTTAGGAAAATAACTTCTCTTTTAAATCAATTAATTAATTATAATTAATTATTTATGACTTACAAAATTCCAGATGTTTACTATGGTACAATTGTCACTTTCTAATATGCCTAAATTTTATTTAGTTATTCATGGGTAAGGTTCCTCTTATGTTGGATGATTTACTATTCATAAGGGTCATATTACTATTCATAATGGTAGGTTACTATTCACATGGGTCTGTTACTATTCATCAAAAATTATTTTTTTTTCATTAGACTCCAAAAAAAATCTTGAACACAACCATGTATGTCAGATTTTCAAAATTCCAAACCCAGAAGTAAAACAATTATGTTTAAAGGTCACTTAACACTTATTAGTTCATTATTTTGTGTTTTCATGTGATTTCATGACATATTTTTAAAAAGGGAATTTCCATTGAAAACATTAGTTCATTACATTCTTCCCCCCTTATGAAATTTCTCCCTTAAAATTTTCAATTTACACAAACAGGTGAGGTTAATTTTCCTTTATCGCCTCTTCTGGTTCCCAAGTTGCTTCCTCAAACTTATGGTTTATCCACAACACTTTGACAAGATGGGTTTTTCTGTTGCGTAGAACCTTATCTCTTCGGTCCAGAATCTTTACGGGTTTCTCCTTATAGGAAAGATCATCTTCCAGCTACACCACCTCTGAGGTTAGTACATGTGAGGGGTCTGGTATATACATCCTCAGTATTGACACATGAAACACATCATGAATTTCAACCATATTTTGTGGAAGTGCAAGCCAATAGGCCACGACACCTATGTGGTCAAGGATTTCAATGGGTCCAATGTACATTGGGATTAACTTCCCTTTATTCCCAAATCGCATGACTCTCTTCCATGGTGATATTTGAAGGAAGACGTTATCCCCAACGTCAATATCCAAGTTCCTTTGATGGTTGTTAGCATAACTCTTTTTCCGACTCTGAACATCTTTGATATGTCTCTCGATGACTTCATCCTTCTCTTTCATCTCTTGCACCATATCGGGACCACGTAGCTTTCTTTCTCCAACTTCATGCCAACAGGTTGGAGGTCTACATCGCTTACCACACATAGCTTCATATGGAGCCTTTGAATACTCGAGTGGAAGCTATTGTTGTATGAGAACTCAACCAATGAGATATGTTGATCCCAACCACCTTTGAATTCAAGAGAGCCAGCTCTTAGCATATCTTCAAGCGTCTGAATAGTCTTTTCAGACTGGCCATCAGTTTGGGGGTGATAGGCCATGCTGAAATTTAATTCAAAACTCAAAGCATGTTGAAGGCTCCTCCAGAATTTATATGTGAACCGTGGATCACAATCAGAGACAACCAAGAGTGGAACTCCATGCAGTCTCGCCACTTCCTTCACATATATCTTTACAAGTTGTTCATGTGAGAGATCTTCCTGAAAACCGATAAAATGGACAGTCTTGGTGAGTCGGTCAACCACAACCCATATCACATTATTTCCCTTCAACATCTTTGGGAGACCCGTGACAAAGTCCATAGTAACATTTTCCCATTTCCACATGGGTATAGGAAATGGCTGCATCATACCTTTGGACTTTTGTCACTTAGCTTTAACTTGCTGACATACCAAGCACCTTGATATATATTCCGCAATCTCCTTCTTCATGTTATCCCACCAGAAGTGTTCTCAGAGATCACAATATATCTTGGTACTCCCAGGATGGATATAGAATGTTGAGATATGTGCATTTTCCAATAGATCCTTCTTTATACCAGGTGATGAAGGCACACAATGCTGTGTTCCAAAACGAATTACACCATCATCATCGATATGGAACTCTTGCAGCTTACCTTCCTTTACTGCATTCACCCTCTTTTGTATCTCCACATCATCCCTTTGTGCTTCCTTAATCATCTCCTAGATGGATGGTTGTGCAATCATTTGGGAAAGGTAGGATTTATCCCATGCCCTTATGATTTCCAAATCCATTCTTTGCATATCCAAGAAGATCGGGTCTTTCTCAATCCGCATCATGGATAGAGAAACAGGTTGTTTTCTGCTTAGAGCATTAGCTGCCTTGTTCTCCTTTCCTGGATGATAGTGAATAGAGAAATCGTAATCCTTGATTAGCTCTAACCATCTCCTCTGATGCATGTTTAGCTCCTTTTGTGTGAATATATACCTTAGGCTCATGTGGTCTGTGTATATGTCACACTTATCACCATAAAGGTAGTGCCGCTAGATTTTCAAGGAAAAAATCATGGATGCCAGCTCTAGATCATGCGTCAGGTAGTTTTTCTCATGGATCTTCAACTGTCGTGAATTGTAGGCTATCACTTTATCATTTTGTATTTGTACAAAACCCAAGACTTTCTTTGAAGCATCACTATATATCACAAAACTTTCTCCACTTTTCGGTAGTGTGAGTACAGGTGAAGTGATTAGCCTTCTCTTTAGCTCCATGAATCTTCCCTCACATTCTTCTCTCCAGACATACTTAACCCTTTTCCTTGTTAACTTAGTTAGCAGGCTTGACAATCATGAGAAGTTTCTCAAAAAACGTTAGTAGTACCCAGCTAATCCAAGAAAACTACGGATTTCTGTTACACTATAGGGCCTGGGCCATTCCTCAATTGCCTTTGTTTTTGAAGGATCCACAGAAATTCCCTCACTTGTGATCACATGTCCCAAGAATGTGACTTGCTTCATCCAAAAGTCACACTTTCTAAACTTGGCGTACAAATTCTCCTTTCTTAATGTCGTCAACACAAGTCTTAGATGTTCTTCATGTTCCTTATTTCTCTTAGAGTAGATGAGAATATCATCAATAAACACTACCATGAATTGTTCGAGGTAATGTCTAAAGACTCTATTTATCAAATCCATGAAGATTGCAGGGGAATTAGTAAGTCCGAAAGGCATCAAAAAAAACTCATAGTGCCCATACCTTGTATGGAAGGCAGTGTTCTGAATATCTTCCTTCTTCACCTTTACCTGATGATATCCAGAATGAAGATCCACCTTTGAGATGTTTTGGGATCCTCTTAATTGATCTAACAAGTCATCAACTCTTGGAAGAGTATACTTGTTCTTTATGGAGATCTTGTTGAGTTCCCTATAATCGATACATAGACGCATTGTTCCATCCTTCTTCATCACAAAGAGCACTGGTGCACCCCAAGATGATGCACTAGGGTGTATGATATTGGAGCCATCCTATAGGGACACATTGAGATAAGAATAGCTTCGGGTATGAGTTCAATTGAGAAATATACCTCATGATCCGGGGGAATTCTAGGTAACTCTTCGGGAAATAAATCACCATATTCCCTCACGATGCGAATTTCCTCAAGGTTGGCACTTTCCTTCGACTCGACCTTTTGCGCGAGGTATGATTCTTCATAGGGAATCAACACCCACACTATTGAAGGATTTTTCAAAGGAGGTTCATGATCTTCCTTGCATTTTTAGGGGAGAATGGGATGGTTCAGAATATGAAAAGATATTTTCTTTTCCCGATAGTTGATATGTGCTCTATATAACGAGAGCCAGTCCATTCCCATTATAGCATCAAATTCCACCAAGGGATGTTTTAAAAGATTTTCCGGAGGAATCTTACCACATAAGATAACAGGAGAAGAGTCAAACACTTGGGTTTCAATGATTGGACCACTTGGTGTTTTTACAGATATCTATACCTCACGTTTTCAGGGATTTGATTCTATAGTACTAGCAAACTTGTAAGATAAAAAGGAATGTGTAGAACCAGAATCAAATAATACTTTTTCCATTCGTGAGTGAAAAGAAAGTGTACCTTGTACGACTTCATTTTCTTGCTCCACTTCCATAGTAGTGATGGCATAAGATATTCCTTGTTCCTCTGGCTTTGGTGGCTACTGACGCTGGTTACCCTCGAGAACTCGAGGATTAGTGCCCTGGTTTTCATAGTTCCTAAACTCCCTACAGTTGTAGCATTGAACCATGGGTGGTTCTCTCCTTTCTTCAGAAACATTATCCTTCCTTTTCATGTCTTTTCGACACTCTTGAGAATGATTTCCATCTTTCCCACACTTATATCATTTCCCCATCCCTTTGAGGCAGTTCCCATGGTGCAACTTCCCACATTTTTTGCATGTGGGACGTTGAGTTTTCATACCACCCTTATCATTAGATCCACTGGATTGAAACTACATCATTTGTTTCTTATCACCATAGCCTTGGGAAAATTCTCCAAACTCCATCTCCACTTTGAGAGCACACCGAACAACTTCTTCATAACTCCCAAAGTCTCAAATTTCAGGAGCCTTTCGACGGTGTGGTTTTAATCCACTAAAGAATCTATCAATTTTCCTATCATTGTTGATAACAAAACCTGAAACATACCTTGAAATCCTTGTGAAATTTTCTTCATAGGTTGTGACAGATTATCATTCTTTTTGCTTGAGCTCTATGAATTCCCTCTCCATCTTCGTGCGAAGAGTCAGGGGGAAATACTTATTAAGAAACATTATCTTAAAGACTTCCCATTCCATTTATTCAATTTCCTCCCTTCGCTTGGTGTTTTTAATAGAAGCCCACCATTTATTGGCATCTCCATCTAGATGATAAAAATATAGGGTCATCCTCTCCATCTCAGAACTATGAAGCACAAAAAAGATCTTCCCCAGGGACTTGACCCACTGTTCCACAACTAGTGGATCAGAGGATCCACTCAACGTTGGTGGTCGTTGCCACATAAAACATTCTTCATCAACTTTCTCCCTCTACGGTGAAAGAGTATGTTCCCCATTATTATGGTTATTTTTGAACTCCACCTCCCAAATCATTGCAGATGTCATCCGGGCAATCGTTGCATTGGCCCTCGCATGAGTTGTTGGTCTGCTTTCTCCTAGTTCCCACCATTTTCTAAAATAGAAAAGTTTAGAACAAAACATAAGTAAAAAAGTCATGAATAACATATTTATTAAAACAATTCATACCAAAAACATAACATATGGGATCCCTATATAAATATTCTTGTGTTCATATTTGTACTTAGACTCATGCTAGATGTTTTCTCTAGGGTTCACTAATCCTAATTCCCAAATTAATTATACCATACCTCTGATACCAACTATAGTGACCCTTCATCTTCTTAAATTACTATTACATTATTTTAATCATAAACAACATTATAGTATTACAAATTGAGGATCCAAAGGTTTAGTGTCTTGGGAAAACTAGGACCATACATAACAATTACAACATCAAGCATAAACAATTATTAAATTCCTTCTTCTCTAGGTTCTTATCTGTACTCGTCCTATCATTAGTACATGTATCCACCTAAGGAAATATATCAAAAGGGGTGATCTAAAAGCCCAATAAGAGGATGTATAAGAACAATATAAAATGGGGTGAGCATAATTACAATATAGGAAAAAGATCATGAACATGAGAGGAAACATAAATAAAATACTTGAAATGTGGGAATGCATAATAAATGAAACAACTTGTCTAAGTGGTTAGCTACCACACATTATTTTGAACCAGGATAGAATCTTGTTCACGCATTATTTCACATTTACTCATGAGATTAATCACTTTACCCAATGTATTGGAGACTGTATAATTTTGAGTGCACCCGTCACATTGAAACATTCATATTGCACTATATAATTCCGGGCACACCCGTCACATCATAACATTATCAATATCATGATTTCAACATAGAACATATAAAAAATGAACATAAGTAACCCATGAAATTGAAATTGTTTTTATCTCATAATAACACATTCATAAACATTGGTTTCCTAATAGAAAGAGGGAATAACATACATGTTACAAGAACCGTCCATTTTGAGAGAGAAGTAAAAGGTGTGTTCTTAAAAGAAGAGTTCTTTTGGAAAACAATTTCTATGAAATAAAAACCAGTGAATAAAATTTATATCCCAGAAAAGGAAATATAATGATGAAAAAATGATTTTTAAGGATTAACAATATCAAAAATGGAGTGAAAGAGGGAGAACCTGAAGGATGAAATTGGGTTCATGAATATCTTCTCTCTTTGTATCTGAACGCTTCCTTCTCTGTAATGACCTATATAATGACATTATATTCATTAATTAGAAATTATAGAACCATTTATACATTAATATGGTTAATTATGGTTTTATTATGTCATTTTATGTTCCTTTTGAAGAGTTATAGAGTTTAAAAACATTGTTTGGGAATGTTTGTTTTTACGATTTTCTTGAGTGGTTCACTTGTATTCTTAAATCGATGTTTGGGTAGAACATGGGTACACATACAGAACTGATATTAAATGTTATTAATTATATTACAGTATATTTAATGATAACAAAATTAATTAAATAAGATCTATGCGGTTGAATCATTATATAAGAATTAAATGATGATCGTTTGGGTTAATTTGAGCGGTTTTTGGATCACAATGAACTTTGTTTAATTTATCAATTAGTAATGTGGCCATAAGATCTTTCTAGAAAATTAAACAGGACATAATTAATATAAAATATTTGGGTTCAACTATAAAAATGGTTTCATTACCAGATCTGACGGTAGAAATGGAAGAAGGCATGTCGTTCTTAAAGGTGATAAATTAACACCTCATGGACAACATCCTCTTTAATAAAATAAAGGGAAGAGGGAAAGGGGGATGAATGATATAATAAACCATTATAATAATAAAATTACAGTACATGTATAATACTGGAGTTAAAATACCATTTGGATGATGATAGGTGGGGAGAGATCAAGAAATGAACTTGAACTTGAAAGGAAATTAAAGGAGAAGAGGGGGAGAAATTACCTCTTAAATCCTCCTCTTGAGACCCCCCTCAAGGGAGCTAGGATTGGTATTGTGATGAGACCATAAGATCTTGTACGTGGGAGAGGGGATATGTAGGATGCTTGGTCAGAGTTTAGAGAAGGTTTGGATCTCAAGATGTGTGAGGGAATGTGGGTGCAAAGGGTGGTTTTTATAGTGGAGGGGAGAGGGGTTTCCTTAATATAAAATTCATTAGTTTATTAATTTCCCCCGAGACATGGAATATTAAGTCCTCTATGACCAAGAATAGTAAATAAGGCATGTGAGTTCAGGATTTGGGTTCTTACATCACTTGTGATGTTAGGAATAGTGGGTTTTAATTATAATGTATTTATACGGTAAATTAATGTATTTTACTATTCACCAAATTTTCATGTATTTCAGAAAAATCCCAAAACATTAACCCAACTATATTTTGACGTGTAGAATCAAAAAACTATGTTTATTTTTCAAAAATAAATATCTAAATATTATATTTTTAATATTTTGATAAAATCATAATTTACTAAAATAAAACTGTTTTTAAAATTAAAACTGATTTATTGTGCTTTCAAAAATTCTGTAGGGTCTTATAAAATTACTTAAAAACTATAAAACATTGATTTTATAACTAATGAACACATTTTAAGAAAATAAATTTCCTTTTGAATCAATTAATTAATTTTAAGTAATTATTTATGTCTTACAAAAATACCAAAACGTTTACTATGGTAAAATTATTACTTTCTAAGATGCCTAAATATTATTTAGTTATTCATGGGTAATGTTACTCTTATGTTTGAGGATTTACTATTCATAAGTGTCATATTACTATTCAAAAGGGTAGGTTACTATTCACAAGCATATGTTACTATTCATAAAAAAATATTTTTGTTTCATTAGACTCCAAAAAAACATCTTGAACACAACCGTGTATGTCAGATTTTCAAACTTCCAAACACAGAAGTAAAAAACGTATGTTTAAAGGTTATTTATCACTTAGTAGTTCATTATGTTGTGTTTTCATGTGATTTCATGACATATTTTTAATAAGGGAATTTCCATTGAAAACTTTGGGTCATTAGTATAATATATTTGTGACATGTATGAATCAGTCTCAGATTAAACCAACATCCGATATGACCGATACAACTCAAAGTTTGTGTTCTCAATTTAAAAAGACATTTTAGTAGAAAAAACAACTAACAAGCTCAAAACCAAGAAAAATAATTTGTATTTTTTTGATAATTTAAGAAAATAATCCATAAATAATATGTTACATCTATGAATCATATGCACCTCAATCTGGTACACGGTGAGACTGATATGACTCCAAGTGTGTCTTCTTATTTAAAATTGATATTTTAGTTTAAACGAAAAGTGACATATTAAAACTAATAAAATACATTCATATATTCTTGATACTTCAGTATAGTGAACCATAAGTAATTTTTTATGTGTAGAAATTATCCTCACCTCAATATGACACACGGTGTGTCCGAAATGTCTCAAAGTGCGTGTTTTCAGTTGAAAATTGACATTTTAGTTGAAGACACATGTCACATAATAAAAACCTAGAAAAACATTCAAATTGGTTTGATACTTTATTAAAATTATTCGTAAGACTTTTTTGATGTATATGAATCAAACTCACCTCAATCTGAAATATAGTGTTCTTAATATAACTCAAAGTGTTCGTTATCAATTTGAAATGGACAATTTAGTTCACAATGTGCATCACTCATTGCAAACAGAGAAAATATTCCTAGATTATCCTAATAATGTAGTAAAATAATTATTAATTAATTTATGACATATAGGAATTAGTATTACATACAACCAACACATGATGTGACCGTTAAGACTCAAAGTGCATGTTTTCAGTTAAAAGTGAAATTTTAATAAAAAAAACTAACATGATCAAAACTGTGTAAATTCATTCATATTGTTTTGCTAAATTATTAAAAATATACAAGTCATTTGTGATTTGTAATGATTATCTACACATCAATCCAACAGTTTCTGTGACAGGTATAACTCCAAGTGTTTCCTTTTATTGAAAATTGACATTTTAGTAAAAAAGACTGTTGACGTACTCAAAACTGAGAAAAATAATTTTTATTATCATGATTCTTTATAAAAAATATCAATTATCCATTTGTGACATTTAGGAATCATCATCACCTCAATCAGACGCATGGTTTTCCTGGTATGACTCAGAGTATCCATAATCATTTTAAAATGAACATTTTATTAATTTATTGTTTAATATTTATATATATTTTACTTCTTTATAATATAACTAACATAATAATTTTTTTCATATACAGTTGGAATCAATTTCTCTATTTGGGGTGGGTTTTTCGGCAACTGAAACCATGATAGACCTTTTTGAGAGGGGGTCAAGTGACAAAGATAATGAAACCATTGCTGTATTTGAATGTTTCTGATAAATTTTAATTGATAATGTAATTGTTAAAAACAATTTGAACTGTTTATAATATAATGTTTTTTTATTTTTCATTTAATTTTTATTTCCATTAAATTATAATTTTTCCATATCCTTTATTTTTTTATGCTGTCTATATTTGGTGATAGTATTTAGCGCTATAGTGTGCTATAATTTTAATAACACATGGTAGTAGCATTGGTTTATCAATGCTAGAAGCAACACAGATAAATGTAAACCCTCATCTATGCAATAATGACATTGATAATGTTCAACCTTTATCAGTGCTTTTTTGAACATATAAATTCCCCCTTTACCAGTTCTTTTCTAGCACTAAAAAAAGGGGCCCATTTTAATGACACTTAGATAAAAACACTTTTTACCACCACTGATGTATTTTTCATGTGAAGTTAAAGGACTTTTCTTTAGTGGTGTGCACTAGGTATGGGATCGGCTGTTCCATGGAGTTTCGATCTATGGAATGGAAAATATAGTTGTGACAAGGGGTCTAGGAGGTGGAATGTTTGTGCCACGACCAATATTAACCAGGCAGCATCGTGGTGAAGTAGCTGCAGTATAGCCCTTCCATTTGGCTGAGCTCTATGATATGTAGATAGAGGTTGTTGCGTGGAGATCCATAAGGGTGTGTTTGGTGGATCTCCCTTTTTTGTGGGTAGATGTGGCATGGTGCATTGGTTTCTCCAAGGAATTATGATGAAATAATTGTATTTGGGAGTGGTCTGCACCATAGTTTCTATAGGGCAGTCTGGTCAGGGGTGATTGTGGCGTAGTACAATGGGTTGTGTCGTAATCATTGTTAAAAACCTGATGAATGTGTTTTGGATGAGGGTTTATCACAGTGTTATTATATTTTTTAGATTGTGTATGAAAAACCAAATTCCCTACAAATCAGTTATTCTTCTAATTTCCTAATTCAATGTTTATTATCCTAAGAGATAGTTTCTAAGGACTTTAATCCTTTTTTTGATCAGATTCAACCCTAAGCATTGGGAGATCAATTCATGGAATTTTCTCTCTATTATTCAGGTAGGTGTCTCTATACAATGATTCTAACTCACTAATTACATAATGTTATTATAAATTCCTTTAGTTTGTTTTATTAAATGGATGGATTTGATATCAATGGGTTTTTGTGTAAAGAGGTACATGTTTTTAAAGGTGGTTTGATTTAAAAATGTATTTGGGAAAAATATTTGTTGATGAAATTACGTAAAGGTGAGTTTGATTATAAAATGGGTTTCAAGAATTAAATCCATAAATATTTACTATGATTTTTTTTATAAAATGTGATCATGGTTTTCAAATGGTGTTGACAAATATAGATCATTGGTAACCTTGGGTGCATTAGGAAATGGACTTGTTACTCTTAGTTTCTCCTATGCCACTTGAGGATTAAAATCGTGAGACTATGTGTTCGGAATCTATATTTGTTTGATTCACCTGATGCCTATATTATTGATTTCTTTTATGTCTGAGTGCATATTTCTATAGGTTAGAGCCAAAATTGTTTTCTTTTTCATTTATTCTTGGTTTTACACATGATGGTAAATTTTATGGCTGGCTTATCACTTTTTTATCATATGGAATACCCATGGATGGTTTTTTATATGCTTATATGATTTATCACCTATACATATAATATTCCATTTCTATGTATATATGAATGGTTTTTATGAAAAACAAAAGGATGCTTTACATAATAGTTATTTTTTGAATACTATTTATAAACTGTTTTTTTATTTTAAAGAGGGAACTCGAGTTTTCATGGTTTCAATATTTGTATATATTTTGTATCTAAATCATACTGAGAATAATTCTTACACCTTAATTTTAAATTTAGAAATTTTTAGATGTGGTTTTGTAGGAATATAGTAAAGGTAATGGAATCATGTAGTTCATGAGATTCTCTTGGTTGTTGTCACCTTTATAGTGGGATAATTTGGTGGTGATGGAAGGTCACATGGTGCTTAGCCTTTTTGGTTTCTTATTATACAATCTAGTTTAGGTCATTGGGATTGAAATTTTATGTCTCATGGTTGCATATTTTTCTTGTACATTGAAATCTGTTTTTTCTTCGATTATACATGAGACTTGTGTTTTTTTCACCTCCCCATATGGAAAACCTTATTGAGACACATTCCTAGTTTAACAATGTTTTTTCGTTACAAAAATGGTATGATAGGGGTTTACCCATCCTAAAGTGATATGAAACTACTTGGGTTTAGTTGGATGTCCATAGTATACATGATTTAGGACCATCAAAATTTGGTTAGTAAGTATAGGAGGGTGCCTGAATAGCTCACTTCACTGTAAAATCTCATGTTACCATGGGTGGTCAAGGATTTTTTCCAATAATGAGATTGGTGGTTGAGGTTATTTGAATAAAATATATTGGGGTTTATTTGGATGGACTATTCAATTTTTTGTTTTTTCTTTCATTCATAGAATCTGTGACTATTTCAAAATCTTGTTATTTAAAGCTATTAATATAGAATTAGGAAGTTTTTCTTATGATTTGGGAATTTCACCCTAATATAATTGGTTATTATATTGTATTTATTATAAAATACCTCCATGATGATATCTTCAAAATTGTAGTGAGGAAACTATGTGAAAAGATATGCAGAAAAATCCTCTAGTGGACCCTACTTTAGTGGAAGCTGTAATCCACACTATCCAGAATCTAGGTTAGATGGATATTGGATAACAAGGAATAATGGTGTATCATGGATCAGAATTAATGAAGTAGAATCCACCCATATTCCATGGTTATAAAGGACAATATGAATCTGAGGAATTTATTGAGTGGATTGAAAGGATCTTCCATTTTCTAAAAATATTTGAGGACTCAATGGTGGGTTTTTCCATGTAAATTCTTGAGTTACTATGAAGGATATGGTGGGACTCCATCGTGCAAGATATATTTTATAAAGATTTTACCTGGTCTTATTTCAAAAAACCATTCACTCAGAAGTTTTATCATGAAACATTTCATGTAAAAATGACTCGAGAATTTATATCCATAGAGAAAGGTGAGTGTATTGTTTTGGACTATTCCACCTATTTCACTGAGTTAGTGCACGCAGAACCCTATATTCTTACAAATTATTATTTTAATTCTCGAAGGATTGAGATGGGTCTAAGGTTTGATATTCAGTTGATGTTTATTTTATTATGACTTTTGACCTTTGTGGAGGCAATACAAAAAGCTGCTATGAATGAGGAAGACATATATGGGAGAACAAGTTAGGGTGGAGCTTCAGTTGGTGTAGCTATTAGACATGGTGTGTCTTCCAGGAAAAAAAAGAAAATGCAAGGGTGCTCAGTTTCCTTTGGTAGTATTTTTATGGGGCTTCATTAGGAAAACATCTTGTTGTTTGATATTAGTGTGAATGGCCTGGGAATATCATGCAGAACTATATAGAAGCTATAACACGTTGAAAATTATATTATGTTATTAATAGAAATATTACTTTATAATAAATTTTTTATTATGATCACATATAAATAATTTTAAATTTTATAATAACTTTGCACACCATGTATAACTATAAAAAAGCACAATAAATGGATTATTTAATGATATAATCAAAATGCTACTATTTTTTTGGAGACTATAAACTTGTTCTATTAAAAAAATATTTTATGATAAATGTAAAAGTTTTAAATAAAATTTATTTTTATGAAATAATCTTACAAAACACTTTTTAAAATTATAAAATATTTTAATAAAGTCTTAAATAATTTTTATAATGGCCAGAATGTTTATTTTTCAATGAAATTTCTAAATTTAAATAAATAAGGATATTTATTTAAAAGATAAAATTCTAATATTTAGATAATTATTCTGATAAAATAAATAAATTTTTTGATATAGATCACCGAAATTTTATAAGGGTGATTTTGTTGGGAATTTTCTATCCAAGATTATTTTTTTGGTGAAAAAGTGAAGATTGCTGTTTTATAAAGCACTACGATTTTATGACATAAATATTATTTCAGAAAGAATAAAAATTTATGAAACATTTTATATATTCAAAAATATAAATTATTAATTTTAAAAATTAATTTTAAAATATTAATATTAATTTAGAAATTTATAACTTACATTTTAGTAGAAAAAATAATATTTTTAAGATAGAAAATAATTTTTGGATTCTGCGTATTAATTGGGTTGGAAAAATGGTTTTATTTGAATTAGGGTTCCTATGAATGTACAAAATATATTTCACACTCATTAATAATCCAATTTTTTTTGTAATTGATTTCATCCAGAAGTGGGTTGATTATATAATAAAATAACTTTTATTTTAACCATTAAAACCAGCCCTCCTCAAGTATAAATATCCCCCTTTGCATAATCACATTACACACAAAATATTTTTAGCATGATTTATCTCTTAATATCCTTATCAATATTCCCTAAATGGTGGTTCCAAGGTTCCATGGAATCTTTATATAGCTTTTAAATGCATCTTTCTAAGGTAGATGATCTATTATTCCAGATATTTCAATTCAAGATCAGATTTTGTATAGTCCTATGATTCTTAATTTATTAAGTTATCAAGTGATTTTAAATACCATCATTATTGTGAATTTTATTTCTTCTTAACAAGATACTACATTTCCCTCTCATTATAGATTTTTCCTAAGTTGTTACTCTACCAAAATATGTTTTCCTCACCCCGCTTTTATAAATACTGATAATTTCATTTATTATATATATTTTTTATATTAAAATGCTATGATTTTGATGATTTAATTGTTAATTTATGTTTGATAATTTTCAGGAAGAAACATGTTATTCAAATTTAACAAAGGATCTAAAAAGAAAAATAATTCCATCAGAGGAAGTCTTCAAAAAATCTAATGATCATGGAGCACATCCAAGACACATAAATTAATAACCAAGTCAAAATGAGGCTCACATATAAGAAAAATGACATTACTCATCATATAGTGTAACTATTAAAGTCATTAATGAACTATAGTTCATGAAGTGGAGGAATGAATCCATCAAAGAAGTTGATACATTTCACCACATGACACACATGTGTCACATCATGGAACAAGTGACGATTCCTAGAAACACTTCATTTCATGAATACGATACATGTGGTGTAAGATTTACTCATGATGTAATCACTACATGACATGAAAAAGGTCGGTATGGGAAAAAATGTCAAGATTTGATGAATCTACAATTTTTGACATGTTTTAAGAACTGGGACCCACCCATGAACACTTTTTGAAAAATATTTAATGGAATTCTTTGATTCTCTATCCTATATGGAGTTTATAAATAGAGGGCTAGGCTACTATAGCGAAGGAGATCCTAGAGACCAAATCTTGGAGTGAGAAGCTGCGTTGTGTAGGGTCCTCCCAGGTTTTATCTCTGTTTTCATTATGTTTTTTTATTTATTCCTTCCCTATTATTATCCCATCCTTAGGATGAGGGTGTATACCCACCTTTTTCTTTGGTTCTGTAATATAAGGGGGAATGTTCTATTAGATTGATGTAGTTTTATTTATTCATTTATTTGGGTTTTTCATAATTCTTTAATCAATTACCAATCCTTTTCTTTTACTTTTATCACAACCATTGGTATTTAAATCTAAAAGGATCTTTAAAATTTCACAAATATCAACACTAAAAGTAGGCATGACCATTATTAGATTTAGGGGAATCAGTTTTAAATATGTTATTGAAACAAACATGATTTTTTGAAACCCTAAATTACTAGATCAGGGGAATGATTGGATTACTACGTCAAGTAGGGGATACCATGACAATTGGATTTCACTCTTCTTGAATCTGAAACCAATTGTTTATTAATAGTATTTTTTTCTAAAAAAAATTTGGAAATATAACTTTAAACTTTAAAATCTTGACACACCATTCAAATCTGATTTCAAACAAAATAATCAATCTAATTCATATTTATTCTTCTTCATTGAAACTGTTTCCAAAACCCCATTCTCATTCTTCACCTATTTCTTCATTTCAATCTAAGAAAATATTTTAAAAAACTAAATAAAATAACTCACCATCATTGTTGGTTTGACCTCAAAATTTTCTAATACTACATTTTAATTAATTGAAAAGCATAGTTTTAGTTTTTATAAATTTTTTATTTTGATTATACCCATAGGGATATAATGATTCACTTCATGAAAATCAAAACTAGTTCCATTTCTTGGGATAGTTAAAAGTCAGTTTTTAGGTTTCTTTTAATTTTTAATTTTTGTTATTTATTATAATTTCTCTATTTACACTAGATGTAACCATTCTGTGGAATTTTTTGTTATTTTCAAATGCACAACCACAACACATGAGAAAAATCAAAAGTGGTTTTTGTCTTTAACCCCGAACTAGAGAAAAGCTTATGGAAGAACAACGAAAATACAATCATCACCAGAGCATAGAAATATATAGCCATTAGAGGAGTTCATAAAAGATTTATAGGGATATGGAAGCTCACAAACTACAGGCTGCTATCAAACATAGGATTGAAATCAAGCATCCTATCACCTCCTTTTCCAACAAACGAGTTTGAGATTAAACCATAAATCATACATATGATCTCAAACAAAATTCAATTCATTAGACTTCCACATGAAGATTCAAACACAAATCTTGAAACTTCATCAAGTTCTGTGACACATTCCAATTCCAAAATGTTTCATGCAATGTTGTAAGACTCTATCATTTTATAATTTCATTACCTGAGGGAGATTGAGATTAGATCCAAATCCTGCCTTCAAATTACATCACTACATGGGATGATCTAGCATGAATATTTCTCACCCAATGCTTCCCACCTTCCAAATCAATATACATACTGGTAAATATAATAAACATTTTTCAATTTAAATATGAATCTCTATATTCTTCATGGGAAAGATATGAAGATATGACTAGAAGATTCCCCCATCATGAAATAGATCTATAGATTCTAATCCAATATTTCTATATGTTTTCTCATAGGGAAATGGGTCAATTAAAAACACTAAAGTTGGAGGGTCACTAATGAATAAGTAATCTGATGTGAGATTATAATTTTTTGATGAAAATATGAGAAATAGCTTCTAATGGTAAAGAGAAGGGAAAATATGAAAAGGGGTTCAAACCAAAAAAATAATGACTCGATAGTGGAACAACTAGAATTATTAACAAATAAGATGAAAATCATGATGGGACAGTAGGAAAACCCCTAAGTTATGTATTCAAAAAATATAAATTATTATTATTATATGTTTGGAAATAAATTTTAGGGTTGGAAGCCTTAAAAATGAAATGAATATCAACTAAGTAAAAAAGGGTACAAAAATAAAGAACCCCATGAGACCATACTGATGAGCTAGGTATATACATTGGAAGAGATGATGGATATATTCATCACCATAACCAGGATTGTACTCAATGGAATAAAAGAATAATCAATGAACAGAAATGCAAGATTTTGGAATCTGGAGCATCAAGTTAGCTAAATTTTATATGAGATCAAAGAGAGACACATAGGAGAACTACCTAGATTCTATAAAGTATACTCACATAAATATTTAATATATTTACTACAAATATGTGGAAATCAAACAAACATAAGTGGTATATAATTTATAGGATTTAAAGAAAAACAACTAGTGAAATAAAGTGAAAAAGAAATTGAGAATCGAAAGGAAAAAATAGACGAATAATCTGGAGAAGAACCACTATATTACAAACCGAGACTGCCTTTTATAGAATTAATGTCCCTTGTAATGAACAATGTATAAAAAAGTAAATTTTTAGAGCACATTAAAAAAATCATATTAATATTCCTTTTTTAAGAGGATATCTAAAAAATGTTTACCGATAAAAAATCATGAAAGATATGGTAACCAATAAGAAGAAGCTAGAGGAAATTGTCACTATTCGAGTCACATGAGAATGTATGAAGGTTGTATTAAGGGATATTACTAAGAAGAAATGTGATCCATATAAATTTTTAATTTCCATATTTATCTGAGCTAGAAAATGTGGAAAATCTATATATGAAATAGTTGTGAGTTTCAATATCATGTTGTACATTCCATTCAAAATTCTTGAACTTGAAGGCATTAATCCCACAATATTTTCACATCAATTAGAAGACTAATAGTGAAGTACCCCTAATGATTCATCAAGGTTATCCATATCAAAATTGACAAGTTTATCTTTCCTACTGACTTCTTAATGCTGGATGTAGAAAAGGAAAAACATACACTCATTCTAGGGATGCCATTTTTATCCACTGGTCTTGAACTGATCGATCTCAAAAGAAGATAACTTTTTATAAGATTTGGATATAATCAAGTACGTTTCAACATCCACCGGTAAATGAAGAAATGTGATGTGCAAGATGAAATGAGTTCGTAGAAGAAAATACACTTGAATATGAGGGTGTCATTAAAGGTAATGAGATAAATTAGTTAGTTACTATCAGGAAATAGTATTCTTAACTAAAGAAAATATAATATGAGGACCAATATCACTAACACTGGAGGAGAATCCTACTACACTACTTTTGAGAAAGGATAAAAGTTATGAATGGTACATGAACTTCTGTTTAGTTCATCAGGATTAAGTAAGAAATGGTGAATCAGTCAAATCAAGATTAAGAAAGTACTACCTTAATGAATAATTAATCCATTTATAGAGGAAGAATATGGACCAACCTACATTAATAAAGGAATGTTCTTTAACCTGTTTATTTTTAATTTGTAGGACCATGATGACCCAAACTGGAAGAAAGATGTAGTGAACACAATAGGAGCCTACATGAAAATTACGCATCCAATGAAAAGTACACATGTTGAATTGTTATAGGAAAAACATGTACACCCAACATCAAAGAAACACTAAAAAGGGGATTAATTTTTTCAATTCATAATTTTCCCCACATTTAATTATAGTTTTTATCTTCTAATTGAATGAACCACATTTGATTCATCATTTAATCAACCGAACTAAGAGACATAATATACCGAGGATAATTACCATACCATGAATTTATATTTATATTTCAATAAATTTGAATCAGCAAAATGGTGGAAAAAAGTAGTATGGATAAATATGTAGATTAGGGGTTGATAGATCATGATTTGAGGAGCATTTCAGTCATTGTAAAATAAATTTTTCTAAGATTTGACCATGATATAAATTTATTATATATTCATTTTATGATTTAATTATTCATATTATTTTCCATGATCAGTTTTCCCAAACATTCATATCATTCCTAAGATATCCTATAAAAAATAGTATCCATTATTTCTATAGAATATTTCTTGGGAAACTCATGCATGATATCTTTACAACATTATTTTCATATTATCAAATATATAAATGAATAGAATCTCTTTTAAGATTATTGAGGCATATTTTTTATAATTTATCAGGAGGATCACCTTTATTTAATCTTTTTTAAGCATGTAGAATCCATTAAAATCATTTTTTTTGAAATGATTCATGTTACAATCCTATCTTATCCATTCCTACCATCTTATAAATAATTTTCATGATATTCAAAAGATTAAGTGTGGGGGAGGTATTTCCAAGGTTATCATGAAATATAAATTATCGAAAATATTCTTTTGCGTGATTATCCATTGTGATTTAGGGAGTGGCATTGTATTTTTCATTGTAATTCATTATTCACCTCTCTTTCTAATTTTTTTTATAAAAATAAAAAAAGGGTTGTAACATAGGAGGATCAAATTCACTATTTTCCAGATCAATTATCTTTTGATTGAATAATTTTAGGTGATGAATGTGAGATTTGGATTAAGAAAAAATTTCAAAAAAATTAAAAAAATAGATAAAAATAAAAATAAATAGAGTTTTATTCGATCATTGTGATTACATGCATCATGGGCCCACTTTCATTCATTATGAATATTTTTAGGTGATGGATGCAAAATTACACCTATGTTGAGTAATTTTTATTGAATTTTTTTTATAATCATGTAATGGAAATTAGAGACAAACCTAAAGTTTTTATTCTTATATGATTTATATAATTTTACTACCTACCATAAGACTTAGAGTCATTAAATCTTAAATGGTGAAGCTCGCATGATTTATTGATATTTTGTCTCTACAAAGTGGATATTTTATATTCCTCACAAGCCTATGGAAAGTGACATGTTTTTGAGGTATTTGAATCACTCAATTTATGTGTACCTTGAGATGAGTTGAAAAGTTCACATGAGGTAAATTACAAAGGTTAGGCATATTAACAATTAATTAAAACTTGAAAATGGGTGAATGAAAAGACTTGGATATTTTGAAGTAGGAAAATTAAAATACATGATTAATTTGTATTCTTTAAACAATGAGGTATTAATAAATTTTTTTACATGTGATTCTATAAAATTTAATTTTTCATTTGATCAATTGTTTTTGTTGACATTGAATTTAAATCATTCTAGATAAAGCATCTATTGTAGTATGTTGAGATTCCATCCTTGAAGAAAATTATGAATTGAAGTGGGGGGGGGGTGATTAGTTAATTTATTATATATATTTTTGATATTAAAATGTAGTGATTTTTATTATTTAATTGTTAATGAATGCATATATATTTTAAGTTATTCTTATACTTTTCAGGATGTAAGAGGTTATGGAAATTGAGTAAAAGGAGCTAAAATGATAAAGATTCCATCAAATGAAGTTATTCCAAAAAATATGATGATAATGGATATCTTCCAAGGAATGTAACAGAAGAAACAAGGAAAAAATTCTCCTAAATCAGAAAAAATGACTTTACACATTGTGTACCAATAGAAGTTGTGAAAGAAGTAGAAGTCGTGAAGTAGAGGAATGTGTCCAGAAGAGAAGTTGATATGTTTCAAAACATGACACATATGTATCATGATTTGAAATATGTGATGATTACTATAAATACTACATGTCTTGAACATGGTACACATGGTGCATGATTTATAGGTGGTGTAATCACTACACGACTTGTAAAAGGTTGAGATGGGATAAAAATTGCAAGATTCGATGTATATTAAGTTTTTAAACTTATTTATGACATGGGAACTATAGTTTAGCAATTTTGACCAGTATTTAATGAAATTAAATTTTAAAAGATCCCATATAAACTCTATAAATAGAGGTACATGCTACTACTATGAAAAATACTGTAGAGACTAAAGCTTGGAGCAAGAAGTTGTGCCATGTAGGGTCCTCCACAGTTTTATCTCCATTTTCATCATGATTTATTTTTATTTATTCTTTCCAACATATTATATCATCACTAGGATTAGGTTGTAAAATCTCCTTATGATATAGTTATGTAAAAGAAGTTTGCAGGTTCTGTTGGATTTATTTATTTTTATTTTTTTATGTATGTGGTTTTATGTTATTATTCAATCAATTTCCAATCTGTTTATTTTACTTTTATCATGACCATTGATATTTAAATCTAAAATAAAATGAATATTTTTTAAAATGAAAACTATTAAAGGAAGAATATACCATTTTCATATTCAAGTTAATCAAATTAAAATATGGTAACAAAAGATACTTGATTCAGTGAAACCCTAAATTACTAGACCAAGGGAAATAGTGGATTACCACATTAAAGAGGTGTTACCATGTCCATTTGATCTCCCTCGTCTTTAATCCAACACCAATAATGGATTAATAAACTTATTTTATCCCTCTATCTGAATGGTCGGGTTTTTGGTGTCTCATTTGGTAACAGAGCTTAGATTGGTTTTTTTGGGAATTATGATATGAAATATTTGTATACAGTGCCTTATATAATAAACATTTCTCAAAATTACTTGGTTGAGTATAACTAGTATTATCACATAGTATTAATATCACATAGGTGTTCATAAGTTTTCATTTCTATTGATAACATTTAAGTGAACATTTGGATTTACTAGGTGTTATTCAGTGAGTAAAATTGTGAGGGCACAATTTCTTTATGTGGGGACGACTGTAACACCCAAAAAATACCTTTATGTCATTAATATAACTATTATTTTGAAGATAATTTTTTATTATGAGAATATATAAATTCTTTTACATTTCCTAATAACATTACACATCCTGGAAAACTAAAACTAGGAAGAGTAAAGGGATTATTTAAAGATATAATAAAAAAATTTATTATTTTTTAGAGACTATAAACATATTCTGTTAAAAAATTATTTTATGATAAATGTATAAGTTTTAAATAAAAGTTATTTTCATTAAATAATCTTATGAATCACTTTATAAAATGATAATATAGTTTAACTATTCCCTAAATAGTTTTTATAATGGTCCAAATGTTTATTTTTCAACGAGATTGCTAAATTTATATATATAAGAATATTTATTTAACGTTTATATTATTATATTTAGATAATTATTTTTAAAAAATAATCTTCATTTTTGGACTCGTAACATAAAAATGATCTTATGGTTATTTTTTTTGGGAATTTTATGATAATGTTTATTTTTTAGGGAAAAAGATAAAATTGTTACTTTACAAAGCTCTGTGATTTTATGACATCATTATTATGTAAGAATCACTAAATATTTATGAAACATTTTATTTAATAAATATATTTTTTAATAATAGAAAATATGAAATTATTATATTATATTAAATTTATACATTTATACATTCCATTTGGGAACCTAAAATTATAATTTTAAGAGAAAAATTAATTTTTGGATTATGCGCATTAATTAGGTTGGATGGAAGGTAAGTTTTGAATTACTGCACCTTATATCATCCAAAAACTCTCTAAAACTAATTAATAGGATATAAAGTTTGTTTTAATGGATTTAACCCGCAAGGTTTTTACTTATATAATAAAATAACCTTTATTTTAACCCTTAAAACCACGCCTCCTCATGTATAAATACCCCCTTAACCTCATAACATTCCTCACCAAAGAATTGTTTTTGTCATTTTTCACTCAATAAACCTCTAAATATTTAATCCAAGGTGGTTCCAAGGTTCTATGGAGTCACTCTCTATATTTGAGAAGTATCCTACCATGGTAAAATATCTTTTCTTTCACTTCTTTCGATTGAAGTTCTTATTTTGCAAAAGCCTTTAATTATAAATTTATTATATTTTAAAGGGATTTTAAATACCCCTATTACTATGAAAATGATTTATTATTAACTAGATACTAATTTACATTACATTATATCTTTTTGTTAAGTCACTACTGTACCAAAATAAGTGTTTATCACCCCTCTTTTACGAATACATTTGCAAGAAATTTGAGATTCCTTCTTATTTCAATTAGAAATATTATTATATATCATTATTATAATTTACTTACTATTTTATAAATTATATATCACCATTACTTGTTTTTATACTAACTTTATAATTCTTTGTAATGATCATGGTTTCCCATGGCCATAAACCATCCTAAATTTGTTAAAGAAAATTGTGTTTGGTTTTTCTAGAAATGACATCCCTCTTTGTATTATATAATTGGACATGGCTTTAGCTCAGATTCATCTAGTGATTAAAAAACCAAAAAGAGTTGGTCAGGAATATCTTATCCATCATTTTGGTTCATGGTGAGTGGGTCTGTACTGTGAACCTAGTTTGGAACTCTTGGGGGATTTTATTTGGATAATTCACATGAACTTTATACATTATAATAATGGATTAAAATATATGGATTTTTATTTTAATTCAATTAACATCCCTATTCCATGAATGTATCCTTAACTAATTCTTATAATCATTCACTCAATTGGATTACTTCTTTTTTTCAATGTGAATATCCAATTTTTCCTAAAATGATTGTTGTGTGGGTTTTGGGCGTAGCGAAAGCCCATGAAGGGCAGTGGATTAATTTTTTTTCCTTGATTGATGACCAATCCGAGATCTATGATGGTTAAAACTATGATCTATAGAATGGATCAATGAGATTAGACAAGGGTAATCACTCCATAATGAGAGAGAGATATATATATGAGATCAACACATATTTTTTATAATTACTTTAATTGGATAAAGAATTACCTGAAAGGAATTATATATTCAGTGATGAGTCTAATGGAAAATATATGGTGCACCATAATTATGTTTTTTAAAACAAATATATACATCCTCTAGCGGTTATCCACATGTGTTCTAGAAATATCCAAATATCGTTGAAGGAGTCTCTATGTTCTAACATGGATGATCCTCGTGCCTGATTCATCTTCCTTGATTTCCATGAGAATCACTTCCAAAATGTTCTCCAAGAAGTGGTGGAAACTTATTGGTCACTGTTCTTGGATGCGTTCTTAGATAAGGAATCTCTCTAGGCGTTAGAGGATCTTCCAAGATTATTATGCACAACAAAATTTGGTATTGATAAAATTACACAACAAAATATTTATATTGATAGGTTTAAAATAAAATAATTTCACAAGTTCCATTTCTTATTTTATTTAATCCTAGAAAACCACATGTAAATTAATAATAATAAAAATATTATTTCTCGACAAGCGCTTAACTTGTGAATTATAATTAAATATTATATAATAAAATAATACTCAATATTATTATTTCTCATCGGACCATTAAACTCGGTCTTCCATTCCTCCATAATATTTATTAGACCTTGAGTAATAGCTATTTATTTATTAAATAAATATCAATGCATTACTCGCTGATAAATAAATAAATATTATATTCACTAAAATGAAATTAAATATTTATTAAAGATTCCGCTCATAATATATTCTTTTGATTGACTAGTGATGGAATAAATGCGATCAAGAATACATGAATAATTATTATGCCACGTGAGGGACTAATATTTATTCAACCTATTAAATAATAATTAATAATATATTATTTAATTGAGATTCTGGATACAATTATTATGTGACCCTTTGGGCCTCTTTCTCAGTGGAATTAAGAGAAGTTGACTAAAGTCCAAGGTTAGTGTCTAAAAACACGCCAAGGAACCCATAGATGATGAAGTTAATTTTGTAATGACATGTTACCACATATTAATTCTTATGGTTTAATATAATATCTTTATCACAATGTCTCTAATCAAGCAAGTTTCATACCACTACCATCAACCTTTATGCTTGATATCTCTTTATTTAACTTTCTGAAAATAGAAGATGCCTATGGAATACCCTGGACACAGATTTCTTTAGGCTATATCATTTCCATCAAAGTACCGTAGATATTAAATTCTATTAAATAACAGAAGGGTTAAATCCTTTCTCACATAATTCATTAATTTAATATTACTTGTGATTCACCCAAATATTACCGTGACCATCTATCATCTAGGTTTTCAGCAATACATATAAGTGAATGAATCAAAATACACATTAATAATAATCTCAAAGATTAAGGACCAATATAGACGTCTGTAGATAGGAACAACCAATGAGACATATAAATGGGGATTTCCTATTGGCATCTCTCATTCTCATAATATCCTACAGATATTACCAAGGGAGTATACCCTAATAAAAACCCTTAGAGTCCTATGTGTTTCCACCCTCGATATCCTATATCATTTGTGCCTATAAAATGATATCATCCATCTATAGAACATTTATTCAATAATATTTTCATAGCAGCTCTGAGTTCTAATCATAGAGGGGGACTTCTATGACCTTTTAGTGTGACAACTATTTTTAGGACATTATCACATTATTTTTCATATAGAAGAAAAATCATGATGTGATAAGAATTTTATTAATTTTCCAAACAATGAATACCAGATTATCATAATGTATATAAAAGATGTTTGTAGGGAACTAACTCTATAAAACTCTCACTTACACTAGAGCCAACTACTAATAACCTTAAATTTTCTATTTCTCATATGATAATCATTCTTCTACAATGATAGACCTTCAGTCAAGGGGTCGAATACATTATCTTTTATGGGTACTCAATTCACTAAAACTTCTTCCCATTGATAAAAATCACTCAAGAGGTGAAACATTCAGAGAATGTAATTTGTCTGTTGGTGTGACCTTGAAACTTTTTCAAGAGCCACCACTATAGTATTATCACAATACAATGTGATAGGATCTTAACTACTAGGTACCACATCAAGCTACTAGAAAGAATTTCCAAATCAAAATTTCTTGCTTGGATTCATCATAAGCCTCTATATACTGCAACTCCACTGTAGAATTAGCAACATGTGTATTCTTTGAAGGGTTACTGCTCACAACTCCACTGTTGGGGTAGAAAACATATCATGATTATGACTTCAAATTATTCTAATCTGTTTGAAGACCAACATCATTACAACCCCTAATGACCACCTCCTCATTTCCTCCACACAACAGGAACATATCCTTAGTTATTCTTAGATACATAAGGATATCCTTAACAGTAGTCCAATGTTTTTCTCCTAGATCTGTTTGATATCTTCCTACCATGCTCAATACATAGGCAAAATCAAGTCCAGTACATAATATGGTATACATGATTGATCCTATCACTGAATTGTATGGGATATTACTCATTCTATCTCTCTCTTATTGTGTATGAGGACACATTTTCTTAGAAATATGTAAACCATGTTACAAAGAAAGCAATACCCTCTTGTATTGTTCCATACAAAATCTCCTTAGTATCTAGTCAATATATGTACCTTGACTTCGGCCAAGTAGCCTCTCAGATCTATCATAATTGATTTTGATCCCTAAAATATAGGATTTTTAACCTAATTCCTTCACAGACAAGAACTTGTTCAACTAGTCCTTAATAGGCTGTAAGACTGGTATGTTGTTTTCAATAAGTAATATTTCATCAACATATACTACTAGGGTAATGAAAACATTTCCACTAAACCTCTTGTAAATACATATCTCACACTTGTTCTTAATTAAAGTTAATTCTTGGATAGATTCATCAAAGATAATGTTCCAGGAACTGTATGCTTTTTTATATCTATAAATGGATCTGTACAACATGAAAATATTTTTGAATCACCTGGTGTCACAAACCATTCTGGTTGTATCATATAGACATCTTCTTGAAGGTTCTCATTAAGGAATTAATTTTTTACATCTATCTTCCAAATTTCAAAATCATGGTAAGCTACTATATGAATTAGAATTCCAATGGTTTTAAACACAGAAACTAGTGAAAATGATTCATAGTAATAAACTCCTTGACGTGCTTTAAATCCTTTAGTCACTATCCATGCTGTATAATTTCGTACATTACCCTCTATGTACATTTTCTTCTTGAATAACCATTTGAATTCAACATGATTTATATCAACTGGCACATTGACTAGAACCCAATATTAGTTACGATACATGGAATCCATTTTAGAATTCATGGCTTCATTCCGTCTTGCATCTTCCGAGATACCTACTACCTCCTTGTAGGAGAGTGGTTCATCATTTTCAACAAATAATAAATCACCGTATTCAATGACTATAAAACCATATCTTTATGGTTTTCTGACCTCTCTTACACACCTACACAGTACTTGTGTTTTAGGAATTACTTGTTCCAAGGGTGTCTATGGAATATGTTCCTATACAAACTCTTGTGTATCTTTAGCATCAACTTCATCGAAGTTAATATTAATCCCACTATCCTTCCTGAGGGTGTTATCCCTATAAGAAAGATGGATTTTCGGGTGACAGACATTTTCTTATCCAAGTGGTGTTATAGGTAGTAACCTTTTGTTTTCTAGGGATACCCTATAAAATTAAACCTCATTTTCTAGGGTTCTAGTTTATTGCCTGAGAAGGTCTTTACAAACGCCTCACATCCCCATACATGTGTATGCGATAAAATGGGTTTCATTACACTCTATAACTCAAAGGGAATGCCATTTTATTGTTTATTTGGTACATAGTTTAATGTGTATGCCACAATTTGTAATGAATATCCTCAAAAGGATAACGAAATATCTATACGACTCATCAATAACCTTACCTTCTATAATAAGGTATAGTTCCTACTTCCACTAACACCATTCCACTGTGGTTTGTAAGGTTGAGATATTTGAGATAAAATCCCAAACTCGCATAGAAATTTTATGAGATCTTGGTTAAGATATTTACCACCTTGATTTGATTGAATCTTTTTTTTCTTCTTACCATTCTGATTCTCCACTTCATTCTTGAATTCCTTGAAATTATCAAAGGACTCATACTTATACCTCATTATGTAAATATAGACATATCTACTCAAGTCATTAGTAAAATTTATGAAGTAAGAATATCCACATCTATTTTCTATTGGAAATGGTCCACACACACATCACTGTGTACTAATAATAGAATCTTTCTAGACCTTTCACCATGTCAACTTAATGGTGGTTTGGTCATTTCCCTTTTAAACTAGAATGACATCTATCAAGTGGTTTTGGATCAGAAGTGTCTAAACAACTATCTTGATAGAGATTTTTCAAACACTTCTCGTTTACAAGACCAAGACAATGATGCCACAATTGGGTATTATCTGATTATTGTGAACATTGTAACACCCGAGACTTTTATGTTATATAAATCATCAAAGGAATTTTTTTCTACACAACACTTGCTTGGCTTTCTTTACACGAAATCACGACCTTCCTCGATAGCTTGCGTCGTACGCAATACCGAGTTTCACTAAACAACGATATGCTATTAAAATATTATTAAAACTAGCCGTTATGAATAGTAATAACCACTTTTTGAAATTTTATAAATTTTATTTTTCAAAATGGACTTCATTTTTGGATTCGGAATATCAAAATAAGCCTAGGGTGAAATTTTGGTATTTTTCTGGAAACTTTCAATTTTTGATGAATAGTGAAACCACTAAGTGGTAGTTAAAAACTGAATTTTTCATAAAACTTAATTTTACCGCTTCTATGGGTGGAATTTCAAAAATCCGAGAGACACGGTTGATGTCAGTAAGTAAAATGTGGTTCAATGAGATGAAAATAATTTTTTGGTGAATAGTAACTTTTTACTTTTTTTTACCACAGTTAAAAGTAAATAGGGTAATTATGGGTAAAGATGATATTATTATTACCCTAACAAATGTCCTAATTCTATTGGACAAGTGTAATTCGACCAAAAACAAACTTAGGAATAAAATATGACCATTTAGGCCCACTTGGATTAGATTAGGACATTTATTATTAATTTATTTAAAGAAGGGTTAAAATAGTTAAAATCAAAGTTTAATAAGTAAATAATTTTTAATATGGGGTTATACATATAATAAATTAGACTATAAATATTCATTATAAAGCTACAAATATTTCCTACATAATGGTATTTTATTTTTAATTTTTAGACATTAAATAATTTAATTTATTTATGGCACAATGATGATGCAGTAATTATCTTATTAATGAAATATTAACATAATTGATGTTATAAACACCAAAATAAATGTAATTTGAGACTTTTTTTGAATCCCACTAATTTTATAGGTGAATATGACATGTTAGTATTGATTTAATTAACTTTTTTCTAACTAATAATTCTGTTATGATTTTCACAAAAATCAATTACTAAATAGTGTCAAAATTGACATAAAATTGTTTTTAAAACAAATATTATATTGTTAATTTTTATTTTATTCCTAAAAATATAATGTTCGGCCAAATGCCCTAGATAAGGCTATATATATTAATAATAAACAACTTGGGGTTCGTTTGGCTGCTTATAGTATGTTTATTAGCCTTATAGTATAAGAACACAAGAAGACACGGTAAAAGTAATCTTATTTAACTTAATGTTAAATCTAAATGATAAGGTCAAAATAGGAACCTAAACTTGTCTAAATTCTATTGGATGAGAGTATTTAGACCCATACCCATCTTAGCTTAGAAATATATCAATTTGGATCTATTTAAAACCGAACTTGAATTTATAATAAAATAATAGTTTTAGTTATTCCAAAGGTGCCCCTCTCCTCCCTTATAAAAGGACACCTCCTCCCCCTCTTCCCCACACCACTTTGAGCCTTCAAGCTCGGCCAAACCCTGCCACTTTCTCCTCTACACTTCCCTAGAGACATCCTAGAGGTCCTGGTCTTCTTCAAAGACCAATGTTAGTGCCCTAAAAGAAGGTCTCAAAGAAGCACTTCAAAGAAGAGGTAATGTCCGTTACCGATTCTTTCATCTTTATTTCTTCTTCCACACCTTCTTCTTTAGTTGTTTCATTATGAAGTAATAACATCATTATCACTCATATACTGATATGTTATTATAAGTATGAAACAACCCTATTTCACCATCTATCCATCCTACGGAAAAAGAAATCACCGCACGTGCGTACGTACGGAATACCGTCTCCACACCGTGGTGTAATCTATTTTCCACCACCACATTAATTGGATGGGTATAACGGTGTAAATAATGACTATATATGACTATTATAAAGTGATATTGATTCTGAAATAGTATACATATACTCCAATACAATTCCACGATCATAGGAACAATATCATCACTCGTGCGTACGTATGGAATACCGTCTCCACGATGTGATGCGACTCATTCTACATGATATTCATTTCATAATGATTATATAAATGAATTTAATGAATTTAATGAATTAATATGATATATATTACACTAATACCATTCTGGAAATGAGGTATCTATAACCTAAAGAAAAGAATAAGAATTTATTCGACAAAACACGCATAAGAACAAAAAGTTATAAACACCCGAATAATAAGTAGCAATGAAATATTACTACTAAGAAGCTAAGAATATGACCATATATGATATCATAAAAATAAGTATGATTCTGGAATAAGTCAATAACATTATTTAAATCATTATACAGGAGGTTCGGACACTTAGAAAGCAAGTCGGACCTAAGGTAAGGGAAATATCACAATCTCACTTTTATCCGAGATTGTTTTTACTTTGGTAATTACTGGGGTGTATTTTATCATCCACATACATGTTCCCTCAATATGTAATATTCCCATCCTTCTACAATATTTTATATCCAATTTTACCCTTCGGTGAGTTTTTTTGTAAAAGATATGAAAGGAATCTTTTGTCGTTTTTCGTACGAGGTACTTTTTGACTTTTCCGAAAAAAGTACAAAGAATATTTTTTTAACTTATACGGCATGAATGGATTTTTAAAACATTATTTCCAAAAATCTTCCTTTACAAGTTTTCAAGTTTATTTTTAATCAACTTCTTTTAGTTTAAAATTGTATGACATGTTAAGAAAGGAAAATTGTTTTTGAAGTAGAAAGGATATTTTCCTCAAGAATGAAGTTCAAGTGTTTTATCAAAATTATTTTCCATCTAAGATAATAAAGGGTTCTGTTTCTATCCCTATTATTACATGGATTTGATTATTTTGTGATGGAAATATTTTTATGAAATCTTTTATCTTATATGAATTGTTTTATGATGTCACGATGTTTAAAGATTCCCATTTTTATTACATGGGTTATGCAATGATGTATGATTTATGATTTTGTGGCACACATAAGAATGGTATCATTATGAGATGGGTGGGACCTATATCTCCCTCCAATGCATTGGGTAAAGATTTTATATCTAATGAGACAGACATGGCTGGAACGGTAGGTTATATCGGTTCAGTAAAACAGGACTGAAACGAGGGTGACTCGGTTCAGAAAGGGACTTTCTCCACTAAGATAGTCTTGGAAATGAGTCTTGACTAACAAGAAATGATTCTCTATGATTATGTGTGTATGCCACAAAGTTTCATGTTTTAAGTTATGATTATTGTGATTACATTTCACTGCCATGATTTATCCTATGTTATGAAATTATGATCTCTTTTGCAGGTTAAGATTTCCAAAAGTTATGTGCTTGTGTATACGATGTGATTGATATTTCTTTTGTTTACCCTTACTGAGCATTTGAGCTCACCCTTTTGTATGTTTTCTTTCCCCAGGTCAGGAAGAAGGTTATTAAGTAGGATATGCCAAAAAGAGACTCTAGATATGACGAAATAAGTGGGAGGAAAAGTTGATGCTTTATGAACCAGTTGTTTATGTTTCCTAGTTTCTAAAGACACTATACATATACGGTCCTTTCGTGGTTTTGTTATATGTTGTAATATGTATGCTTCAATTTTGAAGTATTAACAACGTATGTAAAGTATGGGTCATTATAGTTGGTATCAGAGGAAATGTATAATCAACCTTTGGAAACTAGGATGTGAAAGCCTTAGTAAGAACCCTAAGGATAAGTCTAAGCATAGAACACAATATTAGTGTTTTAGAAATGGCCATGAATAACCTATGATAAGACCTTAAGTGTGAAATTTTATTCTTGATTATGTGGTTTTCCTATTATAATTAGTGTTGCTCACACTATTCTTCTTGGTTTTAGTCAATGGATGGAACCCGAAGGAACCGTGTTAATGCGGAATGCGACGGGCAATGCAATGATTGTCCCCCTGAGCAACCAAACGTTATGGGAGCTGGAATGAAAAATCTTGTATCCATGCTCACACAACTTTCTCAAGCTATGAATCATGCAGGACTTCCAAACGAGCAAAGGAAGGAGCAACATTCTGTTGAATCCTTCATGAGGCAGCGTCCACCTTCTTTCAGTGGGTCTACTGATGCATTAGTTTCTGAACAACGGATTAGTACTACTAAAAAGATATTTTCAGTTCTTCAATGTTCTGACCATGATAAAGTCATCCTAGCAGTGTATTGTTTGGAAGGAGATGCTGATTAATGGTGGGATATTATTAAGAATATGAGGCAAAGGGATGAAATTGAGTCCATGGAATGGGACGAGTTCAAGAACTTATTTTTCAATAAGTACTTCTCTCGTATTCTCCAAACTAAGATGGAGAAAGAGTTTCTTGAACTAAAGCAAAAGGATGATGAATCTGTTGGTACCTATGAAGCAAATTTTACAAGACTTGCAAGGTACTCTTCTGGTATTATTATCCAACCTGAGAGTAAGATCGATCGATTCTTTAGTGGCTTAAAACCAAGTCTTCGAAGGGCGTTAGCCATAAGGGACTTCAATAGCTATGAGGAAATTGTTCGATGTGCTCTCAAAGTCGAGATGTAGATTGGAGTAACCCATCAGTCATATGGGTTTGATAAGAAGAGGAAAATGGAATTCAAAGGAAAATCTAAAGAGTACACTTAAAAGAAGATGAGCTTTCCCTTATGTTCAAAGTGTGGAAAGAAACATGGAGGGAGTTGTCTTAAAGGGACAATTAAATGTTTCAAATGTGGAAAGGAAGGTCATCAGGCATTTGAATGCCGCGATGATGGAAAAAAGATGTCTAATGATGCAAACAAAGGAAGGGATACATAGAATGAACCTACTACACTTCAATGTTTCAAGTGCAAGGAGATGGGTAATTATGCCAATAAATGCCCTAATCCAAGGGTTGATGATGATGGTCGACGTCAACAAACTCTTAAGGCTAAAGAAAAAGGAAAGTCACATGCAATTTCTATCAGCGATGTGGAGTACGATAACGATGTGGTGAAAGGTACACTTACCATCCACTCTAAAGTAGCAAATGTTTTATTTGATTCTGGATCCACCCACACTTTTATTTCTGAAGAATTTTCTAAGGGTATCACCGTATTACCTCAACAATTAGATGTTGAGTTAGCTATGACAACACCTAATGGCACAACAGTCGCATCAATAGTTTATAATTCTTCTTCGATCGAAGTTTGTGGGAAAGTGCTTCATGCAAATCTTGTGATCCTTCCTATAGTGGAATTTGATGTGATTCTTGGCATGGATTGGATTTATTTATATGGAGCTCATATCAATTTCCAAAGAAGGGAAGTCACATTTCATATTCCAGATCAATCTATGATCGTCTATCAATGCAAGGATGAACATAACCTTCCAGTGGAAATTTCTTCCATTTTATGGGTATTGATTCCACTAAATGAAGGTTATTTATATCAAATGGTTGGTGATAAACTCACGATTAAGAATATGGCCATTGTACGGGAGTTTGATGATGTCTTTCCGGAGGAATTACCGGGTCTTCCACCAAATCGTGAAGTTGAGTTTTCAATAGAACTCGTACCGGGTGCTTTTCCTATTTCAAAGACACCTTATAGAATGGCCCCAATTGAGTTGCAGGAATTAAAGAAGCAACTCCAAGAGAATATTGATAAGGGATTTATACGCCCTAGTGCGTCACCTTGGGGAGCACCTATTCTATTTGTTAAGAAGAAAGATGGATCAATGAGAATCTGCATTGATTATCGAGAACTTAACAAGATCACTATCAAGAAAAAATATCCTCTCCCACGCATTAATGACTTATTTGACCAACTACGCGGAGCTCAATACTTTTCCAAGATTGATCTTCGTTCAGGGTATCACCAATTAAGGGTAAAAATGGAGGATATACCAAAGACAGCTTTCCGTACAAGGTATGGACACTATGAATTTATAGTGATGCCATTTGGTCTTACTAATCCCCCTGCTATCTTCATGGATCTAATGAATAGTGTCTTTAGAGACTATCTTAATCAATTTGTGGTAGTCTTTATAGACGATATTCTTGTCTATTAAAAGAGCAAGGAAGAGCATGAAGATCACTTGAGAATTATATTGAAGACCCTGAGAAAGGAGAAGCTTTATGACAAATTTACCAAGTGTGAATTTTGGCTTCAAAAAGTTTCATTTTTGGGTTACATAATCTCAAAAGAGGGGATATCTATGGATCCAACAGAAACAGAGGTTATCGAAAGATGGTCGAGACCAACAACAGTAACTGAGATCCGAAGTTTTCTTGGTTTGGCTGGATATTATCAACGTTTTGTGAAAGATTTTTCACGATTATCTAATACACTCACCAAGTTGACTCAGAAAGGAGTTAAGTTTGTCTGGATGGAAGAATGAGAAGATAATTTCAAGGAGTTGAAAAGAAGGTTATCCAGTGCAACTGTACTCACACTGCCTTGTAGTTGAGAAAGGTTTGTGATCTATAGTGATGCATCCAAGAAGTGATTAGGGTGTGTTCTTATGCAAAATGATATGGTGATAGCTTATGCCTCACGACAGTTGAAAATCCATGAGCAAAATTACACAACACATGATTTGGATTTAGCTGTGGTAATCTTTGCATTAAAGATTTAGAGGCATTACCTTTATGGTAAAAGGTGTGATATTTATACTGATCATAAAAGTTTAAAGTATATTTTCACACAAAAGGAGCTGAATATGCATCAAAGAAGATGGTTGGAGCTGATTAAGGATTACGACTGCTCAATCCATTACCACCCTGGGAAAGCAAACAAGGTGGTAGATGCATTAAGTTGACAAGACCATGCTAGTTTATCCATGATGAGGATCACAAAAGATCCAATATTTATGGATTTACAAAGGATGGATCTTGGAATTATAATGGAAGGGGAAAAATCTTATCTTTATCAAATGAATGTTCAACCATCAATACATGTGAAGATTAAAGAGGCACAGAAAGAAGATGTCGAGTTACAAAAGAAGGTGAGAAATGTTCCTGAATACAACCTTGATTGTGATGGGATAATAAAGTTCAGGAATCGGGTTTTTGTTCCTCCCATCCCGGAATTAAAGAAGGAGATGCTGGATGAGGCTCATAGTTCATCATTCTCTATTCATCCTGGAAGCACGAAGATGTATAGGGACCTGAAAGAGTACTTCTGGTGGGATGGCATGAAAAGAGATGTTGCTGAATATATCTCTCGATGCTTGGTTTGTCAACAAGTTAAAGCTGAGAGACAGAATTCTAAGGGGATGTTACAACCATTACCCATCCCTGAATGGAAATGGGAAAACATTACTATGGACTTTATCACAGGACTTCCTAAAATATCCAAAGGCAATAATGCTATCTGGGTCATAGTTGATCGTATTACAATGTCTGCACACTTCATTGCTATTAGAGAGGATTTCTCTCGGGATCAGCTTGCCAGGATATATATAAAGGAAGTGGTAAGATTGCATGGAGTACCACTTTCTATTATATCTGATCGGGATCTGAGATTTACCTCGAAGTTCTGGCGAAGTCTTCAGCATACTCTGGATACAGAGTTGAGTTTCAGCACTGCTTATCATCCTCAGACAGATGGTCAGTATGAGAGAACAATTCAAAAACTAGAAGATATTTTGAGAGCTTGCTCTATGGATTTCAAAGGTGTTTGGGATCAACACCTACCTTTGGTGGAATTTTCTTATAATAATAGCTTTCACTCCAGTATTCAGATGGCTCCTTATGAAGCTCTCTATGGAAAGAAATACAGGACTCCAACTTGCTGGGATGAAGTTGGGGAAAGAAAGCTATTAGGACCTGATCTCATTGATGAAATGGCAGAAAAGGTCAGATCTATTCAACAACACATAAGAGCAGCTCAGAGTCGACAGAAAAGTTATGCCGACAACCGAAGAAAAGACCTAGAGTTTGAAGTGGGTGATAAAGTGTTCTTACGAATATCTCCCTAGAAGAGGGTCATGAGATTTGGAAAGAAGGGGAAGTTGAGCCCTAGATATATCGGTCCTTTCGAAATACTGGATCATGTTGGGAAGGTAGCTTACCGATTGGAGCTTCCACCGAATATCTCTCAAGTTCACGATGTGTTCCATGTATCTCTCCTGAGAAAGTACATACCTGATCCTTCACATGTACTCAGCTCAGAAGTTGTACCACTGGAGCAAGATCTTTCTTATGAAGAACAACCGATAGAGATTCTGGATCGTAGCGAAAAAGTCCTACGAAACAAGACCACTCGATTGGTGAAAGTTGTATGGAGGAACCACCAATTAGAAGAAGCTACATGGCAGCTTGAGGATATGATGAGGGAGAGGTATCCACATCTGTTTGTTACAAAGTGACGAATTTCGAGGGCGAAATTCATTTTAAGGGGGGTAGAATGTAACACCCAAGACTTTTATGTTATATAAATCATCAAAGGAATTTTTTTCTACACAACACTTGCTTGGCTTGCTTTACACGAAATCGCGACCTTCCTCGACAGCTTGCGTCGTACGCAATATCGAGTTTCACTAAACAACGATATGATATTAAAATATTATTAAAACTAGCCGTTATGAATAGTAATAACCACTTTTTGAAATTTTATAAATTTTATTTTTCTAAATGGACTTCATTTTTGGATTTGGAATATCGAAATAAGCCTAGGGTAAAATTTTGGTATTTTTCTGAAAACTTTCAATTTTTGATGAATAGTGAAACCACTAAGTGGTAGTTAAAAAACTGAATTTTTCATAAAACATAATTTTACCGCTTCTGTGAGTGGAATTTCAAAAATCCTAGAGACACGGTTGATGTCAGTAAGTAAAATGTGGTTCAATGAGATGAAAATAATTTTTTGGTGAATAGTAACTTTTTACTTTTTTTTACCACGGTTAAAAGTAAATAGGGTAATTAAGGGTAAAGATGATATTATTATTACCCTAACAAATGTCCTAATTCTATTGGACAAGTTTAATTCGACCAAAAACAATCTTAGGAATAAAATATGACCATTTAGGCCCACTTGGATTAGATTAGGACATTTATTATTAATTTATTTAAAGAAGGGTTAAAATAGTTAAAATCAAAGTTTAATAAGTAAATAATTTTTAATATGGGGTTATACATAAGATAAATTCGACTATAAATATTCATTAGAAAGATAAAAATATTTCCTACATAATGGTATTTTATTTGTAATTTTTAGACATTAAATAATTTAATTTATTTATGTCACAATGATGATGCAGTAATTATCTTATTAATGAAATATTGACATAATTGATGTTATAAACACCCCAATAAATGTAATTTGAGACTTTTTCTGAATCCCAATAATTTTATAGGTTAACATGACATGTTATTATTGATTTAATTAACTTGGTTCGAAGTAATAATTCTGTTATGATTTTCACAAAAGTCAATTACTAAATATTGTCAAAATTGTCATAAAATAGTTTTTAAAACAAATATTATATTGGTAATTGTTATTTTATTCCCAAAAATCTAAGGTTCGGCCAAATGACTTAGATAAGGTTATATATATTAATAATAAACAACTTGGGGTTCGTTTGGCTGCTTATAGTATGTTTATTAACCTTATAGTATAAGAACACAAGAAGACACGGTAAAAGTAAACTTATTTATCTTAATGTTAAATCTAAATGATAAGGTTAAAATAGGAACCTAAAATTGTCTAAATTCTATTGGATGAGAGAATTTTGACCCATACCCACCTTATCTTCTAAATATATCAATTTGGAGCTATTTAAAACCGAAGTTGACTTTATAATAAAATAATAGTTTTAGTTATTCCAAAGGTGCCCCTCTCCTCCCTTATAAAAGGACACCTCCTCCCCCTCTTCCTCACACCACTTTGAGCCTTCAAGCTCGGCCAACCCCTGACACTTTCTCCTCTACAATTCCCTACAGATATCCTAGAGGTCCTGGTCTTCTTCAAAGACCAATTTTAGTGCCCTAAAAAAGGTCTCAAAGAAGCACTTCAAAGAAGAGGTAATGTCCGTTACCGATTCTTTCATCTTTATTTCTTCTTCCACTTCATCATCTTTATTTGTTTCATTATGAAGTAATAACATCAGTATCACTCATATACTGATATGTTATTATAAGTATGAAACAACCCTATTTCACCATCTATCTATCCTACGGAAAAAGAAATCACCGCGCGTGCGTACGTACGGAATACCGTCTCCACGCCGTGGTGTAATCTATTTTCCACCACCACCTTACTTGGATGGGTATAATGGTGTAAATAATGACTATATATGACTATTATAATGTGATATTGATTCTTAAATATTATACATATACTCCAATACAATTCCACGATCATAGGAACAATATCATCACTCGTGCGTACGTACGGAATACCGTCTCCACGATGTGATGCGACTCGTTCAACATGATCTTCATTTAATAATGATTATATAAATTAATTGAATGAATGAATATGATATATATTACACTAATACCATTCTGGAAATGAGGTATCTATAACCTAAAGAAAATAATAAGAATTTATTCGACAAAACACGCATAAGAACAAAAAGTTATAAACACCCGAACAACAAGTAGCAATGAAATATTACTACTAAGAAGCTAAGAATATAACCATATATGATATCATGAAAATAATTATGATTCTGTAATAAGTCAATAACATTATTTAAATCATTATACATGAGGTTCGGACACTTACAAAGCAAGTCGGACCTAAGGTAAGGTAAATACCACAATCTCACTTTTATCCGAGATTGTTTTTACTTTGGTAATTACTGGGGTGTATTTTATCATCCACATCCATGTTCCCTCAATATGTAATATTTCCATCCTTCTACAATAGTTTATATCCAATTTTACCCTTCGGTGAGTTTTTTTGTAAAAGATATGAAATGAATCATTTGTTGTTTTTCATACGAGGTACTTTTTGACTTTTCCGACAAAAGTACGAAGAATGTTTTTTTAACTTATACGACATTAATGGATTTTTAAAACATTATTTCCAAGAATATTCCTTTACAAGTTTTCAAGTTTATTTTTAATCAACTTCTTTTAGTTTAAAATTGTATGACATGTTAATAAAGGAAAATTGTTTTTGAAGTAGAAAGGATATTTTCCTCAAGAATGAAGTTCAAGTGTTTTATCAAAATTATTTTCCATCTAAGATAATAAAGGGTTCTGTTTCTATCCCTATTATTACATGGATTTGATTATGTTGTGATGGAAATATTTTTATGAAATCTTTTATCTTATATGAATTGTTTTATGATGTCACGATGTTTAAAGATTCCTATTTTTATTACATGGGTTATGCAATGATGTATGATTTATTATTTTGTGGCACACATAAGAATATTATCATTATGAGATGGGTGGGACCTATATCTCCCTCCAATGCATTGGGTAAAGATTTTATATCTCATGAGATAGACATGGCTGGAACGGTAGGTTATACCGGTTCAGTGAAACAGGACTGAAACGAGGGTGACTCGGTTCAGAAAGGGACTTTGTCCACTAAGATAGTCTTGGAAATGAGTCTTGACTAACAAGAAATGATTCTCTATGATTATGTGTGTATGCCACAACGTTTCATGTTTTTAGTTATGATTATTGTGATTACATTTCACTTCCATGATTTATCCCATGTTATGAAATTATGATCTATTTTGCAGGTTAAGATTTCCAAAAGTTATGTGCTTGTGTATACGATGTGATTGATATTTCTTTTGTTTACCCTTACTGAGCATTTGAGCTCACCCTTTTGTATGTTTTCTTTCCCCAGGTCAGGAAGAAGTTTATTAAGTAGCATATGCCAAAAATGGACTCTAGATATGATGAAATAAGTGGGAGGAAAAGTGGATGCTTTATGAACCAGTTGTTTATGTTTCCCAGTTTCTAAAGACACTATACCTATACGGTCCTTTCGTGGTTTTGTTATATGTTGTAATAAGTATGCTTCAATTTTGAAGTATTAACAATGTATGTAAAGTATGGGTCGTTATAAACATGATTAGTTACAGATTATAAACACTTGGTTTTCATTATTTAATACATAATGACCATTATATAAATGTTCTATAACATAAGATATATTGTCATTATAAATTAAGATTTTTTTTTTCTAAATTTGAAAATAATCACATCTGTATCTAGGAATGATACAGAAATTATGTTCTTGGTAACTATATGTACATAATAAAAATATTTTAAAACCAAAATAATTCTGATTGGAAATGAATGGTGGTAGTTGCCAATGGATATGGTAACTATCCTCGCTCCATTGTCAGATCTCTGATCCACCTCTCCTTTGGTAATCTTGAAGAATCTACTTGGTTCTTGCATTTGGATAAAAATAAGAGCCCCAAAATCTATATCATTCACCCAATGTATAGATATTTATATATTACACTTTATATCGAACACACATTTATCTTCCCCTTAATTTTGGGTGAAATTCCTATTCTAGTGGCTTGACTTGCCATAAGAAAAACATACTACCTCCTTTTCCTTTCCCTACCTATGGATCTTATTCTAATCAGTAAGATGGTTCTTGGGAGATTTATATTTTTTATAAGTCTTAGGCCCCTTCGCCTCAACCTTATTTTTCTTATTCCGCATTAGAACGATGGGTTTTTCATTCCCCATGGCCTTACCCACATGGTGAATTAAAGTAAAAAGCTCTGGAATACTCTACTAACAATTTATCATATTACAATTAACAATTAAGTTGGAGAGTATCTTGGTCAGTGATGAATGTATAATATCTATATGCAGATCTTCTGGGAATTTAATCCCTAAGATGTTCAGGTTTTCAATGTATTTGATAAGATAGACTACAAAATTCCCAACTGGCGTAGACTCTACAAGATAAATTGTGAAAATATCATTATATATTTCATACCTCTCTTTTCTCGTCTTCTCTTGATAGAGATCCCAAAGGTGATACATCATGCTATAGGAATCCATATCCTCATGTTTATTTAGAAACTCATTGTACATGGATGATAACATGAAGCATTGAACACCTCTAGCATCATTCGTATTTTTCTCATAGAGAGATAGATCTTCATCACTTGTGTCATTACCTTGAACAAGTGGTAATGGTTTTTAGAGCACATACAATTTCCTCTCATGGTGACATATGACATGTAGGAGACTTTTCCACTCTTGGAAATTTGTACTTGTGAATAGGTCTTCCTTATCATGTTGTAATGTAATTCCTTGTTTGATTTCATTTTATCTTTGTTTCTACAAAATAAGATAAGATTAATTTTAGTACATTATTTGATAAAGGTTTGAAAAATAAATAAATATTATATTTATTTACCTCCATCTATTTTATCGAAACCTAATATCCATCACCATTAGATTTAGAATACCTTGTTTCCTGGATATTCTATTGGAAAGGATACATATTCAATTTCCCATTACACCAACATTGGTTGGTCAAGAAACATGAGTGGTTTTAGGTATGAATTCCCAAAGAAAACTGCATTAACTCATAGTTCCATGATGCACTGAGTTGACTCCCCACTCCTAAAATCCTTTAATTTTATTTCCTCAACCTTTTCCTATAAATTACACCAAGTCCTACTATAGAAGTAAACCCTTGATGTCAACAAAGCTAATTCAACCCAAACCCACAAGTTAGAATTCCCTGATAATTTAATGTTCCCCAACATTGGATGGTCAAAAACGTTGAACTATGGTTCAATTATAAAGATGTAATGGAAGGATATACAAATATTATATTTTATTGGGGGACTTTATCCTTTAAAGTTTAAATTGACGATTATTATTTTTCTCACATGCTTGTTAATATAAAGTGGGTTTACTAAAGTGATTAACCATGTCTTAGATAATATTTAGGCATAAGATGGTTTATTTTAGTTATATCTTCAATGATCATTAATTTATTAATTATGTGATCATGAAAAGTCATCCATAATGAAATATCCATGAAACCAATAGAAATAAAATAAATACTATGATCATGATCTAATACTGATGGTTATTTTATCAAGCAGTTGATAAAATAACCGTTGACCTAGGGGAGAAACACCTTGAACCAATTGAAGTTCAAGTTTACATAATTCCACCAATCCACCTTGGTATCTCCATGGATTGGTTTCACCTCAACTCTGAACATGAATTGCATTCACTAGCTTGGGAGCTCCATCCATTACATATGCCTTTTACTCACATGTAGGTGAGATGGAAATGGGGGTTTACATACAAGAAACCATGGGCACATAGTCCCTAAATAATGAACGTATAGAAGGCATGCATTCCAAAAATTTAATTTAATAATAAATTAATAGAAACCAATCACATTAAAAAGGTATATTCTAGCTTAAGATCATCCACATACATGGAATGAATTAAGAATTTAATAAAACTAACGTTCAATTATTATTCGTAGTTATTTAAGATAAATCATGCCCAATTTGGTTAATTATTATCATTAATTAATAAATCCTTTTATCTTAATCCTTATGTAAATTTACTTGATATTTTCATCCCTTTTAATTTTAAGAAAATTAAATAAATTCATTTAAAATTAACTTTTTACCCAAATGTACCTTGGAGGAAACACGATGAATACCTATCCAAATCTATTCAATAAGTATTATAATCATATACGGTTTTACTCTTTTAACATATGGAATACATGACTTATCATGCACATTCATAGAATGTACTTCACGAATGATTACACGAATTACATGGCCTTTCAATTACCTTTTATTCTTTAATGCACATAGAGTACGAACTTTTAATATTACTCATACATGATATGTAGATCTGAATATTATGAAAATATTAATTAAACATTTAAATATTTTTTATATTAAAACCTATCACATGGAATTTCCTAGCATTATGAACACAAACAAGTATATGTCTCAGGTTTATATAGAAAAATAAATAAATTTTAACTCAATGTAATTTGGTAGAAGTACAGAGTGTTTAGATCAGATCTACAAGGCATATGCACCTTTCACCATCTATCAAAGGTACACACATGGGGACTCCGCACGTAAAATTTACCTTAGAAAATTTGGAGTACACGCTATGTCCAATGGACCAGATGCCTTGTTAACTCTGTGATACACGGTCACAAGTCAAGTTGGTAGTGTATGGAATACAGAACTCATCTCTAACCCAAAGGTACAACATTCTATGGACGTGGGCTAAAAGGACTGTAGTCCAGCTCATCGTGATCCAATTAATTATTGTCAACACATGGTGTATTAAATGGTGTAATTAATACAATAATCAATTCATAATATTGAATTGATTTTTGAATAAAATCTTGGTGCGTTGAACTTTATTACATATCATGTAACTCTGGTTACATGCCATTAAATCCGGTATTGTTTGGATAGAAACCTTAGCACCTCTGGATGAGTTCCATGATTTTATTTTTTTCATAAAATTAAACATCTTGATTAGATCTACAAGAAATTAAGGAGGAATAAATAGATCTCCAAATTCAGATTAAAAGAACAATTTAACTTGAATTGAAAAACTAAATTTCAAATGCATAAATCACTAATGATTTTTAAATAATTATTAAAAATTATATGCCCACTTAGATACCACTTGTAGGTTCCTGGCTCAGTGGAAGCATGAGAAGGGATGTGCCCAACATTGCTTTTTTATCATGATTGATGACCAATATGAGATCTAAAACAGTAAACAATGCAATCTATGGAATTGATCAACAAGATCAGAGAAGGGTAATCATGAAAAAACTATAGATAGATGAGACCAAAAAATATGGTTTATAATTTGTTTAATAGGATAAAGAATTACCTCTAAAAAAATCATTCTTTTTTGATGAATTCAGTATCATATCTGTGGTGAAACATTGTTACATTGTAGAAAACAAGTGTATATTTCCTCTAGCAGTGATCCACATGTGTTCTTGGAATACCTAGATTTCATCAAAGGAGTCTCCAGGTGTAAGCATGTAAGATCCTTGTACTTGCGTCATCTACCTTGTTTGTATCAAGAATCACTTCCAAAATATTCTCCATGATCTAGTGGAGGAGGATTTATCATCATTCTTGTAAGTGTTCATGGAGAAGGGAGCTCTCTAGGATTGATAGTATTCTCCATGATTTTTCATGCGCAACTGAAATGGATATCAAAAAAAATATCATAACTGGGTATTTATATTGCTAGGGTTTAAATAAAATAACTACACACGTTCCCTTTATTATTTAATTTAATCTTAGAAGAACCCCTTGTAAAATAATAATACTAATAATAATAATAATAATAACAATAATAATTCCCAAAATGCACTTAACTTGTAAGTTATAATTAAATATTATTTAATAAAATAATATCTACTGTTATTATTTCTCACCAGACCATAAAACTCAGTTCTCCATTCCTCCATAATGCTAATCAGACCATGAATAATGGCTATTTATTTATTAAACAAATATTACTACATTATTCAGTGATGAATAAATAAATATTTATTTAATATTATAGTCACAATATATTCTCATGAATAACTAGTGACAGAATAAATGTGATAAACCATACATGAATAATTATTAAACCACACGTGGGAATAATATTTATTCAACTTGATAAATAATAAATGAGAATATATTATTTAACTAAGATTCCAGATACACATATTGTGTGACCATATAGGCCTATTTTTTAGTGGCATTAGGCAAAGTATTCTAAAGTCGAAGGTTAGCATCTAGAAACACAACAAATATCCAATTAAGAAAGAATATAATGTCATAATTAAATGTTTCCACATACAAACACCTACTGTGTAATATAATCACTTTGTAACAATATATCTAATAGATAAAGTTTCATGCTAGTTCCATCAACCTATATGCTCGATATCTTTTTCTTCAAATTTTCAGAAATAGAACACTACTATAGAACACCATGGTCATGGATTTATTTAAGCTATATAATTTCCATCAAAGGAATATATATTTTAACTTCTATTAAAGAATATAAGTGATAAATCATTTATCTCGTTATTAATAAATACAATATTACTCGTGACACACCAAACATATCCAACCTCTCTGAAAACATCATTCATCATGGTTCTTATCAATACATCAAAGTTCACGACTAATAATACTCATTAATAAAAATCACAAATTATAAGGACCAATACACACGTCCATATATAAGAACATCTAACGACACATATAAATGAGGATTTTCTACTAGCGGGTCACGTTCTCATAATCTTCTAATGGATACTACCTATGGAGTACAACATGAGGAGGTGCCTAAATGTTCTATAATTCTACACCCCTAGTATCCTATTTCATTTGTGTACCTAAAATGATATCTTTCGAGTATAGAATTTTTATTCAAGAATAGTGTCATATCACCCCCATGTTCTCATCATAGAGGGGAACTACAATGACCTTTTAGTGGGACAACTACTCTTAGGACATTATCACATACTATGTCACACAGAAGAACAATCATGATGTGAAAATTTGTTTATTAATATTGAAAAATAATAATAAAAGTTTATCAAAATGTACATAGAATTTTGTTCTAGGGAACTAACTCCAACATGTTGTATATTCACCAAGATAGCTGAATTAATCCATTAAAAGAATTTTTTTACCACCTAATTTGTAACCAATGTTCATGTTATCTTTAACTCTTCATCTTTCTCATGTATTTTACCCTTTTTATACTTATCCATGTTTCTATTTAATTGTTATATAGTGAAAACATGATCTCTTTATAGAATTATCCGTCACTGCATTTGTCTTTCCTTATCATCAGTTATGCATAATCATTTATTTCCTTGTGAAAATTCTTTTATATTTTTTATGATTTCATTTTATTCACCTACATACCCATATATTTATTGATTGGGTAAATTATTGACTAAATCATATACCCTATATCTATATGGTGTAAATACCTTAGACGTCATTATTTCTATTGATGGATATTTACCTAGAATGTTACTGAATTTCATTAGATACCCATTTAATTTCTAATGGGATTATCATTATATGATTATTGATGGATTTATGCATGATTTTATTATTTATCTCACATGAATTAAGATATAGGAAGGGTTCACCATGATAGCGCTATAATGAATTATGTATGTAATTAATATCTAGAGCTGACGTGTTCATGATACCTTGGAAGTATTCCATTGTAATGTTTTTTGAAACCTTTGTAATGAACCTTAGTGATATGATTATGAATGTCTCATGCTATGTTGCAGCCACATTTCCTAGTTATGCATCATGCACTGATGATCATTTCATGACTTATGTACTTAAGATTGTGTCATTCATTTTGTACTAATGATCATGTTACAACCATTGTCCCCATGTTCATGTTCTTATATCATGCATCATGTTTGACACATGATGTTATTTTATGATAAGTTTTCATTATTTATCCCTTAAAGATCTTGATAGATCTGCATTTTCTTTAATTTCATTATTTCCCCTTGAATTACAATGAAATTCATTAATATAATGGAATTACATGTATGGAGAATCCCCATAGAAGAAATGAGTTTTTTAATATTTATTTGTAAATGTACCCAGTTACCAAATACACTGAACTTTTGATCTTGGGAGTTTTTTGCAATTCTTGTGATGTATTTTAAAAGTATTCATGTTTAACAGCAAATGTGGAAGTGTGGGTTTGGAGAATCTCAGAAGCACCGAGAACATTTTGTCATTGTGGACAATTTATAAATCTCAGGAATTTTTATATAAGGATGTATCAAGGATATAAGGATGGATTTAATATTACCAAGGGTTTATAGGTTCATTTTGATGCTTCCAAGGGTGGCAGGTCTTACCGTTAGGCCCTGGGGTATGTTAATGAGGCAATTAAAGCACAGGGAGGAGTTGGGAATGGATATCTACATGTAGTAGAGTATGCACCAGAGGATTCTGTGGTAGGGATGGCTTCTATTAGAGGTACGATGTTTATTTCACCATCTATGGCACTAGTTATATCTGACATAAGTACTTATCATTATTTTATAACATCAATTATTGTTAATATTTTTTTATTTTTATAGAACATTTGTCATTCTTGTTTTATATTTCCATGCCTTTAGAAAAGAATTCTTAATATGGTTTCAAATTTCCTACATTTCATGTGTTGATAACCGACTTTTAGGTGCTGTGGGATTTTATGGTTATTGATCATGAAATATTTGACCTAATTATTTTCCTATAATAAATGATTAGTGTTAAGGCCCATACCAACCATTATCATAGTTTGTTTTGGTTTTCATCTCTCAATGGAGTTTCCCATGTCTTTCAGGGTGAGTGGGATACTATATCTTAGGGAACATGGCCTATTGTTTCTTATGTTGGAGTGATCACATGATAGTTTTTGGAGATGTTCCTTGATGTTATTGAAAGCAGATTCATAATTCTACTCCCACATGTGGTGATTTCATACACTGAGGTATTTCTTCATTATTTTGGTAGGTTACCACTATGGACAGAAGTCGAGGTTACTATTGAAAATCTCCATGGTACGATTCCCATTTTCAGGCCACCTTATCATATGGATCCTTCTTTGTTATAGGAACTTAATGTTAAACATGATGTCCATTTGTCCAATTGATGTATTTTTTTATCATGTTATCTCAGGATTCAGATATTCTCTTTTACAAGAAAAAATACAGGAATCTCATTCATTGTATTGACTGTTGAAAGTTAAATATGGTGACCAATAAGAGTAAGTATCCCTTGGAAATAATGTATGATCTTTTTTATCGACTTAGAGGGGATCATTGATTATCAATGATTAACCTTTGTCCATGGTACCACCGGTTGAGTGTATTATAAGAGGATATAACTAATACATTTCTTAATATATTATATGGGTGTTTTGATTTTGTTATTATGACATTCAGTCTGACTAACACTCCTATGGTATTCATGAAGATGATAAACCAGATCATTCATCAATTATTGGACTAATTTTTAGTCATGTTTGTGGATGATAATTTTTGAAACCCAAAATCATATGAGGATTATATAGATCATTTTGATGTTATCTTTATAATATTAAAATAACATTTTAAATATTATAAGCTTTTGAAATGTGAATTTTGGTTCCATGAATTAATTCTTCTAGGGAATATTATATCTAATAGTGGAATCTTAGTATATCATAAAATATAATAATGGTAATGTATTTGGGTCATCCTAGGAATGTGTTTGAGATGTGGAGATTATCTAATTTTACTGGTTACTATATGTGGTTTGTTCAATACTTCTACAAGATTTCATCTCCAATGAGAGTTTTGACATGTAATGGTGCCAAAATTGAGTGGAATGAAAAATGTTATAGATCCTTTGATAATCACAAGGAAAGGTTGAATTCAGCTCACATTTTAATTATTCCCAAACCAGGTTTAGGTTATGATGTGTTCTATGATGCATAAAGTATGGGTTTGGGGTGTGTGTTAATGAAAGGGAAGAATGTGGTGGCCTTTGGATATTTATATTTATTCCATCATTAGAATAACTAACCTACCCATGATATTGATTTCAAAATGGTTATTCATGAACTCAAAATGTGTAATCACTATATCTTTGGGGAGAAGTTTATGGTATATTATGATTATAACATATTGAAGTATATTTTTACTCAAATGGACTTAAAATTATGATATAAATAATGGGTTGAGTATCTTAAGACTTTGGACTTTGATATTAATTATAATCCTCTAAAGGGAATGTGGTCTCTAACGATTTGAGTAGGAAATTAAAAATTCAATCCTTTAATAAATCAGTGGATGAATGGCCTTCAATGATTTTTTTCTCTGATGAGATTTGGAGAGGAAGATGCTGGGGGAAGGTGTTCATGGATTCAATGAAGGCTGAATCATCATTTTATGAGTGGTTTCAACACAAACAGGTGATAAATAATTATTTCAAATGTTTTAGTAAAATCCTACATGGTGGGGAGACCTCGGGTGATTGGTTTTGGTCTCTTACTGAGTCTTTGCTTTTCTAAAGTAGATTGGTAGTTCTTATTTCTCTGAGGTAGGAGGTGATGGAAAATGGAAACTAATCTTGTTGTTCTATTCATCCAGGGACTTCCAAGATGTTTCCTAAAACGAGATATCACTATTAGAGGTTGGGGATGAGGTATTCAACTACATATTTTTAATCATGGTGCCTTACTTATCAAAGAATTAAGGAAGAACACTAATGATGGTTTTTTGTAGCCCTTACCCCTTCTAGTATGGAAGTGGGATGATATTTCCATGGAATTCATTGTTAGTTTACCACATTCCCCTAGTGGGAAGGATGAAATTTGGGTTTTAATTTATGATAATATAAAATTATCCGATTTTTTACCTATCAAAAAGATGACAAATGTGGACAATACCGGGTAAATGTATGTATGAGAGGTTGTGAGGAATCATGGGGTTCCCTCTATGATTGTTTCTATTAAAGACCCATGGTTTACATATAGGTTTTCGAATCATATTCAAGAGTTTATGGGTCCCAAATTTAAATTAATCCTGACATACCATAATCAAATAGATACATTGATAAAGAATTATATTAATGTTCATGAGGATATGCTCAGGGAATGCATTATTTACATTGATGGTTCATGGGAAAAGAATCTATCTCATGTCATATTTTCCTATAATAATATTTATTATGATTATATTAATATGGTAACCAATAAATCAATTTATTGGTATCCATATAGATGTCCCTTGTGTTGGGTAGATTTGGGGGATCAGTCCTTGGTTGGACCAAACCTTATTCAGGAGACAATAAAAATGGTTTAGTTGATCTAGAAGAGATTGGTCATCGAAAAAAGTCATCATAAATCCTATGTGGATCATATTCATCAGCCTCTTGAGTATTAGTTTGGTAATCAGACCTTTATTTGAGTTTCAAGACACCTAAAACACCTCATTTGGGTTTGTTGGGTAAGTTGGCGCTAAGGTTTGTTGGCCCCTTTGAGGTCGTTAAATGAATTAGAAAGTTGGAATATCAGTTAGACATACCATATCATTTGATATTGATACATGATGAGTTTCATGTATCGCATTTGATTAGGTCTCAAATGGAACCTTCCCATGAGATTGAATGGGTAAATGTCAATCTTGATCCTGTCACCACTATGGTTGAGAAACTTGTTCAGATTATGGATCACTAGGATAAGGTAATATGCTGTAAAATTATTACTTTAGTCCATGTACTATAGTAGTGCTGATGGTATAACCACGAGATATTGAAAAAAGAATCATTGGTGTGGAATTAGTGGAATTATATCTTTGCAAGTCCAAAATAATGACTGATTATGGGGATAGAGATATTGTTTGGTGGGGAAACTTTTGATTCCCTACGGGTATTAGTACACAATAATATTAAATGTTTTTGAGTGGTTCATAGAGATTTAGGGGTTTTGGAGGGGTTATAAAGTTCTCCTAGAATTATAAAAGGGTACGCGTCCTAGATGGGAGTGGCTAAACCATATATATGCGGGTTTTGGTATTGGAATGACACCTTCAACATGGGGTCCTAGAGTAGTAATGTTGGTGCCACTACTAATTTTGACCAGGCTACACCATGGTGAAGGGGTTTTGATATAATTCATCTATTTGGTTGAGCTATGTGGCATGAAGGTAGAGGCTATAATGTGGAGTTTCAATTGGGAGTGATTGGTGCTTTCACCTTTTTCTGGGTAGATATGTCTTGGTGAGTGGATTTTGCTATAGTCTTATGCCAAGATAATGGGATTTGGGCGAGGTTTGTGTCATGGTTTTTTTAGACTAGTTTGAACAAGTGTGACTGTGGTTTAGAACAATTTGTTGAACTAAAGTCTTAGGTAAAAACCTAATGATAGTGGTGTGTATGGGGTTCTCTGTTGTGGTATTATATTTTCTAGATAAGGTATAAAAACCAAGCTTCCCTCCAAAATATTTATTCTTCCAATTTTATTTCTTGAACATTAGGATCCCATGATAGGTTTTTAAAGGCCTTGAAGACCCATTTTTGTTGGATTGAACTTCGAGTTTTGGGAGATCAGTTATTTACGTTTTATCTCAATTCTTGAGGTTGGTGTGTCTATAAAAAGGTTCTAACTTATGAATTATTTTATGTTCTCTTAAATTCTAATGGTTTGTTTTTTGAAATGGTTAGATCTAATATCCAAGTTGTTTTTTGTAAATAGTTACATGTTTTTAAATGTGGTTTCCTTTAAAATGGGTTTTGAAAACACTATGTGTTGATGAAATTCCTTTCAGGTTGTTTTAATTATAAAATGGGGTTTCAATCATGTAATAAGTAAGGATTCAATGTGAAAATGTTTTTATAAAATTTTATAATTGTTTTCAAATGGTTTTGAAAATCATGTCACATTGGGAATTGTTCGGTCCACTATGAAAGATACCCTAAGAGGGGGGTGAATCAGGGTATGGAAGATTAAATAAAATGGTTCTTTTGATCTTGTTTCTTTGTAAAACAAACCTCTATTCTCTCTCCTTCCCGATGAAGAGTATGAAAAAATCATAAAGCATTCATAAGAAACGTCATGTTTTCATGGATCACCCTCATTGGGATACATATAAGGAGAATAAACTAATGATTTGATGATGTACCAAATCTACTATATGAACACATCTATTAAAAATGTTTGGAGTGAACTCATTATCACTCCTAGTTTATAACCACTCACAATTAAAATCTCACTACTCTATCAACTGAAGTGTGCTCACTAATCCTTTAGATGATCCAATCACAATTTATAGACTTGTAGTTCCTTTCATTATCACAAATTAACACATCATCCACTATATGTAGACGCTCAATTGAAGTCCCACATTAGTCCACTGATGAATACCCATTTTCTACTGAACATCGGGCAATTCATTTTGAACATAATTTCTCAAAGCTCACTACTGTGTTGAGCTCCCAATTTCACAAAGCTCAAACAAGCCTTTGCAAAGTTCCTGCCTCTTCACGAAAGTCAAAGGATCACAAAGATCGCTAGTTTGTAGAGATCATGCTGGCCTTTATGATTTTGAAAATCTCAAACATGCCTGTGTGAATCACACTTCTTCCACAAAATTGAACAATCCTTCATGGCGTGCCTTCCTTTTGCAGAGCTCAACTAGACTCTGCGAATTCCCTTACTTTCACAAATCTCACTGTCTTCACAAAACTTATTTGTGATTCGACAAAATTATGTTTTTCATTGAGTTTCTGTGATCTTATATCGAGGATGGAGTCTTATTTATATGTGTTTTTCACTAACTTCAGAGCCTTTCTTTCCACATCAGTTCCACATAAGTCCATTACTAATATCCTTGAAATTTCAGCCAAAATTATTCCTTCTTCCTAAATATCCACAACAATTTTCTAGATAAAAAATCACATTATAATCATAAAGTGAATCTTCAAATCCTTTGTATTGTTACTATGATGCTCATCATAATCACAGATCCTTTCATCAGAGCCTTTTCACTACCACAATGCTCGTTCACAATTCTCTTCACCTCTATTATTCGCGAAGATTATCATAATCATAGAGATCACCATCAACATTCATCATCTCTGGAACCTATAAATTCACTATGTGTACCGGATTTTTCAACAAACACAACCCACCAAAAAATTCTACAATGATACCTTAATGGATTTTCCCAACATGAACCTTCGGTGCATTTGGAAATGGGATTATCACTCTTAGTGTGTGTTATACCACTATAGGATTGATATCATCAAACTATCTAAAAAGATTCAATATTAGTTTCATTCACATTATGATTGGTTTCGTACTTTATTTTATGTCCATGAAAATATTCCCATAGGATAGAGCTCAAATGGAGTGTTATGTCATTTATACTTGATTTTTTACATGATGATATATTTCATGGTCGGTTTCTCAATTGATTATTATATAGTGTATGCATGGATGTTTTTTCTTATGATTACATGATTTATCACCTATAATTTTCATATTCCATGTCTGTGTAAAAATAAAAGGTTTTTCTATAAAACCAAAGCAAGTTTTACAAAATGAATACCTTTCAAAAATTCTTTATAAACTAGTTTTTTAAAATCCAGCCCAAACATTTTCTTATTATTCGAAATTTTATAGACTCTATAGTAAAATCCTACTGATAATTTTATCCATACCCTACATTTTACTTTATGTGTTGTAGATGTGGTTTTGTAGGACATAGGTAATGGGGTGTGAATCATTTAATTCATTGGATTCTCTTGGTTTTCATCCCCTTCATAGTGGACAATTTGGTGGGGATGAATGGTCACATAGATCTTATACATTGGATAATCTTATTTTATTTTCTGGTTTAGCCTCTTTGTCCTGATATTGTATGTATCATGGTTTTATTAATTTTCATCCACTTAGAACTTTATCCATTATTTGGTAATATATTAGACTTGTTTTATTTTTTACATCTTACTAAGTGGCGAACCTTCTTGGGTAAATTTCCTAGTTTAACCCATTTGGTTCATTACACAAAAACCTAACACTAGATGTATGAAATATATAGATTAATTGATGAAATTTTAAAATACGTAACCAAAAAATACCCATTTATAGGATGAAGGTGGGTTGTATGGGCCCAAAAGATTTTCATAAGATTCTTTTCCTAGTAGTGTTGTTTTAATAGGAGAATACATAAGAGTAAGATCATGAGATATTCAAAATCATTCACTTTATACTAGAAGTGGAGGTTATGGAATGTAAGGACATGGTTCATGTGGAGGGATACCCATAAATATTATTCTGAGGTGGACTCATCCCCCCATGAAGATCAAAAGGTGGTGGTGACTAGTTGTGCAAGATAGATTATACTATAACTTGTAGGGTGGGACATTTCTTTGATACACATTTAAATTGAAATCATCATCAAATTATTTAATAAAAGTGATTGCAATGTTCCTCTAGTGGATTAAGACTCATGTTAAAACAACGTAAATACTTGTGTTATTCCTTTTTGCATTATTTATTTTGATCATTTTCTTTTAGAAGTTCTTATTTATGTTTTTCAACTTGTAAATTTACATGGTATATATAGTCTTCCTTGTTTTGGCATATTGAGTTCATAGGTTCATTCTGGTTCATTGGTTTCTGCTTTTTATGTTTTGGAGGAATAACATCCCATGGATTTATCATAATTTTCATCAAACCTAATATGTATAATCAAAGCATCACTTGTATTGATTCAGATGACTAAACCGCAGTGAAGGTGATTCAAAAATCATTTTAGAAGCATCATTCTTCCCTTCTTTATACAATAATTTTGATAAGTATCTCTAAATCACTCTAATGCTTTCAAAATTTACTATTAGTTAACTACCTTAAGAACTAATAGAATTATAGATGTGTAAGTTTCAAATGGAGAAATTGTATAGTAATTATTTATGATATTATAAGATTTAGGGAAAGGGTTATTTACTAAATAGGGAAGTTGATCTTCTATTGATGGATACTAAGATAAGATTAATGAAGAAGGAAGAATGGGAAAGTTATTATAAGAAATAACTTAGCATGATATGGATGGAAACAAACTATAGTTTGTGTTATAACATTTGAGTGGTGAATAATACTTGAAAACATATGAGTAATCTTACTGATATATATTAGATGTTGACAACAATGAACAATGTGGTCCACTTGAAGATTATGTTCCAAGTGAGGATGTCATATGGTAATAAAAAAACTAATCAAATAAATGAATTCAAAATATTTTTTTAGTTTTAATATGTTAATGTTAACTTCATAGTTCCGAATTGGGTGCTACATCTACTTTATGTAGTCTTATATTATTTGGTTTTGATGGTTACCGTGATGAGAATTTTTTTCAGTAAGGTAGGGTTGGCATTTTTGTATGTTATGGATCTTTTTCTAAATGAGTAAATTTATTTTAGAAATATAGAGTCATCTAATAGAAATTCATATAGTGTGTAATGTAGGGTACATTCCACATCATGTAAAAGATATAAGAATATAAAAGGAAGAAGAATTTGGAACAAGATTATATTGGCATAATGTGGTCCCATGTGTTGGAATTATGGGAAAAAATTTCTCTAGAATAAATATTGTAATGAATAAATATTAAAATATTAAATATATGCTTCTATAATTGGATATGAAAATACTATATTGAAATATATGAGTGGTCTTCTACTAAGAGATCTTTGATCACTTGATTCTTGGGTGCCATAATCTAGAGATTCATTTCACTCAATTTTTAGGAGAGGGAGTACGAATAATTATACATCTTAAGGTTTTTTAGGGTGCACATTTCATATGATAATGCACTCAATATTGTATAAATGGGTGATGTATCCATCCTGACAAAGAAAAGAGGCCTGATGGAGTTATAAAGTGTTAGTCACATACTATGATTAAAGAGGAACATATTTATATTCGAGATTTATATGATGTGATTTTCTATAAAACGTTTTTTTATGGAGCATATAAATTTAAATGTGGTTCCATGGTGGTTTCCAAATGAGTTAAGGATGGAACTTTGTACCCGACTTGAAAATTATAAGGTAAAATCCATGCTAGAAAATTATCCTCTACAAATTTATGGAATGATCGTCAAATTAAATTGAGTGGGGAATTGATGAAAATATTATATGCTAAGTAAATTATAAAGATGATAAAATTAGAGTATGGAACAAGAAAAGTTAGTATCATTGTGAATCAATGAAATGTTTCATTATAAATATAATGTAAGGAACCAAAGAACCATAGATTAATGTTGGTTCATATAGCTGTATGGGGACCAACTCTAGTCAATTCACAAAAATTATCATTTCATTATTATACACTCATCAATGATCTAATATAGAAGTTGTGGGACTTTTGTATACGAAAAAATTCCATGGTACTGAAAACCTTCATCTTATTGAGAACCATGGTGAAAAAATACTAGATAAAAAAAGTGATTGAGTTTTTAAAATAGTTGGGAGTATAAAAAAATGAATTGGAGTTTGTACCATAAACAAACTTTTATTTTACTTTCCAATTAAAAATATATTAAAAGAAATAAATATTATTAAATATCTTATCACATGATTATTATTCTTCTATATAAAATTAATGTGATAATGTCCTTTGGGTATTTTTTTCAGTGAATGATCATAGTAGTTCCCCACTATGATGGGGACCATGAAGTGTTGTGAAATTATTCTTAAATATAAATCTTATGTTTGAATGAAATTTATCTGATTCGACACATAGGATGTCTCACTATCTTGTTCTCAGATCTAATAATACAATTATAATTCATCTAAAAATGTTTTTACATTGTAATATCCAAGAGATGTGGTTTTGAGAATAGACCCACTAATATGAATTCCATATGTTTTATATATCATTGGATATTCCCATATAAAAATCTGTGTATTGGTCCTTCTATTTTATTTTTTTAGTAATTTAAATCATGAATTTTTTACTTTGATGTATTAAAATAATCTTTGAAAACATATACTCCCAGTGAAGTAGCATGAATTGGGTGCATCATAAGTAACATGAAATAAATAAATAAGGAAAGAAATGATTTTTCCTTCCATTTAAACGAAGGTAGACATCATTAGAACATTTATTGGAATAATAATATCTAATTAATTCAATGGAAGTTGTGGTTTCTTGATGAGTTCATTTTAGTAAGTAAAAGAATGATATATCAAGCCTATAAGTTGATAACACAAGAATCTAACTTGCTTGATGAGACATCAAGATAAAGAGATTATATGATACAATGAGCATCTATGAAAGTTTTTTGTTATTGCATCATAAACGTACTTCTATATGGGTTCTTTGAAATATTTCAAGACTATAATCTTGGAATTAATCAAAGTGAACTAATGTTATTATGAAAATTTACTAGAGGGCCCCGCACTATGTGTATCCATAGTCTCAGTTAAATTATATTTAACTTTAATTGATTGAATAAATATTATTCTTGGATTATAGTTTAATAAGTATTCTAGTATGGTTTATTGTATAAATTCAATCACCTATTATTGTAAATAATATACATTAGTATAATATAAAATAAATATTATTTTCTAGTCATAAAATATATAATAGTTATTTGTCTCTTATATACTCTCAAGATAAAAAATTAATATTTATTTGTTTATGATAATATTAATAAAATATCTATTCACCAATTAGTGAATATAATAATTATTTGTTTTCTGAATGAATATTATTGTGATATTTATTTATTTAAATAAATATTTAGTATTTACAGTTTGATAAATTATTATGGGGATTGATGGACTGAGTTAAGGGTCTATATGAAATGATATATTTTATTTAATATAAGTTATATCAATATTGATTTATTTATTTAAGAACTTATCTTCTTAATGTCAATTAGTTAACACATGTAATGAAATATAAGGATAATATTATTATTATTTTACATGAGGTTTTACATAGAATATAGAAATTAGTTAAGTGGACTTTGTACAATAACTAAATCTTTAAACCTATGTATATAACCTAATGTATAAAAATCCTAGGAAGATAAAGAGAATTGTTGTGCATAATGATATTTTCCAAATAAGTTTATCTAGAATGAAATAAAATCATCCACCACCTCCCTCTCAATATTAAGATAAAAAAGAAGGAGTATTTTAATAGTAAAATTATTCTTTTTGTGATCAATGGTGAATAAGGAAAGAGGTTTAGTCCTGGAACACTAGCACCTAGAGTATATATAACACCCTAGTTTTTATTTTGTGTCATAAACCAATTTATTTTTAGTTTTAATCTTATAAATGTTCGTTTTAGTTTAAGGGAGGGTCTGGGAGAATCCATGACTTGTTCAAAGCACAAAAGATCAAAATTTTGGAGAAAATGTATGAGGAACACGGTTGGAGAATGGTTAGAAGTATCTATGTGGCGCAATCATGCATCCCATATATAAGGTACATTGGTTTGACAACCCATGCATGGGATTATTTATGATTGTGAAAAAAAACTATAGTCATGTTGTAGAGGATATTCACATTGGATGTGCATGGTTTGGAAAATCGTTTGGCCAACCCACACCCTTAGTTACACATAGGCTGTGACCTTACATGGTTGTAGGATGGGTTATTCAAACAGTGTGGGATGTCCATGTGAGGGGCTCCCTTAGATAGTGACTCTCACATAGTTAGTGCACAGTTTGAACAACTGTGAGGCTGAACTGTGTGACCTCTTAATGTTGGGTAAAATGATAATTTTTTACACTCATTCATTGTTACTCAACCACATATTGTTCTTTCCTCTTCAATGCACAAACCTCCTCTCCCATTGAAGCTCCTTAAGGATTTCAAGCTAGGATTTGAAGTATCTTCCTTATTTGGGTTCTGGTCAGACCACTGTTTGTCTTATTAGATTCCTCTCTGTGAAATCATAGAGGTGTTGGGAAATGGCTTATTGTCTACATCTTTATTTACACTACTGAGGTGTATATGATGTGTTTCAAGAATATATGATGCATAGGTATATGTCTGTAACTATGTCTGTTATGGACTATAAGGATGTTGTCTTGGATCTAGATGCATCTTATGAGGAGTATCCAGTGCATATTATAGACTTGTATGAGAAGGTTTTGTTTTTGGTAAAATGGTCCAACTTGTCCAGACCCTAGGACAGTACAGATGGATCCTAGAGGAGATGTGGAGACATTCAAATGTTTGATACACTACTAAAAAAAGTCCATTAGTGACCGCCATTGGCGGTCGCTAATGCTGCCCGGACATCAGGCTAGAGCGACCGCCATTGGCGGTCGCTAATACTTTCTGGCTGGCAGGCTATAGCGACCGCCAAAGGCGGCCGCTAAACTTGAAATTTTTTTTAAAAAAAAATTCATACCGAAATAAATAAATATATATATATATATTAAATCAAATATATATATATATATAATAATGAATATATATATATATATTAAATCAAATATATATATATATAATAATGAATATATATATATATATATATTAAAGAAAATATTTATATATATAATATTAAATAAAAAATATATATTTATTTATTAAATAAAAAATATATTTTTTTATTAAATAAAAAAAATATATATTAATGAAAATATTTATATATATAATATTAAATAAAATATTTTTCATTTTTTTAATTAAATGTACAAATTGTGTTTTTTTCTTCACGGTGGAAAAGCAGACATAAAACAAGGTAACAATCATAAAAAATGGAAAACAATTTCAAATAGCATAAGCATCAAAATCATCATAAACGATAAATGTGCTTCAACGATCCAAGCTGGCCCATCGATTTCAATCTTCTACTTCAAAACCTACAATAAGACAGAAAAACAAAACAAACATAAATTGAACATAATTATTCTGTTATTATATACATATAATAAAATTAAATCTGACATCAAATCATGGTGATAATTTAAAACCCCCAATTTAATAAATGCTGTCATTTCAGGTCATTCAGAGCACGTTTGCTCCGAATTCGACCGTCTCACACCGGTTTTGATGTATTATGACACCAAGAACGCGTTTCCGGTCACCACGATCAAATGACACATCCGATTGATGTGTCCTCTGCTCGACCATGTCACAATTCACTCACCCTTTGAATTCGTCTGATTTCTGGGCATTCGGATCTCATTCGGCCCGTTTGGACCCCCACGCGCGTTTATCAAGCGCGCACAACACTTAAAGAACGCATAATGAGCCCTACCACGCAGACCGCATGTCCGATTGACGTACCGTCTACGCGTACACATCACGAATAATAATTAGATTGTTTCCCTGTGATTTTAGGTCAATTTGATGTCGTCTGCTATGTCTTTGACCGTCAGACGCCCGTTTTGGCCGTTTATGACACCGGAACGACGTTCCCGGTCACCGCCGGCACACGGTGCGGCCGATTGACCTGTCGTCTCCTCGACCACGTCACAATTAACTCATCCTTTTATTTCTTCTGATTTCAGGCCATTCAGACCTCGTTCGGCCCATTTGGACCCCCACGCGCATTTATCAAGCGCGCGCAACACTTAAAGAACGCATAATGAGCCCTACCGCGCAGACCGCACGTCCGATTGATGTGACGTCTGTGCGTACACATCAAGAATAATAATTATATTGTTTCCTTGTGATTTCAGGTCATTCCAATGTGGTCCACTATGACTTTGACCATCAGACGCCCGTTTTGGCCGTTTATGACACCGGAACGGCGTTCCTGGTCACCGCGGGCACAAGGCACATCCGATTGATGTGCCGTCTACTAGACCACATAACAATTCACTCACCCTTTGATGTCGTCTGATTTCAGGCCATTTGCACCTCATTTGGCCCATTTCAACCCCCCACGCGCGTTTATCAAGCGCGCACAACACTTAAAGAACGTATAATGAGCCCTACTGCGCAGACCGCACGTCCGATTGATGTGCCGTCTACGCGTACACGTCACGAATAATAATTATATTGTTTCCCTGTGATTTCAAGTCAATCCGATGTCGTACGATATGACTTTGACCGTCAGACGCCCGTTTTGGCCGTTTATGACACCGGAAACGCGTTTCCGGTCACCATGGTCAAACGACACATCTGATTGATGTGTCGTCTACTTGACCACGTTAAAATTCACTCACCCTTTGTCGTCATCTGATTTCAGACCATTCGAACCTCATTCGGCCCGTTTGGACCCCCCACGCGCCTTTATCAAGCACGTGCATCACTTAAAGAACGCATAATGAGCCCTACCGCGCAAACCGCACATCCGATTGACGTTCCGTCTGCGCGTACACCTCAAAAATAACAATTAGATTTTTTCCCTGTGATTTTAGGTCAATCCGATGTCTTCCTCTATGACTTTGAGTGTGAGAAGCCCGTTTTGGTCGTTTTTGACACCGGAACGGCGTTCCCGGTCCCCACGGGCACACGGTGCGGCCGATTGACGTGTCGTCTGCTCGACCCCATCACAATTCACTCACCCTTTGATGTCGTCTGATTTCAGGCCATTCGGACCTCTTTCGGCCCATTTGGACCCCCCACGCGCGTTTATCAAGCGCGCAACACTTAAAGAATGCATTATGAGCCCTACCACGTAGACCGCATGTCCGATTGACGTGTCGTCTCCACGTACACCTCACGAATAATAATTAGATTGTTTCCCTGTGATTTCAGGTCAATCCTATGTCGTCCGCTATGACTTTGACAGTTAGACGCGCATTTTGGCCGTTTATGACACCGGAACGGTGTTCCCGGTCACCGTAGGTACACGGCACGTCCGATTGATGTACCGTCTACTCGACCACGTCACAATTCACTCACCCTTTGATATCATCTGATTTCAGGCCATTCTCACCTCGTTCAGCCCATTTGGACCCCCCACGTGTTTATCAAGCACGCGCAACACTTAAAGAACGCATAATGAGCCATGCCGCGCAGACCGCAAGTCCGACTGACGTGCCATCTATGCGTACACGTCATGAATAATAATTAGATTGTTTCCCTGTGATTTCAGGTCAATCTGATGTTGTCCTCTATGACTTTGACCATCAGACGCCCGTTTTGGCCGTTTATGACACCAGAAACGTGTTTCCGGTCACCACGGTCAACAGACACATCCGATTGACGTGCCTTTTGCTCGACCAAGTCACAATTCACTCAGCCTTTGACGTCGTCTGATTTCAGGCCATTCAGACCTCGTTCGGCCCATTTGGACCCCCCACAAGCGTTTATCAAGCGCGTGCAACACTTAAAGAACGCATAATGAGCCCTACCGCGCAGACTGAACGTCTGATTGACGTGACGTCTACGCGTACATGTCACGAATAATATTTACATTGTTTCCCTGTGATTTCAGGTCATTCCTATGTGGGACGCTATGACTTTGACCGTCAGACGCCCGTTTTGGCCGTTTATAACACCGGAACTGCGTTCCCGGTCACCGCGGGCACACGGCACGTCCGATTGACATGCCGTCTGTTCGACCACGTCACAATTCACTCACCCTTCGACGTCGTCTGATTTCAGGCCATTCGGACCTCGTTCGGCCCGTTAGGACCCCCCACGCGCGTTTATCAAGCGCGCGCAACAGTTAAAGAATGCATAATGAGCCCTACCGCGCAAACCGCACGTCCGATTGACGTGATGTCTGCGCGTACACCTCACGAATAATAATTAGATTGTTTCCCTGTGATTTCAGGTCAATCCAATGTCGTCCGCTATGACTTTGAGCGTGAGACGCCTGTTTTGGCCGTTTATGACACCGGAACGGCGTTCCCGGTCACCACGGGCACACGGTGCGGCCGATTGACGTGTCCTCTGCTCAACCACGTCACAATTCACTCACCCTTTGACACCGTCTGATTTCAGGCCATTCGGACCTCTTTCGGACCGTTTGGACCCCCCACGCGCGTTTATCAATCGTGCACAACACTTAAAGAACGCATAATGAGCCCTACCGCGCAGACCGCATGTCCGATTGACGTTTCGTCTTCTCCTACACCTCAAAAATAATAATTATATTGTTTCCCTGTGATTTCAGGTCAATCCGTTGTCTTCCGCTATGACTTTGACCGTAAGACGCCCGTTTTGGCCGTTTATGACACCAGAAACGCGTTTCCAGTCACCACGGTCATACGACACATCCGATTGATGTGTCGTCTACTCGACCACGTCACAATTCACTCAGCCTTTGACGTTGTCTGATTTCAGGCCATTCGGACCTCGTTCGGCCCATTTGGACCCCCCACGCGCGTTTATCAGGCGCGCACATCACTTAAAGAACACATAATGAGCCCTACTGCGCAAACCGCACGTCCGATTGACGTTCCGTCTGCGCGTACACCTCACAAATAATAATTATATTGTTTCCCTATGATTTCAGGTCAATCTGATGTCGTCCTCTATGACTTTGAGTGTGAGACGCCTGTTTTGGCCGTTTGTGACACCGGAACGGCGTTCCCGGTCACCACGGGCACACGGTGCGTCCGATTGACGTGTCTTCTGCTCGACCACGTCACAATTCACTCACCCTTTTATTTCGTCTGATTTCAGGCCATTCGTACATCGTTCGGCCCATTTGGACCCCCCCATGCGCGTTTATCAAGCGCGTGCAACACTTAAAGAACGCATAATGAGCCCTACCGCGCAGACCGCACGTCCGATTGACGTGCCGTCTGCGCGTACACCTCACGGATAATAATTAGATTGTTTCCCTGTGATTTCAGGTCAATCCGATGTCTTCCGCTATGACTTTGACCGTTAGACGCCCGTTTTGGCCGTTTATGACACCGGAACAGCGTTCCCGGTCACCGCGGGCACACGACACGTCCTAATGACGTGCCGTCTACTAGACCACGTCACAATTCACTCACCCTTTGATGTCATCTTATTTCAGGCCATTCGCACCTCGTTCTGCACATTTTGACCCCCCATGCACGTTTATCAAGCGCACGCAACACTTAAAGAACGCATAATGAGCCCAACCGCGCAGACTGCACGTCTGATTGACGTACCGTCTGCGCGTACACGTCACGAATAATAATTATATTGTTTCCCTGTGATTTCAGGTCAATTTGATGTCGTCAGCTATGACTTTGACCGTCAGCCGCCCTTTTTGGCCGTTTATGACACCAGAAACGCGTTTCCGGTCACCATGGTCAAACGACACATCCGATTGATGTTCCGTATACTCGACCACGTCAAAATTCACTCACCCTTTGACGTCATCTGATTTCAGGCCATTCGGACCTCGTTCGGCCCATTTGGACCCCCCCCACGCGCGTTTATCAAGCGCGCGCATTACTTAAAGAACACGTAATGAGCCCTACCGCGCAAACCGCACGTTCGATTGACGTGCCGTCTGCGCGTACAACTCACAAATAATAATTATATTGTTTCCCTGTGATTTCAGGTCAATCCGTTGTCGTCCTCTATGACTTTGAGCGTGAGACGCCCGTTTTGGCCGTTTATGACACCAGAACGGCATTCCCGGTCACCGCGGGCACACAGTGCGACCGATTGACGTGTCGTCTGCTCGACCACGTCACAATTCACTCACCCTTTGATGTCGTCTGATTTCAGGCCATTCGGACCTCGTTCGGCCCATTTGGACCCCCCACGCGCGTTTATCAAGTGCACACAACACTTAAAGAATGCATAATGAGCCCTACCGCACAGACCGCACGTCCGATTGACGTGCCCTCTATGCGTACACCTCATGAATAATAATTAGATTGTTTCCCAGTGATTTCAGGTCAATCAGATGTCGTCCTCTATGACTTTGACCGTGAGATGCCCGTTTTGGCCGTTTATGACACCGGAACAGCGTTCCCAGTCACTGCAGGCACACGACACGTCCGATTGACATGCCGTCTACTTGACCACATCACAATTCACTCACCCTTTGATGTCGTCTGATTTCAGGCCATTCACACCTCATTTGGCCCGTTTGGACCCCCCCACGTGCGTTTATCAAGCGCACACAACACTTAAAGAACGCATAATGAGCCCTACCGCGCAGACCGCACATCCGATTGACCTGCCGTCTACGCGTACACGTCACGAATAATAATTAGATTGTTTCCCTGTGATTTCAGGTCAATCTGATGTCGTCCACTATGACTTTGATCGTTAGTCGCCCGTTTTGGCCGTTTATGACACCGGAAATGCGTTTCCGATCACCACGGTCAACCGACACATCCAATTGACATGTCATCTGCTCGACCACGTCACAATTCACTCACCCTTTGACGTCATCTTATTTCAGGACATTCGGAACTCGTTTGGCCTGTTTGGACCCCCGCCACGCGCGTTTATCAAGCGCGCTCAACACTTAAAGAACGCATAATGATCCCTACCGCGCAAACCGCACGTCCGATTGACGTACCGTCTACGCGTACACATCACGAATAATAATTAGATAGTTTCCCTGTGATTTCAGGTCAATCCGATGTCGTCCGCTATGACTTTGAGTGTGAGACGCCCGTTTTGGCCGTTTATGACACCGGAACGGCGTTCCCGGTCACCGCGGGCACACAGTGCGGCCGATTGATGTGTCGTCTGCTCTAACACGTCACAATTAACTCACCCTTTGATGTCGTCTGATTTTAGGCCATTCTAGCCTCATTCGGCCCGTTTGTACCCCCCCATGCGCGTTTATCAAGCGCGCGCAACACTTAAAGAACACATAATGAGCCCTACCGCGCAGACCGCACGTCCGATTGACGTGCCGTTTGCACGTACACGTCACGAATAATAATTAGATTGTTTCCTTGTGATTTTTGGTCAATCTGATGTCGTCTGCTATGACTTTGACCATCAGATGCCCGTTTTGGCCGTTTGTGACACCGGAACGGCTTCCCGGTCACCACGGGCACACGGTGCGGCCGATTGACGTGCCGTCTACTCGAACACGTCACAATTCACTCACCCTTTGACGTCATCTGATTTTAGGCCATTTGGACCTCGTTCAGCCCGTTTGTACCCCCCACGCGCCTTTATCAAGCGCGCGCAACACTTAAAGAACACATAATGAGCCCTACCGCGCAAACCGCACGTCCGATTGACGTGCCGTCTACGCGTACACCTCAAAAATAATAATTATATTGTTTCCCTGTGATTTCAAGTCAATCCGATGTCATACGCTATGACTTTGAGCGTGAGACGCCCGTTTTGGCCGTTTGTGACACCGGAACGGCGTTCCCGGTCACTGCGGGCACACGGTGTGGCCGATTGACGTGCCGTCTACTCGACCACATCACAATTCACTCACCCTTTGATGTCGTCTGATTTCAGGCCATTCGAACCTTGTTCGGCCCATTTGGACCCCCCCCCCCACGCGCGTTTATCATGCGCGCGCCACACTTAACGTGTCGTCTGCTCGATGTGGATCACGTATGACATGAACCAACTGACGAATAAATGTAGGGGCATTCCATCCTACAGGATGAAATACCTCATCAAATGAAACATCAAAAGTTGTGTCGGAATTCCATGATAATATGCCACGACCAGGGCCTCTCCTGCGAGAGGAAGAAGTAGTCGGGTCTGATCCTGTTGAAAACAATTTTATATACAAATTGTCAGATGTTATATATATATATATATATATATATGTTTATTAATTACCTAAAGATAGAGACAATGACATTCCAACATACCTCAACCCTGAGACGTAGATGACTCAGATGGATGATGTGGATCTTCTGCCTCTTCCCCTGACATTCCTGCAGTAATGGAAAACATTAGTAAGGGGACTATCCAAAATGTCCAAATGAAAAATTGGATTGTTTTTTAAAAAATCAAATTTGTACAGTTGTTAATCAAACAAAAAGTGATTGAATAATTAGTTGGGAATGAATTTAAAGAATCAGAAAGTTCACAAAACAGATATACAAATTATGTACAAAACCAATCAATGCATAGCCAAATTTCAAATTAAATTAATAAAAATTCAAGCAGCACATGAAACAAATGAAGAATACCTCAATGGAAAGATACACCGACAATAAAATCAATATAACATGAGTTAAATCACCTTAAATAGTTATAACTGAATAAACTTCAAAAAGTGAGGATTAAAACTTACAAGGATTTATAAAATGTTTAGATAATTTATGATATCTTAGGCTGAATAGTGGGAAAACAATTATACCTTTCATTAAGCATGCAAATCGACCGTTTCTCCTTCAACAGCCACTCTGACCCAATAAATATCTTCTTCACATTGAACTACGGTATGTTGATCAAGCTGTTGGGAAACAAAAGGAACAGTCTCAGGTTCATCTTGTTCAAATACAAACACTCCTCGCCGAGACATTCTGACAACAACTTTCCAACTTGGATTCGAAGGCAAAGTAACGAAGAATACTTATTCCTCTTGTGATGTCAAAATGAAAGGTTCATTATCAACTCGTTCATTTCTGTATAACATATAGTTAAAATTCACCAATGAAAACTGATATTGATCGACTTTGCATCCATGCACTAGATCAACCCAATTACACTTTAACAATATGTACTTCAACCCGTGTGTGTATACAACTTCAATGATGTCTACCAATTGACCATAGTAATAACCAGAATTGACAAATGGACAAATGATTCCATTGTTTTGTGTTGCTTGTTTGTCGTCAACATCTTTAATGAGAAATTGAAAACCATTAGCAACTATAAATTTATAATGATGAGCCGTTATAGATGGACCCTCAGCCAGTTGGATAAATTCTTCAGTTAGCGTGGGGTCCCCTAACTCCCTCAGCTTATGAACCTACATAATTAATAGAATTCAATAATGATATATGAAGAAATAAATTGGTGTAATACTTCACTCATAATGAAAATCAATTTATACGTACATAATCCTTGAACCAATCATGAAATGACGCATAATGAGACTGTTGAATTTGCAACTCAGTCGCACGATACATCTCTTCTTTTATCTCATTAATGTATTTTCTGTAAATGATAACGCAATGTTTAAATGATCAACTAATTCAAACAAAACATGTAAAAGGTAAACAATAAAAGTGATAAGATACTTACTACATTAATGGTGCAACTGATGGAGTATTGAACAAGATATATCAATGCGCTTGTATCCAATAGATGTTGTCCATATCATATGTGGTTCCTTCTCCAACTGGACCATCCTAAATCCGAGAGGGCTTATCTAATTTTTTTTCAACATCCGTAAGATATTCTGCACAAAAAGTAGTACACTCATCCATCAAATAACCATTGGCTATTGATACCTACGGACGAGCTCTATTGCATACAAATAGTTTCAATGTACTCAAATACTGCTCAATATGATACATCCACCTGAATTGCACTGGACCAGCAGCCATTACTTCATCAGTTAGGTGCACTGTCAAGTGGACCATAACATCGAAAAATGAGGGGGGAAATAGTTTCTCAAAGTGAAAAATCGTAAGTAAAATTCGGTCCTGTAAACTTTTTAAATCACTCATTCGTTGATTTCTTAAACAAAGCTATCTAAAAAAATTACTCATCTCAATCAACGGCTGAAAAACATTGAGGGATAAACAATCACAAATTGCGATTGGAATCAACTGCTGAAGTAGTATGTGATTGTCATGACTTTTCAACCATTGCAATGTCTTACTCATCAGATTCACACACTTTGAAATATTAGAAGAGTAACCATCAGGGACCTTGAGCATCTTCAAAATGGAAAGAAATGTCTCTTTCTCCTTTGTAGTAATCGTATACTATGTAGCAGGCATATATGCCTTGTTTCCCTTAGATAACTGTAAATGAAACTGTTTCCTTAAACCCATTTCTTCCAAATCACGGCGTGCATTAACATGGTCCTTTGATTTCCCATTGACACCTAAAATGGTCCACAATATGTTATCACAAACATTTTTTTCAATGTGCATGCCATCCAAATTATGCCTCAGCATGTTATTTTTCCAATACGGAAGATAATAAAAAATACTTTTCTTTTTCTAATTGTGACTGCGCTGCCTACCCGCATCTCGAATATTATGTACCGGAGGAGCCACAAATCCTGAATTTCATATACCGTGCGGATGTTTTCTTCCTCAATCTGCGATAACATTTCGACTCCTGTCATGATCTTTGGTGCTGGGTTGAACTCTCTAGAACCATCAAATGCCACTCTGTCCTTTCTGAACCCATGCTGAGGGGGGAGAAAACATCTATGACCCATGTATGCCCATTTTTTGGAATGCTTAAGCCATACAGATTTTTTACTTTTGTTGCAACAAGGGCAAGCAAAATCCCCTTTCGTACTCCAGCCTGATAAATTTTCATAAGCTGGGAAGTCATTGATTGTCCACAATAAAGCAACCTACAGTTTGAACATTTCATTCGTTTCACAGTCATAAGTCATCACACCATCGCCCCAAAATTCATTCAACTCATAAATCAATGGATGAAGGTAAACATCAATCTTATCCCCCGGACTTTTAGGTCCATCAATAAGAGTGGAAAGTAATATAAATTGTTGCTTCATACAAATCCACGGAGAAAGATTATACGGAACCAAAACCACGGTCCATGTGCTATGAGTTGCACCAACCATAGACTTGAATGGATTGAAACCATCTGCTGCCAATCCCAATCGGACATTACGAACATCTTTGGAAAATTCGAGATGTCTCTTATCAAAATCCTTCCATGCATGAGAGTCTTCCAGGTGGGTTAACATATCACTTTCATGAACTCTTTCTGCATTCCATCTCATTAAATTAGAAACTTTAGATGACATAAAAAATCCATTCAACCTTGGTTTAATGGGAAAGTAACGCATTTGCTTTACGACAATCGGTTTCCCCTGTACCACAATCTGACTTTGATGAGTTTGATTTCCCCTGTTCTCTTTCCACCTAGAAGCACCACAAACCGTAAAAATATTCAAATGGGCAGTTTCCTATATAAACAACATACAGTTGTCTGCACATGCATCTATGGTCTCATATGTAAAACCTAAGTTCTCTGTCAGCTTACGAGCATGGTAATACGACTCAGGAATCTTAGCGTCGACAGGAATATCCTTTTTCAATAACACCAACAGCTTGTCAAATGATGTGTCTGACCAATGATTCAAAGTCTTCAAATGCAACAACTCCACGATAAATGACAATTTATTGAAAAAAGTACATCCTGGATATAATTCTATTTTTTGCATCATCAATTGCTTCATAAAACCTCCTCGAATCACGATCTGCACCAGAGCGAAGATTTATCTCACTAGTCTCAAGATTCTGGATGTCAATGCCTTCAGGATCCAACCCACGTACCATTTTAGTAAGCATTTCATGCATTGGATCATTCATCCTTGCATCAACATCCATCTGAACTGTATCCGTATTTTCACAACGAACATATTCTTCTCCATGACTAGTCCAACTCTTATAATTTTTCAGAAATCCATTAAAGAATAGGTGCTCCCTCACAGTATCTCGTGTGAATTGATATCTGTTAGCACATTTTCTACATGGACAACTAATATAGTCACTTTCAAATCCTCTGGTGAAGTCAATAAACTGCATAATTTCATTGAAATACTATGTAGACGTTCGATTTGGAAGATCAATCTAACTATTATCCATAATAAGATCCCTATAACAAACATTTACATAAGACTTATTACATTTTCATTTTTTATATCAAATATATTTAAAATAAATACTTACTAATTGTTTGTGAACCATTTATAAAATAATAATGTAAGTGAAAGCCCATGTCATACCTAATTTCCCTACAAACCTGGAAGGGAGGGGAGCCGACGGCGGTGCTTTGAGGGAGAGGAGCGGTGGGGAGCCGGAGCCGGAGCTGGTTCGGCGAGGGAGGGGACGATGAAGGAGAGGACGGGTGGCGGTGGTGCGATGAGGGAGGGGATGAAGACGAATGGGTCGGGGGTTGGCGGGGTGCGGGGGGGGGGGGGGTGTTCGGGGTGCTGGGGGGAGGGACGAGGGGGAGGAGGGCCGAGGGAGGAGGTCGGAGGCCGGAGGGGCTGGAGGCCGAAGGCCAGAGGGCGGCCAGAGGGCTGCCAGAGGGCTCCCGAGGGCTCCCGAGGGCTTCCGGGCTGCCAGAGGTGGGTGGCGGGAGGCCGCAGGGCGGAGGGAGGAGGGCAGGCGGAGGGCAGCTGGGGAGGGAGGGGCCGACGGAGGGAGGTCGGAGGGCTGCCGGAGGTGGGTGGCGGGAGGCTTGAGGGCAGAGGGAGGCCGTAGGGTGGAGGGCGGCCGGAGCCGGAGGGCGGCTGGAGGAGGGCGATCGGAGGGCAGCCGGAGGGCGGCCGGAGGGCGGTGGGTGGCCGAAGGGTGGCCGGGCGAGGGCGGGGCCGGCGGAGTGTGGCCGGCCGGAGGGCGGCCGGATGAGGGCGGGGCCGGCGGAGGGCGGCCGGCCGGAGGGCTGGCCGGCGGAGGGCAGGGCTACAGAGGGCGGGCCAGCGGAGGGTGGGCCGGTGGAGGGCGGGGCTGCGAAGGCCGGGCCGGCAGAGGGCGGGGCGCTGGGGAGGGCGCGCGGTGGTGGGGCGGCGGGGAGGGCGCGCGGCGGGGGGGGGGGGGGGGTGGGGGGGGGAGGGAGGGGATCACGAGAGTGGAGAGGGGGGGGCGGGCGGAAGCCCCTTATTTTTTTAAGGAGACTTAGCGGCCGCCAATAGTGGTCGCTATAGGTAACAGGGCTCAAATGCCCATATTTCTAGTAGTGATATCAGTTTCATGAGTTGTTCAATCAAGAACTCTAGATTCACAACTTAATGATGAGAATTAATCATAAGGGCTAATTGTATTGTACACAGTTTTAAATTGTTCGAAAACCTTTTTTTGGTTTTATATGTTCATTTTGTTAACAATTAATAAATTTCAACAATTTTTAGCCTTATGTTTGGACTAGGGCCTATATTAAGGTAAAAGGATTCAACCAATACAATGTTTTTTGTTTTTTGGTGTTACGTAAATGTAACCCTTAATTTTCAAGGGTTACATAGTGGAAAACACCTATTATGTAAGGGCATGGTGTTTCTTCTAGTTGTTATGGAAAGGTAGCCCAATGTTTTCAAAGTCTATTTAAGTTTGAACTATGTTCTTCATAATAGTATGTTGGTATTTCTGAATGATTTATAAAGTTAACTCTCTAGTTCCTTATTTTATGTATGTGTAAGAGTATTTTTTCATTTCATGGTGTAATAGTCTCCTTGCTTGTGCCTAGGGGTAACTCCTATGTTCTAGAGGCTGCATAAGGGTAAAGAGAGAGCTGTATAAGGGTGTTCAAAATTTTAGTATCTTTTTAAGGGTAAAACTCATTACCCACACATGATTTACAGGATCTTAATATTGGTAAAACCATGTTACCCTTAAGCACTTCCCTTTTTGGGGAAAAAAGTGTTTTATCATATTTTCTCATTTTGTCCCCTCCAACATGCTCCAGTAAACCCTTTTGATGAATTTAAAATCATAAAATATTGAGGAATATATACCATTTTCTCATTTAGGTTTAAAACTCCTTTTATGGATGATATTAAACACTCTAAATTCAGGATACCTTTTAAATAAAAATTTAATGGTGAATTTAAGTTGTAGTTCTTCATGCTGCATACTAGTATGCGATTTGCCTTATTGAAAATATAAATACCCTTGCTTCAATATTAATTTGGATACCATCATGAGTTCAATCATATAAAAGTTACTTTATAAAAAATATTTAAATACCTTTTCATGTGATTCTAGATCTTATTCTGGTATCCTTGTGTGGAAAAATTTTCTCCCACTCTTCAACTGTTTGGTAAACTCTTTTACAGGAATATTTTCCATGTATCATTTCATGATATATTTTCGAATTAAACCCTCCTAAACTTTCTAAAAATTGATAAATAATTTTTTGATTGATAATAAACTATAATTAACCAATAAAAATAATAATTACGAAACCAAACATATTTATCATGAATTATTATAGAGAGATAGATTATTATCAAATGTGGTTATATAGTTATTCTTTAAGGAAGGAATTGATAACTCATGTGTTGTAATAACTTGATAATTTTTTATATTATCTTGGATTAATAGAATACTATATCATGTGGTGTTTTATTTATTTTTAGAAATAAAATTGTTGGGCTTGGTTCTAGGAATCCTTGAAGAGTTGATGGAACTAAGTAATACATTGATGATATTTAGGTGATGATCCATTGACACACCATGAAGTTATCAATGAATGAATTTGAGGTATGATGTTCATTAACATTTGAGGATCTTGTATTCATTTCTTTCCATGGTATGATTCATGTGTTGAAATGATTTTTTCTCTTCATTAATGGAGATTTCTTATTTCGATTTACAATTCCATCTTACCCATATACGATCCTTGTTGCATGAGATTTTTTAGGTTAGAATTTTCCATTCTTGATATAGATTCACTATATTTTAGTGATGCTAATATATATCTCATGATTCCATGATATGTTTCTTTTTCATACTATACCTTGTTGTGTATTAACTTTCCATGGAGTTTTGGTTCTTGGTACACGTGATATGTGACTGTCATAGTATGATTCCCCCTTAGAGGCAGAGAGTGCAAGATGTGAAATTATGATGATGGAGGATAATGTTTTCCTTATGGCTCATAAATAAACCAACGGATTTTGGATTGTTAGGAACATTCTAAAACTCGATTCCTTGTGGATTCCAAGTAGCATGTCAACTCTATGCCTTATGGATTCCGAGTATCAAGCCCACTCGATGCCTTTTGGAATCTACATGGCATGTTGATGAACTGAGGGATGGTTTATTATTGTTTTAGATGAATCTTGATCATCATTATGAAATGGATCCAAAGACAGTTCTATGGGTGGTTTGTGTCTAATTGTTTAGAACACAACCACTTTTTTCCTGATAATTTTTTATTATTCTTTTCATCACATTTATTACTATCATGGAACACACCTATTGTACATGTGTACACTAATTAAGGAAACAGTAGTGGTGTTCTACTAGATTCTGTTACTCACACCATCCACGATCATCTCAATGAAAAATTAGAATTCATATATAGGGATTAGGATAATGGAAAGTGTTATGTGGATGATGTATGAGCAGTGAATCATGGAGCTGGTTGCAAAATAGTATGGACTTCATTGGACTCCACAAGTTTTCATTTATTTATTTACCTATGTCACTTTTATACTATTGTTTGGATTACCACTAGAGGGAGATATTTATTACCTTTCTAAATTGTTTACCTATTTATTATTTAGTTCATTATTGATACTTTGATCTTTATATTATTTACTAAGTTATTTTAATTATTATTTGTTTTACGACATGATACTAAGGGCATAGTCTCCCCACATAAGAGCTTAGACCATCACTACTAGTCGGAAACCTATTTCGTACGGGGAGATGGGCATGAGGTCTTGTGTAACTTTTTTTCATACATAGTGGTTCGTTCCAATTAATTACAATGGTGAAAGGCACACCATGTATTATTTAAAAAAATGATTTTTTATATCTATAATTTTTAATAAAATGATTTATTAAAAAAATACGAGATTATAGATATAAAAAATATTTTTTTTCAAAGAAGACATGTCAGAACCCACTCCCCTCCAAAGGTATCCATCATGGAATGACAACGAGATAAGGTAGATAATGATGTCTGGAACCTGCCTTCAGTAGGCCATGAGTTGGAAACTATCAAAGAGTGTATACCATACACATAAATGAGAGGAATTACCCTCCAAGAAGAACAATTAATATTATATAAGATAGAAACACCGAATAAAATCATCGTATAATGTTAAAAAAATATCCCTATACATTCATGTAATTTCTTAAAATATGAAAAACTATAAGAAAACTATGATTAACAAAAGAAAAATCCCAAATAGTTGCCTCACTGGCTAAACAGCTCCTGGAAAACTCCATGAGTTTGTAATTTCCATCATGATCAACATCTAATTTTTTCATAAATGAAAAAAAATTTTACTTATATATTGGGTAATCATAATTGGAATTCACATTTGGATCCTCCCTATAACCTCTCTCACAAAATATTAAGAGAGAAAACTACGGACCAGTGAATAATTAGTGAAACTAACCTATAACCTAATGAGGTTTGATATGTTCTCAGGCTCACTATGGGTCTCTCACCAAGTATCACATACATGTAATAATATAATATAATAACTAATTTAAAAGTTAAGGTTACTCACAACCACTTCCACACTAGTTTATAACTCTACCCCAACATCACTTTTCCTGATCCATATCTCTAAATATAATCCATATGCATCAAAGATAAATGAATAATCACTTTCACATCATTCATCTCATAATATCCTAAACATAATCACCGTTATATAGTAATAGTGTAGTATTCTGGGAGCCATTACTACCTCTACACCATGTATTATATGATAATCCATTATAGATTGTACACAATTACCTATAGTTATCCTTATGATGCAATATCTAAAGATATATGTGTCCAAAAACAATGATAAGACATCACATCCGTCTTCCCAATTATATGGGAATGTAACCATTATGCATTCTCACACATAATAATACTAGGTGAAGAGAGTGGGGAAAGAGGGGGGGGGGGGGGTAATAAGCCATATTTTCCTAGCCCACCTAGATATTAGGGAGAACAACCTCCATATTTTATAGGGTGTTAGTCACCCAATCGAAATTGGTGGGGTTTCATGTGAAATAACAAATCAGATAGAATATATATATATATATATCTCTCTCTCTCAATAACCACACATTGACCAACAACCTGGAATTAATCTTGATAGAAACTATCATCACATAGAAAAATGACTATCAACGTGAAGGTCTAGACATCCTATAAGAACACAATCATTTCAAGAGATTATAAATTAATATTTCCATTACAGATTTGAAAAATATATTAATTATTGGCCATTAATTCTATGTCAACCACTGAGCTCTCAACATCATGGGTTAAGAATTTATTATTCATTATATTCCATTATCCTAGGTACTCTAGGACTTTTCCTAAGAAACCATAAAAGATGCATAAAACATGTGCATCTAGTTACATTAACCGTTGTGGAAAAGAATGAAGAAATTCGAAACCTAGACATTAAACATTTAAATAACATTCATAATAAGTAATCACCCTAACTTTATTTACAACTATCAATGGAAAAGAACAACTTTTACTCACTCCATTAGTATTTATGGCATCCCTAAAACTACTATGAATATCACCATCCATCCTTCCATCTCATGCATGAACTCTTTCTACATGCTTGGGAACCCATACCCATTTCTCACCAAACCATCAATCATCATAGGCTCACATCATTTTACATAGTGAAGATCACGTCTTTAGAAAATTTACATTTATTCAAGAAAAAAACAAAAATTTAAAAATATATGTAGGCCCCTTAACCAAAGTATCCAACCTTCTTATGAAAACTATCTCACTCATCCCCAATAAAATATATTTATCAAAAAACCAATTTATTACCAACATCAATTAACCAATACATTTATCACATGTTAAAACCATAGGAAAAAAAGGTATCAACTATTAATAGCTAAAAATTATTTATAAATTATTAAAGTATAACATCCATTTCAATAAATTATAATAAAGTAAAATTTTAATTTAACATGCATCATTGACTATTTTGGTCGTCAATTATTTTTATCATTATTTACTATATCTAATTTCAAAACATAAAAGACATGATAAACCATGGAAAAAAACAAAATATGGAACACCATGCGGTCATTATTACCAAAATCCAATTCATTCATTAATTAAATTTAATATTCATTATGGTAAATTACACTACTAACCAATGAGAAAAATCATGATAACATCACAATTTAACTTAAACATAGAAAATCAATGAGTCATATAACACAAGGTTTTCAACGTTCTTAGGATGAGAAGGGAACAATAGTGTAGATCTCAGATCACCATTCTCCCATAGGCAACCTAAATTCTCTATTGGATCCCAACTATGATTTTACCATAAACAGCAAAATAAATCCATGTTATTGAAGGAGATCAACCGTCATAGCATGTAAAGGTTAAAAAAATGAAAATGAAAAAAACTCGATAATTTTGTAGTTAGTTCCATTGAATAAAATTATATATAATTTATGGTTACCTATATTCATTTTTTTAATAAAAATAAACCTTTCATCACATATTAATTGTTCTTATTCATGATATATTATTTGATAATGTTCTAAGAGTGTATACACACTAAAAGATCAGAGAAATTTCCAGTAATTATGTGTTCCAAAATGTTCGATTAAAATATTCATAAATATATGTTCTATAGATGGATGATATCAGTTGATGGAATGAAAATGATATAGGATAATAGGTGTGGAGAATCATAGAACATTGATACACTTTATCATGGTGTTTTCCATTGGTAATTTCTAGTATCAGAGGTAATAAGAACATGAACTTACAGTAGGAAATCCACATTCATATGTGTCATTGGATGATCCTATATCAGGACGTTTATATTATCCCTTAGACATTAATATTATTACTAATGAATATTATTAGTCATTTAAATTGATTTATTCTTGAAAACTCTGACAATAAATGTTTTTGGGGAGGTAGGATATGTTGCATGCATCATAAGTAATATTTCATTAATGAATAACGTGAGATATGATTTTTGTGTTATGTTATTAATGGAATTTAATATATCATGACATTTTATAGATATTATGAAGTCCAAAAAAATCTATTCCCTTAGAGTTATCTAGTAGGGTTCATTTTCATAATTTCAAAGAAAGTGACATTAAGTACATAGGTTAATGACACCATCATGAAACGTAGTTGATTAGAGGTATCATGATAACAGGATTATATTACATGGTAAGTGTTAATGTGAGGTTTTATGTTATTGGGATGTTAACTTCATTATCTATGAATTTCATGGAGTGTTTTTAGACGTTAAACTTGGAATTCGGGTGACGCCGCCAAATGTCAATGAGAAAAAAGCAGAGTGTCACACACTGAGTGTATCTTAGTTAAATAATAATATGATTCATTATTTAACAAATTGAATGAATATTATTCCCATTATTGGTTTAATAATTTTTCATTTTTCAGTTTATTTCATTTCTTTCTTTAGAAGTTTTTCAATAGAATATTCTATGAGATGAACATTTAATAAATATTTATTCTTTATACAGTGAATAGAATATTTATTTATTTATCAGAAAATAATGTGGTGATATTTATTTTTTAAATAAATAGTCATTATTTATGTCATGAGAAATATTTTCTTGGAATGAATGACATAGTTTAATGGTACAGTGATAAATAATATATATTAAATATTATATGAATTAATTTTAAACAATTTAATCAAGAAATAATATTTAATTAATTTAATGATTTTTCAAATATATAGAAATAATTTGATTATTTTTATTATTTAAATGGGTATCTATAGTGATTAAAAAAATATTATCGATTCATGTGAAATTATTATTTTCTATTCCCATCACTATTTAAACCCAACTATAAAATTTCCAATCTTAACAGTTGCAGTTTTGTTGTTGTTTTTCACATCAACTCAAGGAGAATTCTCTCAATCCCTTGAAATAACATCTCCAAGAATTTTCTCAATAATGTAGATTGACCAACCACCCCCATCCCTCATGATTATAATGAGTTCAAGAAGAATCATTTTAAGAATAACTTCACATTATGATCATGGATGAATAACACAAGTGTTAGGATCTACCACATGAGCACTCAAAAATTCTTATGGAGATTAATGAATTTTCATCGATTGCTTCTAGAACCCAGCTAAAGTAAATATTACTGGATTCCTACCATGAAATGAAGATACTATGTAGAAATTGTTTTATATTCATCATATAATAAATAATCCATTACAAGGTAATTCCTAAACTTCTTAAATTAGTTGTAAATAATTATAAGATGATCCCATGTTATGTTCCATTATTTTCAAGTTAATTAATCTTTGATATAATTCCATTGGTCACAACATTATTCATCTATGTAAATAATGGATTAATTATTGATTATGACTAAAATTTGAGTTAGTCATGGCCTCACTAAACTTATGATATCAAGTGGTTTTAATGGGGTCACATTATTATTTATAATTATTTAGAGATTGTTGATTGATTAATGCATTTACTGTTAGTATTAAATCATGGTTTAATTTTTCTTTAATCAAAATCATGATGTATTATCTTCCTCCCCTTCATTCTCACTAACATAATCAATAAATAAATTAATTACAAATGAATTTTTTTAGAAGAAATCATTCATTGGTGTTAATGATTCAGGCCAGATGGAACAAGAGTACATGGTGTCAAACCCATTGGTACGCATCATGTACTTATTTTTAATTCACCAAGGAAACTCAAAAATTAAATTGGAATTAATTTAGAGTGTCTTAATTTAATAAAAGTGGTGTGTATTTAATACTCTATATATTTACCAGTATATCATGGCACATGGCTAACCAGACTACATGATGTGTAACTGGGGTCCATGAAATACAGTCCATTAGTCCCAAATGGACCATGTATTTTCTTACATGACCAACATTACTAGTAATTATAAAACTCGGAGACCAAATTGTGTGTATCCCATGTACATGTTGTGAAATCCATTAATTTCAATGGAAAGAGCACATTCCGAGTCCCTGTGCATGTGTCATGGATAGAAAAAGAGGATATATACATGAGCTTTAGTAGGCTATTACACACTGTGTATATTACCTACTTATGGAAAATTTAAAATTAATATATTATATAATTTAAAACATTTTAATATGTGTTGAATTTGACATTAAGTAAAATCCTATATCTTATTTAAGGGTTTTTATATAAATTAAATGTCTAAATATATTCAGTTTAATATTTTGAATTGTATATAATGTACAAGTTGTAGTAAAATGATTACATTAATGTTTATTAAAACATAAAACACAACGTCAATAACATGTGTTTAATTTTTCATTATATTTACTCATAAATTCCATAATATTACGTGATAATTTTTGTATACTACATGTCACATGAGTAAAAGTTATATGAAAATAACACAAGATTGGGCATTCAGATAGGTACTAGCTATGTTTCTAATGACGTATATGTTTTGTACATAGTCAATTTTAAATAAATATATTTAAAATTTATAACTTCATTATGGACGAGTATATCAAGAATGTTTAGATGAGAATTAGGATAAAATAGTCAATTATTGAAGGATAGAATTAATTGATTTGGGCATTATCTATATTAATTTATAATTATTGGGAATAAATTATGTTTAATAAATATGTATTCTATTTTATGTATGTGGTTTATCATGAAAATATAGAAAAACATTGTATGTGATAGTTTCGTTTAAATTTGTTATTAAATTATACTGATAGAATATAGATCATCACTCATCTCATTATGGAACGACCTATGTTCCCATGGTTTCCTTTTATTTAATCCCCATTAACTAATCATTTGGATCCCCTCACCTTCAAGTGAGTAATATATTATGTAATTGATAGAGCTCATAGGATAGTGTAGGTGGTTCTTTTTGTGGAGATGAGAATAAATGATCCCAAGAGATACAAGGGTAGACATGTGGAAAGTTGCAACATGAACCAAGCCATGGTTCAAGGTTTTTACCCTAGGTTAATGATTAGTTTACTATCCTCCAGAAAAAAATAACCATTAGGAAGAGATAATTATTATAAACTCTTATTATTTTAATTATTTCATGTTTCATGGTTATTTTTATTATGGATATTTTGTTGTGATCACGTCAATTAAGGAATTGACAAGAATGAAAGTTAGAACTAAAATAAATTATATTATGCATAAAATTAATCTAATACATTATTAATCAGTTATGAAAATCCCCCCAAAATTAAAAATTAAGTAAAAAATATTAAAATTAGTAAATTTATGAATAAAGATAAAAAATACCTCAATTATATATAGTAATTCATTGTAGTCTTCCACTACTTAAGTTAGAATCGAGTAATAGTTCAATGTTATTTAATGAAAAAATGATGGGGTGATTTTAGTAATTGGGGAAATATAACTTTGGTTTTGATAAAACATAAATTAGTTCACATGAACAATTTATTTCCAAAGTAGTACTGTGATGCAAGGGATGAAGAAATACAAATTTGGGGATATGAGGATTGGAGAGTCTAATTAATAGATCAAGGAATTTCATGTTAATGAAGTTAGAAATTTTATGAAAACGTTAAACCCTTCAACAAAATTCTTAGTCTAATTTATATATTATGATATGTGGAATATGGTCCCTTGATACTAAAATTTCCAAGATATGGGATGTTAGGGACCAATGGTGAGAGCTAATAGATTGCAATAAAATAGTGGGAGATTAACATATTTAATATTTTGTATCTAATTTTATGATATTAAGTACTGAGATTATTCATATTTTAGTAATAGAAATGATAATTAACATGAAATCAAACATATTACTGTGATCTGTACATGAGAGGGATTCCATTCCCTCTAGAACTAATTTACGATAATTATTCTACACCATGAAAAGAAATTATATGTTCTTGAAAACCCAATTCCTGAAGAACCTAGAAAAGAGGGAAGTTATGAAGATTTTTATCTCTAGGGAAAATATTTGTATGATGCCACATATATCCAATATTTCATTATATCTTCCATTTACAAGGATAATCTACATAAATATTAGTATATGGGTGTGTGTATCATGATATATCACCTTCATGATCTCTCTTAAGAGAAATCAAGACAAGAGAGATATGATATCTATAATGTACTATTCACATGAAAACTTGGATGATGAGTGCCAGTTAGGCCTTATGTAGTCAAGGTGAGTGGATATAAATTATTCTTATACATCATGGGATTTAAATCCCATTATGATCAATATATAGATCTCATACCTTCTATAGTACTGAAATCCTTCGTCAGTTTCATTATGGATTACAACATGAATATTGGTGAGAGGACTCTTTCAACACATTTTATTTTTATTTTCTATGTTGACAAGGGAATAGGGAATGAAAAATATACAGTCTTTATGGTGAATAAGAAAAGTAATGATAATGAAAATGGTCCCAAAACTCACTATAAGTCTAAACCTCTTGAGCATCATTTTTCCATGAAGAATATTATCAAAAGTCCTGAGAAGGAAAATAAAATATTTTATTTAGGTGGTAGGTTGGGCCATTGGAAGAGAATATACAAAAAAAATAAAGGGGAAGATAATGGTGTGTTCATTATCGAGTGTAGTATTTCAACATCTACACATTGGGTATTAGATATAGATTGTGGTGATCACATCTGTATCCAGATGCAAGAACCAAGTAGATTCCAATATATTTATAGGGGAGAGGTGGATCTTAAAGTAGCCAATGGTGAACAACTTTAGAACATGGATATGGGAAACTAACACCTTACATTTCCAACCGAAATGATTTTGGTTTTACAGAATTGTTATTTTTTGCCAATTTTTACTTAAAAATTCATCTATGTTTCATTCCATGGAATGTATGGATTGATTTTTAAATTTGGAAATAAGGAACACTTATTTTACAAAGACAACATTTGTTATTGTATAAAGAAACAAAATTAAGGCATTTATGTATTAAATTAAGATGAAAAAGTATTTGAAATTTATAATGAATCAAGTTCACATGAATCATATAACACCCAGCTGTGGTATCACCATAATGATCAAATAAAAAATAAGCATTTAAAAATGTTATATCAAGAGATATATTTATACTCATATGAGATAAACCCAAATAATAGATTTAATGCATTTTTTGAAGAAGAAATAACCAAACCACCATTTGGAGGATAGGGTGAAAGGGACACTATGATTCTAGGATTGTTACACATTTATTTGTGTGAACCTTTTCCAGTGGAAGAAAAAGGTGGATCTTCTTACTTCATAACTTTTACAGATTTCATGAAAAGTTATGGATATGTATACTTGATGTGGTATAAGTTCAAGGCCTTTGATAAATTCAAATAATTTAATAATTAAGTAAGGAATCAAATTGGTAAGAAGATAATAAACTTTAGATCTAATCAAGGCGGTGAATAACTTAACCAAGGGTTTATCAATTTTCTTTTGATGTTTTGGATTCCATCTAGCTCATTACACCTTATAAACATTGGTTGAATAATGTTAGTGAAAGAAGGAATCATAACATGATAGACATGATAAGGTTAATGGTGAATCATATAGATAGTCCATTACATTTTTAGGTACATCTAATAAAAAATATGACATACACACTAAATCTAGTACCAAATAAAGTATAAAATAGAATTCCCATCAAGTGAATGAGTGTAAAGAAACTTGTTCGGTTACATACACATGTATGGGGATGTGAGACATTTTTTAAGGACATGTTTGGATACAAACTAGAACCCTAAGGCAATAAAAGTTTATTTATAAGATATACCAAGGAAACCAAGTTATATTTAATGTATAACCCCTTAGGAATGAAAGTGAATATCGTTAGACAAGACATATTTCTTTAGTGGGAGCCCATATAAAGGATCACAGGACACCCTGAGAGGGGATGGATGAATCTGAGTGTAATTTTTTTTAATATGATGGATCTTGTTTCCACATTTTAAGTAACTCATTAAACCTATACGAGGTATATGATTAGAAATCATAAATTCACATGAAAGGAGATTACACACAAAAATTTTACATGGTTCACCACTAAGGGTTAAATCCAAGTAGCATATGCTGATGGTGTGTCAGTCATACCAAAATACATTATTATTTACTATTTTTATATTAAGAAAGTTTAAAATTGGTCACTCTATTCAAGGCACCCTGTCCTTACAAGAATTCAAGGATATCACACTGCGTCCCTTAGAACACTTCAATTGACCCCCCTTGCTCACTGCAGTAGGATGGATCTAGACTTAGCTTATCAACATGAATGTTTCTTCAATGGATTGGAATTAAATAATGAATCATAAACTATAAATGTATTCTCTATTGAATTCATGTTTCCCCTATATATATAATCCACTTTTTCATGCATTTTTTAGTTTGTAGATTTTTCCTCGATGAACTGACCTCCTTCCTCTGCAAACTGCACTACACCACAGACCGTGAGTGCATCCTCCACGTACTTCCCTATTATGAATACTAAGATATATTAAAATTTATAATTCCCTTATATACTTCATAACAATTTGATAAATGTACTATGAGAGATTCCTCCTCGAACCACACTCTCTTTTTCAGATTGTATTCTCCTCTCTAGACCACCACTCCTTAATTGGACTATTTTCTTCTTCCACAAACCACTTTATTCCTTCACAGAGTTTTATTCCCATGAAAAACTCTAGGATTTTCCAAATACTTCTAAAATTTATAATAATAATAAATAACCCTAAATAATTGATTAGCACTTTTTATATAGGAAAATAGAACTGAAAATATAACTGATTCGAGATTTCCCAAATCTTTGATTTGGTACAGCCTCACAGGGTACCGCTTCACAAAAAAACCATTTTCCCTTTACGATCCACGTAAAACCAATAATCTATTATGGAGGCTCATATCACCAAATAATTTCCACAAAAACGATCTCTCCCACATATTTCAGACCTTTCGTGAACCATTTTCCACCGGAAAACAGCTAGTCTTCACCGGAAACTGTTTTCTATTCCACAAATAGTTCTAGCTACGTGGTTTGTAGTTCACTTCCTTTGATGATTTTCTATGACATTCCACATACCAATGTTCCTGATCCATGAACTATTTCTAGAAAACTCATTCTATTCAGTATCTTTGTGGTTCATCTACTATAAAATCTTGCATAGAAAACATTCATTTTCCAAAAACAAACTACATATTTTGTGGCCCAAAAATTTGGAAAACACTCAGAAACTACACCACCTTCAATAATGATTTCAGCCTCAATTGTAAGACCACATTCCAATAAAAATAAATGGTCTTCCATGTATGGATTTAACACAAACACAAACCATACTTCATTATAATCAACGAATATCCTTGTGTTGAACACTATCCTCAAAGAAGGATAATTTGAGCATGATTCACTTTGATGAAGTTGATGATCAAGAGACACAATATTTGGTATTGGAAAAAATGAAATATGTCCCCATATAATATTTTATTCCTAATAGATATTGTTTTATAGTCACAAAATATAGTGACTGATTATTTGTTGATAATATTTAACCTCTCTCCTAAAATTAGTTAGTAGAGAGATCAAAAGATGCAAAATGGAAGGAAAACATTCATTTCTGGATTCTAAGTATCATTACCATGTTTTCGTTTTGGTCAATCTACCAGCTGATGTAAATCCTATTAGATAAAAAGTGGTATTCATGATAAAACTGATCATTGAAGTTAATGTACCTATAATTAAAGACTAGTTTCTATAAGATTTAAATAGTGGCAAGGAATTAACAATGATGAATACTATTCCATAGTTTCCATGTTTAAATGAATTATAATTATACATGATGTTTCTTCTTACCATGATTATGAAATTTGAAAGATTATTATCAAAATTTTATTCCATAATAGGAATCTTAAAGAAGATTTAATATTGAACAACTTTTTGACTCCAACTAATACAAAAAATGTTTTCAAGTTGTAGATATTCATTTATGGATTGAAAAAAGTATCCAGGTCATGGAATATTCATTTTTATGAAGATGTAAATGAATTTGGTTTCATTAATGAAAATGTTATTATTGTGTTTATAAGAGGTTTAGTGGTAGTTCCGTCATTAGTATACATTTATGACATATTAATTATTGGAAAGGACATACAAGTCATACATTCAATTACGGAGTGGTTAAATATATGATTCTCAATGATAGACTTAGGTGAAGCATCCAATATTCTAGGGATCATTATCATTTGTGATAGATCTGAGAGGCTTCTCAGAATATGTTAGGGTACAAACATTGACTGGATTATAAAGTGATTTAGAATAAAGTAATCCAATATTGGATTGGTTCTAGTGTCACATTGTATAAATATTTCCAAGAAAATGTTTCCTTAGGAAAAAGTGGAGAAATATATAATGAGTACAATATCATAATATTCTAAGATATGGTTAATCATGCATTCCATGTTATATATTTAGATTGATGTTTCCTATGAATTTAAAATTTTAGGAATATTTCAAGATAAACAATGTGAACACCATTAGTTTTATATTATATTTGTCTTTAAGTATCTAAGAAAAACTATGGATATGATCTTGTTCTATCTAGGAGATGAGGATCTATTTATAAGTGGTTATACTCATGCAAGATTTCAAACATATGAGAACAATATAATTGGCAGTCAGGTTTATTAATTAGTCTTAATGGAGGGTTTTTGAGATTGAATATTTCAAAATAGTGATTTTCATTGATTCTAAAATAGATTACTAATATATAGAGGCTTTTGATGTAGCTAATGAATCTAATTGGATACTCAGCATTGCTTATGATCTTGATGTGGTACCAAACAGTAAATTCCCGAACACATTATATTGTGATAGTAATCTAGTAGTTTCTCTTGAAAAAGAATCAAGGGAATATCAATTAAAAAAAATCACAAACTACGTATGTAACACCACTTGAGATATTTTTTTAGATGGATGATGTTCTTGTAATAAGAGTTTCCTTGGAAGAAATCACGGTGGTCCCCTTACCTAAAACCATATCTCAATTGATTCATGAGTCATATGTGAGCTAGCAGATTGCAGGTTATTATAGTAAGATATAGATAAAGTGGGAGATTGTTGGAGTTTTATCCCTAGAACCAACTTCTATGTTAATTATGGTTACCTTTATTCATTTTTTTTAATATTAATAATCCTTTTATCACATCATGATTATTCTTCTTCTTGACATAGTATGTCATAATGTCTTAAGAGAAGTTTCCATACTAAAAGGTTATACTTTTTCCCTACTCTATTGAGAGTCTAAGGGTTCCATTATAGTATTCTAAAATATTTATTCTATATTTAGATGGTATCATTTTACCAGACACAAATTATATAGGCTATCATGGTTGGAGACTCATAGAACCTTGAAGCAATTTCTCATTGTGTTCACCCTTGGTAATTTATGCTGTAGATGATTATGAGAACCTAACCCACTAGTTGAAAATATATATCTTTATGTTTAAATGGATGTTCCTATCTAAGAACATATCTATTGATCTATGAAATATAATAATATTATTATTAATGAATATCACTTGTTTCATAATTTGAAGTGTTGATAGAAACCATGATGAAATATGTTTGCGGTGAGGTAGGATACAATGGGATACATCATGAGTAATATTTAATTAATAAAAGAAGAAATCATTTTCTGCTTCTATTATTTAATAGATGTTTATATCTCAGGACTATAAATGTAAATTATACAGCCCAAATAAATCCATGGTTGTGGTGTTATGTGGGAAGGTTCAATTGCAGAATGTAAAATAATGATACATCAAGTAAATAGGTTGATGATACTAACATGAAACATGCCTTATTAGAGATATCATGATAAGGGGATTATATTAAACAATATGTTTCTTTATGAGGATGTATTTCAATTTGAAATTATGGTTACCTTGACATGATACTAGATAATAACCTTGGATTTTTTGTGGTACAACCTAATGCCACATATAAAGAGGCCAAAAGGGTCACATGCTATGTGTATCTAAAACAATAGTATATTAATAATAAAATTTATTATTTAACATGTTGAATAAATATTATTCTCTGACATGGTTTAATAATCATTTATCTTTTTCTTAATCACTTATATTCCATCACTAATTAGTCGAGAGAATAGTTTGTGAAAAAAATATTAAAAAATATTTAATTTATATTAAGTGAATATAATATTTATTTATTTATTATAAAATAAAGAAGTGATATTTATTTATTAAACAAAAAGTAATTATTGAATGCCTGATAAATATTGTGGAGAAATTACATACCGATATTAATAGTCTAGTGAAAAATAATACATATTAATTACTGTTTGAGTAAAATTTGAAAAACAATATTCGAGAAATAATATTTATTTAAATAAATGGGTTTTCACAAGTTAATAAATATTATTATTATTTTTATTGTAGAGAAGTAGCACTATAGGTATTAAATTTATAATAAGGGAACTAGTGAGATTCTTATTTTATAACCCAAAATTATTTAAAACAAATTATTTTATTACTAAACCAACATGTTTCTTTTTTTTTGTATCTGTGGGCAATGAATCTTGGATAATTATATCAAGACCTATAGAGAATCTCTCTAAACACACTCCATGGAATGGATAGAGATCATCTTCCCCCAACCCTCTAAATTATAGTGATTCATGAACAATCCTTTTGGAAGTGATTATCATTATGATCAGACATGAGTGACATATGTCAAGTCAAACACACAAGGAATAACGATAGCTAAACCTCACCCCCAATAGTCAAAAATGAAAAAACCCTTATAAAAAATGAACTTATGGAATAATCAAACACATTCCCACACAAGGGAAGAAATACGAATCTCATAATGATTAATAACTAACACAATGGAAATAACAAGAATCACATAGTGATAAATAACCTACACAAGGGGTAATCAAATCCATGGTAAATAAAGTCTTACCTTTATCATTAATAATTTTAAAACCAAAGAGCCAAAAAAAAAACATTAACATCAAAACATGTATCAAGATTGCAATACCTTTCATATTTCTCATAATTATATTCCAAGCAGAATTTGTAAAATAATGGAAATCATACAATATTTAAAAAATTTCAAAGCCACCCTCCCACAATGGTCTTATTCTTTGTAAGGAAAAATAAGGCACACAACCTTTATTTCCATCAAACCCATTTCTATAGATCCATTGAGTCATTTTTCATATGGGTTAAACCACACCCACACTTCAAATAACTGTTTGAAATATATTAAAGAATCCCTTTATAAATCACTTTGACTTCAACAACTCACTTAATGTAAAATATGACTTTAAAATATAATTTTGACTCATTGAAAACCAATATCAGATCAAGAACCAACAAAAATCATGAAAAATGTTTCAAAAATACCCTCAGGCATTTCAGAAAATCATAGTACTTCTGAATAATCAATTTAAAACATCACAACATGGAATTTAAATGAGAAACCAATTATGCCAAGCTCAAAACACAATGAAATGGGTTTTAAGGCATCAAAATGGTATAACATATAATCATAAGTTTAATAAAATGTAATTTATAAAGGATATGGAATCATTAAATTTCAAAATGAAACAATTTCATCGAAACACCTACTTGGAAGAAGTGAAAACCAATACAGAATTTGTCACCTTCCTCGATTAGCACACCCACGAGGATATAAAACACATTTACAAACCTTGGAAACCCAAAAATATCACCTTTATTGAATCCTAGAACACTAAAATATTCCAAAATATGTTTAAGGTTCATGAGGGAATGAAAATCGAAGAGAGGAGAGATAGGTAAATGATGGAAGGGAAAGACTAGAAGAAATAGAAAAACATCTCTTAGAAATTTCTAAGGATAAGGTAAAGATCAAAGGTGGCTGATTTTAGGGCTCCTCCAAGGGATCCCATGAGTCATTTGATAATAATAAGGGAGAAGAGGTGTGAAAAACCTATTAATTTAAAGAGTAAAAATGGTAATTTAAAAAAATTTAAACACTTGAGAAATATGAATGATTTGGTTACATAGTCTGTCAAACCATGAAACAAACTTATGTTGGACAATACCTAGTCTAAACACCCCTCACACGATTCAACCTGGGCACTACATAGTTAGAAAACCCATCCACCAACCATGCCATTAGGCACAGTCAAAAACTAGACCCTCCTTGTATGCTTTCCACACAATTTAACAAATATTGTGTAAGTCATGCGTCACTCCCAAGACACATGATGAAACACAAATGGATTATCCTATGGGATCAAATGGTTTGAAAATAAAATTTGATTTCTCTTGAAGAAAAGTTGTTCACAGTTCAAAATGAACTGAAGAGGATCCTCATGTTGGGAGGTCACATGGTTTCCCTCTAACTGCATCCCTTAACCATGTATATAAGGAAGCCAATTATAATTTCTATATGCCAAGATGAAACCCCCTGAAAAATAAAACTAAACCTCAACCATATAAAATAATTGAAAAAAAACAACATAGTGAATTGGGGGTGTCACAAACTACCCACCATGCTACATTTCTTCCCAGAAAGTCCACATACAAAAAGGGAAAGAGAACTTGGAAGATCTCAAAAGGACCTAACCAAAAGAAATATTCAACACAATCTAACAAAAAAAATATATCTTTAAAAACTATGAAATTTATCAACCGAAAGCATACCAAACATCTCCAAGTACAACTGAAACAAAAACATCAAACAAGTATTCATATAAAAACAAGAGACCTAAAATGGTATCCCTAACATTTATAATTCCTATAACATGGTGATACCTATGAATAACTACTATGAAATGTGTCCTCATACAACCACGAAACTAATGGAGAAACTCACTATCAAACTAAAATAACGTAAAAATACAGAGAGCCCACAAATATCCTCAAAATAATGTAATGAGACGTCATCTCAATTCATGATCCATATGTATAACCTATAGTCAATTACTAAATAACCTATCATGGAATATCCCAAAATGTCATAATCCAAAAACAATTTAGTATACCAACTCAAGCAGTAGAAAAAACACCCTAGTAACCAAATCATGCACTCAATACCATTCTCATGTCCAAATGATGATAACCAAAAAGTCTCAACATAGAAATAGGTGAAACTCGCTACTCTCATTAAAATATCAAAATAATAATAATTATAAATGATAAAGAACCCACATGAAACCATTAAAACATAGGCAACATAGTGAAAAACCTCAATATCCACTCACAAGGGTGGGGGATAATTCCACAAAAGAATCAAAGCATGCCACAAAAAGGCATTAAAAAATATCCATAAGAAACATCTATAATGAGGAAACATCCATAAGATTCTGAAAAAAACAATTAAAGTTCCAAATCAAAGATCACAAAAATCAAAGGAAAGGTACCAAAACAAAAAACCCATACTCAAAGTTTTAAACCTAATACCTATTCTAATAACCCATCTTACAAAACTTCTGATGATGAACCAAACATCCAAAATAGATGAATAAACTATGATATTTAAGATTGGAGGGATTATTATACCCTTCATACCCACCATAGAATTACAAGAGATATATTCTATTACAACTAGAAGAAACCTCTGGTAATATGTCTAGAAAATAGTATTTCTTCTCCATACTTTTTGGTTTATACTTATTTCCCATTTGATGGAACTAAGGCATCACCCACACTAGCTGCCTAGACTATTCAATTTCTATTAGAATAGCCTCATTTAAAACCTCTTGAAAATAAGATTTACCCGACACAAGTATAGCTAAACCAATATCTTTGTGAAGGGGAACTGTGAAGAAATGAACTTTATCAGAACTGTTAATAACCATATTTGGAGAAAAGAAGACCAATTTAAAAAATTGATTAATGTACTTCTTCACTAAGCAGTCACCCAGATGAAAGCCCGTGAGACTATGAAATTTCTCACCTTTCTATACCTCAAAAAATAACTATTATAAAAAACTCAATCTTTAAAATATTTTAAGAAATACTTTCATGGAGTTGGGGATGTACCATAGACACCCGCCAAAATTAATTGAATATTACAAGAAAAATCTCAATATCTCTCATCCATGATGTTCTATGAGTTATGAGAGAATTTATGGTCATATAAATCTATTCAAACCACATCACCACTTATAATTTCCCCTAATAATCAATGAAACATGGAATATACATATTCAATAAGTCTAAAATGGGGTTCGATCTCACAGATGTTTCCACACCACCACTTCACATGGAGTCTAGGTCCACCGGAACTGGAGAAACCTTTTCAATCATTTTGGGAGAAAAATATAAAAAAATACAAGAACAACATAAATTCATTCCTCAAAAAATAAAAAAAATAAAAATTCCACAAATTTGAGGAATCTTAGAAAAAATCACAAAACCTAAAATAAGGAACAAAATTTTACACTAAAAGTATATTTATTTTGAAACAACCATTTCCACCAAATAATTTTTATATAATATTATAAAAATTTATCACAAAAATACCAATAAAACAAAAATTATAAAATTAAACAACTTAATTAGAACACAAACACATTCCACCAATAAGAAAATCCATAATAAAATTATTTTGAAAATCCCACCTCATTTAAAAACAAATCATAAAAAGAGTTCTCATTAAAATTAATTTCCATATTTGAAAACAATTTAAAAAAAATTTCAAAAGAAAATATCATTTTGATATCAAATCCCTTTTAAAACACCCTATTTTTAAATAATTTACATTATAGAATTCTGAAGGAAGAAATTTTGAAACATCCAATTTTCCAAATACTATGAGAAAAAAAAACTATTTTATAAAATAATTTGTATAACTAAGGGAATTCACTCTACATATTTATTCAAAGAATAATTTTTTTAAAATAAGTTTTTTACAAAACCCATAATTTTACAAAAATGTGTTTTAAAACCATGCTCACTCAAGGCACCACATAACCATTCAAATAACCTTCACAAAAATAACATAAATATTCCGCTTTAAATCACTCATAAATGAACCTCATATTTGTAAAAATGACTTTGGAAAAATTATGGAATCATGAGGAGTAAAAAAAAATATCCAATGAAGAAAAAGTTATGTTCAAATCTATTTTCCACGTGGATTGGGAAAACATGCTTGAACCGTGAAACACACTCTGTAAAAGAGGCAGACCCAACCATAAAGGTACAACATATTTTCCCAAGCCCTGCATTCTAACTGTTCGACTTAGTTGCTCTTTCATTTATATCCCAAAACCAAAGAACAACCCCCAATAAATCTTACAAACTTGATGGGGATAACAAAAAATAAATTCAAATAAAAATACATTGCAACAACTAAAAAATATTAAATTACTAATTCAAAACCTAATCTTTTCCTTGCCGCTTGAGGCTCAGGAAAGGAAAGAGATAGCTGGACTCTCCTCTTCATTACCTATCATGCTTTGAAAACCATAGTCTCCACTACACCATGACAACCAAAAAAAACAGGGGTATGTCATGAATAATGGCTTTTAATTAAGGAAATCCAAAACCTGCTATGATACCCTTTCTAATGAACTAAACTGGGCTTCCATCTGACCAAGCACCCAACACGACTAGCCAGAAGCCCCAAAGGGAATTTCCGATCCCCATGGGCTGGGAGCTATCATCTTGTTATCATACAAACCCGTTTGGGAATTACTTTTACCCAAAAAGAGATTATAGGTAGAAGAATAAATACATAGATAAATTAATGAAGCATTCTAAAAAGGTCATAAACAACTAGACTAATTCAAACCATTTGAATAAATATAAATAAAAACACTATCCATAAATTAGAGGATACAAAAAATGAATAATAAATACGACACCAACCAAATATAATACAACTAAAAATTATGTCAAGAAGAGCTTGAGACTATATACATGAAACCATTATTTGCTCACCACCACCCAACTCACCCCACATCAGCCACAAATAATGAATAACAGGACGAATTGGAAACCTAAAACCAAGAACATATAGTCATAATCTAAAAATCTAAATAGATCACCATAACCCACCAAATCTATACAACATGTTTCTCAAGGAAATTAATAAATTCTAGTTTGGAAATAAACTAGAAGGTATACTTTTTCATATATAATATATTTATTGAAAAAATAAATATAATAATTTTATTTCTAATTTTTTCCTTGTTTCCCAAAACCGAATATAATGATTTGAAAACATCCCTATTAGCCTAATATTTTTCAAATCAACACAACCCTTCACATTTCTAAAAAACCAATTATTTAAATTGAGAATGGTTACTATAAATCTCTAACCGACTGATTCTATCTCAAAACCAAAACTACGATTTTGAAATCCAATTTATGAAATAAATATGAGTATTTAATTTAAAAAAATTAATAAAGAACATAAAAACTCTTTTTTCTAATTTAAATGACTCATCACACACACAGTTCAACCACAATAAAACAACCACCATCCCTTGCATAAGGCATATATCAAATATAAACAAGAATGAGTTCAATATCAATTAATATAGGGGAAATGACACAAATGAACACTATATAAAAATAACCACGATCAATAACAAACCAATTAATTGAATTTTTCATGGGAACTACCATAGGGTATCCTAACATGAAAATAACTTAGATATATAAGGGAATACCAACCTATGATCCAGCCACCGTCATTCACTGATAATTAACCCAAGTAATCCAAATAGCCCAAAAAACATCATTATAATAAAAGAACCTCCCATACATTGTTCCTATCATGAACGGTGGGCCACTATTGGCATGCATACCAACATTCATAATATTCAAGATCACCCACTTAGTATTGGGTTCCCATGAAAAAAAAGGTAGTGACGCAACGGAACATGCAATCCAAGTGTAGCACACAAGGTGCAACTATTCACAACCCTCAACTATGAAACCAAAAAATGAACATGACCATATAAAAAATGAAACCACAACATAATAAAGCACATTCCCTGACATGAGGGGAAACAAGAATATCTTAGGGATTGATAACCCACATAAGGTAAACGTAAAGAATCGCATGGTGATAAAAACCCCATGAAATGGGTAATAAAATAAAGGGGAAATCATAGGGGTCCTATCATGTTACCCATTTTTTAAAAAAATTAATAAAATGGGTCATTAACACTGAAAAAAAGATCAAGAATCCAACCCTTTAACTTTTAATAAAATTTCTTTCCCAACACTCTTTTGGAAAATAATGGAAATAACACACCAATTAAAAACATTTTGAAAACACCATCCTACATGGGTTTTCTTCATTGAAATACAAAACAAGGACTAGGACTTTTAGTTCCATCAAACATATTTCAAAATCTCAATTAAGGAATTTTTTAGAAGGGGTAACAACACTCACATTTTGAATCACAATTTTATTTCCATTAAATGACCCATTTATAAGTCAATTTGTGGTCACCATCTCACATTACATAATATACCCGTTTAAAATATATTTTCCACTCATTGAAAAGAACAACTATAATAATTCTAATTGCACATCATGAAAACCATTTCAATTATCCCAATATACATTTCAAAAAATCTTAGCACATCAAAATACTCTATTTTAAACATGAAAACATGGAACTTCAATGAGAATGAATTTCTTCTAAGATCAATACAAAATGAAATTGTTTTTAAAACTTCATAAGGGTGTCACTTATAATCATTTTTTTAATAAAAAGTAAATTAGAAAGAATAAGAAATATTTTAATTCTAAAATGACACAATTAAATAGAAACAACTACTTAGATAGAGCCTAAATCTATATAAAACTCGATTCCTTCAAAAGAGATCATAACCATGGGGATATTAATAGTGTATAAAAACCCTATATACCAAAAATCCCAACAATAGATCTAGTCCTACCCCTAAAATTGGCCATAAAATTTTTATAGTTCATGGGGAAAACCAAATGCACTAGAAGAGAGATATGTAATGGAAGAAGAGGGAAAGAGGGGAATAAATGCAACAAAACCACTTGGAAATAACCAAATAGAATGAAAGTATTAGAGATGGAGGAGTTTGGATCTTCTCTAGGGTATCTCAAGAGTTAGCTAATGTTGATGGGGAAGAAGTGGTAAAAATAGAAAATTACATAAAATTAAACATTTTGGAAAGCCATATGGTTTTCCAAACTATGTGCCAACTGTGCGTTGGACACTAACTCAGATAGAAACAAATTTCATGGTTCACCTTGTAAACAGAAAAGTTTGAAAAATAATTTTATAACTGTGAAATTTGGTATAATCAAAAGCTAGAGCCACATCACAAGATTCCCAAATAGTCTTCCAAACAGTGAGAATGTTGTGTGCGACACACCAGTCACAACAAAGAACATGATCAATTTCTCCAAGGGTTCACACAATTTGGACTTAACCATGTGAATTCCGTACTAAAAAGACATGAATAATTCAAAATGAAATTAATAGGATCCTCCCAAAGGGAGGAAACACACATTCCCTCTGACCATGAATCTTAACTATGCATAGAAGGAAACCTCTGAGAATTTCTAATTTCCAAGACAAAAATCCATGGAAACTCAAACAGAACCTCGTCCACATAAAATAATATCAAATAAACAACATAATGACATGGGGGTGTCAAAAACACCCCTCAATTAAACTCCCGCAAAAAATTAACACTCAAAAATAAGGTCAAGATAAATTGGAAGATCCCAAGAGGACCTAATTAAATGTACCAGTCAACACCATTAATCCTCAAATCCATAAACTAATATCCATAGTAATAATTAAAATTATTAACCACAAGGTTATAAAAAGTATTCAATAATATATGAAATAAGAAATTGTTGAGATGAATGTTCTACTTTCAACACATTCTAATATTTATTTTGATAATTAGAACATACTTTCTTAATTCAAATGTTTTACTAAATTTATGAATTTTAATGGTTTTAGAATATTTATGTAGAATACATATATTTAATAGATGTTGAGACCTTTTTTTAATTTTGAAATATATATTTAATTAGATGTAAAAACATTCTAATAGGAAGATAAAAATTTTCTAATTGGATGATTGAAACATTATAAATGAATGATAAAAAATTTATAATTAGATTATTACAATATTTATAAATGGATGAACTATGTTTACTGTAACAAATTGATAACTTAACATCATAATGATGCTTTTTTCATAATGACCATCAGATAAAATATGTACTGAACATCCATTTGAAGAAGGAGTTCATCCCAACCATTTCAATGAACACCAAGAATCAAAAAAATATGACCACTAGAGCATTGCCTATAAGAGGAGGTGCATTAAAGTAAAAGGAATTCGACACTATTTGATGTCAATCTATCTGATGTTTAAAAAATTGTAACATATTATTACGAGATCTTTTTAAATCATTAAAGAGTATTAAATATAAGGAATGCAAGTGATGATTGTAAAATCATTAGATCATTTTTCTTTTGTAATAATTCTGTTTGATATGGTTTGATTGAGGTATTTTGTGGATAAGAACATAAATCATAATCTTATCTTCTAATCAAGGGTTCACATGGATAGGGAAAGATAATTACTGTTGAATAACTATAAAGAAATGCATTATCAAACAACTGAGATACCATGAGGGAAAATCATACTAAAAAAATCACTTTTAAACCCATGCAATGAAAACCGACCAAAAACAACCACAAAATAATGACATGATATCTCATTTTGTGTCACAATACACATGGAACACATATGGTGAATAATTGTTTCCCACTCATAAGGTACATCCCAAAATGGTATAATCCTTATACCGGTTAGTATATAAACTCAACTAGTAGATCAAACACCCTAGTTTCCCAATCATTCACCCAATCCCTTTCTCATGTCCTACAAATGAGCTCCATAGTGGATCAATAGAAGATTTATAAAAACCCACCACTATTGATAAATTTTCCCGCAAACAATAGGACTTAATTAAATGACACCCACAACTGACCAAAACAAGAGAGGAAACCTAGAGAACAACCTTAAAATCCATCCAGATGGGGGAGGGGGGATTTTTCCACAAATGAAACAAAACATGTAATAAAATGAAATTAAAAAAAATCTATAAGAAACATATCCAATGGGTAACCATCCAAAATATTCATATAACAATATCCAAAGCTCTAAACCCAATATAAATACCATTTAATGAAATTTTCCAATATTAATAACCCATACTTAGAGTATTAAACATAAGAATGATTATAAAATATGATCATACAAAACTTCTATACCTGGAAAAAATCACTGCAATAGAGGAAATCCCTAGGAGACTTAAAAAATAAGGGCTTAGTGTTCCCTAGAACCCCGACACTGGAAGTACATTAGATAACTCCTCTTCTGATGAGAAGGACCATCTATTTCTAGTTCTAGATCATTCTATATTTTCTCTTTACTTTCTGGGTTATCCCTTCACCCATTTGCTAGAAATAAGGCATCAACCTCTAGTGAATACCAATATTGATCATATTCTAGTTGAATGGCCTTATTTATATCCTCTTAAAAACATGTCAGACTAACTAAAAATTAATTTTTTTAATCAATTTTTTTAAAAAAAAGTGGAAAACCATAACAGTATAGTCAAGTTATGTTAAACACAGTAAAAAATGATGAAATTGTTAAAAAAATATTGAATTTATTATAGTATCTTTCCTTATATAGCCTCGAATAAAGATAATTTACTTTTATGTCTAGGTCATCTTGTAGTAAATATTCAAAATAGGTATCCAGCATGTCCCATGTTTGAATGTATTCTTTTTCATTAATAATTTTCTCATTGAATCCATACGCTAATATTTTTTTCATGATTATTGATCAATTCCCATTGTACCTCATTAGTTTTGACACATAGTTATCTTTCCAGGATTCTATCCACCTAATACTTAGAGGCCTTGATCTGGATTGGATTGCATTGCAATTCAACAATAGAATGTAATATATGAACTGGATGTTTTATGTTTCCTTTTCCATCCCCTACTTCTTTAGTCCCCTCCACCATTCCATCTATACCACCATTCCATATTATATGATCATCAACCTTTCCATTTTATGGGGGCATTCTCTTCTTGCTTTCCAAAACATGGACTGAAAAATCACCATTCTTCACCTTAGATCATTGACCAAGCCCTATTTACATCAGCTTTAGTAGCTGAGAGTAATCATTATGAACTTTAGTTATTTTCCATTTAACAAAAATTCATCCCCTAAAATATTTGTTCCCTTTCCTCCCATTATTATTCCTTACACTATATTGTCCTCTATCACATATTCCATCCAAACTGTCAACTATGAGTTGACTAGATATCTATTCATCATAATAAACCTTAGAAATATCTTGATCTCCTCTAGGATTTTCAACTGGTGAATTTGAGTGCATACCCACACCATTCTAATTATCCTAATTCAGGAATGAATATTTAGCTCGAGCTAAATCTCTATCCTACAAACCCGGATCTTCCTCAACTAGCCCTGCAAAATAGTTGATCAGATATATACCAGGGATTCTACTATGTGGACTCTGCTTCCCCCCTACGAAGTCTGAAGGACTATCTCATGTCTCTTATCACCTTTTGAGGAACATTTAGAAACCTCAAAAACATTATATTTACGAGTGAATCCATTATCAAAGAATATATCCTTTGAGTCAGGTTCCACAGAAGCTGATGCACACAGCTCCTCAACTTCTCATAATTCAGATTTGTCATGAATTTACCAACTAGAACCCATGTCCTATTTTAGATTTGAAAAAACATTCACCACATTAGGATTATGAACCTCCGTGATGGCCTCATAATGTTTGGATTAATCCTGTGCTAGCCCAGCCTGTATCTCCGCGGGGTTCTCAATACCCATTCTTGCCTCTTTTGGTATGACATCAGAATGCTTCTTCTACTAAGTCCTTGTCAGAACCTAGATCTTCATTTCAGGTACGGATCTTGTTTTTTGGTGTTTTGGAGTAAAAGGGGAGAATTTGGATAATTTAGAAGTACACGTCATGTACCCTGTTACCGCATACAGTCATATCTTGGGAATGTAGTAGCTGAGACATGGTCGTGTAATGACATGGCATGGGAACTTAAGGCAGGATATAGTAAATACCGATACACAAAGTGTATATTTAAACAACACACCTTGTATTTTTATTTTTAATTGATAAAGTGGACTGGGGTCACGTCTAATCCCTAGATACATATTCTTCTAACCTATTTTCATCCAACAGTGACCTAGATTGATGATTCTTCTATAAGCCACCAATCTATCATCCATTCTCTGAATCAAACTCCAATGGGTAAGCTGGATTTGCCTCGGTGAGTTCTTCCTTATTTCAGAGCCTGTCCTCATGATTTCTTCCCTCTCTCGAGTTATGTGAGGTTTAACATTTTAATTTTATTAGATATTTGTCATTATAGGCCAATTCAAGGGCCGATGTCAGATTATATTGATCATACATCATCGAGGTAGGTGGTTTTTTTCCTTTAGTTGTTTGTCATTGAGTTTTATATGCCAAAGTTATGATTACCCATGTTTTGGGTATTTCAGGATAAGGAAATTGAATCTTGTTTTATCTTCCTTATATTGATTGTTGGATTAAGGGTTGATTTATGTGATAATATGTAGAATTAAATGTTTAAAGAACACCCCATGGGTTCTTTTCCATTTTTGAATGATTAGGGTCATTTGGTCCAGGTTACCTATGCGGCAGACCTTGTTTTGTTTCCATTTGTGATAGGATGGAACTGATTGCCTTTCTCTACTAGTTAAATACTTTTGATATGCATTGTAATTGATTATCCATGTAGTATTTGATATTTTGCTGGGATTATTGATATCATTTATGCAAAATTAAATTGCACATGGTTGTGATAACCTGGTGTAGTTATACTACAAGGGGGAATTTACATTGAGTGCTTCCTCAGAGTGTCTATTATATTTCATGCTACGAGACCACGAGGGGGGGTGACAGTTATATCTCCATCAGAGTGTTTGTAGTTTAAATTATGATTCCACATGGTGAATTGATGTTGAGTTCATCCCCAGAGAGTCTATTGTTCTCAGAAATAACGTAGGGGGAATTAACAGCGAGTGGTTCCTCAGAGTGTCTTTAAATTTTTATTACATTACATGGACATAAGGGTTAGAATGTGTGAGCTTGCAAGAGAGTTAATATAAATATTGAATGTTTACAAAGTGTCTACCAAACTAAAGAATAATCTTGGATGCAGTACGATTAGTTAGTCTTCTGAGATACCTATTTGTGATACTTTATTAAAATATGAACATTAAATTCTAATTGATGTAAATGAAAACTATAGGATTTGGTTAATTTTTTGTAATCCCAGTTTCTTTACTACATTTCAATTATTACCTATTATATATACTCACTAACAGTTATGAATAGATATTGTGGAGGATGCCTATTGGGATTCATCTCACACCCTATTTGGATCATGCTTTGGACTAAAATAGATTATATGGTTGCAGGTGAAGATAAGGGAAATCACCCTTCTTCCTCATGTACTTGATTATTATAGAGCTAGAGAGCATGGGACCAAGATGAGGCTTACAATGCTGTTGGTGTTTATTTCTTCTTTTTTACTTTGGTTCAGTACTATATTCCAAGCATTGTGAATTTTTTGGCTGCTTTCCTAGACATATGTTACATGAATAATTTATTTATGTGCTTCAGTTGTTTACTTACATTCATTCTTCCTATGTTTACTTATTGTATGTTATTTTTGCTTCTTCTACTATTTATTATTTTTAGTCCACTATGCATACTCTTCCAATGAGGTAATAGTTTCCCCATTATCACACCCAAGGCCCTCGCTGCTAGTTGGTAGCCTTTATAATCTAGGGAAATTCACTTGAGGTCTTTTGACCAACTGGGTACGAGGCACCTTTGGGCTGAACACAGAACTGGGACGTTACAATGTTGTATCAACTGAGGTTCTTTTCTAATTTTTCTTACTGTTTGGATCATATGGATAGGTATAGGAAGGACTTTTTAGTTTGTAATATGTTGTGCCTGGGAGTAGATAACCCGTGTATAGGGAAAATCCAATTTACCTTGATTATTGAAATTTTTATGGTTTTTTATTTATTACAGTTGATTTGATTTCACCATTGGGTGATACACATGTTTGTGCTATTATCATTTATATCATTGAGGTCCTATTTTTTTTCTACCTGATAAGATGGGGGTATTACATCTCATGCATCATATAAGCATTTGATAGGGATCAAAAGTCATGCATTATTATCATGCAATTTAGAGTGAATTACTGATTTCATTATATTAATATAGTTGTTGTGATAAATATTCATGTTGTTATGATAGATTCCTTGATATAATACCAAAAATTTTTATATTGTATTTGAAAATGTAAAGTGTCATTTGATTGGGCATTAGACTTTTGTGGCTGAGTTGTTAGGGGCCCTCATGGATCAGAATTTGGTGGATCATGTGAATGATTTCACTGTTATACTTTGTGATATATATGATTATGATGTCATGCATTGATTCGTGGGGAGTATGGGCCTCAACAGATTGGAATTTGGAACTTTAATGTTTATTTCTATGCTTTTATGGGGTTCTTGTAACACCCCAAAAAATTTATAGTGTGTTATTTCTTCAAAATAATACAACAACGTGCACTACACGCAACACCGAGTTCAAGCACACCATGAATTACCAAACAAGCCATTCAAAAGAGGTTATGAATAGTATTAACCAAATTTTAAACATTATATAATCCTTATAATTTTAGAATCCATATTATGAGTTTCTTAGACATAATGTAAGAAACAATTCATTTTCAGTATTGCACTTTTACCAACTTCTAATAGTGAACCCTTTTTAAATAAAATATTTTAAACTTTTTGACTAAATGGGGAAATCAAAAAAAATTAAAATGAAACATCCCAAACATCCATGGTACTCTCTCCTTTGAATAATACAGTAGCGTGTGTTGTACGCAACTTCGAGTTCTAACACACACCACAACCAATCAAACTAACCGTTATGAATAGTAATACCTACTTTTTGAAATTATATATATTTTATATTTCAAAATGGAATTAATTTATGGATTTGGAATATCGAATTTAGCCTAAGGTGAAATTTTGGTACTTTTCGGATAACTTTCATATTTTGATGAATAGTGAAAATTACTAAATTTTAATTAAAAACAACTTTTTTAATCAAAATAATTAATAGTGATAAATTATGAATTTTAGTGGTTTTAAAGTATATTTAGAATATATTTTTACCATTTAATATAATGTTGGTCATTGGACATAATTTTACAATTAAACCGAACATAAACAAGTGTCAATCTTTTGATAGTTATTATCTCTTAAAAACACGCTTTTTGTTTTGACAGCGGGAATTAATTTTAAATTAATTTATACCACTTCTGTGTTTTGAATTTATAAAAATGGATTCCATATATTGAAACATGATGTTCAAATTGTGTAAATAGGTAACTTTTATTTTTAGACATTTTGAATAATTACTTCGGTAAATATTTTATTTACCATGGTTAAGGGTAAATCCGGTAAATAAGGGTTACATAATAATATTATAATAATACTAAATTACCCTAAAACGTTTCCTAGACTTATTTGTTGATACATGTTCGACCATAGACATCTTTGGGTCGATTTTGGGACCCCTTGGAGCCACTTGTAGGTGATAGGGACACTTTATTTTAATTAAGTTAAAATAAGTACAAAAATGACATAAGTCTATAACTTTTAGAAAAATAATTTTTACATAGGGTTATATATGTTGGATTTTTGACTATAAATATTAATTAGAAAGATAAAAATATTTCCTACATGATGATATTTTATTTATAATTTTTATAGATTATATAATTTAATTTATTTATGACACAATAATGATGCAGTAATTACTATAATAGTGAAAAATTAAAATAATTGATATTATAAATACCCAAATAAATATAATTTGAGACTTTTAATGAATTAAAATAATTTTCTAGGATACTATGTCATATTAGGATTGATTAAATTAAATTTTTTTGAAGTAATCATTCTATTATGAGTTTCACAAAAATCAACTATTGAATAGTGTCAAAATTGACATAAAAGAGTTTTTAAAACAAATATTATATTATTAATTGATATTAAATACCTAAAATTCTAAGGTTCGGCCATGCGACTTATATCATGATAGGTGTATCATTAATGGACCACCTGGGGGTCTCTTGGATGTATATAGTAAGTTTATTAACCATATTATATAAAAATACAAAGAGACATTGTAAAAGTGAAACTAATTAACTAAGAGTTAATACTTAAAGATAAGGATAATATAAGTACCCAAACCTGTCTAAATTCTATTGGTTGAGTGTTTTTCGACCCATACCCACCTTAAAATTTAAATAATAAACTTTGGAGCCATTAGAAACCGAATATAAATTTATTATAAATTAATATTTATAGCTTTTCCAAAGGTGCCCCTCACCCCTCTTATAAAAGGGTACTCCTCCTCATTTTTCACACCTTCAAAACCTTTTGGTTCGGCAAAACTCTGCCCAAATACTCTCCCAACTTCCCTCACTAAAACCTAGAGGAATTAGTTTGATCATAAAGCCAACCTAAGGATCCCTTTTGATCAAATCAAAAGGAAGAACCCGAAGAAGAGGTAATGATTTCACCACCCTTTTCCAAGTTCATTTCTTCTTCCACTTCTTCTTCCTTTGTTGTTACCATTATAAAATAATAACTCCAATATCATATATATACTTTGATGTTATTATAAATATGGTACAACCATATTCAGTATTCTATCCACCCTTTGAATAACATGTCACCATACGTGCGTACGTACGGCTTACCTTCTCCACGTCGTGGTGTAATTGTTATTCAATATATTATTATTTGGATGGGTATAATAATGATATGTAACTCATGTAAATAATAAATATAACATGTTAATGATTCTGTATATATGATATATCATCCATTTATATATTATTTTAAAAGAATGATATTGTCGCTCGTGCGTACGTACGGACTACCGTCTCCACGAACGCGATAAGATTCATTTTCCATCGTATCCATTCAAGTATAATTATCATTTGATGATTTAAAAATGATGTTTAAGGACTTGATATCATTATGGATATGAATAATATACAACCTATCCATTATAAACATGTCTTATGTAACAAAACATATAAAAGAAAACAAGTAAGTTAACACCCAAAACAACGATAATACTAAGATATTATTATCAAATCAATATTAAAAGATCTTATATGATATCATATTAATGTATATGATTCTTGTATAATTTAATAAAAATTATTTCACTATTATACAGGAGGTTAACCTACCCCAACAAAGGAAAAGTACAAGGTAAGGGTTTATTTCACAATCTCTTCATTATCCGAGGTTGTTTATACGTAATAATCTACTGGGATCTCTTTATCATCCACATCCATGTTTCTTAAAAATGTATTTCAAAACATTTTTACTATTTACAAGAATATGGGTTAAAGTCATTTATACACTTGTTTGACTTTTTATAAGAGGTTTATAAAGGAATTTTTCTGTCATTTTCCAAACAAGGTGCTTTTTAACCTTTTTGATAAAATTAAGGTAAGAATGTTTTTTTAACTTATACGGCGGGTGCGGTTATTTTCCGCCGTTATAAAATCGTCGAAGCTTCCCTTACAAGCTTATAAGAATATTTTCAAAGAAAATGTTTTATTTCATAAATATATGACTCTTAAATGATTTCAAAATAGAAAGAGATATTTCTCTAAAGAGAGTTTTGATTTCATATATGTCAACATCCTTTGATGGATTTTATGCTTATTTGAAGTTTATTTATTATGATACAAAACTTCTATATTGTATTGAAGGTTTTGTGATATGTTTGACTGTGGATGTGCTATTTTTATACCATTCATGGTTTATGGTGAAAGTATTGACATTTCGTATGATAGTTTTAATACGAATGTTTATGTTATGTTTAAACCTTTTCATATGGGAATGCATTGGACTTAATATGTGACGGGTGGAGCACGCTATAGCTCCTCGATGCATCGGTAGGTCTCATGAGACAAACTAGTGTATTGGCACAAGGCCTTGGAAAAATCTTATTTGTATTCTTGGCACGAGGCCTTGGCTATGTGGTTATGATAGTCTGGCATTATGCATTCCAACATTATGAAAGTGGTTATTGATTTTGCATGTTATTATTCGATTAGTAGAATATCCATGTGAATAAGTAAATGGCATTATTTCATTTTATTGATGCCATACCATGTTGAAAGTTCAAGTTTGAAAGGATTTTGTTTTAGTTATACATTGCCTTAAATGTTTATTCTTATTTATGAAATTTTTCGCTATATTATTTTCCTTACTGGGCATTTGAGATCACCCCTTTTCTATGTTTTATTTTTCACAGAAAGTGAAGAAGTAAATTATGAATGAACTGCAGGGATATTATGTGGGGATATGAGTGTGGATTATGGAGACAATATGTTGTTGTAGTAGTTTTTCATTTTATGATGTAATGTAAGACTTATGAATATATCTAGTGCTTCCAAGGCTACTAAACCAATCGGTCTTTCGAGATTTGATCTTTCTTGTGATCATGCCAATGTTATGTAATAATGCACCGACTCTAGGTAACTAGGGTCGAGGCGTTATAGTTGGTATCAGAGGAAGTTTAGTACAAACCTTGGAAGCTAGATTTAGATAAACTCTGATTAGAGCACGTAGACCTAAGATGATCATTGAGGATTAGTATAGATGAACTTTCTAAAATTTTGGTATTGTAGAGATTTTGTGAGTTTTACGAGCAATACATCCCTGTCTGGATACGAGCAGGTAGAGGCGGCTCTGGAACAGATGTACCTAGGGGTAAAACCCGAAAACACCGCTTTGAGCTAGACTCGAACGGGAACTGGTGCACGACAATGGGCCTTGCTGCACTCTTGGTTACGACACTCCTGGAGGATATGCTTAGGATAACTCTCATTTTCTTTACAAACGATTATGAAGGGTTTATGTGGACTTACTTCCTCAAAGGAGAAATTTTTATGATTATGGATTATATCCATAAACTATTTAATTTATGTTATGCGTCTTACAACTTTGGGATTAGGTATTGTTATTCATAAACTAATCTAGTGTATGCCATTGTTTAGAAATGGCTCATAGTAGAAGGAATGAGAACTCCAACAATGCACATGATCCAAAGAGAAAGGATGATCATATATTTCATGGTCTTAAGCCAGAATTTATAAGAGAAATAGTCTCCCATGTATTATCATCATAAAAAGAAATAATATCATGTGTTGATAAGATAAGTAAAGATTTTACTGAGTCCTGTGGATTTTAAGGGATGAAAGAGAAGAAAAGGATGGAAGAGATAACGATGGATAAAGGGAAGAGGGAAAATAAGAATTTTCCCATATATGATAACTGTGGGAAGAAACACCCTGGAACTTGCCTGAAAGTAATGGGAGTTTGTTATAAGTGTGGAGGAAAAGGGAAAAAAGTACGTGACTGCAAGGGTAAGAAAATGGTTTCAAATGTAGAATGCTTCATTTGCAATGAGTTTGGACACTACGCGAACCTATGTCCCAGTCATCAGACTATGCCGCAAATGATGCTATTGGATAATAATCAAGTTATGATAATACCACAGATGAAGAGGAATGATTAGATTTCTTATGTTGATTATGTCATTTGAGTGTTGTATCAACAATGTACTTGTTATAATAATTATGGAGTATATAAGAATTGTACTATAGTACTATTTGATTAAGGACTTGAGATTGTGTGGAACAAAGAAAAGTGACTCAATAGCAGGTTAAATTTTTGGAAAATATATGGTTGAGAGAAAGATAAACCATAATATGGTTCTGATACAGAGGTAGTGATTTTAGAATAATACATGATTGTTTTGGATAAATTATATTGGATATTCTTGACTACCTTGAAACTGATTAATGATTTGTATATTCCATCATTTTTGGGGTTTAAAACATTTTTGGATTGAAGGAGTATATCTATTGTTCTTTATGGAATGAGAGATCATGAATGTAATCAATAAGGTTTTATGGTAATTCAGGATGTTGCAGTGTTTTATAAGAATACATGATGAATGTGTTCACATGTTATTACACGGAAAAAAATATCTTTATTGTGTTTACCTTCCTTATAAATTTTGGACTGAAGTATTTTGGATAGTTCTAGTTTGGATTATTTTGTATTGCCATAAAAGGACAACCCGGAGGTTGGGCGGCAACCCTTCGCAACCGGAAAGGCCGCGAGACTTGAACCTGCAACCGAAGGGCGACAACGGTGTATCACCTACCACTGGCCCACGATATGTCCTGGATTAAATAATGTAGTTTTTTTTAAAATATCTGGTAGATGAATTATAAATTCGTTTATTTTGGAACCCCGTATGAATAGTATAAATAGAATTTTTTTACGAGTGAAAGATGATTTTGTGGTAGAAATTTATTAATAGATAAAACTATAATTATAAATTCGGTATATCTCATTATGATCTTAGCCAATCTCATAAATAAATTTCTCAACATTAAGAAAAGCAACTTAGAACAAAAATGTTTTCCTAGATGGTACCTTAAATCATCACTAATTTATGGCTTTGGGATTGTTGGCATTTTCATAGCCATGTTCTCTACCACTCTCCATTAGATAATTGATGGTTATATTTCTCTTCCATATCCATATTTTTCTACATGGAACCCTAGTATGTGTTATTTTCGGTAATATTCATACTTTCCACTCTTTATTTTAAATAGAGGCCTCATTAATTCATTTTTTGATGTGGGATTTCAACTAAGATATTTTGAAACGTAAAAAATGAGTTATCCTAATACCTTATGTTTTTTTGAATCGATGGTATTTTAAATCATCATAGATTGATGAATTTAAGGACCTCAATTTTAAACTTGTTTGTGATTGATGACCTCAATCACTACCTATAAATATTTACGTTTTTCCTCTAATTATGTATCTGTAATTCCCACCAATGTTCTCCTAATCGAGATCATAATTTTGTGGTGACCCATTCGTTTCAATTTTCCTCATATTAAGACTAAATTTTAGTAACCTAATTTCCGATGTGGGTTTTCCCACAAAGATATTTTCTATTTTCAACATTTTATTTTCAAAGAACAATTTCAAATTTCGAGGACGCAATTTATTTAAGGAGGGGAGAATGTAACACCCAAAAAATTTATAGTGTGTTATTTCTTCAAAATAATACAATAACTTGCACTACACGCAGCACCGAGTTCAAGCACACCATGACTTACCAAACAAGCCGTTCAAAAGAGGTTATGAATAGTATTAACAAAATTTTAAACTTTATATAATCCTTATAATTTTAGAATCCATATTATGAGTTTCTTAGACATAATGTAAGAAACAATTCATTTTCAGTATTGCACTTTTACCAACTTTTAATAGTGAACCCTTTTTAAATACAATATTTTAATCTTTTTGACTAAATGGGTAAATCAAAAAAAAATTAAAATGAAACATCCCAAGCTTCCACGGTACGCTTTCCTTTGAATAATACAGTAGCGTGTGTTGTACGCAACTTCGAGTTCTAACACACACCACAACCAATCAAACTAGCCGTTATGAATAGTAATACCTACTTTTTGAAATTATATATATTTTATATTTCAAAATGGAATTAATTTTTGGATTCGGAATATCGAATTTAGCTTAAGGTGAAATTTTGGTACTTTTCGGATAACTTTCATATTTTGATGAATAGTGAAAATTACTAAATTTTAATTAAAAACAACTTTTTTAATCAAAATAATTAATAGTGATAAATTATGAATTCGAGTGGTTTTAAAGTATATTTAGAATATATTTTTACCATTTAATATAATGTTGGTCATTGGACATAATTTTACAATTAAACTGAACATAAACAAGTGTCAATCTTTTGATAGTTATTATCTCTTAAAAACACGCATTTTGTTTCGACAGCGGGAATTAATTTTAAATTAATTTCTGCAACTTCTGTGTTTTGAATTTAGAAAAATGGATTCCATATTTTGAATCATGATGTTCAAATTGTGTAAATAGGTAACTTTTATTTTTAGACATTTTGAATAATTACTTCGGTGAATATTTTATTTACCATGGTTAAGGGTAAATCTGGTAAATAAGGGTTACAAAATAATATTATAATAATATTAATTACCATAAAACATGTCCTAGACTTAGTGGTTGATACATGTTAGACCATAGGCATCTTTGGGTCGATTTTGGGACCCCATGGAGCCACTTGTAGGTGATAGGGACACTTTATTTTAATTAAGTTAAAATAAGTACAAAAATGACATAAGTATATATCTTTTAGAAAAACATTTTTTACATAGGTTTATATATGTTGGATTTTCGACTATAAATATTTATTAGAAAGATAAAAATATTTCCTACATGATTCTATTTTATTTATAATTTTTATAGATTATATAATTTAATTTATTTATGACACAATGATGATGCAGTAATTACCATAATAGTGAAAAATTAAAATAGTTGATATTATAAATACCCAAATAAATATAATTTGAGACTTTTAATGAATTACAATAATTTTCTAGGATACTATGTCATATTATGATTGATTAAATCAAAATTTTTCCAAGTAATAATTCTGTTATGAGTTTCACAAAAATCAACTATTGAATAGTGTCAAAATTGACATAAAAGAGTTTTTAAAACAAATATTATATTATTAATTGATATTAAATACCTAAAAATCTAAGGGTCGGCCAAGAGATTTATATCATGATAGGTGAATCATTAATGGACCACTTGGGGGTCTCTTGGATGTATATAGTAAGTTTATTAACCATATTATATAAAAATACAAAGAGTCATTGTAAAAGTGAAACTAATTAACTAAGAGTTAATACTTAAAGATAAGGTTAATATAAGTATCAAAACCTGTATAAATTCTATTGGTTGAGTGGTTTTCGACCCATCCCCATCTTAAAATTTAAATAATCAACTTTGGAGCCATTATAAACCGAATATGAATTTATTAAAAATTAATATTTCTAACTTTTCCAAAGGTGCCCCTCACCCCTCTTATAAAAGGGCACTCCTTCTTCTCATTTCTTCACACCTTCAAAACCTTTTGGTTCGGAAAAACTCTGCCCAAATACTCTCCCAACTTCTCTCACTACAACCTAGAGGCCTTAGTTTGATCATAAAGCCAACCTAAGGAGCCCTTTTGATCAAATCAAAAGGAAGAACCCGAAGAAGAGGTAATGATTTCACCACCCTTTTCCAAGTTCATTTATTCGTCCACTTCTTCTTCCTTTGTTGTTACCATTCTAAAATAATAACTCCAGTATAATATATATTCTGTGATGTTATTATAAATATGGTACAACCATATTCAGTATTCTATCCACCCTTTGAATAACATGTCACCATACGTACGTACGTACGACTTACCGTCTCCACGTCGTGGTGTAATTGTTATTCAATATATTATTATTTGGATGGGTATAATAATGATATGTAACTCATGTAAATAATAAATATAACATGTTAATGATTCTTTATATATGATATACCATCCATTTATATATTACTTTAAAATAATGATATTGTCGCTCGTGCGTACGTACGGACTACCGTCTCCACGAACGCGATAAGATTCATTCTCCGTCGTATCCATTCAAGTATAATTATCATTTGATGATTTAAAAATGATTTTTAAAGACTTGATATCATTATGGATATGAATAATATACAACCTATCCATTATAAACATGTCTTACGTAACAAAACATATAAAAGAAAACAAGTAAGTTAACACCCGAAACAACGATAATACTAAGATATTATTATCAAATCAATATTAAAAGATCATATATGATATCATATTAATGTATATGATTCTAGTATAATTTAATAAAAATTATTTCACCATTATACAGGAGGTTAACCTACCCCAACCAAGAAAAAGTACAAGGTAAGGGTTTATTTCACAATCTCTTCATTATCCGAGGTTGTTTATACGTAATAATCTACTGGGATCTCTTTATCATCCACATCCATGTTTCTTAAAAATGTATTTCAAACCATTTTTACTATTTACAAGAATATGGTTTAAAGTCATTTATACCCATGTTTGACTTTTTATAAGAGGTTTATAAAGGAATATTTCCGTCGTTTTCCAAACAAGGTGCTTTTTAACCTTTTCGATAAAATTAAGGTAAGAATATTTTTTTAACTTATATGGAGGGTGCGGTTATTTTCCGCCATTATAAAATCGTCGAAGCTTCCCTTACAAGATTATAAGAATATTTTCAAAGAAAATGTTTTATTTCATCAATATATGACTCTTAAATGATTTCAAAATAGAAAGAGATATTTCTCTAAAAAGAGTTTTGATTTCATCTATGTCAACATCCTTTGATGGATTTTATGCTTATTTGAAGTTGATTTATTATGATACAAAACTTCTATATTGTATTGAAGGTTTTGTGATATGTTTGACTATGGATGTGCTATTTTTATACCATTCATGGTTTATGGTGAAAGTATTGACATTTCGTATGCTAGTTTTAATATGAATGTTTATGTTATGTTTAAACCTTTTCATATGGGAATGCATTGGACTTAATATGTGACAGGTGGAGCCCACTATAGCTCCTCGATGCATCGGTAGGTCTCATGAGACAAACTAGTATCTTGGCACAAGGCCTTGGAAAAATCTTATTTGTAGTCTTGGCACGAGGCCTTGGCTATGTGGTTATGATAGTCTGGCATTATGCATTCCAACATTATGAAAGTGGTTATTGATTTTGCATGTGATTATTCGATTAGTAGAATATCCATGTGAATAAGTAAATAGAATTATTTAATTTTATTTATGCCATACCATGTGGAAAGTTAAAGTTTGAAAGGGTTTTGTTTTAGTTATACATTGCCTTAAATGTTTATTCTTATTTATGAAAGTTTTCGCTATATTGTTATCCTTACTGGGCATTTGAGCTCACCCCTTTTCTATGTTTTATTTTTCCCAGGAAGTGAAGAAGTAAATTATGAATGACTTGCAGGGATATTATGTGGGGATATGAGTGTGGATTATAGAGACAATATGTTGTTGTAGTAGTTTTTCATTTTATGATGTAATGTAAGACTTATGAATATATCTAGTGTTTCCAAGTCTACTAAACCAATCGGTCTTTCGAGATTTTATATTTCTTGTGATCATGCCAATGTTATGTAATAATGCACCGACTCTGGGTAACTAGGGTTGGGGTGTTATAGTTCTAGAGTAGTTTTTGAGTCTCACTGTCTGGAAAAACACGAAATAAATGGCGTGTGATGATAAAGACATGCCATGTATCTTTATGTCTGGGAAGAATTTTTTTTTCTTAAGTACACAGTATGTACTGTATGTACAATCAGTGTAGTCCTTATCTGTGTGACTGAATCTATAGGCAGAGACACAAGGTTGGGAAATATTGGGTGACACATGCCGTGTACTTACAGTGTAACATCACAAGAATCTGTGTTTCATGTAATGGTAAATTTTATATTTTATGTTACTAATTAATTGATCAAACTGGTTTTTTATGGAAAAGTAATAATAAAATTTTAATTTATTATGAAATAGATTAAACACAAAAAAATGAACGAAAGTCTCTTTATTCAAATGGGAACACCATAGTAATTACAATACACCGAGAACAAACTAGAAATTAAACTAACCAAAGATACAAATTAAAAACCATATTAATATTATAGGAAGACCACACAAAACAAAGAAGACCTTGAGAAGATAATAGGGGTACTTAGTATCCGGCATAACGAGCATGAGAATGGCCAAATCCACCGCAACCACACTAAGCACTAATGGTATGACATGAACCATCTTCCACTTCTTCATCTTCTTCTATCACCTTAAGCTTAAGAAACCCCATGTGTTGGTTTTATAGGGCACCAATCTGACCGTTACCTCGTGTAGCTATTGGAAACTCAACAGATATAATTATAGCCATTAGTCCTATAAGGTTTTAACTAAAGAACAATTAGGTACAACTTCACAATATGAATTTAAAAATTATAAGATAAAACTCGAACTTCGATATAAATATTTGAGTTTCATTTCCATTTTTAGAAAAATATTAGAAAAATAATAAGTAATTCAAAAACATGTTGTAATTAACTCAAATGTGTTGTAAATATTCTCATTCAGTGCCTTAAGTTGTGTTTAAATACATATTAATTTAATTATATGTTGTTAATCAAATTTTTAATAATATTTTTTTAGAGACCCAGCCAGCCGAGGGCAGCCCTAAGGTCCAAGACCTCATGGAAAAGACCAAGCCCCAGAGAGACCCGAGGTAGCAACCATCGGGGTACCCCGAGTGTCTGGGCGTGCAAGTGGGTTCCCAATCAAGTCTGAGTCAAGTATATTCTGAGCTAGTTTGCGCATGGGCCCATGTGTACGGACCATGGAGCGCGGTGCATGAGGGTGTCCCAAGGACCACATGGGACCCGTGTATAAGGCCCCATGGTGTGTGTGTTCATGTTATCGGGATGAGGCGAGAGCGCCCTAGATTATAAGGCACACCCGAACTCTGTTTCGTTTCGATGTTGGACACCAAAATTTTGGTGACGCATGATCGGGGCCATCCATCGCATCTTGCAATCAATCCGAGCCGCCCGCGCGATCGTAGCCGTGTGAGGGCCCCATGTCTCTCGTGACGATTGATCTCCCGAAAAACCTATTCCTAGCCATCCATTATTTTTAAACATTCTTCCCATCTCCCGCTCCACCCACGGCTATCCGATCTTGCAACAGATGATCACAGTCATCTGCCCCATCTCATCTCCCTCCAGCATCGTCTTCTTCCTCCGCAAGCTAGGCCGGCGGCCATTTCCCTCACCACCTCTCCCTCTCCACTTCACCTTTTTGTCCCTTGAAACTCTAAGTTCCTCCTTAGCCTCGCCTTTCCATGGACCTACTCCCCCTAATGCCTCATCACTTATCCTCCCAATATCCTCCTTGGGTAAGGTTATAATATATATATATATATATATATATATATATTTGCATTATTGTATCGTGGAGCCCCTCTCAATTGAAAGGCTCGTCAAGAGGTAGGGTCCCCTGTTGTTGGAGCCGAGCCCTGTTAAAAATTGTAAAATCCCTCTCCCATGCAACTGAACCATACAGGTTCATCTCTTGACCCCCTCCACCCCCTCTCTCAAGCTTCCCAAGACCTCCAGTGAGCTCCTCCCTCATTTGAACCTCCTCCTCCATCTCGGTAAGGGGATTACTTCCATTTTGTTTAAAAATGCAAAACCAAATATGCACACACTGTGTATATTTAGTTTAATAATATGTATATATATATATATATTCAGTATTTCAAATTGTTTCTCTTACTCTTTCAAAACAGGGTGTATGGATTTGAAATGGTATCACCTAAATGGAATAAGGGTTTTGTTTCTATTCAGTCTTTATTATAAAAACAGTATGATACATTATATATATTTAAATATAATTTTATAATATGTATTTTTATACCCCTGAAACTCTCCCAGTTTAAAGGCATCCATGGGGGTTGGACATGTTTTATAGAAATTCATGTAAGGTTTTTATTTTAGAAGGTTTTTAGTTTTACAAACCCTAAAATAAGAGGTTCTGTATATACGATTTTTAAATATATATATATATATATGTACATAACAACCTCTGCTCAGTTTTATGATTTTCAAATAATTCATTGAAATATTAATTAAGATACATATGGGTATATGGTATTTAAAAGTTTATCATGGAAGCCTTTTCATTAAGAAAAACCAAAATTATACCATGTGTATAATCGGGTTCATATACATAAATATACATATATTTTCCCAACACAAATCTATTTTAATGGTTTGTAAATAAATAAGTATGTTTCATAAAGAATTATATACTTGTAAGGGTTGTTTTGAAATTTACTTTTAATATGCAAATCCCTTTTTGTAAACTTTGTATATATATGTATAACTATGTAATTATACATATAAGTTTTCCAATACATGTAATTATGATTTTTAAGACATTAATACTAAACCTAAAATAATATTTTAGATGTGAATTAGGATTTTGGTTTAAGTGTAATTATGTTATAGTTTAAAACCACAGTTTTTATAAATTTATGTATTTGTGGATTCATATAAATAATAAACCCTATATGTATTGGTATCCACCAAATAAATGGTTTTCGGTTAGAGGTATTTTAATCATAAGGAATTTAATGGTCCTTGATTAATTTATATGAAAACCCATATATACACTTTTTCTATATATGGTTATGTATATATGTTTTAAACGATAAATTTATAAAACATGTATGCCTTACTGCCATGTTTATTTAGTAGTCATATATACCTTACTACAATGTTTATTTAGTAGTCTTGTATGACTTACTACCATGTCTATTTAGTAGTCATGTATGCTTACGACCATTATCATTTAGTAGTCATGTATGCCTTGTCTTGTGTAATCATTTAATTATTTATGTCCATAGTTTCAAGGTCCTCTGTACATTATATAATTGCAGGTTACATGTTTAATATTTACATTATTCATTTTATTTATTATTGCTTACTATGAATGCATATGACACATCATAATAATGAACAAAGAATCAAGTTACCCAAAGTGGTATGGGACACCTTGGGTAACATAAAATGAAATGAAATTAACCAAAGTGGAATGATACACCTTGGGTAATATCAAATAAAATTTAAATATTAAAAGTGGTATGGGACACCTTGAATATCATACCTTATTGAAATATGAAGAATGTAATGGACTACCGGGTTGGGGACCGGTTAATAGAAAGCCCTCTAGGTTAGGGACTGGTTAACGTAAGCCCTCCAGGTTAGGGATTGGTACAATTAAGCCCTCCGGGTTGGAGACCGGATAAAGTAAGCTCCTAGATGCATCGAAAGTTTTCTGAGACATATTATGTGGGTATTTGACATTAGGTCATGGAACGATGCCCTGACATTAAGACATGACTCCAGCATTATACGTTTTCTCACTATTTTTTAGAATATGAACAACCAAGTGATTATCTGGGTAGCAGAATATCCTTTGTTAAGAACCATTACCTATGAGTATGAGACTAAGTACACAAGAAATATGATGCATGATCAGTTTTCCTCCCCAGATTATTAATGCAAATGTTTGTAATACATTTATCAAGTAATCATGTGAATTTATATAAGTTGTAGTGAGATTGTTTATGCGAAACTCTGATAATATTCTTGTCTAGTGGTATTGGCATACCTTAAATGTTATTTCTATTTTAATTAGGAGAGTTCATGTACTTCTGTGCAAGTATTCTTACTTTTTTTTATTAAGTGGATTTCAGCTAAGTGTTCAAATACTTGTGTATGAAGTTCTTTAACTATTTTATATCACCCTTTGAAATGTCATGATGATTTTTCTTTTAAGGAATTATTATAAGTATGGGAAGGAAATTTCAATGTTAGTTATCAACAACTGTATTTAAGTACTTTCAACACCCCTTACTGAGTATTTCAATGCTCACCCTACATTTTAAATGAAAAATTTTCAGGTATCAGTCATGTATTCAATGAAGTTTCAGAATGCTAATGGTTTTTCGAAAACCTGAACCTCACGATCCTCTATAGCATGGGACATGATGTGATATATGTGAATGAATTGTAATGTAATGTAATAATTTTTTGTACATCGTGTCTCATGGGAACTAGCTCTTGGAATTCATGGGTCGGGTCCCCACCTACAGTACATGCCATGTTGTAAGAGTTGTGTATCCAAATATGTGACCAAAGACACAGATGGATGAAAGTCAGGTTGTACACATTGTGTTTTGTTCTTTCATGTCTTGTAGAGTTTACTATGTCACCGACCATGTGATTAATGGCACATATGGTTATAACATAAGGGCTACATGCCATGTTTAGGGAGAACATGCCATGTAGTGTTACCCAAGAAGGAACCGTGTGTTTAGAAGTGTAGAGGAACTAGGGAAGGTGGTAAATGATTCAGGTACAAGTCGTGTCTTAAGATAAACATGTGTGTGTAGGGGTGTTATATGACTAGTTTTGGAAAAAGTACATGACCATGTTGAAACCCTAGGGGACACTACATGTAGGGATAATACACACAATGTATCCATGTTTTAAGAACATTAATGATCTCTTTATCACGTTTTTTTCTTGAACATCGTAGTTTCAGTCATTGCTACTCTTAAACTGAGGTGTGCACTTGACATTGCAGATTCATGCCACCAATAATTGTTCTTGTTGTATGACAGATACAGGGCAATGGCCAGACAACGATAAAGGTAGATCAAGTACTACTAGCCCATCCCCTCGTTGTTTCAATCTTGGGACCGGTGATTATACTAGACACATGTTTTGATGCACAACTTTGATAAGGCTTCATGAGGATGATGCAGACCTTCCAAGGAGCACCACATCCTACCCTATCTATGGCATAGTTGACGCAGGTTTTTGAGAAACATCATCCTTCCTCCTTTTCTAGGGATGGAGGACCTCAGGTTATAGATTCATGGTTAGAAGTCATGCTGTCTATCTTCGACCATCTCGAGATTCCTTCAGATATTTGGGTGAAGGTTGTTACATACATTCCTTGTGATTCCGCCAAGATATAGTGGGATGTGATATTGTAAGTGGGACGACAGTGGGTTATGGCTTGGGATGAGTTCTATTGGACCTTCTATGAATATGCCTACCTGTATAATTTGATGTTCAACCAAGACCGAGAGTTCATGAGTTTGGAGAATGGTACTCTCTCAAACATGGAGTATTCTTCTCTCTTCACGGTGTTGTAACGCATCACACACATTCTGTGGGGTGATGAGTTATTTCTGGCAAGGAAGTTTGAGGATGGTCTCCGAAATGACTTATGATCCCAGGTGAACATCTTTAGGGTTACTTTTATATATTCAATAGTCAACCAGGCACGTATCACATTGTGCAACTTGAAGGATTATGGAGCTATGTCCTAGGGATGTTCAGTATACAGAGTTGGTCCCTTCAGACTGATAGCAGGAAGTTCCACAGAGAGTCTATCCATGGATATCCAAGTAGGTGGGATATTCATTCAAGTATCTAGGCTGTGTGCTAACAATGTGTGAAGCGTAAATATAAGAAACCTCTATTCCCAAGTGACCCAGTTAAGTGCTAATATTGTGGGAAGATGGTATATCTTCATCTTTTCTACAACTCCCTATTTCTAGTAGCTAGTGAGGGGGAATCTGTTTAAACACCTCATACTAAAGTAGGACCACTATTCCAACATCAGACTGAGGGTTGGAGTTTTTTACAGAATTCAGGATGAGGTGGTTATCAAGGCCACAGTGTTCAGACATAGGGTTTTTTTCTAGACGTAGGGTGGATCAGCTCAGGGATCTCATACAGCTTCCCAGGGCCACAACGTAGGTCAGGCTTCTGCGCTGGATTAGATCTAGTTGGAGAAGGATATCAGACCCTCAACGGATAGATGTATGATTCTGGTTTCTACAGTTTTAGATTTTTCTCTCTTTGATACTGGGGCTTTCCATAGCTCTATATCATCACTTTTTGTGGAGATCCTTGGTCTCTATATCATTACTTCTGCTGATATCATGACACTCAACACATTGTTGGGGATTAGAATGGTCATTTTATGTCAGTGAAAGGAGTTCTCTCTTATGGTTGGTAGGGGTCACTTCTCCTAAGACCATTATGTATTGGAGATGATAGGCTATGGTGCCATTCTTTTAATGCATTGGTTACTTCCTTTCTTGGAAGTTTTTGATTTCTATCTCCGTAGGGTGAGTTCCACATCACCAGAGGGTGGATTGTTTTTATATAAGTGCGAATGGGATGTTTAGGCATGAAGAGTTCGACCTGTGCATTATGGTATTAGAGGCGTTACAAATTGGATTTCTAGTTTGTATCTGAATGACTATGGGACTTCGCAGATGGAATTTCCTCCAGTGGTCGATCAAATTCAGTATGTTTTTCTAGATGAATTTTTAGGTTTGCCTTCAGAGGGAGAGGTAAAATTTCTATTGATCATGTGCCAGGGGAAGCACTGGTGTCCAATACTCCTTATAGAATGGCTACACCAGAGTTGCATGAGATCAATAAGAAGTTGGAGGAGTTGCAGGAAAAGGGACTCATCTGACCCTGTACTTCTCCTTGGGGTCGCATGTTCTATATACAAAGAAGTTGGATGGTACCCTCAGACATTTTGTGAATTATCGGATGTTGGAATAGTTGATGGTCAAGAACCAATATCCCATACCAAGGATTTATGATATCATTGATCATCTTCATGGAGCAAAAGTGTTCTCAAAGATTGACTTGTGATCCGGTTATCATTAGTTTCATGTTAGACCATCAGATGTACCTCTTATAGCATTTTGGAGCTGGAATGATTTATATGAGTATGTGGTTATGTCGTTCGGTCTCACAAACGTGACTACAGTTTTCATGGAAGTGATGAAATGAGTGTTCTATCCAAACATGTACACCTTTTGTTGGTTTCCATGGATGATATCTTGGTTTACTATCTGACTCGACACGACCATGTCTTCCATCTTGAGAACATTTTGAGTACACTGAGAGAGAATCTGATATATGCTAATCTATCAAATTGCCAATTTTGGATGGACAAGATTAACTTTTTGGGTCATCTTATCTCATATAAAAGTGTATCAGCAGACATAGAGAAAGTGAGAGTAGTAGTTTACTAGGTGTAGTTGAAGAAAGTATTTGAGGAACAAAGTTTCCTAGGTCTAGCTGAATACTAAAGATGTTTTATACAGGACTTTTCATGCTTAGCAACGCTACTTACGGGCCAGACTGAGAAGGGTAAAAAGTACTTGTGGACTGATTCTTGTGATTCAGCCCTTTAAGTTCTGAAAGGGAGGTTTATTTCAGCATTGATACTAATTTTTCCAATTATAGACAATATTTACATTGTTTACTATGATGCATCAGGTATCGGTCTGGGAGAAGTTATTATACAAGGAGAATGAGTCATTGCGTACGAGGCTCGATAGTTGAGGCCACATGAGAGGAATTTCCCGATGCAAGATCCTGAGATGGCTAAAGTTGTGCACACATTATGCTATTAAAGACATTAACTTTAAGTAAAGAACTTTATGGTTTTAAATAACCACAATATTCTGGTGTATATCTTTAGTCATCGTGATTTGAAATTGAGACATCAAAGGTGGGTCATGTACCTTCAGCCTTTTGAAATTGAGCTTTCCTATATGCCTGGGAAAGGAAATGTAGTGGATGATGCATTGAGAAGGAAGAATCAAATACATGTAGTTAAGGAGGCCAATAGTGAGTGTCATCTTATGGCTACGTTCTCTGAGATGAATTTGGAGGTGCACAACAGACAGGGGAATACGTTTCTTTCTACTATAGTTGTTACCTTGACTCTTATGGATAGAGTTTGAATGAGTCAGCTATTAGATTATGAAGTCTTGATCCTATAGAAGAGTGTTTTAGGAGAAGAACCTACTCCTAGGTAGACCATTGGAAATGATGATGAATTGAATTTTCATGGGTGCATATGGGTTTCAGTACCCATAACCGAGGAGATGATGTGGGATTTATATTCCTCAGTTTGGTCAATTCATCCCAGTGTCACCAAGATGTATCGAGATTTACACCGTCAGTATTGGTGGACATCTACGAAGAGGGATGTTGCTGGATTTTTTATGAGATATTCCACCTATATGCAGGTGAAGGTGGAGCATCAATAGCTATCAATACTATTAAAATAGATACCCATTCTCAAGTGGAAGTGGAATGATGTCATGAAGGATTTTGGGATAGGGTTACCGAGATTGCATCAAGGAAATGAATTGGTCTTGGTAGTTATCGATATTCTCAAAAAATATTCACACTTTTTACTGATCAAGTAGACCATCAGTGTGGATGAGTTTGGAAGGTTATACATCCAAAAGATTGTACGATTGCATGGGGTCCCAGGCTCCATCATTTCAGACAGAGATGCCCTCTTTACTTCTTGTGTCTAGCAAGGACTCTAAAGGAATTTGGGTTCAAAAGTACTTATGAGTACACCTTACCATCCAAAAATAGATGGCCAGTTAGAGTGCACGATTTAGGTGCCAGAGGACATGCTTTCAGCATGTATCTTAAATTTTGGAGGCTCTTGGGAGAAGCACATACCTATAGTAAATTTTTCCTAAAATAAATGTTTTCAGGTGATGATTTAGATGGAACCTTATGAGGATTTTTATAGTAGGCCATGAAGATCACTGATATGTTAGCTAGAGGTAGGAGAGGAATCTATGCTTGGACCTAGGACCACAGAGAAGGTGGAGTTCATTTGGAAGAAAATGGCTACTGTACAGTCTTTGCAGAAGTCTTATGCTAATCAATAGATACGACCTCTGGAGTTAGAGGTTGGAGATCAGGTTTTTATAACTATCCAACCAAGGTTAGGACACAATACAATAAGTAGAAAAGGAAATCGTTCACTGATAAATGACTGACCATTTGATGTTTTGGAGAGAGTCGAGCTGGTTGAATATCGGTTGTAGTTATCTCAGAGGTATTGGGCTATGCATGAAGTCTTCCACGATTCTCAGCTACGACATTACTTCTCAGACCCATCTCATGTTTTTCAACCTGTATAGGTTTATTTTGAGGTAGATTCATAATTCAAGGAGCATACTATTTATGATGTTGATCGAAGCGTGAAGGTTCTCTATGGCTAGTCTGTTCCCCTAGTATGGGTGTTGTGGTAGCACATGAGATTACATGATGATACATGGGATAGGGAGACTTATGAGTGATCTCAGTGGCTAGATATGTTCAAGTATTCTTCTTTTACACCTTATTATTAAAATTTGGGGATAAATTTCTTTAAGGGTTGGGGGGATGTTTGGAAGAACCCGAATATTTTTCTCAGGTTTGGATCTTGTTTTTAGGTGTTTTTGAGGAAAAAAAGGAGAATTTGATTGTTTTACAAGTACATTCCATGAACTTAGGAGTACACTCCATGTACCCTATTACCACATACAGCCACGTCTTGGGTGTGTAATAGTCGATACATGGTTGTGTGATGATGTGGTAGGGATGCTTAAGCTGGGAACAGGTAAAGGCCTATACACACAGTGTATCATTAAATAACGTGCCATTTATTTTTTATTTTTAATTGATTAAGTGGATCGGGGTCAAGTTTAATCCCTAGAAATGTCATATTCCAGCCTCGTTTCTTATATGAGTGACCAAGAGTGATGATTCTTCTCCGAGCTACTGATACCTCATGTGTTCTCGAAATCAAAATCATTCGGGTGCATTGGAATCGCCTCAGTTAGTTCTTCCTTCTTCTAGAGCCTCTCCTTCATATTTATTCCCTCTCCTGAGTAATTCGAGGTTGATCATTTTTAATGTTCTCATAGATCTAAATCATTATAGGATTATTCAAGGGATGACATCAGAGTATATCGATCATACATCTTCGTTGTATGGTTTTTGTTGCCTTTTGTTGTTTGTCTTTGAGTTTTATATTCCAAAGTGCAGATTACCCATGTTCCGGGTATTTTGTGTTATGTAAATTGAACCCTGTTTTATCTGACATAGATTGATTTTTGGGTTAAGGGTTAATTGATGTGATATGATGTGGAATTTCATGTCTATTGAACACCCCTTGGGTGATTTTTCTTCTTTGAATGATTAGGGTTGTTTGGTCCAAGTTACCTATGAGGCATACCTTGTTTCATTTCCTTGATTGATATGATGGAACAAATTGTCTTTTTCTACATGTTAAATGCTTGGGAAATGAATTGGAATTGTTTATCCATGTAGTGGTTGAGATTAATTCGGGTTTCATGATATCATATATGCACAATTGAATTGAAAAGGATTGTGAGAACCTACTGTAGTTAGACCAAAGGGGGAATTGATGTTGAGTGCTTCTTCAAAGGGTCTGCTATATTTCACACTACAAAACCACAAGGGGGACTTACAGTGAGTGATCCCTCATAGTTTCTATAGTTTACATTATAAGAAATCATGGGGAATTGACGTTGAGTGCTTCCCCATAGAGTCTATAGTTTTTAGGAAAGACCATAGGGGGAATTGACAGTGAGTGGTTCCTCAGAGCATATTTTCCTTTTTATTGCATTACTTCGCAAGAGGGGTTAGACTGTGTGAGCTTCCCATAGGGTAAATATATATATTAAATTTTTGTGACATGTCTGCCAAGAGAAATTACAAGATTGGATTCGTTCGGGTTTGGTAGTCTTCTGAGATACGTATTTTTTGATTCTTGATTAAATTATGAACATTAAATGCTAATGATTGTAAATGGAAACTATAGGATTTGGTTACCTTTGTGTACTCCTAGTTTATTTGATGAATTTCCATTATTAACTGCTATATATACTCATTGGAAGTTAAGAACATATATTTTGGTGGTAGCCTACTGATATTCATCTCACACCATTTTTGGTTCATCCTTTGGACCCAAACAGATTATACGATTGTTGGTGTAGATAAGGTAAAGAGACCTTCTTCCTCAAGAACTTGTTTACTGTGCAGTTGGAGAGCATGGGACCAAGTTTAGGCTTCTGATATTGCTGGAGTTTATTTTATTTCCTTTTTTAATTTGGTTTAGTAATGTATTACCATCATTTTGACTTTTTTGGATTCTTTCCTAGACATATGTTACATGCATCATTTATATATGTGTTTCTGTTGTTTACATACATTTAGTCTTGCTCTGTTTACTTGTTGTATGGTATTATTGCTTCCGCTAATGATTATTTTTTGTTATTCCACTATGGATACTCTAACTATGATTTCATTGTTTCCACACTATCACACACAAGGACCTCACTGCAAGTCGGCAACCTCTGGTGTTCAGGAAAATGCGCTTGAGGCCATGTGACCAACTGATACAAGGAACCGTTTGGCGGCACCTAGAACCAGGATGTTACATTCCTCAACTATATAACTTAAAGTCCATTACAAATTGAAAAATCCATTTCCTTTAGGTCCTACACCTATTTATTTCTATGTCCACTATGGTATATTGAAGTGAGAAGACCTAGATAACCATTTAATGCACAGTGATCTATCTACGATTGAAAGACAACAGGTTGTTTCTACTAGAATTCCTCTTCAACTATTATCCAAAACTAGTCCACCGAAAACTTTTAGAAATCAACGTACTTATAAATTCATGGGAAAACTAGATCTATCACCACATCTATTCAACTATATGGGCACAAACAATGACCATATATATTTCTGAGTAATCTCAAGATGGGAGGGCTTTGAAAGGGAATTGGGAGCTTAGGGAAGCATACCCAAATCAATGTCATCAGAACCTCTCGCTTCAAGTTAAAATATAATATCCACAATAGAATATTGAAGAAAAATCATTTCATTTGTGAGGATATTTGGATCAAGAAATAATCACATCATCCATCGACACAAATATGGTCACAATATGCCTCTTGTTTAGAAGCCCCACCACTACTCGCTCTTATAAACCATATGATCCCAAAACAAACCATTCAAAGACATATAATGATGGTTGGTGATGACTAAATTGATCCACTAAGGTCAGGATGAAGATATTTAAATCAATTTTGGACATCGACATCTAGATTGAATGTTGAGGCTCAAATTCATAGAGATCAAGGACTTTTGGGAAAACTGAGATCTCTTGAAATGTTGGAAGAAAACCTGCATTCAAAAAATGGATAAATGAATGAAGGTGTTCCTATGAGCTGGATAGAAGGAGGGAACCTACCCCCACTATAGAAGAGGGGGGATATGGGATGTCATCCATCAATGCCTAGGGAATCATTGGGAGAGCGCATAGTGGGGGAAGATCCATTGAACCAAGATCTATTTGAAGGGAACCTATAAACAAAATGAGAATTATTAGAATAACAGAGGACTAGATTCTGAGATAATGGTACCAAATTCAAAAAGTGATCAAAGTCATCCCTCACTGGTCGGTAACAATAAAGAATTCCCATTAGATAAAAATATTTCTCCCCTTTCGAAATATTTTGAAAGAACCTCTCGATGAATTCCCCTCTAAAAATCCCCCTTTAAATACCATCAGGAATCTAAGAAGGTACCAACAACTCCATCCAAACTTAATTGAAAATAAAAAAGAAATAAATTGATGTCTATCATCCTTGAATCATTAGGCATTAACATAAAATTTATGATCAAATCAATCTCTTCCAATAACCACACTGCTTCAACTAACCCTTAATTGCTACTTAAAAAGGAAAATAATGATTCATGAAGTCCAAGATGGGGTTTGGGCTCAAGTAAGGTTCCAAATCCACAAATCAACTATGATACTGGGTAGGCACAAGAATTGGAGAATCATTTCATCTATTTTTGGAGATAAAAATAATTAGAACATTAATGATATCAATTCATTCCTAAATAAAAAAGAAAAAAATAATACTATACCGTAGTAATTAAGGGGAAAACAACAACCCCTAAAATGCGGCACAAGTATTAACACCTAAAGAAATTTTCTTTTCAAACAACCATTTTTGAAAATGAATAATTAAATCTTTTTCAAGAACGATGTCTCTCAAAAGCCAAACGGAAAAAATTTCAACACAAAAGAGCCTTGGTGGAACACACACACATTTCACCAAAAAATATTGTTACACAAAATTCCTTTCAAAATACTACTTTTTTAAAAAACCATGGTTCAAATTAAGGATCATTAAAGTTTATTTCTATTTTTAAAAACACATTATATTTTTATTTCAAAAAAAACTATTTTGATCTAGATATACATTAAAATCCTCTATTTTTAATAAATTTCTTTCAGGAATACCCAAGGAAGAAATTTTGATATATATCATATTTCAAATACCATAAAAAATAAGAACATTATATAAAATTTCATAAAACTAATGGAATTAAATCATCCCATTTATTCATAAAACCAAATGTTGATAATAAAAAATTAAAAAAACCCTTTATTTTTGAAAATATAGTCTTAAAACCAAGAGAAATCAAGGAACAACACAACCCTTCAAACAGGGTTCGCAAAATTCACATCCAAAAAGGGTATTAAAACACTACTCGATTCAAAAATAACTAGTGAAAATAACTTTAGTTGATATCAGGATTCATAAAGAGTCTAAAAAACTCAATCAGGGAAGAAAATATAATGTGTAAATTTGAACTCATGGATTGGTAAACCAACATCCAAAAATTAAACAAACTCTTTAAAAGAGGTATACCTAACCACATAGGCACCACATGGTTTCCCAATAATTTATTATTGACAATAAAACTCACGTGCTCTTATATTTACATCCCAAAACCAATGAAAAACCATAGTTAACACTTACATACACAAATAAGATAAAAAATCAATTTGGATAAATATCCATTGAAATAACTAAAAAAAATTCAAATTGTCAATTCAATACAAAAACATTGCATGGTATCATAAGGCTCATGATGAGTAAGATCTAGCTAGACTCTCTCTACCCTTACCTCTCAAGATTAAAAAATCGTAGTCTCCTCTCTACCAAGAAATCCCCAAAATTACAAAGGAAACTCAATAAGCTTGAGCTCCTACTAAAGAAAACCAATTATCAGCTTTGATAACATTTTTTAACAAACCAAACTGGGCTTCAATCCGTCCCGAAATTCTCCCTGGCCCACCCCAGGTATGAAGGGAACTCCTAACCCAAACTAGCTATAAACTAGTGTCTAGGAATCCTAAGAATACCTTTATGAATAATTTTTTCCAAATTGGTGATAAATGATAGTGTAATAAATAATGATCCAAAATAAAGAAGTATGCCAAACAGGTCATAACCAACTAAACTAAAGAAACCCATTTTCACACAATTAATCACAAACACTGTCCAGAAACAAGAGGATAAAATATATCAGAAAATATACAATACTAAAAAAATAAAACAACTATAAAAAGTTTCAAGCTATACATGATATCATCTCTATGCTACCACTGAGTTCTCACCACCACCTAACCCACGCTTTGTCATCATCAAAGAATAATGAATGGATCAAACTGGGAACCTATAACCTAAAATATATAGACATGAGATAAAATTATATATTGGTTACGAAAACCAATTGAATATATAAAATATATTTCATAAGTAAATTCATAAATTGTAGTTTTAATGTAAACTATAAATTTTACCTTTTCACATATAACTTTTATAGAATATTTTTTTCATAATTCTCTTTTAAAACATTTCTCATTGTTTTCCAAAAAAAATTTCATTGGTTTTAAAAAACTCCTAGAATAATACATTATTTTAAATCCCCATATCCATTCATATTTCTAAAAAACTCAATTTTTAATAAATACCGTCACTTTAAAACATATAACAATTTATTTCCATCAAAAAACCAAAACATTCATTTTGAAATCCACAATAAGAACTAAACAATAGTCATTAATTTCAAAAAAATATTGAACATATTTTAAAACTCATTATCCAATGGAAATGACCCAACAAAAACATGGTTCAATCAAAACAATACTATTACCATTCATGGTAGAAGACATATAACCTATATAAACAAGAATATGTTCCATATCAATGAATACGTGGAAAATGATACAAATGAGAACTAGATAAAACTCCCATAAAATAATAAACAATAATGAAATTGAATGAATCATGGTCTACATATTATATATTCCTAACATTAAAATAAACTAGACATAAAACATTATACCAACTCATAAACTAGCTACTGATGCACACTAAATATCAAAATAATGCCATCTAATTGTCCCACACAAGAGTTTTTGTAATGAAAAATACCTCCTATCCCTTATAAATAACATGAATTGAGGCCCACTAGTGGCTTGTGAACCAACATACTTAATAGATACATCTCCAACTTATTACCAGGGTTCCCATGACAAAAAAGGATGTAAGGAATTGGAATATGGAATCCATGTCTACGACATAAGGAATAACCATAGATAACCATGATCCTGAATACATAACAATGAATATCACCATATGATGTATTCCCCCATGGCATAATAAAACCCATTCCCACACAAGGTTAGAAATAAGAATCTCAAAGAAATCGATAACCCACACTAGGGAAATTACAAGCATCAAATAGTGATAAAGAACCCACACAATGGGTAATCAAATCAAGGGGAAATTAAAAGGTTACATTCACAATAACAATTTTAAAACCAATGTTCCATTGAGTAATTTTACACAAAATCATGGATTAGTATTCCAATTCATATTCCATTTCATACAATTAAATTCTAAACACTCATTGTAAAATGATAGAAATAACACCCCATTTAAAAAAATTTCAAAGCCACCCTCCCACATGGGTCTTCTTCTTTGAAATAAAAATGTTGTTTGAAGACCCCAATTTTGATTAAATATATTTAAAAATATCAATTAAGGTATTTTTTAAAAGGGTTAAAACACACATACATTTCAAATAACAAATTGAAGTCAATTAAAGAACCCCTTTATAAATCACTTTGAGGTCAACACCACACTTTATGCAACACCCCGGGTAAATAAAGAATATGAAATTTTCACATTTATCCATATTTTTGAATAAAATATTAATATAACTTTAAAGGGGATGCTATTCTCGATGGCGTACCCAATACGCAACAATGAGTTTCTTGGGAATCTTACGTTGCACTCTAATAATAAAATAATATTATTTTAAATTGTAGTTAACGCCTATCCGTTGTAATGGCGGGAATGAACAGAACTAACTACAAAATGATTATATATGTTTGTAAAATATTTTTAATTTTTACAATAAATGTTAGAGGATTAAAAATGTGAATGAATCCAATTTTAAGCGTAAACATTCTAATATTCTTTAAATGGTCGATTAACCGCCTTTTGATGACGAACCTCTTTTAAATCCACTTTTTGAAAATTTTATGTGTTATATTTGACAAAATAAAATTCTTCTTTAGAATCGCGACATAAAAATTTTCTTTGTGTAAATTTTTGGTATTTTTTCGATAAAGTTCATTTTTTAATGAATAGTGAAAAAGGTTGTATTTTAATTCAAAAAATCTTTTTAATATAATTTATTTATATGACTATATTGTCTTATTAATTGGTTTTAAAGTGAAATTATAAAATATTTTTACCATTTAATCTAATAGTGGTCATTGGAATTAATTTCATCTTGAAATTGGACTTAAACTAGTGTCAATCTTTTGATACTTATTGTTTCATAAAAACACGCTATTTGTTCTGACAGTGGGAATTAATTATTAAATTAATTAATATAACTTATATTTTTTGAATTTTGTAAAATAGACATCATTTTTGAATTTGGAATATCAAATATATATTAGGGGTAATGTTTGATATTTTTCTGAAAAACTTCAATTTTAGATGAATAGTGAAACCACTAAGTGGTAGTTAAAGAAACTGATTTTTCATTTAAATAAAACATTGCCACTTCTGTGATTTGATTTTCAAAAATCCGACATAAATTGTTGTAATTAAGAAGTAAAATGTGGTTCAATGAGATTAAAATAAATTTTGGTGAATACTAACTTTTATGTTTTATTAATCGCGATTAAAGGTAATTAGTGTAATTTAGGGTAAAAATAATGTTTTAATAATATGAAATGAACTAGACACATGTCCTACCCTAATTTTATGTGTCATGTCCGACCAAGAAAATCCATGGGTCAAATTGGGGACCCCATGGAGCCACTTTGGTAGGAAAATGACATAAATAACTTTTTATTTAAAGTAAAAATAAAAATGTCACAAACATGAGTTGTTTTACTAATTTTTTTTAAATGGGGTTCTACAAGTAATATTTTTTACTATAAGTATTCATTATAAAGATAAAACGATTTCCTACATCATGATATTTGTTTTATAATTTTTATACATTAAATAAATTAATTTATTTATGACACCGTGATGATGTAGTGATTACCTCATAAATGAAATATTTAAATAAAATGAGAAGATAGGGTGAAATATAAGTCCTACACTTGTAAAAAACCTATTGTATGGGTGGATTTCGAAACCTTATCACCTTATCCTAGAAAGATATCATTTTGGGACCTTTTAAATCCAAAAAACATATTATAATAAAGTAATATTTTATAACTTTCCAAGTGTGCCCCTCCCATCCTCTTATAAAAGGCCCCCACCTCTACCACCTTACACACACCTATCAGGCCGTTGGATCGGCCAACCCCTACCCATTTAATCTCTACACATCCCTCTATTCATCATTGAAGCCCCACTTTCGGCATAATCCTTACCAAGGAAGCCTTTGATCTCAAATCAAAGAGAGTTACCCGATTTAAAGGTAATGTCTTCCCTTGTGTTCTTTTGTCTTATTTTGCTTCTCCAAACCCCTAAACTCTGTTTATTACTTTTTTTGTAACAAAAACAGTATCTTAAATATACTAGGATGTTGTTATAATAAGTATTAGAGCTGAAATTTTACACACCATCGTATAATGGTTAAAGAACATATTGTTTCTGTGGATGGTGAGTTACTGCCTCACGAAATAATGATTATTCAATATTCTTTTAACACCTTCAAAGGTGGCCATTAAGATGTCACTATATATATATATGATATATAATATGTTTATGTTTTCCTTAAGCTTATGTATTTTTCATTTATGGAATAATTTTATGGTTTCCATTATGGGCAAACGCGATATCTTAATTTTAGGAAGTGCGGACTACCGCCCCCTCAAAGTGATTTGATTCGTTAATGCCATATGTGGGACGTATAAAGGATGGAATTAATCGTATTACATATGATATCCTACTTTAATTATAATATACCTTAATATAATTATTATTTCATTCCATTGAATACAAAAAAAAAGAAATGAACGTAGTGTTCATGCGTACGTACGGCTTACCATCTCCATGAACGGTACATTTCATTTCATATCTCCAAATGTTATGTACTATTATAAGTAAATATATATAATGGATATATATGTAATATATTAAATCTAAATGATAGATATAATTCTATAATTATAATATATATATATATATATCTCTCATTTTGTTTTAATTCTATTAATATGACAAAAAATGAAAGTAGCGTTCATGCGTATGTACGGCCTACCGTCTCCATGAACAGTGCTTTTAATTTTTTTCCAAATGATATGGAATAGTATAAAATGAATATATACTGGATATATATGATATTTAAAACATAAATACTATTCAGGATATGATGTAACTATAACTACATGGAAAATTCTTTTCCAACAAGTTCAATTTTTACTCATGTACCGAACATCGACAAAAACGTCTGATATGAACTCACTTTATTAACCAATTATTATAACATTATAATATGAGATATGAACTGAATAATAATCTTTAAAATAGGTCCTTACGAAATTATAAATTGACCAAATTTTATTATTCAGTAGATTAAAGAACGATCGAGTCATGTCGGACACGAGGTAAGGGATCCAACCTCTCTCTTTTTTTTAAGTACTCTCTTTTATGCCATTTCTTTGAAGCTCAACATTATTATGTTTGGGGATTTTATTCTATATTAATCATACTGTACTTTTTATTTTAATATTATGAGATACCCTATTTGATCTCATAAATCCATTTTTGGATGTTTTATGTGGCGCCGTTAGGCTGCCGAGTTTTCGTAAGGGATTTTTCATCTCACTTTTATTCCCGTGACATTTATGCTATTTTTCCACTATTTACTTTGAGTGGTGTATGTACTACCCATTATTATACTCTTTGTGTAATATAATTTCATTTATGGGTATATACATCTTCATTGTATGACCCTTCTTCCATGGGGTGTACGTTTTGAAAGTTACCCAACTCGGTAAGAGGACCTTTCACCCTCCTCTTTTTAAAAGGCTTATTTTGTTATGTCTTTTAATTCACATACTATTATGTTGGGATATTTTCTTATATATCCTTATTTATTTAAATTTTATGTCCAAGTGATTAGATACCATTTTCTCTATCATCAACTCATTTTCGTAATTTTAAAGTGACGTCGTTAGGCTATCGGATTTCTATAAGGGAACTTATTAACCCACTTTCAATTCTTTGGGTTAAAACTCTACGTCTTGATTTTATTATGAAAATATTATGTGTGGAATATCTATGTTGTAATTTCCATAGACCTTTGTGTAGATATACTATTTCTACACATAATCATCTCATTGATAAATTCTTACGAACTAATATGGAAAATAATAACCCAATCTCATTTCTTTGAGTTAAATACCTATGTCATTGGTTTTGTTTTTACATGATTATGTGTGAATGACCTATGATTGTTTCACACTTAATATACACTTATATTAAGTGTATTTATATTTCTCACACATAATTATGTGAAATATTTATCCTTAATTTAAGGATACCATCTTTATAATGGATTTCATCTCAATTTACATTTCCATTGAGACTTCATTGTTGTTATGCTTCAATTCACCTTATATGGTGTGTATACTGTACTATGACATATTATATCATGAATCCATTTATTATCATGATATTATAAATCTCAGATTAAATGTTATTCCACAATTATTTGTAATCAAGTGTATCTCATTTTGTTAAAAACTCTTTAACAAAAATATCATTTTTAATGTTTTAAATATTCATTATTATAAATCATTATATTTAATGTCCATGTTTTCAAAATGGTTTTCAGTATTTATTTATACGGACATTAATGTTTTAAAATTATAATTCCATTAAAATCTTCAAAGTGGTATGGGACACTTTGATTCAAAAATCTCTTTTAAATGGTTTTTGAAAATGGATTGATTAATTCAATATCTTGGAATTACTTATTGTGATTGAAAATGAAATGTTGTTTTTAAAATATTTATATTTTCAATATTTTATGTGTAAGGATGGTACTTAGACATTTTACGGGTGGTTACGTGATAAACCATATGATGGGTGGTGTTGTGAATACCAGGACGAGTGGTTACATTATAACCTCCAATGCATTGGGTATGGAAGTTGGCTGTATGGCTATTCCATTGAGTATGTGTGGAAGTCAACTGTATGGTTATTCCATTTAAGTATGTTTATGTCCCAAGTTACCTTTATATGTTATGTGTTCTTTATATGGGTTTTATGGTAATCTTTTGGTTAAAAAAGGTTAAGTAATGGTCTTTTATTCCATGAATAGTTTTTACTACTTCATAAAGGTGAAACGTATTACTTTGGTAAAGTACTCATGGTTTACCTATTGTTTTGAAAAAACTAACAGTTTTCCATATTTTTGTATCCTTTACTGGGATTTTTATGATCATCCCAAGTTTTTGAAATGTTTTTGACAGGACTTAAAGATGAATAGGGTCAAGGATTGGTTCAAGGAAAGACATGTTATCTAAAACATGGAACTAGACATGTTTCTTTTTAAGAGTTTTTTTTATTATAGGGAAACTTAGTAGAAGTGTATACTATTTAATCTTTTGAGATGTAATAGTTATGACCTAATTCTCTAAAACTCTAAACCTGAAAATATCCTCTATATGAATTATTCATTTAATTCATGATTAAGTAAGGTTTAAGGTCGATGCCTTATACTGTAAGTCAAAAATGGCATTAAAATGTATTTTTAACACATGGAAAACATTAAATGGATCACCATATGACACACATCATTAAATAAATTTAAAAAATACCCTCCATCATTCCAAAAAATCTTAGCACATCTAAATATTCTGTTTCAAACATGAAAAAATTTTAATTTCAAAGAGAACCCATTTATAATAAGATGAAAACAAAATTAAATAGTTTTTAAAAAATCATAAGGGTATCACATAGAATCATAATTTCAAACAGAGGAATTTAGAATAATCTATCACAATTTCAATACCAAAATGAAATAGTTTCGTAGTGACACCTACTCTAATAAGTGAAAACCATGTCAAAACGCATCACCTTCAATGATGAGAACACCCATGAGGGTAGAAATGGCATCTACAGACGCCATCACAAAAAACACCAACATTATATTCACATAGAACCCTAAAATTATCCAAAATATTTAAAGGGGTCCTTAGGGAAACCAAATCCAAGAGAGGATAGAGATTGAAATGAAGAACAAGGAATGATAGGAATAAATGCATCAAAATCACTTATAAATCTTCAATGTGAAGGGAATGAACAATGGTGGAGGTGTTTGGAGCTCCTCCACATGATCCCAATAGTCATTCGACATGAATGGAAGAGAAGATGGGTAAAACCTATCTTAATTCAAAGAAAGATTAATGGGAAGATCCTAAAAAATTAGAAACCTAGGTTGTCCGCACAGTTTGGCCACATGATTTTCAAAACAATGTTCAACCTATGTGATGGCCACTGCCTCGGCCAGAAACCCCTCGTATAGTTCATCGTGGGCACTACATGGTTATAAAAATAGTTCCCCATACATACCATTAGACAAAGTAAAAAAACAATACCAACACTACATTATTGCCTCAGAATTTACCAAACAATGTGTAAGTTATGTGTCACACCCCAAACACATCAAGGAACCCACATAGTTTCTCCTACGGGATTACATGAAATGTACTTAACCATGAAAAACCCATGATGACAATCCATGTGTTGTTAAAAATGAAATATTGAGGATCCTAATGAAGGGAGTCCACACTATTTACATATAACCATGTACTTTAACTGTATATAGAAGGAAAACTATGATAATTTCCATGTTTTGATCCAAAACTGCTTGAAAAATCAAACTGAACCCCATATTCATAAACTAATACCAAATAAACAATGTCGTGACACTAGGGGTGTCAAAAACTCACCACCATGCCATATTTTATCCCTAAAATTATACATTTGAGAATAAGGGAAAGAGAGAACAGAATATCCCACGAATAACTAACCAAAAGAACCACTCAATATAGTTAAAATCAAAACCATCAACCAATATCTTCAATAATTATCTAACTGACCAACCACAAGGTTACCCAACATCCATACGAAAAACATAAAAAATAACTTCAAACATGAATTCCAATGAAGCATGGGAGACCAAACAAGGTATCCCCACCATTTATAATATCACTAACATGGTGGAACTAAGGAATATATACCAGAAAATTCATCCTCAAACAACCACGAAACCATGGGATAACCTCAATCTAAAACTGAAATCACTAACAACCCATTGATGAAAAAGAAACAACAAATACACTCAAAAGAATGACATAAGATCTCAACTCGGGCCACAATACACATAGATAACCTAGGGCCAGGAACTAGATCACAATCACAAGGGGCATCCCAAAATTTCATAGGCCAAAAACCATTTAGTATACCAACTGAACTGGTATAATAATATTTATAGTTACCCGATCATGTTCTCAAGACCTTTCTCATATACAAACTATGATAACCTCAAAGGCCCAACCAAATAATGGTAAAAACCCACTAATCATAAGAGTGGTTCACCCAAATAAAAATACTCATTGAAATATAACCCACAACCAACCCAAAAAAATCAACGCAAACCAGAGAAAAACTAACAATGGAATCCATAATAGAGGAAGGTGGGAACATTCCAAAAATGTAACATATAATTCAATAAAAACCAATCAAAACCATGAATAAAAAACATATCAAAATAAGAACCATCCATAATATACTAATATCAATATCAAAAGATTGAAAACCATGATCACAATATCAATGCAATAGTCTTAGTACAAAAAAACCATCCTAAAAGGGTTAAACATGATACCACTTCCAAAAACCCATCTTACATAAATTTTAAATATGTCCCAAATGACCATGATAGAGTAAAACCATATAATACATTTGATAATAGGTATTATTATTCCCTAGATTACCACATTTGATGAACATGAGGGATCACCAATTCTTCTGATAAGGAACCTTTACTTTTATATCTAGATCGTCCTACTTTTTCTCTTAAATTTATAGTTTATCCTTACACCCATTAGATACAAATAGGGTATCACCCACCACTAGATTCATATTCTGATCATCTTCTATTAGAATGGTCTCATTGAAAAACTTTTAAAATGATGTCAAACCTGATGGAAGTATAGCTTAACCTTTAATTTAGAAAATTAAATATTAAAATAAATGATATTAATCTAAATTATTGATGATGAGCTTTGGAGAATGATCATCAAAATTCATTTCCATTTTTCAAAAAACATTCAAAATTTGTTTTAAAAAATCTATTTTTGATCACAAAAACCATTTAAAACACCCTTTTGAAATTATTTTATTTCAGCAATACCGGAGCAATCAAGTTTGAAACATCCTATTTTCAAATATCCAAAAGAAAAAAATGCTTTACTAAAAATTTCATATGACTAAGGGTATTCACTGATCCCATTTATTTACAAAGCATGTTTTTAAAAATAAAAATTTCACAAAAACCCTTCATTTTCCAAAATGAGGTTTTAAAACCATTCTCACTAAAGGCACCACAAAACCCTATAAATAGGTTTCAAAGAAATCACATCAAAAAATAGAAACATTACAATCCTCCATCCACCTCCTACAAGTAAAAAACAACATTATGAGAAATCCAAAATTATTAGGGTTAAAAAATAATAAACATGGGAATAAAACGAAATTTTAACAGTATGGTCACACAAATTGGGAAACCTATATCCAACCATTCAACAAACTCTATAAAAGAGGAAGACCTAACTGCATGGGAATCAAATATTTTCCCAAGTCTTTCATGCTAACTGTGTATCTCGGATTACCCTCCATTTCAATCCAAAAACTATATAATGACCACCAATATAAATTACATTCTCAATAGGGATAAAAAAATCAATTATAATTTAAATCCATCGTCACAAATAAAAAGAAACTCTAATTATTAATTTTAAGAAGAAGCATCTCATGGAAGCTTGAGGCTCAGGATGAGAAAGACCAAGGTAGACTATCCACACCCTTACCTCTAATGATTTGACAAATTTAGTCACTTATTTATCATGAAATCACAAAATAACTAGGGAAACTCAATAATATTAAGAAAATTATAATGGAAACACAAAACTATCTCAGATACCATTTTGTAACAAACCAAAATGATCTGTCATTCAACCTGACACCCATCTCAGCCCGCCACAATGCTTTAAAGGGAATTCCTCATCCCCATGGAATGGAAAATAGCTCCTAGGAATCATGGTAGTCCCTTTGGAAATTATTTCTCCCAAACTAGATATAAAATAGTACAGAATAAATAAATATAAAAAATAAGTAAGCATTCCAAATAGTTCATAATAAGCAGAACTTATCCAACCAATTTTCATAAAATTAAATAAAAACACTACCCATAAACTGGAGGATACAACAAAGAATAATTGATAAAAATGGGACCAAAATAAAAAACAATAAACCAACTAAAGACAATCCTAATAAAATATCTATGAAATAACCGTATGATAACTACCACCCAACTCACCTCACATTGGAATCAAATAATGAATAACGAATCAAACTAGGACCCTAGATCTTGAAATGTTTATGTGTAAGATAAAATTATCCCTAGGTGACCAAAACCCAATGAATCTATGAAATATTTATCATAATAAAATTAAAAAATTATAGTTTGAAAATAAAATAGAATATAAATTTTTCATATATAATTTTTATGGAAATAAAAACAATTCCATATTTATCTTTAAAAAAAATTCTCACAGTTTTCCAAAACTGAATACACTTCATTGAAAATTTTCCCACTATCCTATGGAATTTGAAATCCACAAAATCATTCATATTTATAAATAAAATGTATAATTTTATTTATTTAAATGAAAATGGTAAATTAAAACAATTAAATCGGTTAATTTCACCTCAAAAACAAAATAACCACTTTGAAATCTTGTTTATGAACCAAACAAGAGTCATTAATTTCAAAATAGGTTTTCCAAACGTCCTTCAAATTTCATTTTTCCAAATTAAATGACCAAACACTAAAAATGGGTAATGAATAATAAAACCGGAACCATCCATGGAACCAGGAATATATCAATTATAATAGTTTACATATAATGATTGTAGGGGAAATTATACAAATAAACACAAGATCAAAATTCCCGCAATTAGTAACCAACTAAGTAATTGAGGATTACATGGGATCTACCATTTGTATTCTAATAATATGAATTACCTAACCATATATAAGTATAACAAATCACCAACTAGAAACCAACATGTACTATTGTTCAAACCAGAATTTTCTAACTAGAACACATGAGCATCATTGTGATAAAAATCTCTCATAGCCATTGTAACTAGAATAAAAAAGGGAAACTAGTGGTGTGTGAATGAAATATAATAATAGACTAGATAAACCACTTATTACCCATGTTTCCCTTACTAGAAAGGATGTGAGGCATAAGAAAATGAATGTCATGTCTAACACAAAAGAAATAACTATATCTTACCCTCACCCATAACACCCAAAAATGAATAACCATATATAAAAAATGGAACCATGGTACAATAAATTACATTCCCACATAGTGGAAGAAACAACCATCTCATAGGTATTAGTAACCCACACAAGGGAAACAAAAATCCTTACATAGTGATACAGAACACAAACAAGGTGTAATCAAGTGAAGGGGAAATCAAGGGGTACCTTTCACAATAACATTTTTAAAAATAAATTGAAAACTATTCCTTTAACACCAAAACATTTATTAGGATTCCATGCCCTTTCATATTTTATATAATGAAATTCTAGACACTCCTGATAGAATTATGGAAGTCATATACCATTTAAAAACATTTAAAATTATCCCTCTAAAATCAGTATTCTTCTTGGAAATACAAAACGTGGAATAAGACCTTTATTTATATCAAACACATTTCAAAAGAGATATTAATTAATTTTTCACATGGGTTAAACCATATAAAAATTTCAAATCACCATTTGAAATCCATTAAATAACCCCTTTAAAAATCACATTGAGGTATGTCAAAACCCACTTTAAATTATAGTTCTCACCCATTGAAAACCAAAAGTAGATCAACATCTAACTCACATCATGAAGAAAAGTTAAAAATTCCCCTCATGGATTTCATATAATCTCAACACATATAAATATTCCATTTTGAACATGGGAAAATGTAATTTAAAAGAGAAACCAATTATGCCAAGAACAAAAGAAAAAAAAGGTTTTTAAAACATCATAAGTGTATCAAATATAATCATACAGTTAATAAAAATACATTTATAAATAAAAGGAACACAATTAATTATAAAATGAAACAATTCCATGGAAACACCTACTAGGAAAAAGTGAAAACCAAGTAAAAACATGTCACCTTAAACAAAGAGCACACCCACATGGATAAGAATAGAGTCTGTAAACCCAAGACACCAAAAAAACCAACATTATATCCATTCAAAACAATTAAAAAATCCATGATATGTTTAGAATTCATAGAGGAATCCAAATAAACTAGAGGGTGGATATAGAAGGGAAGAAGAGAGAATGTGAGGAATAAATACTATAAAATCTCATAGAAATTAGTAAATACAAGGAAAAGATCAAAGGCAGAGTAGGTTGGAGCTCTTAAAAGGGCTCTAAATAGTTGGATGATAAGAATGGGGGATAAGAAGGGTGAATCAACTATTAATTACAAGAGGGAAAATAGAAAATTATGAAAAATTAAACAACGAGTCATGTAGAACATTTTTCCTTCACAGATTTCCAAACTATGTGCTAACTATTTTTTGGACACTACCAAGGATAGACACTCCTCGCATGGTCCAACTCGGGTACCAAAATTTGGAACAAAATTCTCCAACCATGCCACTTACCAATAACAAAAAATAAATACACTTTTCATTATTTTGTACAATTTACCAAACTATAAGCAAGACATACAACACACTCCAGACACACGAGGAAACTTGCACGATTTCTCATTATGGATCACACATTTTAGGCTTAATCTTGTATATCCATACTGACAAGTCATGCAAAGTTCAAAATTAACTGAGGTGTCTTCTCATGAATGGAGGCTGCATAGTTTCCCTCCAATCATTCACTTTAACATTGTATAGAATTTAACCTATAATAATTTTATAGTTTTGAGGAAAAACCCCTTGGAATGTCTAATTAAAACTCAACATCATAAAATAGTACAAAAAACCAACAAAGTGACATATGTTCTGTCAAAAAAATGATCTCTTATCATAGATATTCTAAAGTAATGAGAAAGAGAAGATTATTCAAGCTAGTGGTATCCATATATACAAATATCAAGTATGTTTTGGCTTTTAATATTACTAAGAAGTATAAGATATTTAATGATTTATTATAATTCATGGGATTTTACTTTGGAACTATCCAAGATGCCAAGATTATAACATAGGATAAAAAGCTTAAACTCTATGGTATCAAATCATGGGAAGATTCACTCAAGGACCTGAATTCATAGATAACAGAGTAACTATGTAGGAAAATATAACAGGCCCAATGACTAAATACAAAAGTCATCATAATCATGATCTTATCATGTGATAACTAACAATTTGAACATTAATAAGTTGTATCTAATGAATGTGGTAGTGTTTTCAAAGTTGGTTCCTTTGACCAAACAAGAAAATTAATGTTTAAATACCGGATCATATATATAGTGTTATGCATAATGAATACTTTCCATAATATTTTCAACAATTCTGCATTCACAATTTGCATTGTAACATCCTTATACTATTTATCATATCAATAGGTTATATAATTTCACACCTATAATGAGAACCTAGTGATACTATGAATAGAAACCCATGCCCAATACATCAATCCCATGACCTACACCACATCCATATACCTACATATCCATGACAATCATAGGAAAAACTGACCACATAATGTCCTCAATTGGAACAAAGAGAAAATAGAAATCATGACTTAACATAATAAATATGAATTATAGTAGAATCGTTGATAATATATATCCATAACATAGAAACAAATAACCATAATGACTACTTTATGAAGAATGATGTGGATCAGAATGGTAAACCTCATTTCTACTACTATAATCTATCACCTACAATACAAACATAACATTTTAGAAAATAAATACGCAAGAGAACATACACAAAATATATTTAGAATTTTTTACAAAATAGTTATAATATTGTTAATAAAACATAATAAATTTAAAAATTATAAAATATATAATTACTAACACTTTAAAAACATAAACATACAAATTTAATATATTATTCAGCATTTGGAGCTGAAAAGGGATAAATATATAAAAATCTAATTAACTTTTAAACTGACTTGCGATGTACCTAAAATTGCTAAATAATAATATTTTAAAGGATTTTATATGAAAAAAATTTCAATATTTCATAAATAATTCAATGATGTTTGTATCACGATTTCACATTAATCTGAGGTCATTTTCTAGGGTTTTGACCATTTCAGACATGTTTTAGTATATTAATACACTGAAAAATTATATAAAAACATCCTAGGAAAACGGTAACTTGGATTAAAATGGATTTGGTTCTTATGTTTGATAAATTATTCGACATTCATTGTCCTATGATTTCACAATAATCTGATGTCATTTCTTTGGTATTAACCCCCTCACACATGTTATTAAAAGCATCAGTATCTTTTAAAACAACTTATTGAGTCTATTCGAGCACACATCTCATCTAATAGAAATGTTGCATCCTCTTACATCTCAAAAATAACTCATTGGTGGTTTTATCATGATTTTACATCAACGTGAGCTCATTTTATAAGGTTTTTATCATTACACTCATGTTTAAGTTTTTGAAAACACTTAAAACACTTTTACTAGAATCTCATCCCAACCATAACATAGACTGATATAGAGTTAGTTACTACATTAAAAAAATAAATATATGGTGATTTACCAATGATTTCATGGTCGTCGAATGTCGTTACCTTCATTTTGGCCCCATCAAACATGTTTTTAAAGGCTTTGGTATTTTTTAAATATGTTTAATTATTCATTATGAGCACACCGCACATCAGATGGATGCTTTTTCTATCCATACACATCATAAATAATTCAATTGTTGTTTTACCTTGATTTTATGTCATTATGAGGTTTTTTCTCTAGATCTGACTATTACAACCGTGTTTTAGACTTTTAAACTGTAAAAACATGTTTATGAGCATCTTGACCAAATAGTTACTCATATTGACTTGGTGTTGGTTCTTATATTTCAAAAACCAATCTAAATTCATTTTCATAATATTTAATGGTCCTATTATTTTTTTCATGGATTTTTCCCATTGTCACATGTTTGTAAATAATTTATTAACTTTTAAAAGAGATTATTTGTTCATTTTGAGAAAACCACATGTTCAATTACTATGTTGTATACTCGTACATGTAAAAAATATTAAAATGGCCATTTTCCCATGATTTCATATTAATCTGAGGTTGTTTTAAATGGGTTTGATAGTTTTACACAAATTTTAGTGTTTTATAACACTAAAAATGTGTTTACGAGAATCCCGTCCAAATTATAACTTGAATTGACTTGACGTCATTTCATACAATTTAAAAATTAATATATGGTTGTTTTAATATGATTTCACAGCCATGTAACATTTTTTGTATGGTTTAACCCCCTGACATATGTTTTATAAGCCATTAGTAAAATTTAAAAATTCTTATTGTGTCATTTTTTGAACACCACACATTGGAAGAACATTTTTTCTACTCATAAACATAAAAAATTATTTAATGGCGTTTTTCATAAGATTTTATGCCAATACTAGGATCCTAGTTGTGTTTTTGAAAATTACATTCATATTTTAGTGTTTAAAACACTAAAAACACATTTATAAGCATATCAAGAAAAAGTAATTTAGATTGACATGGAATCGTTTCCTAGATTTCAAAAATCAATCAATGGTTGTTGTCCTATTATTTTACATCCATATGACACCTTTTAATTGGTTTTGATCCACTAATAGATAATTTTAAAGGCTTTGGTATCATTTAAAACAACTTATTGAGACATTCAGAGGACACATCATGTCATATAGATGTGTTTTGAGATCTGATACATCAAAAATAATTCAACTATGGATTCCCCATGTTTTCTTGTTAATTTGAGGATTTTTTATGGTTTTTAGCATTACACATACATTTTTGTGTTTTGAAACACTAAAAACACGTTCATGGGAATCCTAGAAAAATAGTAACTCAAATTCATGTGAAAGTCATTATACATTTCACAAATAAATCTATAACAATTTTTCTATTATTTTACGACCATCTGATGTAGTTTCCTTTGTTTTTACCCCCTCCCCATGGTACATGTTTTTAAAGGCTTTGGTGTCTTTTAAAACATCTTATTGAGTCATTCCAAGAACACCACACATTATATAGATGTTTCTTCTACTATTACCCTTCAAAAATAATTAAAATGTGATTTTACCATGATTTTATATTAATATGATGTCGTTTTATATGGTTTTGATTATTACACCCATGTTTTAGTGTTTTAAAACAGAAAAATTGCATTTCAAGGTATATCACCCAACCCATAACGTTAATTTAAATGGATTTTGTACCTACGATTCAAAAATAAATATATAGTCATTTCATTGGATTTCATAGCCATTTGACACTATTTGGTTGGTTTTCACCCCCTCAAACATGTTTCTAAATCTTTTATATCTTTTAAAACTACTTATTGAGTCTTTCCAAGCACACCACATGTCGTCTAGAAAGGATGTATACTTTTAAAAATACTCCCTTGATTGAAAATCAAAATGACATTGTTGTATATGATTTGGACCATTACAGACACATTTTAGTGTTTCAAAACACTAAAAATGTGTTTAAAAGTATCATAGACAAATCATTACTTGGTTTTATGTGGATCTTGTTCCCACATTTCAAAAATCAAAAAACCATCATTGAATTATGATTTAATGGCAATCTTACATCGTTTTATTTGTTTTGATCCTCTCACACATATTTGTTAAGGAATTGCTATATTTTAAAACTGCATATTGAGTCATTCCAAGCACACCACATGTCAGATTCACATGGTGTCTACTCATACACATCGAAAAATATTTCTAAAGTCTTTAGCTAATTATTTCACAATAACATGAGATCATTTTCTTTGTTTTTGACTGTTACATGCGGGTTTTAGTGTTTTGAAACACTAAAAACATGTTTACGAGAATCATCAAAAAACTGTATCTCAGATAGACTTGGTGTCATTTCCTACATTTCAAAAATCAAAATATTTTTTTACAATGATTTCAAATCCATTTGACCTTTTTTCATTGAGTTTGACCCCATAACATTGGCTTTTAAAGTATTTGGTATATTTTAAAACTATTTATTTAGTCATTCTGGGCACAATGTATGTCAGATGGTAAAATCATATGGTTTCTATACATATAATTCTAAATGTTTTATTTTATTAATAGAATCCTTCAATTATTAAATATTCTTGACTGAAGTACCCTGTCAAGATTATTTTTAAGGGATGATCATTGAGATGATAACTAAAATAAATAATAATTGATAGTTCTAGGCTAATTAATGTGTTTTTTAAATATGTTAATTATATATAGAGTTTAGAATTCACATTGAATAATGATATATAAGATGAGAAATTTCATTTCAGATCACTCCTATAATCCTCTGAAATATAGATACTAAATAATTTTCCAAACACGAATACCACTGATCTTGTTTTTTCCTATAAGAGTCATGTTCTTGCAATTTTACTTTCTACCTTAAAATTTCTCTTTGTGCTTCCCAACCAATGTAATTGCTAAACCCCCAGGGTGTAAAAAAATAATGACCATTCCCTACCAAATAAAACTATTGGAGTAATCTCAGAATCCATCCTCCATACACTCTCTAGATTCTCCTTCCCTAAAATGATAGAAATTGTATCATTTTAAGACACTGATGATTATTGTGAAGGGTTCACATCCTAGGATTCTTCAATTATAATATATTAGAACAATAATATTAACTATGATTCCTAAATTTATCTAAAATTCATGATATTTTCTATTTATAATTTTTTCATTTCTGTTTAAGGATTTTTCATTACAATAAATACATAAAAATAAAAAATATTTTAAGAAAAAACAATACATAAACAGAATTAATTATGGCCAACTACATTGATAAAATTACACGAATAGATGTAATTTACACTATTTGATCATTGTATTCAACCCCATTTAACTAGGTTTAATTAATTTTTTTAAAAAATCATTATTATGTTTTTATAGAATTAAATAAAAGTGAATGGTGATGAAAATCACTTACCCCAACGTCTTTGGTAGGTTTATTTGCAAAAATTTTGCCGATATTTCAATGAATGTTAAGTCACTTCTCTATCTGACAAACAGAGTGACCTAGTTAATTTTATTTTATAAAAAATATATTTAGATAATATTAAAAAACATTAACTTATAAAAAAATAAAATTAATAATAATAGATAAAGTAAGATGAAGATTGTTCTTTTTCTAAAAACACTCCAAGACCCCTCAATATGAGGAATGACTTGATTTTCATGATTCCCAGTATTTTTATTAAATATTCCCAAAATAAATAGAAACACTAATAAAAATTATATTATTATTGTGTTTATATTATTAAAATACTATAATATATGAAATTACCTTAGGATATGAATCTATGTTAATATAAATAAACATATTGAATTATTCATAAGAAACACCTTCAGTAACATTCTCTTACATTTTTCAAGATCTTAGAGATGTTACAATAAACTCATGTCATAATATCTATTTCAAATCCCTCTATTTCATCCAAAAAGGATTCAAAAGAGAATATGTTCCATGAATAAAAGAATTGTGCTGGTCTAACCAAGGGATTTCACAAATGATTCTAAAGAATCAGGTTTGGTTGTATGTTTCATGAATGTCTTGGATTATTGTGAAGGTCAGAAGTTTCAGGATCATGAAGAATGTTTCAAAAAAATAGGTACAATTTTTTTTTTCAAATTAATTACGTTTCGTGATACACAAAGTGATTGGAACTTATTGAAAAACATAAAAAATATATATTCTATGAATTCTAGTTCATAAAGGAAGTGGAATCTATTTCATTGGTATTGTTGAAAACCAGTTTGTGATAGATCAGAGTGAAGTTCAATGTGAACTAATTAGTGCATCAACTATCTGACATTGAATTCATGAATTTTCCTATGATCTATAAATCATTCTCGACTAAAGTAGTCAGTAAATGCAGAGGACAAATGGGGGTGAGCCATGGGTGGTAGTGAACCAAATGCAAAATCTAGTAAAGGTAGTGTGCCTTGTGTGGAGTTTCCAAAGTAGAAACATTATATCCACATGACTAGTAATGATTTTTGGATTTCATCACATCAAAACAATGTCAGTGTGGGATCCTATAACATAGCTCACTATGGGTAAACCATGTGAAAATGTTCTATATTATGTTATTTCATTTCATATATTCTACAAAATGATAATTAGTGAATGTGGATTGGGAAATCTTAAATATTATCTTGACAAGGATTTGATAAGTTCTACAATTAATTAGATCATCACGTAATAGGGGAAAAAATGTGTTACCCTTATAATAAGTGAGGTCAATATTGGTTTGGATTATGATGGTTTCACATATACATGGGGAAATGAGAATGAGTTTTATACCATGATTCACCCTCCCAGGGAATATCTCTCTAATGTCCATTTTGGTTCCAACACATGTTTTAATATTAATCATAATTATTAAGTACCATTACAAATTCTTACATACAAGAATATCCAATGACACGCAAACATGTGGATTCCTATTGGAAGACATATTCTCATAATCTCCCATATTAGAGACTAATATGTATAAACTTCATCAGATAAAGCTTCATATTATAAATAGTACTCAGAATTTATTTTCAATATACTATGTTCCCTATCATTGAATTATATCCAACCATTTAAGAATGGTTTTAAAAATATCATCATGGAATTTCAAGGTTTTAATCATAGCAGAGAACTGCTATTCCTTTTTTAAGGTGATAGATACTCTAGAACAACATTACAATAAAGTCACAAAAAACTATTAATGAAATTTAAGAAGATATTTAAATTAATATTCACTTATTTGATTATATTTGTAATATAAACCATAAATAATTAGTCATATAACACCAAATCCAATAGAATGTTCTTCTTCATCCTCATCCGTTACTTTCACAACACTGGGTGAGAAATGGCTAATTGAACTTATTTTCCTAAACCTATCTATATGAAAACTTATATAATTGGTAAAATTAATTTGGAAGATTATAGTTGATACCCTATTCATCATATATCTTCTTTATCAGGTTTCCTCATAACAGTACCAGTTCTTTTTGTATCCTCAATATGATACCACATCTTCTGATAGGTTCTTCATCTGGTATCCTTAGTTAGGTAACTCTTTGTATGGTATCAAATTTTGTATAAAAATTTATCTATTTCTACTTTATATTATTATTTTATAAAAGATATATCTCACAATTTTATTTTGACACATCACATCTTCAAAAACTAGCCTGGATGAAACAACTTAACAAACTTATTCACAGTGAACTTGCTTCCCTTTATGTAGGCATCATATGTCTAAGAATTAATTGTGGAACATGAACTTCAAAATCAAAATTATTTCTCATACATTGAATATACCTCTGAAAAATTATTCATTTGAATTCACTCAAACTTTAAAAAATATTGGGGTTAACCAAATTCATTAATACTTTCCTCAAATCTAGGCTTTAATCATTCTTCAAACCTCCTTGATTCATGGAAGCTATCATGATCTTCTTTTCATTATTATTGAGTCAATAAACGTCCATCTAAGCATCATCACTAATAATATCATTACAAATACATTGTAAATACCCATAATCCTTTATCCAAAACTCCAATATAGGACCTTCTCTATCTAGCAATGTTCTGTTTGATACACCACTTGGAACTTCACCATACTTTAGTTCTCTATTTGATTCCTTTATCAGAAGACTACAAATTAATATTCCCAACAGACATAGCATAGAAATATCTTTTAATTCATTTTCTTGTAACCCACTATCTAAGGGAATTTAATATGATCATAAAATAGACTCACATATTTTTTTAGATTCCTGGTGAACTTACTCTAAAACCTATTTCTTATCTCTATGTTCTCATTCTTCATCCGGTGGCCGTTTTCTAAAAAATTCATTTGTTTGTTGAACATACAATCGTTCCTTGGTCTGAGGAACCCGCAACTATTCTTTTTCATGTGTAATATGTCTAATGGTCAGAAAATGATTTAGTTTTTCTGGAATTACTCAATTCAGTGAAAACAATGAATTCTTTAGAACAAACATTTGGTTCTCTCCTCCAAACGATATTCTTAGTTTGATCCACTTCCTCAAGCCACCATAGTCCATTTATCCCAGTTTTCTCAATCTGGTATAATTTTTTCAAAAGCTTTATAAATAACACTCATCGTTTTTAATGGATTTATATATTTACAAGAAAATACAACACAAATAAATCATCCTTTATTTTTAAAATATATGAAAAAAACTATTGGTATTAATATGAAGGAAGTGAACAACTCAAGATTTAGAATTTATCAGTAATATAAATTAAATTTATCAATGCTAAAAAATAATTTATGTTCAATGAACTGATAAAATTGGGTCACATTTATCATTTCTAAAAAAGTGCGGACAAAGGAACCCTATATCAGTGCTAATGAAATCGTTGATAAAGGAAACCTTTCATCAGTTATTTTTATAGAATTGATAAAGGAATCCTTTTACTATTAAAATTTTTAATGATGATAAAGGATTCATTTATCATCCCTTTTTTAACACTGAAAAAACTAAATAAAATAAAAAGTTTCTTCTTTCACTACTCTACCCCCCATTATCAGGGATCTTGCCCCACTTTTCTCAACGGTCAAGCCCCTAAGCCCATCATTCTATTTACATGTGATTTCAACACATTAACCCGTTTATCAGTGCTTGATCCCCCTCCTATAAGCATGCCTTCCAACCCCTGTTCAGCCACACACACCTAGAGTTGATCATGGAACTCGCTCCTTCAAAGAGAAGGCACTTATAACTTATATATATTTTTTAATTGGAAAAACATTAATGTTTGTGTGTGTGTGTGTATTTATATGTGTGTGTTTGAATGTGTTTTCTTATGTATTTTTACATGTGTGTGTGTCCACATATATGATTGTATATTTATTTTAATATATATTTGTTGCAATATATTAAGATAAATAAATTTATCGAAACACCAACAATCACAGTTAACACTAGACAATTTTTTTTTATTTCCATATATTGATATATATATATATTTATATTTTGAAATATATATACTTGTTTTAATATATATATATATATTCATATATTAATATATATATATATATATATGTGTGTGTGTGTGTTTCTGTGTTTGTGTTTTATTATTACATGAAACACCTATCGTAGGGTGTCCAAAAAGCTACAATTATTTTCCAATTGTAACATAGTGGGTGACAAGGGTTTTCCCACTTGAGTAGTTTCACAGTCGGTCACTCACCGATTCCTAGTTCACATATTTCCTTTTTTATGTTGTTCTTATTTAATGAAGAAAAAAATTAAAATGGAGGGAAGGATAATATAATGAAAAACTAAAAATAAGATGAAAATTCCATGGAAAACAGAATGAATAATGTTAGAGTATAAAGGAAATTCTCTCATGAGATTCGTCCAGGTAGAACCTTTATAATCTTGATATATATATATATATATATTCACTTAATAAACATATTATTTCATATTTGTGAACACCTTCTACTCTAGTTTCAAATGTATAGTGCACATAACAATCACCATGCACATCATAAATCCACATCTTTATTAGATGGATAATGGGTATAGAATACGAAGATAAGCCTTATATGAAAACAGTGATGATTAAACCCACCAAAAATTATCCTTGGATTATCATAAAGAGAATTTAAATCATAGACTTGAGTTTAACACTGGATTACTCCCCTAGGATATTCCTCAGGTCACATAATCATAATCATGAGTATGAGAGTTTACAATGGGTAATTGAAGAGATAGAGGGAGATAGATAATAGAGGAACACATTATTCGAATACGCAGATGTGGTTTTATGAAAAATAATTAAAACTAAAAACTACAACATAAAAGAAAACAATAGCTTCATCCAAATTTCATAGTGATGTTTTTGATCAACCTTCTGTTGCGTGGAACCACTATATTTATAGGAATCAAAACCTCAATGATTTGGTCTTTGAATATAAAAATACCCTCAGAAAATTCCCAAACATTGTTTCTCTTTGATTTTGGTAAAATGTTCCTCTTTTAATTCAATTAAAATATCACTATTAAATGATCCTTTAATTATCCATGATAGAGATAACATGGCTTTGAATTTCCCATATTTCCTTATATTAACCCCTGTCCATATCAATATTTAATTCTACATCATCCTCCATTTTAGATAAATTCACTTTTCCAAGTGGCATTTGACTCATCATTATCCTCATATCACATGTTCATGGAATGATGTGTCCTTATGAAAGCATACTCGGTTTTTAAATGCTATATCACAAGTGAAATGGATGAGGTTCCTCAACAAAACATTTTCATATGTTGGGGCTTAAACATGGAATAAAAATTTATTCTAGTGGGTTCTTTGATATTGGGTTTCCAAAGTCAACAATAATGAAAGGCATTCATGTTTCTAATTATTCTTTCACTAATAGCCCTAATATCCCTAAAAATTATTGTAGTGAACCCTTCTGTTTTCTTCCTGATTCATGTGTATAAATCATGACCATTACCACATAGAGTGACTTTTAGTTTCTCATTTTATCTCTTCCTTTTTCACATATTCATGTCATCCATGGGATATCAACATAGGGTTCATGATGATTTGATTTCGTCTCATTTTTCCATGGTGATTTTTGTTGGGTTTTGTGTGACCATCACATGACCATGCGCAGTGGAAGACAACCAAAATATAAGGAATATCTATCATTCAGAATCACCATGTAAATAAATTGTATAAATAATGTACCTAGAAATCATTAAAGTCATCAATTTTCTCCTTTCATGGTGAAATCCTTGATTAAGATCATGTAGTATTAAAAAAATCACCCTACCTCCAAGGGGGTACACTAACCAATGAATCAGAGATCATATAATTGGGATACTCTAATTCTAAAGGGGCGATAACACCTTTATATTATATGATTAAAATTATTGTGGGAAGAATATATAAATTGGATGATTACTCATGATTGATTATATTTAAAGGGATCACATCCCTTTAGTATCCATCCATGAAGCATTTCCTTAAATGAAAATGTTTCTGCCATATTATTCTATCCATATATATATATATTCATATAATTCATTTAATCTTATTCAATGAGCAGTCAATCAAATTAATATGTTTACAATGAATTGTAACTTGTAATTAAACCATTTTGGAGAAATAAATAAATAAATAAATAAATAAATAAATATTATCTCAGGTATTTAATACATTCATTACATGATTCAAATGCATGTAATTAAATATAGATGATATATATATAATATCATATACTATATATATTTTTTGGTGCATATTTAATAATGTCTCACTTGAACTAAAATCTTGTAAGTAATTTATTCATAACATCACAACACTTAGTGAATCCATCCAAAATATTTTGGATACAGTTTTTCATCAAAGTCCCTTCATTTTGAAAAAATAATTTTTCCAAAATTTTAACCCTTTCCAAGGGCCTAATTGTGTTACCCTACTAGCCGTAGAAACATTGACAATAATGATGAAATATCTGTTTTATAGATATAAGAAAAGAGTGACCTCTAGCTAATCATCTGTGATATTAAATTTACTAAGGGGTTGGGTTTGATCTCCATCAAACATAATCATATGTCTATATGAACATTACCACCACAAGACTAATCATATAAACCATATGTATATTATATAATCCCTTTGTTTATGACAATGAGTGACCACTAGAGATGGAAGATTCCAATCTAGTAATGGACTCTCATCATTTTCATTACTCTATGAAAATGAATAACTAGGTGGATGAATACATCACATGTAATTCATCTATAAGATAATCCTATCACATGTCACATATCCAAGTAGATAAGATAATAATTTGTGAAACAACTAATCATGGACAATAATTTCCTCATACCAATTCAATCAAGGGCTACATTCCATTATTTATCATACAAGTTGATAAATCCCTGATTGGTTTCACTATAGCTGACGACATGATCGACAACATACCCAACCAACCCTTGATTAGCTATGTTCATATAGCGACATTCATAAGTAGGGAATCAAAGTATGAATGTTCTCATGATATGTATCTCACCAGCCTCTAGTATGAAGGATTGATAATAAGAATACACCCCTAAGTATATATATGATCGTATGAAATTCCATGAGATATAATTTTGGGGATCAGGCCAAGTAATAAATCTCTACTTATTACATCAAGACTATATTATTCAATATATCATATAAAACCCTTTCTAACTAAAATAATAATCTTTGTATGCTAAACATTACATTTCATCATAGCCCATTAAACTCCAAAATGACCATCTATTAGGGACATATAAATTTTTTAATTTGAGGGGATATCTATCATCTGACCATTCAAGTAAAATAAATTGTATCACACACGAATGAATGACAAATGGATATTTCATTTATTATATTAAAATGATAAATTTACAACCATTACAACCAATATCTTAATTTCTGAACACATAGATATATAAAATGACTCTCATGTAGTAGTTTTAGTAATGAATTTTAAATATTACATCCAAATGTAATTCATGTCCCTTCATTATGTGAAAATTTGATAAAGTAATCCCACTAAACTCTCAGTGAGAATCGTTTACGAAGCAAGCGAGTTTGAATAATGGTGATGTGTAGGAATTATATTCCTTAATTTCAACTCTTTTAACTTTAATTGAACCATCCTAACTTCAAAACATAAAATTTTATAATGTAATATTTCTTTTTCTATTTATAACAATATTTGAATACACCATCTTCATCTTAGGAACCCTTTGTATAAAACTGTTTCCTTGAAATATTTAATAAATAATTTAACTGTTTACTTTATCACTTTTCTAGCACATCTTAAACTCTTTTTAGGATTAAGTTATATCAACTTTTTTATGGTAACTAATATAATTATTTGTTTTTTTACTTTATTCCCTAATATCTTTTGGGATAAAAATGTGTAATACTTATATTATTATATTGTATAATCATATATGGAATATTGGTGTTCACTTGTAATGGGAACTAAATGTAACTCTTTACATTTTTTATTTTCATGTATCATAAAAATTTTAGTACATTTATTGAATAATCACTATAATCTTATACTGGTATAATATTTTAGTTAACAGTAATATTCACTTTATCATAGTAACTAAAGGTAAAAATTTAAAATTTTCTTCATTGTCAAATATCCGAACTCACTAGGATATAATGTAAATAACCACTTAAAATAAATGTGGTCTAATATTTTATTTGTTAATTTTGATTTTCTCTAAGTTAAAACATATTCCCATTAACATCTTAGATACTATATTCTTTTAAGAAAATATTTTTAAGACAATAGAAACTAATTTTTGTTTTATGACATAAAATTTAATTTCTTTTCGTAGGAATATTAAACAAATAAATTATTGTTTCCATATCATATATGGTATATTATGTGTTTATAAAATTCTTTTATAAAGAGAGGACTTTATGAAAATACCCCTCAATGAGTGGAAGGAACACATTGCCATATATTTTAACAAATATTTGGATAATAATTTTATCCTGTATAGGCTCATTAATTCAAATCATCTTGTAAAAAACATTTTATATAAATTGACGAATCATAAACCTTGTGCATACATTTAATCACCTCCTAAAAACTGTTTGTTATTAAACACAATCTATTATCCTATAAGTGAAGTGATATGAAGATAAACATCTAATATTTTGATTCATACAAGTTTGATATTTCTTTACATTCAAATTCTCGATGTAGTAATTGTTTACTTAATCATTTGAATACAATCTACAAGATCAATCGATTATTCCATTGATTTTAAATTCTTGTATATTTGAAAAACTAATAAAACATATACTTTGTATCAAATACCATTCCAAATCAAGGATTTAATTTATATAATATTCGTACCTATCATGAACATTCCATGGAGTTCCCATTATTCTTCAGTTATATTTTGGATAATTCAGTCGTATGGATTTATAACTATTCCTTCCTGAAATAACTATGTTTTAGTAAAATTGACTTTATTCTTGAATAAACCTTGCTAAACTTTTCAACTAACTTTTTATCTTCTAGTTTGAACATTTACCAAATTATACAATCTATATAGTACTAGAATCCAGACAAAATATCCCCAGTCCACCCATTCTCAAAACATTGAGAATATTTGGTAAACTTTTCTTGAATTCATTCACATTGTCAAAACATTTACATAACTGAAAATACTCTTAATTCCATAGCCAAAAATATATTTTAGGAATTCTTTATTCATTCCATACATTTTATATCTTATTGAATATCATGGACATAACAAATCATATTGAGTGTAGGAGAATATAATTCCTTAGTACAATTATGTATTAAATTATTTTTAAACATTCGAATAATTATTTAATGATTCCTTAAGAAAATAAATTCAGTTATTGAACAAATTCAACACTTGGTTACTCATGAATTATTTTTTCGGACACAAAGAATATCTCTTTTTCTCTATAACTTTTCTCAGAATACAAGTCTTAGGAGTTTCTTACATTAAACTCTTTATTTCAAGGAATAATATTAAGTTTAATTTTATGATTATGATGTATTTATCTATAATAGAACTTTTAATCAGATGAAAATCATGTCTTCTATCTTTTAATTAAGGGATTTTAATGATAGTTTTTCCACTCAAATTGATGACTCTATACATCATATCCATTTAGTGATCCATGATCCATATTTCACTAAACTCTAGGTTGATTTTTTATTTCTCCCATTACATAGATATTTAGGATAGTCATCACCATAATCAAAACAATTATGAATCTTAAATAGTTGAGTGGATAACCCTTTTATCCAAATCCATCCATGGATTCAATTAATTCTATTCCTCCAGTAACATAATCTTATTAGGGTCTCCCAGCTAGTGTAACCCAAATAAAATTCCAAAAACATGCTAAAAATGGACGATCCAAGGGAACGCGACTTTAAAATGACAAACATACCGAATAATCCATAGTCATGCATTACATTATTTCCTTACACAAGAAAACACAAAGGCACCGAGCTTTAGTATGACCTATGTTGTTGGATGATTTAGGTCCATAAAAGTGTCTGTTTGGAAGGAATCTAACACTTATTATTTGTGGGGGTTCTTATTTTTAGGTCTCAACAATTTATAATACATCAAATTTATATTAAATTCAAAAGTACTACATCATATGTAATGATTATGTTATCATGTATCATTCCCTTTCATTGTATGTATGATTTAGGTGATTTAGTTTTGTAAACTCTACTCCAATAACCAAATTAATTTGTTCACACTACATTAATGTGTAACTCTTTACACAACCTACAAGTTTGTGTTCATTAGAAAAAAATAAATCTTAATTATATTCATACATATATAGATTCATCATATGAATAAGGTACATGAAAACTTTATATAAAGTCATAATGTTATATGAGATTATAAAACTTCCCATGAGTAACCTCGAAGAGACAGATAGCCAACCTTAGTCACATTCTTAAACATGGTGAACCTCCAAGAAAGTACGCAGTCTGACCTCAAGTCCCTCTACATGGGGATACATTGCACTAGATAGAATTGAATTCCTGAAAACTTGGACACCTAATATGCACAGAATATTCTAAACAATGACTATTAAGAAATTAAATAAAATTAAAAACTTAGTTCTAGGTATATGGAAACTAAATTTTATTATATCAAACCTAGTGTGATATGAAAGGATCTATCTTTAAATAAATTAATCATATAAATTTTGGCATAAAGTTATTCATAATATAAATTATTTATTACTATGAGTAAAATAAGGAATAACATTTAAATAAATTAACAATTCAAATATTTAATAATGAGATAAAAATATATGGACAATTTCATAAATACAATCTAATTATAAACAAATTTATAATTTCACCTTTATCATTTTGGAAATGCCATAATTTTTAATATAAACTCTTTATATTCTTTACAATATAAATTATTTCATATTTTTATAGTAAGGCATTTCCTTTTTAAATATAAAATATTATATGAATTACAAACTATTTTTAATTCAATTTATAATATATAAACCTTTTATATAATCTTAATAATCATATACTTAAGTATTGTTTAAACTTTGATCATATTAATTATCTGAACACCCTTTGACGTGGAAAACAATTATACCCAAATAAATCCCCTTTAATTTGAACAATTTCTAATTAATTAATTATGAACTAAACATGAATATTAAGGAAATTTAATAAATTAAAAAATTATGTATTTTTCAAAATATATGACATTTATGAAATATTCATAAATAGATAGAAATTATAAAAATTTTATAAATTAGAAAGAATATAAAAATATAATATTGTAATCAATATTATCCCTTCACATTTTCTATATAATGTAATTTTTATGATATTTCATGATTTATAAAAATTTTATAATTCAATATCTATTATATAATCATTTTTATATAATCAAAATATCATACATGTTGGAATTTATAGAATCTTTATAAATGGTCGTTTATGATTTATAGATAAACAATTTATTTATATATTATAAATAGTGCCATTTATTTTTTCAAAAGGTAAACTTATAAAAGAAATATTTTACAATTAACCATAAACATTTTATTGTTAATTAATTCATAAAACACATTTATAAATTTATATATTAATATTTAGTGATACCTTTTTCATTATTTATAAACTATTTATAAATAACATAATTCAATTAAAAATAGAATCCTATTGAATATAATATATATTTCATTTGTTTTCATATAAAAACGAGTAATATATATGAACATTTCAATTTAATTTCCATGTTTCAGAAAAAATCATCTTTATAGTAAAACTTATTTTTCATAAATTAAAAAACATATAGAATTTTTTAAGAATTATGTGCCTCTGATACTAGTATTTGGGTTTTTTATGATCATCCCATGTCCATGTTCTGCAGAAGACAACCCAACCAAACGATGATTTATCATTGATAATGAATACGTAAAGAAACTGTATAAATAGTGTACCTTGAAAACATCAACGACTGCAGTTTTCTCTATTATCGGTAGGGGAGAATGCTTGATTAAGAACATTTAGTTGTAGAAAAAGAACCCTACCTCTAGGGGGGGGGGTATATACACCAATGTATTCATGATCGCATCACGAGAATAACCAAATGTTGAAGGGGTTTTAGCGCCTTCTTCTGGGACAATGAACATCATTGTGCAAAGCAGAGTGAAATGTGAGGCTTGCTTGCAATTGTTTATAGTAACAGGAGGGATCACATCCCTTTGTGTAGCCATCCATGAAACATTTCATTAAATGAAATTTTTTTTCCATATTAATGTATCCATATACATTTATTCTCATAATTCATTTAACCTTATTCAATGATCAGACATGCCAATTAATCAGTTCATAATGGATTATAACCGATAATTAAACCATTTGGGAGAAATAAACATATATCACACACACACACACACACACACACACACATATATATATATATTATCACATATACTTAATACATTAATTACATTCATCAAATACATGTAATTCAATATACATTTTATATATAATATCATAATATATATATTTCATATCTAACAGTAACACCCAACTTTATCACAACACACCCATAGAATAATCCAGAGTCACTCATTATTTTCCTTCCTTATACAAGAAAACCTAGAGTCACCCATCTTTAGCATGACCAACCCAGTTGGATGACTGAGGTCTTGAGAAAGGTCTCTTTGGAAGAAACCTCACATGTAGTATTTATGGGGATCTCTTTAAAGGTTCCACCAATTTAATATACATCATATTCATATTAAATTCAAAACTATTACATCCTATGTAATAATTATCATATCATATTTTATTCCACTTTTCTGTATGAATGCTTCTATTGTATTACGTTTTGGAATCCTTATTCCAACCACGCATAGGGATTGGTATTTTCTCATTTGATCTCACCTTTTTATGCATTAATTTAGTTTATGGGATATTAACATGGGGTTCAAAATGTTTAAATATAAACTCATTTTTCCATGGTGATTTCAGCGGTGGTTTCCAATGTTATCATTATCAGGTCTTCAAAGTGGTTGGATCGAGCCCCATCGATGAATAGTATGAAGGTTTAGAGGATCCTAAGATGTAGTGATGATTCATGCATTCTTTGAGCCTTTCAGGTGGTGGTAAGGGTGAAAGTGGGGGTATAAACATTCCACAATGTAATAGATATATATTTGGTAGTATGATAGAATGGTATCAACTGAAAGTAGAAGGTGATAGTTGCAGTTGTTGGTACTGACTCCAATAGTAGCGGGGAACAGTGACTAGCGATAATAGAGGCATGCAATGGTTTCAGAAATTAGTTGGGTCTAGTGTTACCAAAGAGTGGGGATCCACCAAAAATGGTATCATGCGATGATGGGAGGGATCAACGATCACAAGTGATGGTGGAACATGGCGGTACAACTTGGTTATATCTAACGACATCAGTGCACCCCTGAACATAGAAAGACAAATAGAATGTTGCAATTCCCTGACCATTAAGAGAGATGAGTAGAGGGAGAAAACATGCCATTTATTTCACAAAATAAAAGTTTATAATGTACCCCTCCCACACATCCCTTTCTTACTCATACATGGAGCTCTCAGGGCTCTCTTTTGTGGAAAAACACTCTTGTATGGAAGAGAATTCTTGTCTCAACTGATGATGAAGGAAGCTCCCCTAGTCATCCTGAAATAGGCAAGGTTGGAGGTGTCAATTTTGAAACAAATCCCTCCAATATCCCACCCACCAAAGTAATTCTACCATAGGTTCCACCCACCACGAACTTCTCCCATGGCTGAAACCAACCATGCTATTAAGTGGGGTTGGTGCACCATCCACATTTGATATCAATGGTGTGTAGAAGTTGGAAAAATATCTCCATCAATTCTCCCCCTCCATCTAGAATCTTATAAAGAATCTGAGAAGTTATAGGTTCTCTCAAGAAACCACATTTTACAAAATATCCTTCGGGTTATCCTTTTTTGGATCTTCACAAGTCGTAGCAGTTGTTGACCCATCACCTCATGTATCCAATCATAGGGAATGACAATGCGCTTCATCTGGAAATGGTACATGGAGTTCTTGATCATTTCCAAAGCACTTTCACTATCATTATGAACCATGTAATCCTTATAGATGAATCCATGATCATTGAGAAACTTCTTTAGCGATAAAATCTCCTTCCAAGATTCTAAAGCAGTAATGTACTCTTCTTCTATCTTAGATAAAGCAATGCACTTCTGCAACCTTGACTGTCAGGATACAAATACTCCTGCAAAAGTATAGATGTATCTTGATGTAGAATTACTTCTATTAGGATCTCCTTACAAATCTGTATCTTTATATCCCTCTAAGATATGTTCAGCTCCTCCGTAGCATAAACATAGATTTAAAGTACCATAAAGATACCTTAGAATAAATTTGACTGCATCCCAGGGCTGCTTCTTGGGGATGGAGAAAAACTGGCTCACGATTTCCACTACAAGGGCAATGTCAAGTCTCATAATCACCATAGTATACATCAAGCTTCCAACAACTAAGGATTATGGTATCATCTACATCGCCTCTATTTCTTCCTTGGACGACGGGCAAGAACTCTTACTCAACTTCAAATGGTCATTAAGGGAAATTCTCATAGGTTTGGGTTTGTCCATGTTGAAACGTTTTAGAACACATTCAACATACTTCTTCTAAGATAACCATAAAAACAACCTCTTTATGTGATGAATAATTTTCATCCAAAAAATATATTGAGCTTCTCCCAAGTCCTTCATATCAAAAGTACTTATAAAACTCTTTCTTCGACATGCTAATCTTCACTGCATCCTTCCCAATGACCAACATGTCATCAACATAAAGTAGAAGTGCAACGAAGTTACCCTCATGATATCTACGGATTTAAACACTCTAGGGTGCATGTGTCCTATTGTATCCATGACTCGCCATGAATTAGTCAAACTTCATTTAACACTATTTGGGATTCTATTTCAATCCGTACAAGTACATGTCCAATTTTCAGATAATGTTTAAGAACTCATCAAATTTAACTCATTTCCTCCTAAGGAATCTCTTGACAACTAACCAATATTTTTGTTTAACCACCTTTTTTCTACCATCCATCTTCATCTTGAAAACCAATTTGTTCATTAGTGCCTTATTACATTAGGTAAATTCCACCAAATCGTATGTTTGGTTCTTCATCAAAGACTCAATCTCATCCTCCTTTTCATGTAGCCACATGAGTTTTTTAGGATGAGAAACTACTTCCTAGTATCCTATTAGACCCCCTTATAAGATAGAAATAGGTTATTTGACTCGAATTATATTTTTTATGGAATCCTTCCTCATGATGTTCTTAGAACATGTGAAATTTTAGGATCAGGAGGCACATAATCACCAAGCTATTGTGCTGGTTTTGTAACTTCTTATAAAGGGGATTGAGTCTCCCCTTTTCAATGTCCTCTTTCACTGACTCTCAATTTTCTGTCGATGATACTTCTTGTAGCTCCTCCTCTTCATTGATATTTGGTGCTTATATGGGTGTTGATCATGACTTGATTCCTCAAATATTTCCTTATGAGACATTATATAATTTTGAATGTCTTCGATCGTCTGGTTTTCAAGGAACACTACATCCCTGCTTCTGATCACCTTCTACTCCTTCGAGTCCAAAAGTTTTTTTCCGAACTCCTCATCTTCATAGTCGATGAAGATGCATGGAGTAGATCTATCATCTAGATTCTACTTTATCTCCTTGGATACATGTGAAAATGTCAAACATCCCAATACTCATAAATGATAGTAAGAGTGATGTTTACCAGACCATCTCTTATGTGTGATCTCAAAATTCAATAGGACTGATGGTAATCTGTTTATGAGGTTACATGCAACCTGAATAGCTCTTCCCTAGAATGTATTAGGGATCATATCCAAAATCATCATGATTCTAACCTTCTCCATGATGGTTCTATTCATACTTCTTACATATTTGTTGTGTTGTGGGGTGCATGGGGCAATCCTCTCATATTGGATTCCCAGAATCCTATAATAGGCATCAAATTCCCTAGATGTTTAATATCCTCTATTGTCTAAATGAAGGCACTTCATCTTCCTTCTAGTTTCATGCTCCACCATAGCATGTAACATCTTGAAGTATTCTGGTACTTTGTACTTTGTCCACATGAAGAATAACCACACCCTTAGAGATGCATCATCAATAAAGGATATGAAATATTTGTTACCTCCCAGTGAATCCACCTCTATGGGTATGAATACCTCAGAGTGATAAAGATCCAAAAACACTGATTTTCTTGACGAAGTAGTATTGAATGAGACTCTATTATGCTTTCCATAAAAGTAATATTTACATGGAAAAAGTGATGCATTTTTGTCAATGCTAATGTACTTATTCTTCATCTGGGTATATATCCGTCTTTCACTCATGTGATTGAGTCTCCTAGGCCATATATTGGATGACATCCCTCCTTTCACCATGTTGAGGCTATCTGCACATATCTTCATATGAGTTTTGTAGAACGTATTAGATATGTTTCCTCGACCAATGATGATGGATCCTTTTAACATATTTTGTGATCCATTGCTGAAGATATTGTAATATAATTGTTGATCAAAGGATATACCTAAAAAAATGTTGAGTCAAAGGCTTGGAACACAATGAACAACCTTTAGGGTGATTGTGTATACAATGTTCATCTTTAATTGGATATCGCTCATGCCAACAGTCTCCGTAAAACTGGTATTTCCCATCTCCACTACACCAAAGTCACCATCTTGATAAGTCAATAAATACTCAGAATACAGAGTGACGTATAATGATGTTGTAGTATCGACCACCCATTATGTGTCTTGGCCTAATGTAGGAAGTCATGTCTCTTATTCATATTTGTAGAAAAGCTCTATTTCTCCATAGACTGCCACATGAACATCTCTATTTTTTTTTTCAATTGATACATTTATAAATTTCTTATAGAAACCTTAGAAATTTATTTTTCATGTGATCCATCATGCCATAATGATTGCATTTTTATGATGGTATCCTGACATCTATAGACGTTCTTTGGATTTGGCATCTATTTCCATCACCTCGACCACCTCCCATGGATGTTCCATCCATGGAATTTTAATTCCACAAAAATTTGTGTAGACTCTGTAAAATAAGAGCTCATTGTTGCATTTGAAACTATTGAAAATGGTGGAATCAACTCCGTGATCATCGAAATGGGACACCGATTGATCAAGATATTATCAAAATGGTATCAAAGACAGAGATTGTCTGATGAAATGGCGATGACGTGGTGCTGATGTGGCATTCCAGAGCAGCTGTCAGAATTTCGCAGAAACTTCACCTGAAATTTTTCAGGTGTTGAAAGAGTACATTGTTCTTTGGAAAGGTGTACTGTAACACCTAAAATTTGACCAAGCCTAGGAATATTGTTTTAGATCTATTTGTGACAAGGTTTATACTTTTGAAATTGGCTCACCACTAACATTAAAAATATTCCTTCAAAATAGGAATCTGAGCAACATGAAATTTCACGTCTCTAAAAAAAATCATCTGCTCAACCATTTCACTTGAAATTCCACTGATACCACTTTTTGTGGTCCACTGACCACTAAGAGAGATGAATGGATGGAGAAAACATGTATTTTATTTCACAAAAATAAAGGTTACAATGTACCCCTCCCGTACCTACATTTCTTCCTCACACATGGAGCTCTCAAGGCTCTATGGGATGGAAGATCACTCTTGTCTCAACCGATGATGAAGGAAGCTCCCCTAGGCCACCTTAAATAAGCATGATGGGAGGTGTCACGTTTGACAAAACTACCATTAATCCCCGACCCACCTATAGATTTCTCTTACGGCTGCCACCTACCATGGACTTCTCCCATGGGTTCCACCTATCATGCTATTAGGTGGGGTTGGTGCACCATCGACCTTTGATAGAAATGGTGGGAAGTAGTTGGAAAGAAAAAAAATCCATCATAGCACTCGACAGTAAGGTACAACGGTTTTATGTGACAATGACGTTCGGTTGTGGAAGAGCCTGATGGTAGGACACAACTCGTGGAAATTACAGAACATCATGGTGTCTTTTCCACACAACACTTCACAGTGATGTGTCATTGCAGCATGCACATTGAAGTGGTCCTTTATTGCCTCATCATGCTCCGTGTGTGGGATTTCCCTCTTAGTCCCTTCCTAAGATGGATCTCCTCTCTCGGCACTTAGGAAAGCTATAGGACTTTATGTCAGGGTTGAGGACTATCCAGGTACTGTCCACATAATAAATTTTCAACCAAAAATTCATATACAAAATCAAACCTTTAAATTTAACATTTTCATCTATTTTTATCAATATTAACTCTTCATATTTAAATTAACCACAATTTAATACAACCATTCATCATTTGGTTAAATCAATCAAAAATCATTAAAATAACTATTTAAATTTACTTTTTTCATGTAATTTTAATGAGCATCAATACTAAAACACACGTATATGGATTTTTGTAGTTATATAGATATTTATATTTTTTCATATGGTAAATAAAATGGATAATTTTTTATTTTAAATAAAATGGACAGTTAATATTCATTTACATATAATAAATATATATATATATATATATATTTAAAAATAAATTTTATATACAAATATGATTTAATATTTATTTATACAATTAAATTTATATATCAAATTCTATAAAATTGTTTGTATATATATGAATATATATATATATATTAAGGAAAGGTAGGCCATATATTAAAAGATTACCCAAGGAAACATTATACAAGTCAGGAGGAAAAACAAGAAAAGTAGTAAAAGGTATCCCAACCACCCCATAAAGCTATAATAAAATTGGTAATGTGATTACCTTCATTACCAATAGAGGTATATTCAATATATTATAGCTTAGATGCCATGTGTATGGGTTTTCCATAATATATCCAAAAACATAAAGATCCTATTCAACTCAATCTAAAGAATTAACGATAATTTTACTATCATATGTTTCCCATAATATATATATATATATTTAATTTAATATAACCAAAAAAATGTACCACAAAAATGGCTTTTTAAAGCGCCACCCTTTAGTAGTGCTAAAAAGCACTGTTAAACGTATTCATTTATTAGTGATTTTTAGCACTAATAAAGGCACCCCCTTTATCAAGGGTTTTTTATCACTTTTAAAGGGTCTCCCTTTATCAATGCTTTTTTAGAAGCACTGATAGGGGGGATTTTCAGTGCTTTTTTTACTAGTGATGACAAAGGGTATAATTCAAAAAAATTAAATAAAAATAATATATTGATATATTTATATTGATATATTTATATTGATATAAATATAAAATATGTTTTTTTAAATATGTTTTAGATAAGTATAAATAGACATTTACATGTAAAATATATGATATTTTGTGAAAATGGCTTGTAAAATATTTAAAAAATATTATTAATTGATAATGTGCTAATAAGTATCCAAATCCAAGAAGAGGTAGGGGTGTGCAGGTGGTTTCATGGGGGTGCTATCACTATTAATGGGTTGGAGGTGCGCCTAGCACTGTTAAATGGGTGGTGGTGGTGGTGCGTGTGAGAGAGGCTTCCTAGCACTATTGTAAGGGGGTCAAGCATTGTTAAAAGGTGGTGGGTCTACCCACCGATTTAAAGAATTTTTTTAAATGTTATCTACGATATTTTGAGCACTAATAAGAGGTATCCTCTTTTAATAGCACCTTGATTAACACCGCTTTTGAGGGATGGTAAATGATTTTTAGCGCTGATAAAACCATGTTTTGTAGTAGTGAGATATAAAAAATATTAATATTTGAAACCATAATATCTATATGAACCTTATCACTGTATATAAATTATATCTCAATAAAAAAAGTACAAGATGATCCTCTTAAAAAAAGAAGAATATTCATCAAATGTTGACAAATTTGGGTATCCCAACTAGAAACATGGTTTCGGAGGCCTTCCAATCCTTTTTTACTTAAAAAATTTAGATATTGGGGTTTCCTTGGGTCTTGAAAATGATGAGATCTTCCACATATTAGATTTCATATATCATGAATCCTAAATGGACATATGTATCAAAGAATAAATTAATGTTTTAGGATAAGATGAAAACATTACTTGAACATAAAAAAAACAAAACTTTTGATCCATATGTCTATTTAGGATCCATAAGAGGCCTCACAGCCCTTTTATCATCATTTTTAGGACTGATAAAATGACCCTTTTATAAGTTATTTTTAGCACTTATAAAAGGAGAATTTATCAATGCTTTTTTGAGCACTGATAAAAGGGATCCCATTTTAATATCTCCTCAATTATCAGTGCATATAAAATATGTTTTTAGCCCTAATAAAACCCTAGTTTGATGTACTAAAATATGAAAAAATTTAATATTTGAACACCATAATATCTATATAAAACTAATACCTAAATAAAAATTATGTCTCCATAGAAAAAGGAATATAACTCCCTCATAAAAAAAGAAGTAATTACATCTAATGTTGAAAAATATGGTTATCCAAACTAAAAAATCAGTTTTAGAGGCCTTCAATGCCTTTTTTACTTAGAAAATACATAGATTGGGGTTTCCATGGGTCTTGAAATTGGAGAGATCTTCCATTGATTTGATTTAATATCTCATGGATCTTAAGAGGAAATATGGATAAAAAGTTATGGTTGTTTTAAGTTCAAGTCACATTTTAAACTTATCTTACCAAATTGTTATTAAATAACTATTACTTAAATCGAATTGACAAATCAATAATTAATATTAATTATTAATTATTTTTATACAATTTTCACTAATTAAATTATATATTAAGTGGAAATACATATTTTGTACCATATAAATCATATTTATAATAATATATTTCATACATATCGATAATATATATTTATATACTAATATGTGATTTTCTATAATTTAAATATTCTACGAAGGTCACATTTTAAAAGTTCAATGAAAAAAGATGATAAAGGGATCCTTTATTAGTGATAAAAAAAGCACAGATAAAGGATAAGAAGAAACTTATAAGGTCCATTGTTATCAATGCTAAAAAAATAAACTTTTATCAACACTTTTAAAGAATTCATGAAGTTCTCGTTTATCAGTTCTTTTAATCAGTGCTGATAAAAGTACCAAATTTATCATTGATTTTATTTTAGTATTGATAAAATTTAGTTCTTAATGTGCATAAATATGTTGTAAAGATGTGGGTATACTTCTTGAAAAAACAAGTTAGAAGTGTTTGGATTTTTTGTCTAAGGAAAAGAGTTGGTAGTCAGTCAAACAAGTTATAAGGTGACGTGTCTGAGATCAAAAATTCTTGTGAGTATACTGGAAGGACACTACAAAAAGAAACAATGATTAGAGGCATTTTATTTAGCAGTGGTTTTAAAAAAAAATGTTAAATTTTTAGTTAGTATTTATTTACCAGAAGTTTTAGAAAACCATATCTAATTCGTGATATTTTTTATTTATTGGTTGTTCATTTCGCAGTGATTAAAACGTCTACTAAATATTTTTTATTTAGGGTGCATTATCGATTGCATGTTGTTGTGATAGATGTTGTGCTAGATATGCATGATGTTGTGATAGATGCCTGGATAAAATACCTACTTTTGATAGGGTATTTGTTTGTTTAAGGTACTGTTTTAATGAACACCATGATTTGGTTCTTGAGGAGTTATGGGCCCTCATGAATCGGAATTTGGTTGATCATTTACTTGTTTTCCTTGTATATGACATGTGTAAGATGCCAAGATTTGATTTGCAGGGAGTATGGGCCCTCACAGATTGGAATTTGGAACTTTAATGTTCTTTTTAGTGTATTTCTTGGTTCTAGAGAAGTTTCTAAGGATTAATCTCTATAAAAACACAGAATACACAATGTGTAATTATGAACACACGCCGTGTGTCCTTCTGTTCCGGAAGGAACCGTTTTTCTTATGTACATGTCGTGTACAGTATGCACATGTCGTGTATTCCCTAACTGTGTCACATGTAGTGTGGGCAGAGACATGGGGCTGGGAATTTCATGGTAGTAAATGCTGTGTGCTAGACATATATGACGTGTGTAGAGTTCTTGTGTCCACCTGTGTGACTAACGAGACAGATGGGTGAAACTTAGGTTATACACGCCGTGTCAAGAATGAACACGTAGTGTAGTGTAAACCGTGCAACCGTTTGTGTAGCTAAAAAACATGGGTTAGTGGAATCTGTTATTATACATTCCATGTCCATATGTAACACACTATGTAGTGTAAGACGTGAAACCAGACATGTCACTAACAACACGGGTTGGTGAAGCTCATCTAGTACACGCCATGTTCGGCACAAACACACCGGATAGCTTTGTTTTAGAAGAACCATGTGGGTTATTTATGTAAGGGGACTCGGGTAGGGGAAAAGTATTCAAGTACACTCCGTGTGTTAGTAAAACACGCCGTGTGTTTGGGGTGTTGCACGACTAGTTGTGGCAGGAGTACACACCCATGAGAAGATTTGAAGGGAACACTATGTGTATGAATTTTTACAAGTCGTATATCAATGTTTTTCAAATAATTAATGCTTTATTTATTATATTTCCTTATTATACTTCTAAGTGTTAGTCCCTGTTAATCATGATCTTAGTGCGCATTTGACCATGCAGATTCATTCCACCGAGACGTCCTCCGGTTGTCCACCAATTATAGGGTAGTGATCAGATGTTGGATGTGGCTGATCAGTGACTTCCTGCAGATCCTCCAGTTGTGCCAGTCTTGGCACCTGCAATTATACATGACACAAGTGCTGATGCACACATCAGGGAGAGATTTATGAGGATGATGCTGACCTTCGAGGGAGTAGGGAAACCTGTCCAGTCTATAACAGAGTTGACACGGGTCTTTTAGTAGGAGCATCCTCCCACTTTCTCATGGGATAGAGGACCCCGAGCTACAGAGTGATGGTTAGAAGCCATGGTTATGATCTTCGAGCATATGAAGACACCTCCAGAGAGGAGGTTCAAGCTCGCTACTTAGATGCTACAATATGCCACCAAGAGATCGTGGGATGTGATCTCACAGGCAGGACGCGAGCAGAATATGGATTCAAACGAGTTTCAGCACACCTTCTACGATTACTTATATCTAGAGACCTTGAGGGCAGATCGTGCCTGAGAGTTCATGAGTATAGAGATGGGTACTCATTCTGTTATGGAGCATTCTTATCATTTCATCGAGCAGTAGCGCTTTACAACCTTTCTAGGGAGAGATGAGTTGATCATTTTTTAGAAGTTTGAGGATGGTCTCAGGTAGGATATCTGATCCCAGGTGAACATCTTCAGGTTGACTTTGATATCCTATATATTCAACTAGAATCTAATCACAGAGCGTAATATGAGGGATTCTGGAACCTTGGGCTAGGGTGGTTCAACATCAAAGGTTAGTGATTCGCTGACCGATTGGAGGAAGCACCACATGGAGACTGCACGAGGAGATCCGAGTAGGTGGGATGCATGTTCTGGAAGCTAGGTGGTGTGATACAAGTGTGGGAAGAGTAGGAATACGGGGCCACATTCCCCGAGAGATCCAGTGGAGTGACGATATTGCGGAAAGAATGGGTATCTTCAGAGTTTCTATCATATCTTCCCACCAGTAGCTGGTGACATGGGTTCTTCAATGATTTCGGGTTTAGGGGCAGCACCACTAGTTTCTCACTAGTCGGGGAACTAGAGTTATTCCTGCCGTTTATGCCGAGGTAGTGGTCGTGGCCGTAGTATCCATTTTCCATGCTTTCAATGATAGTATGGTGGATCTGCTCAGGGTGGTCTGTCTGGGTCAGAGGGCCGCAGTATAGGACAAAAATTTGTAATGGAGCAGACCCAGCAAGAGCAGGATCTCGAACCCTCTACTTTTTTAGGATCGATCCTAATCGCCTCATTTTTATCTTCTGCTCTTTTTTATATAGGGGATTCCTATATCTTTACATCTATTTCTATTATGGAGAGTCTTTTCTATTTATCTTTTCTTCTGGTAATATCTTGATGGTAGACACTCATTTGGGGACTAGACGGTTAGTGTACGTCGGTACAAGGAGTTCCCTATTGAGGTTAGTGGGTGCCACTTCTTATATGACCTCAATATCTTAGAGATGATAGGCTATGAAGTCATTCCTGGAATGGACTGGTTAGTTACCTTTCAGGAGGTTGTTGATTGCTATCGTCGTAGGGTGAGTTTTACGTCACTAGAGGGTGGATCATTTTTCATAAGGGTGAATGAGATGTCCAGGCGAGCAGAGAAGAACCAGAGCTTCTTGGGTTAAGAGGAGTTACAACCAAAATTCCTAGTCTATATCAGGATGACTAGGGGACTTAATAGATGTACTTTCCTCCATTGGTAGATTGTTTTGGGAATTTCTTTCTAGATGACTTCTCAGGTTTTCCTCCAGAGAGATATGTGGAGTTTATGATTAATCATGGTCCAGGAGCAGCACTAGTGTCCATTCATCCTTATAGAATGGAAACACTAGAGTTACAGGAGCTCAAGAAGCAGTTGGAGGAGTTGCAGGCAAATGGTTTCATCTGACCCAGTAGTTCTCCATGGGGTTTGCCTATCATGTTTTCGAAGAAGGTGGGAGATACCCTCATACATTGTGTGGATTATCGGAAGATAAACCAGTTGACGGTCAAGAACCAATATGCATAGCTGAGTATTGACGGCCTCTTTGATCATCATTGAGGAGCCCATGTGTTCTTGAAGATTGATTTGAGATCTGGTTATCATCAATTGTGTGTTAGAAAATCTTATATAGCTCCACTATCATTTTGAAGCATGTACAGTCTGTACGAGTATGTGGTTATGACGTTCGGTCTCACGAATGCGTCTATAGTCTTCATGGACATGATGAGTCGAGTGTTCCATCCATACTTGGATTCATTCATGGTTGTGTTCATGGATGATATTTTGGTGTACTCTCACACTCTACACGACCATGCTACAAATCTATATATTGTTCTAAGTACACTGAGGGAGCATCAGTTATATGCTAAACTCTCAAAATTCGATTTTTGGATGGACCATATTCACTTCTTGGGTCATGTTATCTCAGATACAAGAATGTCAGTAGACCCAGAATAAGTGAGAGCAGTAGTTTCCAGGGAGCAGCCGAAGAAATACTTTGAGATGTGATGTTTTATTGGGCTATCTGGATAATACATATGTTTTATTTAGGAATTTTCATGCATAGAAGCACCACTGACGTGCCTGAATAAGAAGGGTGAAAGGTTTTTGTGTTCAATTTTTTGTGAGTCATCCTTTCAAGAGATGAAGGAGAGGTTGAATTCAGCACCGATAAAAGTATTTCAAGGGCTAGGAAAGGGATATACTTTTTACTAATATTCTTCCAGTATAGGGCTAGGAGATTTTCATATGTAGGGAGAAGGATTTATTGCGTACGAGCCTCGGTACTTGAGGCCACATGAGGGGAACTACCCGACACATGATCTTGAGTTGGCAGCTACTGTTCTTGCTTTACGTTGTTGGAGACATTATCTTCTAGGATAGAATTTTGTGGTTTTCACCGACCACAAAAATATAAAGTACATCTTCACTCAGCGTGACCTGAATTTGATACAGAGAAGGTGGGTTGAGTACCTTCAGTCTTTTGACTTTGAACTTTTCTATACTCCTAGGAAAGACAACACAGTGGCTGATGTAATGAAAGGAGTAATAAAATATAGGCAGTTAAGGAGGCCATCTGTGACTAAAATATTATGACTCTGTTCTATGAGATGCATTTGGAGGTGCATGGAAGACATGGGCAGAAATTTCATTATTCTGTAGCTGTAAAATTCACTCTTCTTGATAGAGTGTGAATGAGGAAGCTATCAGATTCTGAAGCCCTAGTCCTAAGGGAAATCATGTCAGGAGTGGAACCTATTTCTGGATGGACCATAGGCGAGAATGATATTTGTGTTTCCTGGGGAATGTATGTGCGTCAGCAGACATACACGAGGAGCTGATGCAAGACTTTCATTCCTTAGATTGGGAAGTTTATCCTGGTTTCACAAAGATGTATTGGGATCTACACCATTAATATTGGTGGCCAGGTATGAATAGAGATATTGCGGGTTTTGTCATGAGGTATTCCACCTGTCAGCAGGTGAAGGCGGAGCAACCATGACCAGTAGGGCTTTTGAAGAATTTAATCCTTTTCGAGTGGAAGTGGAACGATGTTGTGATGTATTTTGTGATAGGTTTACCGAGATCTCCTTGAGGAAATGATGCGGTTTGGGTTGTCATTGAAAGACTAACGAAGGTTTCTCACTTCATGCCGATGAAGGATACCTTCAGTGTGGATGAGATGGGAAGGTTGTACAAATGAGAGATTTAACGTCAACATAGGGTTCCACAATCCATTATTTCAGACATGGATGCATGTTTTGCTTCTCAGGTCTGGCAGGGGCTTTAGAGGGCTTTGGGTACACAGGTACTTTTGAGTAAAACTTAGCATCCCCAGAAATATGGCCAGTCCAAGCGTAAAATTTGGGTTCATGAGGACTTTCTATGAGTATGCATAAAATATTTTGTATGTTCTTGGGAGAAGAACATACCTCTTGTGGATTTTTTCTAAAATAATAGTTTTCAAGTAACTATTCAGATGGAACCTTATGAGGATGTGTACGGTAGGCCATGCCAATCACCCTTATGTTGGCTAGAGGTAGTAGAGGTACCTATGATATGACCTCGTCTTGTCCAGGATACCACATAGAAGATAGAGTTGATTCGGAAGAGGATGGCTACTGAACAGTCTCGAAATAAGTCTTATACTAATCGATGAAGACAACCTCTCAAGTTTTAGGATAGAGAACAGGTTTTCCTATGTGTCTCACTGAGGTTGGAATACAGAAGGATTAGGAGAGAGGGTAATCTTTCTCCGAGGTATGTCGAGCTCTTAGAGGTGTTGGAGAATGTTGGGTCGGTTGCCTATCAGTTATAGTTACCTAAAGGTATAGGGATATGCATGATTTCTTCCACATTTCTCATCATCGATGTTACTTCTCAGACCCGTTTCATGCATCCCAAACTGAGGAAGTCGAGTTGAGGTGGATGCATCATTTCTTGGAGAATCCTATCTGAATTGTTGATCAAGGTTCGAAGGTTCTCCATGGATGGTCTGTTCCTCTGGTATGAGTGCTATGGCAGCACAGACGAGTATAAGACGAGGCTTGGGAGATGGAGGCCGATGTATGATCATAGTGGCCAGATCTTTTTTAGGATTCTTCTTCTATGCCACCTTATTAGGGAAATTCGAGGACACATTTCTTTAAGGGGGAAGTTTGTAAGAACTTGGATCTTCTTTTGAGGTATATTTTTTCTTTTCTGGTGTTTTTGAGAAAAAAGGGGTTTTTCTAGAAATTTTTAAGTACATGGCGTGTACTTTATGGGTACACGCTGTGTACTCGGTTACCATGGGTAGCCTGTGCTGCCAGTGTAACGGCCATGCAAACGGCTGTTTGTGTGACCAAGAGGCCGCCTAAAGTAGGGATCGGTAAGGGAAAGTACACACTGTGTACTTCAAAACTACATTCCATGTATTTTTCTTTTTTTTATTAGCCATACTGGGGTCGCATCTAATTGGAATAATTCCCTCCTTCTTGACCTGGTTCATTCGAGAGTGACCATACGGCCGCGGTCCTTCCCCGAGCACCCAATCGATCATCTGACCTCCAATTCTACGACCGTCAATTGCATTGGGATCACCTCGGTAAGCTCTTCCTTCTTCTAAAGCATCCTTTATTGATTCCCCTTGTTTATCAAGTTATCATCAGTTGAACGTTTTGGCATTTTTTAGATCTACAGTTTTCTTGGGTGATACAAGGCTTGAGGTTCACGTATAGAGATACTACAACACCAAGGTAGGTGGGTTGTGCCTTTCTTTAGATATTCTTTGAGTTTTATGTGCATTTTTGCCCAAGTCCCTTGAACGGGGTATTACGTGTTTACCGTTTAAACCCTGTTAATTTCCTTCCATGATTGTATACTTGAGTAGAGGTGAATTGAATGTGAATAAGGTTGATTACAATTCATTGGAGGTGTTTTCCCATGCATGTTATGGTTACGATCTTTTGGTCCCGTTTAGCATGTTAGGCTTCCTTGATGTTTTTCCCAAGCCTAGTAAAGTAGGATTGAGTGAATATTTTATCTGAAATTCATGATATGCATAGAATATTTAGCCAAGTAGTTATTGAGGTTTACTTTGGCCGTATTTTATTTCTATGCTCGTTTGACTTAAACAGGGTAGTGAGATCCTGGTGTAGTAGACTATAAGGGGAATTAACCCTGTGAGCTTCCTCAGAGAGTCTTTAATCACTATAGACTATAAAGGTAATTGACCATGTGAGCTTCCTCAGAGAGTCTCTAATCACTTTTGACTATAAGGGGAATTGACTGAGAGTGCTTCCCGAGGGAGTCTTTTGTTTTATCCTTGTGAACTGAACTAGAGGGGATAGGCTCTATGTACTTCCTAGAGGGTTTCCTACTATGATTAGTTGTTTACTCACTATGTGATATTGAATGAAAATTGAACTTTAGGAATGGTTTCTGTTGAGTTATCCATTGTTTACTGCTTCTCTTTACATATTGCCTTCCATATATATTCACTGACTATTAGGCACAAATATTTGGGTGGTTGCCTACTGGGATTTAGTCTCACACCCTATTTGGGTCATGATTTTGGGATCAAATAGATTTTATTTCTAAAGGTATAGATAAGGTAAATAATGCTTTCTACTTCAGGTACTTGATGTTTTGGAGCTGGAGACCATGGGACAAAGTTGGGTCTTGCGATGTTGTTGGAGTTTATCGGTTTTCATCTGTACTTGGTTATCTTTGTAGTTCAACATTGTGACTAGTTTGGATACTATCCTAGGAATATGTATCATGAATTATTTATATATGTATGTTCTCCAGGTCAAGGCCTTCAGGAATCCTAGGCCTTCGGGTCAATAAGGCCTTTAGGCCACCTCAAGGCCTTCGCGCCACCATAAGTGCAGATGCAAACCAGAAAACCTACAAGGATCAAGCTTCAAAAGGAGGATGATAAATGATCTTTCAACATAGTATAATCTAAAATGGGTTTCAAGAATGACAGGGTATGAAACCTGCCATCGGGAAAAGCCTGTGCATGCATGGGAAATCCTAGTCGAACAACCATGCGAAGGTGGATAACTGATTTCACGATGATGATGGTGGGGAGGAGCAGTTCTGAGTTGTTAGTTTGGGTTTTATGTAATGATTAAAGTCTACGGCCAATAAATTCCTCTAAGGCCTATGGGCCATGTAATACTTACGCCTACAGGCATTGTAAGGGTTCCACCTCACCCCTTGAAAGGTGGATTATCAAAATCAATAAAAAATGAAGGCCTTCGGGCCATCATTTGGTTATATATATTTATATATGTTATGATGGTATATATATAATTATATATAAATGTGTGTGTGAATATTTATATATTATATATTATATATCATATATTATTTATTATTTATTTGAATATATTTATATATATCATGTGCGAATACATATATATCTTTTTGTGTGTGTGTATTTATGTATCATTATATGGATTGTTATTTATTTTTTTATTTATATTTATATATAATTGTTTATATATATATATATATATATATATATATCTGTGTATGTTTGTGTGTGTTTTTTTAATTATATAAATTTGGGTATATTTATTTTTGATTATTAATATATATATGTCTTTATATATATTTATGTCAATGTATTTATTTTTTATTATATTTATAGATAATTATATGTAGTTATTAATGTTATTATTTATTATATTTATTTATATTTATTTATATTTATTTATATATATTATGTAGGTATATATATACTGTTGTATTTAATAATATATATAGAGATATATGTATATATTATATATTTAATTAATATTTATTTATGTAAATATATACTTATGGATATTGATACATATTTATGAATATTTATATACACTAATATATATATACATATATTTATGAGGGATCGCTTGACTTTACATATTTTCGTATTCCAATGTTTTGGGGGAGGCCAAAAGCATGTTATTTTTCTGATATTCTTAGTAAAATCTGAAGGCATCTTGCAACATGGGAGGGAAAATCTCTCTCCTTGGCATGTCGTGTATGATTGGTCAAGGTTATGATTATTTATATGTTTTTTTATTCCTTCATGGTCTATAAGTGGTTGGTCGCTCTCATCAAGAGCATTAATGTTTCAATCACAACATTCATTTGGAGTGGTAACATTCTGGAGTGGAAATTAGCCACAATTTCATGAAATTATTACTATAAACCTTGTGATACAGGGGGTATTGGTATCAAAAACCATGTTCTATTCAATGATTCCTTGCAGGTATCATTTATTTGGAGAATGTTCAATAGTAATTTTGAGCCTCTTGGCTTCCTCATAAATAAATTCAAGGATATACTCAGAAAGGGTCTTTTAATCACATGGATTCATCTGTTTGGACTGTTTTAAATCCACATTCTCTTCTATTGATGCTCATTCTAGGTGGCTTGTTTCAAAGAAATCTTCTTTATACATTTGGAAGGAAAACTAAACTGGTTTTCCCATAGTTGAGGATCTAATGAGTGATGAAATTAATGTGGACTTGGATGCCACAATTAGTGAACAAATGGACAGTATAGGGAATCTCCCAATTCATATTTTCAATACTGTTCGAGTCTACTATTTTTCTAACAGATCATATTTCTGGGTCTAGAAAATTATTGTTAATGGTTTTTTATCTTCTAAAAACTTTCCAGAAATTCTTTGTCATGCAACACAGATTTTAAGTCGGTGAGTGAGTTTCACATGAACTTTATAAGCCCTTCTCGGTCTGTTTTGGCCTAGAGACTGGCTCACATGAAGATTCTTACAGATTATTTCCATCAAGATTCTTGTATCACTCTTTGTTCTTCATGTGTGCTTTATAATCAACATAGGGAAGATATTGTCCATTTGTTTCTGTGCTGCGTTACTGCTTCATCCATGTGGAAGGTAGTTTTTGATATCTTTGAAATCTCTCTACCTTGTGTGTCTTCTATCTGGGATTTTCTCCAAGGGTATAATTTAATTGTGATTTCTCCACAACTGTTGGATCTCTTTCAGGTGGATACTCTAGAGCTTCTTCATATCATTTGATCTGCTCAGAATAAGTCAATTCATGACAGCTTCTCTTTTTCCATTAGTGGTTCCATTTCCTACATACTTGCTGTTATGTGTGAGGGAAGAACACCAAATAATCATTATTTCTTCAACTCGGTGAATGAATTTTTCATTTTGAACCGGATTGATGTCAAGGGGAACTTTTGGCATCTTCATGGAAGCTTTGAAGTATTGTGGAAGGAGCTATTTGTTGGATGGATAAAATTCAATTCTGATGGAGATTCTATACGTAATCCAGGGCCTTATTGATAAGGTTCTATTTTGATGAATCATAAAGGGGATGTACATGGATGTTTTCATTGTTCACGTGGTCTTTCTAATTGTCTTGAGGCCGAAATGCTTGGCATCATTGTTGAAGTGGAGCAAGCCAATGATTGTGGTTCGAATAAATTATGGTTTGAGAGTGAACCTACCGTGGTCGTCTTATCTATTAGGATGTGTCTCTCTCATTTGGTTTGGAAGCTCACTAATTGTTGGTGCAAATGATTGGATACACTTTTCTCCCAAAATCATATCATCACTCAAATTTAGAGGGAAGCCAATTCGGTAACTGATGGTCTTGAAAATAATGGCATTAGTGGAGTTGAATTGTCTTTACTAGATCTGTCTCTGGTGATCTTAATCCATTTCTTAAATGGGATCATGAGAAATATCCCATTTTTAGACTCGTGTAAGCTGTTCTTTTGTAAGGATGGAGGAAAGTTTCTGGTTTTTCTCGCATGGGTTTCTTTTTGCTCTTTATTATTGTGCCTGGACATGCATGGGGATAGTCTTTCGTACTATAATTTTTCCTACTATGATGGTTCTGGATCAAGGGAATGACTTGATGTCTAGCTTGAGTGGTGTGTTGGATATTTCATGGACATGCTTGGTGCTATTTTGATCTATTTTCTCCTCAAGGAATTGTTCCTCCTAGACATTCATGGGGCTACAATGGATGTTTTTTTGTTTGTTTTCCTATATTGTTTATTTTTATTAATATATTTTTGGTCATGGTTCACTCGGGTCCTGTCTAATTTTTTTTTTAATAAATTTCAACTAATAATAAACTATCACTAAATATTTTGTGGTTCTTTAAACTGTTGTTAAACACCATTTTCATAAAGATTCCCAACACCCAAATATTTGACACTAATATAAATCACCACAAAACATTTATCAGTGATTTAAATCACCACTAAAAAATGTTGTTAAACCTATTTTTCCTTGTTGTGAATTACATGTAATACGAGAGACACAAATGACTACAATATGAAACAACAATTCATGGAATGCCTGACATGGTTGAAACAATGAATCAATCATTCATAGAAAGAAAGTAGACCTTGCAACTGTATTAATTATATAATGTTTTATTATTATTATTTATAAATTTAATTTATTTTAAAATTTTAACTATCCTAATTTCTAAACAAATTTATTTATTTAATTATCCCTTATATATATATATTTTCAAAGCTATACCATATATTTATTTTGAATGTTTTTCCATTCATTATAGTTTTTACCTATTCCCATCAATGATTTCTTTCCCAAATCTTTTCATATATACATTTATTTTTCATTTTTCCCCTTTTTCATGCCCATCATATTTTTTATTTTTTTTGAAATATAAAGGTAAATATTAAATACAGTGGTTTTACATTTTTTTAAAAATGTGTAACACACCGAAAGGCCACTATAAATAGCACCTATATATTTATGTCTTTTTTTCAAATAAATGTTTTCTTCACCCACATTAGTTTTATTGCATTATTCTTTGTCTTAAGGGTGTATATTAATGGCACACAAATGAACCATTTATATTAATGTTTTTTTGTTTTTTAATACAATTGAAACACCCCAAATTTCCCAGGGATGTGAATGAAAAGGGAGAGGAGTAATGTTCCGAGCTCCAATGTAGATGGGGAAACATGGTAATAAATATTGAAACATGTAGGGCATGTATCAGAATAAAATAGAGAGGAGGAGATTCCTGGTATTGGGGTGGATGTTGAAAGGGGACACCATATGCCCATGATACTTTAACTGAAGAAACCCTTTCAGAAAGTGTGTTTGGAAAACCCTGTATAGGAGGAGTAGGAGGCACAGTAGGAAGCTAGGGAGAAAGCGATCTGTGTGGTGATGAGCTCCAGTATCAAGAAAACTTCCAGGACTCTGATCGTTATGGCCTTCAAGGCTTCAGTGCAGTGTCTTTCTTCACTAAAAAATATTTCACTTTTACCAACAGGATCATATCTATTGGTAAACGTACATTTTATATTGGTAAAATATTTTACCAACATATATGTCCCTATCACTAAACTGTTGGTAAAAACTCTTTTACTAAATATTTTTGCGATAGATAAAATTGTTCTGTTACAATTATAATAATAACAACAGATAATATATATGTTGGTTAAATTGTTTTGAAATCGATTCTAATGACACATTTTTCTATTGGTAATAATATTATCAATATATAAAATATGTTTATAAATTACATTTTAATAAAAATTAATTAAAATATCATATTATATTAATAAATTAATCTGTCATATATAATACATCTTCTTTAATTATTAAACAAATGATTTTAACACATGTTATATATTATAAAAATAATATTAATATTAATATTGAAATTTAATACATCAGGATTGATCACACAACACTGAGACGCCCTGACCCATCCATGCCTGCGCAACAGTAACGCATCCATGCCAATGAACCAGCTCCCGCACTAGTGACGAATGAGTACCACCAATGACTCATCAATGCCATTCTAGAGCAACAATAGCTCATCCAAGCTAGAAAGTTGTCTCTTGCCCTAGACAATCCATCTATATCTTCGATCCATGTAAAGTGGAATAGAACAAAACCCCTTAGCCATGTGTTATGTATGAATAAAAAATTGAAAAACAGAACAAAAATGAATAAAAAATACCTTTTAAATGTACATTAGTTGAGTAATGACCAAAGTTACTTCTATCAAAATATTTGTACGATTGTTAAATGTGGGAGTTATATTCCTAAACATAAAAGGCGTCAGTTGCTGGAGTCTGCTAGACTGATATCATGATAAGTAACATTTTCCATTTTTAAGAGTTCTCCATGAACTTTTGAAAACCATAGGATGTGAATACATGTTTTTCCAAAGATCATTTTTACTATGCATGTTCATATTAATAGTGGAAAAATATTTTTCCACAGATAATTTCAAATGAATCAAAACACAAGATTTTAACTTGTTCTGATGGTGTTTTCTATAATTCATTTCAACCACAACAACATAAATAAAAAACCAAGGTATCAAAAATATGACAATGGAAAAAACCATACTATAAATTTAGACATGTAGGAAAAATAAAAAATCACTCAAGGTGGGTCCTACCAATTTGTAGTAAATAAAAAAAGTATTGAAAAGATTGAAAAACACAACATTCATAATGAAGTAATAAATGTAGGTTGAGTCAAGCCTCATTAATAAGGTATAGAAATGACACCTCCTTCCTAGATAGCTTCTAGTAAATCCTAAAAATGTTTTCTAGCTCGAACCTTCTCATTCAGGGACATGGGATAAAAAAACATAACCAGTTCAATCTATAGAACTACTTCAAATTTCATAGCATGAAAATTCATAAAAAATAAATAGTCTAAGGAATATATATATTTCTTTAAAATTATTAATTTAGACTCTCCAATCCAACTATAAGTGCTTGGTAGACACCATTCATTTGATACTAGTTTTCAAGAAATGGTTAAACCATTATGGTGAACAACCTTTTTTCCTTTCGAAAAAGGTAGATGTGAACTTCATTTGACTTTCAACAGTGGTTTTACCTCCACAATAGGTAAATAATAATTCAATGATAGCCTTTTATTTATAAAAATTTTATACATGGAATGAGGTTTAAAATAATAACTTGTAGAAATTACCCATTATATTAGATTCTAATAGATATTGAGATTAACATAATCAATATCCTAACTTATAGTAATCATCTCCAAGAACATGAAACCAAATCTGTGCCATATAATTTGGTACGAAAATACCCAACCCATGTGTAATCAGGAGAAAAATATCCATAGGTTCAAAACACCATTATAGAAACATGTGTTTTATACCAAGTTAGAAAAATACTAGAAACACTAAAAATCCAAGAGAATTGGTTTGAATTTTTCTTCTAGAAATATTTTTAATGAATTGTAATCTTGGTTCATTAGTTATGAGTAAATGGGTTCTAGTAAAATTTGATGATGAGTTCTATGAAACATGGGTGAGTAAAGAATTGTACACTGGTCTTGATCACACAGACTGTATAGGACATGATGTATATTCATGTTTGGAATTGAATAGAATTGAACATGCTATGTGTTCAATCCATGAGTACTTGAAAACATGGCCTGTACAGAATTGATCACATGGCCTTGAGTAATGTGACATGATGTATAGACATCTATGGACCCTATGATAGGTCATGATTTATAGTTTTGTATAGGCCGTAGCTTAGTGACAAGCCATGATAGTTATGTATGTTCCATAGCATAGTTACAAGACATGATATTTTTATACATAATGTACATGGCTTGTACAGAATTGGTTTAATGACAACCAATGATTGTTTTGAACATGGTGTACATGGCTTAGTGACACGCCATGATAGTTCTGTACATGATGTACATAGCTTGTACATAATTGTCTTGTAAAGAATTGGCATAGTGACAAGCCATGATCGGCCATGGCTTAGTGAAAATACATCATAGGCAAATATACTACCCATGATTAGTGAGAAGCCATGAATGTTCTGTATAGGTCACATATTTGTGACAAGCCATGCATAGTTCTCTACATGCCATGATGTATAGTTCTGTATAAGCTATGGCTTAGTGACAAGCCATGTGTTCAATCCATGACTAATGTGAGATTATGTACATTGATTATACATAATTTGGGGTGTATTCGTATGAAAAACATTCAATTCCACCAATTTAAGGTGTAAAAGTTTTATGTGGATTGTATATTTTACTACAATCCTTAGAATAAAAACATTTTAGTTCATTTAAAATGACACCTATAGCTAAAATGAGACTTTAAAGGGGGTTTGGTCAATCTATATTTCAAAAATAGTTCCCACTTATCATCATGGGCCCCCTTCCCTTGTTCAAAATCAAATACGAAGTGTAGCAAGTAACTTTGAATTGTAAAGAGTTATGTTCTTATAAATGTAACCACTGTATTAGCAATAAATAGATTAAATTCACTCCATGTTAACTACTTTTTATAAGGGGTTCATCACTTTTATGATGTCTAAGGCAGTGCTATAATCTATGAATGATGAAATGTACAAGATGCATTCACTCATAATTTAGAGCCATAAATTTTGAAAGAGTGATATAAATTTCAATTTTTTCCCTCCAATGAGCTATTCACAACTTAATTCATTCAATTTTATCCTGAAATTTAAATTTTCCCTTGTTTAATCAATACTTTTTGTAGTGGAAGACAATGATTGTAGAAATAAATACTTCCTAACAAATGCAATGAAATTCACAAAAGACGGAGAAGGAAAGACATCGACGAACCGAAGGGGTGGCTGGTGATGGAAAACGTACATGGTAATGGGTGGTGCCATAGGGTTTCTACAGTAGTGGATCTGAAAATGGAAAACTTCACCATCATACCATTGATTTCAATAGAACACCCATCTATGTTTAAAGTGGAACATGTACCAACTTTGATCACAAGAACCTCCTATCCACTTTATACTTGCACCATCACATGAAACATCATATCACAGAAATACAACAATTAAAAAATAGTTTTCATTTAAATGCATGATATAAAAATGAAATGGCATTCTATAAAAATATCATCCACCATAACAAGAGGATTATCTAACCCATGAAAACATGAACCTCCACGAGTCTTCAATTTATCACAGTTTATAACATGTTCCAGAGAATTCAGTCAGCAGATTAATTAGTCTGTTCAACTCAACTGCTAAATACTTTTTAATTTTTATAACAACAAAATCTATTCAAGGACGTTCCCAGAGATTCTCACCTCCACCAACCTCTAATTCATAATGTTTATAGACATCAAATGGCCCGAGATGATTTTTATTTTTTCCTTTTCTATTTTTATACTGATATATGATCCCTTATAACCAGTGGAAACAACAAACATAATATTCTCTAACAAGAGACCACAACAACCTAATTATTATCCATCCAGTTACCAACCAATGAGCACATCCATCCAGTGACCAACCAATGGAATATAAAAATAACCAGGGAGAACAACCGAAAAATTACTAGAAGAAAAAAAATATAGGTGACCAAAACAACTCAAAATAACAAAACATTATATAAAAATGAGAAGAATATAATCAATCTCGTTACAAAAAAACCAATGAGAGTGATTATGATAATTAATCATAAAATTAAATAAAATTTTCTGACAATTTTTTTAATTTAATTTACGCATTCAAACCCTTTTCATTTATATTACTCATACACCTTCTCTATCTAATCAACTTATTATTATCAATAATAATTATGATAATTATACATAACTCCCACTAAAATTTAATTTAATTAACCATTAAAATTTTATGGCACCATTACTATTATTATTTAATATAATCATAATAACAAATACGCCTTTAATTTTATTTAATCATTACCATTATTATGATTAATAATAATAATATTTTTGATCACTGCATTGACCACAACCAACCAACTCATCATAGGTCTGAGTCTGACCATCATCACGTCCATGACAAAAAAACCTCCGTTATGAGATCCCACACACGCCCTTTGCTTTAAACCATCTTCGTCCCAACGCATTTCGCCACCGCACACCAATCAGAAAAACATGTATTATCGACCTGATCCCAAACCACCTCTGATTTCCATCATGCACCCGTGGTGCCAATATGATCCATTCACCAAACATCATCCTGCTCGTTTATCAATCGGTCCCCAACCATTGATCCACATGTCATTCGTACTACCACAACAAATTTGGGGGATCGATCTCACTCAAACCCACCCTGTCAATGATGAATCGTGATCTGATGGTCTGACGATGAAGAACACAAAGAACGGTTGGCGAAAAGCATCAATAACAAAGGATACAAGCATCTTTGACAAAACTTCATTGACCAAAAATTTAATAGTGGTGGGATCGAGGTGAGAAGCTTGACATAACAAACAATAAATGAAAGGATAATTTCTTTTGATACATGGACTCATACAAAGGCTCAAATTAACGCATATCAAATATAGATAATTGATAATTCTCAATATTTAAATTATAGGGGTAGAAAACAACATATAATGGTTCCTACCTTGGTTTTCAATCCACTACAGATGAAGAATAAATTCACCAATGATTTGGTGGGATCTGCTGTGTTCAGTACATCTTGATCCACTCGATCCTGGAGTTTTGTTTTCATTCGATTAGATTCACCAACAGAGAGGAGGAGGGGAGACTCATCAGCCTTGGGAGAACTATGATCCAGCCCTGGTGAATTCTCCCTAGTGAAATATTTATATAAAATTGTTTTATGTTAAATTAATTTAATTAATTAAGTAACTAATTAATTAATCCACTTAGAAACACTGCTATGGAGCAAGGGGTCGTAACGTCCTGTAGTGACTTGATTTATGTCTCACATATTGTAAGCACTACTTTTCAAACCCAACCGTGTTCTTGAATTTTTGATTCGATCAACCATTTAATAGTTATCATGTTTTCTTTAATTAACCGCACACACAACATATAAATCATTTTTATATTTATTAAAAAAATAATTCTAGGCACATTGGTCTTCATAAACACACATCGTCTCAATTCGTACCTCAAAAAATATAAATAGAAATATTTCAAAGTCATTCCATGAAAAAACTAAGTTTATACATAATTACCTCCTTTGTGATTATATTCCCTAAATAGAAAAACATTGAAAAAACTCGAGATACTAATCCCTTATATGACTCTCCCGCTCAGAGGAACTATCCAACACATTTCTGTGCTTCCACAACACATGATCCAAAGGGATGGTTGAGCCACACAATGTCAGTTCATGTCGGTCCTCGATCACCACCGGGTGCTCTACAAAGGTGGTTCTATCCTCAAGGTCCAACTTTTCTCAGTTGATGACATGATTAGGTCCATGCACATATCATCTGAGTTGCGACACATGGAAGATGTACTGCGCCTGCTCCAGCTGTGGGGGTAACGCAAGGTAATAGGAAAGTTCACCAACCCTCTACAGAATCTCGAACGACCTAATAAATTATGGGGATAGCTTGCCTCCATGACTGAAACTTTGAATTCCTCATTATGGTGAGACTCATAATAATACATGGTCTCCCTCCTTGAACTCCAAGGGCCGACAATGGAAATTTGTGTAAGATTTCTATCTACTCTTGGCCATCTTCATCCATTCACAGATAACTGACACATTCTCTATTTCCACCTTCACTAACTCTAGTCCCACAATTGATGACTCGTCAATATTTTTCCAACATAAGGGTGACCTACTGGGTCCCCAATATAGGGCCTAAAAAGGTTAAATACTGAGGTTAGATTTATCGCTGTTGTTGTATGAAAACTCTACCAATGGAATGTGACCCTCCCAGATCCGGCCAAAAGCCAACATTAAAGCCCTCAACATATCCTCCAACACCTAGATAGTGCACTCGGTCAAACCATTGTTCTTGGGGCTAAAGGTTGTTCTCATCCTTATATGTCCACTAATTTCCTCCAACATGCCCCTCCTCAATCATGACGTAAATCATTCATCACGATCAGAGACAATCGTTGAGGGTACCCCGTGAAGGAGGATGATCTCTAGTACATACAACATCCCTAAAATATCCACCTAAATCTGCAACCTCATAGTTAGGATGTAAAATGACTTTTTGAGTTATTCTATTATCACGAAGTTGGATTCATGGACCTTTGCTGTGCACATAAGCCCTGTGATGATGTCCTTGGATATGTCGTCCCATTTTTACTCCGGGATCTCAAGAGGCTGCAACAATCTAATTGTATCTTGGTGCCCATATTTCACCTACTGATAGGTGAGGCATCATGAGGTGAACTCAGTTATGCTTAATCTCATACCAAACCCCCAAAAATACTACTATAGGTCCCTTTACATCTTTTCCACATTGGTATGTACATTTAGGGGAGAACTGTGGAAATTAGGCATCACGCCCTCCTGCATCATCATTAGAACCATTGTTCACCTCCTGAACATGATATTTTGATTCCATCATTCATAATATCCATCTGGTGCATGAAATGTGGATATCAGATCATGAAAAAACTCACAGTTTATGTTTCTTAATTGGAAATCTCTCACACACTCAAGAAGAGAATGAGTCAACACCATAATCTAAAGAAACTTTGTACCCTCCTAATCTTCATGGGTTATATTTAAGGAATCTAACTACTCTAAAGTTTCCTAAACTAGTAGAACCTAATAAATATAGCTAATGGAATATACAACAACATTTTCATCACCTATTGTATAGATTATATTGAAGTTGTAGTCTGACAAGAACTCCAATTAGTGTTGATGTCTCAGGTTCAGGTCTCCCTACAGAGTCCATGCTCAAAGTTATTTACTTGAATGTAGCCTTCCGAGATCTTGTTGAGAAAGAACCACATAGGGTCTGTGAACCTAGCTACATACTTATCATCTATCATCCCTCCCCTATGAATCTCTATAAGCTCAGGGATCAAGAATAATTGTAATAAAGAGGGGTGGTACCTCTCATAGAACAGTCGTTGGAAGTCATCCCACAAGAGTGTCAACTCATTGTGCATCTGCATAACTAAGATCCAAAAACACATAGCTTCTCCATGGAAAAGGTTGGATGTTAGTTCCACCATCTGATCCATCGAGGTTGGAATAATTCTAAAGATATAGAACACTGAATCTACCCAATACACTGCTGCCCGAGGATCTGGATTGCTGCATAACCTCAGTGGTCTCTAATGCTGGAACTCACAGAGCATGATAAGCTTGTGTGTGTCCTCAAAATACTCTACTGGAATGGTCTACTATTTGATAGGGGCGATATAGCTACTTTCCCACATTGGGGTAGGGGATTGCGGGATGAATCGTAAACCGAGGCGTCACCGATCATAGGGTTGTCGTCATGATCTAGAGCTTGTATCTTTGATGACGGTCATTGTATAGGCATCCTGAATGTTATCAAGGACTATCAGGATCATATGAGAACACACACACACACACACACACACACACACACACATATATATATATATATATTACAAAAACAATGTGGAGATAACTCAATAAGGATTGTTAAAGACTCAATCCTATATAATGTATGTACCATTAATCCCTGCAAATAATGTATCGACATACCGAGTTGACAAGAAGGTAGTCAAGGTCCTAGTTAATGGACATGTTTATCTCCCATACCATCACTATAATCTCTATATTATGAGTCTCACTTGAGACACTTTGACATTATTTCCCTAAACTCAACCAATCCTTTTTAATAGGAAATGTCCGAACAACATCCCACGGAATGAACATGCTCTGTTACAAATTTTCACTACATGACCCAAGCCAAGGCTCAAGCCACAACTACCCTAAGATCACCTCTATAAACCAAGGGGTGGTGACAAGTTCCGACGGAAACAATAAACTCAAGTAAACATTTTCCTATGTACCAGTACACACACAAAACCAACTCAATGAAAAAGTGAAGAGGGAAATAAATAAAATATGAAATGATAATATAAAAAAACATGAATGAAACTCTAAATAGTACAAAGTAAGGTAGTTTAAACTAAAAAGAAAAGGGAAAAAGTAAACACCAAACATGAAATGTGTTCCAAACTGATAGAAAACTAGAATAGTGAAATAGATGAGAGGGCCTAGCTCCTGGATCCCAAACTACAACCACCGTACGCGGTCCAAACACTGTATCCCTAAGTTCCTCGGAAGTCACGATCAACCTGCCTGTTGTATACATAAAACATGAAACATGTTGGCAATGCCCATTTAGGGGTGACTATAAACGGTCCCTGTAAAACACCACAAAATGATGAAGGGGTGGGGGTAGTTAGAGATACACCTGAAGAGGACAACCAAAGATAGAATATGGTAGAATGAAAAATATAGATCAACCCAACAAGTGAGTAAATGTAAAAATGTCCAAACATAAGGATCTCAACACGGTGAGAAGATAAACTTCTTGTCGAGTCTTCACTACCTATAGAAGGAGAGTATATTCATCTAACCACGAGAAGCTAGACTCATAAAGCGCGTTACATAATCCATGTGTCATTTCCTTTCCTATAAAGATGTAACAAAAACACAAGGGGTGGATACCGAAGATGGATATATATATATATATATGCTCAATCAAATAATCCCAAATGGGAGAGTATAGGGATATCCATCTCACATATCATGCTAGGAAGAAGAGTATCCAATAGTTCTAGAAGAAGGCCATCAATTATTCCCAGCATCTCATGCATTTTCTATGAAAAGACAAGTCTAACGAACTGAATCACTACACCTTGATATTATCCAATTTGGGAGGCACTGTCTCGCCCACATGGTTTGACGTAATTTCACAAAAACATGACTTGGTTGGTAAATCATCCCACTTCCTCATGAATCCAATGCTCCATCAAACCACATCTCATTACTGTGCCACACAGTCAAGGGACCAAACAATCTAGGTAAGGATTCAAGGCCCTGGTACGATAAGAGGGTCCTAATCTGATAGTCATTATGAAACTCCATTTCTCATCCAATATAGAGTGGTATGCTTGGGAATTTCATCAGAGAATGCCACTACCTAGTACTACTGAAGGGTAAAACTAGTAAGGTCAGTAGGGAACTCCACTGCCCAGCCATGCTAGAGGGTTTTCTTGGAAGATGTAATTAGGGAACTCCATTTCCCAGCCATGCTAGAGGGTATTCTTGGTAAGGTTGTCATGGAACTCTATTGTCAAGACATGTTGGAGGGTAAGACTTGTACTGTCATTGAGGAACTCCATTTCCATGACCTACTGGAGGGTAAGCCTGGAATATCAAGGAAATCCACTACCTTTCTACTAGAGGGTAACTCGAAAAGTCTATTGCCTAATTTCACTAATCAACCCTGATAGAGGGTAAGCCCAATAATTTCATTGGGGAACATCACTACCCCGCCCTACTGGATGGTTATTCTTAAAAAGATATGGTGATTTTGTATAATCAATGACATCATTATGTGTCACCTATATGCGCCTTATCTGGAATATTCTACACTGTTTATTGAAATTCAAAAATGAGAGAACCATCACATTCTAAAAAGAAAATCCCTATGGATCGACTACTCATTGGACAAAATGGGAGTTCAAATGAAGGATATGAGAAAATTTGAAGTTTCCTAAAAAAGAGGGACAAGGAATGTCGTGGACCCACATGACATGTGGTCCCACTGTACTGTCTGGATGTGACCTATCCAGAACATGACTTTCTGACCATGTTGCACTACATGGCTAGTAAGCATACTACATGACGTGTCTCGGTTAATGTCCTGATGAATGCAAGAGGCTCATCACCAGTCCAAGGGAAAATATTTAACTTCACTAATATGCCTCTTCAAATGATCCCAAATGTCCAAACAAATCAGTTTTTTGTGATCCTCATGAAAAAGAACTCTAGATAGAAAATTCACTTTCCTTAATCATACATCTGATGAAATAGTAAAATTTCACCACATCACACATGGACAACACTTCGTGGACCTAGGCCACAAGTCTGAATTCAATACCCAAAATTAATCTTGAAACATCCACATTATATTTTTGGATCGTAGTATCACATATAGTTCTTCATTACGATACTACATGAGGGGTGATATGTCAGATAAAAGATCCCCAAATAATAATAAATTTATTAATATTGAGTGTTTTGTTGACCCAAGGCTTGAGTCCAAAAAAAGAATCCAATGCTGGTCTTAAAATGACCATCTCAATGACATGATCACATTTCCACGAATGGTTCATCAATCTGATGATTTATAAAAATGTTGATGGTGGATTTAGGGTTTTACAACCACAAATAATAATAATATATTATTATTATTTTCTAAAACCCTTTTTTATTCAAAGTCATCCCTGAAAGGATTTTACTCCTTTGAATTTGGAGTATGAGGATACGACCTCACCTCCACCACCTCTCTTCAAGATATACTACTATTATTATTATATTCAAATGTATAAAAGTAGAGCATGGTATTATTATTTCCACACTGGACAACCTTCAACCCTTTTCACACATGGATTTAACATTTAAATTAATTAAATTAAATGACAAAACAAAATTTGATTTAATTTACATTTTCAACTCCTTTTCATTTAATACTCAAAACTCTCACTTTGTAAAAAACGTAATTTCGTTGTGAAATTGATCGAACTCCGATTGAAACCGAGAAGAATTTCGAAACTGGAAAAGTAATACCGGTCATTGGAAAAGCACATATTTGATGAAGCATGCATTTAATTTGTATATGACAATGATGACAAAAAATGAAAATATATATACAAGATAAATACAAGAAGTAGATAACACAATGTGGATCCAAAAGTCCACAAATTTTCATTAAAATATCACCATACTTACAGAGTACATGATATTTGACCCAATGTTGATAATATGGAATGTTTGCCACTAAGGGGGAGATTAATTGGGAATTGAAAATTCATTATTATTATCATAATTATGGCATCCATTAATTATGTTTCATAAAACCCCCCATGTATGTTAAAATTTCATGGAATATTATATAATCTCCACATAAAAATACCCTATGGGAAAAATAAGTAAATCCAATGTACTTGAATTCCATGTCATGCTACCTCATTAAAAACCTTATCAGAAAAACCCAATGGGAAAACCTGATGAAGGAAAAAAGAGTGAAACATTTCCAACTCCCCCTAATTATATCATTTAATTGTGTCTCCAGGACATTAATTAATATTGTTATTTAATTATGTCTTCAAGACATGGGAGGAAGACCATAGGTAATAATGAATGGGATCATTAAAAATTACAACTCATGGGGAAGACCAACAATTTACATTAATAATAGATATCCATAATAATTTATATCATTCCCTTGGATATCTATTATGAGGTATGATTGTCTCATTAAAAACATCATCAGCGAAAACCCCTTCAGGGGAAAACTCTTGATTAGTGAAAAGGAGTAAAATAAAAATAAATCCCCAGAGTGTTGTCTTGTCAAAAACCATATCATGAAAACCCAGTGGAAAAAACCGGACTAAGGGAAAAAAGTACAATAGTTACATCATCCCTTGGTAATGATCATCATTTAACTCATACAACTCCCATGACAAATTCTTAACAAAAACATTTAGTTTTGAATTTTGGAATAAGAATAATCCAAACCCTTTCACTAAATAGGGAAGAACATTAATGATCATCATAATATGAGTTATTTTTATTTTAATGGTATATATGAACATTTACATGTATATCCTTTAGGGATAAATAAAATGTGCATTTATATTTAATACTTCTGGTATAAGTATTTTCTTCAACAACCCTTTATATATCACCCTTCAAAACAAGTAATTTAATTGTTTATTAAGGGTAAAACCATAAGAAAATTAAATATTTCATATTTGTGATGATTAATTCAAAATACAAGGACATTCCATGTAATTCATTGATTTCGAAAAACACATCAAAATTTTATATTTTTTTCAAAACATTTTCATAATTTAATGAATATAATGATTCACACAAACCATGGGATGATAACTTCAATATATATTCTTCCTTAACATAATATGGATAAATGAAATGTATCTTATTCAGTTCACCCCATTATTTATCAAATTGGGTGAAACTATCATAATTTTTATCATGCATCAGGAATTTCAAAGCCTTCTGAGATTCATATAATTATCCAAATATACAAGGAATAATATTTCTTATAATAAGATCATCAGAATTCAATATTATTGGTAGTTTGGATTAGCAATGAAAAAAATTATATACTGAACATATCATAAATTCCATTAATAATTTTTTTCAATTGTTATGATGTTGACATCTGTCAAAATCAATTATCATCAAAGAGTTTTAAGAGAATTCAAATAAAATATATCATAAAAAACATTTGATTAAGATATCATAATTTTTCTTGATATTGCTGTCACTTCAGGTAAAATATCTAGAAACATATAATGTTGTTGATATATTCATTTTACTCATCAAGGGAGAATATACTAATTTCTTTCTACCCATGATGAAAAATTATTTTATAGAGTCATTTCAACAACACTTCATGTGTATATAATGAGATTACTGATTTCCAACACTTTGAATTCATATATATGTTGTGAGATTCTTGTAAATGGTTTATGAGGACCATATTGTATATTTCATGTGATTCTTAAAATATATTGTAATCATCATGCATAAAATGTAATGTATACTCGCCATTAGTAAATAACACACATGATCATTTAGTGGATGCATGTTTCATATATATATGGATTATATGGTAGGTGGGCATTCCCATATATAATTCCTCATAAGTACATGGGAAATTTATTTCCATAATAGTTGCTAATTATATAAATAATTTACCTCCAAAATGGATACCTCAGGGTAAATTATTATATAGGGTGCATTCATAATAAATTAATGAGAATGAATTCATTGATAATTTAGTAGACCTGAATCCATTAAATAAATTCATCATTCTCCCCCTGATGGATTTCTACTATGTTATCAAACAATAGATGCTTATGTATACATGAATCAAAAATTTTCATTATAAATGATCCTAGATAGACTAAATTATCATGTAATATATTTTACGTGTGAGTATTTTTGAACTTATGGTTTACCATTATTGATTCAATTTGACATAACAAATTCTTTATAATCACTTTTTATGAATTATTGTTACATATCAAGGTACCACTTTTATCTAGTGTATCCATATGATATTCATTTTCAAGATTACCATTCATATATATCATCGAGTCCTTAGATATAACAAAAAATTAGGAATTTTTACTAATAGGTTGGAACCTATTCACTATTCTTGAGTCATTCATTAATTTTCTATATGAGAAAATGTACTTATATGTTCATATAAAAACTCATATATGAGTTCTTTTGAATCATTGGATCAAAATAATATTTATTTTTCTTTTTCTTCAAGATCAACTCAAATATGATATCTAGGATATTTCATTTTGAAAACTCATCTTTGTCATTATAATATCCACTAATGGTGTTTGATGAATTAATAATATAATCAAAACATGTTAGGCCCATCACCAAGTGGATTATTGGATATTTTATAACTTCCATAATATTTTTGAACTACGAGCCCAAATATTATTTTACAATAAATTTACTTGGGGATTGGATCCACCATTTCTTTTGAAGTTGGTGAATGTGGTAGAATTAATCAATGCGGGAGAACATTATGGTTTCACAACACACACCTTATCACTATCCAAAATAATAATTCCTAAACAAAATTTACTTTATCAAATAAAGGAGAAATCATTCGATCAAACATCATATACTCTCAAATATTCCTGACAGCACAAATCATATCAAAATATTAATGAATAATTCCATTTAATTCATGGAATGAGACATAGTAATTAAATCCACATTCACATCATGAAATTAATTCATACATCATATTTCATGATACAGAAATGATAATTCATTATTATTCAATAATGATTATCTTTCATAAAATATAAATTTTATTGATTATGATGATCATTATTTTAAACACTTTAGTTCATAAAATCATTTTCATAAAATATATCATTTTACCAAAACAATGTAATTCAATCATTTTACTTATTGACTATATGAATAGAAGAATCCACTTTAGGGAATAAAGGAATTACATGCGATGATATCAATAATCAATAAGAATATGATAAATAATAATTTTACCTTGATATTACGATTGCAAGAACAATAAATGATAAATAATGATATTATTTAACATATTTTCAAAGGAAATTATAATAATATCATCCTTCTGAGATGAATTATATTATAAATTTTAATAAAATTCATTGTGCTCTATAAATATTTACTGTCATCAAACCACTTCTTGCGGTTATATTATTACTATTATTTATAAACAAACACAACACAATTATCATTCAAAAAACATAACATTCACATTGAACATAATTTATAATAAAATCCTGTATATTTTCATTCACTTGAGGGAATGAAATAAATCATTTCCAATAAATATTATCATTCACCCCAGGGAATAGAATAAAATTGTTTTTTTCATGTTTTATTGTGTCTTCAAGACAATTGCATGAATATTCAATTTAGAAATCTCATCAATTTCATCCACTTTGGGGGATTAATATATATATAAAATTTTTACTATTGTTCATCTAGAAAATTTAATTTATCTAAAACAATTTATAATAACTAAAATAATGAGAAAATAATAAAAGAAAAATGTTATTTACAAATATTCAAAGTAAATTTCATCTATATTATGAGCCTTTATAGATCATAATAAAACTTGACACCTTTAGGGTTAGAAAAATAATAAGTGAGATGAAATTTCATGGTACATGAAATTATTAGCGAACTTCATCTCAATGTATGACATGTACAAGATGTCAATCAGTGATTATAAAACTTTAACTTGATGTACGATGGTTAAGAAATGTAAATCAGTAAACCATTTCTTGTTGGATTGTTTCATTCTTATATTTGATGAATTATGTTTGTCATGAAATTGACCACTTTGTTTAAAAATAACATTCTATTGAGGTAATGGAGTGAAATTTTCCATTCATAAGTCATTACAGCTCTTCAAAACCTCAATATTTTTCCTGTAGTAAAAGATTAAGAAAATCATATAAAATTTATAGATTTATCATGTGGGAAAAAATAAACGTGACAATATCTTTCATATAAAATAAGACTCACATTTTGATGTAGCACTTTGAATGAGTCGAGTCAGTGGACACGTGAAATATTATGTCAAAAGAAGAATGTTAATAAAAAAAATATAACATAATTTTTTCCCATGATACTTATATAATTTGGATGATGACACTGCTTTCATGATGCGAAATGTGAAGAAGACGATCATGCTGATAATGTGTTGTGAAATTGATCAAAAACTGATTGAAACAATGAATAATTTCAAAACCATAAATGTAAGACCAATCATAGTTGAAGCACATTGTTGACGAAGAGAGCACCAAATTTTTGTATGATGATGACAACGACAAATGGAAATACAAATAAAAGATAAATAGATGAAGTAGATAACACAATGTTGATAAAAAAGTCCACAAAATTTCCTTAACATATCACTATAATTATATAGTATATTAGATCTGATCGAATAGTGAGAATGTTGAAGGTTGGGCATTTAGAGGGAAATTAATTGGGAAATGAGGATTCGTTATTATTGTCATATTAAGACATACAATAATAATGTTTCATAACAATTATTATGAATTATAATTATGATAAATAAATATAACCTCCAATACAATTTAATTTAATTAACCACAAACATTTTATACCACTATTATTATTATTTAATATAATAATAATAACAAATCTACCTTCAATTTTATTAACTCATTACCATTATTATTATTATTATTATTATTATTATTATTATTATTATTTATTCTTTCTACATTGATCACGCTGACCACCTCATCGAGGTCTTAGTCCAGCCATCATCATGTCTACACCAAACAGCATCCACCATGACATCATGTACACTACCTCATTTTGAAGCCTTCCCTGTCACAACCAACATCATCACTGCACACCAACCAAGAAAATGAGGGTTATCTAATCAATCCCAAACGACCTATGATCACAATCACAGACCCATTCACCAAACATTATCCAGATAATTTATCAATTTTCCCCCAAACTATTGATCAACATGTCATTCATGCGATGAAAATGAATCTGCGGGTTCGATCACACTTGAACCTACCCCATCAATGTCGAATTTTGACCCAATGGTCAAATGATGAAGACCATAAATAATGGTGTGCATAAGACACAAATAAAAAATTTGATAAGAATAATTGTCCAAATGTTCTTGTCATATTATTTTTTAGCCGGGAAATTATGGTCAGAGCCTGGAAATAACAAGAAATAAATTGAAAGGATAATTTATTTCGACACATGATCTCATGAAAAGGCTCAATTTTACACAGATCAATGAGAGAGAATTGATCATGCTCAATATTTTAATTATAAGGTTAAAAAATCTCATATAATGAGTCCTAAATCTATTTTGTATTGATCACTGATGAATAAAGCATTCTCCAATGATTTTGGAGGAGTCTTTGCATATTCTACGTCATGATCCGCTTGATCCTGGAGTTTCTTCATCGTTCTATTTGATTCTCTAACAAAAAGGATGAGGGGATCTTTTCCAGTGGTGGGAGAATTATGAGCCAATCATGGTGAATTCTATATAATGAAATATTTATAGAAATTTGGTTTAATTTATGTGAATTTAATTAATTAATTAATTAATAAATTAATCCGCTTAAACACACTGCAAATGAGTGATGGGTCCGAAATCCTCACGCCTACCAATTTTTTATCATATATAGGGTAAACATCATGTTCCAAAACTAACTATGGTCTCAAATGTCTGATCCAATAAACCGTTTTAGAGTTATCATGTTTTCTTTAATTAACCACCCATATAATATAAAACATATTTAATATTTTTTATAAAAATAATTTTGGGAACACCGGGCCTCAGAATCACATTCGTCTAAGAACCTAGATCTGGAAAATGTATATAAAAATATTTTAAATTCTTAGAAGAAAAAAATTGAGTCTCAAGAATGAAAACCCATCTCTAAAGATATTCTTAAGAGAGATTATTATTATTGTTAAGGTGAAGGAGGATAAAGGTTTCCCATCATCCGAAATGAAAAAATCAAGACCATGGAATGATTACTCCCATCTTAAACCCGCCATGAGAACCAGATGAACATATCCTGTAGATGGGTAGAATACTCTAGCTTGATACTTCAGTTAATTGGTATATTACTATGACAGTGAAGTGGACATTGAAGATTGTAATCATTTGGAATATAATCTTTGATGTTTTCTCTATCTTTTTTCTATTTGAATGTGGGAATAGTTTTCATGCCAGACTGTAACACCCCAATATTTTATGAGATATATTATTTTAAATTTCATTGATATCTTCTAATATACTCTACACCAGGATTATCTTCTAGTATTCGCAACAATATACTTAGATTAGGTTACACACAACATTGACCTTCCTCGATAGCTTGCGTAGTACGCAAAACCGAGTTTTAGTAAACAATGATATATTATATTATTATTATTATTATGAACTAGTCGTTATGAATTTTATTTACAAAATTTTTAATTTTATAAAATTATAATTCATCTTACACATTTTATAGAACATGGTATGAGAACAAAATCAATTTTTCGTATAAAGGAAGTATTTTTTTTAAAAATTCAGTTTTGTTTCCTTTTGATTGCGCACCCATTTTAAATATAATTTTTGACATATTTATACGTTCAATTTGACAAAATAAACTAAATATTGTTTTTCAGGAATTAAAAATTTACTTTGGATAAATTTTTCTTATTTTTTTGATAACATTCATATTTTGATGAATAGTAAAAAATATGCCAAATTTTACTTAAAAGAAAATTTTTTCATCGAGATAATTTATAGGGTTAAATTATAATACTGAATGGTTTTAAAGTATACATAAAATAAATATTTACTATTTAATACAATGTATGTCATTATAATTAATTTTAAATTGAATGAATAGGTAAAAACATTTCAATCTTTTGCAATGTTTTAAACAAAAATTCGTTTTTTCTACAACATGATAAATTTTAAATTAATTACTGCATCTACTATTTTTTTAATTTGGAAAAAATGGATTCCTTATTTTGAATAAGGAGGTAAAAATTGTGTTAACAGGTAACATATTATTATAGACATTATGAACAGTAACAACGGTTAATTTTATTTACCACGGTTAAAGGTAAAATAGGTAATTGAGGGTAAAAATAATATTATAAAATTACCCTAACACTTGTATTAAAATAATTGGATGATTACATTTCTACCTAAAACATACTTGGGCCGAAATGAAATCTATTGGAACCCCCTTGGAATAGATTAAGACACATAATTTATTTTATTTAAAGGAAATTGAAATATGTCTCACTAAAACATTAATAAATTAATTATTATTAATGTAAAGTTATATAGAATATAAATTAGATTATAAATACTCATTTGAAAGATAAATTTTTTTTATTTATCATGGTAATTTATTTGTAATCTTTAAGAAATATATTTTTACGTTAATAGCTTTAACATTAATGAGGCAGAAAGTATTTATTTAGTGAAAAACAATAATATAGTTTTTATTTAAATAATAATACCCATAAAAGGCCCAAACACTTGATCAAACCTTATTGGTCAAGTATATCTAAAACAAAAGCATCCAAGGGTCGACTTGATAATCATTTTTACCCTTATTAAAGGGATTATGACACTAATATTATTTTATTTTAAATGATGTCAAAGTTGTCCCCTTCACAATTTAATAAATATAAAAATTTAAATGTTGTTATTTTAAGATCATAAACTCTAGTAAAAGTATTATTATGAAATATATTCAATGTATATTCATCAAATTGTTTTATTTGTAATTATTATGAAACATATAAGTATATTAAATAATTATACAACAAATGTTGTAGTAATTATTTTATTAATAGAAATATCAAATAAATGGTTTTAAAAATATTAAAATAAATATTATATTAACTAATTAATGTTATACACGAATTTTTAGATTAATATGATATTTTAGGAATCTATTAAATATTTTGGTTTGAATATATCTTTTGTGTGGATTTTATTTGAAATCGAATAATGTAATAGTGTCAAAATTGACACTATGGATATTTTATAAAAATAGCATATTATTAAATTGATTAAAAATCACAAACATATTTAAAAAATTTAAAATTTAAATTATATATTATAAAATTTAATAATTTATCTAATTATGTAGAGTTCAAATACCATAATTAAGTATCTATAACAATTTAAAAATTAGAATATTATTACCACAAATACAATTAAATAGATTAAATAAGGATAAATCCAAATGATAAGGTTTATAATAAAATAAAAACATGTCATAATTTTAATTTTTGATGATATTAAAACCCTATATAATATAATTTTAGAATTTGAGTCATTTTTAGTGTTTTTTAAGTGGGTTTTGATTTTATTATATATTAATATTTTGGAGGTTTCCAAAAGTGCCCCTATACTCTCTTATAAAAGGGAACCTCCTCCCTCTTCTATTCACTCCATTTTTAGCATTAAAATTCAAACAAACCCTACCCATTTACCTTATCAACTTCCCTAGAAACATACAAGAGGTCCTGGTCTTCTTCAAAGACCAACTTTAGTGCCCAAAGAGGAGGTTTAGAAGAGGCACGTCGAATAAGAGGTAATATCCTATACAGAATCTTTCAAACTTATTTCTTCTTCTACTTCCTCTATTTGAGTTTTTTAACTATTAAGTAATAAATCCATATCACTTGAATAATTATATTTTATTATGAATATTAATAACCCATATTACATCTTCTATCCATCCTATGAAAAATGAAGTCACCACGCATGCATACGTACAACCTACCGTCTCCATGCCATGGTGTAATCTGTTTTTCATCAGCAATCTATTTTGATGGGTATAATAATGAAAGAAATAACTAAAAATTATTATTGTAATATTATATTAATTCTGAAATATTATACACCATACATTTCAATACAATTCCACAGTCATGGGAATGATATTGTCGCCCGTGCTTATGTACAACTTACCGTCTCCACGATGCGATGCGATTCATTCTCCATTTAACCATTCAAGAATGGTTATAAAGTATATCTAATAAATAATGATGAGATATATGAAATAATAATGGTATTGGATTTATATATATATATATATATATATATATCTTTTACATCTATTCAATTTCATAAGTAAACTAAAATAGCGTGCATGCGTACGTACAACCTACCATCTCCATGAACTGGGTATTTCATTCCACTCATAGATCAATTATATATAATAATATATTGAATATATATGACATATAAATCATGTTTTACACTCTATAATTAATTAAACATGATCTATGTAATCATATGAAAAATTACATGTCAAAACACATACGATAAATGAAACGATTTTACCCAAAACACTGTTTTAACATAGAATTGACAAATGAAAGGGAAGTATGAAAGTCATAGTGAATCATATGTGATATCATAAATATTATTATGGTTTTGTTACAATTTTATAATATGTTTAAACATCCTTATAAATAATTTTCAGACACATATGGAAGAAATTTAGCCTAAGGCAAGGGATAATTATTCCAGTCTCATTCTTATCTGAGATTGTTTATTCATAAGTAATTACAGGGGTTATATTTATCATCCATGTCCATGTTTTATAAAAAAAATGTTTTCAAAAAGTTTTTACTATTCTTAAATGTATTTTTAAAGTCATGTTTACCTCTTTTTGACTTTTACTATGTGGTATGGAAGGAATCTTTCTTTGTTTACCATACAAGGTACTTTTTGACATTTTTGGAAAAAGTACGTGGAGAATGTTGTTTTAACTTATATTGTGTGACCAGATTTTTACGATTTAATGACGCCTTATTTAAAAAAATCTTCATCTACAAGTTTTCATTATTATTTTGAACAAAATTCTTTTCTTCTAAAATTTCATGTCATTTTGAGAAAATAAAATGTTTTGAAAGAAGAAAGGATAATATCCTCAAGAATCCATTTCAAGTGTTTTATCGAAATTATTTTCCCATATATGATGACATTCTTTAATATGGTTATGTTTTCAGTATTATGTAAATATTATTTACATGGTTTAATTTTTCTATGATGAACTTATATCCTTTGTTTTACATGGATTATGTAATCATGGAATGATGTTTTTGAAACCCATTTTATTTGTTGGGTTATGATGAATGATTTATGTTTATTTTGTAGAACACATAAGAATTATTTCATTAAGAGATGAGTGAAACCTATATCTCCATCAAATAAATTGGATAATTATTTATATATCACTAGATAGACATGGATGTAGCAACAAGTAAATTCGATTCAGTAATATAGGGCTGGAACGGAAAGTAAACTCGGTTCATTAATGGAATCTATCCACTATGATGGTCTTGGAAGAAATTCCTTGACTATTATGGAAATAATATCATGTGATTAATGGTTTTCCACAATTCCATGTTTAATTTAAACTATATTTTATCATTATTAATGTTCCTTCATGATCTATTCCTTATGTACTGCTACGATTTAGGTCATTGCTCAAGATTTTGATGTTTTATATTCATGTTTTTACTTTCCAATGTTTATAGATTGTGTTATGTTTTCTATGTTTAACTTTACTGAGCATTTTAGCTCACCCTTTTTATGTTTTTTACCAGGATATAAAGAAAGGTTTTACGTAAGAAAACAAAAGGGGACAAACTTTATGGGTGATGTTGAAGATCTTTTACAGTGATTAGGAGATTATGTTTTGAGTTTTCAAAGACACTAAACTAATACGATCATTGGGTGTATGTTCCTGTCATGTATTATGTTTTATACAAAATTAATGTAATTTACATGTATGTGAAGCTTGTATCATTATAGTTGGAATCAGAGTGACTGTTTAGTCAACCTTTGAAAACTAGGATGTGAACACTTAGTTGAGATCTCTATAGATATTTCTATGGTATTTCTAGGGATATTTTTAAGGTTATGTAAAAGTATAGGTTAAAATCCTAGAATAGTCATAAAGATCATGAATTCCCTTGGATTAACCCAAATATGTTTGAGATTGAACATACTCCCCCTTGATTATGTTGTTTTCCTTGTATGATTTTTGCCTCTAACACTATTATTTTTGGGATTGAGATAATTGCTAGAACCCAAAGGAATTGTGTTAATGTTCAATGCACTAGGCAATTCAATGATTTTCCACCTAAATGTAACACCCCAAGCATCCTCGGTATGTTTCCTTTCAAATAATTCAATGGCGTGCATTGTATGCAACTTCGAGATTTTAACACACCATAACCAATCAAACTAGCCGTTATGAATAGTAATACCTACTTTTTGAAATTTTATAAATTCTATCTCTCAAATGGACTTCATTTTTCGATTTGGAATATCAAAATTAGCCTAGGGTGAAATTTTGGTACTTTTCGGATAAATTTCATATTTTGATGAATAGTGAAAATTACTAAGTTTTAATTAAAAACAACTTTTTTAATCAAAATAATTAATAGTGATAAATTATGAATTTGAGTGGTTTTAATGTATATTTAGAATATATTTTTACCATGTAATACAATGTGGGTCATTGAACATAATTTCACATTTAAACCAGACATAAACAAGTGACAATCTTTTGATAGTTATTATCTCTAAAAAACACGCTTTTTGTTTTAACAACGGGAATTAATTTTAAATTAATTTCTGATACTTCTGTGTTTTGAATTTCGAAAAATGGATTCCATATTTGGAATCAGGATGTTCAAATTGTGTAAATAGGTAACTTTTATTTTTAAACATTTTGGATAATTACTTCGGTAAATATTTTATTTACCATGGTTAAATGGTAAATCCGGTAAACAAGGGTTAAAAAATAATATTATAATAATACTATATTACCCTAAAACGTGTCTTAACCCTATTGGATGATACATGGTCTACCATGGTCATCTTTGGGTCTATTTTGGGACCCCATGGATCCACTTGTAAGTGATAATGACACTTTATTTTAATTAAGTTAAAATAAATACAAAAATGACACAAGCATATATCTTTTATCAAAACAATTGTTACATAGGGTTATATATGTTGGATTTTAGATTATAAATATTCATTAGAAAGATAAAACATATTTCCTACATAATGATATTTTATTTATAATATTTATAAATTAAATAATTTAATTTATTTATGACACAATGATGATGAATTAATTACTTTAATAGTGAAAAATTAAAATAATTGATATTATAAATACCCAAATAAATATAATATGAAACTTTTAATGAATTAAAATAATTTTCTAGGATAATATGATATATTAGGATTTATTTAATTGAATTTTTTCGAAGTAATAAATCTGTTATGAGTTTCACAAAAATCAACTATTGAATAGTGTCAAAATTGACATAAAAGAGTTCTTAAAACAAATATTATATTATTAATTGATATAAAATTCTTAAAAATCTATGGTTCGACCAAGAGACTTAAATAGTGATATTTTCATCATTAATGGACCACTTGGGGGTCTCTTGGATGTATATAATAAGTTTATTAACCATATAATATAAAAATACAAAGAGACATTGTAAAAGTGAAACTAATTAACTAAGAGTTAATACTTAAAGATAAGGTTAATATAATGACCCAAACCTGTCTAAATTCTATTGGTTGAGTTGTTTTCGACCCATCCCCACCTTAAAAGTTAAATAATAAACTTTGGAGCCATTATAAACTGAATATGAATTTATTATAAATTAATATTTCTAGCTTTTCCAAAGGTGCCCCTCACCCCTCTTATAAAAGGGCACTCCTCCTTCTCATTTCTTCACACCATCAAAGCCCATTGGTTCGGCCAAACCCAACCCAAATACTATCACAACTTCCTTCACTACAACCTAGATGCCTTAGGTTGATCAGAAAGCCAACCTAAGGAGCCCTTTTGATCAAATCAAAAGGAAGAACCCGAAGAAGAGGTAATGTTTTCACCACCCCTTTTCAAGTTCCTTTCTTCTTCCACTTCCTCTTTCTTTGTTATTAACATTATAAAATAATAACTCCAGTATCATATATATACTGTGATGTTATTATAAATATGTTACAACCATATTCAGTATTCTATCCATCCTTTGAATAACATGTCACCATACGCGCGTTTGTACGGCTTACCGTCTCCACGTCGTGGTGTAATTGTTATTCAATATATTATTATTTGGATGGGTATAATAATGATGTGTAACTCATTTAAATAATAAATATAACATGATAATTATTCTTTATATATGATATAAAATCCAATTATATATTATTTTAAAATCAAAAGAATGATATTGTCGCTCGTACGTATGTACGGACTACCGTCTCCACGAACGCGATGAGATTCATTCTCCATCATATCCATTCAAGTATAATTATAATTTGATGATTTAAAAATAGTATCTAAGGACTTTATATCATTCTGTATATGAATAATATACATCCCATTAATAACGAATATGGCTCACATAACAAAGAATATAAAGTAAAATGAACCCGTTAACACCCGAAATGACGATAATTCTAAGATATTATTAACAAATAAATGTTAAAAGATCATATATGATATAATTTTAAGTAAATGATTCTTTTATAATTCAATAACAATTATTTCACCATTATATAGGAGGTAAACCTACCGTCAACCAAGGAAAAAGTACAAAGTACGGGGTTTCTTATCTCACTTTTAATTCCGTGAGAATTCCATTGATCACCACTTAATTAATGCATGTGGTGTATGTGTACTGCCCATGATCATATTAATTCTGTAATATACTTTAATTTATGGGTATTTACATCATCATGTTATGATAATTCTTTCATGGGTGTATGTTTCGTATGTTACCTAATCGATAAGGGAATTTGAGATTTCAATTTCCACTCATTTGGCTTTACGCTATTTCATTGATTATATTACCCCAAGATTATGTGTGGAATCACTATTCATTTGATTATGTCGTAATTTCCACTCCTCTTCTTATGGATATACCTTTGATACACATAATCACTCCATTGATAATTCTCAAGTCATTGATATGAATTTGATAAGAGAAATTTTAACTCATTCTCCATTTGTTGAGTTAAACATCCAATTCGTTGGTGTTGATTTTACAAGAATATGTGTGAATGTCCTTTGATTGTTTTACACTGAATATCCAATAATATTTAGTGTATTTATATTTTTCACACATAATTATGTCGTTGATTTATCCTTAACCTAAGGATACGACCTTTATGATAGATTTCATCTCAATTTACATTCCATTGCAACTTCTTTGTTGATATACAACAAATCTCTTTTAGGTGGTGTATATAATGTACTTTGACATAGTATATCATGAATCCCTTTATTCTCATGATATTACAAAGTTTTGATTACCTCAATTATTTATATTCAAGTGTCTCTCTTTTGGTTAGAAACTCTAACTAAAATACCATTTTTAAATGTTTTATAGACTTATTCATCTAAATCATTCTCGTTAATGTTCAGGTTTTAAAAATAGTTTTAAGGATTTATTTATATGGACATTAATGTTTAGAAATTAAAACTCATTTTAAAAATTTTCAAAGTGGTATGGGACACTTTGATTCAAAAATATATTTTTAAATGGCTTCTGGACAAATAGTGTGACTATTAAATGATTTCAAGAAAAAGGGAGATATTTCTCTCAAATAATATTGATGATTATTTTCATCTATGTCAACATCCTTAATTATTATTGATTGAGGTTAATGTGATACAATACAATCTTCCATATTGTATTGAATGAGTTATGTTTGACTGTGGATGTGCTATTTTTATACCATTCATGGTTTGTGGTTAAAGTATTGACATTTTTTAGTCTAGTTTTAATACGAATGTTTATGTTATGATTAAACCTGTTCATATGAGGAATACATTGGACTTAATAAGTTACGGGTGGAGCCCGCTATAGCTCCTCGATGCATCGGTAGGTCTCATGAGACAAACTAGTGTCTTGGCACAAGGCCTTGACAAAATATTATTTGTAGTCTTGGAACGATGTCTTGGCTATGTGGTTATGATAGTCTGTCATTATGCATTCCATCATTATGAAAGTGGTTATTGATAATGCATGGGATTGTTCGACTAGTAGAATATCCATGTGAGTAAGTAAATGAAATTATTTTATTTTATCTTTGACATTTTATGCTGAAGTTCACGTTTAAAAGGATTTTGTTTTAGTTATAAACTGCCTTAAGTGTTTATGCTTATCTATGAAAGCTTCGACTATAATGTTATCCTTACTGAGCATCTGAGCTCACCCCTTTCAATGTTTTATTTTTCCCATGATTATGAAGAAGTAATTTATGAATGACATGTAGGGATAGTATGAGGGGATATAAAGACAAGATGTTTTTTTTATGATGTAATGTAAAAAATTTATGGATGTATCTAGTTATTCCAAGGCTACTAAACTAATCGGTCTTTCGAGACTTGATCTTTCTCGTGATCATGCCAATGTTATGTAATAATGCACCGAATCTAGGTAACTGGGGTTGGGGCATTACAGTTGGTATCAGAGGCAGGTTTAGTACAAAACTTGGAAGCTAGATTTAGATAAACTCTGATTAGAGCACGTAGACCTAAGATGAACTTTGGGGATTAGTATAAAATAACTTCCTAGAATTTTGGTATTGTAGAGATTTTTTGAGTTTTCCGAGCAATACATCCCTGTCTGGATACGAGCAGGTAGAGGCGGCTCTGGAACATATGTACCTAGGGGTAAAACCTGAAAACACCGCTTTGAGCTAGACTCGAACGGGAACTGGTGCACGACAATGGGCCTTGCTGCACTCTTGGTTACGACACTCCCGGGGGATATGCTTAGGATAAATTACATTATCTTTACAAACCGATTTAAGTAATATATATATATAAGATGAGAGTAAATGACCTTGGTTAATACTAATATGTTTCAAATTGAGAATATGGTGACATTTTAATCTCTAAATGATTTTACGACTACTGTTACTCACACAATGCTTTCTGGTTTTAGTCAATGGCTGGATTCCAAGGAAGTCATAGTGACTTTGAGAATGATGTACAAGGTGGGAACGGTGGTGGAAATGAGCAACAAAATGGAATGTTGATAGGATTAAAAGATATCGTCATTATGCCAAATCAGTTTTCCAAAAATATGATCAACAACATATATATTAACCAACTCCCAGACTCAACAAGGAAGAGAAAGGTGATAAATGATAAGAGCTCCAGCAATGGAGACCATGGAGAAAAGAACCCTCAATTTTCATCATGCAGGAAATGTGGAAGGAGACACCCAGGAAAGTGTCTCAATGGGACAACAAAATGTTTTACGTGCAGGAAGGAAGGACATAAAGTGAAGAATTTCCGAAGAAAAATGAAGAGTACTATGGAAGAAGATAAAAATGGTCCCAAGAGTCCATTTACAGTCATTTGCCGTAAATGTAGGGGACCTGGCCATTACCCGAGTGAATGTCCTATTCTATAGGATATTTTCTTGGTCAAAGAAGAAGCTATGTGGAATTAAATGGTTGGAGAAAAAATTAAAAATTATTAGCACTCCTTGTTGATGGATTTACTTGGGAATAATTTTCTCTTGTATTTGTAACCCCACAGTTTGCCATGTGAGAATGATATTTGAGGAAGAATTGTCTCTTCTCTTGTGGATATAGGTATAAATAACCATTTGGTTTTATATGATCATTGGGGTTTGAGAAAATTATAAGTTATTATAATTTGGAATGAAAATGAAAGGTATGATATAACATTTGTGGTTAAATTATGTTATTTTGATGAATTTATCTCATTTTGGTAATATTATAAAATATAGTTTTTGAAAAAGGACAACACGTAGACTGTGTGACAACCCGTCGCGTCGGACAAAGCTGTGGGAATCGAACCCCCAACCAAAGTGAGATTGGGATTTATCACCTACCACTGGACTACGTGAAGTCCCTGGTTAGTGTGACTATTTTTTTTAGTTAAATGATTTTATTGATTAATAATAAGTTGATTTGGGTTCTTATGTCTTATCAAATGAATACCCTTGGTATAGGAAAATGATTTCGTGATTAAGTGATAAATGTTATTTTGGAAGATGTTCGCTTTGTTGGGAACACTATATGCCCAAGGAAAATAGAATACAATGGGGTTTCATTTGTAGAGTAATGGTATATTTTTATCTACTTTTTTATTGTGGATTTATAGTGATTTGGGTTATTTATGGAAATGATTAACCTATAACAGAGAATATGTGATGATATTAATTACGTTTAAGTATGTGACTTTAAGAGTATTTGATGTCATTTATAGATACAATTTAACATGGGAGACTACATAATCAAATTCTTCTATGTTTTGGGTTTCAATATTAGTTTGGATTATATTGAAGGATTTTAAGGCCAATTGATTATTGAATGGTATTTATTTAACTTTGGGGTATTGTTGGTTTAATTTTAGAAATTAAGATTAGTGCATATTTATCTCAAGGAATGTCCTTTTGGGGGATCATTAGATCATTCACTAACCATTTTTGTTTTGATTAATCTTCAAAGACAATGTAAATATATAGTTTATCCTGCATGGATTATGTGATTCTATAGAATTTTATTCTAGCTCTTCTAGTGTGACCAAATCTTCTTGAATACTCATCATTTAAAAACAATTGAGTTAGTGGTGGAAATTTAGTAAAGAATGAAACTCTACTTAAAAAGTAAGTATATCTCTTAATGTTCTTAGTCAATATCATAAATGAATTCCTCGTCCTTATGTAATGTAACTTAAAACAAACAAAAAATGTTGTCCGTTTACTTTCCTACTAGGAGACTAATGGTCATTTGTCCCAACACAAGTTTGTGGTTTTCTTATTTTTAAATTTCTCCTGATCATGATTTCTATCCCTCTCCATCAGAACTTGACACTTAGTTTATCATCCATATCCATGTTTTCCTACATGGAATCCAAGTATGGGTTATCTTGGATGACCCTTATACCTCTCTTTCTTTCTTTTAAAGTGATAGTTTTATTGACTCTTTTTCTGATGTGGGACATTCCATTATATTCCCAAGCACAATTTTAAAAATTGAGAGGACACAATTTATTGAAGGAGGGGAGAATGTAACACCCCAAGCTTCCTCGGTATGTTTCCTTTCGAATAATTCAATGGCGTGCATTGTACGCAACTTCGAGATTTTAACACACCATAACCAATCAAACTAGCCGTTATGAAAAGTAATACCTACTTTTTGAAATTTTATAAATTCTATCTCTCATATGGACTTCATTTTTGGATTCGGAATATCTAAATTATCCTAGGGTGAAATTTTGGTACTTTTCAGATAAATTTCGTATTTTGATGAATAGTGAAAATTACTAAATTTTAATTAAAAACAACTTTTTTAATCAAAATAATTAATAGTGATAAATTATGAAATTGAGTGTTTTTAAAGTATATTTAGAATATATTTTTACCATGTAATACAATTTGGGTCATTGAACATAATTTCACATTTAAACCAGACATAAACAAGTGGCAATCTTTTTATAGTTATTATCTCTAAAAAACACGCCTTTTGTTTTAACAATGGGAATTAATTTTAAATTAATTTCATCCACTTCTATGTTTTGAATTTGGAAAAATGGATTCCATATTTGGAATCAGGATATTAAAATTGTGTAAATAGGTAACTTTTTTTTTTAAACATTTTGGATAATTACTTCGGTAAATATTTTATTTACCATGGTTAAAGGGTAAATCCGGTAAACAATGGTTAAAAAATAATATTATAATAATACTAAATTAACCTAAAACGTGTGTTAACCCTATTTGTTGATACATGGTCGACCATGGTCATCTTTGGGTCGATTTTGGGACCCCATGGATCCACTTTTTAGTGATAATGAGACTTTATTTTAATTAAGTTAAAATAAATACAAAAATGACACAAGCATATACCTTTTAACAAAACAATTGTTACATGGGGTAATATATGTTGTATTTTGGATTATAAATATTCATTAGAAAGATAGAAAGATTTAATACATAATGATATTTTATTTATAATTTTTATTCATTAAATAATTTAATTTATTTATGACACAATGATGATGAATTAATTACTTTAATAGTAAAAAATTAAAATAATTGATATTATAAATACCCAAATACATATAATATGAAACTTTTAATGAACTAAAATAATTTTCTAGGATAATATGATATATTAGGATTGATTTAATTGACTTTTTTCGAAGTAATAAATCTATTATGAGTTTCAAAAAAATCAACTATTGAATAGTGTCAAAATTGACATAAAAGAGTTCTTAAAACAAATATTATATTATTAATTGATATTAAATTCCTAAGAATCTAAGGTTCGTCCAATAGACTTATATCATGATATTTTCATCATTAATGGACCACTTGGGGTTCTCTTGGATTTATATAGTATGTTTATTAACCATATAATATAAAAATACAAAGAGACATTGTAAAAGTGAAACTAATTAACTAAGAGTTAATACTTAAAGATAAGGTTAATATAATGACCCAAACCTGTATAAATTCTATTGGTTGAGTTGTTTTCGACCCATACCCACCTTAAAATTTAAATAATAAACTTTTAAGCCATTATAAACCGAATATGAATTTATTATAAATTAATATTTCTAGCTTTTCCAAAGGTGCCCCTCACCCCTCTTATAAAAGGGCACTCCTCCTTCTCATTTCATCACACCATCAAAGCCATTTGGTTCGGCCAACCCCTGCCCATATACTATCTAAACTTCCTTCACTACAATCTAGAGGCATTATGTTGATCAGAAAGCCAACCTAAGGAGCCCTTTTGATCAGATCAAAAAGAAGAACCTGAAGAAGAGGTAATGTTTTCACCACCCCTTTTCAAGTTCCTTTCTTCTTCCACTTCCTCTTTCTTTGTTATTACCATTATAAAATAATAAATCCAGTATCATATATATACTGTGATGTTATTATAAATATGGTACCACCATATTCAGTATTCTATCCATCCTTTGAATGACATGTCACAATACGTGTGTACGTACGGCTTACCGTCTCCACGTCGTGGTGTAATTGTTATTCAATATATTATTATTTGGATGGGTATAATAATGATGTGTAACTCATGTAAATAATAAATGTAACATGATAATGATTCTGTATATATGATATAACATCCAATTATATATTATTTTAATATCAAAAGAATGATATTGTCGCTCGTGCGTATGTACGGACTACCGTCTCCACGAACGCGATGAGATTCATTCTCCATCATATCCATTCAAGTATAATTATAATTTGATGATTTAAAAATAGTATCTAAGGAATTTATATCATTCTGGATATGAATAATATACATCCCATTAATAACGAATATGGCTCACATAACAAAGAATATAAAGTAAAATGAACCCGTTAACACCCGAAATGACGATAATTCTAAGATATTATTAACAAATCAATGTTAAAAGATCATATATGATATCATATTAATGTAAATGATTCTTTTATAATTCAATAACAGTTATTTCACCATTATACAGGAGGTAAACCTACCGTCGACCATGGAAAAAGTACAAAGTAAGGGGTTTCTTATCTCACTTTTAATTCCGTGAGAATTCCATTGATCACCACTTAATTATTGCATGTGGTGTATGTGTACTGCCCATGATCATATTCATTGTGTAATATACCTTAATTAATGGGTATATACATCATCATGTTATGATACTTCTTTCATGGGTGTATGTTTCGTAAGTTACCTAATCGATAAGGGAATTTGATATTTCAATTTCCACTCATTTAGCTTTACGCATATTTCATTGATTATATTACCCCAAGATTATGTGTGGAATCACTATTCATTTGATTATGTCATAATTTCCACTCCTCTTCCTATGGATATAATTTTGATACACATAATCACTCCATTTATAATTCTCAAGTCATTGATATGAATTTGATAAGAGAAATTTTAACTCATTCTCCATTTGTTGAGTTAAACATCCAATTCGTTGGTGTTGATTTTACAAGAATATGTGTGAATGTCCTTTGATTGTTTTACACTAAATATCCAATAATATTTAGTGTATTAATATTTGTCACACATAATTATGTCGTTGATTTATCCTTAACCTAAGGATACAGCCTTTATGATAGATTTCATCTCAATTTACATTCCATTGAGACTTCTTTGTTGATATACACCAAATCACTTTTAGGTGGTGTATATAATGTACTTTGACATAGAATATCATGAATCCCTTTATTCTCATGATATTAAAAAGTTTTGATTACCTCAATTATTTGTATTCAAGTGTCTCTCTTTTGGTTAGAAACTCTAACTAAAATACCCTTTTTAAATGTTTTATAGACTTATTCATCTAAATCATTCTCATTAATGTCCAAGTTTTAAAAATGGTTTTAAGGATTTATTTATATGGACATTAATGTTTAGAAATTAAAACTCCTTTTAAAAATTTTCAAAGTGGTATGGGACACTTTGATTCAAAAATCTATTTTTAAATGGCTTCTGGACAAATAGTGTGACTTTTAAATGATTTCAAGAAAAAGGGAGATATTTATCTCAAATAGTTTTGATGATTATTTTCATCTATGTCAACATCCTTCATTATTATTGATTGAGGTTAATGTGATACAATACAATCTTCCATATTTTATCGAATGAGTTATGTTTGACTGTGGGTGTGCTATTTTTATACCATTCATGGTTTGTGGTTAAAGTATTGACATTTTGTATTCTAGTTTTAATACGAATGTTTATGTTATGTTTAAACCTTTTCATATGAGGAATGCATTGGACTTAATAAGTGACAGGTGGATCCCGCTATAGCTCCTCAATGCATAGGTAGGTCTCATGAGACAAACTAGTGTCTTGGCACAAGGCCTTGGCAAAATCTTATTTGTAGTCTTGGCACGAGGCCTTGGCTATGTGGTTATGATAGTCTGGCATTATGCATTCCATCATTATGAAAGTGGTTATTGATAATGAATGGGATTGTTCGACTAGTAGAATATCCATGTGAGTTAGTAAATGGAATTATTTTATTTTATCTTCGCCATTTTATGCTGAAGTTCAAGTTTAAAAGGATTTTGTTTTAGTTATAAACTGCCTTAAGTGTTTATGCTTATCTATGAAAGCTTCTTCTATAATGTTATCCTTACTGAGCATCTGAGCTCACCCCTTTCAATGTTTTATTTTTCCCAGGATTATGAAGATGTAATTTATGAATGACCTGCAGGGATAGTATGAGGGGATATGAAGACAAGATGTTTTTTTATGATGTAATGTAAAAATTTATGGATGTAACTAGTTATTCAAAGGCTACTAAACTAATCGGTCTTTCGAGACTTGATCTTTCTCGTGATCATGCCAATGTTATGTAATAATGCACAGACTCTAGGTAACTGGGGTCGGGGCATTACATAAACAACCATATTTTATGGGAAATGGGCGAAAAATATTATTTCTATACTTACAAAAGCTATGAATCATTATGGACTTCCAAATGAGAAGAGAAGGGAACAATATTATATTGAGTCGTTCATGAGGCAATGTCTACCTTCTATCCATGGGTCTTCTGATCCACTTGTTGCTGAACAATGGTTCATCACCATGGAAAAGATATTTTCCATACTTCTCTATTCATAACATGAAAAATTCATTCTGGATGTTTACTGTTGAGAAGGTGAAGCAGACTAGTGGCGGACTCTAATTAAGAATAAAATACCCCAAGATGAAATTGAATCCATGGAATGGGATGAGATCAAGAACTTATTTTTTAATAAGTACATTCCTTGTATTCTTGGAATGAATATGGAAAAAGAAGTTCCTTGAGCTTAAGAAAAAGGATAATGAATCTATTGTTATATATAAGGGGAATTTTACAAGGCTTTCAAGGTATGCATGTGGCTTTATCATCCAACCTGAAAGTAAAGTTGATCGATTCTTCAGTGGCTTAAAACCAAGTCTTCAAAGGGAATTAACCATAAGAGACTTCAATATCTATGAAGAGATTGTTTTTTGTACTATCAAGGTAGAAATGGAAGTTGCTGTTACATATCCATCACATGGTTCTGACATGAAATGAAAGATGCAGTTTAAAGAAAAATCTCAAAAGAACGGTGAAAAGAAAATGAATGTTTCATTATGTTCAATTTGTGGGAAGAAGCTTAGTGTAAATTGTATTAAATGGACTAGAAATTGTTTTAAGTGTTGAAAATAAAGTCATCTAGCAGCTGAGTGCTGCATTAATGGGAAAACGCTATCTAATGATGTGAATAGAGAAAATACTACAGAAAACGCACCACCAACACTTCAATGCTACAAGTTCAAGGAAATGGGGAATTATGATAACTAATGACCTATCTAAGGGTTAATGATGATCGACATCAAAAACCTCTTAAGGAAATGGACAAAGGGAATTCACATGCGATCACTATTGGTGATGTTGAATACGACAACAAAGTGGTGGAATGATTAAGTGTTTATGTAACTGGATTCCAAAATAGTGTTGTGGAATCTCATTTATAGTATCGTGGAATATTTAAATATCTATGTATTGGTTAATTGTTTTTTGAAATAATTATATGGTACCCATAACTATGAAAAGTGATAGAAATAATTTTTTAGAAAGTAGATGATATGTGCATAATGAAGAGTTAAGGAGAAAATAATATTTTTGATAGTATTAATGAGTTCATGACTGATAAATGGAGAAAGTGATATCATGGTTTGAGTATATAGATTTGGTTTGGTATTTTTTGTGTGTGGAAAGATATGATTTTTGACAGAATTCATTAAGATTCTAAGGAAATTATTGTTTAAAGAGAATACATGATTAAGGTATTAGCTTGTTTTGAATGTGACCTACAAGATATATCTTAAGATATATGGGGGATAAATGATTGTATTCAATGCTTGGTAGATGACTTTCAAGTAATTGTTTTCATTATACTATGATATTGGACTGAATTATTTTGGATAAGCCTAAAGATTGGAATGGATTAAGATGGACATCAGATAGTATTGTGTAAGTCTAGAACTTTTTTTTGATATTATTTTTGGAATGTTATAATGGTGTAGTTTTAAAAAAAGTACAACCTATACGATGACTAAAAACACATCTCGTCAAACAAGGATGCTGGAATCGAACCCACAACAGAAGTGCAACAAGACTTTATTGCCTACCACTAGCCTACAGGAAATCCCTGGTTAGTAGAAATTATTTTTATTTTATTAAGTTGTATGATAGATGAAGTATAAGTCCATTTTTGGGACCATATATGATTAATATCACCATATATGGACTTATGTATATTTAATAACTTTTGATAACCTTTTGTTTGAGACAGATGGAATGACCCATAATTCTATCACATGATCTGCTAACACTTCACGAATGAAAAATTCAACTTCATTTCCTTAAGATATGAAGTTCAAATTGTTCAAGGAATGAGCAAGGATGAGATTATACCAAAATCAAGTAAGTATTTCTTCTAATTCAAATTTTTATGTTTAGGGAAATGATCTTGAAAAAAAAGGGTGTCCTAGTACCCTAATATCTGATAAATTTGATGGTACCTTAGATCATCACAAATTTATGGTTTTATGATTGTTGGCTTTTTCATAGCCATGTTCTCTACCACTCACCCTCAGAAAGTGATGGTTAGATTTCTCTTCCATATCCATATTTTCACCTATGTCCTTCTATGTGGAAACCCAGTGACGAGTTAATTTGTGTAACCATTATGTTTCATACTTTTATTTTTAAAATTAATTATAGTATTACTTTTTACGATGTGGGTTTCTTTGAAGGAAACATTCATGTAGTAAACCAATTACAAACCCAACAAATTTTGAGGGAAAATTCATTTTAAGGTGGGTAGAATATAACACCCAAAGATTTTATGAGATATATTATTTTTAATTTCTTTGATATATTCTGTTGTAATCTACACCATGATTAGCTTGCAGTATACGCAATAATATACTTGGCTTGTGTTACACGCTAGAGCGACCTTCCTCGATAGTTTTCATGGTTTGCAATACAGAGATTCACTAAACAATGATATATTATAATATTATTATGAACTAGACATTATGAATATTATTAACCACAGTTTTAATTTTATTTCATTATAATTCCTCATACACATTTTATAGAACATGGAATGAGAACAAACTCAATGTTACGTATAAAGGAAGTATTTTTCAAAAATGTAATTTTTCCACCTTTTGATGACACACCCATTTTAAATCAAGTTTTTGACATGTTTATAAGTTCAATTTGACAAAATAAAATAATTATTTTTAATTAAGATATAAAAAGTTACTTTTGATAAATGTTTCATGTTTTTATGATAAATTCAATATTTTTATGAATAGTAAAAAATACCCTAAATTTTACTTAATATAATCTTTTTTCATTCAGAAAACTTATATGGTTAAATTATAATATTGATTATTTTTAAAGTATAAATAAAATATATTTTTACCATTTAATATAATGTATTTCATTATCATTAATTTTACATTGAATTCATATGTAAACACATTTCAATCTTTTGCAATGTTTTAAACAAAACACCATTTTTTCGACAATAGGATTAATATTAAATTTATTACTGCATCTTCTATATTTTTCATTTAGAAAAAATGGATTCCATATTTGGAATCAGGAGGTCCAAATTTTGTAAATAGGTAACTTTTATATTTTATACATCATGAATAGTAACTACGGTTAATTTTATTTACCACAGTTAAAGGTAAATCAGGTAATTAAGGGTAAAAATAATATTATAAAATTACCATAACACATGTATTAATATAACTAGATGATTATATTTCTCCCTAAAACATACCTGGGTCGAAATGGATTCTATTGGAACCCACTTGGATGAGATTAAGATATTTTATTTAAAAGAAGTGAAATATGTCCCACTCAAAAATTAATAATCAATTTTTTAATGTAAGGTTATACAAAATATAAATTCGATTATAAATTATAATTTGAAAGATAAAATTTTTGTCTTTATCATGGTATTTTTATGAAATACAAATTTACCTTAATATCTTAAGCATTAATGATGCAAAAATTATTTATTTAGTTAAAAATTAATAATACAGTTTTTTATTAAAATAATTATACCCATAAAAAGCCCAAAAACTTAATCAAACCATATTGGTAGAGTACATGTAAACCATAATATTCCAATGTTATACTTTTTGATCATCTGTAGCTTTATAAAATGGATTATTACACTTAAATTATATTATTTTAAATGATGTCAATGATGTCACATTAATAATTTAATAAATATAAAAATTTAAATGTTGTGATTTTAAGAAACAAAATTCGAGTAAAAAAATTCTAATGAAATCTATTAGTTTTATCTTCATCAAAGTATATTATTATTAATTTTTATGCAATAAATAAGTATATGAAATAATTATACAACAAATGCGGTAGTAATTATTTTATTAAGAGAAATATCAAATAAATGGATATAAAAATTTTAAAATAAATATTATATGGACTAATTAATGTGCTCCACGATTTTTTTAGATGAATATCACATGTTAGAAATCTATTAAATATTTTTGTTGGAATATATATTCGGTGTGGATTTTATTTAAAATCAAATAATTGAATATTGTCAAAATTGACACTATTTATATTTCATAAAAATATCCAATTAATAAATTGTTTAAAAATCACAAAAATATTAAAAAATTACAAATTGAAAATTATATGTTCAAAAATTTAATAATATATCTAAAAATGTAAAATTCAAACCACATAATTAAGTATTTATATCAATTTAAAATTTTGAATTTTATTTCGACAAATAAAATTAAATAGATTAAATAAGGATAAATCAAAAGGATAAGGTTTAAAATCAAATAAAAACATGTCTATTTTTTTTAATGATATTACAACCCTATATCATCTAATATTATATTTTGAGTTATTTTTGGATGTTTTTAGGTGGATTTTGAGTTTATTGTAAATTAATATTTTTGAACTTTCCAAAAGTTCCCCACTCCTCTCTTATAAAGGGGCACCTACTCCCTCTTCTTTTTACTCTATTTTGAGCTTTCAAACTCAGACAAACCTTGACCATTTACCTTAAAAACTTACCTAGAAACATTCTAGAGTTACTCATCTTTTTTAAATAAAATCTTTAGTGCCCTAAGTAGAGGTTTAGAAGAGGCAAGTTGAAGAAGAGGTAATATCCTTTACTGAATCTTTAAAACTTATTTCTTCGTCTACATAATTTATATGAGTAGTTTCATTATTAAGTAATAACTCATGTATAAATTGTATACTGATATTTTATTATGAATATGAAACAACCATATTCTATCTTCTACCCATCATATGAAAAATTTAGTCACCACACGTGCGTACGTACTACTTACTGTATCCACGCCGTGGTGTAATCTGTTTTTCATAACCAACCTACATTTATGGGTATAATAAAGGAAGAAATAATAATATATGATTATTAAAATGTGATATTTATTCTGAAATATTATACACCATACAATTCAATACAATTTCACAATCATTGGAATGATATTATCGCTCGTGCGTACGTACGGCTTACCATCTCCACGGCATGATGAGATTCATTCTCCATGTTAACCATTAAAGAAGGATTATAAAGTATATCTAATAAATAATAATGATATATATGACATATCAATTATACTGTATATATATATATATATTTCATCTACTTGCATTCAATTTAATAAGGAAACGAAAACATCGTTCATGCGTACGTACAACCTACCATCTCCATGAACGGTGTATTTCATTCCATTTATCGATAGATTATATATATTAATATATTGAATATATATGCTATATAAATCATGTTTTAGATTCTATAATTAATTTATCATTATCTAAGTAATCATATGACAAATTACTATTCAAAACACAAATGATAAATGAAACGATGTTACCAAAAACATTGCTTTAACATGGAATTGACAAATGAATAGGAAATATAAAGTCATAGTGAATCATATATGATAGTATAAAGATTATTATGGTTCTGTTAAAAGTTTATAATATGGTTAAACACACTATATTGGAGTTTTAGACACATATGGAAGAAATTGGACTTAATGGATGGGATAATTATTCCAATCTCGTTCTTATCCGAGATAGTTTATTTGTAAGTATTTACTGGGGTTATATTTTACATCCACGCCCATGTTTTTTTAAAAATGTTTTCATAACGTTTTTACTATTATTCCATGTATGTTCAAAGGCATGTTTATCTATTTTTTAATTTTAATATGTGGCATTGAAGGAATCTTCATTTTTTTAACCATATGAGGTGCTTTTTGACTTTTTCAGCAAAAGTACGAGGAGAATGTTTTTTTAACTTATATGGCGTGGATGTATTTTTATGATTTCATAACGCCTTTTTTACCAAAATCTTCATCTACAATATTTCATAATTATTTTCAACAAAATTATTTTCTTTTAAAATTTGACGTCATTTTGAGAAAAGAAAAGCATTTGAAAGAAGAAAGGATATTTTCCTCAATAATTCATTCCAAGTATTTTATCAAAAGTATTTTCCCATATAAGATTACATTATTATATATGTTTATGTTTGATGTATAATGTCTCTATTATTTACATGGTTTTATTTTGATTATGATAAAATTATATCCATTGTTTTATATGGATTATGTTACGATGGAATGATGTTTATGAAACCCATTTCATTCATTATGTTATGATGAATGATTTATGTTTATTTTATGGAACACATATTAATGTTTTCATTATGAGATCAGTGGGACCAATATCTCCCTACAATGCATTGGACAATGATTTATATCTCATGAGAAAGACATATCTATAATGAAAAGTAAATCTGGTTCAGTAATACAGGTCTGGAACATCATGTAAACCCAGTTCAATAATGGACTTTATCCACTATGATAGTCTTGGAAGGAATGCCTTGGATACTATGTAAATTAGATCATGTTATTAATGGTTTTCCACAATTACATGTTTTATTCCCAGGATATTTCATCATGATTAATGTTCCTTTATGATTTATTCCTTATGTACTACAAGTATTTATGTCATTGCTCTAGATTTTGATGTTTTATGTTCATATTTTTATGTTCCAATGTTTATAGATTGTTTTATGTTCTCCATGTTTACCCTTAAAGAGCATTTGAGATCACATTATTGTTACCGAGATAAAGAGAAAGGTTTTAGGTAAGAAAACAAAAGGGTAAGATCTTTATGGGAGATGTTGAAGATATTTCACCATGATTAGAAGATTTTGTTCCGAGTTTCTAAAGACAATAAACTAATATGGTCATTGGGCATCTTTTTTGTGTCATGTATTATGTATTCTGAAAAAGTAATATAATGTCCATGTATTTCAATCTTGGGTCATTATACTGAATCTTCCTCATCCACTCGATGCTACTATTTTTTTCCTTCTCTTTTAATTAAGAGTATTTTACCTTGACCTTCTAGTAAAAAAATATACATATTTATTAATATAAATATTTATAATTATAATAATAAATATAAAAATATATACATAATTATAAAATTATAATAAGTATATGTAAATAATAAATTTATAAAAAGTCATACCTAGAAGTAATTCTCTTGACCTTTAATAAAAATATGAATGAAAAAGATAACAAGAGAACAGATGAGGTTAAACAAAGGGACATTCCCTCATCCAATAAAGTAGATTAATGACCATAAGATGAAGTATAATTTTAATAGTTATACTAAAATTCATTCACAGTTTCCCACTCCAATTTGGAATTAATTATTTTGAGAATATTAAGGATCACTACATTGGAAATTTCCTTCCCCGAAGTGAGATTGATCATTTATGCCTTGAAGATGTTTTGGTAGATACATTCCTTGGTAGATTGGAATAATCCTTCTATGACAATATTTGGGGGGGGGGAATAGAGTTAGACCTTCACTATTGATCATCTTTTTGTTTCCATTTCTGACAATATCCTTAAAAGAAACGTCACCACCACTATTTGGAGGCTTAATATGAGTGGTTTCAATTAAAACTATCTGTTTCTCATTATCACTAACAACATCTGATATATTACTCCATTTAATAGAAACTCTTGAATACGTGAAATAATTCTAAACATCTTGATAATAATTCATTTTCTATTGACCATCTAATTTCCTGGACCCATCCTCCTATAGAACATGTCTTTAGAATTCCACTGTCAGTGGCTTCAAAATGAAACCACACCCTTCAGGATTTGAAAGAGAGTCCTCTGCTGTGACACAATAGGCAGGAACCTCATTTGTAGGATCATTCAGTGCCTCATCAAGTTACCAATAATCATTCCCTATATGCTTCCCATCCTGTCTTTGGCAATGATTAACAATCAAAATAGATTTACAATTTTCATCCAAAAAATAAATAAATTTGTTATATAAATATATATTATTATAAAAATATTTATAATTACATAAATAAATTTATAATTATATAAAAATATTTCTAAATATATATTATAATAATTATAAAATTATAAAAAATATTTTTATTATATTTATAATTATATATATATTTATAAATATATATAGTTATATATATATATATAATTATATGAAAACTTATAATTATATTCAAATATTTTTAAATATATTTATTTAAAATTATATATAACAAGATGGATGAGTCATGGATTTGGAAAACCAAAGCATGACCCCAAATGTATTAATAAATGGAATGTGTATAATGAATGAACCAGGTCAAGCAAGGCATAAAATGTCTATACACTACTAAAAACTTGGTTTGTCCAGTGCTATGGATTTAAAGGTACTATTAAAGACCCCCTTTGTAAGTGCAAGGAAAACGCTATTAAATGGGGTCTTTAATGACACTTTTTAGTGTAGTTAAAGGTGGTCTTTAATTGTTCTAAATGAAGTGCTGTTAAATGTGTCCCTATATATGTGTTTGTAAAAAATCTCTGTGAAGCCCCCCTTATCATCACTATTAAAAAAGCGATGAGAAAGGAGGCCATTTATCATCATTAGTAAAAAAGTGTTGATAAAGGGGATATTTCAAAAAAATATATTATATTTCATTAATAATGAAATATAAATATTATAAATATATTTTTATCGATATAAATATAGTATTTATTTAAATATGATTTAGATAAGCCTAAATAGCAATATACACTTTTTATATAAGTTATTTAGTGAAAATGGTTTTAAAATTATTTAAAAAATAATAATAATTAATAATTTGCTAATTATTGTTGAATAATAATCATTTAATAAAAATGTGAACATAAAATAAATCAATAAATCAATAAAACATCAAAAATAAGTTGAAAATGTAACTCAAATTTCAAATGACGAAGACTTTTCATCCGACTATCCGTTTGGGCTCTATCACATATCAAATCTTATATTGCAATGAGATCTATGCTCTATTAACCTGTAGGAACCACATTTTCACTTTTTGAGCCAAAAGGCCAAAAGGCCTTAAAAACTTAGTTTTTACGTGGGGTACCCTAATTATTTAACATTTTATGGGTTTAGAACCTCATTTAGGGGGACATTATTGCATTTTTTTTAGAAAAAATGAATTTATTCTTATTTATTACATTCATATTGATATGAGGGTTTTGATTTTTTATAGTATAACATATTATAATATTATTAATAATCAAATATATATAGAATGATACATAATTATTATATATTCAGGAAAAAACTATTTTTATAAATAAATATTTATAAATATTTACATATAAAATATATTTATCAATATATAAACCTTATATAAATAAAAATTGTAGGAGTTAGTGCCCTATAACCAACTTCTATATACGTTTTGATAAACTTGTATTCATTGTTTTGAAAATAAATAAACTACTTATCACATCCTAATTATTCTTCTATGTGAAATATAATGTGATAATGTCCTAAGAGTAGCTATCAGAATAAAAAGACATAGTAGTTCCCCTCTATGATGAGAAATTGAATGTACTACAACACAATTCTAGAATAAATGTAATATAGCCAAATGATATAATTTGAGGGATAGAAATGATATTGGTTGTCAGGGGTACAGAGTCATAGGACTTTGAAGAACTTTCTTATGGTATACGCCCTTGGTAATATCCATTAGGATATTATGAGAACAAGACCCACCAGTAGGAAATCCACATTTATATGTGTCATTAAATGTTCCTACATGAGGATGTGTGTATTGGTCCTTAGACTTTAAAATTATTATTAATGAATATTATGAGTCATGCACTTTGCTGTATTGACAAAAACCATGATGAAAACTCTTCACGGTGAGGTAGGACATGTTGGATGCATCACGAGAAATAGTGCATTAATGAATAAAGTGAGAATGGATTTATCCCTTCTGTTCATTAATTGAAGTTAATATCTCAGGCCCTTTTCTAGAAATGAAATAGGCTAAATTAATCTATATCCATAGAATTATCTAGGCAAGTTCTATTTCTGAAAAGTCAAAGGAAAAGACATTGAGCATATAGGTTGATGGAACCGGCATGCAACCTAATCGATTAGAGATACCATGAAAAAGGGATTATATTATATAGTAAGTATCTGTATGATGTGACATGTCATTGTAGCCTTAACTTCATTCTCTATGATTTCCCTTACATGTTTTTAGATGCTAACCTTGGACATTAGGCTACTTCAACTAATGGAACTGAGAAAGAGGCCTAGAGGGTAACACATTATGTGTATCCAGAATCTGAGTAAAATAATGTATTATTATTTATTATAGAATAGGTTGAATAAAAATTATTATCTCACATGGTTTAATAATTATTCATGTATGCCTTTTCATATTTATACCAAAATTAGTTATTCGAGAAAATATATTTTGAGCAGAATATTTAATAAATATTTATTTTCTATTTAGTGAGTAAAAATATATATATATTTATTGTCAAATAATGTAGTAATATTTATTTAATAAATACATAGACATTATTCAAGGCCAAATAAATATTGTGGAGGAAAGGCAGAATGAGTTTAATGGTCTGGTGAGAAATAAAAAATATTGAATATTATTTAATTAAATATTAATTAATTTTAGTGAACAAGTTAAGAACATTTGAGAAATAATATTATTATTATTAGTATTTGACATGGGGTTTTTCATTTATTAAATAAATACTTAATGGCACGTGTGAAATTATTTTATTTTAAACCTATCAATATATATACACAATATTATTATTTTCCTCATTATCCAATTCAATTGTGCACAAAAATGTTGTAGAATCCTATCAATCATAGAGATCTCTCATCTCCAAGAATTATCTCAAGAATGGAGATAAATCCTCTTCTACCGGATCAAAGATAATGCTTTGGAAGTTGTTCTCAAGGCGATCAATGCAAGACAATGCAAGAACAAGGATCTTATCCTATTGCACCTGAAGGCTCTTTTGGCAATGTCTGGAGATTCTCAGAACATATATGGACCACCTCTAGAGGAAATATACACTTGGTTTCTATAATGATATGATGGTTCACCGCAGATCTGTCACAAGAATAATCAACGAAGAATGAATTCCTTAGAGGTAATTCTTTATCTAACTAAATTAATTATAAAAAATATGTGTTGATCACCTTCCTCTTGGTTCTGGTGTTATTATCCATTCTCTATTTATTTGATTCAATTACATGTATCATGATGTTTATCATCGTATAGATCTCATATTGAGCATTGATTATGAAAAAAAAACAAATTTGGGCACCACCAATGAATTATTCTACTATTCCTAGAACAATCAAGTGGTATCAGAGTGGGCACATAATTTTTTATAATTTTTAAAAATCATTGGTGATTTATTCATTTGAAATGTAATTTTTCAATTCAAGTTTGATTGTTCTATTAATTTGAATTTCCATATCTGTTTACTCCACCATCGTTTTTCATAGATCTAATTGAGATGATTAATTTTATGATTAAAATAAAATAGAAGAATTCATATGGTGGTGGCAAGGTTTATTGCTGGACAACATCGGACTACACACCTTGTAATCAGAGTTACACGTTTTTTTTTCATGTTCAATGCATTAGGAATTAGTTTGGAAATTAATTCTTTTCGTATGAATTGAATACATGCAGTAAATTGAACCACGTGTTGAGTAGAATTTAATGGAACATGGTCAACCAGATTACAAGCTTTATAGAACATATACACATCATATAATCCCTTTGAGTCATAGACGGGCCATATATTCCATACACGAACTACCTGACTAGTGACTATGTAACTCAGAGTTCACACAATGTGTGGCCTATTGGATACACTGTGTACTGTAAATTTTCTGAGGTACGATTCATACATCCAGTCCCTAGGTGTGTACCTCAGATATATGGTAAGAGATGTACATTCCCTGTAGATTGGATCTATAAGTCATGTACTTATACCAATTATACAGATTTAAAATTTATTTTTTATATTATGAAAACCTTGATACATGTTTTTGTGTGTGGTCATTAAGTTGATAGGACATGCCATGTGATAGGATTTAATATTTTTATATATATAAATGTTTAATTAATATTTTTGTAATGTTATGGATCTGAATATCATGTATGAGTTGAATTACAGTTGATTCTCTATGTGCATTAAAGCATGACGGGTTATATAAAATTCATGTAATTCATGTAATCATTAAGTTGATACTAAACATCATGAATGTATGTGATAAGTCATGTATGCTAAATGTCATAGAGAATAAATTGTATACGATTATAATACATGTTGGGTAAATTTGGATGTGTATTCACCATGCTTCCTCCAAAGTAAATTTATGTACAATGTTAATTTTAAATGAAATTATTTAATTTTTTTAAAATAATAATATCATATAATCTCAATGAAATTTAGATAAGGATTAAGATAAAAAGATTTATTAATCAAAGATAAAAATTAATCATTTGGAGCATTATTTTTTTTAATAAGAACAATTAATTATTAAATTCTGGTTTTATTAAATGTGTAAATAGTATCATTCATGTGGATGATCATGATCTAGAAAAAACATTTCGTATGTGACTAGTTTCTGTTAATTTATTATTAAATTTAATTATTGGCCTATGTGCCTTATCTCCTTTCATTAATTAGGGCCTACGTTCCCATGGTTTCATTTATGTAAACCACATTCCCTCTCACCTGTGTGTGAGTAAACGGAAAATGTAATGGATAAAGCTCCCAAGCTAGTGGAGGCAGTTCAAGTTTGGAGTTGAGGAAAAACAATATAAGGTGATACATAGATGGTCAAGTGGAATGATACAACACGAACCTTAATTGGTTCAAGGTGTTTTTTCCCAATGGTCAACGGTTAGTTTATTAACCTCTAGATAAACTAACCACTAGTAACAGTTCATGATCATAACACTTCATTATTTTATTTTTTTCAGTTGCATGGTTATTTCATTAGGGATGTCTTGTCATGATCCCATAATTAATGAATTAACAAGAATTCAAGATAGATCTAAAATAAACCAAATTATGTGTTAATAATATCTAATACATGGTTAATCACTTATGTAAATCCCACTTAATATTAAAAATAATGTGATAAATATTATAATTGTAAATTTATGCATAAATGGGTAAAATCTATCAATAAAATATTAATTCAGTATATCCTTCCATTACTTCGGTTAGAATCGAACAACTGTTCAAAGTACTTGGCCAACATAAGTTGGGGTGATTTTAATTTTAGAGGAATTCCCAATTGAGGAATTTTGTTGAATTAACTTAGTTGACATGAAATATTGACATGAAAAGAAGGAATTAGTGTCACTAAGAGAAAATTTTTGACGAAATCCAATTTTAATATTTCAAGATTGGGGAGTCCACTCAATAGATCCCAGAACTGTGAGTTAATGCTATTGGAATTTGGAATTCCTACCTAAAAAAATTAATGTTTCTGGACCTACCAATGTTGGGGTAATGAGAACTGGAGTATGAATCCTTACCAATATAATGTAAAAAATATATGATATTCTAAATTCAATGGTAAGGGCTACTTGGTTTTGATAAAATAGTGGGAGACTAATATATATAAAATTTATTTATTTGTCTAAATTTATCAGATAAAGTACTAAAACTCTGCTCATCCTATTTCCTTGAAACAAAAATAAAATGAAATCAGACATATGATTGTGTTCCATTATCGAGAAAGAAAACCTTCTCACTAGAAAAAATTTACAAGAGTGTAAAAGATCTATACGTGTCATCCTGCACCATGAAATGAAATGGTATGTGCTAGAAGAACCTTTACTAGTTGTTCTTGTAAATAAGGAAAGTGATGAAGAGCTATATCACTATTAGAAATATCAAAACAATTCTACATATGCTCAGTGCTTTATGCTATCATTCATATCCAATGTTATTTTAAAGCAACACAAGGATATGTATTCCTATATCATGATATATAACCTTAGATATTACTATCAAGAGAAGGTGAGATAAGATAGGTATGAGATCACGATTTATTTTTTCACAAATAATCTCAGAGATTCTGTTCCAGCTAGGACTCATCTACTCACGATTATCGACTACACTGACTGCCTAGAAAAATTATGGATTAAATTCTTAGATGAGTTGTATAAAAATCTCATAATTTCATCACTGACCAAGTCCTTCTGTAAATTTATTATTAATTAAAATATGAGAAATATTGAGAATATTATTCCAGAACATCTTACATTAATTTTCCAAGTAGATAAGGTCATGGGGCATGATAAACTCGCAGTTCGTATGGTGGATAAGAAAAGGATGTACAAGGAAAAGGTCTCCATGACTTATAAATAGTATAAATCTTCGGAGCACTATCCTACCAAGAATATGAAGATCCAGATATAGGGAAAGGATAATGGGGTAGTTTTTTTCATGTGGAATGTAAGGCCATTAGAAGAACTTCTCCTAGAAGAAAATGGAAGCTAAAGGTGAATTCATTATTGAGTGAAATCTTTCCATTTCAACACATTGGGTATTAGATAAAACTTTTGGTTCTCACATTTGTATGTAAATATAGGAACCAATTATATTTATAAATATTTCAAGAGGATAGGTGGATCTGAGAGCGGCTAGTGGAGTGAGGATGGATTCCCTAGCCATTGGTGACTACCACCTTCCATTGCCAATGAGAACGATTTTGGTTTTATGAGATTGTTATTATGTACATACAGTTACAAAGAACATAATTTCTATATCATTCCTAGATGTAGATGTGTTTATTTTCAAATTTGGAAATAAAATTAGTTTCGTCTATAACTACAACAAATTTTATGGTATGGTTCATTTAAATAACAGTCTTTATATATTAAATTAATAAAACCAAGTGTTAGCAATCAATTGTGATTGAAGTTCAAACGACTCATATAACACCTTGCTATATAATCGCCACCTTGTTCATGTAAATAAGAAGCTCTTGACAATGTTATTTGAAGATGTTTATTTATACTCTTCTGAGATAAAACCTTTTGATAGATGGAATGTTTGTTTACAAGTGAAAAAGAATAAACAACCATTTGGTGGATAGGTTGAAAGGGATACAAATTTATAGGATTCATATACACTGATGTGTGTGGACCATTTATAGTAGATTATAGAGGTTAGTACTATTACTTCACAACTTTTACTAATGACTTGAGTATATAGGGATATATTTACATGATTTGTTATAAGTCAGAGTCTTTTAATAAATTCACAGAATTCATGAATGATGTATAGAATCATCTTGGTAATAAAATAATGAAGCTGAGATCAGATTGATGCAGTGAATATCTTAACCAAGAGTTCATTGACTTTCTACGGGAGTTTGGGATTCTATCACAACTCAATCCACCTTATACACTATAGTGGAATGGTGTTAGTGAAAGAAAGAATCTTAACTTATTGGACATGGTATGGTTGATGATGAGTCATGAAAATATTCCGTTATCCTTTTAGGGATATGCATTATAAACTGCAATATACACATTAAATCGATTACCACATAAAGCGACAAAATGGAATTCCCTTTGATATATGGAGTTTAAAGAGGACCATTTTATCGCATAAATGTGTATGGGGTTGTGATGTGTTTTTATGAAATTGTTAGTCAACAAAATAGAACCCCATGGTACAATATTTATCTTTATAGGGTATCCCAAGCAATCAAAGGGATAATAGCTCTACCCACCACAGATAAGAAAGTGACTCTCACTAGACATGATTTTTTTGGGAGGTTGAAGTTCGTAAAAAAGGATATTGGTAGAAACATTGAATTTTATGAATTTTATGCTCAAGATACATAGGAGTTGGTATAGGAAAATATTCTACAGGTCCCCAGGGAAGAAATAGTTCCTAAAACTCATGTATTATGTAGGATCTTAAGAGAGGTAAGAGAGCTAGAGTGATACTGTTTTCTAGTCATCAAGGATGGTGACAAAATATTGGTTGATGATAATGAACCTATCTCTTATAAGGAGGTAGTAGAGAGAACAAAAGATTTGAGATGTAAAGAACCCATGAATTTTTCAAATGAATTCCATGTATCAGAACCATGTTTAAGATCTATTTGATGCACTAGTTGATGTCAATACTATCAGATGAAAATGATTATATAAGAGGAAACTGGACATGGAAGGTAAAGTAAGTACCTATAAAGATATTATAGATTCTAAAGGATTTAAATTGCATCCATGAATTGACTATGATGAAACCTTTTCACCAGTTTCCATGTTTAAATCCATCAGAAATACTTGACATAGAAGATTACCATGACTATGAGATTTGTTAGATTGATGTCAAAACAACATTCCTTAATGGGAACCATTGGTAATATGTCTATATAACACAAAATTAAGGGTTTTTGGATCTAGGTGATGCCAAAAAATATTTCGAAGATAGAAAGATCCATTTATGGATTAATGTAAGAATCTAGGTCATGGAACATTCAATTCGATGAATCCATAAATTAATTTGTTATCATTAAGAATGAATGTGAGTCTTGTGTTTACTAGATGTTTAGTAGAAATGAGGTCGTTATCCATGTAGTATATGTTGATGGCATATTACTTATTGGAAGAGACATACCAGTCTGATTGTATGTTGAGGAGTAGTTAAACAAGTTTTTTTCTGTGAAGGACTTAGGTGAAGAAGCATAAATTATGGTGATCAAGATCATTCATGAGATATCCAAGAGGCTCAATGAAATATTCAATGTACATATATTTACAAGAAAATAAATAGATTTATTATGGAATAATACAAGAGGGGATTGGTTCTTATGTCACATTGTTTATAGATTTATAAGAAAATGTGTCCCAAGATACAGCAACATAAAGAGAGAATGAGTAAGATCCCATATGCTTCAATGATATGACCAATCATTAATTCCATGTTATATACTAGAATTGATGTTGCCTATTCATTGATCATGGTAGAAATATATCAAGTATATCTAGGAGAACAACGTTGGAATACTATGAAAGCTATACATAAGTATCTGGAAAAAAGTAAGGACATGTTCCTATTGTATATATGATACATAGATGTAGTCATCAGTGGTTATACTGATGCTAGTTTTTAGACAAATGAGAATGATCTGAAGTGGTAATCAGGATATTTTTCTATCTTACCGGAGGAGCTATGAGCTATAATATTTCAAAGCATCTAGTTTTCGTTGATTCTATAGTAGATCCTAAGTATATAGACACTTCTGATGCGGCCAAGGGATCCATATGGATTCATAAATTTTCTATGGGTTTTATGTGTTACTTTTTAGAAAAGGACCCATCACATTTTATTGTGATAATACTATAGTGATATCTCTTGAAAAGATCCAAGTTCACAACAATGGACTAAGAAAATTATTTGGAAGTATCACCTATTGTGGGATTTTTATCAAATGGTTGAAGTTGTAGTGAGAAAGGTACCCACAAAAGAGAACGTGGTAGACCCAATGAATAAAAATATAACTTAGTAGAAGCATGAGATTCATGTGAGATCTAGCTGACTGAAGGTTGTTAGTTGTTGTCTCTAGTATAAGAGGGATAATGTTAGAGTTGGTTCCCTAGAACCATATTCTTTGTACATTATGATAAGAATGTATTCATTATTTTTAATATTAATAAATACATATCACATAATTATTATTCTTATATATGACATAGTATGTTATATTTTCCTAAGAGTCATTGTCGCAGTAAAAGTTCATAATAGTTCCCCACTATGATGAGAACCCAGAAGTGCTATGACACTATTTTTGAATAAATCTTCTATAGCTGGATGAAACCATTTAAAGGATACAAATGATATAGGATATCAGGGGTGGATAATTATAGGACATTGAGGTTCCTTCTCATGTTGTATACCCTTGATAATATCTAATAGGATATTATGATTGTGGGACCCACAAAAAAGAAATACACATTTATACGTGTTATTGAATGTTCATATATAAAGATGTGTGTATTGGTCCTCAGACTTTAAGATTATTATTAGTGAATATTATCAGTCATGTACTTTAATGTATTGATGAAAACCGTGATGATAGATGTTCACGGTAAGGTATGATATGTTGGGTGTGTCAGGAGTAATATTGGAATAGTGAATAACGTGAGAGAGGATTTTTCCCATATATTAATTAACAAAAGTTAATATCTGAGGCCCTTTTATGGAAAATGATATATTTAAAATAAATACATATCCATATTGTTCTATATGCATTATTTATTTCTAGAAATTCAATGAAAAAGACATTGATCATATAGGTTGATGGCATTAGCATACAACCTATTCGATTTGAGAAATTTTGATATAGGGATTATATTATATAGTAAGAATCTGTATGAGGTGACATGTACTTGTGGAACTAAATTCTTTCTCTATGGGTGAATTAGTGTTTTTCTAGATGATAACCTTGGACTTTAGGCTGCTTCGGCTAATACTGCTGAGAAAGAGGCATAGATGGTCACACACTAAGTGTATCAACAATCAGTGTTAAATAATATATTATTATTTAATAGGTAGCATAAATATTATTCCCACACATTGTTTAATAATTATTCATGCATGATTGATCACTTTTATTATTCACTAGTTATTCGAGAGAACATATTGTGAGTGGAATATTTAATAAATATTTATTTTCTCTTTAGTGAATATAATATTTATTTATTTATTATAGAATAATGAATTGATATTTATTTAATAAATAAATTCACATTATTCAAGCCCCAATAAATATTGTGGAGGAAAGACGAACCAAGTTAAATGGTCTAGTGAGAAATAACAAATATTTAATATTATTTAATTCAATAATTTTTAATTTTAATTCGCAAGTTTAGCACATGTAGAAAAATGATATTATTATTATTATTGGAAATGATGTTTTTATAAAATAAAATAAATAATTAAGGTAACTAGTGAAATTATTTTATTTTAAACCTAGAAATATAATTACTAAATTATGTTATTTTCCTCATCATTTGATTTAGTTGTGCATAATAATCGTGGAAAATACTCTCGAGATTAAAGATAGATCTCTAATCTCCAAGAATGATCTCATGAATGGAGAGCAATCCTTCTCCACTAGATCATGGAGAATGCTTTGGTAGCATTTCTCAAGGCAATCAAAGGCGGGTGACAAAAGCCCAAGGATCTTTCTTTCTAGCACCCTGAGACTCCTTTGGCGACATCTGATGATTCCTAGAACATGTGTGGATCACCACTAGAGGAAATATACACTTGGTTTATATAACACAATGATGATGAACTGCAGATCTTTCACCAGATTCGTCAATGAAGAAAAAATTCCTTAAGGGTAACTATTTATCTAATTAAAATAATTATATACAATATGTATTGATCTCCTCTCTCGTAGTTCTGCCATTATTTTCCATTATATATTTCTTTGATTTAATTATAGAAACCACAAAATTCATCATTATATAGTTCTCAAATTTATCATCAATTATAGAAAACTGAAAATTTGGGCACCACACAACACACATGTCCTCTGCGCCTGAAAGCATCATAAACTAATATATATTTAATTAAAAAAAATCCGAATATTTATATAATAATACAATTAATGTATCATATATAAATATGTGTGTGTGTGTGTGTATTGGAAGAGAGATATATATTCTAATGTATGTATAAAAATATTAATATACTATATATGTAAATAAATATAAATATGTATAATTTTATTTATAGATGAACAAATATATACATATATATATGTATATATTTAAAAACACAAAAAAGCATATTATAAATATCTATTTAAATATATATATATTTATATAATAAATAAATAAATAAATATAAATATATATATATATAAGGATAAAAAAAATTAACTATATATATATATATCATAAAATGGAAAAAAATAGTGGAGTGAAGAAGGTGTGGGCGTAGGAGCTAGAGGTCTTAGGTTCGAAACTCACTGGAGGCAGGGCCATGTTCGGAAGATTGGATTTATCAAAAGTGATGATAAGGGGGAGGGGTAGTGCCCAAAAGCACTGATAAAAGGGGGTGGGTAGTGCTGATAAAAGGTTTGGTGGGTTTGAACAAGAAAAATTATCCCCCTTTATCAAAGGATTTATTTACACTTTTTTTAGTTCTATTAAAGGCCAACTTTAACAGCCCTAAAAAAGAACTAATAAAGGCTCCCTTTATCAGTTCAAAGAAAAATAATTGATAAAGGCACCCTTTATCAATGTTTTTATAGTTGTTAAAGGGGGACTTTATTAGTGATTTCTTCAATAACTATTAAAGAAAACCATTTATCATCTCTCACATTATAAGCACTTCTATAGTACTAATAAATCTCTTTTAATAGTTCTGCTAAAGGCTATATTTAAACTAGTGACATACAAAGTAAATAAGAATAATATATTAATTAAATCCCTACAACTCACTTTATATCCCACATTCCTAGGATATATCCCTTTTCCCATTGTATGTAGACCTATCCTCCATGTTTTGGCCCTTTGTGGGGCCTCATATTCTTAATCTAATGACCATTAATTGAAGTCCAACGGAGTAGAGAAAATTTTGAATTTTGAAGATAGATACCCAAATTCAATATGGAGCTTGGATCAGAATTCATCTTCAATGTTTGTTGAAAACAACATCGAAACTGTTAAATATTCATTGAAACTAAATACATGCAGCTCCATCATAGAAAAAATGACATCAAGTTGAAAAAGAAAAGATAATTCTCCCACTTATTTTCTGAGGTCGGAAGTTGTCCTTTCACATTCCTGGTTCGCCAGTGGCACGATACAAGGGGTTTTTTCCTATGAAATATCACATTCCATATATGAGGCATTTCCATATGATACATATGATTTTTTCATTAGGTTAATAAAATGAGGTGGATAAGACCACTACACATTTTCAAAACAATTAGTGGTCCTTCATGAGGGAATGGTAGTTGGATGATCAACCTTTTTTGGTCTTGGATCAAGGAAGACTCACCCTTTGTAGATTGGGGGGTCATAGGATTATATTCTAGATTCTCCCAAAAATTTTCCAAATTCCACCCCTTTCCTTTCATCTATCTTAATAGTATCATTAGTTATAAATGATTATGAAAATGCCTAAAAAGAACCTGAAATAACCCTAACTCCTTTTTTGTTTTTTTATCTGAAGAGAAGAGATCACCCCACCATATCACTTTCCAACATTTCTACCATGCTTATTGAAGTAAGAAACATCTAACAAATCAACTTAATATATATCATCATTATAGTACTACCCATAGTTTTATACTATCACATGTCGTTCCTCCATGGATACTATCACATGTCGTTCCTCCATGGAAGGATAAAAAACATGTAGGTTATGTTCATCACAACCTATAACAGCAATCAGTCCTTCATTGCATGTGGTTTCTCCCCTAGCTTTGGACATCTTCTTGAATAGTAAGTCTCCTTTAGGATGCATCATGTTCCCTAAAAATGGACTAAATTCCTCATAAATAATACACACTCAATATCAGGAATGGGACTGCTAAAGGGGAATCCATCTAGAATTCAACATGCTATGATGTGCAGAAGGACTCAAACCCACACCCTAGTCATCAGAGTGAGAATCACCCATGTGCTGGAGAGAACCCGCCTTTGTACAAATTAGTACTTGGATTTAAACCTATTACAAGACTATGGTTAGTATGGGATGCCACAATATTATACAAACCTATAACTATAATTGGAACAAAGGAAGTCTGTATCCCAACACTATGAGCCCCAGGGACCTGACTAGTTCCATAAGGTGCACTTCTATAATCCATGGATCCCAAGTCTGATTTACCATCCTTCAAATCATTATCCACTGGTTGGGAGGTATATTGAATTTATAATGGTCAATTGAGTGAAAAATCTTATTACAATTTGTGCACTAAGTATTCTTATGATAATTTCAAAAATATGCCCATGTTATCACACCTAGAGAAAAATTATCGAAGCTTCTATGTAAAAATTGTGATTTCAATTCTAAATTCACCTGCCACCAAAATAAATTTTTCAGTAATGGGAGCTCGAATATCAACCTAAACGATTACCTTGAAAAAGTGACCAAACCTTTGTTTCCTATTCTATTTTTCAAACATGATGTAGTTTCCCATGACTGGCGAAATGTCCCAAAGGATCTTTGAGTGCGATAAGAGCCTACTTATATACTTTTTTCAGAACTAGAAATGAGAAATTGTGATCATGATCCTCGAGGGTTTGATGAATGGATCCCAGTCCAAGATCCAAAGAGTGCTTGGCTTGAGAGACATAATTATGCACCCCATGGCATGTATTTTAGATTTTACGAAGGGAAACTGATTTGAAAAAATCCCTTACTTATAGAGTTCAGGCTCCATTATTTGAAAACCCATATTTTGGAGTGATTACTACGAACCCCCAAAATATTCCATGTTCTTTTAAGAAGAAATAATGTAAATTAAGAGTTGATCAAGTGTTGAGATTCCCTTATTAAATCTTGAAAAAACACATGGCTAGGCTTGACTAAGGAAAGGGTTCCATTTTTGGTAACCATTCATGAGGAATTCTTAACCTTAGAGAAGAATCCACCCTTATCCGCTTTCCCAGTCAAACTTTGGGATTCCTATCTTAGGTGAATGACTTTCATATTAGGTTTTTGAAAAATTGGATCCTCCATTTTAAAGTCAATTTAATCATCTTTCTTCTTCAGATTACAAACAAGCACATCCCTCGGATCAAAATATCATTCCCTTGAGAAGACCATCGCGGTTTAGATCTGGAATCCATGAGGAGATAGAAAGAAAAGATCCTGAATTTCACCCATAAAAAATTCAAAAATTATATATAGTTATATTTAAATATAGTTATATGCATTTAAATTTTTTAATTATATTAAATATTTATTAGTGCTTTCATATCACTGATAAAGAGGTATTTAATCAATGAATTTTATATTTTAGTGTTGCTAAATTCCCTATTTATCAGTGCTTTTTTGGATGCACTGATAAATACAATAAGCCGCTTTATAAATTTAACACCAATTGACCATGATTTAGCTATTCCTTCAAACTCTTATAGAAGTGAAACATTTCCACCACTATCTCCCTCTGCCGCTCTCTCTCCTTGCCACCACACGGCATCACCTTCCTTCCTCCCTTCATCACCGATCTCCCTCTATAAAGCGCCACCTATCTCCCTCCCTACATTCATCACTACCACTCTTCTTCCTTGTTGTCATGCACCCGACCACTCTCTATCACCGCCTCGCACTCTCCCATTCTCTCCATCGCTCCCTCTCAGAAAAATTGACAAATAAATATTAATATAATTAACATTTTATCGTTTTATTTGGATGTTTTTAATATTTTCCAAATTATTTGACAACCATGTCACTTCCATCATGCATTTGGAATGAGTGTGAAAATTTTCATGATTGACAGTTTCTATACATAAAATTTGGTGCCGAAAATTGTTGGTCACCCAAAATTTCCCACTCCCCATAAAAAATTACTCAAAACATATGATGTGACCAAAGTTTATAATATATTATTATATGGTTGTTTTAAATTTATGTTATTATATTTTGGTACATCATCACATTTTTTATTGTATTCTCCTTGAATTATCCTAGTGTGTGTGAACCAAACAAAAGTCATTTTATTATGTTTGCCTTGTTCGTTATATCGTGCCTGACATAATTGGTGTGTGTGGGTTAAGGATCATTGAATAGATTATTAAATGTATAAATACTATATAATATTAACAATAAAATAATCACTATCTAAAAAATAACTGAAGGGTACTAATAATGAATTTAATATCATCTTGTACAATGACAGATTAACAAAAAAGTGTTTATGTTGGGAAAGATCCAAACCTTAATTCACCTCCACTTATGGTATATTTTCATTAAATCCCATGTGGAGCCTAAAAATAACAATATTAATTGATAAATGATTTTTCATATATTAGAAGTTAATTTTAGATTATTTTATATATAAAATAGAATAAAATCAATATTATAGAGATTTATGTGTTGAGTTAACTTATTACACATGTAGACATCCATGTCCTTTGGTTCTTAAGACATGGAAATACACACATTTGAACAATTTTTAAGAATACTATAACTAATATCAAATATATTAATATATAAATAGTAATTATTTAAATTTATATAACAATATTATTCAGTATAAGATTTTTTAGATATTAATAAATAATTTTAGCTTATTTAATATAGAAATTTCAATAAAACTAATACTACATTAATTGTATATAACTTCATATAGACATTTGTGTGTTAAATTCATTTGTCGCACACACACAAACGCACACGTGTCATTGGTTTCTTTAGACACACACACGCACAGACACATCTATACGTGGATAAAGATGATCATATATATTAATTAGTAACTGGAAAAATGAAACTTTAAATATTTAAATGAATTTTGAAAATGAACTTATATTGAGAATATTGGTAATTTAATTTTAAAAAATATATATTATTATAATATTTAATTCAATAAATAATATATATTAATAAAAGTATTTTTTAAATCACTTTTATGTATACATAGAATTATTTATCAACATAATTAAAGATTAATATAATTGATGATATACAATAAAAAATAATTATTAATTTATATTAACAATAATATTTATAATTATAATTATTAATGAACAATTTCTTTATATTAAATCAATGCAATTTATAAACTTATAATAATAAATGAATAATATATATATATATATTATAAATTTTTAATATATAAAAACATAACTATTAAAATTCTTCTTTTTAATTTTATAGTTTAATAATGTGTAATATATTGTGAAAAATATTAAAACATTCATATATTTCATGTAAATATCATATGGATCATGCAAATGATTTTAATAAATATGTGAAATCACTTTTGATAAAACTATTTATTAAATTTTAAAATTTGTATAAATATATTTGTCTTATTTTAATGTTTTTCTATATTTTGTCTTGAGAAATTAATAATATTTTAAAATTGAGGAATGTGATCACTTATGATTTTTTTCTCCCCCTGTAACATCTTTTTTTTAAAGGCCATGTTTCGATCACCTATATGTTGGGTTCTGGTAGGGGATTAGTCTCTCTTTGGACGTGAATCTGTATAAGAGATGGTATATTATATTCCTATAATATAGAATATATTAATGATAACCCAAGTTAATAAAATCATAACCATTAATAGACCAATTTATGTTTTTAAGGTAACAACCATTAAAAATCTTACCTTACACTAATATTTTAATCATAAGATGAACTTTTTCTATAAAATGGTTTTTACGCTTTATTTTTTTTGTTAAAAATTAATTTTACCAAATCCAGTTGGATGGATATAAATAAAAAATGGATGGATTCCAATTATTTGACAAAAGAGTATGAGGATGGGGTGAAAGAATTCATCAATTTTGGAAATGATCATGCATGTGACCCTTCTCAAATCCATTGCCCGTATTTATGTAGTTGTCATTCAAGACAAATTAATCTAGAGGAGTTGGACGAAACACTTAATCTGTCATAGAATAGATTGAAGTCATAAATATTGGACTAAACATTAGAAAAACTAAATGTGTCTAGTTTCTAGGATAATATTGAGTCTTATAGATGAACTAATATTCTTACAAGTGTGGAAAATGATGATTCCCACATCAAGGATGTGATTCTAGGTGTGAACGATGATGAAGATAATATTGAAGAAATTCCATTGATAGTTGAAGATGAACATTGCGAATGACAAAAATTAGTTGGGCAGTTAAAGAGTTGTGTAAATATTCCATTGTATTCTGGTTATACTAAGTATATATAATGTTCATTCATACTGAAGCTTTATAATTTAAAATATTGAAACAGATGGGGTCACACAAGTTTTACTGAACAACTTTCTCTCTTGAATGATATGATTCCCAAAAAAATTGATCATACTTTTCAAACATGTGGTGATAAAATAATTCTATGTTCAATGGGTTTGATCTAAAAAATAACACATGTATATCCAAATGTATTTATACTATTTCATATGGACCACATGTCACATAAAAAATTACCAAACAGTGTTGCATCTCGATACAATATTGATGAATCGAGTCCAATGAAAGTCGTATGGTACTACCCAATAATTCCATGGTTTAGGAACCTATATGTAAGTGAGGAGACTTTAATATAATTTACATGCCATTTATATATAACAAACAATATGTGAAACTTTATCACTCGGAAGACTCTCCTCAGTAGAAGAGAATTGAGCACAAGTATCCTAAATTTGGAAACAAGCTGAGAAACCATTGTCATGGGATATCTATAGATGGAGTGAATAATTTTGGTTTTCAAAAAAATAGTCACATTTGAATATGTTAATAAATTATAACATTCGACCATATTTATTCATGAAATGAAAATACAATATATAATCTCTTCTTATATCAGGACAAAAAAAACTAGGTAATGATATTGATGCTTATTTTTCTCCATTGATCAAACATTTGAAACTATTGTGGGATTCATATGTTAAATTGCATGATGCTTATAGAAATGATTATTTCATTTTTAGAGCCATGTTTTAGAGGATGATAAATGAATTTACTTCTTATGTAATTTTTTTCGGGTATAGAATTAAAGGAACTCAAGGGTGTCCCATATGTGAATAAGATACATAGTCAATTAGGTGGAAGCATTCACTGAATATTGTTTTTCTGGGACAATGGATAATTCTACCCTAATTACATAAGTACTGATCTTGGTTGTCATAATTCTATTAGAGGTCATAAGAATACACTAAACCATCTCCACTGACAAGCGATCAAAATTTTGAGAAAGTAAATTATATAGAAACATCTTTTGGTAATCCTTTTTCAGAAAAACCTTTCAAAAGAAGGATGAAAATAGTGATCAGATTTTCTTTGAATTACTATACTTGAATTTTATGTATGTTAGACACATTTTTGATGTAGTTATTATGAGATAAAATGTATTTTATAGTGTCATTGCAACATTACTAAATTCACAGTAAAAAATGAAGGATGAAATTAAGGCTAGATTAGACATGATTGACATTAGAATATGTGAAGAGTTGGAACCAATAATGTGATAAAAAGCAATTCTCTCCCTACAACTTCTTAATCTCCTTCTATAATGGAGACATATCAAAATTTTCAACTTCTTGAATGATTTAAATGTTATATAGGGGTGTTATTCAAAGACCACGAATATCATGTCAATAAATGATTTAAATTTAAAGCATTTGAAATCATATGAAGGTCTTGTTTTGATTTAAGATCTATTGATTGAAGAATTTTATTTTCCCCAATAATGACCAGCATACATTTACAAATCTATGATTCTTTTCCAAATCTATATTTAGCAATGTTAAAAACCCAACAGAATTTCCAACTATGGAAAATGAAATTTCTATCATATTATGTGGATTAAATATGTTCTTCCAACAAGATTTATTTGATTTGATGGTTCAATTGATGGTCCACTAGGTAATAGAGATTCAACTATGTGGTCCCATACATTATATATGGATGTACCCCATTGAACGGTATATGAAGTTTTTGAAATGGTATGCCAAAAATAAAATTCGGACAAAAGGTTGTACTACGATTTGATATTTTGTTGAGTAAGCCATTTAATTATGTAATGAATACGATTATAATGTAAAACTCATTGTCATATTGAAATATATGCACTTTGGGAGGGCTGTGGGTGGTAGAATTTTTAAAATAGATGATGTAAAAATCACTATTAATGATTAGAAGTAGCCCACCGTTATGTTTTTCATAATAGTTTAGAGGTCAACCCATATGTTGAAACCCATAATGAAATTATTAGGCATTCGAATTCATCATGGGATGGAGGTTTCATTTCAAATACACATAATAAATAGCTTATAGGATGGTTTAAAGACTATATTTTTAACGATTAATCTTAAAATCTAGATTCAATTTTAGAACGACATCTATGGATAGATTGAGAACCAATTTTTCTTGAATTATCTGATAAGGGTTTTATAATTAATGGTTATACATAAGGGTGTAATTTCTGTAAGATTTTATGTCCTAATATCCAACTGTTTATTCTTTGACTATGTGAATGTACACTTATTATATATTGAGCATTATTCGGCATGACTATAATATAATAATTTCCTAGAATATTTTTTGCATTAATAAGGTCACAGAAGATCTCATCTATGATGATAACCTTGGAATTATATAACAATATTCTTAAATAAAGTTCTATTGTTGGATGAAATAATATAATATGAAAAATAGTACACAGACTGTCATGTGCGAGTACTCGTAAGAATACGAGACTCTCTCTCCTAGAGTTCTCACTTGGTAATCTCCAAGATAGTAGATTATGAGAACAGACCCACCAGTAGCAATTCTGCATGTCTTGGTGTCATCAGACCTTACTATCTATGAGCGTGTGTAATAGTCCTTAGACTAGAATAATATCATTAACTCGTTTCATGACTTGCACTCATAGATTTGCTGACGAAAACCGTAACGAAGATATCTGGCGGGAAGTAGGGTATGTTGGGTGCATCATGAATGTCATGTTCTTAATGCATTAGTCGATGATGGATTTGTCCCTTCAATATTTATGGAAGTGCATATTTCAGGACCTTTTATTTAAATAGAAATGTTTCCAAAATTCCATGCCCATGGTGTCACGACGAGTTTATTTCTAGAAGTCAAAGAATGAAGGATCATGAATATAAGTTTATGAAACTAGTATGAAACCTTCTTGATGAGATATTAATACAATTTGATTAAATTACACGATAAGTGTTCATATGAGGTGGCAGGTCAATGCAGCATCAAATTCTTTCTCTTGGGTTCCTTGACCCATTGCTAGACAGTAATCTTGGACATTAGGCAAGCTCGTCTAATGCCAACGAGAAAGTGGCCTTGAGGGTCACACACTGAATGTATCCAAGTATCTCATGTAGAAAATATATTATTCCCATATATGGTTTAATAATTAATCAAGGAAGCCTAATTTTTTTTAATGTTAGATGGAGAAGGAAATGAAAAACAAGTACACGCCGTGTATTAATGATTAAAAACTATGTATTAACGATTTCATGCCATGTAGTTTTCATTTTGAAAAGGAAATGAAAAACAAGTACACACCATGTATTAATGATTGCACGCCATTCAGTTTTTCTAGTTGATATTTTGAGGAAATAATATTGATTTATTAGATGATATATATTATAATCAGTGTGGGTGCATGTCATGGAATTAATGATGTGACTTGGGGGGTTTCAATAAGAGTTAATGAAATAAATAACACGTGTAACATGCTTATTTATTGTCATAACTCTAAACGTCAAACCCGATTATAAATATCCTTGAAACCCCAACAGTCTTTCCAAATTTTTGTGAACAACAATTCTGGAGAATTTTCTCAAGGCCAGAAGAACTCCTTCCTCCAAGAACACTCTCAAGACCGAGAGAGATCCTCTTCCAAAGGATCAAGGCGGTCTAAGGTGGACAATGCAAGAAAAGGCTTATCCACTCTAGCACCGGGATATTTATTTGGTGACATCCAGAGATACGTGTGGCATGTGTGGATCACCGCTAGAGGAAGTCTACACTTCGCTTCTACGACGCAACAAAGAATCACCTCGGAACATGATCCGAAATATCAACGAATAAACAACACCATAAAGGCGGTTTTTTTAAATTAATTAAGTTAATTATAATCAACTTGTGATGATCCTCCATTGTGGTTCTAGGAATATTCTTATTCACTATCTAATTATTTGATTCGGTCCATGGAGTCTAGAGTTTATCATCATATTGATCGAAGATCGATCATTGCTAATGAAAAAAGGTCATGTGAGGACATCGACCCATGAGCTTCTGCTGCGCCAGAGACCTTCAAGTTGTATCAGAGTGGTCACAACATTGATTATAGTTATTTAATTTTTGTTGATAATTTACACATTTATATTGTATTGAATTCAAGATAAATCATTCTATAAAACTGAATGAATGTGATCTATTATTCCTCTTTCATTTATTGATTGACATCACAAAAAAAACCTTTTAATTTGAATTTTTATTAAAATAAAAAATGAGGGACTCATTCGGAGGATCCCCTCATTATTACTATACAACATAATAATACACGACAAGTAGTGAAAAATACACGTCGTGTTCTTAGGTTCAACGAACCGGTATTGGTCCTCCAAAACACAGAGTGTGAATTGAGCATACCTATCTTTTTAATAAACCATGTTGACCAGAACTAAACGGCTCATGGAAATTGGAATACACAGTGTGTATATTGAATAGACATGTTGTGTAGTCTGATCCGGTCCTGGTGAAACCATGTACAAGGAGAACATGTGTACCGTGTACATGGGATTGCCAGGATGGTAACCATGTAACAAAGAATTAAATAGTTTGTTAGATTAATCTACACGTTGTGTACTAAAAAATTTCCATAGTACAGAAAACACGCCAATTCCCCTGGAGTATACTTTGGATAAAGGGTGAAAAAAATACATGCCATGTAATAAATCCTACATATCATTTACTTTCCAGAAATGGAATTTCACCAGGTTTCCCACAAATTACAAAGACCCGTATAAGGAATATGAATGATATGAATATCAAGGAAATTATGAATTTAATTTAAGATAAAGAATTGATTAACTATAATATCAAAATTAATTGAATTAAAGTGTAATTTATATTGAAAAAAAGAAAGGTTAAATAAATTTGAATACTAAATATGTGTAAATGACGTTGCATGCTATTGATGATCTTAAGCAAGACCAAAGACCCATTGTGTGTTTATGGTTTCATTATAATTTATTTAATTTAAATTTGTTGGCCTCTGATCCTTATTCCAATAAAATATAGGGCATGAGTGCCCATGGTTACTTTAATGTAATCCCCATGTATTGGAGAATCTCCCATGCCAAAGGAGATGGTTCAAAATCTGAAGCTGAGGTGAAACCAACCCAAGAAGATACAAAAGTGGACATGTGGGAGCTGAAAAACACAAACCATTAGGTTCAAGGTGTTTTTCCCTAGGTCAGGGTTAGCTTACCAAAACTACTAGATAAGCTAACCAATATAAGCTCATGATCATGCTATGTTATTTTATTTCTGTTGGATTGCATTGTTTAATTATTATGTATGTTTTGCCGCGATCACATAGTTAATGAAATAAACAAGCATTCAAAGATGGAATAAAATAAAAACCGGACTATGTGTAAACACTATCAGAACATGGGTAATCACATAAGAAAGCATCAATTAATATAAAAAAGCATGTGATAATCCAAAACTATGCATAAAGGATTAAAATCTCTCAAATACCATATTATGTCAGACCAAGCCTTTCATTACATGATTAAGGAAAGACTCAATAAAACTAGGTGTTTGACCAACCCTTGTTGGAGAACTTACTTTTATAAAGAAAGATATTATGAATGTTTCTGGTTGACTTAAAAGTTTTCCATCAAGATTAGTATCCCTTGGTATAATTATTGTAAAATGGAGGCATGTTTTGAGGAAATTCAAGTCTTGATTTCAGGATTGGGGAGTCCACTCAAGAAACCAAGGAAATGTAAGCTCACAGTTGGCAAAGAACTTCCAACCTAAATACCATAAAATATCTTGACCAACCCTTATTGGGGTTATGCGAAGGGGAATATGGATCCTTACCACTAGAATTTCAGGGAAACTGGACATTCTGAGTTCAATGGTGAGGGACATTGGGACTTGATAGAATAGTGGGAGACTTAATAAAAAATTTTATTTCTCATAAAATGTAATCAAGAAAGTAATAATGATATTCTATTTTAATTTTATTTTAAAAATGAAAAAAATTTCAACCACACAATCCATGTGATTAATTCGGGATAAGGACAACATCCTCACCAGCACTGACATCCAGGAATGGTTTAGACGCCTTTGGGTTATCATACACCAAGAACGGAAGTCTTACGTGCTGGAGTCATCATTACATGATTCTTCTGCCAAGTAGGCGAGTGATGAGGGTTTCCTGGTCTATGAGAAACATATGAACGATGTGGTAGATGTTCAATGTTTGATGCTATTGTCAATGTCTAGTGAGCTCATGAAGTCTCATGAAAACATTGATGCTTATATCATGATCGAGCACCTCCATGGTCTATACCAGGAGAGAGAAATGCATGAAAGGTTTGAGATATCTGAGGCACTCTTTTAGAGTAATATTGGAGAAGGATCCCCAGTTGGGACTCATGTCGTAAAGAAAATTGGCTACATCGAGTGCCTGGAGGTTCTAGGGAATAATCTTTCTGAAGAACTGGGCACCGATCCCATTCTCACATCAGTCCCTCAGAGAATCTCTAACTTTGTTTTCAATTTCAATATGAACAACATTGAGAAGTCACTATCTGACCTTCTTACCCTAATTCTCAACGTGGACAATGATATGAAGCGCGAAAAGCCTTTTGTCCTTATGGTGAATAAGAGGAAAGGAAAGGCAAAGTTCTTTATGCCCAAATGTTTTTCACAACCTTCGAAGAAAAGGATGATCAAAGTGGAGGAAGGAGAACAAGAGGATGTTTGTTTCACATGTGGGAAGAAAGGCCATTGGATGGAAAACTACACCCATCCAAGGAAGCAAGGGGTAGCTTCAGGTGCGTTTGTTATCGAATGTAATATTTCTATTTCTACCAATTGGATATTAGATACTTATTTTGGTGCTCACATATGCCTTCAAATACAGGAACCAAGTAGATTCAGAAAGATTGACTGAGGTGAGGTGGATCTGCGAGTAGCCAATGGAGCCAGACTCACTGATGTAGCTGTTGGAGACTACCACCTCACATTTCCTACTAGGATGGTCTTGGTATTAAAATTATGTTATTATATACCCTCTGAAACCAAAAACATTATTTTAGTATCCAGATTAGACACTGATGGATTCATCTTCATGTTTGGAAATTAATGTTTCTAATTTTATAAAGATAACATTTGTTTTGGTAGGGAAAATTTTTATAACGTCCTTTATGTGTTATACTACACAAACCAAGTAATTGAAAACGATGAAAAAGATAATTCACATGACTCATACCACACTGAACATTGGAATCACCGGATAGGTCAAGTCAATGAGAAAAGTTTGAAACAATTTCATCAATATGGGTATTCAGATTCTTTCGAACTAAAATTACATGGTGTATTTCATGCGTGTCTAGAAGGAAAAATGACCAAAGCCCCATTTTGTGGGATAGGTGAAAGGGCTAAAGAGATTCTAGAATTAATTCACAGAGATTTGTGTAGACCATTTCTATTTGAAGCAAGGGGTGGGTTCTTCTACATCATTACTTTTACTGATGATTTTAGTATATAAGGATATATTTACATAATGAGGTATTAGTCAGATTCTTTTAATCGGTTCAATGAATACAAAAATAGAGTTGAGAACCATCTTGGTAGGAAGATTATGAAACCCCTCTCAGACAAAGGAGCAGAATATCTTAATCAGGAATTCACTAATTTCTTACGGGAGTTTGGGATTCTATCTCAACTCACTCCTCCTTAGACGCCTCAGCGGAATGGTGTAAGTGGAAGGTGGAACCACACCCTATTGGACATGGTGAGATCAATGATGAGTCTTGTGAGTCTTTCATTATCTTTTTGGGGATATGAATTACAAATATCAGCACATATACTAATCCATGTACCAACTAAATTGATAAGTTGTATTCCATATGTGTTATAGAGTGGACCCAAAGCCATGTTATCAATTTTACATGTGTGGGGTAGCGAAGCATTTGTAAACTCCTCTTCAAGTAACCAACTTTCTCCCTATGGAACAAAGTGTACCTTTATAGGATATCCCAAAGAAACAAGGGTATATTACCTAAATAACCCCTCAGATAAAAAGTTTATAGAGTAAAGACACGTTATATTCCTAGAGAGGGATCACATCCCCAAAAGAGATAGTGGGAGAGTGATAGACTTCGATTAAGTCGTGGCTCAAGATACACAGTAGATGGTACAAGAACAGATTCCACAAAGCCTTGTGGAAGAAAAATCTGTTCTAGAGATACAAGAACTCCGTAGGAGCAGGAGAGATGTGAGAGAACTAGAACGATGTGGTTTTCTTGTCACCGAGGATGGTGAATCAATATTGGTTGAGAATTAAGATCCTCTTACCTACAAGGAAAATGTTGAAGACATAGACGTTTCCATGTGTCAAGAAACCATGAATTCTAAAATGTATTCCATGTACCAAAACCATGTCTGGATTTTGGTAGATCGTCTAGTTGATGTAAAACCTGTTTGTAATAAATGTATATTCAACAAGAAACTGGACATGGAGGGACAAGTAAGAACCTATAAGACACGACTTGTTGCAAAATGTTTTAGACAAAATCATTGAATTTTCTATGATGAAACGTTTTCATCAGTTACAATGCTGAAATCCATCAGAATATTATTGTACATTGATGCTTACCATGACTATGAAATATGGTAAATGGATGTCAAAACAACATTTTATAATGGGAACCTCCAGGAAGATTTCTACATGAAACAACATGAAGGCTTTATGACTCCAAAGGATGCCAACATGGTATGCAAGTTGTAGAAATCCATTTATGGATTAAATAAAGCATCAAGGTCATGGAACATTTGTTTTGATGAAGCCATAACAAAAATTTTCATTGTTAAGAATGAATGTGATACTTGTTTCTACAAAATGTTTAGTGGAAGTGTAGTTGTTTTCCTAATAGTATATGTTGATGACATATTACTAATTGGAAACGAAGTACATGTCTGACAGTCAGTTAAATCATGGTTGGATAAATGGTTCTCAATGAAAGACTTGGAAGAGGCTGAATATATTCTTGGTATCAAGACCCATCATGATAGATCCAAGAGAATGATGGGCCTGAGTCAATGTACATACATTGACAAGATACTAAAGAAATTTAGTATGAAATATTATAAGAGGGGATTGATTCCAGTGTCACATGGAATTCATCTTTCCAAGAAAATGTGTACTCAGACACATGAGGAATGAAATAAAATGGCAAGGATCCCTTACACATCAGTGATTGGGTCATACATGTATGCTATGCTATGTACAATTCTTGATGTTTATTACAGATTAGGTGAGGTAGGAAGATATCAAGCTGATCTAGGAGACCGCCATTGGATGGTAGTCAAGACCATCCTTAATTATGTTAGGTGTACTAAGGATATGTTCTTGGTTTATGTAGGATATGATGAAATAGTCATCAGAGGACATGTAGATACTGGTTTCTAGATTGATCAAGATGGAATAAAGTCACAGAATGGATACATCTTCCTATTTAATGAAGGTGAAGTGAGCTAGAAGAGCACACAATAAGGTGTGGTCTCAGATTCTACAGTAGATTCCGAGTACATCACTGCTTTTGAGGAAGCTAAAGAAGCAGTCTGGATGCGAAGCATCATCCAAGAGATGGATGTATTACCTATTAGTAAGGATCATATCACACTCTATTATGAAAATATTACAACAGTGGCACTTGAAAAAGATCCAAGGTCACATCAGCAGAAAAAGCACATACTTCAGAAGTATCATATCTTGAGGTATTTTTCTCAGAGAGGTGAAGGTGTAGGGAGCAGTATTTCCACAGAAGACAACGTTGTGGACCCCTTGACTAAATCCTTGACTCAGCAAAAACATGATCATCATGTGAGATGTAGTAGACTAAAAGTCATAGGAAGTTAGCTCTAGTCCATGTTGGAGTTTTTTAGAGTTCAAGTCCTGAGAACCAGCTTTTTATACATTGATTAAGTGAATGTACACTTATAATATATTGTTCATTATTCTGCATGACGATAATATAATAATGTCATAGAATATTTGTTGCATTAATAAGGTCCTGGAAGATCTCTGCTATGATGAAAACCATGAAATGCTATAACAATATTCTTAAATAAAGTTCAATGGTTGGATGACATACTATGACAGGACACATAGTATATATACCGTCATGTGTGAGTATTCGTAAGAAGACAAGACTCTCTCTCATGGAGTTCACACTTGGTAATCTCCAAGATTGAAGATTTTGAGAACAAACCCACCAATTGTAATTCTTCATGTCTTGGTGTCGTCGGACAATGCTATATACAAGTGTGTGTAAAGGTCCTTAGACTGGAATATTATCATTAACTCTTTTCATGACTTGTGCACTGAGATTTTCTGACGAAAACCATCATGAAGACAATTTGCGGAAAGTAGGGTATTTTGGGTGTGTCACGAATGTCATGTAGTTAATGGATTAGATAAGGACTTTTCCCTTCCATATTTATAGAAGTAGATATCATGGTCCCTTTGATTGAAATAGAATGGTCTCCCTAATTCCATGGCCATGGGTTCCGAAGAGTTTCTTTCTTGATGTCAAAGAATAATGGATCAATCATATAGGTTTATGACACCATCATGAAACCTGAATAATGAGATATTAAGACAAAGGGATTAAATTACATGGTATGCATTCGTATAAGGTGACAGGTAAATGTGGTGTCAATTTGTTTTTCTTGGGTTCCTTGACCTATTGATAGACAGTAATCATGGACTTTAGGAAAGCCCACGTAATGCCAACAAGAAAGAGTCATAGAGGGTCACACACTATGTGTATCCAAGTATCTCAAGTAGAATAAATATTATTCCTATATGTGGTGTAATAATTATTCAAGGAATCCTAAATCAATTTAATGTTGGAGGAAGAAGGAAATTAAAAACAATTAAACGCCATATATTAATGATTACACGTCGTGTATGTAACACCCGAGACTTTTATGTTATATAAATCATCAAAGGAATCTTTTTCTACACAACACTTGCTTGGATTGATTTACAAGAAATCACGACCTTCCTTGATAGCTTGCGTCGTACGCAATACTGAGTTTCACTAAACAACGATATGCTATTAAAATATTATTAAAACTAGCCGTTATGAATAGTAATAACCACTTTTTGAAATTTTATAAATTTTATTTTTCAAAATGGACTTCATTTTTGGATTCGGAATATCGAAATTAGCCTAGGGTGAAATTTTGGTATTTTTCTGAAAACTTTAAATTTTTGATGAATAGTGAAACCACTAAGTGGTAGTTAAAAAAATGAATATTTCATAAAACATAATTTTACCGCTTCTGTGAGTGAATTTTGAAAATATGAGAGACACGGTTGATGTCATTAAGTAAAATTTGGTTCAATGAGATGAAAATAATTTTTTGGTGAATAGTAACTTTTTACTTTTTTTACCACGGTTAAAAGTAAATAGGGTAATTAAGGGTAAAGATGATATTATTATTACCCTAACACATGTCCAAATTTTATTGGACAAGTGTAATTCGACCAAAAAAATCCATATGAATAAAATATGACCAGTTAGGCCCATTTGGATTAGATTTGGACATTTATTATTAATTTATTTAAAGAAGGGTTAAAATAGTTAAAATCAAAGTTTAATAAGTAAATCATTTTTAATATGGGGATATACATAAGATAAATTCTACTATAAATATTCATTAGAAATAAAAAAAGATTTCCTATATAATGGTATTTTATTTGTAATTTTTAGACATTATATAATTTAATTTATTTGTGACACAAAGATGATGCAGTAATTATCTTATTAATGAAATATTGACATAATTGATGTTATAAATACCCAAATAAATATAATTTGAGACTTTTTATGAATTAACCTAATTTTCTAGATTAATATGACATGTTAATATTGATTTAATTAATTTTCTTCTAACTAATCATTCTGTTATTATTTTCACAAAAATTAATTACTAAATAGTGTCAAAATTGACAAAAAATAGTTTTTAAAACAAATATTATATTATTAATTGTTATTTTATTCCTAAAAATCTATGGTTCGTCCAAATAACTTAGATAAGGTTATATATATTAATAATAAACAACTTGGGGTTCGTTTGGCTGCTTATAGTAAGTTTATTAACCTTATAGTATAAGAACACAAGAAGACACGGTAAAAGTAAAATTATTTAACTTAATGTTAAATCTAAATGATAAGGTTAAAATAAGAACCTAAACTTGTCTAAATTCTATTGGATGAGAGTATTTCGACCCATACCCACCTTAGCTTCTAAATAAATCAATTTGGAGCTATATAAAACCGAACATGACTTTATAATAAAATAATATTTTTAGTTATTCCAAAGGTGCCCCTCTCCTCCCTTATAAAAAAGCACCTCCTACCTCTCTTCCTCACACCACTATGAGCCTTAAAGCTCGGCCAAACCCTGACACTTTCTCCTCTCCACTTCCCTAGAGACATCCTAGAGGTCCTGGTCTTCTTCAAAGACCAATTTTAGTGCCCTAAAAGAATGTCTCAAAGAAGCACTTCAAAGAAGAGGTAATGTCCGTTACCGATTCTTTCATCATTATTTCTTCTTCCACTTCTTCTTCTTTAGTTGTTTCATTTTGAAGTAATAACATCAGTATCACTAATATAGTGATATGTTATTATAATTATTAAACAACCCTATTTCACCATTTATACATCCTACGGAAAAAGAAATCATCGCGTGTGCGTACGTACGGAATACCGTCTCCACGCCGTGGTGTAATCTATTTTCCACCACCACCTTACTTGGATGGGTATAATGGTGTAAATAATGACTATATATGACAATTATAACGTGATACAAATTCATAAATAGTATACATACACTCCAATACAATTCCACGATCATAGGAACGATATCATCACTCGTGTGTACGTACGGAATACCGTGTCCACGAGGTGATGTGACTCGTTCTATATGATCTTCATTTAATAATGATTATATAAATGAATTTAATGAATTAATATGATATATATTACACTAATACCATTCTGGAAATGAGGTATCTATAACCTAAAGAGAATAATGAGAATTTATTCGACAAAACACGCATAAGAACAAAAAGTTATAAACACCCGAATAACAAGTAGCAATGAAATATTACTACTAAGAAGCTATGAATATGACCAAATATGATATCATAAAAATAAGTATGATTATGTAATAAGTCAATAACATTATTTAAATCATTATACAGGAGGTTCGTACACTTACAAAGCAAATCGGACCTAAGGTAAGGGAAATATCACAATCTCATTTTTATCCGAGATTGTTTATACTTTGGAATTTACTGGGGTGTATTTTATCATCCACATCCATGTTTACTCAATATGTAATATTATTTCCATCCACCTACAATTGTTTAAATCCAATTTTACCCTTCGGTGAGTTTTTAGTAAAAGATATGAAAGGAATCTTTTGTCGTTTTTCGTACGAGGTACTTTTTGACTTTTCCAACAAAAGTACGATAAGAATGTTTTTTCAACTTATACGGCATGAATGGATTTTTAAAAAATTATTTCCAAGAAGCTTCCTTTACAAGTTTTCATGTTTATTTTTAATCAACTTCTTTTAGTTTAGAATTGTATGACATGTTAAGAAAGGAAAAGTATTTTTGAAGCAGAAAGGATATTTTCCTCAAGAATGGAGTTCAAATGTTTTATCAGAATTATTTTCCATCTAAGATAATAAAGGGTTAGGTTTCTATACCTATTATTACATTGATTTGATTATGTTGTGATGGAATTATATTTTTATGAATCCCTTTATCTTATATGAATTGTTTTATGATGTCACGATATTTAAGATTCCCATTTTTGTTACATGGGTTATGCTATGATGTATGGTTTATGATTTTGTGGCACACATAAGAATGGTATAATAATGAGATGGTTGGGACCTATATCTCCCTCCAATGAATTGGGTAAAGATTTTATATCTCATGATATAGACATGGCTGGAACGGTAGGTTATACCGGTTCAGTGAAGCAGGACTGAAACGAGGGTAACTCGGTTCAGAAAAGGACTTTGTCCACTAAGATAGTCTTGGAAATGAGTCTTGACTAATAAGAAATGATTCTCTATGATTATGTGTGTATGACACAAAGTTTCATGTTTTCAGTTATGATTATTGGGATTACATTTCACTAATATGATTTACCCCATGTTATGAAATTATGATCTCTTTTGTAGGTTAAGATTTACAAAAGTTATGTGCTTATGTATATGATGTGATTGATATTTCTTGTGTTTACCCTTACTGAGCATTTGAGCTCACCCTTTTGTATGTTTTCTATCCCCAGGTCAGGAAGAAGGTTATTAAGTAAGATATTCCAAAAGGGACTATAGATATGATGAAATAAATGGGAGACAGTGTAGACGATTTTTGAACCAGTTGTTTATGTTTCCCAATTTCTAAAGACACTATACCTATACGGCCATTTTGTGGTTTTGTTATATGTTGTAATAAGTATGCTTCAATTTTGAAGTATTAACAATGTATGTATATTATGGGTCATTATAGTTGGTATCAGAGGAAAGGTATAGTCAACCTTTGGAAACTAGGATGTGAAATCCTTAGTAAGAACCCTAAGGATAAGTCTAAGCATAGAAAACAATCTTAGTGTTTTAGAAATGGCCATGAATAACCTAGGATAAGACCTTAAGTGTGAAATTTTATTCTTGATTATGTGGTTTTCCTATTATAATTATTGTTTCTCACACTATTATTCTTGGTTTTAGTCAATGGCTGGAACCCGAAGGAATCATGTTAATGCGGAATGCAACAGGCAATGCAATAATTGTCCCCCTGAGAAACCAAACGTTATGGGAGCTGGAATGCAAAATCTTATAGACATGCTCACACAACTTTATCAAGCTATGAATCATGCAGGACTTCCAAACGAGCAAAGGAAGGAGCAACATTCTGTTGAATCCTTTATGAGACAGCGTCCACCTTCATTCAGCGGGTCTACTGATCCATTAGTTGCTGAACAATGGATTAGTAATACTGAAGAGATATTTTCAGTTCTTCAATGTTCTGGGCATGATAAAGTCATCTTAGCAGTGTATCGTTTGGAAGGTGATGCTGATCAATGGTGGAATCTTATTAAGAATACGAGGCAAAGGGATGAAATTGAGTCCATGGAATGGGACGAGTTCAAGAACATATTTTACAATAAGTACTTCCCTCGTATTCTCCAAACAAAGATGGAGAAAGAGTTTCTTGAACTGAAGCAAAATTATGACGAATCTGTTGGTACCTATGAAGAAACTTTTACAAGACTTGCAAGGTACGCTTCTAGTATTATTACCCAACCTGAGAGTAAGATCGATCGATTCTTTAGTGGCTTAAAACCAAGTCTTCGAAGGGAGTTAGCCATAAGGGACTTCAATAGCTATGAGGAAATCGTTCGATGTTCTCTCAAAGTCGAGATAGAGATTGGAGTAACCCATCAGTCATATGGGTTTGATAAGAAGAGGAAAATGGAATTCAAAGGAAAATCTAAAGAGCACACTGAAAAGAGGATGAGATTTCCCTTATGCTCAAAGTGTGGAAAGAAACATGGAGGGAGTTATCTTAAAGGGACAAGTAAATGTTTCAAATGTGGAAAGTAAGGTTATCGGGCATTTGAATGCTGTGATAATGGGAAGAAGATGTCTAATGATTCCAACAAAGGAAGGGATACACAGAATGAACCTACTACACTTCAATGTTTCAAGTTCAAGGACATGGGACATTATGCCAATAAATTCCCTAATCCAAGGGTTGATGATGATGGTCGACGTCAACAAACTCTTAAGGCAAAATACAAAGGAAAGTCACATGCAATTTCTATCAGCGATGTGGAGTATGATAACGATGTGGTGAAAGGTACACTTACCATCCACTCTAAAGTAGAAAATGATTTATTTGATTCTGGATCCACCCACTCCTTTATTTCTGAAAATATTTCTAAGGGTATCACCGTATTACCACAATAATTAGATGTTGAGTTAGCTGTGACAACACCTAATGGCACAACAATCGCAAGTTTATAATTCTTCTCCGATCTAAGTTTGTGGGAAAGTGCTTCCTGCAAATCTTGTGATCCTTCCTATAGTGGAATTTGATGTGATTCTTGGCATGTATTGGCTTTATCTACATGGATCTCATATCAATTTCTAAAGAAGGGAAGTCACATTTCATATTCCAGATCAATCTATGATCGTCTATCGATGCAAGGATGAACATAACCTTCTAGTGTAAATTTCTTCCATTTAATGGGTATTGATTCCACTAAATGAAGGTTATTTATCTCAAATGGTTGGTGAGAAACTCACGATTAAGAATATGCCCATTGTACGGGTGTTTGATGATGTCTTTCTGGAGGAATTACCGGGTCTTCCACCGAATCATGAAGTTGAGTTTTCAATAGAACTTGTACCGGGTGCTTTGCCAATTTCAAAGACACCTTATAGAATGGCCCCAATTGAGTTGCAGGAATTGAAGAAGCAACTCCAAGAGAATCTTGATAAGGGGTTCATACGCCCTAGTGTGTCACCTTGGGAAGCACCTGTTCTATTTGTTAAGAAGAAAGATGGATCAATGAGACTCTGCATTGATTATCAAGAACTTAACAAGATCACTATCAAGAACAAATATCCTCTCCAACGCATTGATGACTTATTTGACCAACTACGAGGAGCTCAATACTTTTCCAAGATTGATCTTCGTTCAGGGTATCATCAATTAATGGTCAAAAGGGAGGATATACCAAAGACGGCTTTCCATATAAGGTATGGACACTATGAATTTATAGTGATGCCATTTGGTCTTACTAATGCCCCTGCTATCTTCATGGATCTAATGAATAGAGTCTTTAGAGACTATCTTGATCAGTTTGTGGAAGTCTTTATAGACGATATTCTTGTCTATTCAAAGAGAAAGGAAGAACATGAATATCACTTGAGAATTATATTGAAGGCCCTGAGAAAGGAGAAGCTTTATGCCAAATTTACCAAGTGTGAATTTTGCCTTCAAAAAGTTGCATTTTTTGGGTCACATAATCTCAAAAGAGGGGATATCTGTGGATCCAGCAAAAACAGAGGATATAGAAAGATGGTCAAGACTAACAACAGTAACTGAGATCTGAAGTTTTCTTGGTTTGGCTGGATATTATCGACATTTTGTGAAAGATTTTTCACGATTATCTAATCCACTAACAAAGTTGACTCAGAAAGGAGTTAAGTTTGTTTGGACGGAAGAATGTGAAGAGAATTTCAAGGAGTTGAAAAGAAGGTTATCCAGTGAACCTGTGCTCACACTACCTTGTAGTGGAGAAAGGTTTGTGATATATAGTGATGCATCCAAGAAGGGATTGGGGTGTGTTCTTATGCAAAATGATATGTTGATAGCTTATGCCTCACAACAGTTGAAAATACATGAGCAAAATTACCCAACTCATGATTTGGAGTTAGCTGCGGTAATCTTTGCATTAATGATTTGGAGGCATTACCTTTATGGTGAAAGGTGTGATATTTATACTGATCATAAAAGTTTAAAGTATATTTTCACACAAAAGGAGCTGAATATGCGCCAAAGATGATGGTTGGAGCTGATTAAGAATTACGACTGCTCAATCCATTACCACCCTGGGAAAGCAAACAAAGTGGCAGATGCATTAAGTCGACAAGACCATGCTATTTTATCCATGATGAGGATCACAAAAGATCCAATATTTATGGATTTACAAAGGATGGATCTTGGAATTATAATGAAAGGGGAAAAATACTATCTTTCTCAAATGAATGTTTAACCATCTATACATGTGAAGATTAAAGAGGCACAGAAAGAAGATGTTGAGTTACAAAAGAAGGTGAGAAATGTTCCTGAATTCAACCTTGATTGCAATGGGATAATAATGTTCAGGAATCAGGTTTGTGTTCCTCCCATCCCCGAATTAAAGAAGGAGCTACTGGATGAGGCTCATAGTTCTTCATTCTCTATTCATCCTGGAAGCATGAAGATGTATAGGGGCCTGAAAGAGTACTTCTGGTGGGATGGCATAAAAAGAGATGTTGTTGAATATGTCTCTCGATGCTTGGTTTGTCAACAAGTTAAAGTTGAGAGACAGAAGTCTAAGGGGATGTTACAACCATTACCCATACCCGAATGGAAATAGGAAAACATCACTATGGAATTTGTCACAGGACTTCCTAAAACATCCAAAGGCAATAATGCTATCTGGGTCATAGTTGATCATCTTAAAAAGTCTGCACACTTCATTGCTATTAGAGAGGATTTCTCTCTGGATCAGCTTGCCAGGATATATATAAAGGAAGTGGTAAGATTGCATGGAGTACCACTTTCTATTATATCTGATCGGGATCCGAGATTTACCTCGAAGTTCTGGTGAAGTATTCAGCATACTCTGGATACAGAGTTGAGTTTCAGCACTGCTTATCATCCTCAGACAGACGGTCAGTCTGAGAGAACAATTCAAAATCTAGAAGATATGTTGAGAGCTTGCTCTATGGATTTCAAAGGTGGTTGGGATCAACACCTACCTTTGGTGGAATTTTATTATAATAATAGGTTTCACACTAGTATTCAGATGGCTCCTTATGAAACTCTCTATGGAAAGAAATGCAGGACTCCAACTTGCTGGGTTGAAGTTGGGGAAAGAAAGCTATTAGGACTTGATCTCGTCGATGAAATGGCAGAAAAGGTCAGATCTATTCAACAACACATAAGACCAACTCAGAGTCAACAGAAAAGTTATGCCGACAACCGAAGAAAAGACCTAGAGTTTTAAGTGGGTGATAAAGTGTTCTTACGAATATCACCCTGGAAGAGGGTTATGAGATTTGGAAAGAAGGGGAAGTTGAGCCCTAGATATATCGGTCCTTTCGAAATACTGGATCCTGTTGGGAAGGTAGCTTACCGATTGGCGCTTCCACCGAATCTCTCTCAAGTTCACGATGTGTTCCATGTATCTCTCCTGAGAAAGTACATACCTGATCCTTCACATGTACTCAGCTCAGAATTTGTACCACTGGAGCAAGATCTTTCTTATGAAGAACAACCGATAGAGATTCTGGATCATAGCGAAAAAGTCCTACGAAACAAGACCAATCGATTGGTAAAAGTTTTATGGAGGAACCACCAATTAGAATAAGCTACATGGGAGCTTGAGGATATGATGAGGGAGGGATATCCTCATCTGTTTGTTACAAAGTGACAAATTTGGAGGGCGAAATTCATTTTAAGGGGGGTAGAATGTAACACCCGAGAATTTTATGTTATATAAATCATCAAAGGAATCTTTTTCTATACAACACCTGCTTGGCTTTCTTTACACGAAATCGCGACCTTCCTCGATAGCTTGCGTCGTACGCAATACCGAGTTTCACTAAACAACGATATGCTATTAAAATATTATTAAAACTAGCCGTTATGAATAGTAATAACCACTTTTTGAAATTTTATAAATTTTATGTTTCAAAATGGACTTCATTTTTGGATTTGTAATATCGAAATTAGCCTAGGGTAAAATTTTGGTATTTTTCTGAAAACGTTCAATTTTTGATGAATAGTGAAACCACTAAGTGGTAGTTAAAAAACTGAATTTTTCATAAAACTTAATTTTACTGCTTCTGTGAGTGGAATTTCAAAAATCCGAGAGACATGGTTGATTTCAGTACGTAAAATGTGTTTCAATGAGATGAAAATAATTTTTTGGTGAATAGTAACTTTTTACTTTTTTTACCACGGTTAAAAGTAAATAGAGTAATTAAGGGTAAAGATGATATTATTATTACCCTAACACATGTCCAAATTCTATTGGACAAGTGTAATTCGACCAAAAACAACCTTAAGAATTAAATATGACCAGTTAGGCCCACTTGGATTAGATTAGGACATTTATTATTAATTTATTTAAAGAAGGGTTAAAATAGTTAAAATCAATGTTTAATAAGTAAATCATTTTTAATATGGTGTTATACATAAGATAAATTCAACTATAATAATTCATTAGAAATATAAAAAGATTTCCTACATAATGGTATTTTATTTGTAATTTTTAGACAATAAATGATTTAATTTATTTATGACACAATGATGATGCAGTAATTATCTTATTAATGAAATATTGACATAATTGATGTTATAAATACCCAAGTAAATATAATTTGAGACTTTTTATGAATTACACTAATTTTCTAGATTAATATGACATGTTAGTATTGATTTAATTAACTTTTTTAGAACTAATAATTCTGTTATGATTTTCACAAAAATTAATTACTAAATAGTGTCAAAATTGACAAAAAATAGTTTTTAAAATAAATATTATATTAGTAATTGTTATTTTATTCCTAAAAATCTAAGGTTCGGCCAAATGACTTATATAAGGTTATATATATTAATAATAAACAACTTGGGGTTCTTTTGGCTGCTTATAGTAAGTTAATTAACCTTATACTATAAGAACACAAGAAGACACGGTAAAAGTAAAATTATTTAACATAATGTTAAATCTAAATGATAAGGTTAAAATAGGAACCTAAACTTGTCTAAATTCTATTGGATGAGATTATTTAGACCCATTCCCACCTTAGCTTCGAAATAAATCAATTTTTAGATTTTTAAAACCGAACTTGACTTTATAATAAAATAATATTTTTAGTTATTCCAAAGGTGCCCCTCTCCTCCCTTATAAAAAGGCACCTCCTCCCTCTCTTCCTCACACCACTTTGAGCCTTAAACCTCGGCCAACCCCTGCCAATTTCTCCTCTCCACTTCCCTAAAGACATCCTAGAGGTCCTGGTCTTCTTCAAAGACCAATTTTAGAGCCCTAAAAGAAGGTCTCAAAGAAGCACTTCAAAGAAGAGGTAATGTCCGTTACCGATTCTTTCATCTTTATTTCTTCTTCCACTTCTTCTTCTTTAGTTGTTTCATTATGAAGTAATAACATCAGTATCACTAATATACTGATATGTTATTATAAGTATGAAAAAACCCTATTTCACCATCTATACATCCTACGGAAAAAAAAATCACCGCGCGTGCGTACGTACGGAATACCGTCTCCACGCCGTGGTGTAATCTATTTTCCACCACCACCTTACTTGGATGGGTATAATGGTGTAAATAATTAATATATATGACTATTATAAAGTGATACTAATTCTTAAATAGTATACATACACTCCAATACAATTCCACGATCATAGGAACGATATCATCACTCGTGCGTACATACGGAATACCGTCTCCATGATGTGATGCGACTCGTTCTACATGATCTTAATTTCATTATGATTATATAAATGAATTTAATGAATGAATATGATATATATTACACTAATAACATTCTGGAAATTAGGTATATATAACCTAAATAGAAGAATAATAATTTATTCGACAAAACACGCATAAGAACAAAAAGTTATAAACACCCGAATAACAAGTAGCAATGAAATATTACTACTAATAAGCTAAGAATATGACCAAATATGATATCATAAAAATAAGTATGATTCTGGAATAAGTCAATAACATTATTTAAATCATTATACAGGAGTTTCGGACACTTACAAAGCAAATCGGACCTAAGGTAAGGGAAATATCACAATCTCATTTTTATCTGAGATTGTTTATACTTTGGAATTTACTGGGGTGTATTTTATCATCCACATCCATGTTTCCTCAATATGTAATATTATTTCCATCCACGTAAAATTGTTTAAATCCAATTTTACCCTTCGGTGAGTTTTTAGTAAAAGATATGAAATGAATCTTTTGTCGTTTTTCATACGAGGTACTTTTTGACTTTTCCGACAAAAGTACGAGAAGAATGTTTTTTTAACTTATACGAAATGAATGGATATTTAAAACATTATTTCCAAGAAGCTTCCTTTACAAGTTTTCATGTTTATTTTTAATCAACTTCTTTTAGTTTAGAATTGTACGACATGTTAAGAAAGGAAAAATGTTTTTGAAGCAGAAAGAATCTTTTCCTCAAGAATGGAGTTCAAATGTTTTATCAAAATTATTTTTCATCTATGATAATAAAGGTTTTTGTTTTTATACCTATTATTAAATTTATTTTATTATGTTGTGATGGAATTATATTTTTATGAATCCCTTTATCTTATATGAATTGTTTTATGATGTCACAATGCTTAAAATTCTCATTTTTGTTACATGGGTTATGCTATGATGTATGGTTTATGATTTTGTGGCACACATAGGAATGGTATAATTATTAGATGGGTGGGACCTATATCTCCCTCCAATGCATTGGGTAAAGATTTTATATCTCATGAGATAGACATGGCTGGAATGATAGGTTACACCGGTTCAGTGAAGAAGGACTGAAACGAGGGTAACTAAGTTCAGAAATGGACTTTGTCCACTAAGATAGTCTTGGCAATGAGTCTTGACTAATAAGAAATGATTCTCTATGATTATGTGTGTATTCCACAAAGTTTCATGTTTTAAGTTATGATTATTGGGATTACATTTCACTACTATGATTTACCCCATGTTATAAAATTATGATCTCTTTTGTAGGTTAAGATTTCCAAAAGTTATGTGCTTATGTATATGATGTGATTGATATTTCTTTTGTTTACCATTACTGAGAATTTGAGCTCACCCTTTTGTATGTTTTCTTTCCCCAGGTCACGGAGAAGGTTATTAAGTAAGATATTCCAAAAGGGACTATAGATATGATGAAATAAATGGGAGACAGTGTAGAAGTTTTATGAACCAATTGTTTATGTTTCCCAGTTTCTAAAGACACTATACCTATACGGTCCTTTCGTGGTTTTTTATATGTTGTAATAAGTATGATTCAATTTTGAAGTATTAGCAATGTATGTAAAGTATGGGTCATTATAGTGTAGTTTTCATTTTGGAAAGGAAATGAAAAATAAGTACACACCGTGAATTAATGATTACACATCATGTAGTTTTTCCTATTGGGATTTTGATGAAATAATATTGTTTTATTAAATGATATTTGTTATAATTAGCATGGGCGCGTGTCAAGGAATTAATGATTTGACATGGGGGTGTTCAATAAGAGTTTATGAAATAAATAAAATGTGTAACACATTTATTTATTACCATAACTCTATAACCTCAAACCCGATTTTAAATATCCTCACAACCCCAACACTCTTCCCGAATCATTGTTCACAACAATTATGGAGAATTACCTCAAGGCGAAAATAACTCCTTCCTCCATGAACGCTCTCAAGACCGAGAGAGATCCTCCTCCAACGGATCAAGGTGATCTAAGGCAGACAACTCAAGCAAAGGCTTCTCCATGCTAGCACCCAGAGATTCCTTTGGCGATGTCCCGGGATACATGGTGAACATGTAGATCACCAATAGAGAAAGTATACACTTGGCTTCTGCGACACAATGATGAATCACTTCTGAACATGATCAGAAATATAAACGAAGAAAGAAAGCCATAAAAGGTTTTTCTTGTCAATTAAATAAATTAATTATAATCAACCTGTGATGATCCTCCTTTGTGGTTCCAGGACTATTCTTCTTCTTTGTCTATTTTTGTGATTCAATCTGGGGAGTCTAGCGTTTAACATCGTATTGATTCCGGATTGATCATTTCTAAAGACAAAAGGACAAGTGGGCACATCCACCCATGATCTTCCACTGAACATGGGACCTTAAATTTCCGCCTGCCCGACCCAGACCAGGTCAGGCCCACCCAACAAAAATCTGGCCATGAACCAGTATTTAGGTTGGGTTGGTCCAGCTGAAATAGCTCCATGTTCTGGCCCAAGCCTGGCCTCGGGTTGGGCCAAGAACATCGGGTCCGGCCAGGCCAGGGTCCACCCCTTGCGGGATTTTATTATTTTTTAAATAAAATAATATACAGAGGTAATTTTTTTTAACATTTTATTTTATTTTATTTAATTTTTTTAAACTTATTTTAAAAATGATTTTTAAAATGTTTATTATAAATAATTTTTCCAATATTTTTTTAAAACGTTTCTTTTAGAATATTATTTTAATACATTAATATTAAAAGAATTTTTAAAATGATTCTTTGAATTTTTCATTAATTTTTTTAAAAAGATTTTAGAAAACAATTTTTTTTAATAAAATTGTGAAACATTTTATTTAAATTTTAAATTTTTTAATTTTTTTTAAATAAAATTTTTATATGCATTTTTTTAATATTTTTAAAATGAATTTCTTTTAAATGCATTTTTAAAAACATTTAATTTTTTTTGTAAAAATTTTCATTTTTATTTAAATTTTACAATTGAATTGAAATGTTATCAATTTAATTTTCAATCATTTTACATGTTTTGAATTTATCACTTCATGAATTTTATAATAAACCCTCAACCCCAATATCACATAACTATTATAATTATAATTTTTTATTTTAATTAATTAATATATAGAATATAAGCAATTTTGAAAACTATTAAAGGCCAAATTATTTGTGTAAAAATATTCGATTAAAAAATGAATCCGTAGCATTTTTCATGTCCAATTAAATATCAATAATTTTACTAAATAACATTAATAATAATTTTTGATTTTTTTTTAAAAATTAATGACCAGTTGTGGTGCGCAACAGTGGGTGGATATACTAATTTCTTTCTAAATAGATTTATACATGTAAATATATATATATATATAATGTGACAATTTAAAAAAATTAATGAGGGGATGGGGGTTCATAGTACTCGGTGTGTTAATTTTTTTTCTAATTAGGATTATATATTTATATATGTATATGTAATATATATAATATAATCAGACATAATTAAATAAAATAATGAATTTGGAGGGATTGTGCGAACATTAGTGAATGAATGTTATTTTTTTAATATATATATATATAATGTTAAATCATTGATATATAATTATGTTAAATCATTAGTTTTCTTTTTCTTTTTTTATTTTCATTTTACAGTTGAAACATTTTTCATTTAATTTTCCATCATCTTACATGTTTTAAATTACTTACTTCATGTGTTCCATAATCACCCTCAACCCAAACATCACATGACTATTATAATTATAATATTTAATTATATTTAATTGAAATCTAAAATATAGACTAATTTTGAAAAAAAACTAATCCAAAATAATTTATTTGAAAACATTCGATTAAAAAATGAATCTGAAATTTTTTCTATGTATAAATAAATATCAATAATAATAGTATGTGAAAGTTGTGAACAAAATTTATGAGGGGTTGGGGGTGCGCAACAATGGATGGATATGCTAATTTTTTCTAATTAGATTTATACATGTGAATCTATATATATTATGTGCAAGTTGTAAAAAACCATTAATTTGTAGGTTAATTTTTTGGTTTTCTATAAGTATTTATATAAGTATATATAATATATACAAGTAGAATTAAAAAACTAATGAGGATGGGGGGAATACATAAAAAATTAATGAGTTCGGGGGGGGGGCTTGTGAGAAAATTAGTGAGTGAATGTTATTTTTTTGTTAATATATAATTAGTTATATATATATATATATTATGATAAATAATTAATATATAGTTACATATATATATAATGATAAATCATTGATATATATATTTATATAGTCTCATAATTCATAAATAAGAACACCGCCTGGACCAGTTAGTGCATGCGTACCCTTGGAAGCCTGTGGTAAGGGGTTCAAATCTCCATACCAACAGTTTTCCAGTTATATTTTGTATAGAGGATGGGATTTTACGAGTCAGGCATTGTACGAGCCAATAGGATGGGATTTTTTGGACGCCTTGGCCCGCAATATTTCTTGAATAGTCCCAAGCCTGACCAAACAATCCTATGGACCGAGCCCGACACGACTCTGGATTTGTTGGGTTGGGCTGCTTGGGCTGGGCCACTCAGGCCAAAATTACACCATTAGTTATTCATTTTATACCAAAGAACATGATGAACACAGTACCATGAAAAATAGTGGGGTTACACATGTGGCTGAAGCGATAAATGTATCTGGTACCAAGCAAGGAAATCCAATTTATGTGAATATTTCATAATTTGGTATCATCAAACAAATATTGGAGTTGGATTAAAAAATATTCAAAGTACCAATTTCTACAAGCAAGTGGGTTGATAATAGAAGTGCTATTAAAATAGATGAATTGTGATTCGTGAAATTGGATTTCAGTAAGGAAGGGTATAATGATGAATTGTTTATAATGGAATCATAGGAAGTACATGTATTTTATGTTCCAGATCCCGCAACTATAAGTGGTCAATTGTTCTATTATCGACCAAAACCACTGAAGGGTCGGATTCTAATTCAACTGAGGATTAACCTATCATTGGTACATTGTAATAATTTCATAGTGGTCCCAATATAGACATGGTAATTTATGTCATAGGAGACCATAATGAAGGGGTTTGGATACTCGATAGAGGGGTAAAATCCCTTCAAGATTTAAGAAATGAGTGTTCAGAAATATTGTTATATTTTTTTGTAATATACATTATGTCACCACATATTATTATTTATTCACTTAAAAATTTACATAATCTAAATTAAATGTTCAACCACTTCTACAGATAATGAATTCTACAAATTTTAACGCTCTGAATCACGAGGAACAACAAGTTTCTCAAAATGTTTGTTCTCCCAATACAAATCTACAACAACCTTCTACACATGCAGATGCTATCGATCCATTTGAACAAAATATTAAAAATTTTGAAGATGAGTAAATGGGAGAATGTGAACAACTGATGTCAAAAAAAAGGAGAGTCATATCATGATGGTGTTAGAAAAAATTATTAAGGTGTTTAATAAAGGAAATACATTAGCGGTCATATGGAATGTATATGGCCATCTTGCTAACTCCAACATTTTCTTGTTGAGTAGTTACATTGGGCTCACCGCTCACATGCATGTGTCTATTGATGTAGACTCATGAAATAATGTTTTTCTTCAACCTAAGACACTAATTTAGGAAGATAACTGGATGACATTATGAAATACTTTCTTTATTGTACTAAAAAATAAATTATGGAAATGTTGACTTACTCTAAATTATCCCTTCTAGAGTGTATTTACAGTATATTAACCCAAAATTAATTTTGTATTAATTATTTCTATAATTGCTCACATATTATTTCTAACAATTATTATTAATTTTTATATCAAATATGTTGAAGGATAAATAAATTCGCAACAACCAAAAATGTATAAACCCTTGATTAAACCAACAAGCGTGTGATGCATTTATTGGTCATCATAAGGAGACATCTTTTCAAGTATTGTGATTGGTAATAAATTTTTTAAAAATACATATATCAATAACTTTGATTAATAATTGTTAATTTAAAAAACAATAAATGAGTACTGAAAATAAGAAATGGGAAAAAAAACAAAATAAACCTACCATAAAGCAAAGATTAGGTACACTTCCGTTGAAAAAAATTGGACCATATTTTAAATATACTGTAATAATTTTATGTGTTATGAAATAATAACATAATTATGTCCAATCATATATATATATATATATATATATATATATTGATGAATCAAAATCCAAATCCACTTTCATCCCACATCACATGTTTTGGAAGAAGCCTCGTGTAAATAATTAAGGGATACTAATAGAAAAAGAAATATTGTGGGAAACATGTGTAAGTATGACATAATAAAAATTTGTTTTTATTTAAATCTATATTAAATAATAATGATTAAATATTTTCCTATATTTTTATCATACTTTGACCAAAAAATCATCATTAGCTGTACTTAGTGAACATCTGTCATTAATGGCCTAAAAGTGGCCAAAATAGTATAGTCGCATGAGATATGTGGGTTTTAACATATTTTGATAAAAAATGAATGGGGGGTAAAGATAAGAAAATGGAATATTCTCTAGAATGAATAGATTATATATAAGAAATACATAATTATATGATAGAGTTGTTAAATAATTTTATGGGAATGAATGTCATGACCTGACCCAAGCTAGGGCTCGAGCCATAAATACCCCAACCCTGCATCCATAGGCTAGGTGCTGGAGATAAATGATGAAAGAATAACTAAAATAGGGTTGCCTTTTACTAAGTACTTTTTTGCCAATACACAACCATATGAATGCTGATGTTTCAGGGGGTTGAATATAAAAGATGAAAAATAGTAGGGAAACAACCATGTATGTAAAACCTCTAGACAATACAAGAGTATGGTACTATAAACTGAAATGTAATGGGGAAAAAAATACATTCCCAACCAAAAATATGTCCCAAAATGAAAAAAATGGAAATTAAAAGGTTGAGAGATCCCAACTCTTGATATCCAAGATGAAACCACTGCATGTGGTCAAAATAACTAGGTATCCCTAAGGCCAAGTTACTATTTCCTTGGTAATGATTCCTTAACTTCTATAAATACTTATTATTTCATTAATTTTTCAGTTATAAAGTTTTTTATTATGGTATCTAAGTGATTTTATGTTATTTATTCTATATGAAATTTCTGTAAGAATGGAGAAATTAAAATGATAATATTTTGGGCCATTACATTCTTCCCCCTTTTTTGAAATTTCACCTTTCAAATTTTCATTTAACATAAATATGTGATGGTATTTATCCTTCATCGCCTCCACTGGTTACCTAGTTGAATATTCATACTTATGGTTCCACCACAACACTTTTACCAGGTACATTGTCTTATTGCATAAGACCTTATCACTATAGCCATGGGACCATTCTATATACTCCATCTCCACTTTGAGAGCACATTGAACAACTTATTCATAACTCCCAAAGTCTCAAACTGTAATTTTATTTCAAATTTGTAGTTTTAAACCACTAAATAATCTATCATTTTTCTATCATTTTTGTTAAAAAATCCTGAATCATACCTTGGAAGACTTGTGAAATTTTCTTCACAGGACGCGATAGATTCACATACTTTTTGATTCAGCTCTATGAATACTCTCTCAATATTTGTACGAAGAGTTTTTGGGAAATACTTATTACGAAACATTATATTATTGTCTTCCCAATCCATATCTTCATCTTTTTCCTTTGGTTTGGTGTTCTTATTCAAAGCCCAGCATTGGTTGACCTCTCCATATAAATGATAAATAGTTAGAGTCACCTTATCTAGCTCATAATAGTGAAGAGAAAATGATATTATCCATTGATTTGACCCATTGTTCCCTGACTATTAGATCAAAATATCCACAAAACATATGTGGTCATTATCATATAAAACACATGATACTGAGTTTCTCCCTCTTAGATAAAGGAGAAAGTTCCACATTATTCAGGTTATTGTTTATAACTTTAGACAACTTTCTAAGAATCACCATGAAATTTTGAACTCCACTTCCCAAGGCATTAGGGATGTCATTTAGGCAATCATTGCATTGTCCTTCACACAGATTTTTGTCCTTCTTTCTACAAGTTCACACCATTTTCTAAAATATAATCAGTTAGAACAAAACATAAGTCAACAAGTAATGAATAAATAATTTATTACATTTAGAAATTAAGTATGAAGGCATATCTTGTGGGATCCCTATGTTTATAATTTTCTAAAACAATTCTTCGTGGGTGGTTGATTATGCATAGTATCTTACTAAGGGGTTTCACTAAGGTTTTCTAATCAAAATTCCCAAATTAACTAAACAGTGGTCTGATACGAACTATAGCAACCCTACTTTTGTTACATAACTTTTTATATCATTTTAAAGATAAATAACATAAAATCATTACACATATAGGATCCAATGGTTTAGTGTTTTGAGAAAATTAAGACCATACATAACTTTTACTTAATAAAACATAAATATTTGATTAATTACTTCTTCTATAACAACTATTTACACATCGTTTTCTTCTTAGAACAAGTAATCACCTGAGGATATACATCAAAGAAATTGGTGATATAAAAACCGAGTAAGAGGATAGATAAGAAAATGAATCAATATTGTAACACCCCGAGATTTTATGAGATATATTCTTTTTAATTTTTCTATTTTACACCATGATTAGTTTTTACTATACGCACCACCATATTAGCTTACAGTATAGGCAACACTATTCTTGGCTCATGTTACACACAATTTCACGTTCATTTTGTAGAAATTATTCTACGTAACATTATGTATAGATTTTTTTAATGTATAAATGAAATAAGTTTTGAATTATGTTATACGCAACACCAAAGGAAGATTTCACTACACGCAACCCTGACCTGGCTTGCATTACACGCAATCGCGACCTTCCTCGATAGCGTGTGTTGTACGCAATACCGGGTTTCACTAAACAATGATATATGGTTATCATATTATCACGAACTATCCCTTATGAATAGTATTAACTACATTTTGAACTCTATAACATTAATATTTATCCTAATCATTTTCTAGAACATGTTATGAGAATAAAATAAATTTTTTGTGTAAAATAAGTATTTTTTAAAAAAATGGAGTTTTACCGCCTTTTGATGGTGCACCCACATTAAATATAGTTTTTGACATGTTTATAAGTTAAAAATCACAAAATAAACTTCTTATTTTGAATCAGGATATAAAAATTTACATTGGATAATGTTTTGATATTTTTCTGATAAATTTCATATTTTAATGAATAGTAAAAAAATGATATATTTTAATTAAAAACAACTTTTTTCATCGTAATAATTTATATGGTTAAATTATATTATTGAATGGTTTTAAAGTATAAATAGAATATATTTTTACCGTTTAATATAATGTATGCCATTAGCATTAATTTCACATTGAATTCATAGGTAAAAACATTTCAATCTTTGGCAATGTTTTAACTTCTAAAACTTGTTTTATTAACAATGGGATTAATTTTAAATTAATTACTGAAACTTATGTGTTCTGAATATTGAAAAATGGATTCCATATTTGGAATCAGTGTGTCCAAGTTATGTTAATAGGCTACTTTTTATTTTTGGGCATTATGAATAGTAACTACGGTAAATTTTATTTACCCTAGTTAAAGGTAAATCGGGTAATTAAGGGTAAATATAAGATTGTAAAATTACCCTAAAACCTACCAAAATCATATTGGATGACTAAAAGTAGACCCATATCAACTAAGGGTCGGATTAGATGCCTTTAATGCAATTTTTTCCATGAAAATAATTTAACTATTATTAAAACCAAAGAAAGTGACAACATGTCACTTTCTTAAATCTTATAAGTATAATATTTTTAATTTAGTGATAAAATTAATGAAACATGGAACATGAATAGTATACAGAACTCTAATACAATTATCTATATCATATGAATTTATTTAGAATTTTTAGGGATTAAATAATTATCATTAATTATGACACAATAGTGATGTTGAAATCATTTTACTAATTAAAATATCAAATAAATGTGTTGAAAAATATTAAAATAAACATTATATGGACTATTTAATGTTCTACACTAATTTTCTAGATACATATGACATTTTATAAATCTATTAAAACATTTAGTTCGAACATATCTTCTGTATATATTTTATTTAAATTCGAATAAATAAATAGTGTCAAAATTGACACTATTGTTATTTTATAAAAATAACATATTATAAAATTGTTTAAAAATCACAAATAAAATTAAAAATTAAAAATTAAAATTTATATGGTCTATAATGTCATAAAGTGTCAAATTATGGAAAATTTACAACACATATGTAATTATTTATAATAATTTAAAAATTAGAATATTATTATCACAAATAAAATTAAATTGATAAATCAGGATAAATCAAGTTGATAATGTTTAAAATAAATTCTTAACATGTATAAATTTTATTGGTTGATGATATTACGACCATATATCATCTAATATTCGGATATGAGTCATTTAGTATGTTTATAAGTGGGGTTGGGATTTAATATAAACTAATATTTCTTATATTTCCAAAGGTACCCCTCTCCTCCCTTATAAAAGGGCACCTACTCCCTCTCTTCCTCACACCACATTGATCCTTAAATCTTGGCCAACCCCTACCAAATTCTCTTCTCCACTTCCCTAGAAACAATTTAGATTTTCTGGTCTTCTTCAAATACCAATTTTAGTGCCCTACGAGGAGGTCTCAAAGAGGCGCTTCAAAGAAAAGGTAATGTCTGTTACCGATTATTTCAACTTTATTTCTTCTTACAATTATTCTTCTTTAGTTGTTTCATTATGAAGTAATAACATCAGTATCAATAATATACTTATATTTTATTATAATTATGAAACAATCCTATTTCACCATCTATCCATCCTACGGAAAACGAAATCACCGCGCGTGCGTACGTACGGAATACCGTCTCCACATCGTGGTTTAATCTGTTTTTCCACAAACACCTTACATGGATGGGTATAATGGTGTAAAGAATTAATATATATTCTTATTATAAAATCATAATGATTCTAATATATTATACCATCCACTCCAATTCTATTCAATAATTATGGGAATGATAACATCGCTCATGCGTACGTACGGATTACCGTCTCCACGACGCGATGAGATTCATTCTCCATGATAACCATACATGAATTATTATAAAGTTTATATAATGAATAATAAATAAATATATGAAATAGTTATTCTACTGGATTTATGTATATATATATATATGTATTTCATCTATTTATTTTCATTCAATTCAATAAGAAAACAAAAACAGCATTCATGCGTACGTACGGCCTACCGTCTCCATGAACGGTGTATTTCATTCCTTTTATCAGTCTATAATATATATGTATATGATGAATATATATTGTATAAAAATCATTTTTACATTATATAATTATGTAAATCTGGATATAAGTAATAATATCAAGAACGACAAGTCGAAACACATACGATAAATGAAATGATTGTACCCAAAACGCTGCTTTAACATGGAATTTACAAAAGAACGGGTAATATAATGTCATAAGTTAAACATATATGATATCATAACAATGAATATGATTATGTAATAAGTAAATGACATTATTTAAATCATTATACATGAGGTTCGGATCCATACGAAGCATATCAGACATAAGGTAAGGGATAATTTTTCAAATCTCATTTTTATCTGAGATTTCTTATTCGTAAGTATTTACTGGGGTTATTGCTATCATTCATTTACATGTTTTATAAAAGTGTTTTCATGTATATTTAATTTCATTTTTACCCATTTTGACTTTTACCCCATGGTATGGAATGAATATTTCTTTTATTTACCCTACACGGTATTTTTTTGACTTTTCTGAAAAAAGTACGAGAATAATGTTTTTTAACTTATATGGCATAAAAAGATTTTTACAGTTTTATAAAGCCTTATTTTCATGAATCTTACTCCAAAATATTTCATGACTAATTTCAAAAAAATCATTTTCTTTTAACATTGCATGACATTTTGTGAAAAGAAAATGATTTTGAAGAAGAAAGGATATTTTCCTCAATAATTCATTTCAAGTGTTTTATCAAAACCATTTTTCATCTAATATGACATTATTTTATATGTGTATGTTTAAAGTATCATGTCTCTATGATTTACATGGTTTCACTTTTCCTATTATGAAATTATATCCATTTCTTTTATATGGATTATGTGATGATGGAATGATGTTTATGAAACCCATTTTATTCTTTTGGTTATGATGATTGATTTATGTTTATGTTGTGGCACAAGTAAGAATTATTTCATTATGAGATGGGTGGGACCTATATATCCCTCCAATGCATTGGGTAAAGATTTATATCTCATGAGATAGACATGGCTGGAATGGTAAGTTAATCCGGTTCAGTGTTACATGACTGAAACGTGGAGTGAACTCGATTCAGAAAGGGACTTTGTCGACTAAGATGGTCTTGGCAACAATGCCTTGGCTACTATGGAAATAATATCATGTGCTGAATGGTTTCCACAATTACATGTTTTATTCCCATTATATTTTATCATGGTTGATGTTCTATTATGATATATTCCTTACACACTTCCACGATTTATGTCTTTGCTCAAGATTTTGATGTTTAAATTTCATGTTCATGTTTTTGCTTCCAAATGTTTATGGATTGTTTTATGTAATCTATGTTTTCCCTTACTGATTATTTGAGCTCACCCTTTTTATGTTTTATTTTTCTTAGGAAATAAAGAAAGGTTTTAGGTAAGGAAACAAAATGGGGAAGATCGTTATGGGAGTTGTTGAAGATATTTGAATATGATTAGAAGTTTCTAAAGACACTAAACTATTACGGTCCTTGTGTGTCTCTTTTTGTTATGTATTAAGTATTTCGAAAAAGTAATGTAATGTCCATGTACATCAAGCTTCGGGTCTCTACAGTTGGTATCAGAGGAAAGGTTTAGTCAATCTTTGGAAACTAGGATGCAAAAACGTTAGTGAGATCCTTAGAGATATTTCTAAGGTATGTCTAGGGATGTCCCTAAGGATAAGTATACGTATAGGATATAGTCCTAGAACTATGGTAACGATCATAGAATTTAACCTAAGATGTTAGATATTGAGGGTACTCACCCTTTACTATGTTTTTTTCCATAGAATGATTTTTTCCTCTCACACTATTCTTTTTGGGTTTTCGAAAATGGCTGGAAACAAGAAGATTCATGATAATGGAGGATATGACGGACGATGGAATGATATTCTTCATGAGAAACCAAATGAAACAGGATTTGGAAGTCAAAACATAATTATGACTCCTAATCAGAAATCTCATAATATGATCAATAATATAAACTTTGGTCAGTTTTCTAACGCAGATAATAAGAGAAAGATGGAGTTTCATGATGATCATAGATGAAAGAAAGTTCAATTTCCCTCATGTAAAGCATGTGGGAAGAGGCATCAGGGAGATTGTTTCAAAGAAACTGGAAGATGCTTTGGGTGTTGAAAAGAAGGACACAAATCCAGTAAGTGCAAAGGAAAAGTTTCAGTTAACACCATAGACAAGGATAATGGTCTTGCTACGACATAAACAATGACTAGATGTTTTAAATGTGGAATGTACGGGCATTATGGAAACCAATTCCCTAAGGGAAAATCTCATGAATAAAATCAGCATGGTCATATGAGTAGTATTTATGTGGATGATGATGAAGAGACTACAAATGAAATATGAGATAAATGACATGATGATGCTCAGTAAGTGGTTTAAGAAGTTAGTGTAATGATTCTATGTTTATAAAGAATAATGTATGGTACTATGGAATAAAGAATCATCAAAGGATTGTTACACTATTGTTTTTCTTAATGTATTTGAAAGTATATGTTGAATGGTACCAGTAACCATGGAAGGTTATTTAGATATTTTTGAAAAGTAGATGATATACGCATAATGAATGGATAAGAAGATAATGAGATGTTTGATTGTATTCATGAGCTCATGACTGATATAAGGACAAAGTGATATCATGGTTTGAGTATATAGAATTTTTGGGATTTTGGTATGTGGAAAGAGTTACCTTTTGATAGCATTCATGTTTTCACTAAGGTTCTATGGTAAATTATTTTTTAATAGAATACATGACTAAGGTATTAATGTGTTTGTAATGTAACCAACAAGTTATATCTTATGATATATGTGGGATAAATTCTTGTATTCACATTCTTGGTAGATAACCTTTCTAGTAATTGTTTTCTTTATACTATGTGATTGGACAGAAGTATTTTGGATATGCCTAAAGATTGGAATGGTTTATGTTGGATGTGATACGGTATTGTTTAAGACTAGAAATTTTGTCAATATTATTTATGGAATGATATAATTATGTAGTTTTAGAAAAAGGACAACCTGCAGGACGTGCGTTAACCCATCATGTCGGACAAAGCTGTGGGAATCGAACCCACAACCGAAGTGCGACATGCCTTTATCACCTACCACTGGCCTACATGAAGTCCCTATTTGGTAGAAACTAGTTTTATTATATTAAGCAGTATGATATATGAATTATAAGTCCATTTTAGGGACCATATATGATTAATCTCACTATAGATGGACTTATGTATTTTTGATAACTTTTTCTAACATTTTGTTTGAGATAGATGGAATGACCCATAATTCTATCACATGATCTGCTAACACTTCACGAATGACAAATTCAACTTCATTTCTTTAAGAGATGAAGTGGAAATTGTCCAAGGAACGAAAAATGGTGAGACTATACCAAAATCATGAAACTATTTATTCTAATTCCAATTTCTTCAACTTTGGGATATGATCTTGAAAACCAAAAAAGCTTTCCTAGTGCCCTTATATCTAATGAATCAGATGGTACCTTAGATCATCACAAATCTATGGCTTTGTGGTTGTTGTCTTTTTCATAGCCATGTTCTCTACCACTCTCCATCAGAACATGATGGTTAGATTTCTCTTCCATATCCATATTTTCACCTATGTTCTCCTATGTGGAAACCCAGTGATTAGTTAATTTTGGGTAACCGTTAAGTTTTTTACTTTAGTTTTTAAATATTGGTTTTTGTATTTCTTTTTTACGATGTGGGTTTATATTAAAGAAACTTTCGAGTAGTAAACCATTTATAACCCCGCGAATTTAGAGGGAGAAATTCATTTTAAGGGGGTAGAATGTAACACCCCAAAATTTTATGAGATATATTATTTTTCATTTTTCTATTTTACACCAAGATTAGTTTGTACTATACACAACACCATATTAGCTTACAGTATACGCAACACTATTCTTGACTCATGCTACACACAATTTCAAGTTCGTTTTGTAGAAATTATTCTACGCAACATTAATTATAGATTTTGTTTAATGTATAAATGAAATAAGTTTTGAATTATGTTATACACAACACCAAAGGGAGATTTCACTACATGGAACCCTGACCTGGCTTGCAATACACGCAATCACGACCTTCCTCGATAACGTGTGTTGTACGCAATACCGGGTTTCACTAAACAATGATATATGGTTATAATATTATCACTAATGATCCATTATAAATAGTATTAACTAAATTTTGAACTTTATAACATTATTATTCATCTTACTCATTTTCTAGAACATGGTATGAGAAAAAAATAAATTTTTCGGGTAAAATAAGTATTTTTCAAAAAATGTAGTTTTTCCTCCTTTTGATGGGGCACCCCCATTAAATCTAGTTTTTGACATGTTTATAAGTTCAAATTTACAAAATAAACTTCTTCTTTTTAATCAGGATATTAAAATTTACATTGTATAAAGTTTTGATATTTTTCTAATAACTTTCTAATTTTAATGAATATTAAAAACACGCTAGATTTTAATTAAAAACAACTTTTTTCATCGTAGTAATTTATATAGTTAAATCATATTATTGAAGTGTTTTAAAGTATAAATAGAATATATTTTTACCAATTAATATAATTTATGTCATTAGCATTAATTTCACATTGAATTCATAGGTAAAAACATTTCAATCTTTGCCAATGTTTTAACTTCTAAAACCTGTTTTCTTAACAACGGAATTAATTTTAAATTAATTACTGCAACTTATGTGTTTTGAATTTTGATAAATGGATTCCATATTTGGAATAAGTGGGTCCAAATTATGTTAATAAGCTACTTTTTATTTTTGGGCATTATGAATAGTAACCACGGTAAATTTTATTTACCCTAGTTAATGGTAAATCAGGTAATTAAGGGTAAATATAAGATTACAAAATTACCCTAACACCTGCCAAAATTCTATTGGATGACTAAAAGTCTCCCCATATCACCTAAGGGTTGGATTAGATTCATTTAATAGAATTTTGTCCCTGAAAATAATTTAATTATTTTTAAAACCAAAGAAAGTGACAACATGTCACTTTCTTAAATCTTATAAGTATAATAATTTTAATTTAATGATAAATTTAATGAAACATAGAACATGAATAATGTCCAGAACTATAATACAATTATATAAATCATATGAATTTATTTAGTATTTTTAAGGATTATATAATTATCATTAATTATGACATAATAGTGATGTTGAAAAATTTTTATTAATTAAAATATCAAATAAATGGTTTTAAAAATATTAAAATAGATATTATATGAACTATTTAATGTGCTACACTAATTTTCTAGATTCATATGAAATTTTATTAATCTATTACAGCTTTTAGTTCGAACATATCTTCTATATATAGTTTATTTAAATTCGAATAAATGAATAGTGTCAAAATTGACACTATTGTTATTTTATAAAAATAACATATTATAAAATTGTTTAAAAATCACAAAAATATTTAAAAATTATAAAATAAAATTTATATGGTCTATGATGTCATAAAGTGTCTAATTATGGAAAATTAAAAACAGATATGTAATTATTTATAATGATTTAAAATTTAGAATATTATTACAACAAATAAAATTAAATTGATAAATAAGGATAAATCAAGTTGATAATGTTTAAAATAAATTCCTAACATGTCTAAATTTTATTGGTTGATGATATTACAACCTTATCTCATATAATCTTCGAATATGAGTCATTTGAAAAGTTTTTAAGTGGGGTTCGGATTTAATAAAAACTAATATTTCTTATATTTCCAAAGGTGCCCCTCTCCTCCCATATAAAAGGGCACCTCCTCCCTCTCTTTGTCACACAACTTTGAGCCTTCATGCTCAGCCAACCCCTGAAAAACTCTCTTCTCCACTTCCCTAGAAACATCCTAGAGGTCCTGGTATTCTTCAAAGACTAATTTTTGTGCCCTAAGGGGAGGTCTCAAAGAGGCGCTTAAAAGAAAAGGTAATGTTCGTTACTGATTCTTTCAACTTTATTTCTTCTTCCACTTCTTCTTCTTTAGTTCATTAATTATTAAGTAATAAAATCAGTATCACTCATATAATGATATGTTATTATAAGTATGAAACAACCTGATCTCACCATATATCGATCCTACAGAAAATGAAATCATCGCGCGTGCGTACGTACAGAATACCGTCTCCACGCCGTGGTGTAATCTGTTTTTCCACAAACACCTTACATGGATGGGTATAATGGTGTAAATAATAAATATATATGGTTATTACAACATCATACTGATTCTGCTATATTATAACATCCACTCCAATTCTATTCAATAATTATGGGAACAATATCATCGCTCGTGCGTACGTACGGATTACCGTCTCCACGACGCGATGAGATTCATTCTCCATGATAACCATACATGAATGATTATAAAGTTTATATAATGAATAATAATGAAATATATGAAATAATAATGCTAATAGATTTATGTATATATATTTATGTCATCTATTTAGTTTCATTCAATTCAATAAGGAAACGAAAACAGCATTCTTGCGTACGTACGGCCTACCGTCTCCATGAACGGTGTATTTCATTCCTTTTATTGATCTATAATATATATGTATATGATGAATATATATTATATATAAATAATTTTTTACATTATGGAATTATTTAAGTCAGGATATAAGTAATAATATCAAGAATGACAAGTCGAAACACATACGATAAATGAAATGACTTTACCCAAAACGCTGATTTAACATGGAATTTACAAAAGAACAGGTAATATAATGTCATAAGTGAAAAATATATGATATCATAACAATTCATATGATTATTTAATAAGTCAATGACATTATTTAAATCATTATACAGGAGTTTCGGATCCATACAAAGCATATCAGACCTCTGGTAAGGGGTAATTTTGCAAATCTCATTTTTATCCGAGATTTCTTATTCGTAAGTATTTACTGGGTTATTGCTATCATCCATGTCCCTGTTTTATAAAAGTGTTTTAATATATATTTAAAGTCCTTTTTACCCATTTTTACTTTTACCCCATGGTATGGAAGGAATCTTTCTTTTATTTACCCTACAAGGTATTTTTTTTGACTTTTCTGAAAAAAGTACGAGAAGAATGCTTTTTTACCGTATATGGCATAAAAGGATTTTTACAGTTTTATAAAGCCTTATTTTTATGAAGTTTCCTCCAAAATATTTCATGAATAATTTCAAAAAAAATCATTTTCTTTTAATACTTCATGACATTTTGTGAAAAGAAAATGATTTTGAAGAACAAAGGATATTTTCCTCAAGAATTCATTTCAAGTGTTTAATCAAAACCATTTTTCATCTAAGATTAAATTATTTCATATGTGTCTGTTTCAAGTATCATGTCTCTATGATATACATGGTTTAACTTTTTTAATTATGAAATGATATCCATTTCTTATATATAGATTATGTGATGATGGAATGATGTTTATGAAACCCATTTTATTATTTGGTTTATGATGAATGATTAATGTTTATGTTGTGGCACAAGTAAGAATGATTTCATTATGAGATAGGTGGGACCTATATCTCCCTCCAATAGATTGGGTAAAAATTTATATCTCATGATATAGACATGGCTAGAACGGTAAGTTAATCTGGTTCAGTGTCACAGGACTGAAACGAGGAGTGAACTCGATTCAGAAAGGGACTTTGTCCACTAAGATGGTCTTTCCAGAAATGCCTTGGATACTATAGAAATCATATCATGTTCTGAATGGTTTCCACAATTACATGTTTTATTTCCATTATATTTTATCATGGTTGATGTTCTATTATGATATATGCCTTACGTATTTCCACAATTTATCTCTTTGCTCAAGATTTTGATGTTTAAATTTCATGTTCAAGTTTTTGCTTCTAAATGTTTATAGATTGTTTTATGTTATCTATGTTTGCCCTTACTGAGCATTTGAGCTCACCCTTTTTATGTTTTATTTTCCCCAGGAAATAAATAAAGTTTTTAGGTAAGGAAACAAAAAGGGGAAGATCATTATGGGAGTTGTTGAAGATATTTCAACATGATTAGAAGTTTCCAAAGACACTAAACTTGTATTGTCCTTGTGTGTCTGTTTATGTTATTTATTAAGTATTCCGCAAAAGTAATGAAATGTCCATGTACATCAAGATTTGGGTCTCTAAAAATATAACATGGGGTGAGAAAATAATTATCATGATAACATAGTCATAGGATCATAATTTGAAGAGGAAGCATTAAACAAAGGCTTGGAATGTGGCAATTCATAAAAATGAAACATCATGTATTAGTGGTTAACTACAACACATTCTTCACATTATCTAATGAGACACATCAAATTACCAAATGAATTGGAGCACTATATATTCCACGATGAACCCGTAACATTTTATCATTTAGATGAGCTATATAATTCAAGATGGACCCATCACATCATAACATTAACATTATAATGCATTACACATAGAATGTATATCAATATATGATATAAAATATCCCATTGAAAGTAAAGGGTTTCATTTCATAATGTATACGTTACTGAATAAACATTAGGGTTCCCAAAATAGATATGGAATAACATTCATAGTATAATAAGCATCAATTTTGAGTGAAGAATAATCAATCTCACGATAAGTAAACGATTTTTTTATAAAGAAGAGTCATTTTGAAGAAATATTTTAATTTATTGTAAAACCATATTTTTTACATGGATATCCTAGAAAAGATAATATAATGATTATTACATAATATAAAAAGAATATTCATACTGAAAATGGGGTGAAATAGGGAAAACCGAAAGAAATAGAGTTGAGTTTGAGAATTCCCCTTACCATGTGTCTGAATGCTCTCTTCTCTTTAATATACATGACAATCAAAATAAAATCATTACCTAAAAAAACCTTTTATACATGAATTTTATTCATTATTTTTTTTATTAAGTTCGTTTTTAAGCTTTTATATTAGTTATATAGTTTAACATCATTGTTTGAGAGTGCTCGTTTTATTGGTTTTCGTGATCGGTTTACTTGAATATGAGTATGGAAATTTATATATAATGTGTATAATTATCTAGAATTGAAACTATATGTTTTCAATATACAAAAAGAAGTTTCAATTCACACACAAACACAAACACACACACACATATATATCATTTTATTAAATGGAATGATTATGGATCATTTGATATATAGTTAATGGTAACCATTTAGGTTAATTTTGGCGGTTTTTTTCACAAAAAAACTTGATATGTTTTATAATTTATTATTATTTAAATATATTAGTTTCGAAACATAAAAAGGGTTATAACATGTATTTTAAATTATTTAACAAACAATATAGTGTATTTATGAAAATAATGGAATGTATTAAAGGAAAATTAAAATGCCTCGTCCACAATGTCGGTATGCTGACACATCAAGGGTGATGATTTCATTTTTAGAATAAAAGAGAGAGAGAGAGAAGGGATTTTGATGATGGATAATCCATTAACATGATATAATTATAGTATATAAAAGATACCCAAGATATCATGATCATTTGGATAGAGGATTTGGGTATATAATAAGAAAAAAAACTAAATTAAAAGAATTTTAAAGAAAAACAAAGAAGATTTTACCTCTTAAATATCTCATCCTTGATAACCACTTTAGGGGAATAGTCATGGTATTTTGATGGGAACCAAGGGATCCTGGCCATGGGGAGGGTCTTGGAAATATAATTGAGTAGAATTTATAAATGTATCAATGCTTGAGATGTGTGAGGAGAAGAGGTGGTGAGGGATGGTATTTATAGTGGAGAGAGGTGTTTTCTCGTTATTATATTCATTAATTTATTATTTTGGATAAATAATAAGAATTGTTTCTTCCATGGGACTAAATATATTAATATAATTATGGAATGTTTGATATTTTGGCCTTAAGACATCCATACAACATCTACGTCTCCATAATTTCTGTATTTAGCTTTTATCATAAATTATCGTAATTTACTATTCACTGAAAATTCATGTATTTTAGAAAAATGACAAAAATTCACCCAAACCATTTTTAAATGTGTGGAATTAGAAAATAAACTCCATTTTATGAAAATAATTTTCGAAATATGACAAAATTTAATTTCTAATTAAAATCATCATTTACTTGGAAAAGAAAAATTTTAAAATTATAACTGATTTAATAACACTTTGAAAAATTACTTAATGTGTCATAAATTAATAAAAAAATCATAAGACATAAAAATATTAATTTAAATATATATTTTATGAAAAGTCATTTTAATTTAAATTATTAATTTAATCAAAAAATTGTAATTAAATATTTACGACATACAAAAATACAAAAATTAATTAATAATTTTTAAAACATTTATTTACTTATAAAATGATATAATTATATCATATTTTCTTTTATAATATGGATAAATTTTATTTATACTCTCACGAGTGATGTTACAATTCATTTGACAGGTTTACTATTCACAAGCGTCATATTACTATTTATAAGGTCAAGTTACTATTTCATCGGTATTAGTTTCTTGACTTCTAAAATTTTTTCTTATTTAATTAATTAAGTATTTTTAATGTTTTTATTATGGTATATAAGTTATTCTATGTGATTTATACTATATGAAATTACTATAAGAGGAGAGAAATACCATTGATAAAATTTTGGGTCATTAAGTTGTTCATCCAATAATACAACTTATTTCTTATTCATCCATCCTCATTCCTCTACCTACCTTTTATACATGTTTATATGTCTCCCACAAACCCTAAAATTGTTGACTGTATCTTTCTATGGTTTGGGGTTTGAGAAAATTTGTTGTTTTATTTTCTAGTGCTTACCTAGAGAATGTTCTTTTCTATATCATTATTCATGACCATATGTGATTATTTTCAGTATGGTTTTGAAATGTTTTTTAAATGGATCTACCTAATTTATGGAAGGTGTTTTGTTTTTTTCCTTTTAATATCATATCATTGAATTCATTGTTGTTTAAATTCATTATTATTTTTGGCTAAGCCTATATGTAATAGTTTTGATGGATTTATTATTTTTTTAAAAGGCGGGTTCGCTTCTCATAAAGGTTTTAAAAGGATTTAATTAGGCTATATATAGAAATTTTGAGGAAAAGTGTTTTTAAATTATTAAGATTCATTTTTTTAAGTGTAATGTGTATTTTGAGGTTCTTTCCCCCATTTGGGTTATGGATTTCATGAAAGTGTAGTTTTCCTTTTGAAATGTCTTATGTTGATAAAATTGGGTCAGTTTTTATTTTTTTTATATTACTGGTTTTAATGTGTATTGTGCGTGAAGAGGAATTTAAAATGTGATTTCAATAGAAAATTGAGTGGAGTGTCCTAGAATCCCAATATATATTTTTTAAAATCCCTATTTGGAACCTTTTATGATTTTATGACTAGTGGGTTTTTGAGATCCTCAAGATGATCCTTTCATTGTTTCCCATTATGGTCGGTGCTTTATGTATGTGGTGATTAAGTGATGGAAATCATTAGGGGTATTTCTCAAAATATTATAAGAGGTGATATGATATTTATTCTTACTATTCTATCTTGGAAATTGTTGATTTTTTGTATCTGGTCTACGGGCACTCCTTATTCTTCTTTGTCATATCCTTCTCTTGTCTTCCCCTTGATATGTATGCTATAGGCTAAAACCTAGGGTGAATAAATTTTTTAATTTAAAAATGTGTTTTCATCTTAAAAAATAATTTTCAATTGGTTCTCAATTTTTACTTGGAATTTCTAGTAATAAATGGAATTCAAAGTGTTGATAAGGTGATTGAAGTTTAGTTTTAAAAAAAAATTCTTGGCATGAAAATTTCGTTTGACATATTCAAAGTGTTTCAAGTTTATAATTTTAAATTTTTATCAAATTTAAAATTTATATCATACTTTTATTCTTTTTAAAGTTTATATGCTTTTTTAAATTTTATAATATATCATATTTACATATATGGTGTAAATATAAAATTTTATTAATTTTTTATACTTTAACAGTTTTCTAGTCTTATAAATTAATATATAATTATAGTTTTATTCCTTATAAATCATTATAATTTTATACTTTCATAAATTTTACGTGTATATATTATAATTTTATAGCTTTATAAAATTTTAAAACTATTTATTTCTATAATTTATGAATACATTTATATCTTATATATACTTTTATATTGTTTTATAAAAAAGGAGAGAGGTCAATGAATGAAAAAGATTTTTAATTTCTTACCTTTAATTTCATATAGATTTATCTCAAAATATAATGAGAAAATATCATTAAATAATGATGAAAACACTTAATATTTCCCTATGAAAAAATCTAAACTGAGACAATTATGTTTTAGGGTAATATTTGGGTGTTTAAGGATGATAATGGGGGGTTTAAATTGATAACAAAAACAACATATCAGTATAGTTCTTATGAATTAAATAAAAATAGGCTCTTATAGTTAACAAATATGGATAACTAATCATTGTTGTATTATGTGAAGTTTCATTACCTATTCCATTACCATAAATGGTTATAAAATCATGATCATAAATTATTATTGAGCTAAATACTATTCCAAATTTCTACTCCAAGTTAACCACCTTATTTCATGTTTTGCAGCATACTCAAAATTTCATTCTAATATCATTATAATTCTAATCTTAAACATTTATATTTTAAATTATTGATATGTCATTAGACTAAAAAAACTATTTATTTATAGGTATACACCATAATATTATAGTGATAGAGCAGGGTCGAACCTAAGGGAATGCGAGGAATGAATTGGTGTTAGTCGGCCAACTCCTTATTTTAAAGAAGCCTCCACTGAATCAAATCCACTACCTCAAATTCAATCAAATTTGATAAATTCCACTACTACCATGTGCACTGGTGTCACCTCTAAGAAAAAAATGTAAACACTTATGTCGTTTTAATTCAGCCTTTAAGTGGATTCTTAGTTGCTTCTAACTGGCCTCTATTTTATTTTTTAGTAATTTTTTTAAAGTATTTGTATTATAGATTTCTAAAATCCATGATTCAGTCTATTGCCTTCCGTAGACTCTTTTTGGTTTCAATATGTAGTTTAATTATATTCATCATCATTCACCAAATATCATTTATCATCCAAGAACCCTCCACAGATTGTGGCACAAAGATAAGTTTACTTGATTATCCATCCTCTCTGAACTCAGAACCCATTCATAAAAATACTTTGAAGATTTTTCATTCCCTGTGATTCATCAGATTCATGCAAATCCCTTATTGAAATGATCCATCTTCGCCAATCATAACTCCAAATTGGAAACCATAGCCTTCACATATAAATATCTCCACATATTATATAATATATATATTTACAGTAACATCATAGAAAGGGAATGCAACTAAATCTATCACACCCATAGGATATATATCATGAACTCACTCCTACAAAAGGTCAATTAATGTTTAACCCCTTTTAAACACCTAAACATTTTTTGCATCCAATATCTCCTACATGGTTTAATTTAGGGGAGCCCTCCATAACCACATTTTCTCTCTGATTTTGTTTTAGCTTCTAAGAGGATGAGTCAGAGGAAATAAAATGTAATAATAACTATAATCGTCATCGTCTTCATCTCCAAAATAGTTATTACTACATTTTTTACCTCAAACTCATCCCCTATCTCTTCTAGATGAATTCAAAGGATAACACCTACCACCAGTGTAGTAATTCTTTTCTTATATTCAATTTCACATTTCCTTTAATGAAAGATGAAATTATTTGAAACATTAAAATTTTAGGTTCCCCTTATTTCAAAGGCCCCATTTGTGTATATATTTTTTAAAATTATTAATATAGAAGAATAAAATTGGATGGATATGAATAGACAATGGACAAATGCTTATCATATACAAAATAGTGTGAAGATGGGGAGAAATAGTTCATCATGTTCGCAAAATATCATGCATAAAACTCTTCTAAAATCCATTTTATGTGTTTAAATTGTTTTTATTCTAGACTAGTTAGTCCAAATGACTTGTAAGAAGACTCGATCTATTTTAAAATAGATCTAAATTATAAATTTTTTAATACAATTGTGTAAAAAGAAATTTTACCTAGTAATTGGGATAAAACTACATTTTATGGATCATCTAATATGGTTACAAGTGTGGAAAATGAAGAAGTCACCATCAAGTATGTGATTAAAGGTGTGAATGATTGAAAGTACATTTTTTTATTATCAAATATACTTTTTGGGAAAAAGTGAGAAACCCAAAGTTCATCCAGGACAAGCACCAAATGAAAAAACATTGGTGTTAAAATGAAACTTCACCCTAGTAGCATTATTATCCATAAAGAGTTTCCAAGAATAATAAGTTACCGGTGTTTCTGGAGCATCATTTTTAGGTCATCAAAGCGGGATACCATCATGTACCACACTTTCATGTACTCTTCCTGTGTGATATTCTCTTCATTGAATCATCTAATTTAAATAAGGTTTTTTTGTCTATCCAAGCACTCTGCTCACTGTTAGTATGCACCCGAATAGGCCTTCCCATAATCTTTTCAGCATCCTCTATGGAGGAATTAATCGTGAGGGATTCTTCTTCCATAACTTCTTTGGAATTTTGGAGCAACTCAAAAGGGATATCCCCATGAAGGTCATCCTTAAGAATGGCTGACCCGCAATTCCCCTCCAAATGAATCAAAATTCCGGAAGGATTTGTAGAAATTCCTTTCAACCTTTATTTTTCTTTTTAGTAGATCGAGTCTCCATAGTAGAGGTAAATACGATTAGTTCTTTGGCCTTTCTTACTTACATGCTTACCCTTCCTCCTCCTCTGACCGCAGGGTTCTTTATCATGGAATTCTAGATCACTGTCTTCAGTAAACTCACCAGATGACTCGCCATCATATTCCTCCCTTGAAAAATCAGCCTCCTAACCAGACCCTTCAATTTCCAATCTCTCAAAACAGTTATCCAACATGATTTTTGGGGACCCTCTCCTCGGTTATGATCTGTTCAAATCCTCAATCTTCTTAAGGATTCAATTTTATATATGAATTCAAGCCAGTGAGCACAGCCTCGGCATACAATGCATCCTTAGTGACCTTAGTATTTTCCCCTCCCCTTTTATTATATCCAATTATGAGTTGATACCACTATAATTTACACTAATTGAAGACTCCATAGGTAAAGGTTCCAGAACCCAGGCATTAACCACACCCTCCTTCACACCAGGCTGAGGATCATTCTGGTTCTTCCTCAGCTATCTAAAAATTCTATTAACAAAAGGATTTCCATCCCAATGGTCCTTTTTAACTGAACCTTCCACTTTCTCTGCTTTCACATGTTCTTGGCCAGTGGTACCGCCATTAAAAACAGGAGCCATGTCGCCACCTGTAACATCCATATCACTCTGTATCTCCAACTGTCTAGAACCTCGCCTACAAACAACTGGCGAGTGACCCATTATTATTCAAACCGAGCAGAAATCCACCTAAGATTCATAAACAAAATGTTGTTTATATCGATGCACTTCTACTATTATCCAAACAAAATTAGGAGGGGTTCTTGAAGCATCAATTTCCACATAAGCACAAAGATTAATCGGATGACAAAGCACTTGATTTCGGCAATCAACACAGAAGAACCTACAAACTATGTTCCCTAGAATCCTAATGGTTTAAGATTTTTGAAAAGTTAAAGGAATTTTAGGAAATCCTATCCAAATCGGAACTGAGGGAGAGTCACACTTCATATGAAACTCATAAGTCCATCTAAATTGAAATAATCAAGACCCGTTACAGCTGTGTGGAGCGAAATCCCATGCTTTGACGATATCCTTTTCCAAAGCAAAGCGAATAATGATACATTCCATATAGATAAACCTCACGGTAGCCCGTTCTTAAAAATCCCAAGAACCTAAAACAACCCAATCGAATATATCCACCGAAGTCCGTCACTTAAACAATTGAGCTATCAGAGTCCGATTGAGGAGCGCCGAAGCATCAGAAAACTCTGCAATTGAGAGCAGGAGGTTAGGGAAACCATTGAACAACTCTTGAACCTTAGGGAAAATGGAATATGGAGGAAAAAAGGGAAGATATCAGGATTTGAAATGGGGAAAATGAGGGAGCTTTTACATTGAAGGATGACGAAAGGACCCTCCCCCGCTGGGAGAGGAGGGGCCAACACAAAGGTCGTCACCACCACAATTCCGAAGATGAACTGTCAACGTCCCGAACCCACCTAACACACATATCTTCGAATGAATATGAATATCGTATTTAGGAAATTACAATGACAATTGAATATGGAATTCATGATTTTCAAAAATTGTTTGAGAAGTTAAATGGTTGTGAATATACACCATTTTATGTTGGTTTCACTAAATACAAAACATTGTTAGCCATACTGAAGTGTGGTGATTGTCAATGCAATAAAGATAAATTGGGTCCTATGAAATTTTTATGGTACTTTAAAATCATCATAAAGATTAGGTGCCTATATGGAAATTAGGAGACTGCAAGGAAGTTGACATGGCACATAGATATAATAAATAATGATGGGAAACTCTTTCACCAGATAGACTCTTCTCAGTGGAAGATAATTGATCACATGTATCCTAAATTTAGAAATGATCCAAGTAACCTTTTTCTTTAATTATCTATAAATGGAGTCAATCCTTTTGGGTTTCAAAGAAAAACTCACAATACATGGCTGATTATGTTGGTAAATTAAAACATTCCGCCATGGTTATGTATAAAATAGACATACATTATGTAATCTATTCTTATATTAGGATAAAAACAAATGATTAATGATATTTATGTTTGTTTGGATCAATTAATCAATGATTTTAAATTATTACAGGATTCAGTTGTTAAGTTACTTGATTCTTATAGAAATGATGATTTCACCTTGAGTTCCATTTTGTAATGGATGATATATAACAATCCTACTTATGGAAATTTGATAATATATAGAATAAAATGAACTCAAGTTATTTCCATTTTTGAATTAGGTACATAGTCAATTACGTTAGAACATTCATTGAAGATAATGTTTTTAGGACATCAAAGATTTCTACCCAGATGACATATGTGCCGATCTTGGATGACATCATTCATTTTTGGGTTTAGAAGAATGTATATCACCATCTCAACTAAAACATGATCAACTATTTGAGAAATTAAAATATATTTACACTTCTTTTGGTAATTCTATTTCAAAATACCTTACGAAAACCAGTTGGAAAAGGAAATCATTTATTTTGAATTACCATACATGAATTGCTTTTATGTCCAAAAATTTCGTAATTTTATGCATGTTGAAAACATTCATGTGATAGTTTCATTGGTACATTACTAAATCGACCCCCCAAAAAAGGATGGAATTAAGGCTAGGTTGGACATGATTGACATGATAATATGGGATGAGTTGGAACCACTGAAGGGTACAAAAATATTTTCTTCCTCGAGATGCATACACTCTATCCAGGTAAGAGATATATGTATTTTTCAACATCATGGATGATGTAAATGTTCCAAATGGGTATGCATAGAATATAAATAATATAATTTCAATGAATGGTTTAATGTTAAAGGGTCTAAAATCATATGATTTTCATGTATTGGTGAATGATCTAATTTCTCTAGCTTTATGTTGCATTTTTTCCAATAATGTCTATCATAAATTAACCAATATATATTTATTTTTCAAAAGTAGATGCCAAAAATTTATAGACTCAAAGAAATTTCTAAATTGAAAAAAGGAAATTGTCATCATATTATGTGAATTTTAAATGTTATTCCCTCCAGTATTCATTGATATGATTGTTCACGTAATGGTTCACTTGTTGAGAGTGATTTAACTATGTGGTATTGTAATTATAGATTTATTTACCCCATTAAATGGTATATGAATATTTTAGAAGGGTATATCAAAAATAGAAGTCCTCTAGAGGGTTGTGTAGCAGAGAAATATATTATTGAGGAAGCTGTTGAATTCAATATTGACTAACTTTCCAGTGTGAATATAATTGATCTAATGAAATCTTGTCACATTGAGAGAGTTGTGGTCGACATAATTTTTGGAAGATATGATGTCACAATTAATATTATAGATTAGGAGTAGGCCCACATTTATGTTTTTCATAATAGTTTATTGGTTCTACCATATGTTTTATCCCACAATGAATTTTTTATTAATTTTAATACATCAGGGTCTGAAAGTTGGATATCAAATACACATAATCAATACATTGTAAAATGGTTTCAAGACTATGTTTTAAGGAGTTAGATGAAAATATGAATTCAATTTCAGAATGACATTGATGGCTAGACAAAGCACCAAGTGTGTATGTATTATCTTACAATGGTTATGTAAATAATGGTTATACATTCTATACAAATGAGCATGATGGATAGAATACCATAAATAATAGTATAGTTACACTTGTTCCTAAAGAAATGCATGTTTTGGGTACAAAGGATAGAAATCAAATTTATACAAATATGTCATACTTTGGCATCATAAAATAAATATGAGTGTTTGATTATACAACATTTCATGGGAAATTTATTCAATGAATGTTTGTTGATAATAAGAGTACTATTTAAATATACGAATTAGGATTCATGAAAGTGTATTTTAGTAAGGAATGGTACAAAGATTAACTATTTATAATAGAATCACATGCAGTACAAGTAATTTATGTTTCAAGTCTCATAAACTAAAAGTGGTGAATTGTTCTGTTATCGACCAAAACCACTAAAGTATCATATGATAATTCAAATGAGAATGACCATTTTATTGGGATGTCACATTTATTTAAAAGTGGTCCCAATGTAGATGGTGATTTGTATGTGATAGGAGACTACAATGATGGGATTTCGATACTCGATAGAGTGGTCAAATCCCTTCAAAAATTTTAAAAAATGTTCAATAATCAGGTTATATATATTTTTTAATATACATTGTGTTACATAAAGCTATTATCCTTTCACTGGTACATTTATATAATCTAAATTAAATGTTAAACCAATTATTTAGCTAATGACTTATGCACATGTTGATGCTCCCAATCCTGAGGATCATTAGGTTTCTCATCCTACTACTGCTCCTCATGGTGAGGAACATTAACCTTCTACACATTCTAATGATACAAATCTATAGGAACAACATATTAATAACATTGAACTCGAAAAAATTGTAGACAATGAAGAAATAATGTTGTAGAAAACATATAAGCACCATAGTGTTATGGTGTTAGAAAAAATTATTATGGTGAAAAGAAAAGGCAAAAAATTTGTGGTTGCATGGAATGCATGTGGCCAGCCTGTTAAACCCAACAAGACCATGTCCAGTTATTACATTAGGCTCATCACTCAAAATCTCATACTGGCTGATGTAGACTCATGGAACCCTTTTGCTCCCATGCTTAAGACACTGATTTTGTAAGATATTACAGTAACATTATGATATCATTTGTTTATTTTACTAATTTTAAAATAATGAAACATTGACTAACTCTTAATCATCCCTTGAAAAGTGCATTTGTTATTGAAGACTAATGAATGAAATTTGTATTAATGATTGTTGTAAGGATTTATAGAGGATTTCACCCAATTCTAATGAGACTTCATCTTAATGTTTCTGAAGGTACAAATAAACATGCACTCTCCACTTATGTATTCACACCCTATAATCCATGAAAAATGGGATTCATTTACTGGCCATTATGGGGAGATAAATTTTCAGGTACATGATGAATGGTAATACATTATTTGAAAATATGTGTATTCATCACTTTGATTAAAAAAATTTATTTATGAAACACAAACTATGTGTTGAGAATATTGACCTGGTATCAAAACCAATGTACCACTATTTTAAATCAAGGATGGGGAATAATCATTTGAAAAAAATTTGAACGTATTTTAAATCTACCGTAATAATATTTTGTGGCATGAAACAGAAAAATAATTATGTTCCTCTATTTATATGTAGATTAGTGAATCCAAATCCAATTACACTTCTATCCCACATCATTTTCTATAAAAGAAGGCACCTGTAAATAAAGATAGGATACTAAAAGATGAAAACACATAAAACGTGTGAGATTCATGTGTAAGTATGACATAATAAAAATTTGTTTAATTTAAATTAATATTACATAAAAATGATTACTTATTTTTATATATTTTATATTTGACTTAGTCACAAGAAGAATCAACACTTGTATTAGATTAACATTTACTATTAGTAGCCTTGAAGCAGCCAGAATAGTTTGGATGTATTAGAGGAACGGGTTTTGGGGTGACACCCCAAACATATTTTCACGAAATAAATTAAAACGAGGATAAAGAAAAATAAATGAAAGATTTAAAATAAATATTATCTTACAATGAAGAAAAAATTAATCAAAAGACTAAGTTTCTAGAAAATGAAATGGTAGGAAGGAAAGCGAAGAAACAAATCAAGAACAACCACAACATGAAGATCCCACCCCACTGCCACCAGCTTTGAGGTGAGCCATCCCCCTCAAAGATCTATCTTTGACGAGGTAAAAAATATTATCATAATGGTTTATATGAAATGTGAATCATAAATACATTGATACATTTCCTATACTTATATTATACTAGGTGAATATTATTTTGATTTATATCTATCAACATCCACCCATCACCATTTAGTGAGCGACACTATGTTCAATATACATGAAGACACATTACATATTATAAAACATCTAACTGGTCATGTGAGAGTGGATATTATCATAGATCATGAGCTGATCACTAAGCTACTTATTCAACTTAATGACGTAGACATTAATATGGTTTAACAATCTATTAAAACATTCATATCATGGACATAAGATCTTGTATAAAAACATGTTGATAAGGAGGTATTCAATTTCAATTTATTTTTCTTGCTAAAACTTTAGTAATAAATGAAAAATGGTTTAACCTGATGAATTTTATTATAGATTGACAAGGGAAACGAGGTGAAATTAAATCTAGAATAAAAAACCATCTATAGGTTCAACCAAAGGATCAAATATATATTTAGAAAGTACATTGACCCCACATGTTCAATATTTGTATTTTCTAACTTTTAATGGTCATTAGAATATAACGTTACAAAGTTGTAGTAATCACATAGTTGATTTTAAATAAAAAATGTATGTAGATGATGTAACATACTACATTTATCATGGGAATTTAAATGAAATATATAAATATGAATGGATGGGATTCTCAATTTTAAATGTATACATGAGGTTTCTTTTCCTGAGTTGTTTTTCCAATAGCTGATATAATGTGTAAATTTTAACTAAAAAAATATTATATTTTTTCAGGAATTTATATGAAAACCAATTGAAGGGATTTACCCATGAACATAAATTTTTTCTCATTATTCTTCGTGTCACTTTTACAAAACAAATAGAATAGAATAAAAAAATGAAAGAAATCATGTCAAAACTGGCGAAATCAGTTGAATAAAAACATATAGATGAAAAAATCTTCTTAATACCAATGATGTAGCGGTAAAACTCTACAATTTAATCATATCAAATATATTTTCATTTATTTCATTAATTATTCCTTTTTGTGTTTTAGACAACATTGAATGATCATTACAGTCAATTTGGATACTCTAAAGAGTTTTTTTCAAGATTTACTATATGGATACCCAACAAACTCACTACACATGAAGACATTTTTGAATTTGAAATACACTAAATCCCACGTTATAGAACTAAAAATCATGATATATATTTTATTTTCTGTTTTAATGATAATATTGATATAATAGGGTGGTGTATAAAAATCATGAAAATCAGGGAATGAGGACAAACCATTCTCACAAGAAACCTAATAAGTTCTACATGCAGAGAAGTATTAGTGTTTATATAATAATATTTCACTATCCAAGCACATATAAAAAAACTTACATTTATTTATCAATATTTTTGTAGTGTATAAAACAAAAAAATGGAAATGATTTTCGTTATTATGTTCCTACATTTATAAGGAAATCATATTCTTATAACAAACTAGTATTCCTAAAGAGGTATTTTAAAAAATATTACTATTTTATTTAAAATATTTAATAATCCATCTTATATTTAGATTTTTAGTACTACTATGGATGTGAAAAATTATAGTATTCACAAGACGACATATATTTGGTTATAAATGAATGGATACCATACACGATTGAAAAATGTGCACATATATCATGAATATGTGACTTCCATAGACGTAATGGGTTGTTAAATATTGATGTTTAATTTAATTTTTTTAGTATTACTAACATAAGAATTTTTTTTCATATACAGGTTGATTTTTTTTCTTGAGTTGGGGTGGTATGTTCAATACTGCTCATGCTCATGATAGATTATACTTCGAGGCATTCACTGAGATAATGGAAACAGGGAAATGGTTAAAGAATGTATAAAACCATCATGAAAAGGTGAAATTATACAACTTATTTAATTATTTTATCATCATTTTATCAACTATTTTTACATTAATTTCCTTTTAATTTTTATCTAATCCATATTTTGTTTTTTTCATATATCTTTTGGGAAGTCATATTCTTATTTCAAATATCTGCAACAAGACCCAAAAAAGAGATATCATGTTCCTTTCTTCCAATGTTACCATGTTTTTCATTTCCATTCTTCATCAAAATTGCTCCACTGCATATTAAGTCATATTTATTAGGGAAAAACATTTCTTGTTGTTTAAAACAAGATGGGTAGAGGATGGGTTTTCAACTAAGAACATAGACTCAATATGTTGTGTTGGAAGTCCGAAAAAGAAAGATAATGGGATGATGTTACTGGTATAACTATAGGTTCATATTTTTATATTAAATTGACATTAATTACAGTAAAAAAGACAACTGACATATTCAAAACTGAGTAAATTCATTCATATTGGTTTGCTACATTAGGAAAATCATCCATATGTCATTTTAATGATTAGGAATCAACTACCACCTCAATATGACACAGGGTGTGACTAGTATGACACCAGGTGTGACTTTTTATTTTAAATTGACAATAATTTTACTAAAAAGTACAAGTGACGTACTCAAAATTGATCAAATGAATTTAGATTGAATTGATAATTTTGGAAAATAATCTAGAAGCCATTTGTGACATGTACGAATCAACAACCCATCAATTTGATGCACAATTTGGCCTATATGAATCCATGTGAATATTTTTAATTAAAATTGACATTAATTTAGGTAAAAAGAACTAATAACATACTTAAAACCAAGAAAAAACATTTATATTGTTTTGATACTTTAGGAAAATGACCCATAAGTCATTTTTGATGTTTAGGAATCAACCACACCTCAATATGATGCATAGCATCGCCGGTATGACTCAAAGTGTGTATTTTTATTTAAAATTAACATTAATTTTATTAAAATGAACATGTGACATACTAGAAACTAAAAAAAAATTCATATTGTTTTAATGCTTTAGGAAAATGATCCATATGTCATTTTTTGATGAGTAGGAATCAACTACACCTCAATTCAATGCACAATGTGATCAGTATGACTCAAAGTGTCTATTATCAGTTTAAAATTGTTAGTTTTGTTTAAAATTTGTGCCACTCACTAAAAACTAACCAAACATGCTATGATTGTCTTCATATATTATCAAAATGATTCATTAGTTAGTTGTAACTTATATGAAGTTCTCTCATATCAAACTAATACACGATGTTATAGATATTACTCAAAGTGCATGTTTGTAGTATCATATGACATTTTAGTAAAAAGAACAAGTGATATACTGGAAACTAAGCAAATGCATTCATATTGTTTTGATACTTTAGGAAAAAGATTCATAATTTATTTATAACATGTAGCAATCAACCCCACCTCAATATGATGTATGGTGTGACCAACATAACTATAAGTGTGTCTTTTTATTTATTATTGAAATTAATTTTATTAAAATGAAAAATTGACATAATAATACCAATTAAATTCATTCCGATTGTTTCGATACTTCAGAAAAATGATCCATAAATCCTTAATAACATGTAAGAATCAATAGTACCTTAGTCTGACGCATGGTATGACCGGTATGACTCAAAATGCCCCCTATCAGTTTAAAATTTCCATTTTGGTTCAAAATCATTCAGTCACTAAAAACCAAAAAACATGCTCCAATTATTTTGATAATGTAGGAAAATGATTCATAAAGTTGTTGTAACATGTAGGATGTAGTCTCATGTCAAACCGATGCATGATGTGACCAATCGGACTCAAAGTGCATGTTTCCAATTTCAAATGACATTTTAATAAAAAAAACATGTGACATACTTAGAACTAAGAAAACACATTTAATTTTTTTTTGATACATTAGTAAAATGATCCATAAGTCATTTTTGACGTGTAGTAATCATACAAAAATCAATTTGATATATGACACGACCAATATAATTTCAAGTGTGTCTATTTATTAACAATTGACATTAATTTTCGTAAAAAGAACAAGTGAAAACTGAAAACCAAGAAAACACACTCATATTGTTTTGATACTTTAGAAAGCTAATTCATATGTCATTTATAACATGTAAGAATCAACCCACCTCAATCATACAAATGGTGGGACTAGTATAACTCTAAATGTGACTTTTTATTAATAATTGAAATTAATTTTAGTAAAAATAACAATTGATATACAAAAAACTATAAAACCCCATTCTGATTATTTTGATACATTATGAAAATAATCACTAAGTCATTATTCATGTGTATGATTCAACCACACCTTAATCTGATATGAAATGTGACCGGTATGAATTAGAATGACCATTATCACTTTAAAATTGAAATTTTGTTCAGAACATTTCACTCATTAAAAACCAAGAAAACATGATCGGATTGTCTTGATAATTTATCGGGAAAAATCATAAATCAATTATGACGTGTAGGATTCATTCTCATGTCAAACCAATACACGATATAACCGATATGACTCAAATTGTGTGTTTGTAATTTCAAATTTAATTTTAATAAAAAACAAAAGTGACATTCTAAAATTGATAAAATGCATTCATATTATTTTCATACTTTATGAAAATGGTACATAAGTTATTTGTGATGTGTAGGAATAATCCACACCTCTATATGATGCATTGTGAGATAGGTATAATTCCAACTATGTATATTTATTTAAAATTTCCATTAATTTTAGTAAAAAGAACAAGTGACATACAGAAAACTAAGCAACACATTCAGATTGTTTTGATGCTTTAGTAATGTGATCCATATGTCATATTTAACCTGTAAGAATCAACCATACATCAATATGATCCATGATAATATCGGTATAACTCCAAGTGTGTCTTTTTATTTAAAATTGACTTTAATTTTAGTAAAAATAACATGTGACATATTGAAAACTAGTAAAATATATTCAGATTATTTTTATAATTCAGGATAATGATCCATAAGTCATTTTTGACATGTAGGAATAAACTGCACATCAATATGACACATAGTGTGACCGATAGGACTCCAAGTGTGTCTTTTTTATTTAAAATTGACATTAATTTTAGTAAAAAGAAAAAGTGACATACTAAAATATGATCTAACACATTTGTATTATTTTGATACTTTATGAAAATGATCCATGAGTCATTTATAACGTGTAGGAATCAAATTCACCTTAACCTGATTCATAGTGTGACTGGTATGACTCTAAGAGTTCGTTGTTAGTTTAATATAGAAATTTTAGTTCAAAACGAATGTCACTCACTAAAAACCAAGTAAATGCACTCCAATTACCATGATAATTTAGGAAATTGATTTATAAGTCATTTGTGACATATAAATAGTAGTATCATTTCAAACTGACACATTATGTGACCGGTATGACTTAAAGTTCATGTTTCCTATTTGAAACAACATTTTAGTAAAAAGAAAAAATTCCATACTGAATACTGAGATAATTTATTTGGATTATTTTGATAATTTTGTAAATGATCCAAAACTAAATTTTAATGTGTAGGAATTAGCCACACATTAGTTTGAGGCATGATGTGACCAATATAACTCCATGTGTGTCCTTATGTAAAATTGACAATTAATTTTAGTAAAAAGAACAAGTTACATACTCAAAACCATGAAAACACATTCAAATTATTTTGCTAAATTAGGATAGAAATCTATAACTCATTTGTGATGTGTTTAAATAAACAACACCTAAATGTGACACATAGTGTGATCTATATAACGTTAAGTGTGTCTTTTTATTTAAAATTGAAATTTTATTAAAGTATTCTTCCATATTGGTGTTTAATTTATTTCATTATATTATTTCTAACAGTTGGGGATTATCCATTAAACCCTAAAACATCCAAGTTCAACTGTTGCGTATTATCGGGTTGATCTTTTGATATGTTCAATTTATCAATTGGAGATAATGAACTAGAACATGATTCTTCATTAATCAAGATACTAAAAGAATGAAAAGTGAATTTACAGAAAGTAAATAACATAGGTTATATTGTTCATGAAATTAGTGTGACAATACATGCACTGTGAGTTCACCACCCAGGTAAGCCTTTTATTATTAAGAAAGAAAGAAATCAAAGAAAATAAATACTCAAAGAATAGAAATAAATAACATGAGAAAATATTTGAGGAGGGTGACCTTGTTGCACTAGGCATCACTGGTAAAGGATGTCACATATATTCAATTTCATCCACTCCTAGATAGACTCATGCACACACCAAAAAAGGATAAAAATCTATAAATTATAGAAAAGAATAAATTTATAAATATATAATAAAATAAATTAAAAAATGGTTATGATAAAAAAGGAGGACAATAGGGGGAACCTTTTTGATGTTCCATTGTCTTAGACCAAGGAAAGAGCTGATATCAACTGAGTCTCCACTGGAGAAGTACTATGGTTCTAGGAGGTAGAACGAACTCAAATATAGGGAGTGAAGGAGGCTGGATAACCTTGATATCCTTCTTCTTCTTTAAGAACCACTCTCTGTAGTGAAAGAGCTACTCACCAGAAGTTACCAAATGAACCATATGAAATGAACTACTTTGAGAGAATGGATCGGTCGAATCCAATAAACTAGTGAGAAAATAATGGAATTCTAGAGAGCTTCAGATGGTATGGACAGAAACCTAGGATCAAAACTATATGGACAACCTAGATCAAGTCAATAGTTCACATAACTAAAGGTGGGACAAGGCATGGGACATGTGGTACCATTGGATCAGTATGATGGTGGCACCCCAGATCAAATCCAAGAAAAGGAGAAACACCCAAGATGATGCAGGACTATTTTATGTCATCCAATCAATGGTCCTAGTAAAAAACTGATATAATTAAGGAAAACAAAGAATCCAACAAAAATGTAACAAGATGAAATCAAACTAAAACACATGTGATAAGTTCCATGCATTCATATACCCTATGCAAATTTAACACCCTTATTTCATTATTAATAAATCATATAAAACTATATTAAAATAATTTTAATGGAAAAAATTTAGGGGAAAATACTAAAAATCTACACGTTGAAATTAAATGGAATTTAAGGATCATTTTCTCACAAACTATGTTATAGAATTGGGACTAAATTCATTAATATAAGGCAATGCATTAATTTGGAGAATTCCACGACCTTAGTCAAACTATTAGTTAGATTGAACATGGTGTGTATCTTAGTGAAACCCACCATCCACAATTCAATAATATACCTAAAAAAGAAGTCTATTGTTAATGAGCTTTGATCTAATGTGGAATATAAAGTTCATAGATAAATGCAATGAAAATAGTCTATCATAGTGAACTACTATGCTATCAGCTGATAAAGACAACTCACAAAGAAAAACTTTCAACCATTTAACCTCTGTTATGGCTTATGTTAGGTAAATATACACTACCTCACTGAATGCATAATTCACTACGAGGAGACCGGGGCCGAGTATCCATTTCAATGCATGTTAGTGAGGCTTACCAGGTTTCCAAATAATATTGCTCTAGGTACAAATAAAAAAATCCAATTTCTATCCTAGAACATTATATAGAATATATAATACTTCTTACTACATTAAAATATGGAATATTATTCATGAAGGTAGTATCAACATCATTTCTAGCGGATTGATCCAAATACAATTTAAATTGTTTTCCTAGAGGAATACTAATTGGTACGACATTCTCAAAAAAATGTCTTCATAATACACTTTTAAAATAATAAGACTATGATAAGTACAACTTTCTACACTTATAATCTCTTATTATACACAGACCTATGATTTGATTAGAATGTCCTAAGCCTTTCATTTTAAAGGCATAGTTCAATTTATTCCTGATAGAATTTATAATCCCCATGTTCTTACAAATTAAATGTATGTCATCAATATATAATAATAGGACAACAGATTCATGTTTAATAGTCTTATAGTAAAAAAATGCATAAAATTTACTTCTAGAAAATTAATTTTCAATTAAAAAATAATCAATCATTTTATACCATTTCCTTGAAGATTGTTTAAGCCCATAAAAATACATATTAAGAAGACAATCTTGATTAGGATTGAATAATTTGGAAAATCTATCAGGTGGGGTCATATAAATTTATTCATAATGGGTAATAGGTAACAAAATATCTTTTTTACAAATAATTGTTCAACAAGAAAATAAAAATCGGAAGTAAAAGAAAGAAGAATTATAATTGATTAATGTTTAACAACTAGGGAGAATATCTCACTGTAATAAATTCCATCACATTGAAGAAATAATTTAGCAACCTTTTGTGATTTGAATTGGATTTTAGTTTCTTAAACATTGTTCAATTTCATCTTATATATCCATTTAGAACCTATGACCTTCTTGTTATGAGGCCAATAAAAAATAACCCACGTGTTGTTCTTGAGAAGCGACATCATCTCTTATTCCATTAAAACTAACCATTTGGTGGCCTCTTTGGACATAAGGAATTTCTTATACGTTTTAGGTTCCTTGTTAAATAAATCATGTGAATCATTAAACACATATGAAACATTGTATTCCTAATTGAAATAGGGTAGAGGACTGATAACTAATCTCTATTTATCATGAGTGTGCTGATAATTTCTGAAATCATCTGGTTCCTCTATTTCAGGTTCAAAATCCGAATTAGAATAGGACTCAACTAGGGTATGGACAATAGGGGGAGAAGGGCCTATCTCGGACTTGGAGTGGTCACTGGATTCAGAAGGGACTTCAACACCTGAGGGTGTTGGGACTCTAGAGGGTTTTCCAGTTCCATTAGAGGACTCTAGAGGCTCATATACCTTATCATTGGATTTATCAGACTCATGAAACATGACATCTCATCTTGCAATACATTTTTGATAACATGGTTTGACTACCCATAGACAATAGCCCTTAATACCCACTAGATATCCCACAAATATTCATTTCACATGCCTAAGAGCAAGCTTATCATTATGTGTATGAGAATAAGTTATGTATCCAAAGGTCCTAATGTGTGCAAGGCTTGGGGGTGAACCTTTATAAGGTTATTTAGGTATCAAAAATTAATTACATGAAGATGGTAATTAGTTCATAAGATAGACTACTACTGAGGAGGACTCTTCCCAGATGTATCTTTGTAGTTTTGAGTAGGATAGCACGTACCTCACCCCCTCAAGGATATCCCAATTCAACCTTTTTAGCAACCCATTTTTCTGTAAAGTTACCACAATAGTTTGTTATCTCTTTATGTCCTTAGATTCATAGAATTCAAGGAATTTGGTGGATAGATACTCTAAATCATTATTATTTCTAAAGGCTTTGAGTTTCTGATTAGAGTCACTCTCTATCCCACGTTTCAATTTCTTAAAGGTTTGAATGCCACCAGGTTTATGTTTGAGTTTATGAATCTAGAATTTCATAGGGATGTCTTCAATGAACGTCACACATTATAAGACTCCACCATGGGAGATGACCCTAAAAGGACCCCACATATCCTAATGAACACACCCAAGGGGTTCTGTAGCCTTATACATTGGCCAAATAAATATTAATCTTCTAGATTTCCCATATATACAATACTCATAGAATTGGAGACTTCTAGGAGGGATGTTACTCAAAATACCCTCTTTTATAAGTCCAATTAGGCCCTTGGTAATAACATTACCTAGCCTTATATGCTAAAGTGTAGTGGAATCTTGTTCTAAACTAAAAGAGTTATTTAATTGACTTATATGAACATCACTATCTAACACATAAAGACCATTGTGAAGGATTCGTTTCATAACTATGAGGGATCATTGGGAAATAGTATGGCTTATAGATTCTCACTTAAAACTATACCCCTTATGGTCAAGAATTCATAGGGGGATTAGATTTTTATTAATTGAGGTACCCCCCTATATTCCTCAGGAGCCTTAACAGTACCATCCTGAATCTAAACTGATACTGATCCTATTCCCATAATGTGACAACTCAATTTTTTTCCTAGATATACCTCACCAGATTCAATTTCCCTCAACTTAGTAAAGAATTTTTTCCTAGTCCAAATTTGTAATGAACATCCTGAATCAATGATCCATTCATCAAAGATGGTAATGGCAGAGACGTTAAATGCATCACCGGTGTTCAATTCCTACTCAACTTATAGTGAATGATCATTACTATTATCTATATAGTCACCTTTATTATTTGGAAAATTCCTCTTAATCTATCTCAGTTTTCTACATTGAAAACAGTTGATTACTTTTCTATTAGACTTATATCTTTTCTTCTTACACTGGAACCTTTCCTTTATCCTACCCATGGACTCACTTATGCCTCTAAACTCACTTCTATCCCTAATTATTAAACCCTAAACCTCAAAATTAACACTTACCATCCTTTGAATTTATTTGGATAGTAAGGAATATTTACCTTCTTCAAGAGTAGTATTATTTTTACCATACATCATAGAGTCTTTAACAAAATTAAAGGAATCATCAATTGAAGTTAATGATATAATGGACCAGTCTTCATCATCTAATTTAATGTCTATGTTGGCTAGATTTTACAAGACACTATTAAATTCATAAATAAAAATTGGGATTGTAGTTCCTAGTTGATTTTTTAAAATACACAATCTCATTTGTTTGTATAATCTACATACAATAGACTTATTTATATAACGAGATTCAAGACTAGACAATAAACTAGTAGAAGAATATCCGTATGAAAATTCTCTATGGAAATTATCTCCTAATGTTAAAAGGAATAAATGATAGGCTTTTCTAAGAGTTTATTCAGGGACATTAATATATGTGGTGGTACTCTACCCATCTAGTGCAAGGGTTGTGATTTTATTTCTAGCACCAGCAGGGGTATCAATTAAATCATTATGGTCCAGTAAGGCTATCAGTTTAATTCTCCAATTATTCAAATCATTTTCACCATAAAATTTATCAATATAAAATTTAGTGGAACCCATTATGAACATTACAGTAGTATCTCATAGAACTTTTTAGGATTAAACAATTAAAACCTAGAACATCGAAGATCCACTATTATGTATTATTGGGTTGATAATTTGATATGTTCAAATGATCAATAGGAGATAGAAAACTAGAATGAGTTTATTAAATAATAAAGCTGCTAGAATAATGAAAACAAAAAGTAAAGAAACGAAATAGCATTGGATATAACATGCTTTGGATTAGTGTGATCTTACAAGAATGGAGAGAAAACCACCCATGTAATCCTTTTTTTAATGCATGAAATAAGAAAATAAAATACAGAATAAAAGAGAATAAAATAAGAACTAGATAAACTATCTGAATAGGTCGGCCTTGTTGAACTAGGTGGTAGTGGTGAAGCCTTCCACGTAGTTTCAACGTCATCTACTCCTAGACGGACTCACACACATTCCCAAGGAGGATACAAATCTATAAATGAAAGAAAAGAATAGATCACTATAGATCCATGAAACTAAACATAGACATGGTCATGATAAAAAGAAAATTGAGATGGTGAACCTTCTTGATGTGCAGTCGTGTTATACCCATAAATGAGATGATCTCCACTGAGTATCCACCGGATAATTACTCTAGTTCTAGGAGGTGAAATGAACTCAAAGATGGGTAGTGTGTGAGGCATGATAACCTTAGTATCTGTCTTATTCTCTAAGAATCCCTCTGCATAGAGAAGGAGATACTCACTAAGAAGCCATTGACTGAACCAGATTAAAGGTGCTACTTTGAGAAAATAGATAGATCAAATCCAAGTGACCATTGGCGAAATCGTGATGTTTTAGGGAGTGTTAGTAAACATAGGTAGAATCCTGGGATCTCAACTGCATGGAAGTCCCATATTAGGTCGATGATTCACATAACTAAAGGTAGGACATCGCAAGAGATAATTTCCCCCCTAGGATTGGTACGACGGTGGCACGTCAGATCGAAGTAGAGTGAAATAAACACTCCCAAGATGAAACATGACCATTGGATGTTGGTTAATCGATGGTCTAGGTTAACAAAAAATATATGTATGGAAATCTAATATTCTAGAGAACTAATAATCACATGAAAACTAAATAAAACCCACGTGACTAGTTCCATGCATGTATATACACCATTAAAATTTAACACCCATAATTCCTTATAAATAAATCCTATAAAATTATATAGAAGGAAGTTAAAGTCTGAAATGAAGGGGAAATATATAGAACTAACATAAGATTTATTTTCTTATTTAGTTGGATTTTTTTCTCAGGCTGAGGATATTTTTTCAGCAGCTGATACCATGGGTGGACTTCTTTTAGAGGGGATCACGTGAGCCAAATAAAATAAAACATTAATGTTTTTAAAAGATTTTGGATAGTAATTGTAATTTTTTTTATAAAAAACATTGCTTGAAATGTATATAGTAGTGTTCTGTTTTGTATTAATGATGTAAAATTTATTTCAATTAAATTATATATTTTTCAGACAGGTTATAGGTATTTGCTGCAGTGTGTTGTTATACAATAAGCACACTTCACTAGGTTGGGCCTTTATTAGTGCAGATAAAGGCCCCCCTTTATCACTGATGATAAAGGGGTCCCCCCTTAACAGTGTCGAAGACAACATAGTTTTTAGTGCTTCTAAAGTCGTTTCTATGCAGTGTTAAAAGAAATATCTATATCAGGGCATGTACATCCATATTCATAGATATAAACATGCATACATATAAATACATTAGTGTAATTATTTTCAATTACACATATCTGAAAATATATACAAATATTATAAGTGTATTTTAAATTTTATTTTTTATATGGTATATATAACACTTAATTTATATATATATATATATATTTATTTGTGTGTACATAATTATGTAAGAATTAATTATATAGACACACACACACACACAGACACGAATTCATTGATATATATATATCTGTGCGTGTATGTGATCATTAATTTTTAGATATATTTATTGATATGTTGGTATAAAAAAATAATTAATTTAAAAAGTGTATAAAAAATAAATTCAATATTATATACAATAATATTTCAATTGTATGTCTAATTATACATATGTTTATGTATATTGTTAAATAATTATATATTTTCATGGTGCATTCATGTACACGAAAATAGTAACATGTATAAATAGATATTTGTATTTGTACATAATTATAGTAATATATATGAATGTAATTACAAAATACATGTGTGTTTGTGTAAGAAAAAAACAGAGACCTATTGTGTAATTAGGGGTTGATGAGTTTGTATTATAAAAACTAAATTTAATAACTTTTAGAATAATCATAAAGCTAGATCATCTTCCAAAGTTCCACACTATATACAGCATATCCAGTAACTTTTATTTTTTGGATTAGGATACCCAAGCTTATATCCTTTTTATAAATATTATAACACTTATTTGAGTTTGTCAGAAACAAATGGAAATATATTAATTGTGAGGATTGAGACCAAGAACACACAATATACTTATATATCCTTATCATTATTTGACTATTTTATCTCTATTTCTTGACGAAAGATGGATTCCCTAAGCCATCTCCACATTATCATCCGTCTTTATCAGTTAAAGTACCAAAGCGAGATGGTGTATACTTTTGTCTCCCACCCCACTACCATGAACCTCCTTCTCTTCACCCTTTTCATCCATTCCATGCTATTTATCCTTGCAAATCTACCACGCTCCCCCTCTACATTGGATCCATGAAATCCATTTGGGTTGAAGTCCTGGTGGTTTTATTCATACCAGACCTCATGGCCTCACCGCAAACCTTTACCCTCTCTTTGTTCCTGCTACTCGTGTACACGATGTTACATAGGATCAATTGTAGATTAGTGGCCACCACTGGACCCTCCCTAACCATTCTCTTTCAACGGTTCTTCTGAGACTACCGAGCCCCGGGAGGACGTTGGCCACCAGTGTGATCACAACACCTCACTCCCTCTTATCATGGATCCACTCTTTCCCTAATGCTGATATGTTTTTCCTTTTTTTACTGCACAATATGATTCAAAGTGTGCTAACCGATGAATTTGAACTCTTTATTTTAATTAAAAGAAACCGGTTTTGCCTCAGATATTCAATTATGTAAGAAAATAACCTACTATTTCATGTATATAAAAATATTTGTTAATTTTATGATCTAAATCATAATAAAACCCGATTTTTTTCCTTCAAGTTGTGTGAATCTCTCTTTTTCATTACATTATTTCTAACTTCAAGGGTTTAACATAATTTTTGTGTTAAAATAATCTCATGTGTTATCCAAACGATTTATTTTTCTTTCTCAATGAATGGGACAGACTTTCATTTGGGTTTTTTGATTGCGCATTTTCTCCCATCTCTAATGTATATATGTGCAAAGGGTGGGATAGTATGGGGAAAATAAAACAAACTCAAAATCCAACGCACCACTTTAATATTTATTCATGTAAAATATATAAGCATCCGTAGGAACACATATATAAATTTTTTTAGGTATAGTCATATTAACTAATTTTTATATGGAAAATAAAATATGTGGTTTTTTTATTTTAAATATAATTGACGATAATTTTTTATTTACATGTGATTTAAATTATTAAAAAGTTATTTTATATATAAATATGATTAAATATTTATTTATACAATTAAATTTTTTTATCTAATTATATAAAAATATTTACATATATATGCATGTATATATATATATATATATATTAAAAGGAACGATATGACATATATGGAAATATTATAAAATGTAACATTACACAACATTAGAGGAAACCACAAAAACCAATAAAATTGGTCCCAACCACCCCGTAGAGTGGTAATAAAATTGGCAATACAATTACCTTCATTCCCAATAAAAGAAAACTCACAAGGTGATAGCTTAAATTCCATTAGCTATATTTTTTCCACATTAGATCCAAAAACACGATTAGAACCATCAACTTAATCCAAAGCTTAACGATAATTTGGAAATTAGATGTTCTCTAAATTATATATGTATATATTTAATTATAAATAACCATATAATATGAAAAATGTTAATATTTGAACACCATAATATATATATATATATAAATATGAAAGTAATCCCTCAGAGCAAATTAACTGTACATAGAAAAAGGGCAATAAGACCCTCTTAAATGAAGCATAAATTCCATCGAATGATGACAAATATGGGTATCCCAACTAAAAATCTATTTTGGAGGACTTTAAGGCCCTTTTTTACAAAGAATAACACTTATGGGGGGTTCCTCTTGGTAATGAAAATGTAGAGATATTCGCAATATTTAGTTTGATATCTAATAGAGCCCAAACGGTCAGTTGTGTCAAAATTTATGGTAGTTTGAAGTTCAGTTCATGTTTTCAACTAATCTTAATATATTAATTAATTCATTAATTTTTCTCCACCACCAAATTTTAATGAAATTACTATTACTTAATATTCATTTACAAATTATTTAATTCGTTCATGTTTTCTGTTTGTGCATTCACCTTCCATATCCAATGTATATATATAGAGGGTGGGATCATGTGGGGAATATAGGACAAACTAAAAATCCAATGCACCACATTTTTCTAGAACAGATCATCTGTATAAGTGTGGGGAATACTTTCAAATGCTTATTTGGAAAATAAAAATATAAATAATTTTACCATATCAATTGCAACATGACTTTTCAATGTTAAATATCTTAGGATGTGTTTATTTTATCCTAAAGATAAAATGTACAATTTAACCATGCATACAATATCATTTATTCACCTCAAATGGAGATGGTGGTACATAAGATAAAATAAGAATATATTTAAAAGGAAGATAACCTCATTCTCAAAAATAGCTTATATTAGAGAGTTTCTTCTCAAAACATATGTGTGAAATAATGATTCCATCTCAAAGCCCATTTTTAGAGATATATAAATTTTATTTACATAAAAAATCATATTTAAGTAATTCATCTATTTATATATATATATATATTTAATATCTAAACAACTACATATATAGATGTGTTTATATTATTTATATTAATATTAAGATATAAACAATAATCATATTAATGTGTATGAATATATATGGGAATGTATCTATCTACATTATATATTTATATATTTAAATGGAATTTAATTAATTACACATTCTCACACAACAATATCAATTTAGCTGGGGACAGATGGTACCCAGGGTGTAAGGTAAGGTCTAGGAAAGGTGTGGTGTGGCATCTACCAATAACCTCATATCCCATACTCTATAGGCAATCAGAGAATTTCCTGAGTGGTAATGTCATCCCATAATTCTATATTCAACCAAAGTTCATGTCCCAAAAGTATCCCTAGGTGGGATTTATGGGCCATTTATATCTAGAATTTTAGATCCCTAGTGGGGATAGGGAAACATTGCAGCACAATGCGAGTGGTATGGCAGTCAAACATCAAGAAACATTAGGCAATCAAATGTGGGTCCTTCAGGTTATAAATATTTTAATGAGTTGGATATGGAGTGACTCAACCCTTGGAAGAAGTGTGGCTTCTCATCACTGGTCTGTGAGTGTGTTTTTTGTTTCCTTTACTTACAATATTTCGAATATTAATAAATTATTTATATGTATCAAATTTATAATACATTTAGCATTTACCTATATTAGAATAATGAATGTATATAAATAAAATGTGTTTGTATATATATATATATATCATTATTAACATATAATTTGAATACGAACTAAATATTTTTCTAAAAATGAATTATAAAATGATAATTAAATGTGAAAAAATTGGGAAATATATAAATTGATAAAAATAAATATATTAAATGTACATAGTCAACTAATATTATAAAATATAAAAAACAAATTATGAAAATTATATATTTAGTAGAAAAAATTAATATTAACCATAATGATATTATATATCAATTTTATAAAATTATAATTTATATATTTATGTATAAATAGTTTTTATATTTTAATGTAATTTTCAATATATTTATATGAATATATATAATTTTTAATTTTTTATCTATTTTAAAATCATTTATATTTATCTGATTTATAATATGTTTACTATATATATATAGAGAATATTTAAATATATAAATATAATGTGTATCTATTTTACGAATATAAAAAATTATACATATTAATGATACAGTATTATTTGAAATCAAATATATATATATATATATATATATATATATATTTTAAGTAAAATAATGTTTATAATGATAATTAAAATTAAAAAAATAACTGAATATATATATAGAAATTAATATATATAAAATATATAGATAAATATAAATCTATAAATTATATGAATATAATTTAAGAAAATAATATATTTATTATAATAAAAATATTATTTTTGGAAAAATATTATGCACACACACAGTCATATGTGTGTGTGTCCCAATGTATTAATATAAGTATAAATAAATAACAAAATTCAAAAGTAAATTGATTTATATAAATATATATGACTATGGGAACACACACACACACAAAAATATATTACATATCATATAAGTCTGTTAGGATAAGTGGTTCTATAATTATATTTTGGGTCGAGTAATGTAATTTTGACCATAAATGGACTAATTTACTTTTCTTCTAGAAGTAATTGTTAGGTTTGGTTGTGAAAACAATTTTCCAACTAATGAATTCGATTTTTCAAAATGAGTGATTCCAGAAGTCTAACTTTAATTGCTCAGATAGAGATGACTATGTGGTAGTGTGCAACACCCTCTAGGTTTCGATATACTATACATTTAAATGTTTTTGAGTGGTGTTTCATGTTCAGGGGTTTTAGGATGGGATATGGAGTACTCTAGGAATTATATAAGGGTTTCCACTACCAAATATCTCACCCAACCAGTGATGAGTTTTATCAGCGCTAAACATAAAGCACGGATAGAAGTGTAACATTTGTCACTGCTAGTTAAAAGCATCGATAATTTTGGTTCTTTATTAACATTATTCATAGTTGTGATAAAAAAATTTAGTAAAAAAAATTATTAATATATATAGAATTATCATATTTATATTCAATAATTAATGTTTATTTATATTCATTAATAAAAAAATGCATGTATATACCAGGAATGTTCAGGTACCGAGCATGGGCGACCCTAAAAAATAGTAAATAAAATAAAAGTACAACAAATACACCGAATGTTACTCCTAAAATGTCACAAAAACATTAATGTGACAAACCCAACAATAAAAACCAAAAAGAAAGTCCCAAGACCCATATAAAATCCACTAAGACCCACATCAAATGGACCAAAGGTCCAAAAACACCATTACTATCAGAAGCAGCCATGATCTAATCGAAAGTTGCTAACCCCAAAAATCTCACACACCCGACCGCTTCAATTAGGCTCACCAACAATAGAACACATGAGAGAATCATCTTGGATGCTATATCATTCGTACTGAGGATTTTTTCATGCCCATAAACCTCATCACACACACAATCGAGGTCAACCCTGATGTCTGTCATCAGTGGTGTCAGTGTTAGCACATCATTAGCGGGAGATGCCCACTACCAGTGTCCCATACCATAAATTACTCATGGTACCCAATTTCATCTCCCCAACAGTGTCCAATACCATCATATACCCCAATAAAACATCATAACCATCCACATGTGGGAAAAAAACCATTACAGGAAGAGGAACACACGAAAAATGGCCAAAAATGGCCCATAAAAACAATACAAAAGGACCAGAAGTGTCATGAATTGGAAAATTCCTAAAATGGACTCAATCAAGAAGAGACGTACCCTATAACTCATTTCCTAGGCTATTTTCTTTTGAGGAGTGTGAATCTCCTTCCTTATGATTATATCTCTCATAGAAGACATCAAAATATGCCTTTTCTTGAGAATTAGTTCAAGCCTCGAGGCTTTGTTCGTCCAAGTGATGTGATTCAAGGAATTAGGGATCCGGTGAATCAAAGGTTAATCATATCCCTAAAAAATTTGGGTTCTGGTAAGGTTCTAAAAAGATTATTCATCACCTAGGTGAATGTGAGATGAGATTCAATTTCTGAACGGCTAGGTAAATTTCAGTTTTCCATTATTGGTGGATATTGGAGTTGGTGCCCAAGAACCAACGTCTTTGTACATTATGATGAAAATGTATTCATTGTTTGGAATAATAATTATCGACTTATTAAATCATGATTTTTATTTTGCATGACATAGTATATGATAATGTATTAAGATTAGTTGTCACAGTAAAAGGTCATAACAGTTCTCCGCTATGATGAGAACCTGAAAGTGCTACGACACTATTCTTGAAAATTTGTTCTATGGCTGGATGATATCATTTTAGGGACAAAAATGATACATGATATTGTTAGTGGAGACTCATATGAAATTGAGGAATCATCTCATTGTTTATTACGTTAGTAATATCTATTAGGATATTAATAGAACAAGACCCTATAGAAGGAAATACACATTTATATGTTTCATTAGATTTTCCTATCTGCGGACGTGTATATTTGTCCTTATACTTTATGATTAATATTAATGAGTACTATGAGTCATGTACATTGATTTATTAATGAAGACTATGATAAATTATTTTCACGGAGAGGTAGGATATGATGGGTACATCATGAGTAATATTTCATTATAGAATAATGTGAGAAAAGACATACCCATTTTGTTCATTAATAGAATTTAATATCTTAGGCACTTTAATGAAAATTATATAGCCTAAATAAATCCATGAACATTGTGTTCTATGGAAAATTTCTACTTCTGAAAGGTCAGAAAAAGTGATGGCGTGCACATAGGTTGATAACACTGAAATGAAGCCTGCCCAATTAGAGATATTACCACAAAGGGATTGTCTAACACGGTGAGAATCTGTAGGAGGAGACATGTCAATACATCATTTACTTCTTTCTATATGGGTTCCTAGTCATGCTTCTAGATTCCAACCTTAAAAATTAGGCTACATCAGCTAATGCCACTGAGAAAGGGTCATATAGGGTCACACACTAAGTGTATCTAGAATCTAATTTAAATAATATATTATTATTTATTATTTAAAAATTCAAATAAATATTATTCCTAGTTGTGGTTTAATTATTATTCATGTATTATTGATCTCATTTATTTCGCCCCTAGTTATTCAATAAAATAGTGGAAGACTAATAAATATAAAATTTATTTGTCTAAATTTTATTAGATAAAATACTAAAATTTTGATCCTCTTATTTTTTAGAAAAAATAATAAAATAGCATCATACATATCATTGTGATCCATACTTGAGAAGGAAAACCCTATCACAGACACTAATTTTCATGAATGTAAAAGGTGTCTATGTGTCGTCGTTCACCATGAAAGGAAACTATATGTGTTGGAAGAACCTTTTCCAGTTGTTCCTTGAAAGGAGGCATGTGATAAAAAGATATATGTCTATGAGAAACATCTGAATGATGTGGAATATATTCAGTTCTTCATGCTATCGTTAATGTCCAATAATATTTTAAAGAAACACGAGGATATGGATTCCTATAGCGTGATGTCTCGCCTTAGGGATCTCTCTCAAGAGAAGATGAGACAATAGAGGTAGGAGGTATCAAATGCATTTTTCACGATTACGCATGGAGTGACTGTGCCAGCTGGGCCTCATGTTGTTAATCTTATCAGCTACATTTAATAGCTAGACATCATAGGGATTAAATTTTTAAATGATTTACATACATATCTCATACTTTCATCAATACCCAATACCCTCTCCAACTTTATGTTTAATTATAATATGGTTAATAATGAGAAGAGTCTTACGGAACTTATTACTTTAATTTTCCATAGGGATATGAACATGGGGAATGACAAACACATAGTCCTTATGGTGAATAATAAAAGGAATAACAAGAAAAAGAGGCCCAATACCTATAAATAGTTTAAATATCCAATGCACCATCCATCCAAGAATAAAAAGATCCAAAGGAACGGAAAGGAAAATGATGTATTATATTTTTCATGTGGAGAGTTATCCCACCATAAGAGGAATCGAACATAAAATAAAGGAGAAGCTAATGGTTCATTCATTATCAATAAGATTATTTCCATTTCTACACATTGGGTATTAGATATAGCATGTGGTGCTCACATATATATATCCTAATGGAGGATCCAAGTAGATTTATGAAAATTTTCCAAGGGTAGGTTGATCTGTGAGTTTCCAATAGGGAAAGGTCAGCTTCTTTGGCCATTGGTGACTATGACAATTAATTTCCAACATGAATGATTTTGGTTTCAAGATATAGTTCTTATGTACATATAGTTACTAGGAGCATAATTTTTGTGTCATGTTTAGATACAGATAGTTTTATTTTAATGCTTTTAAATAAAATATGTTTCTTTTATAATGACAACATATGTTATGGAATTGAGCATTTAAATAATGTTCTTTATGTATTAAATTACAATAGCAGAGTGTTGGAAATCAATAATGAATCATGTTCACACGACTCAGATAACACCCAGTTGTGGTATCACCATCTTGGTCATGTAAACAAGAAACATTTCTCAATGCAATTTCAAGATGATTATTTAGACTCTTATGAGCTAAAACCACTTGATAAATATCATTATTTTTTACAAGGTAAAATGACCAAACCACTATTTAGTGTATAGTGTGAAAGGGCCACAAAAAATCTAGGATTGGTACACAATGATGTGTATAGAACAACCCCAGTAGAATCTAGAAGGGGATTTTATTACATCACAACTTTTAATGATGAATTGAGTAGATATGGATATGTATACCTAATTAGTTATAAGTACGAGTCCTTTGAGAAATTCAATGAATTCAATCATGAATTAGATAATCAACTTGGTAAAAAGATAGTGAAGCTTCAATCGGATTGAGGTAGTGAATATCTTAACAAAGAGGTCATTGACATTCTACCAGAGTTTGAGATTTTATCTCAACTCACACCACCTTATATACTTTAATGGAATGGGGTTAGTGAAAAGAGGAATCATAACTTATTATACATGGTAAGGTTCATGATGAGTCATGATAATATTTCATTATCCTTTTGGGGATATGAATTCTAAACGGTGGCATACACAATAAACCAAGTATAAAATAATGTGGAAAATATAATTCTCTTCAAGCTATGGTGTATAAATAATACCATTTTTCATATACATGACTATGAAGATTCCAAGTGTTTTTAAGGCTACTTTGGAATAAAAACTAGCACGCTAAGGAATGAAGTGTATTTTTATAGGCTATACAAAGGAAACAAAAGGATAGTACCTATACAATACCTCAGACAAAAAAGTTATTATCGCCAAACAACCCATATTTATTGAGATGGAGAAAATCCTCAAAAAAGATAGTGGGAGAAATAATTATTTTGATAAAGTTGATTATCATGATAAAAAATAGGTGGTACATGTATAGATTCAACAGGTCCTCATAGAATAAGTTGTTTCTGAAAAAAAGTACTCTGTAGGAGTCCAAGAGAGGTAAGAGAACTAGGGAGATATCATTTTCTAGTCGCAAAGGATAGTAATTCATTATTGGTAGATGATAATGATCATATCTTCTACAAGGAGGAAGTAGAGAGCTCAAAAGATTCATGATGTCTAGATGTTCTGAATTCTGAGATAGATTCTATGTATCAGAACCAATTTTGGGTTCTTGTTGATGCACTAGTTGATGTAAAACCCTTTGGATAAAAATGGGTATTAAATGTGAAATTGGAAATTGAAGGTAAAATACAGACCTATAAAGCAAGGACAGTGGATAAATGGTACAAAAAGTGTCAAGGAATTGGTAGTGATGAAACCTTTTAACCAGTTTCCATGTTTAAATCCATTACAGCCATATTATCTATATAATCATTACTTGATTATGAGATTTGTAAGATGAATGTAAATAAGAAATTCATTAATGGGAAACATCAAGAAGATGTCTATATGAACAACAAGAAGGGTTTGTGACACTAGGTGACTACCAAAGGATTTTCATGTTATAGAGATCCATTTATGAATTGATGTAGGAATCTAGGTCATGGAACATTTGATTCAATGATGCTATAAAATAATTTGGTCTCATTAAGAATGAATGTGACCCATGTGTTTATAAACAGTTTATTGGGAATGCGGTCATTATCTTAGTAGTGTATCTTGATGCCCTATTACTAATTATAAATGACTTACCAGTCTTACAGTCTGTTAAGGACAAATTGAACAAGTGCTTCTCCATGAAGGACTTAGTGAAGAAGTCTACATTATTGGTATCAATATCATTCGTGATAGATCCAAGAGGTTTCTTATACTAAGTCAAAGTAAATTTATTGACTGGATACTAAAGAGATTTAGAATGGAATAATCCAAGAGATGATTTGTTCAAGTGTCACATGTTTTACATCTTTCTAAGAAAATCAATCCTTTGACCCAACAAGATAAATAAGGAATCAGTTACGTCCCATATACTTCAGTGACATGATCAATCATGTATGTCAGGTTATATACTAGACATGATGATTTATATGCATTGAGAATGGTAGTAAGATATCAAGCAGATCCATTAGAACAACATTGAACTACTATTAAGTATATCCTAAAGTATCTAAGAAGAAATAAGGATATGTTCGTAGTGTTTGGAGGAGACGAGGAGCTGGTCATTAGGGATTATTCTGAATCTAGTTTTCAAATAGATCAAAATGATCTGAAGTCGCAATCATGATATATTTTCTATCTCCAAAGAGTAGTTGTGAGTTGGAAGAGTTCAAAGCATCTAGTTTCCAACAATTCTATAGCAGAGTCCGAGAATATAAATGCTTCTAATGCATCCAAGTAAGACTTTTGGATTTGTAATTTTTTCTAGCATCATGATGTGGTACCTAATATTAAAGTCTTTATAACATTGTATTATGATAATACTGTTGCAGTGGCTCTTGTAAATGATCCAATGTCACACAAATGGAAAAAGAACATACTCTAGTAGTATCACCACTTGAGGGATTTTTTCAAAGGGGTGAAGTTATAGTGAGAAGAGTACCCACGGAAGAGAAAGTGGAAGTCCCATTGACTAAAGGCCTATCTCAATAGAAGTAGGAGTATCATGTGAGAGCTAGCAGACTTAAAGTTGTTAGAAGTTTTCTTTTGTGAAAATGGGGGTTAGATCGGGTTTATTCCCTAGAACCAACTTCATTTTACATTATGATAATCATATATTCATTGTTTGTATATTAATTAACTATTTATCACATCATGGTGGTTCTTATACATGTCATAGTATGTGATAATGTTCTATGAGTAGCTGTCGCATTAAAAGGTCATATCAGTTCCCTGTTATTATGAGACCCTGGAAGTGGTATGAAACTATTCTTGAATATATGTTCTACGGAAAGATGATATCATTTGAAGGAAACAAATGATACATACTAACAGGTGTGGAGATGCATTGGAATTTTAGGCACCTTCTCATGGTTTATTCCATTGGTAATATCCTCTATGATATTATGAGAATGGGGCCTGCCAGAAGGAAATCTACATTTACAAGTGTCATTAGATGTTCCTATCTATGGACATGTGTACTGGTCCTTAGACTTAAAGATTAATATTAATGAGTATTATGAGTCACATACATTGATTTATTAATGAAAACTCTATTAACAAATGTTTGCGGAGTGGTAGGATATGTTGGGTGTGTCATGAGTAATATTTCATTAATTAATAACATGAGAAATAATTTATCCGTTTTATTCATTAATAGAATCTAACATCTCATTCCCTTTGATGGAAATTATATAGCCTAAATAAATCCATGTCCATGGTGTTCTATAGTAATGTTCTATTTCTAGAATGTTAAAGAAAGGGATGTCGAGCACATAGGTTGATGGCACTAGAATGAAACTTTCTTGATAAGAGATATTGTGATAAAGGAATTATATTACACATTGAGTGTCCATATGAGGTGACATATTGATACGTCATTAAATTATTTCTTTATGGTTGATTAACCTGTTTATAGATTCTATCCTTAGAATTTAGTCTGCTTCGTCTAATGCCATTGAGAAAGGGGCCTAGAGGGTCCCATACAAAGTGTATCTAGAATCTCATTTAAAAAATATATTATTATTTATTATTGAAAAAGTTGAATAACTATTATAACCGACCCTGGTTTAATAATTATTTATGTATTCAAGATTTCATTTATTCCTTCACTAGTTATTCAAGTGTGTATATTTTGAGGAGAATATTTAATAAATATTTATTTACTATTTAGTGAATATATTTTTTATTTTTTATTAATGAATAATGATGTGATATTTATTTAATAAATAAATAGGAATTATTCAAGGCCCAATAAATATTATAGAGGAACGGAAGACCAGGTTTAATGGTCCGATTAGAAATAATGAATAATGAATATTATTTTGATAAATATCATTAAATTATAATTTGCAAGTTAAGTGCATGTCACGAAATAATAATATTACTATTATTATTTGACAGGGGATATATCTAGGATTAAATAAATAATAAATGTTCTTGTGAAATTATTTTATTTTAACCATAACAATATAATATTGAGTTATGATATTTTTCTCATAATCCAATTCAATTGTGCACAACTGATTTAGAGAAAACCTATCAAACATAGAATGCTCTATTCTATAAGAATTCTCACAATAACGGAGAGTAGTCATCCTCCACTGAATCAAGGAGAATTCCTTGAAAGATATTCTTAATGTGATCAAAGGTGGACAATTTAAGTGCAATGATCATTCGTGCTAGCTACAACTGACTCCTTCTACGATGTCAATAGATTCACAAAAAATGTGTAGATCAATGCTAGAGGAAATATATGCCTGGTTTCTAGAATGAAATGACAGTGCACTGATGTTCTATCATCAAACAAATCAAACTAATAAATAATTATTTAGATGTAATTATTTATTTATTTAAATTAATTATAAATAATGTTTGTTGACATCCTCAATCTATGGTTCTGATGTGATTACCCTTGTCTAATCACATTGATCCATTATGTAGACTACAATGTTTACCACCATAGATCTCATACTGGTCATCAATCATGAAACAAATAAATGTTGCAAACCACCACTCCCACACTTCCGCTACACCCAAATCCTACAGTTGAGTCATTCAGCCGAGAGGAGAAAATCCATGTAAATTTTATGATTTTGTTAACCATTTATCCTCATTATTGGGATACTCTAACTGGAGATGTTTTCTCACAGAGCGTGGATTTTTCAATTCTTGTTTCCTTCTGAGTAACTCAAAAGAAGAGAAAGGGTCTATGGATTGGTGTCTCTTAAACCTGGAATGCTATGTATTTAAGAGTGGAGTTTTATTTTCAATCCTTTAAAAATAAAAAAATATTTTTCTCAAGTTTGTGTAAATATGTATGTATTAAATTGGATCTTGTGGAATCCAAAAATCTTATAAGAAATTGCTTCTTCAATTTGTGTACCTATCAAAATGGATACAAAGACCAAACAAGCTGGGTATGGGTATTTCTCTAGGGTGTTAGTTGAAGAGGATATGAATTTACTGCTTACTAAAAACAATTATTGGCCACTCGTTATGATGAATTAATTATTAGTACTTTTATAAGTATCTACCAAAATTGGGTTCGATTTTAAATAATTTTATTCATTCTAATTATAACATTAGGAGTGGAATTTATTTATATTATAGTTCATTATTTGGGAATGTTGTGGCTCACTAGAAGAAGAAAACTAAAATAAGACCTGATGCTAATATTTATGAAGAGTTTGGACATCCTCTGTAGAATATTGGCTATGCTGATGTCAATGTCAGTCAGGATCTCATAGTGATTTCACAAAGAGAGTATGCTAGAGTTAGAGCTGAAACCTCAATTACATAGTAGTATTCTAATGTGCTAGTTTTCTCAATAGATGATTCAGTTGCTACTAGCATGTCATCTGGACTTGTCTCCTCCATTCATAAATATGTACAAATATTGGATAGTGAGTAGGTTAGGATTGGGATGTCTCTAGCGGAAATAAATTCAGAATTATTTAATGGTGGATCTTCCATCATAAGAGAAGGCTTGTCTTTATCTCAGAATTGTGGACCTCCTATATAGATTAAATGAATCTCTCATGAGTCTTTACATAACAAGACTAGAAGGAAATCCTTAGAGGTGGATTACAGTCCTTGTAAGTTGTTAGAGTCTAGTATAAGTCCTAGCTCAGTAAAAATTCATTATGAGGGAAATAAAAGTGTTCAACTAACCTCTATTTTTTATTTTGGATAGGTAAAAGACTCTTTGTTGGCCCTAGCTTCAGGGAGTGCATTGGGATCTATTAGAAAATAAGTACTTAATGTACACCTTATGGATGTATATTTTAATGACTCATCCTTTACAGGTTCTCAATTTTTAAAAGAGAATAAAGATCACTGGAAACATAATAAGATTGATGGAAAATGGAATGATATGGATGAAGATGACCTATCTCTAAAGAGATCATTTAGAGACATTATTGCTAATGTTAAGGTGAAGGAGGTTGAATGTTTCTCATTGTCCATAATGAAGATATAAATACCATAGATTGATTTCTTTCATATTAAGCACACAATGAAAAATGATTCGACATCTCTTACAGATGGGTGGAATCCTCAGGATAACTTCTTCAGTTCATTAGCATATGAATCTAACTGGGATGAGAAATTTGGTGGTTGTAATAATTTGGAATATGATATTTGATGATTTCTCTATCTTTTTGTTGTTTGAATGAGGGAAGAGTTTTCAAATCTGACTCTTCCTCATATGCTTTGTGCTATTAATTTTTATTCTATTTTAATAAAGAGTATTTGACATCAACCTTCTAGGAAAAAACTATATATATTTTTAAATATAAAAAAATATTTTTAAATATAAAAAAATATTTATAAAAATATTTATTTATAAATATCCTTATTTATAATTGTATTTATAAATAAAAAATAAATAAATAATTAATTAGAAAATTATAGTAAATATATTTAAATAATATATATACAAAAAACATATAGATAGAAGAAAAACTCATGGGTTTTTATCGAAAGATGAAAGAAAAACATAACAAGGGAACATAAGAGGTAAAACAAAGAGGACTTCCCTCATTCAAAAATGTGGTTTAATAACTATTAAAAGTAGGATCATTTTCATAGTCAGAGTCAAATTCATTTGTATTTTCCCACTCCAAATATGAATTACCATGGTTGAGAATACTAAGGATCACCGCATTGAATCTTTCCATCTCCAAAGTGACCTTGATATTTGATTCCAAGGAAGGTGTTTTGGTATAAACATTCCTTAAAAAATTAGAATAGTCCTCTTGTGACATTATTTTTGGTGGGACCAGATTTAATCCTTAAATATTGATCATCTTTCCCCTTCAATTTATGAAAACACTCTTAAAAGAAAAATTGACACCACTACCTGGAGTCATGAGATGAGTGGGGTCCAATAAAACAATTCTCTTCTCATTATAACTTCTATCATCTATGATATTACCCCATTTACCGGAAAATCCTGAAAAACTAAAATTATTCTAAATATCGTGATAATTATTCATTTTCAATTGATAATTAGATTCCCTAGACCCATCCTTATATGGAACTTTTCATGATAAGTACACTGTCACTGGCTATATAATGCAACCTTGCCCTTCAGGTTGTGAAGGGGAGTCCTTTAGTACAACACACTGGACAAGAACATCATTTGCAGTCTCATGCAGTACCTCATCAGGTTGATGATTATCATCCCCTATATGCTTTCTATCATGTCCAGTTCATTGATTAAAAATAAAAATAGATTAACAATTATCATCACAATAATAGATTAATTTATTATATTTATTATTATTGAAATATATATTAATATATAAATATAAATAATTACATAAAATTATTTATAATTATATAAAAATATTATTAAATATATATATATAAATTTATAATTATAATTATATATATATATATATTTATAATTATATATATATTTATAATTATAAATAAATATACATAATTATAATTATAAAATTATAATAAATATATTTATTATAATGTTATTATATAAATAAATATAATTATATAAAAAATATATAATTATATTCAAATATTTTTTTATATATTTATTTAAAATTATATATACCAAGATGACATAGTAATGGATTTGGAAAACAAACCCATTACCCCAATTTTATTAATAAAAGGAAAACGTACAAGGAAGGAAGTTGTTCAAGAAAGGAATAAAATGCACACACACTACTACAAAACTGGGTTTTTCTATCTATAGGGATTTAAAAGCACTGTTAAAGACCTCCTTTTTCAGTGATAGAAAAAGTGATGTTAAAAGGGGGCTTTAACATCGCTTTTTATCATAGTTAAAGGGGGTATTTATGATCTCTAAAAAATTACAGTTAAATGGGTACCCTTATTAGTGCTTGTAAAAAAGTGTTGATAAATACCCCCATTATTAGTGATTTTTTAAAAAGAGATCATAAAGGGGGGCCTGGTAACAACCCGACCCCAGTGGCCTGGAGCCTATGCAGTATTTTATTCCATTTGCATGATGAAAATGAAATAAATATTGAAAGACCAATCAGTTTAGCAGTTTTGATAATCTATATTACGTAAATTATTCCCATAATACATTAGTAAAAGAAAAGAAATCATGATATATAATAAAATGAAATAAACTGAATCCTTGAACTCTCATTCAAATATTACATCTTTATAACCTAGGGAAAGGAAACATAATAAGGGTGATCTCAAATTATCAATAAGGGTAAGTAAATTAGATGGAATAATGAATTGATGAGAATAATGAACAAAGAAAGGTAAATAAATATTAGCACATGTCGTTCAAATATCTAAATTAGTAAAAATAAATATGTAAAGGTGAATAACTAAAACACATTCTATTTAATAAATAAACTAAGAATGAAATGAATCCATAGATATGTCGACTAAAAATCTCATGGATTAATAATAACTAAATATAAATGCTATAAAATCATTATTATTAGATTTCATGTTTTTGAGGTACATGTTACCGTTACCATCAGGACCTTTCACAAGAAATTTTACAATATGTTGGGTAAAAACTCATCTGATTTGGCCAATTGTTTTGTCACAAGAGAATATTGAAGCATCGAATATAACCAAGACCAACCCATGTCGTACCAATAAAAATAATTATTGATATATTTAATGAACAATGTGCCTTATAAAAAAGCATCCATATTGAAAATAAGATACATATTTATGAATAATTTTCTCATTAATCAAATAAATGTCAAAGTGAACACCGTATGTAAAACGATATACGATTTAGGTAATAATAATAATATCCATTATGTGAGAAAATGTATATTCAAGGTAATATAAATTTGAATATGAGTACCATAAGGATATTGTTTCATGATAAAGTTAACAATCTCAAAAGGAAGCGATATTTCAATCATAATAATTATGAACCTGTTTTAGCAAAATAATCTTAAAACATCACAAAGTGTCCCTTTCCACTTGAAAAATTTAAATAATAATTCCCATGAAGGAAATTTTTTTATACCGTGACTAAAAGTACATATTATATAATGTTTAAAGATGTAAATAAGATTCACAATAGAAAATAAGTTAGTGGTGTATATGGTGTATTCCTCATGGAATGAAATGTAAGTCATGAATTACATACCTTATCTTTTCTTTTTGTTGTATAGTCTTTTGCCTCATGTATAGTGGTTTAAAATATATTAATAACTAATATAATGAATATAATAATGTTTATAACACCATTAACTTTGTATAATATATAATTTCTCATTTTCTTTACAAACATCCACTTATTTCACTTTTTTGGGTGTTAATTACCTAGTTTTCTCGAGTATGTTTTAACATGATACTTGTTATTATCCTTAATTATATCATGATTTCATCATATCTAGAATGTAAACCATGACTTAATTATCACATATAATTAGTATATATGTTTTTGAAATAATCTATAATAATTAAATATAGGAAATAGAATGCACTGTTCAAGGAGATGGTAGGACGTATGTACCAATGAACAGTACTTTCATTTCATTGTCATATTTTAAAATAATGCAAAGTAAAAGATATATATAATCATTAATATTATAATTACAGTATAATATTTATTTCATATATGTCATATATTTTTATTAATATAATCCTTAATACATTCCATGTATAATGTGAATGAATAACATAACATTGAGGGGGCGGTAGTAGACACTTCCACAAGCGATGTTATCGTATTTAAACAAAATAAAAACTTTAGACGTATGTGTTATAAGATAATTACAAAAGAATAAAGATATTATAAATATAATATATTTCATATATATGCATAGTTTCCATCATAATGGCCTCCATTAGAGGTGGTAGTGTAAAAATGAAAACTCATCATTTCGTGAGGCAGCAGTTCACCATACATAGAAACAGTATGTTCGTTACCCATTAGATGGATTTGTGTGTAAGGTTAAGTTTAACAATTAGAATAACAACATACTAATATATTTAGGATAATTTTTTTGTTATAAAATCATATAATACATATATTTGAATGGGTGTAGAAGTAAAGTAATGAAAAGATATAGTTGGATAATGTTACCTTAAAAATCAAGTAACTCCTTTTGGTTTGTACCCAAAGGATTAATTAGGTGGATTCCTAACAAAAATGAGGATTATAGGTATATGTGAGGACTTTCTTGGAGATATTTGAGAAGATATTGGCTAATACAAAGTGTCTTGAAAGGTTTTAATATGAGGGAGAGGTGGTGGCCTTTTATAAGAGAGGAAAAGGACTCACATGGTATGTTTGAAAACCATTTAGGTGTACCCACGTTTTTAATAAAAAAAAGTCTTCAAAAAACAAAACAAATCAATAATTGAACGTTAATGGAAGAATTTGGTACATTCAATGGGCTTTGGATAAGTGGATATGTCATTTGTCCCCTTAAGTTAAAGGGTTATTCCTCTATTAAGCATAATTTTGCCTTAATAATTGAAATTAATTTTAAATACTTTCACTAGTATTTAAAAAAAACAATTTTGAACTTATTTATAAAAATTTACTACAATTATTAAAAATATGGAATCCATTTGTTCAAATTATAATCACATAATTGGAAAAAAATAATTGAAATTTAATACTGTAGATGGGAGGATAATGTGGGGTTTAAAACCCAAAGTTTACTATGTTTTTTGTAGTGAATTTAAAAAAAAAATTGATTCAAATGACATAATGTTTTATAATTTACAAAAATATTATTCAATTAAACATTAAACCCAATTTTGAACATTATTTATCCTTATAAATAAATTAGATGAAAAAATAGTTTTGAACTAAAATTTAATATTTTTTCACTTTTCATTAGAAAATGAATCTTCAAAGAAAAATACCAAAAAATTACCCTACCCTAAGTTTTAATTTTTGATTTAAAATATGATGTTTATTTTTACATATTAAATCAATTATAGTGTCGAAATTAATATTTATGATGGGTTCTCCATTAAAAGGTGCTAAAATTACCTTTTAAAAAATATGTGTTTTTTGTGTAAAATAGGGTTTATTCTTATCTAATACCTATAAAATATATTGGATGAATATAAAAAATATTCTAATGAGAATATAATATAAATATTACATTAATATCATTCAATGATTATTATTACTTTAATCTATTAGAGTAAAACAACTTGTTCGGGCATAAAAATAGTTTTTTATAAAAATATTCACTATATATTTAATTGATTCATATATTCATTTATAATTGATTGGTAACCAATTAATTCATTTTTAATTTTTGTATACCATAATTTTCATAATTATTGATTACTATTCATAACTACTAATTTATAATCTATCTTATATCTTATTGTAATAATATTTCAATAATATATTATTGTTCGGTGAAACTCGATCTTTTGTTTAGTGCAGGCTTTCGAAAAGAGCCTCTCATGCATGTAAAAAAGCTAACTTGATGTTGTGTGAATCGTGAAATATAGAATATATAAAATATATTTAAAATAGTTAATATATTTTAAAGTATCAGAGTATTATATCACCTTACATGCTTGGTGTTTCACGTCATTCACACGATCGAATATAAGGTTCCTACTTTATATTTTCTTGTCATCACAGGGCCTTTATGAGCATTAATAAAATATACTTGATAAAGGTTATATTAAAAAAATTATATTTCATTAAAAATAATATATAAATATATAAATATATTTATATGGATATAAATATAATATATAATTTTTAAATATGTTTTAGATAAGGGTATATAGGCATCTACACTTAATGTATAAAATATCTAGTGAAAATAGATTATAAATTAATTAAAAAATATTATTAATCAATAATTTTATAATTATTATGATGTAAAATTTATTTAATAACAAGTTAGAGATTAAAAAATGAAAAAATTAAGAAAATATCTAAAATAATTTCAAAACGTATGTCGAAATTCAAATGACCATAAATTTTGATCTGGGTGTACATTTGGGCTCTACCACATATGAAATAAAAAAATGAGATTATATATATATATACTCATAACTGGGGAAACCCCGATCACACTTTTCGAGGCCAAAAAAGCTTATAAGTTCTTTAAAACTGAGTTTTTAGTCAGGGTACCCCAAGTTTTTAACATTCGATGGATTTTCTACCCCATTTAAGGGGGTCTTGTTATATTTTTTTAGTAGAGACTAAATTTATTCTTAGGTATTGTATTCATATTGATATTATGATTTTGAAGTTTTATCATTTTTTGTTTTGTACAATTATTTATAATTAAATATACAAAAAATATACATATTTTTTATATATTCACACAAAAAAATTAATTTTATAAATAAATATGTAAACATATTTACATAGTAAGTATATTAATCAATAAATAAAGCTTATAAAAATAAAAACATATATCTATTTTATTTAAAATAAAAATTTATGAATTTTATTATACCTATACAATTACTGTATATATAATGTGTGTGTTTATATATTTGTATCGATTTATTGACAAAGAGATATATATTCTAATATATGTATATAAATATTAATATATAATATGTAAAATAAATATAAATATGTATATTTATATTTATATATTCACACACACACAAATATAAATGTATGTATGTATTTATAAACAAAAAAACATATTTGATATATGTATTTAAAAATATATATAAAAATATATATATATATATATATTTAAATAAATATATATATATGGATACAAAATGTAACGATATATATATAAATATATAGATATATCATAAAATGGAAAACAATTCAATATAGGGTAGGGGAAAAGGAGAGGGCACAAGAGCTGGAGGTCTTCAGTTTGAAACTCAATGGAGGCAGGGGCATGTGCGGGAGAGTGGAATTATCTATATCACTGATAATGGTGGAGTGCCTAAAAGTGCTGATAAAGGGGGTGGGGAGTACTGATAAAATGTTTGACTCTTTCAAAAAACAAAATTACCCCCCATTATCAGCAGGGCCTTTAGTATTAGTTGTTTTAGATCTATTAAAGGCTACCTTTAACAGTACTAAAAAAGTGCTGACAAAATACCCCTTTGTCAGTGATAAGAAAAAGTGTTGATAAAGGACCCCTTTATTAGTGCTTTTTTAACACTGTTACAGATCTCTTTATCAGTGGTTTTTATGAGCACTATTAAAGCCAACCCTTTAACATCATTCACATTATCACCACTTCTATAGCACTGATAATGACCCTTTACTAGTACTATTAAAGGCCAAATTTGTTCTAGTGACATCAAAAGTAAAGAAGCCTAATATAGTAATTCAATACCTACAAATGACTCTAGATCCCAAATCCCTAGGATATCTTCCTTTCCCCTTTATATGTCAATATTTAAACCATTCCTTGACCCTTTGTGGGGCCTCATATTCTTCAACTGATGATGATTTAGAGAAGTCCTCAGTATTGAAGCAAATCCTGAATTTCCATGATAGATCCCGAAAGTCCATATCTTGATTGGATCAGAATCCATCTTCAAAATTTATTGATAAATTATTGAAAACTATTAAATAGTCAATGAAATCAAATAAATGTTGCTCCATAATAGAAAAAATGACTTCAAGTTGTGAAAACAATCAATCGACGACTTCTTTACTAAGGCCTTTAGTTTTCCATTCACATTTCTTATCCTATGGAGGTATGATACGGTAGTTTTTTTTCCTATGAAATATCACATTACCCATATTAGGCCTTTACAAAGGATACATATTAATTTTTTATTAGGTTACCAAAATGTGGTGGATAAGACCACTTCACATTCTCAAAACCCTTACCACTCATGCTTGAGGGTTTAGTAATTGGATTCTCATCCTTTGGTTGGTATTGGATCAAGTAAGAGTATCCCTTCATAGATTGGAGGGTAGAGGCCTCCATTAAAGATGCACCCACAACTACACCTTCTTTCCCCCCATTTTTTTCACCCGTATTCACAATATCATTAGCCAGAAATGATTCTGATAACACCTAAAAAGAAGTGGACTTTCTCCCACCTCCCTTTTTATGTTTTTTATATATATAGAATATATCACTCCATAATATCCCTTTATCCCCTAACTACCACCCTCAATGAAGTTGGCATATTCTATATAATCATCTACATATATATCATCGTAAGAAGACTACCCACATTTTGAGACAAACACATGTGGATCCACATTGGAAGGCTAAAAAACCTACAGGTTCTATTCATCACCACCAACAAAAAGAATCATTCCTTTATTTCATGGGGTTTTTCCCCTAGCATTGGAAATTTTCTTGAATAGTAAGTATACTTTTGGTTGTAACTTGTTCCTCACAAAATTCCTCACTTCATCATCAAGAATTCCTACCCATGATCCAGCATGGGCCTGCTGAAGAGGAATTTTTCCAAAACTCAACATTCCATGACGTGAAGAAGGAAACAATCCCACACCATAGTCATCAGAGTGAGAATCACCCCCTACACTAGAGATAACCTAACATTGTACATAGAAGTACTTTTATTGACACCTTGTATAAGACTATAGTCAGCATGGAGTTCCACAAGATCAGAAAAACCACCAGCTACAATTGTATCAAAGGTAGGATATATCCCAACTCTATAAGACCAAGGATCTTTACCAGTTCTAGAAATAGAACTCCTAGAATCTAAGGCTCCCAAGTATAATTTCACATCCTATAAATAATTTCCCACTCTCTGGAGTGGTTTTATGAATTTACATTAGTAAATCAAGTGACCTATCTTCTTATAATTTGTGAACTTCATATTCCTATTATAATTTCCAACAATATGCCTAATGTTTTCAAACATAGAGAAACATTATGAAAGAATCTATAAAGAAATTGAGATTTCAATTATAAACTCACCAGCCACCAAAATAACCATTTTAGTAATGGGAGTATGAATATCAACATCTATGAGTTCCTTGAAAAAGTGAACAAACCATTCATTCCCAGTATATTTGTCAAACTTGATGAGGATTCCCACAACCAAGGCAATGCCCCAAAGGATTTTTGAGTGTCTTAAAAACCAGGTCAGAACCTTTATCTAGAATAATAAATGAGAAATTATGTTCTTTATCTTTGAGGGGTTGAAGAATGGATCCCAATCCTAGATCCAAATAGTATCAGTCTTGAGAGGCACAATTCTGCATCCCCATGCCATAGATTTTTGATTTTCTGAAGGGAAAATGATACGAAATAATCCCTTACCTATAGAGGTCAGGATCCAATATTCGAAACCCCAAATTTGTGAGATATGATTATGAATCCCTTATATCATCCATGGTATTTTGGGAAGAAACAAAATAACCTGAGTGATGATAAAGTGTTGAAAATCCATTATTCGATCATGAAAAATCACATGGTTACCATCAATGAAGGCGAGGGTTCCATTTTTGCTAACTTTTCTTGAATAATTCTTAACATAAGAGAAGAATCATTCCTTCTCAGATTTCCCAGTCATGGTTTGGAATTCCTCTCTTAGGTGAGTGACTTTCCGATTAGGGTTCACCAAACTTTGATCCTCCCTATTGAATTAAATTTCATCTTCTTTATGATTCAAATTACAGGGAAACACATCCCTCGAATCCTATAGAATTCCTCAGTGAAGACCATCATGATTCAGATCAAGACTCCATGAGGAGATAGAAAGATAAGCTTCCAAATTATTCTCTTCTCCAATAATAAAATTATATATAGGTATATTTATTTAAAATTACATGAATTTAAATTATATATATATATATATATTATTAAATATTTATCAGTGTTTTTCTAGCATGGTTAAAGAGTGATTTTATCAATGTTTTTTATTTTATCACAGATAAAATCCCTATTTATAACTAATCTTTTTGAAGTGATGATAAAAAAATTATGCCACTTTATAAATTTGACCCTAACCAACCCTGGTTGAGTTGTTCCTTCAAGATATTATGGAAGTAAAACCTCGCCACTTCTATCTCTCTACCGCTCTACCTCCCTATCGCCGTGATCCATCACCTATATCCCTCCTTAATTCTCCCTCCATACCTCACTTATCTATCTCCCTTATGTGTTTCATCTATCCCTCCATCCGTCTATCACCACCGCTCTCCCTCCCTACCACCATCTCCACTGCTTTCCCACCTTGCTACCATGCACGCTACCACTCTCTCTCACCACCGCTCGCTCTCCCTCACTCTCTTTCACTCTCTATCATACAAATTGACATTTTATATTAATAGTGTTAACATTTTTAGTTTTTATTAGGGTTTTTTTAAATTTTTTCCAATGGATTTTATCACCATTTACCTCCCCTCGTGCATTTGGAAGAAGTGTGAAAATTTGGGTGATTGACACTTTTCATATGTTACATTTCACCATCGACAATTATTGGTCACCCAAAATTTCCCCCTCTTTCTACATCATTTTTGGGAACATCTACCATGAACTATGTTTTAAATATATATATATATATATATATATATATATATATATATTTAATTTTTTATTAATGAATTTTGGTGCATCATCACATTTTTGATTATATACTCCTCGAATTAGCCCAGTGGGGGTGAACCAATAAAAAATCATTTTATTATGTTTGCCTCCTTGTTTATATTCTACCGGACATAATTAGTTTTGAGGGTTAAGAATCATTGAATAATCTGATAAAATGGATAAATAATAGAGATGATTAAAGATAAAATCATCATCATCTAAAAAATTACTGAAGGGTACCAATAATGAATTTATGATCATCTTTGGCAGTGAGAGTTTACAAAAAAAGTATTTAATTTTGAAAAGTTTCATAATTTAATTCGTCCCCACATATGGTATCTTTTATTTAAATACCTTATGGATCCTAATAATAATAATATTAATTAGTATAAGAGTTTTTATATTTTAGAAAATAATTTTAATTTATTTTTTATATAAATTAGAATAAAATTAATATTATAGATATGTATGTGTTTAGTTCACTTATTACAGACATAGAAATCCATGTCATTTGGTTCTCAAGATTGTCACACACACATATGTGAAAAAAATTTATGTGTAATACAACTAATATCATATAAATTGTTATATAATTAGTAATTATTAGTATTTTTTACATCATTAATTAATATAACTTTTTATAGATATTAGTAATTAATTTAAATTTATATTATATAGAAATTACAAAAAAAATTAATATTACCTTCATTGTATATAATTAAATATATTAATGTTTGTATTTAATTCATTTATCACACACACACACACACAAGTATCTATATGTTAATAAAGATTATCATATAAAGAAATAAGTAATTGAAAAAGTTAAACATTAAATATTTAAATGAGTTTATAGAATGAACTTATATTGAGAATTTTGGTAATATAAGTTTTAAAAATAATATATATTATTATAATATTTAAATTATTAATTAATAATTATTATGTAATGTATATTTTAAAACATTTTATGTATACATATTATTATTTATAAAGATAAATATAGATTAATGAAATTAATGATATACTTTAAAAAAAAATATTAATTTATATTAAAAACATTGTTTAGTTATAATTATTAATTAATAATATTTTTAAAAAAAACACATAATTCAATTTATACATATATAATTATAAATAATAATATATATTATAAATTCTAAATCTAAATAAATATAATTTTTAAAATGATTCCTTTTAATTTTACAGTTTTCTAATTTATAATATATTTTTAAAAAAAATTTATACATTTATATTTTTCTTTTAAATAAATATTTGTATTATGTAAATGATTTTAAAGAATAAGTGAAATCACTTTTGTTTATTAAATTTTTAAAATTTTAAAATTTTTATTAATATATTCATCTTTGTTTAATGTTTACCAAATTTTGATATATTGAAAATTTTATGATATTTTAAAATCAAAGTATGTGATCACTTATGATCCTTTACTACCTCTAGAACATTATTTTTTAAGACCCTATGTTGATCACCTCTATGTTTGGTTCTGATAGGGGAGCAGTCTCTCAGACCTGAATTAGTGTAAGAGAAGGTATATTAGGTTTATATAATATAGAAAATATTAATATTAACCGATGTTAGTAAAACCAAAGCCATGAATAAACCAATTTATGACTTTAAAATCACAACCATTAGTAATCTTACCTTACACTTTTATTTTAATTATAAGATGAACTTTTTCTTTTAAATAGTTTTATCTCTTTATTTATTTTGTTAAATATTAATATTACCAAATCAAATAAGATTAATATGAACAAAAAATGGATGGATGCAAATTGTATAAAAAATAGTACGAGAATGAGGTGAAAGAGTTTATCATGATTGAAAAAGATCATGCATATAAACCTTCTCAAATCCTTTGTTTGTGTTTACACAGTTGTTATTCATGACTAATTAGTCTACAGGAGTCGGAAGAACACTTGATCAATCACAGAATAGATAAATGTTTTAAATGTTGGACTAAATGTAGGGAAAAACTACTGTATCTAGTAATTGGGATAAGATTTAATTTTATGGATGAACTTATATGATTACAGGTGTGGAAAATGATGAAGACTGTGTCAATGATGTGATTATAGGTGTGACCGATGATGAATATAATATTGAGGAAATGACATTGATAGTTGAAGATGATCTTTGTGATTGTTAAAAATTGTTTGAGTAGTTAAATTTTTGTGAAAAGAATCCATTGTACGTAGGTTGTACTGTATATAAAACATTGTCAGCCATGCTGAAGCTGTATAATTTAATATTTAGAAATGGATGAACCGACATTGGTTTTACTAAACTACATTATCTATTGAATGATATGATCCCAAAAGATAATGATCTTACTTGGAGAACATATGATACTAAAAGAATGATATGTTCAATTGGTATTATCTATAAAAGAATACATGTATTACTAAAAGTATTTTTTCCTTTTCATAAGGACTAAAAATTAATTAAAATTTTCCCAAAGTTTGGTGATTATTGGTACAAGAATGATGAATCGGGTCCTACAAAAGTTTCATGGTACTTACCAATAATTTCAAGGTTTCGGAACCTATATTGAAGTGAGGATACTTCAATATAATTGAATTGGAATATAGATACAAGAAATAAATATGGGAAACATTTTCACCTGGAAGACTCACCTCAGTGGAAGAGAATTGATCACAAGTATCTTGAATTTGAAAACAAGCCAGGAAACATTAATCTTGTGCTATCCACAGATGGTGTGAATTATTTTGTATTTCAATGAAATACTCAAAATACATGTTCTAATATGTTTCTAAATTATAACTTTCTACCATGGTTAAGCAAGAATGGAAAATACATTATTTTATCTCTACTTATATTAAGACCAAAATAACTATGTAATGATATTGATGTTTACATGGATCTATTGATCGATGATTTGAAAATATTATGGGATTTAGATGTTATGATGTATGATTCATGCATGAATGGTAGTTTTAAACTATGATCCATGTTGTATAGGATGATAAATTACTTTCTTACTTGTGTAAATTTTTCAGGATATAGCAATAAAAGAACTCTTGGGTGACCCATCTTTGGAAAATATACATAGTCAATTATGTTGAATCATTCATTGAAGACTATGTTTCTATGAAATCCGAGATTTGATCCCCCCAACAACATTACTTCAAGTATTTTATGTTCTAAATCTTGTAAACCAAAATGTGGTCAATGGTTTTGTTGTCGACCAAAACCAATAAAGGGTCATATATCAATTCAACTAAGGATGACCGTTTCCTTGGGACATCGTAATCATTTTGCAGTCATACCAATGTAGATGGAGTATTGTATGTCAAAGGATACCACAATGAAGGGATCTGGTTACTCGATAGATGGGTTAAATCCCATCAAACATTTAAAAAAATAGAGTTCAATAATCATGCTATATTTTTTGTAATATACATTGGGTTACCTCATATTATTATATGTTCATGGTCGTATTAACATAATATAAATTAAATTTTCAATAAATTATTAAAATAATGACTTCTAAAAATATTTATCATCCCAATCATGAGAAAGAAATTTTTTCTCCAAATGTTGGTGCTCGCAATACAGAGTAACAATAACTTTCTACACATACAGATGCTAGCAATCTTGAGGAACAACATATTGACAATGTTGAATCTAAGGAAATGGAAGAAGGTGAATAACCAGTGTCCCAAAAAAGGTTCATTGTATCATGATGTTGTTAGAAAAAACTATTAAGGTGAGAAACAAAGGAATCAAATTTGATGTCGGATGTAATGCACCCGGAGAGCCAATTAACACCAATAAATCCACGTTTAGTAGTTACATTGGGCTCACTACTCACATGTGCATACCGATTGATGTAGTTTTGGTGGAACAATGTTGTGACCATAATTAATTTGTTTAATTGGGAAGAGATTAGGGTAACATTATGATATAATTTCTTTATTTTACTAAGAATAATAATAACAAAACATTTACTTACTCTTAATTATCCCTTTTAGATTTTATTTATAGTTGATGGAACCTAAATTAAATTTGTATTAATGATCACTCAAAAGGATCACATATGATTTCATAAAATTCTTACAAATTTTCAAATCAAATTTGTTTAAGGGAAAATAATCCCACACCCACCACAAATGTATGAACACCTGATAAACCAACAAGCATATGATGCATTTATTGGTTATTGTGAGGAGGCGTCTTTCCAAGTACATTGTGATTGGTAATACATTTCTTTAAAACTCATATATTAATCACTTTGATTAAGAAATTTTCATTTATGAAAAAACAATTGATTCCTAAAAATAAGAAATATGTAGTAAAACCAAATTACCCCTACCATAAATCAAGGATGTGGTATAATTTACTTGAAAAAAAGAAAAATATTTTAAATATACTGTTATAATTTTATGTTATATAAAATAACAACATAATTATGTTCTATTTTTTATATAAAGATCGATGAATATAAATCCAAAGACACTTACATCCCACATCATGTGTCATTAAAGGAGACACTTGTAAATAAATAAGGGATACTAATAGATGAAAATAATGAAAAAGTGTGGGAAACATGAGTAATTATGACATGATAAAAATTTGTTTTTCATTTAATATTTATTACACAATAATTAATTCTTTTACTATATTTTTTATCTGAATTATCATAAGAATCATCTTTAGCTGTACCCAATGAATGAATTCTATTATTGGCCTTGAAGTGTCCTGAACAGTATGGTTGTGTAAGAGGTGTGGTTTTTTATCATGTCACCCAAAACATATTTTGAGAAAAAAAATAATTAGGGTATAATGCTAAAGGAATAACTAAAACAGGGAGGCCTTTTACGGAATGTCAGGACCTGACCCAAGTCAGGGCTCAAGCAACAACATCCCCAATTCTTCCACTATAGGCTAGGGGCTGGTGACCAACATAAAAGGAATAACTAAAACAGGGAGGCCTTTTACGATGTATCTGTACACCAATACACATCCATCTCGATGCTAATGTGTATTTTGAGTGAAACTAAAAGATACAAAATCCTTGGGAAATAACAATGCATGTAAAACCTTTAGATACTAGAAGTGTATGGTAGTGTAAAATGAAAAGTAAAGGGGAAAAATAAACATTATATTGGAAATATGTCCCAACATGACAATAATGGAAAGTAGAACACTAAGAGAGGAAATCTCTTGATCTCCAAGTTGTGGCCACCATATGTGGTCTAAAGTACCAAGTATCCCTAAGTTCATTGAAAGTCACAACCGACTTTTTTGTCATCTGCATAAGACACAAAAGTTTCTAAAAAATCCCATGGGGCGGTGAGTATATAAATACCCAGTAGGATGCCCAAAAAGATGAAGGGGGAGGGAGGTAGGATATACAATAGTAATAGAAATATTGTTTATAAAAAATAGGAAGAAGGATATAGTGAAAGAGAACAGTCAATCCCAAACCAAGGGTGGAAGTAACGTCATTCAAACACAAGGTTCTCAAATTGGTGTGCCTATAAATTACACATCGAAAATTTTCCACCTATAATAGGAGGGTAAAAACATCCAACTATGTGAATATAAACACAAGAATCATGTGGCATACCCCATGAATATTTTTATCTTTTTTAAAGAGAGTAATCAAATAAAAAAGTATGGATATAGAAGGTATACATATATTCACAGTCAAAGAATCACAAACTAGAGTGTAATGGGAACTACATTTCACAGATCAATCTAAGAAGATGAGTCTATAATAATTCCAAATTCCATCAATGATTCCTAACATCTTGCATGTTTTTCCAGAAGAAACTATGTGAAGTCCCACTCGTGCTCATTAGGCCATACCGTTGAGGGGACAAAATCTCTAAGTAGAGGACCCAAACCCTAGATCTTCTGGGGGTTACACTATATAAATATCCCAAGAGGACCCATGCCCAATGTTGATGGGGGGTTCCACTCTAATGTCATAAGGACCCATGTCCAATCTTATAGGGGGCTCCACTTGGTAGGTAGAGCACCGACGAACAATATGATGGGGGGTTCCACTCTATATGATAAGGATCCATGCCCTAATGTGATAGGGGGTGACACTATGGTCATCGTGGACCCACAACCTATTCGATTTTTTAGTTAGTAGTTGTAGAGGACCGACTTCAATGCTGAGGGGGAGTTCCACTCTATAGGCAAAGAATCTATGCCTTGGTGTGATTGGGGGGGAGGGGTTCCACTCTAGTCATAGAGGACCCATTCCCTATCCTATATGGGGTTCCACTAAGTATGTAGTTGTAGAAGACCTGTGACCAGGTTAATGGGGGGGGGGGGGGTTCACTCTATTGGTCAAGGACACACACCATGATGTGATAGGGGGTTACACTATTTTCATAAAGGGATAACACCCTATCCGATAGGAGGTTCCAATTAATAATTAACTTTAGATGACCCGAACATAAGAAGATAGGGGGAACTCTGTAGGAAGCCTCTGGTTATCATGTCTGAGAACTACCACTGTCAAGAATCAACTAGGTAGGAACCATGCATGGAATATTCCACATCATATCCAAAAAACCAAAATCAAGGTAACCATCAAGTTATACACAAAACAAAACTCAAGATAGGCTAATCATGGTCCAAAATTCGAGTTCAATTGAAAGAGATATGAATGGTAGAAGTTTCCTCAAAAGTATCCAAGGGGTGCACGACATGTGAGGGGAACAACACAACTTGTGGTCCCATTCCGTCACCTATCCATGTCCCTAGAATTACAGGGTTCATCAATCATGTAATAATATATTGTGTGTAGGGGATTTACGCAGCATTACCATGGAACTCGGGGTCCCTACCGTGTGCTTGAATGTGTATCAACCCCGTGTCCATAAAATTTACACATTGTTCACATACTTTAGTACAAAACCATGTTCCTAGATGTATACTCCAACACAGATTCATGCCCATGTGTTCTACCATTTGGCTCGTCCAGTCAGGGTTGTGGTACATGGCATGTAGGATGTATTCACGTCATGCCATCTTTATGAATTCCCAAAACCCTATCCACCACAAACAAGGGGATACATGCTGTGTGTCCATCATAGTATACATTGTGTATTTGGTATTTTTCAAGAAATCTAGATCTATGACCCACAATTCAAATATGGACATTCCACTTCTATTCCAACCCTATCTGCACATGAGATTAGTGGATCTAGCATTGGTCAGAATATTTCAGCCATCCAATGGCTAAAAACCCAATTCTCGAAGCCCCGTACATGTAAACTCACACCACACACACTCTAGATTCTTATCTAAATGATGATTTGATCTATTATTATCAAAAAAAATCTTCTGTATCCTTCAAAAATCACAAATCTATCCTAGTTTCATAGATCTATGCCTTGTTCTTCGATTCATCGTGATTCTATGGGTCTGATCGGTCTCAGTACTACTCGAAAACGTCGAAATGAGACCGTAGGGTCCTACAGGTGAATAATGTGATGAAAATGGGGTCGAAAATCCCATGAATATATGTTTAACTATAATTGGACCAACATTCTTGTCAAATTATTAATAATAGGTAAAAACATGTTAGAAAAACATGAAAACCAATTTAATCGGAAAATAGGATTATGCCAAAGATCTGTAATTGTTTCAGATCAATAGAAGGGATTGATATTCTAAAATAGTTATACCAAAAAGGGCGTAAACCAAAAATTGAATAATCCTTAGTAGATATTTGATCATTCTTCATCGAAGAACACACTCTTTAATGATCAAAGTAATTCATTGTGTTCCTTGTGTCCTGATCTACTCCAATATAGAGTTTCATCATCGTCCAATGTGATTATCCCACGGAAGAAAGAAAGAGAAGATCTCAATGATCCTTGTATTATGAGGCTATCTATGAAAAATTATCCATGGAATTATACTTATATATATTTTTCTTAGGTTAAATAAATAAATCAATTAAATAAATTAATTCATTTATCCATTTAATGTACAACCAATGTGTGATATGTATGAAATCCCCATTCCAACCTATTTTAGGTTGCGCCTAGGGTAAAAAACACATTCTAGACTCAATCATCGTCTCAAAGTTTTTATTCAAGTTTCTGTTTAAGAGTTATCAAAATATATTTAAGAAACACTATGTGAATAATATAAAATATATTTAATATTTTTATGAAATTAATTCTGGACACACTAGTCCTTGGAATCACATTCCCTATCAATTTATAGATCTATAAATATATATAGTAATATTTAAAAGTATGAAAAGTAAAAAAAGTGGTCTCTACATCATTACCACCATCAATATTTTCATCTCTGAAAAGAAAAACTAAACATAAAACTCAGGATACTATGACCACATCTTTCTCTCTTACTCCCAGGAACTGTCTTGTACATTTTTTGTGCTACCACAACACACAGACCAGGAATATGGTCCATCGACATAGGCTGTACTTTTACTGATCTTCAATCGCCACTCTGTGATTGAAAAAAGTGGCTCCATCCTCAATATCCATCTCACCACATTCGATGATTTGAATAGGGTCATGCATGTATCCCCTCACTTGTGAAACATGAAATACATCGTGCACCCACTCTAGCTATGGGTTTAGGGAATGGTGGTAAGAAACCTCACCAACCCTCTTCATGATCTTGAACAACCAGATAAACCTTAAGGATAACATTCCTCCCCAGATGAACCTTCACATTCATTATCATGGGAAGAATCTCAGGAAAATGTGGTCTCTGTTCTTGAACTCCAAGGGCATATGATAGTGATTTGTATAATACTTTTTCCTACTCTGAGCTATCATCATCCATTCTCGGATAACCAAAACCTTCTCCATTGTTTTCTGCACCAGCTATGGGTCCATAAGATAGGTTTCATTGATCTATTTCCAGCACATGGTTGGCCTATATAGTCTCCCATGCAGGGCCTTAATAGGTTCGATACCAATGGTAAATTTGCAGTTATTGTTATATGAAAACTATAATAAGGGAAAGTGATCCTCCTAGAACCAACTAATGTCTAACATGATAACTCAAGAAATCCTCCAACACTCGGATAGTGTGCTCAGTCTACCGATTTTTATGGTGGAGAAAGTCTGCACTCATTCTCATTTGGGTCTCGAATGCTTCTGGTAGGCCTCTCTTCAATCATGACATAAACAACACATCAAGATCAGAGACAACTTTAAAGGGTATCCCATGAAATAAAATTCTATCCTATATTTAAAACTACACTGAACTATACTCCCTAATAGTGAAGAAATTTTCCCAGTTCTTGAGTGATTCAACTATCAGCAGGATAACATCATGGACCTCAACAATTTCTGGAAACCCTATCACAAACAGTATGGATATGTCATCCAAATTCCACTTCTAGATCTCAAGGGGCTACAAAAAACTATCCAAAACATGGTGCCTAGACTTCAACTATAGACAAGTGATGCATTGAGATACAAAATTGGAAACACTATATTTCATGCCAGACCACAATAACTACTAATGAAGGTCATTATACATCTTCACCACACCAGGATGTATAGTTGGAGGATAATTGTGGAACTCCCACATCACTTCATCTAACAACATTACTAGAACAACCATAGATCCCTGAAAAAGGATAAAGTTATTCCCTCATTGAGAATATCTATATAGTGAATCCCCTATGGATATCTAGTCACTTAAGACCTCACAGTCGATGTTTCACAACTGGAACTCTCTCACAAGATTTAGAAGCGAAGGAGTCAACACCATCGACTACAGAAGAGTTGTACCCTCCTGCTCCACCAGGGTCAACTGTAGGGAGGCCAACTACTCTGAATCCACTTACATAAAGGTAGCGTGGTAATTACATATAATGTAATATTTTAATTTATTTCCGTCACCTAGAGTATAGACTATCTCTAAGACATTGTCCTACTGGAACCCTGCATGTGTCGTTGTCTTAGGTTCAAGTCTCTCTATGTTTAGATATAGCTAATCATCTAATGGTCTGAGTAAATCACATAGTTCCCTCTCAAAAGGTTGTGACTCTACATCCTCAGGGTGATGACCACCACCTCTAGCTCTAATTCTTGAGTTATGTAGTTATTCTCATGGGGTCTCAACTGCCTCATCCAATATGGGATAACCTCTTACCACTTCATCAACATACAACTAAGACCATCTCCCAAGGCATCACAATACACATTGTAATCCATGCCCTCCTCTCGTAGTCTCGACACATGATTACTCATCAGCCTCAGCCTCAACTCCTTATAGGCCCTCTGAAATAGCTCATACTAGGTACACGACCATCCTTTCTACATCAAGGCCTTCAAAGGGGATATGATCATGGGGAAGTCCTCCACAAACCTCTTGTTGTACCCCTCCAAACCAAGAAATCTACATACATTTGACACGCTTTTGGGTGACTCCCATGAAAGAACAATGGTTATCGTCCCGGGGACCAAAGGTAAACCATGCTCAGAGATGACATGCCCCAAAAATTGAACCTAAAGAATAAAAATCTATAACCTATAGTTCTTTCCATAAATCTAGGTCTCTAGGAAGAAAATAAAACCAACCTCAAGTTCTCTAAATGTCTCATCTTCCAATGAAGAGTAGATGAGTATGTGGTTGATGAACACAACAAAAAACTAGTCCATGTAAGACTAGAATACCTTGTTTGTCAAATCCATATACATAGTGGGGGAATTTTTCTCAGCAAAGGGAATTGTTAGGAGCTCATAGTGTCAATAGTCATATTAGAATTCCATCATTTGAATATCAGCCTCGAAAACCCTAAATTGGTTGTATCCAGACTAATGACCTATCATTGAGAACCATATCAGACCATGAAATTGGTAAATTAGTTCACAAATCCTTGGAAATAGGTACTTAATATTTATCATGTTCTAGTTTATATGGTGACAATCTAAGAAAATCCTCAATCTCTTATTTAAATTTTTTACAAACAAAACTAGATCTTCTTTTGGGGACAAAATGGTTATGATGAAACCATTATCTAAAGTCTCCTACAGACAAAAAAATTTCTCTTTAATCTTTACAGTTTCCATTTGATATGAGATAGAAGATATTGGAGAATTCCAGAGAAGGAAGTCGATGAAAAACTAAATCTCCCTCATTGGAGGTAGTCCCGGAATGTCCTCATGGAAGACATCTATTTAATCCCCCACAACTGAAGTAATCCAAATTCGTGGATAGCCTTCTAAACCAAAGTATATAATCACTAAATAATGGGTGATGGGATATAGCTTTCTACTCAGATAAATCACTTATCAATCCATGAGATCTCTATTTACCATAATGGTGAATCTAATCCCATAAATGCGAAGGTATCCGACTCATCTATGTTGAAATTCAATTTGGGATCATATCATGGAAAACCAATCCATACCCAAGATGATGTAATAAGGTTCCATCATGATGACCAGAAGTTCCCATGTGAATATCTCTCCACCATGTGATAGCTTGTACAACTGGAAGATAAAATATACAGAATAAGGGTTCCCTGTAGGAACATAAAGACGAAGATACTAGGATAAAACCTCAACTGGGATATGTATCCCTATCACTAGAAGTATATAGATAATGGGATGAATTGAACTTTTTTATACTAATACTAAGGAAATAGTATAAAACATACATGTTGTACCTCACATCACCTTGTGCACTATGGGGTCATAAGCGTCCAAATCCTGTATCTATCAACAACCCACACCACTAGCTCCCATAGCCTGAAATGGGTTTACTGGGGTTTGTGGTGGAAGGATATCAAAGAGTCTTCCACCACCCATAGATCCTCATGCTCTTATTCTTGCTCTACATCCATGTGGACCACCCTTCCCTCGCATGGGAGATCCCTGATCATGGTGATGCCTCTCTATGGCGGCCTGTCAGCTATCTGACTACGCAACTAAAAATGTCTTTTCAGGTAGTCTCATTATATGTCACCTCACCCATAACAAGAATAGCACAAAACATATTTAGGATTCCTTGGTTCTCTATATTTCCCCTACCCACATGCCTGAGTCTAATTAAGGGGAGGTATCCTATGTTTATTTCCTATTGTCTAACATCTGTTGGCTACTGCATATGACCCAACCCTATGATAACCATTACCAAAATACTTATATCTATCATACCTATGATAGAAATATCTCTATAAAAAGTTCTATTTGCAGTACCCTGACATAGGAGGGGATGCACAAGGGAACCACACTGACACAGTTCTCACTCAAGAGTCCCTGATCAAACTTCTATGCTTGGAATTACCCATTCTAGATCATGTAAATGGAGTACTAGGTAATGTTTATGAACCTCACTACATACTCATCCACTTTCATGCCTTCCTACTGAAGCTCTAGAAGCTCTTAAATCCCAACAGATCACAAACAAGAAGTGTATTACTCCTCACATGATAGATTTTGGAAGTTGGGCCATGAGAGTATGGGATCATCTTTCATATGGGTACCAATAATCCACCAATGCCTAGATGCACCATGGAAAATGCTGGATGCTACTAAAACCAAATGATCAATCGATGTACAGATGAAACTAAAGACATAGACCACTGAATCTAGCCAATCCTATATGCCTAAGGATCTAGCTCACCACAGAACCTCTTCCACCTCTCATGCTAGAACTCACTAAGTGTGTGGAGCCTATATGCATCCCCAGCCTGCTCGACTTGTATAATTTACTACTCCATAGGGGGTGATGCTTCTTCCTAGGTTCCTGGAGAAATATAATCATATGATGGATCGTAAAATAAGGTGTCATTTCTCATTTGATTGTCATCACAATTTGAAACTCGTATCCGGGCTAGCTGTCATCATAGAGGCATCCTGAAATTTAATCAAGACACACCATAGTCAAATGAGCATATATTTGTATATAAGAAATGGGATGGAGAATAAAGAAGGTTATTCAATGAATCAATCCAATATGATGCATGTAAGATTTATCCCAGTAACCACTGTCTTGGTATACCGAGTCGACAATAAGGTAATCAAGGTCCTGGTGAATGGATACACTAGCTACCCAGAGCATCACTATATTCATTGGCCTGAGAGCCTCACTCAAGACATTTTGACACTTTTTCCCTAATACCAACCAAATAATAGTAAGAGAACTACTCCAAACACCATCCTAATGATTAAACCACCTATGATACCAACCTTTCATGACCCCACCCAACCCGAGCCTTAAACGAACACTACCCCAAGCTCGCCTTTATAGGACAGGGGATGAAGACCAGTTTTGAAGGAATAACAAACATATAGAGGCATTTTCCTAAGTATCTATATGAAAAAAACATCCATCTTGATGTAAAATTGTAGAGTGTGTAAAAGTTAAATATGAAAAATACTAGGGAAATGACCATGAAAGTAAAACCACTAGATAGAACAAGTGTACGATAGTGTAAGCTAAAAAGTAAATGGGAAAAAATTAAAACCCAACAAAAAATATGTCCCAACCTGAAAAAATAGAAAGTAAAACGTTGATAGATCCTAGCTTCTGATATCTAATCTATGACCACCATGTGTGGTCCAATGTACCATGTATCCCTAATCTATTTTGAAGTCTCCAGTGACTTGTCTGTCATCTGCATAAGACATGAAACATGTAGGTAAATCCTATGTATGGGTGAGTGTATACATACCTAGAAAGATGACCTGAATGATAAAGGGGGATATGTAAGAGATAAAATAGTAATATACTTATTGTAGATAGAAAAAAGAAAGTAGAATATTGTAAAAGAGGATATCTTATCCCAAACCAAGAGAGGAATTAACCTCAACCAAACATAAGGGGATAAACAAGGTGTGTAGATGAACCACACATCGAGTATTTTCTACCTATAGTTGGAGAGTAAGATCATCCAAATTCAAGAATATAAACATGGAAATCATGTGGAATACCTTATGAATCTTCACATCTCATGGAAATAGACTACGAAAATCCAATGGTATGGATACAAAAGGTATATTTATATATTACTAAATGTATCCTAGAAGAGAGAGTCGAGGTATATCAATCTCATATATTAGTCTAAGAAGAAGACTCACCAAAATTTCTAAACTTCATTTAACGATGCCCAACATCTCATGCATCTTCACAGAAGTAATTGTGTGAAGGCCCACATCTCATAACTATTCCACAGAGTTGAGGGGCTAAAATCTATAAGTATAGGATCTGTGCCCTAGTGCCGCAAGGGGGTTCCAACCTATAAATATTCGTAATGGACCCACAACCAATGATGATGGGGGGTTCCACTCTAATGTCATGAGGACCTGCACCCCATCTGATAGGGGGTTCCACTCAGAAGGTAGAGGAACCACGACCAATCTAATGGGGGTTCCACTTAATAGGTTGAGGACCATTTCCTTGGTGTGATAGAGGGGTTCCACTCTTGTCATTGAGGACCCACACCCTATCCAATAGGGAGGTTCCACACAGTAAGTAGCTGTAGAGGACCCGCACCCATACTGATGGGGGAATAGACTCTATAAGTCAAGGACCCATTCCATGTTTCTCATGGGGGGGGGGGGGGTTATAATCTTTTCATCAAGGACCTACACCATATTATATAGGGGGTTCCACTCGATAAGTATTTGTAGAGGACATGAGCCCAAACTGATGGAATTTCCACTATATAGGTCAATGACCTATGCCCTAGTGTGATAGGGGGTTCAACTCAATTCATTGAGGAGATATACCCAATATAATAGGGTTTTACACTAAATAAGTAGTTGTAGTTGAGCCGCGCACAAGACGATGGGGTGTTCCACTCTATATGACGCCTTTAGTGACCCCACTCGATCCCTGCCATCATCTAGAATCACCTAAAAAAATCTATTCTCAAAACATTCCATAACCAATCAAAAAATAAAAAATCGAGTGCACTATCTCATTATATGTGAAAAAAACACTTAGGGTAGGCTTCCCAAATGCCAAAATCCATGTTCAAAAGAAGGATATGTGAAAAGTTAACGTTTCCTCATTATTATACAAGTGGTATATGGCATGTGAGGGGTCCCATATAGTGTGTGGTCCCTCTCCTTTACATGGTTGTGTCCCTGGAGGAACACATTTTACTAACCGTGTAATTATACATGGAGGGTAGAGGATATACACGGCGTTCCCATGCCACTTGGTGTATCGCCCATTCTCTTGGTCAGGTCCTTTTATCCACCTCTTGTATATGAACTTGACCCTCTATTTTTTTACTTTTTACATGTCTGTGTGCCTAGACATGTAATCCAACATTTGGTCCTTCAAATGTGTTCCCCCTCATGGTTCATATACCTGGGGATGAGGTACATTGTTTGAAGGAGGGATACATGTCATTCCTTTCTTCTGAATTCATAAAACCCTAGGTACCTTATCCAAGGGGCTACAAGCCGTGTGATAATCATAGTATATGATGTGCAGTTGGTTTTTTAAGAAATCTAGATCCATGATCCATGCTTCAAATCTGGCCTATCCAATTAGATTCTGGCCCAATGTCTTCATGGGTTAGTGGATATAGAATTGCATGGATGATACCGTCCCTGCGGTGGTTGGACACCCAATTCATGAAGCCTAGCACCGCCTCGCACCACCTCACACCTCACACACTCTAACTTCTTCCTTCAATGATGATTCAATCACTCATAATTAAAATGATCTTCCATAGAATGAAAACACCCTAGATATGTCCTTGTTTCATCTATACAAGCCTCATTAATCAATTCATCATGATTCGAGTGGTCAGATCAGGATTAGTAATGACCGACAGTGTCAAATCCGGACTGTGGGGTCATACTGATGAATAACACAATGAAAAAGTGGGGAGAAGAGAAAAAGAATAGATTTTTAACCATTATTGTCCAACATTTCTTGTCCAATGATCAAGAATGAGGAAAACCAAGTTATAAAATCATGAAAACCAATTTAATCAATACATAAGAACATATTAAGGATCCACAATTAGCATAGATCAATAGAAGGGATTGATCTACTCAAACCATCTAATAAACAAGTTCTAAAACTCAAATTGATGATTCCTACCAAGATATTGGATCGTTCATCATCATATAATGGGCTCACCGAAAATAAATTGAATTCATTGCATTCACTACGTCCCAAAATACTCTGATATAGAGTATTGTTGTAATCTAATGCGATTTGCCAATGGAAGGAGGAATGAGAATCTCTCAGGGATCCCAAGACTATAATGTTAACCCTAGACAAATTATCCATAATATTATATTGTATTTATCTATCTTATGTCAAATAAATAAATAAATTAAATTAATTAATTAATTTATCCACTGAATATTTATCCAACATGTGGTATGTCTGAACGCCCCTTGCAAACCTTTATTAGGTCGTTCCTTGGGTAAAAAACATGTTCCAAACTCAACCTTGGTCTTGGATTTATGATATGTGATTCCATTTAAGAGCTATCATATAGTTTTTAAGAGACTATATATGTGTAATATAGAATATATTTCATATTTTTATAAAATTAATTCCAGGTACATCGGGCCTCAGAATCGCACTTCGTCTCATCACATAGATCTGAAAATATATATAGAAATATTTCAACGTATTACAAGGAAAAATAAATGTCTCTAAAATAAATAAAAGATAATTAATACAACAAGAAAACCCACTAGGTAATGACCCCCACCAACTTTGAGGTGAGCCATTCCTCTTAAAGTTCTTACTTAGAAGAGGTAATCAATATTATTCATAACCGTTTATATAAAATGTCAATTAAGAAAAAAATGATACCTTTCCTATAATGATATTCTACAAGGTGAAAATGATTGAAATTTATATGTATCAACACCCACCCATCATCTTTTTATGAGGGACACTATGATCAATATCCAATGAGATATTCAATACAATAGACAACTTCCAATATGTTATGAGGGAGTGGGGATTAATGTAGATCATGAGGCGATCAATGAGCTATATATTCCACTTGATGATGCATATATTCGTACGGTCAAGGAAACTATTGTAAATTTCATAGAATGACCGTTATATCTTGAAAAAAATCATATCAATAGGGTGGTATTCATTTCCAATTTATTTTTCATGAAAACATTTAACAATTAATGAACTTTTTTTTGAACTGATAATTTTTTTATAGATAGACAAAGGGAAGGGGTGAAATGGAAGTTCCAATAAAAAAAACTGAAGGATCAACTAAACAATCAAAAAGTTTCTCCACAAATTACTTTTAACATTCTTGTCCAACTTATGTATTTACTAACCAAAATGGTTCATTAAGATACAATGTTAGAAAATGTTTGTACAATGATAATTAACTATGAAGAACAAATGTATAGAGAATAGATTAAAAAATATACTATTATTTATAATATAAATGAAATATAAAAAAATGAATGGCTAGGATTCTCAAAAGTAAATGCATACAAGAGTTGTTTTTTTATTATTTCACTATCCAATAGAAGATATACTCTGATAAATATGAATGAATACTATTTAAATTTTTGTAAAGAATTTATATGAATAATATTCAAATGAAAAACACTATGAATGGAAATTTGACTCATTAGTCCTCACATCACTTTTAGACAAGAATACAATTTGGAACCAAATAAAATTAATGTAATAGAGGGTCGACTGGACAAAATTATTGAAATCAAACTCACAGTTGATAACCTCTTTTTAATACCCACGATGTAGGGGTAAAACTCTATAATATAATCATTTAAAATATAGTTTCATTCATTTCATTACTTATTAATTTTTCTGGTAGCATTGGTTACTCATTATATAAAATTTTAAAACTCAAAATATATATTTTCTATAGTAAATGCATTGATACCCAAAATACTGACCAATCACGATGACATTTATCAGTTTATAATACCCTAAATTCAATTTTTTACAATTTAACTTCATGTTATATATTTTATATTATGTTTTGATGAAAAAAATTTTCTGATAGGGTGGTATTTAAATATAGTCAAAATCATGTTATGGGGAAAATCCATGAAAATAAGGATCCTATCAGCTTTTATAAGTGCAAGAAGTATTAGGGTATATAAAATAATATTTCACTATGAAAACATGAATCAAAGAAAATTTTTTATTTCAATCAATGTTTCTACATTTTTATAAAAAAACAATGAAAAATTTTGTGGTTATTATTTTTGAAAATTTATGAAAGATATTGTATTCCATCAACAAACTAGCATCCCCAAAGACGTATTTTCGAAGATAATTACAATTTTATTTAAAAATTTTATTAATCATTTGTTTATTTATAATTTTCCATTATTAATAGGACTATATAAATTCATAATATTCACAAGAGGAAATATATATTTTTTATAAATGAATGGGAATCATACCTAGTGTTAGAATGTATACAGACATCATGAAAAGGTGACTACCTACTGCTTGTTTATTTAATTTTATCACCATTCTATCTACTTTTTGAGTTCAATTGCATATAATTATTATCTAATACTTCTAGAAAATGATCCCTAAGTCATTTGGGACATGTTGAAATAAACAAAAACTCAATTCAACTATGATGTGTAAGAATTTACCTCACCTCAATTTGACATATGATATTCCTAATATGACTCAAAGTTCCCATTATTACATTAAAATTAACAATTTTGTTTAAAACATGTGTCCCTCACTAAAATATTAGAAAAAAACTTTTATTGTATTAATACTTTTGGAAAAATATTCATAATTTATTTGGGTTATGTAATAATTATTCTCATGTAAAATTGACACACGATGTGACATTATGACTCAAAATTTGTGTTCTCAATTTAAAATGATATTTTAATAAATAAAATGAAATTCTAAACAATGATAAAATGCATTTGGATTGTTTTAATACTTTATTAAAATGATACATAAGTCATTTTTTATGTGTAGAAATTATCCTCACCTCAATGAGATGAATGGTGTGACCAATATAACCACAAATGTGGATTTTTATTTTAAATAGAAATTTTAGTAAAAAATAAAAGTGATATACTAAAAAAAAAATAATAAACATTCATATTACATTTATACTTTAGTAAAATTATCTATAGGTCATTATTCATGTGTAGGAATCAACTAAAATTCAATATGATACACAGTGTGCCCAATACAACTCAAAGTGTCTGTTTGTAGTTTAAAATCGAGAATTTAGTTCAAAAAATGTACCTATCTCTGAAAACATTGAAAACATTCATGTATTGTCTTGATAATTTATTATAATTAATCATAATTTATTTTTGATGTGTAGGAATTAGTCTAAAATCAAACTGACATTCGATCTGACCCGTATGACTAGAAGTGTGTGTTTTCGGTTTAAAATGACATTTTAGTAAAAATCAAAAGTGAGATACTAAAAACTAAGAAAAAACATTTTTATTGTTTTGATAATTTAGATACATGATCCATAATTCATTCGTGATGTGTAGTAATCAAATACACCTTAATCTGACACTTGGTATGCCTGGTATGACTCAATGTGTGATTTTTTATTTAAAATTGACATATTAGTAAAAAAGAAAAGTGACACACTTAAAACAAATAAGACACATTCATATTATATTTATACTTTATGAAAATGATCAATAATTCAATTTTAACATATATGAGTCAACCTTAGCTAAATCTGATCCATAGTGTTCCTGTAATGACTCAATGTGTCTTTTATTAGTTTAAAATTGAACATTTTGTTCAAAACTTGTATCATTCACTGAAAACCAAGAAAACATGCTCATATTGTCTTTATTATTTAATTAAATGATTCATATGTCATTTTTAACATGTTGGAATTATTCTTACATCAAAACAACAAATGATGTGACTGGTGTAACTCAAAGTGCATGTTTGAGTTTGAAATAACATTTTAGTAAAAAGAAAACTGTCATACTTAAAACGAAGAAAATGATTTTAGATTATTTTGATACTCTATGAAATTTATCCATATATTATTTTTGATGTTATTTTTGATGTGTAGGAACTATCCTCACCTCAATCCAATTCATAGTGTGACCGGTATGACTCAATTTATGTATTTTTATTTAAAATTGACATTTTAAAAAAAAAGGGAAGTGACATACTAAAAATTGGGAAAATACATTAGGATTAATTTGAATCTTTTTTAAAATGAACCATAAGTCATTTTTTATTTTTAGGAATTAGCCTCACCAAAATATTACACATTGTGAGTCCGGTATGACTCAATGTGAGTGATTTAAATTTAAAATTGGAATTTTAGTTGAAAGCACATGTAACAACTAAAAACTGAGAGAATATTAATTGTTTTGATAATTTATAAAAATTATTTAGAATTCATATTTAATGTGTGGAACTAAATTAAACCTCATTACAATACATGGTGTGCCTATTATAACTAAAAGTGTCATTTATCTATTTGAAATTGACATTTTAGGTCAAAAACTATGTCACTCACTGAAATATGAGAAAACACGCTTGGATTTTTTAGATTATTTAATAAAATTCTTCATAATTAATTTGTGAATTTATCAATGAGTCTCACATCAAGCAAACACCTGATGTGAATTGTATGGTTCCAAGTGTGTGTATTCAATTTGAAATAATATTTAATTAAAATACACAACTAACAAACTCAAAACCATGAAAATGTCTTCAGATTATTTTTATAATTTATAAAAATGATCCATAAATAATTTGTGACATTTAGAAATCAGTCACACCTCAATCTAATGCATGGTGTGAGAAGTATGATTCTAAGTGTGTCTTTTATTTAAAATTTATATTTTATTAAAAGGGAAAAGTGAAAGACTAAAAACTGGTAGAAAACATTCATATTGTTTTTATACTTTATTACAATGATCCATAAGCAATTTTTTATGTGTAGGAATGTACCGCACCTCAATATGATTCACTGTGTGTCTGGTACATCTCAAAGAGTGTGGGTTTAGTTTAAAATTGACATTCATGTTTAAAACACATGTTACATACTCAAAAACAAGAAAACACATTTGGATTGTTTTGATACTTTATTAAAATGATTCATATGTCATTTATGATGTATAAGAATCAACTACATTTCAATATGATATAGAGTGTTCTTGATATAATTCAAAGTGTCCATTATAAGTTTAAAATTGATAATCTGGTCCAAAAATGTATATGACTCATTAAAATATAAGAAAATATACTCATATTTTCATAATAATTATTAAAAATGAGTCATGTGTCATTTTTAATTTGTAGGAGTTAGTATCACATCAAACCAACACACGATGTGAAAAATATGACTCAAAGTGAATGTGTTTAGTTTGAACTAACATTTTATTAAAAAAAACAACTAACATACTCAAAACTGAGTAAATTTATTCATGTTGTTTTAAGACTTTATAAAAAAAAGTCATTTTTGATTTATAATAATTAGTTTCACCTCAATCTGTCACACAATGTGATTGGTATGACTGAAAGTGTTTATTTTTTATTTAAAATTGACATTATAGTGAAAAAGACAAGTGACATACTCAAAACTAGGAAAATCTTTTTGATTGTTATGATACTTAAGAAAAAATATCCATAAGACATTTTTAACATTTAGGAATTAGCCTCAACTCAATCAGATGCATGGTTTGACTGGTATAACTCAATGTGTATGTTATCAGCCTAAAATTGACATTTTAGTTCAAAACTCTTATCACTCAATTAAATCCTATAAAAAATGATTGTATTGTGTAATCTTGATAATTTATGAAAACGATTCATAAGTAATTATTGATGTTTAGGAATCATTCTCACCTCAAACTGATACACTATGTGTGCGGTATGACTCATAGTTCGTGTTTTCTATTTAAAATTACATTTTAGTAAAACAGGAAAATAACATTCTCAAAAGTGATAAAATGATTTAATATTGTTTGGAAACTATAGGAAAATTATCCATATTTCATTTTTCACATGTAGGAATCAACTGCGCCTCAATCAAACACATGGTTTGACCGGTATAACACAAAGTGTCCATTATTAGTTTAAAATTTACATTGTTTAATGTATTGTTTAATATTTATGTATAATTTATTTATTAATGACATCACCAACATAAGAAATTTTTTCTTATATAGTTGGATTCCATATATTTATTTGGGATGGTTTTTTCACCAACGGATACCATGATCGAGATTTTTGAGATGGGTTTGGGTGCAAAAGATAATGAAACAATTGATGTTTTAGAATTTTTGTGATAAATTGTACTTTCTAATGTAATTGTAAAAACGTTTTAAATGTCTATAATATAGTGTTATTTTATTTTTCAGGTAATTTTGATTTTAATTAAATTATTAATTTTCCATATCCTATATTTGTTGCTGCTATCTATATTTAGGGACAGAATTTGGAACTACTGTCTGATGTAATTTTAGAAACACGTTGTAGTAGCATGACATTTATCAGCTCTAGAAGCAGTACAGATAAATGTGAAACCTTATTTTTTCTAAACTAGAATTGATAAAGGCCCACCTTTATCTGTGATTTTTTAGCATAGATAAAGTCCCCCTTTATCAGTGCTTCTCTAGCACTAATAAATGGGACTCGTTTTAGTGATTTTTCGATCCAGAACACTTTTTAGCATTGTTGATGGATTTTCAAGTGATTTTAAAAGGCATTTCTCTAGTAGTGTGCATAATGGATGGGAGAGGATACACCTAGGAGATAATTTTTAAAGCATCGCAATGATAGCTGTGACATGGGGTCTAGGAGGTGGAATGTTAGTGCCACTTCCAATTTTGACCAGGCTGGACTCTGGTGAAGGGGATGTAGTATAGACCTTCTGTTTGGCCGAGCTCTATGGTGTGGAGGTAGAGGATATTGTGTGGAGTTCCATAGGGATGTGGTTTTTTGGTTATCCCTTTTCTAGGGTAGTTGTGGCATGGTTCATTGGTTTTGCCACAGAATTATGATGGAAGAATAGTATTTGGATGTGGTCTACACCATAGTTTCTAGAGACCAGTTTGATTGGGGATGATTGTGGTGTAGTGAAATGGGTTTTGTCATAATGTTAGGTAAAAACATAATGACTATGACATGAATGAGGGTTCTGTACAATTGTATTATACAATCCATATTGGTTACAAAAAACCCAACTTCCCTCCAAATTAGTTATTGTTCCAATTTTGTCGTCCAAACCATATTCACCTAAGTGGGGGATTCTAAGGCCTTTAAGCCCATTTTTTTTATCTTATTCAACCCAGAGATTTGGTATATTAATTCATGGGGTTTTCTCTCTATTATTTAGGTACATGTTTCTATACAATGGTTATAACACATGAATCACTTGAATTTGTTTTAAATTCATTTGGTTTATTTTTTTAAATAGATGAATTTGATATTAAAGGGATTTTGTGAAAATAGTTACATGTTTTTAAAGGGATTTTGATTCAAAAAAGGCTTTGTACACACTAAATGTTTATAAAATTCCCTTATGGTGAGTTTTATTATAAAATCTGTTTTCAAGCATGAAATCCATAGTGATTCCCTGTGAAAATGTTTTTATAAAATGTGATCATTGTTTTAAAATGGTGTTGAAAAATATATTATATTGGGAACCTTGGTTGCATCATGAAATGGAATTTTCACTCTTAGTCTATGTTATTCACCTAGAGGTTTGATATTGAGAGATAGTGTGTTAGGAATCAATATTTGTTAGGTTCAAGTGATGTATGTATTATTGATTTATTTTATGTATGATTACATATTCCCATAGGTTAGAGCCTAAATTGTGTGATTTTTCATTTATTCTATGTTTTATAGATGATGTTATATTCTATTGTTGGTTGATCACTTGTTTATCATATGGCATATACATGGATAGTTTTTCATATGATTACATGATTTCTAACCTATACTTATCATATTACTGTTCTGTGTAAATATGAAAGGCTTTTACAAAAAACCAAAGAATGTTTTACAGAATAGTTATCTTTTGGATATATTTTATAAACTTGTTTTATTTTAAAGAGAATGATATCATTTTCAGGTTATTAGAATTTGTGTAGATTTTCAGTGAAATATTACTGGGAATTATGATTAAAACCTACTTTTTTCCATTGGGAATTTATATATGTTGTTTTGTAGGACTCATGTAAAGTGAAGGGTGTCATGTAGTTCTCCATCTTCTCTGGGTAGTCATTCATTTCATAGTGGGACCATTTGGTGTTGGTGGAAGGTCACGTGGAGATTATCCTTCGAATATTCTTATTATACAATCTGGTTTATCCCATTTGGCTTGAAATTTTATGTCTCGTGGTCGCATCTTTTTCTTCCACTTTGAAATCTGTTTGTTCTTATATTATACATGAAACTTCTGTTGTTTTTTTCACCTAATCACGTGGAAGACCATATTGGGTTAAAAGACCATTTAAACTATGATGGTTCATTAAAAAAATGGTATCATAGGGGTTTAACCATCCTAAAGTGTTATAAAAATACCTGGGATTAGTTTGTTGTCCTTGGTAGACATGAGTTAGGACCATTAGAATTTAGATAGTAAGTACAGGAGGGTGCCTGACCAGCACACTTCAGTTTATGAACATGAGTTACCATGGGTGGTCATAGAATTTTTCAAATCATGAGATTGACATTTGAGTTTATTTTAATAAACTATTTTTGGGGTTTATTTATATAGACATATTCCTTTTATTTTTTTCCTTTCATTCATAGAATTCATGATTTCTTTAAATTATTGTTATTTAAAGGTATTAATATGGACTCTAGAAGTTGGTATTATGATTTGGGAATTATCTCTGAAGATGATAGGTTATTATCATTTATTTATAATACAATTCCTCCTTGAAGAGCTCTATATAATCCGAGTGGGGAAAATGTGAGAAAGGATTAGTAGACAAATCCTCCAATGGACCCTTCTTTAGTGGAAGCTATAATCCACACTATTCAGACTCTAGGTCAGGTGGGTATCAGATAACTAGGTCAAATGGTGGATCTTGGAATAGAATTCACAAAGTAGAATCTACCCATCATTAGTGGTGATAAAGGACCCCAAGCATATAAGGAATGGCTAGAGAGGACTGAAATGATATTCTGTTTTCATTAAAATATTATGGATTCTAATGTGGGTTCTTTCACATGTATTCATGAAGGAGAAGGATGGATATTGTAAGAATTCATCATGCAAGCTATGTTACATGAGGATTTTTCCTAGACATCATTTAATAAAACCTTTAATAAATAGTTTTATCCAGAAACATTGCGCGTGGAAAATATTTGGGAATTTCTAACAATAGAGAAAGGTGAGTGTATAGTTTTGGATTATACCACATCTTTTGTTGTGTTAGTTCACCTATAACCCCATATTCATACAAATTATTACCTTAAGGCTCTACGGTTTGAGAGGGGTCTGAGGGATGATATTCAATTGATATTGATTCTATTATTCCTTTCGACCTTTATGAAGGTGGTTGAAAAAACAGCTATGAATGAGGAAAACATACTTTGGAGAATGAGTTTGGGTGGAGCTTCGGTTGGTGTAGTTATTAGACATGATGTGTCTTCTATCCAAAAATTGAAATCCATGGGTGATCATTTTTCATTGGGAGTATTTTTGGGGGCTTTATTAGGAAAACATCAGGTTGTTTTCTATCAGTGTGAATGGCATGGTTATACCTTGCATAACTATATGGAAAATATAATGCCCTAAAAATTCCATTACATTATTAATAAAAATCTTTTATAAATGAAATTTTTTATTATAAGAACATATAAATTCTTTTACATTTCATAGTAACTGTACACATCATGTATAACTATAACTAGACATAATAAATGGATTATTTAATGATATAATGAAAATTGTATTATTTTTTGGAGACTATATTCATATTATATTAAAAAATATTTTATGTTACATGAATAAGTTTTAAATAACATTTATCTTCATGATAAAATCTTATAAAACACCTTATAAAATAATAATATAATTTCATGATGTCCTAAATAATTTTTATAATATTCAGAACATTTATTTTTCAATGAAATTGTTAAATTCAATAAATAAGGATATTTATTTTAAATTTAAAATTATAATATTTATATAATTGTTTTATAAAATAAAATATATTTTTTGGAAATAGACCAAAATAGGGTGGTTTTTTGTGAATTTTTTGACAAATATTATTTTTTTGGTCAAAAGGTGACAATTGTTGTTTTACAAAGTACTACAATATTATGACATCAATATTATGTCATAATGAATAAAAATTTACGAAAAATTTTATTTAAGAAAAATAGAATTTAATAAGTATAAAAATGAATTTAAAAATATTAATTTTAATTTAGAAATTTATACCTTACATTTTGGAACCAAAAATTTGAATTTTAAGATAAAAATTATTTTTTGGATTTTGTGCATTAATTAGGATTGATATAAGGTCAGTTTTAAATTATGCTTACATTGAATGTGAAACAAATCACTCACACTCATTATTAATTCAAAAAATTGGTTGGAATTTATTTTATCCAAATGTGGATTGATTATATACTAAGGTATCCAATATTTAACCCTTAAAAACACTTCTCCTCAAGTATAAATATCCCCTTTCCATCATCACATCCCACACCACAGATTTTGAGCATGATTTATCTCTCAATATCCTTATCAATATTCCCTAAACAGTGTTTCCATGTTTCCAAGGAGTCTTTATACTGCTTTAAGAAGCATCCATCCAAAGTAGAGAATCTTTTCCAGCACTTCATCGAATTCATGTTATAATTTTTTCTAGGCCTTTGATTATCAATTTATTATGTTTTTAAGTGATTTTAAATACCCTCATTATTATGAATATGATGTCTTATTAATGAGATACTAAATTTCCCTCTCATTATATCTTTTTCATATGTTTTTAATCTACCAAAAAAGGGTTCATCAAGCCTCTTTTGCAACTACTTATAAGAGAATTTATTATATATATTTTTATATTAAAATGAAATGATTTTGATGATTTATTTATTTATGCATGAATATTTCATTGGTTTTTTTTCTGATATTTTTCAAGAAGCAACATTTTATGGAAATTTAGTAAAAGGATCTAAAATGATAAATAATTCCATTAAATAAAGGCCTTCAGAAAATCGCATGATCATGGAGAACTTCCAAGGCACATAACATAATATCCAAGTAAAAATGAGGCTCCCAGAGTAGAAAAAAGACATTACCCACCGTAAAGTGTACCAGTGTAAGTTGTTAAAAAACCAATGTTCATGATGTGGAGATCGGAATCCATTAGAGAATTTGATAAGTTTCAGCGCATGAAATCACTGTGTCACATCATGACACAAGTGATGATGCATAAAAATGCAGCATGTCATGAATACGATACATGTGGTGCAATATTTACACATGGGGTAATCACTACATGACATGTAAAAGATCAAGAGGGGATAAAAATGTACATATTGAACATATATCCAATTTTTGACATATTTTATGAACTCGGACCCAGCCATGAACACCTTTTGACCAATCCTTTGTTACATTCAATGATGCTCAAGCCAATATGAACTCCATAAAAAAAGGGAAATGATGATTCTGTGAAGAAGATCCCGGAGACCAAATCTTGGATTGAGATTATGGACATTGCATGGTCCTCCCAATCTTTATCATCATTTTCATTATGGTATCTTTTTATTTATTCCTTCCCCTGGATTCTCTCATCGATAGTATGAGGAGGTAATCCCACCTTGTTCTATGGTTATGTAATAGAAGGGGGAATGTGCTATCAGATTGACTTCATTTTCTTATTTCATGTATTTGGTTATTCATATATCTTCAATGAATTTCCAATCCCTTTCTTTTACTTTTATCCAGACCATTGGTATTGTAATCTGAAAGGAAATTTAAAAGTTTTCAACTAAAAACCATAAAGGATAAATTACCATTTTTAAATTTATGGTAATTTGGTTTAAATTTTTTTTTGAAACAAACATAATTCAATGAATCCTTAAATTACCAGACCAGGGTAAATTGGGGATAATTGTGTCAAGTTGGGGATTCCATGACCATTGGATCTCAGTCATTTTGACTATAAAACTAATCATGGATTAATAAACCTAATTTAAAAAAATCCAATTTTACATGAACCCTAAAACTATAAAAGCTAGGTATGCCTTTGAAATTTTATTTCAAAACAACTAATCAATATACTTCATCTCCATTATTATTTATTAAAACTATTTCGAAAATCCTAATACGATTCTTCACTTCATTCTTCATTTTAATCAAATAAAATATTTTAAAACAAAAATAAACCAACTCACCATCTATATGGGTTTGACCTCTAACATTCCTAATAATATATTTTAATTAATTGAGTATAATAGTTTGAGTTTTTATAAATTTTGTATTTTGATTAGAACCTTAGGAAAAAAATGATTCATATTGATCCTATAAAAAATTATTCCATTTCTGGGGATGGTTATAAGTTGGTTTTGGGGTTTATTTTAATTTTTAAATTTTATTTTATTTCTTTATTTTAATTACTCTGTTTACAATGTGTGTGTTCATTATTTAGATTTCATAATTTTAATTTGTAAATTTCTGACCACAAGACATCAGAAAAATGAAGATAGGTTTTTGTCTTCAATCCCAAACCGGAGAAAAGATTATGGAAGAACAAGGAAGATACAATCATGGTCTGAACATAGAATCATCTTTCTATTAGAGGAGTTCTTAAAAAATTCCTTGTCTATGGAAGCTCATAGACTACTAGTTCCCATCAAACATAGGATTGAAACTGAGTATCCTAACACCTCTTATGTATATAAACCTATTCGAGATTAAACCAGAAATCACCTAGAAGATCTCAAACAACATTAAATTCACTAGAATACCACTTGAAGATTCAAACACGCATCTTGGAAACTTCCTCGAGCTCAACGACACATTCCAGTTTCATAATGTTTCAAGAAATGTGGTAAGACTATATATTTTTTGAATTTCATTACATGAGATAGATCAATATAGGATCCAAATATCACATACACATTCCAAAACTATATGGGATAAGATGGAATGATACTTTCTCACCCAATTACTCCCACAATCCAAATAATGGATATGTGGGTAAATATTCTAAACTTTCATCAATTTGAATATGAATCTGTATATTATTCATGGGAAAGATATGAATATATGACTGGAAAATACTCCCAACATGGTCTAGATCTATGGATTCTAATAGACAATTTATATAGGGTTTTTTCTTAAGGAAATAGGTCTATATAAGATGATAAAGAATGAGTATCATTGATGAAGAATTCATTTGAAAAGAGCTGTAACTTGTTGGATGAAATGTAGAGAAATATTTTTCAATGGTAAGGCAAAGTAACACAAGGAAAGGGGGTTTACAAAATTAAAAATAATGATTGCATGGTGGAAAAAGAAGAATTATTAACAAAGATGAAGGACATCATGATGATACAGTAGAAAAACCCCCAGGGTACATATATAGAAGATATAAATTATGATGATTACAATCATAATAAATTATTTTAGGGTTGGTGGCCTCAAAAAAGAAAAATGATAACAAAAATGGCAACAATGATACCAATAACAAGCACCCCATGAGACCACACTAATTAGATATATAATTACAATAGAATAGATTCTATCAACATTAATTAATAGAACTAGGGTTATACTCAAGGGAATAAAATAAGAATCTATGAACAAAAATTCCACTTTGAAGAATCTAGATCATAAATTTAACTAAATTTATAATTAGATCATAGAGAGACCAAAAGGAGCACTACCAATATTCCCTAAATTACCCCCAAATAATGATTTTAAATTGTTACTTCTAAGAAGTGGGAAGAAGAAAAACATAACTGGTATAGAATTTACAAGATGTAATGAAGAATAACTAGTGAAAGCAAGTGAAAAAGAAATTGAGAATATTAAGCACAAAATAGAAAATTAAGTTGAATAAGAACCACTATAATTCAAAAAAACTATGTTTTATAGAATAAATGGAATAAATGAAGATAAACATGAAAAAGGTATATTTTTGAAACACTTTAAAAAATTTCATATTGATATTCGTTTTTTAGATTCTCTCCCAAACATGCCAACCTAAAAAAAACTCATGAAGGAGTTGGTAACCAATCATAAGAAGCTAGAGTAAATTGCCACCATTCCACTCACATGATAATGTTTTCGGATTTTATCAATAGAAATGTATAAGAAGAAACATGATCCAAGTATCTTTTAAATTTACATCTTTATCAGAGCCAAAAATGTAGAAAATATGTGTGTGAATTAGGTATGGGTGTCATTATCATGTCATACATGACATTCAAGAGTTTGGCACTAGAATTAATGAATACCACAAGAGTTTCAATTCTATTAGAAGACTCAATAGTGATGGAACCCGGAAAATCCATTGAAGTTATCCTGATCAAAATCGACACATTTATCTTTCCTGTCGACTACTTAGTGTTGGATATAGAAGAGTATAAAAATCCACTCATTATATGGAGATCATTTTTATCCACTAGGAATGAACTAATTTATTTCCAAAGCAGATAACTCGATATAAGAGTTGGTTATGATAAAATAAGTTTCAAAATATACTGGGAAATGAAGAACTATGATGACTGCGAGGAAAATGAGTTTGGATAAGGCAATACACATGAAGTTTACTATTTAATAGAAGTTTATGAGGTAAATTAGTTAGCAGATATTGTGAAATAAGATTCTTAACTAAATAAGAAGTAGAATATGAAGACCAAAATCACTGATACTAGAGGAGAAACTTACTCCACTATATTTGATAAAATGAAATAGGTATAGATGGTATATGAACTTCTATTTTGTTAATAGAGATTATAGAAGAAATGGTGGATCGATATAATGGATATCAATAAAGTAATACCCTCATGAAGAATTAGGCTATTTAGAGAGGGAAAACAAGGACTGAACTAGGTGGAAATGAAACAGCTAAGAATATTTATAGACCCCGACTAGGTACAAAACGTTCAATCATTTATCGTGTGGTTTTATGCTATATATGTAGGATTGAAATAATGATGTAGATCCTCAATATACAAGAGGGGGGGGGGGGTGAATTGTATACTTTAAAAATTCCTTTGGAACCTTTAAAGTTAGTTACGATTAACTATGTTTTCCTTAAGAAAAGGAAAGAGCTAAGTTTAACAAAGTTAAACTAAGCAAATTCAGAACACCTCTAACACTGAATAAAAACATGGAATGAGATTCTGAAAGTGGGTTCCAGAAAATGAAACTTAAAGAAAGATTACAAAGTGAGATTCTACCTTAAAGTGTATAGAATCTAAATGAATCAGAGTACAAGTAAGGAAGTATAAGAAAGTTATACTTTCATTATAATACAAAATGCAGCGGAAATAAAACAAGTAGTTAAACTACAAGTAACAAGATATAAGTCTTTTAACCCAAAGAGAAGGGTATCCAACAACCTTGGATAAAGGTACCTTGATTTATACTTTCAAGCAATTCTGTCTTTCCCACACCAGGGTAAGCCCTCGATATGAAGATCAGAGTCTCTGTCTTGCTATCCCCGCAAGCCCTCAACTTTAAGGTAGTTGGCAACCTCTGTCTTCCTCAGCAAGGAGGCCCTCAAACTTCAAGGTAGTCAGCACCTCTGTCTTCCTATCCCCGGAAGTCCTCGAATGTAATCACTAACATTCGTAATCGCATGAAGCTTTGAGAGTTAATAAGAGCCTCTCTCTCTAGAAATCACTTCAATCATGTAATCACATGAGTCGAAGATCAGTCAGCCTTTCAGCTCTGAGGTCTTTCAAATGAGCTCCTATTTATAGGTAAGGTCGGCTTCTTCTCCAACGGTCATATTTTCCTTAAAGATCGGAGGGACCTGTACACGTGTCACTTAGACAACGGTTAGTTTATAACAAAATGGACGACATCATTTTATAACAAACTTTTTATAACTGAATGTACGACATCGTTTTAGAATGAAGCATGCGTAAGTAAAGGCTAATTAATAAATCAGATTGTAAGAAAGTCAAGGGTTCTAAGTCTAATCAAAGTGAAGTTTAGAGTCTATGTATAAGAAATATAAGAAATCAGAGTCTGGTTTCATCAGAAATCGGATTCTAAATCTGTAGAGTTCGGAGTTGAACTGCTTAAAATTTCTGAGTCAAACTTCTTAAGAATTCGGAGTCGAACTTCTTAAGAGTTCAGAGTCGAACTTCTTAAGAGTTCGGATTCAAACTTCTTAAGAGTTCGGAGTCAAACTTATTAAGAGTTTGGAGTCAAACTTCTTAAGAGTTCAGAGTCGAAATTCTTAAGAGTTCGGAGTCGAACTTCTTAAGAATTCGGAGTTGAACTTCTTAAGAGTTCAGAGTCGAACTTCTTAAGAGTTCGGAGTCGAACATGAATTAGATCTACTATGGATATTGGAGACCAGAATTCAGATTAAAACTATATTTCAGATCACATCCAAGATTCGGATCCTAAAAACAGAATGCTCTAATTTTTTATTATAAGACTCCGAGAATTTGGTTGCAATTCCGATTTTTGATTTTAAGGGAAACAAATAGGTATGTATAAGAAAAATCTATGTTAAGGTAAATTTCCTTAAGGAAGTTAATTTTCCTTATTTGAGTAATAATAATAATTGCTTAAGTATAAGGTGTTTGTGATTTTCAAAACCAGAAGGAATGGAAAAGTCATAAGGAAAACCTTATTGACTCAACAATCTCCCCCCTTTTGGAAATCACAAACATCCTTTTGAAAAAGTATAAGGGAAAAAAAATTTCATTAGACTATTTAAAACTTATATCCCTTCATTCATGGATAGAAGTGAATAAAACTAACTCCCCCTTAGGCATTGAAACATTAAGGATTGTATTCTTGGTTTCCGGAGTAGAGTTTTCATAATTGTAAGAATGAAACAAAACGTAATGGGAAACTCCCCCTTTCCTTAAGGATATTTCTCTCATAAAATTTTTCTTTTCTCCTCCTCAGGAACATTTCTTTTTTCCTTCACCCCCTTTGTGATTTTCAAAAAGAATTGAAGGGAATGGAAAACAAATTATGCTACCTGAAACATTAGTATACAACAAGAGACAAACCGAACAGATAATATTTCATTAGAGTTGTGGGAAAAAATACAAGGAAAGACAACTACAACAAAAGATCAGAGTGGATTCATTTGTCTTCCTTTTCCTTTGGAATAAGCTGCTTCAACAAAGCTTTGAGTTTCTTTAGGTCTCTTTTGTCTTCCTCTCGTTGCTTCTCCAAGACTTTTACCTTTTCTTCTTGAGCTTTTAACAGCTGTGCTTGAGCCTCCAAAGCTTCTTTTTGCAAATTCAAAAACTCATCCTGTTTCTCCATCCTCTACCGAAACTCAATCCAGTAATCTCTTTCAAATTTCCAATTCTGAGATACTGAGTTAAGCTTTCCATTAAGATCCCTGACCTGTTGATTCTGGACATTTTGTTCGTGGGTCAACTTCTCAGAAATTTCTGTAACCTTTTTGTCCTCCATTCCAAAAGCACTTTGAACATCAGCCTGAAAACATTCAAAATGTCCTAAATCTTCATCTACTCTCTTAGACCACTTGGTTACTTTACTAAAAGATTTCCTATGTACATCGTAATCGATCAGAAAACTTTTCTGTTCAGCTTCCAACTTCACAAACTTATCCATTACCATGGACAATGAATCCGATTTTTGATTCATATATTGTTGCAACAACTGGCATCTAGAATCTATATTTGGAAGAATCGGTATTGTGTCCACCAGCTTTCTCAGAGATTGAACCACAAAATCATTCCCGTGGGATGATGATTCCGAATTCGAGACTTCTTTTTGAGATTCCTCTTCTTCAACTGGCATCAGCTTCCTTCTAGAGGTACCACCAACCTATTTCTTTATAATGATATCCTTAATAGGTGTCTCCATTAAAGATTGTTGCCTTTATCGGATTTCGGAATGGATTGCACATTTGGAGAGACTTCCTCAGATTCAGAAACTTGAACAATCTGATCATCATCTGGCTGTTGCCTTTCTTGTCTTTCTTCAAGATAGTTCCTTTGATAGGATTCTTCTTCATCAAACAAATCATTTTCTTCTTCTTCCTGTTGGTGTTTCTTTCCAGCTTCCTCATCTCCCTTCCCTGGAGATACTATTTTTCCAGATTTAGCCTTATAATCCCGAAATTGTTTTATCAAGGTATCTAGATCTTCACTCTCCTCCTCTTCTTCTTCTTCCTCTGCTTGTTCCACTTCTTCCTCAACTGCTTCAACACCTTTTTTCTCAGCTTCAACTGCAGGTTATTTACCCTTGTTCTTTTCCGGAGTGACAAAAGTTTTTTCTGATGTTTCTGGTAAAGAAGGTTCAACTCCGAAAGGTTCCGGAACTGGAAACCTTTCAGAAGACAACTCTGTACCTTTTATCAATGATTGAACTATTTCAGCTTCATACATCTTCTTTCTCAACTTCTTTTCCTTCGTTTTTCTTTCCAGCTCCTCATCAACCTTTTCTTTTAAAACCTTAGCCTCAGCAGGGTCGAGTCTGAATTGAGGATCCCCTTCCTTCCTCATTTCCTTATCTTTCCTCCATTTTGCTACTACTTCATCTGTATATATTTTCTGCTTCTTCGTTTTGGGTGGTGCGGATTTAGTTTCCTTCGGTTGAGGAACGTCTTCATCAGAAACTATTTCCTTAGACTTTCTCTTCTTCCTTTACTTTTTTAAAGGTTCCAGAGATTGTGTTTCTTTTTCAACTATTTCAAAATCTTCCACAGATAGGGGGTAAAATTTTCCGGATTCACTAGAAAATCCCATCTTCATTCTCTTAAGCGTATCATCACTAAGAAGCATGAGCTTGCAATTCCGGATCTTTGATTTTCAGGAAACTTTGAAAGATTCTAAGCACCGAACAATCAACTTTGATAATAAGGCTGGATACATAATAATATGAGCTCTTAGATTTCCTTCTTTGATATTCTTGATCGTAACCAAGACATGCCTTATCAGATTTATCTTTCTTAGATTTACCAAAAAATCTAAGACATAGATATCACTCTTCTTCAGATTGTCTTTATCTCCTCTTCTCGGAACCAGAAAACCTTGCACCCATAGTTGCAGTATTCTGTTATTCGGAGAGAGCCGAGCAATCTTTGTAGTTGAATCATCCTTGATCCCAAGACACTGTAGTGCTTTTTCCTTAACGAAACTTCCCTGCACATCCGGAAGTTTGTGAGAGAAAAATTCAGCTTCTCCTTCATATGCTATGCCCACCAGGCTTACTGCCTTAGTGTAAGAGAGTTTATAAGTATTTCCATAAGACTTAAAAGAAAATTTTTCTCTACCATCTTCTACTAGGAAGGAAACAGACTCATAAAATTCTATCAACAGATCAGTGTAAATGGGATCCTATTTTTCTGACTTGGCTACGCAGACATCTTCCCATCCATTTAGTCTAATATTTTTCGAAATGATAGAATCAAGCTTATAAAAATCCAGATGAACTAACCTTTCTCTGTAAATTAACCACTTTGAAATTGGTTTCGTACTTGACATATCTTGTGAAGTTGCTTGAATAGAAATTCAGAGTGAAGTAAACTGTAGGATTCAGATCAGCTTCACAAGGTTCGGAATCGGCCTTAAAAGGAGCAGCAGGGCTTCGAGATGCAAAAGCTTGAAAACCGATGTGGGACGAGTCTCGGGACCCCCTTTTTATAGGCAAATAGAATGACCTTTGGTATTCCAATGATCATCCAATGGTTGAAAAAACTTTGATCTGATCTGACGGTTGAGAATAACCCCAGGGAAAAAAAATGACTCTGATCTTTTGAGTTTTAAAAAAAACATTTGGAAAAACTAGAATCTGAATTAATCAATGAAGATACTAGTAAGAAAAATTTGATTATAAAACTAGATAGGGAAATCATAACTTACGTATTGATAAGAAATATTATTTGAATTGGTAATATTCCAAAAAAAAACTTATTATGAAAAGTCTAATAAAAAATACGTTACGAAAAGCCCAGTCCGAAAATCTTCATTCTGATAATTTTCATTACGATAATTCCATTCCGGAAGTTTTTGAAGAGGAAAAAGAAAAAAAAATAAATCCGGAAAATTTCAATTCCGAAAATCTCCATTCCAGAAATCTTAGTTCCGAAAATTTTAAAAACAATCCAAAAAAAATTGTTATTCTAACAAACAAATGTACTCCCCCTATGAGGAGTTTATTACTGTAAGTAGACTTTTTCAACAGAAGGTTAATTAAGAAAGATTACCTTATGGTTATCATCCCTAACTTCTGTTTAATGTATTCAAATCTATCAGAAGACAACGATTTTGTGAAAATATCAGCAAGTTGATCTTGTGTTCCAATAAATTGAAGAATGATATCTCCTTTGAGTGTGTGATCCCTAAGAAAGTGATGCCTAATATCTATGTGTTTTGCACGGGAGTGATGTACAAGATTCTTACTTAATGCAATGGCACTTGTGTTATCACACAAAATGTGAGTTTTAGTAAAACTCAATCCATAGTCTGTGAGTATGTGTTGCATCCACAATACTTGAGCACAAAAACTTCCAGCTGCTACATATTCAGCTTGAGCAGTGGAGAGTGCTACAGAATGTTGCTTCTTGCAGGACCAAGAAACTAGTGAATCTCCTAAGAAATGACAAGTTCCAGATGTACTTTTTCTATCCATTCTACATCCTCCAAAGTCTGCATCAGAAAAGATTTTTAGAACAAAATCATTTCCAGAAGTATAAAATAATCCTAGATCCATGGTTCCCTTAAGGTAGTGAAAAATTCTTTTTACTGCCTTTAAGTGAGATTCCTTAGGATTGGATTGATATCTTGCACATAAGCATACTGAAAACATTAAGTGTGTTCGACTAGCTGTTAAGTAAAGTAAACTTCCTATCATACCTCTAAAAGATGTTTGATCTACTGGTTTCCCAGCTTCATCAAGATCTAAAGAGTTTGAGGTACCAATGGGAGTACTTATACTCTTAGTATTGTCATAACCATACTTTTTATGAAGATCTTTAATATACTTATGTTGAGATATGTACGTTCCTTCTGGTTTTTGAGAAATTTGAAAACCAAGGAAAAATGTTAACTCACCCATCATACTCATTTCAAACTCAGATTTCATTAGACTTGCAAAGGAGTCAGTCAAAGATTGCTGAATTGAACCAAATATGATGTCATCAACATTAATTTGAACAATCAAAACATTTTTCTTATCTTTCTTTATAAAAAGGTTTGGATCTGCATTTCCCTTAACATAGTTATTTTGAAGTAAAAATCTAGTGAGTCTATCATACCATGCTCGTGGGGCTTGTTTAAGGCCATACAAAGCTTTGGTAAGTCTAAAAACATGATCAGGATGTTTTGTATCTTCAAATCCAGAAGGTTGTTCAACAAAGACTTCCTCTTGAACATAACCATTAAGAAAAGCACATTTCACATCCATTTGGAAAAGTTTGAAATTAAAGAATGCTGCAAAGGCAAGTAGAATACAGATAGATTCAAGTCTAGCTACTGGAGCATAGGTTTCTTCATAGTCTATTCCCTCTTGTTGATTATAGCCTTTAGCAACAAGTCTAGCTTTATTTCTTACTATGATTCCATTTTCATCACATTTATTCATGAAAACCCATTTTAATCCAATAACAGAAGTTTACTTAGGTATTTCAACCAAGGTCCAGACTTTATTCCTTTCGAATTCATTTAGTTCATCTTGCATGGCTTTGATCCAATCATCATCACCTAAAGCTTCATCAGTGCTTTTTGGTTCGAATTGGGAAAGAAATGCTAGATGTTCTACTTCATTTCATAAGGAACTTCTAGTCGTTACAGGTTGATTTACATCACCAATGATACTATCACTGGGATGATTCTTAAGAAACACCTGATTTGGGTTTTGTAAAACCTGTTCATCAACATAGGGTAGAAAGTCTTCTGGGGTAAATGTTTCAGGAATATTCTCTAGAACATTATCCTTATCAGAAGGTTCTTCTATTAAAGGTTGATAATCAGTTTTTGAAAACACATCCGAAGATGTAGGTTTAGGAGGTTTAAAAACAAAAGGATCCGACTCATCAAATTTTACATGTACGGTTTTTTCAGCAGTACAAGTGTTCTTATTAAAAACTCTATAAGCCTTAGATGTTGTGGAATAACCTATGAAAATTCCTTCATCAGATTTTGGTGCGAATTTATGTAAGTTATCTTTAGTATTCAAAATGAATACTTTGCAACCAAAAACCTTGAAGTATGAAAGTCTTGGTTTTCTACCATTCCATAACTCATAAGGAGTTTTATTAAGAAAAGGTCTAATCAAAACTTGATTTATAGTATAACAAGCAGTACTTACAGCTTCAGCCCAGAAATGTCTAGCAATAAAATATTCACTCAACATGGTTCTAGTTATCTCTTGAAGAATTCTATTTCTTCTTTCAACTACACCATTCTGTTGAGGAGTTCTAGGTGCTGAAAAATTGTGAGTAACACCTTTCTTACTACAAAAAGATTCAAAATCAGAATTTTGAAATTCTCCTCCATGATCACTAAGAATAGTTTCAATGGAAGGTTTATCTCATTTTTAACTTGAGCTCTAAAACTTTTAAAAAAGGAAAAAGCTTCATGATTCTTTGCTTGAAAATAGACCCAAGTAAACCCAGTGTAATCATCAACTAGAAAAAACACATATTATTTTCCTCCAATACTTCCAGTTTGTGTTGGACAAAAAAGATCCATGTGCACTAACTGTAATGCATCGGTTGTTGAGACTTCACTGATTGATTTAAAACGAGATTTATGTCACTTTCCATATTGACAAGGATCACAAACTTTAGAAGAATCAAATTTAAGCTCTGGTAGATCCTTAACTAATTTCTTCTTAGAGAGTTTACATAGGTTCCTACGGTTACAGTGACCTAGTATTCTATGCCATAACCAAGAATGATCTTCCATTGCACTTAGTCAAGGTAAATCTTGGCTTCTGGGGTCTTCTAAATTTAAGTTGTAAATATTCTCTTTCCTATTGGCTGAGAGAATAAATTTTCCTTGGAATTGCGAACTAAGCACTTATCATTCCTAAAATTCACAAGGTAACCTTTATCACATAACTGGCTTATGCTAATGAGGTTATTCTTAAGACCCTTAACAAAAAGAACATTTGAAATCAAGGTTTTACCAAGAAGAACAATATTACCAATACCAACAATCTCTCCCTTAGCATTATCTCCGAAAGTTACCTTTCCTCCTTTCGTTTTGATAATCTTTTCAAAATAGCTTTTGTTACCAGTCATGTGCCGGGAACATCCAATATCCATGTACCATGTATTGTTGCTGGTACTCTCTTTATTTTCCTGAAATCAAGAAGAAAATTAGACTTTAGGAATCCAAACTTGTTTGGATCCGAGATTTCTAGACAATAAAATTTTAGGAACCCACATCTTCTTAGAAAAGTAAGCTTTGTGAAATCCTAGAGATTGGGTTTTGTTTAAGGAACAATTATTTGCCCAGTGACCATCACATTGAAACTTATTACAAAATGGGGCACTTTGAGGAACACAATAATTGTTACTGAAAATAGGTTTTTCATGGGTATAACCAAATCTAGATTTATTTCTTAAATGTCGTATTTGAGAATACATTTTATCAAAATTTTCCTTACCATGGGTAAAGTTTGATAAACATTTCTTTAAGGAAAAAATTTTGGACTTGAGTTTTACAACCATGTTTTTATCCTAAAAATCATTAGTTTTAGAACTAGAGCTAGGTTCTAAAACATTTTTATTAGAAATTACTTTTTCTAATTCTTTAGAAAGTTTGTTCTTTTCAGAAATTACTTCCTCAAGAATTTTTGAAATACTTTCAAAATCAGTATTTTTCTTATTAAGATCTTTAGAAAGATCTGATATCTCTTTTTTAAGAGTAGAATTCCTAGAGTTTGCCTTATCAAGTTTCTTATTGAGTTTGGAATTCTCAATTTCAAGATGTTCAGAAAAACTAGAGGCTTCTTCATAAGTAGGTAAAGTATTTTCCTCATCAGAAGATGATTCTTCATTAGAAGAGTTATAATACTTACTATTATTAGAATTTAAAGAAACATTGGTCAATGATTCAGCATTTCGTACCTTAGCCATGAAACAATGATTATCAATAGGTAATCTGGCTACAAGACCATGATTATTCTGTCCTGAAGATTCATAATTAGTAGATTCATCTGAAGAGTCACCACCATTAGCACTCCAGGTGTCATTAGCTTTTAGAACTTTCTTAGCTTTAGCTTTATAAAACCTTTCTCTTTTCCTGTCTGAATTCCTTTCTTTTCTTTCATTCTTTTTGAGCATAGGTCAATCTGTTCTAATATGTCCAGCTCTTTTGCATTCATAAAAAGTAACTTCTCCATCTTTCTTATCTTTCCATTCCTTTTTCTTATACTTGGATTGGAAATTTCTATGGCCAGCTATCTTGTTCATCCTCCGAGCAATATTTTCTAGTTCATTTTCTGAGATTTCACTCTCACTAGATTCGGATTGGAAAATAACTTTCTTAGGCTTGGATGTAGTTACTCTCTCAGGAGTCTTAGCTTTCATCTGATTTGAAGTTGTAGTAAAAGCAACAGTACCATTTCCATTCTTCTTCTTGATGTTTTCAACATCTCTCTTCATTCTAGTTTCATGTTGTAGACGAGTTCAAAAAATCTCATCAAGAGTAATTTGAGTGACCTTCCTGTTCTCATCTATAGCTGTTCTCTTAGATTCCCACTCATTGTGCATAATATCAATTATCTTGTCCACAAGAACTTCATCATCTAAACCTTTTTCTCCCATAGACTGTAGGTTGTTGACTATAGTCATGAATATCTGTTGAACTTTACAGATAGGTTCATCATAAGGAAAATTGAAGCCATGATACACATCTCTAAGCGTAACTCTTCTAGTCTCAATCACCTTAGAAGTTCCAAAGTGTGTAACCTCTAACTTCTTCCAGATACAGTTAGCTTCTTCACAAGAAGAAATTTGGCTATATATATTCCTGGTCATTGAACAAAGTAGAGTATTGCGTACCTTATAATTAAGTTGATATTCTTACTTTTCCTGGTTAGTGAAAGTTCTAACTTCCTTGTCTGGAATTTTATAATCACCAGTAAGCATTAAAAAATTGTCTACTCCAGTGTTGATAACAAAAGTCTTCATTCGATCTCTCCAGTACTCATAGTCATTACCATCAAGGATTGGTGGTCTTGTTGGATTTAGATTATCAATCGAACCAACATTAATTCCTGCCATACTAGAACAACCTTTGGCACACAAACTTGTTAGTAGAAAAAGTTACAAAGTTCGTATTGAGAAAGTTCAGAATGGAAAAAATCGGAATGTCAAAGTTCAGAATGAGAAAAATAGCAAGAAAAACTTATTCATGAGTATAAGTAGTTCAGAAACCTCCTCTGATACCAATTGTAGGATCGAAATAATGATGTAGATGCTCAATATACAAGAGGGGGGGTGAATTGAATACTTTAAAAATTCCTTTGGAACCATTAAAGTTAGTAAGGATTAACTATGTTTTCCTTAAGCAAAGTAAAGAGCTAAGTTTAACAAAGTTAAACTAAGAAAATTCACAACACCTCTAACACCGAATACAAACTTGGAATGAGATTCTGAAAGTGGGTTCTGGGAATATGGTTCCGGAAAATGAAACATAAAGAAATATTACAAAGTGAGATTCTACCTTAAAGCATATAGAATCTAAATGAATCAGAGTACAAGTAAGGAAGTATAAGAAAGTTATACTTTCCTTATAATACAAAATGCAGTGGAAATAAAACAAGTAGTTAAACTACAAGTAACAAGATATAAGTCTTTTAACCCAAAGAGAAGGGTATCCAAAAACCTTGGATAAAGGTCCCTTGATTTATACTTTCAAGCATGTCTGTCTTACCGACACCAGGGTAAGCCCTCGATACGAAGATCAGAGTCTCTGTCTTGCTATCCCCAAAAGCCCTCAACTTCAAGGTAGTTGGAAACCTCTGTCTTCCTCAGCAAGGAGGCCCTCGAACTTCAAGGTAGTCGGCACCTCTGTCTTCCTATCCCCGGAAGTCCTCGAATGTAATCACCAACATTAGGAATCACACGAAGCTTTGAGAGTTAATAAGAGCCTCTCTCTCTTGAAATCACTTAAAGCATGTAATCACATGAGTCGAAGATCAGTCAGCCTTTCAACTTCGAGCTCTTTCAAATGAGCTCCTATTTATAGGTAAGGTCGGCTTCTTCTCCAACGGTCATATTTTCCTTAAAGATCGGAGGGACCTTTACACATGTCACTTAGACAACGGTTAGTTTATAACAAAATGGATGACATTGTGTTATAACAAACTTTGTATAACTAAATGTACGACATCATTTTAGAATGAAGCATACGTAAGTAAAGGTTAATTAATAAATCAGAGTGTAAGCAAGTCAAGGGTTCAGAGTCTAATCAAAGTGAAGTTCGGAGTCTATGTATAATAAATATAAGAAATCAGAGTCTGGTTTCATCAGAAATTGGATTCTAAATTTGTAGAGTTCGGAGTTGAACTGCTTAAAAGTTCTGAGTCAAAATTCTTAAGAATTCGGAGTCGAACTTCTTAAGAGTTCAGAGTCAAACTTCTTAAGAGTTCGGAGTCGAACTTCTTAAGAGTTTGGAGTCTAACTTCTTAAGAGTTCGGAGTCGGACTTCTTAAGAGTTCAGAGTCGAACTTCTTAAGAGTTCGGAGTCGAACTTCTTAAGAATTCAGAGTTGAACTTCTTAAGAGTTCAGAGTCGAACTTCTTAAGGGTTCAGAGTCGAACTTGAATTAGATCTACTACAGAGTTTGGAGACCAGAATTCGGATTAAAACTATATTTCATATCACATCCAAGATTCGGATCCTAAAAACAGAATGCTCCAATTTTTTATTATAAGACTCCGAGAATTTGGTTGCAATTCTGATTTTTGATTTTAAGGGAAACAAATAACTATGTATAAGAAAAATCTATGTTAAGGTAAATTTCCTTAAGGAAGTAAATTTTCCTTATTTGAGTAATAATAATAATTGCTTAAGTATAAGGTGTTTGTGATTTTCAAACTAGAAGGAATGGAAAAGTCATAAGGAAAACCTTATTGACTCAACAATATAATATAAGGCCATGATAATAATGGTTAAAAAGAACATCTGGGAGCAATCTTAAGTTTCTTTTTTTGTTGGTTTTTAAATTTACATTATCTCACTTCAAATATTACCGAATTTATTGATAAATGGAATGTGATTTCACCTGTTTATTTTTAATTTATAGGACCCACAGGACCCAAACTGGTAACAAGAATTAGTAAACATAATAGGATCATACATGATAATTGCACATCCTGAGAAATGTATACATCATGACCTTTTATAGGGAAAACATGTACAACCATCTTCAATGAAACACTAAAAAGGGAAGCAAGTGTTTCAATTCATAATTTCCCCAATATATAATTAGAGTTTTTAACTTTTAATTGCATTCCCTGCATGTGATTCATTCTTTAATCAACCGAATTAGGAGACATAAACTACCAAGGATAATTATGATGACAAGAATTTATATTTCCTTATCAATAAATTTGACTGAGAAAAATTGGGTAAAGAATTAGTATGGATAATCCTATAGATTAAGAGTTGCCAAATCATGGTTTTAAAAACATGTCAATATTTATAAATTATTATTTTCTGAGATTTTACCATGATATAAATTTATGATAGTTTCATTCATTGATTTAGTTATTCATATTTTTTTCCATGATCATGTGTACCAACAATTTGTATCATTCCTAATACATCTTGTGAGTCAATATTTTATATTTTTTCAATAGTTTTTTTTTGAAACTCATGCATTATGTCTTCTAGAACATTCTTTTCATCTTATCAAATATGTTAGTGAATAGAATCACATTGTATATGATTGAGGCATATTTTTTTATCCCTTACCTTGATGCCCAATTTGAATTAATCATTTTCAAGCATGTATAATCCATGAACATCTATGTAAGAAAATAAACCAATTTACAATCCTATATTATCCATTACTACCATCCTCTAAATAATTTCCATGATATTAAAATAATAAGTGTGGTGGAGGTATTTCCTAGGGTAAAATGAGAATAAATTTTTCTAGGATATTTTTTTGTGTGATTATCAACTATGATTTGGGTAGTGGACATGTATTTTTTATTGTAATTCATTATTCACCTCTCTAACTTAAAAAATTTGAAAAAAATAAAAAAAATGTTTTAACCTAGGAGGATAAAAAATAAATATTTTTTGAACTGATGATATTTTGATCAAATGTTGTTAGGTGATGGATGTGTGATTTTTATTAACAAATACATTGAACAAATATATAAAAAGTGAGAAAAAAGAAAAAAAAAACAGAGTTTGATTAAATCATTATGATTACATATATCATGGTCCCAATTTGAGCTTTTTAGGGGGACAAAAAAGTGACATATATGAACGGAGAATATTATTTACATTATTTTTTAATTGTAATGTAAATTACTTTAGATACAATCCTTATTTTTTTACATTATTTATGTCATATTCCTACCCATGTTATTATTTAGAGTCATTGGATCTTAAACGATGAATCCCTCATAATTAGTTGTGATTTTGTCTTTATGTGGTGGATATTCTAGATTCCATTCAAACTTATGGTACATGACATGTTCTTGTGGTATGTGTATCAATATATCCATTCATAGTTCGATAATGAGAGGAGAAATTCACATGAGGTAAATTAAAAATGGTGTTCATATTAACAATGAATTGACAAATGATAATGGATGAATGAAAATACTTGGATATTTTGAAATAGGAAAATCAAAATACACGGTTAATTTTTATTCTTTAAAAAATGAGGATTTAGTTAAAAAATTTATGCCTGATTCTCAAACATTTAACTTTCCATGTGATCAATTTTTTTTGTTGACATTGAATTTAAATCATGCTAGAGTAAGAGTCTATTGTAATATGTTTAGATTGAATCCTTGAGGAGAAGTATGAATTCATGTGTGTGTGTGTGGGGGGGGGGGGTTGATAAGTAAATTTATTATATATATTTTTGATATTAAAATTCACTGGTTTTTGTGATTTATATGTTTATTCATACATATATCCTTGATTTTTTTCACATATTTTTTCGGATGCAAAAGGTTAGGAAAATTTAGTAAAAGGAGATAAAATAAAAAATATTTCCATTATATGTAGATATTCCAAAACAAATATGATGATAATGGAGAACCTATAAGGAATATAACTGAATAACTAAGTAAAAAATGGCTCTTGAACCATAAAATTGACATTACACATTGTGTAATCCTTACATGTCATGTACTGATAGAAGTCATGAAAGAACCACAATTCATTAAGTATAGGAATGTGGCCAAAAGATAAGTTGATATTTTTCATGAGGTTACACATATGTGTCACACTGTGACACAAGTAATGATTCCCATAAATACTAAATTTCATCAATATGGTACACATGGTGCAAGATTTACACGTGCTATAATCACTACACAACATGTAAAAGTTCGAGATGGGATAAAAATATCTAGATTCAACGCATCTTCAGATTTTGAAATCTTTTAAGACCTAGGACCTACTAATGAAAAATTTTAACAAATCTATAATGACATTAAATTTTTCATGAGACCAGACTATATAAATAGAAGTCCTGACTACTACTGTGAAAAAAGATCAGGGATACTAAAGCTTGGAGCAAGAAGTTCTGTTGGGTAGGGTCCTCCCCATTTTCCACTCCATTTTCATTATGATTTATTTTTAATTATTAATTCCCTCTTATTATCACCTAACTAGGATGAGGGGGTGAAATCTACTTGTGAATGTGTAATGTAATAAAAGGGGAAATGTTCTATTGGATTGACTTCTTTTTATTTATTCATGTATTTGATTTTATGTAATTATTCAATCAATTTCCAATCCCTTTAGTTTACTTTTATCATGACCACTAGTTTTTGAATCTGAAAAGAAAATTTAGAATTCTAAAAATAAAAACTATAAAATGTGGCATGAAATTTTGAAATTTAGTGCAACTAGTTTTAAATATGGTATCAAATAAATCTCGATTCCCTAAAACCCTAAATTATAGGACCAAGGGAAATAAATGATTTACTAATTAAGGAGAGGTTACCGTGACCATTGTATCTACCTCATCAAGAATCCAACACCAATCATATATTAATAAATTTATTTTATAAAAATTAAATTGCACATGAACCCTGAAACTACAAAATCCATGCATTCCTTTCAAATCTTCTTTCAAACCAAAAAACCAATCCGCTTCATCTTCCTTCTTCATTCTTAAAATTGTTTCCAAAACCCCAAAATGATTCTCAACCTATTCCTTTAATTTAATCCAATAAAATCATTTTTAGGCCTAAATAAAAATATTCACCATCTCTGTGGGTTCAACCTAAAGCTTTCCTAATAATAAACCACCTTTTCAAAATATTTGTAATTCCTATTTACATTAATATGAAATATTAATATGGTTTATTACTATAGTTTCCTAACTATTTTATCAATGATAGATCATCGTTACCTCTCATTATACTACCTTAATAATCCCTTTTAATGCTCATGGTTTCCCGTAGCCATAAAACCATCATAAATTTTGTAATCAAAAGTGTGTGTGGTTTTCCAAGCAATAAAATCCCTATATAGATACTACAAGTGTACATGGGTTTAGATTAGATTCATATAGGGATTAAAACCTCTTAAAGAGTTGGTCGGTTGTATCCTCACCATTATTCTAGGGAATGGTGGGTGGGCCCTTACTGTGCACCAGGTTTGACACACATAGGGGATTTTCTGTGGATAATTCACATGCACTTTATAAGCCATAATAAAGGATAAGAATTTATGGACTGATATTTACATTAAATTGATATTCCTCTTTAGTGAATATATCCTTAACTACTTCATATTATCATTCCATCAATTGGAGTACTTACTTTTCCAAGGCGAACATTCTATTATTCCTATGATTATTTTTGGATATTCACCCAGATAACTGATTTAATACATTTAAAGGGTTTCTTTCCAACCCAATTTGTAACCAATGTGAATGTTCTATTTTACTCTACACCTTTATCATGTATTTTATCTTTTTTATACATTTGCATGATCTTATGTACATGCTGTATAGTGAAAAAATGATCACATTAGGGAATGGTTCATCATTACCATTGTGTGTGCATATGGACAACTATGAATAATCACTCATTTCCATGTGAATACCCTTGTATGAGTCTTCCAATTGAAGGTTATTCACCTAGATACCCATATTCCAATTTTCCAGGGAAATTTTTTCTAAACCATATACCCTTTATCAATATGATTTAAACACCTTAGACTTCTTTATGTATATTGATTGGTATTTAAATAGAATGTTTCTGAATTTCATGAGATACCTGTTTAATTTCTAAAAGGTTTATAATTTTATGATTTTTGATGGATTTATGCATTTTTTAATTATGTGGATCACATGAATTAATACATATTAACGGTTCACCCTAATAGCGCTCCAATGCATTGGGTAAAGAATTAATCTCTATGGATGACATGTTCATGATACAATGTTAGTATGCCTTGGTAATGTTTTATGAAGACTTAATGTTGGACATTGGTGATATTCTTATGAATGTATCATGTTCTGTTATAGCCACATTTTCATGTTATGCCTCATGTACTAATGATCATGTAATGCCTAATGTACTTAATATCATGTTATGACTCGTGTGCTAATGGCCATGTTGTGCCTCTTATCCTCGTGTTCACGATCTTATATCATAACTCATGTCTTACCCATTATGTTCTTTTATGAACCATTTTTATTGGCTATCCCTTACTAGGATTTATAGCTAACCAATTTCATTTGCTTCCATATTTACCTAGGAATTTCAATGAAAGGGATACGTATAAGGGAATTATATGTATGGAGAATCATCATGGAATAAATGTGTATTATATATTTTGTTTGGTTTTAAATGTAACATGTTCCCAAAGACACCAAAATTTGGATCATGGGTTTGAAATTCATGTGATCTATTAAAAAAGTATGAATTTTAGTGTATGATTTGGAAGTGCGGGTCTAGGGAATCACATTTATTATCATAGCAAAGTTTGGTTATTTTTAAAAATTAGGATTTGAAATATTTGGGTATATAGCATTATATAGAAAACAATTTTCTCTATAAGACATGGATAATTATACAAATTATGATCACATAGTATTAAAATATCATATTTGTTCATAATTATTTCTTTTATATTGTTAAAATTTAGGTGAACATTTGGATTTACTAGCTGTTATTCAATGTGTAAAATTGCGAGGAAAAAATATCATTATGTGGGGAAGAATGTAACGCACAAAAAATTCAATAATGTTATTAATAGAAATCTAATTTTTCATATAATTTTTTATTATGAGAATACATAAATACTTTTAAATTTCATAAAAACATTACACATCATGGACATCTAAAACTAGGAAGAGTAAAGGGATTATTTAAGGATATAATCAAAGTTTTATTAATTTTTTAGAGACTATAATCATATTGTGTTAAAAATTATTTTATGATGAATGTATAAATTTTAAATAAAAGTTATTATCAATAAATAATATTATGAATCACTTTTCAAATGATAATATATATTAAATATTCCTAAAATAATTTTTATAATGGTCTGAATGTATCTTTTTCAATGAAATTGCTAAATTAAAATATATATGGATATATATTTCAAAAGTTAAATTATCATATTTATAAAACTATTTTAAGAATATAAACTTCCATTTTGGACTCATAACATAAAAATTATACTAGGGTGATATTTTTGTGAAATATTTGATAAATATTATTTTTTGGTGAAAAAGTGAAAATGGCCACTTTACAAAGCTCTGTGATTTTATGACATCATTATTATGTAAGAATGAAAAATAAATTGTGAAGAATTGTATTTAAAAAAATATACTTTAATAGGTATAAATATGAACTCCAAAAAATAATTTTAATTTAAAAATTTATACTGTACATTTTGAAACTAAAATTTTGTATATTTAGAGAAAAATTATTTTTTGGATTATGCGCATTAATTAGGTTGGCCGAAAGGTATTTCTCGAATTATAGATCCTTTTAACATCCATAAACTATCAAAAAATAACTAATAAGATATGTAATTTGTTGGAACTGATTGAACCCACAATTGATTGACTTATATTGTCAAATAACCATTATTTCAACCCTTTAAACCACACCTTCTAAAGTATAAATACACGCTTTTCCTATTCAATTTCATATCCAATTTTTCTAATAATGATTTTTATCTCAATAAACTTCTCAGTATTTCCTCCATCATGGTTACAAGGTTATAATGAGTCCCTATATATATTTAATAAGTATCATCCCAATGTAAGGGGTCTTTTCCTCCACTTCGTTCAATTAATGTTCTTCTTTTGTATAATCCTCGAATTAAAAGATTATTATCTTTTAAAGAGATTTAATGTAACCCTATTACTATTAATAATATATATTTTAATTAGAGATTTAATTTCCTTGAAATTATATCTTTTTCCAAAGTCACTACTCTGCCTAAATTAGGGTTCGTCAGTCATCTTTTACGACTCCCTTTGCAAGAAATTCAAAATTCATTCTTATTTCAATATGAAATATTATTATATGTAATTATTATAATTTACATACTATTTTATAAAATATATATCACTATTATCTCTCATTATAATCCCTTAATATTTTTTATTAATGATCATGGTTTCTACTGGTCATAAAACCATCCTAAATTTGTTAAAGAAAAGTGTGTTTGATTTTTCTAGTATTAAAATTCCTATTTAGATACTACAAGAAAAAATGGTTTTGGATTAGATTAATATAGGGATTAAAAGCCAAAAAAGAGATGTTATATCGCTACCATTATTTTAGTGCATGATTAGTGGGCCCTTACTACACACCTAGTTTCCCAGTATTGGGGTATTTTCTTTGGATAATTCACATGAACATTATCCGCCGTAATAAAGGATAAAAATATATGGATTGATATTTAAATTCAATTGATATCCCTATGAAATGAATTTATACATAACTACTTATAATTATCATTTACAAAACTGGACAAATTTCTTATTGAATGAGAAAATCTTATTGTTCATAAGATGATTGTTAGCTATTCACCAAGACAACTGAATTAATCCATTTAAAGGGTTTCATTCCCACCAAATTTGTATCAAATGATCATGTTCTCTTTTTCAATAAATCTTTCTAATGTATTTTAACTTTCTTATACATGTCCATGTTTCAATTAAAATGTTATATAGTGAAAATATGATCTCCTTATTGAATGAACTATCACTGCTTTTTTCTTTTAATATCATCAGATATGCATAATCATTCATTTCCATGTAAAAATCCATTCATAATTCTCCTGATTGAAAGTTATTCACATAGATACCTATAAATTTATTTAATGGGTAAATTATTGACTAAATCATATACCATTTATCTTTATGGTTTAAATGTAACACCACATGCTTCCACGGTACGCTTCCCTTTGAATAATACAATAGTGTGTGTTGTATGCAACTTTGAGTTCTAACACACCACAAAAAATCAAACTAGCCGTTATGAATATTAATAATCACTTTTTGAAATTTTATAAAATTTATTTTTCAAATTGGAAATCATTTTTGGATTCATAATACCGAAAATATCCTAGGGTAAATTTTAAGTATTTCTCTAAAAACATTCAATTTTTGATGAATAGTGAAAAACACTAAGTTATTAGTTAAAACTGCCTTTTTATTGAAATAATCATTTATTTTATTTAAATTTATTTTATCTCAAAATAGATACATAATAACTATATAAATTCAACATAATTCATTGGAGTCAAATTATATTAATTTTTGATATATAAAAACTTTATTGAACTTTTTACCGTCTTTTACCCACCTCCAAGGAGAATTTGAAAATTTGCATAAAACATAATTTTACCGCATTTATGAATTCAATATAAAAACTTAAAGATACATGGTTGATATCAGTAAGTAAAATTTTGTTAAATGAGATGAAAATAATTTTTGGTGAATAGTAACTTTTTACTTTTATTTACCACCGTTAAATTAAATAGGGTAATTAATGGTAAAAATGATATTATTTTTACCCTAACACATGTCCTAATTCTATTGGATAAGTATAATTCGAACAATAAACCTTATTAATAATATATGAACCTATTTGGTCCACTTGGATTAGATTAGGACATTTATTAATATTTAATTCAAAGAAGAGTTAAAAGAGTTAAAATCAATGTTTAATAACTAATTTTTTTAATATTGGGTTATATATAAGATACATTTTATTATAAATATTCACTAGAAATCTAAAAAGACTTCCTACAAAATGTTATTTTTTTTGTAAATTTTTAGACATTATATAATTTAATTTATATATGACCCAATGATGATGCAGTAATTACCGTATTAATGAATGATTAAGATAATTGATACTATAAATATGCAAATAAATTTAATATGAGAATTTTTATTAATTAAAAAAAATTCTAAGTTAATATGACATGTTAAAATTGATTTAATTAACTTTTATCGAAGTAATAATGCTGATAGGAGTTTCATAAAAATAAAATACCAAATAGTGTCAAAATTGACATAAAAGGGTTTTTAAAACAAGCATTATATTATTAATTGATATAATATTCATAAAAATATATGGATTTTCAAAATGACTTAAATAAGGCTATGTATATTAATAATGAACCACATGGGGTTCTTTTGGCTTTTTATAGTATTTATATTAACCATATAATATAATAATACAAAGAGACATGGTAAGTGTCAACCTAATTAACTAAGAGTTCAATAAAAAAGATAAGGTTAATTTAGTGACCCAAACATGTCTATAACCTATTGGTTGAGTGGTTTCTGAAACATCCCAACATTATCCTCGAAATAAATCATTTTTGAGCCTTTATAAACTGAATATGAATTTATTATAAAATAATATTTCTAGCTTTTCCTAAGGTGCCCCTCACCCCTCTTATAAAAGGGAACTCCCCCTAATCTTCAATTCAAACCTTCAAGTCAATTTGTCCCAGCCAAAACCTACCCAAATATCCTCTCAAAATACCCCACTTCAACCTAGTGGCCCTCATTTTGTCTTAAAGAAATCCTAATGAGCCCTTTTGATCAAATCAAAAGGAAGAACCTGAAGAAGAGGTAATGATTTCACCACCCTCTTTCAAGTTCTTTTCCTCTTCAACTTATTCTTTCCTTGTTATTTCCATTCTAAAATAATAACTACAGTATCTTCTATATACTGTGATGTTATTATAAATATGGTACAACCATATTCAGTATTCTATTCATTCTTTGAATGACATGTCACCATACGTGCGTACGTATGACTTACCATCTCCACGTCGTGGTGTAATAGTTGTTAAAAACATTATTAATTGGATGGGTGTGATAATGATGTGTAATTGATGTAAATAAAAAATATAACATGATAATGATTCTGTATATATGATATACCATCCAATTATATATTATTTTGATATCAAAAAAATTATATTGTCGCACGTGCGTAAGTATATACTACCATCTCCATGAACGCGATAAGATTCACTCCCCATCGTATCCATTCAACACTAATTTTCATTCGATGATTAAAAATAAGGTTTATAGATTTAATATAATTCTCAATATGAATAAGATAAATCCTGTCCATAACAAGAATTACTTACGTAACAAATCATGTAATGGAAAACGAATCGGTTAACACCTGAAACGACGAATATACTAAAATATTACTAACAAATCCATATTAGAAAATCATATAAGATATCATAATTATGTATATGGTTCTTGTATTTATAATAAAAATGTTTTAACTATTATATATTAGGTTAACATACCATCGAGTAAGTAAAACTACAAGGTAAGTATTTATTTCACAATATCTTCATTATCCGAGGTTGTTTATACGTAATTATCTATTGGGACCTCTTTATCATCCACATCCATGAATCTTAAAAATGTCTTTCAAAACATTTTTACTATTTAATAGAAAATGTTTTAATGTCATTTATACCCTTATTTGACCTTATACATTTTTAAAAGGAATCTTTCCGTCATTTTCCAAACAAGGTACTTTTTGACCTTTTCGACAAATTTAAGGAAAGAATGTTTTTTTAACTTATACGGTGGGTGTGGCTATTTTCCACCATTATAACATCGTCGAATATTCCAATACAATATTATAAGAAAACTTTCAAAATAACGGTTTTCATTTACAATTATGTGACATTTAAATGATTTCAAAAAGAGAGATATATATCTATCAAATAGTCTTGATTTCATCTATGACAGCATCCTTTGATGGATTTTAAGTTTATTTAAAGTTGATTTATTATGATACAAAACTTCATTATTGTAATGAAGGTTTTGTGATATGTTTGACTATGGATGTGTTTTTTACACCATTCATGGTTTATGGATAAAGTATTGACATTTTGTATGCAAGTTTTAATATGAATGTTTATGCTATGTTTAAACCTTTTTCTATGAGAAATGCATTGGACTTAGTAGGTGATGGGTGGAGCCTACTATAGATCCTTGATGAATCGGTAGGTCTCATGAGACAAAATAGTGACTTGGAACAAGGCCTTGACAAAATATTATTTGTAGTCTTGGCACAAGGCCTTACCTATGTGGTTATGAAAGTCTGGAATTATGCATTCCATTATTATGAAAGTGGTTATTGATATTGCCTGTGATTATTCAACTAGTAGAATCAGCATGTGAATTAGTAAATGAAATTATTTTATTTTATCTTCTGAATGTACTTATGAAGTTTTAGTTTAAATGGATTTTTTTAGTCATACATTGACTTAAATGTTCATTCTAATTTATGAATGTTTTCGCTATATTGTTATCCTTACTGAGAATCTGAGCTCACCCCTTTCTATGATTTATATTATTAGGATGTGAATAAGTATTTTTTGATTGACCTGCAGGGATGGTATGAGGGGATATGAGTGTGGTCTATGGAGACTATGTTGTTGTAGTTTTATCACTTTATGATGTAATGTAAACTTTTTAATGTATCTAGTGTTTCCAAGGATACTAAACTAATCGTTATATCGAGACTTGATCATTTATGATCATAAAAATGATACGTAATAATTCAACGACTCTGGAAAACTGGGGTTGGGGTGTTACATTTGGTATTAGAGGAAGTTTAGTAATAATTCTTTGAAGTTAGATTTAGATAAAATCTGATTAGAGCACTTATCCCTAAGATAAACTTTGATGATTAGTATAAGAGAACTTCCTAGAATTTTGGTATTGTAGATATTTTGTGAGTTTTTCGAGCAATACATCCTTATCTAGATAGGAGTAGGTAGAGGTGGCTCTAGAACAGATGTACCTTGGGGTAAAACCCGAAAACACCACTTTGAGAAAGACTCGAACGAGAACTGGTGCCCAACAACGGGCCTTACTGCACTCTTGGTTACGAGACTCCCGAGGGATATGCTTAGAATAATAATCATTTTCTTAAAAAACCATTATAATGTTTTAATGAATATATATTTCCTCAAACACAACATTTTTTTACGATTATGGATTATATCCATAGACTGTTCAATTTATATTGAGTGGTTTAAAAGTTTGGATTTATTTATTGTGATTCATAAACTAATCTAGTGTATGCCATTGTTTAGAAATGGCTCCTAGTGGAATGAATGGAAACCATATCAATTCACTCACTGAATTAAGGGATTTCCCTCCTTCTAAATATAATTATAGTGGAGCTGGTGATAAAACTGGTGCTGATTAGCTTGTCACTATACTGGGACAACTCACTCAGGTTATGAATAACAACCTTACCTGTATGGAGCACCCTGATCCACAGCATGGAGGATCAATGTTAGATAACTTCATGAGGAAAACACACCCAACATTCAATGGGAGTACTAATCCATTGGTAGATGAGCAATGGATAAGTTCCCTAGATAAATATTTCAGGATTTAGGGAGTAGTGAAAGGGAAAAAGTTGTCAATGATGTTTACCGCCTCACTGGAGATGCTGATAAATGGTGGTCATTGATTCAAAATACAAAGGAAGATGAATAAGTATCATGTATTTAATGGAGGAAGTTTAAAGAAATATTTTAGAAAAATACTTTCCTCATGAACATCAAGCTGATATTGAAAGAGAATTTATAAGTATGAGCCAAAAAGAGGACGTAAATGTCGCAATGTATGAAGCATACTTTACAAGGCTAGAAAGTCCTATAGTAGATCATATACATAACCCAAGAAGTAATATTGGTCATTTCATTGATGGTTTAAAACCATTTCTACGTCTAGAATTAGTCTCACAATCCTTATCATTGTACGAAGATATTGTCTCATGTTCTGTCAAGATAGAGAAGGAATTCTCTTATTCTTATGACTTTAAAGAATCAAAAGATAAGAAGAGATCTGCTGATCACTCTGGAAATGAAAATAAGGGGAAGAATGTAAAAGTTGTATATCCATCATGCAGTGAATTTGAGAAGAAAACCCCAATACTTGCTTGAATGTAATGGGAGTCAATTACATGTTTGGTGAAAAAGGCCACCAAACTCAGGATTGCAAGGGTAAGAAAGAAGATACCAATGTTCAGTGCTCAAATTATAGGGAGCTGAGACATTATGCAAATTAATTTCCTAAGCGATAGGGAAACATACCTCGGAAGGGGCGAAGGGATCAAGGCCAAGCATATGCTATCACTACTAATGAGTATGAAGCTCCAAAGGACATAGTTGTAGGTAATTTAATGGTTTCCTCATGTTTAGAAAATTCTTTCTTTGATTCTGGATAATCGCATTGTTTCATATCTTCATAGTTTGCTATGAAAATTAGATATTTACAATTTTATTTAATAAGGGAGTTGTCAGTCAAAACTCCTAAGGGAAATATCATTGCAACCAAGTTTTGTGAATTAGTTCTCATTAGAGAATATAAATGATCTTTATCTTCTAATCTCATCATCATACCCATGATTGAATTTGATATAATCCTTAGTATGGATTGGCTTTTAGAAAAAGATGTGAAAATTTATTGAAAGAAGAAGGAGGTTACAAATTTTTATGATGATAAGGAGTACCTTATCTTTTGAGCAGAAACGTCACCGCCTAATTCTTATCTAGATCCACCCCCTGTAGCTCAACTAAATTCAATTATTGGGGAGGAAGAGAAAGAAATAACTATGGGTGAGGAATGAAATTTTCAAATAGAGTTCGTACCTTTTGTGAAATAATATATTGATGTGTTTCCTGAATATTTACAAGGAAATACTCCAGAACAAGAAATTGAGTTTTCCATTGACTTAATTCCTAGTTCAAGGCCCATATCAAATACCCCTTATAGAATGGCCACTGTGGAATTCGTGGAACTAAATAAACAACTATAGGAATTGAGTAATAAAGGATTTATTTACAATAGTGTTTCTCCATGGGGAGCCTATATCCTTTTAGTTAAAAATAAAGATAGATCTATGAGGTTGTGCATTGACTAGAGGGAGAAAAATGTTATAAAAATAAAGAACAAGTATCCCATACCTCACATTGATGATTTATTCAACCAAATTCATGGAGCTCAATACATTTCAAAGATTGACCTTTGATCTAGATATCATCAGTTGTGTGTGAAGAAGGAAGACATTTCGAAAAAAGAATTTCTAACCGGGTATGGGCATTACGTGTTTATAGTAATGCCTTTTGGATTGACTAATTCACCCTCTATATTCATTGATATAATGAATTGAGTATTCATGGAATATATTTATGACTTTGTAGTGGTATTTATTTATGATATCCTATTATACTACAAAAGTTACGAATATTAGGAAAATCACTTGCGCATTATCTTAAAGACTCTTTGATCAAATGAATTATATGGGAAGTTAGCAAGTGTGAATTCTAGCTTCAAGTTATTTCCTTTCTTGGCTATACTGTCTCTAAGGATGGAATCTCTGTTGATCCTTCTAAAATAAGAGAAATCAAATAATTTCTAGCACCGATGAGTATAACTGAGGTACACATTTTTATTGGTTTAGCATGTTATTATCATACTTTCATCTAGAATTTTTCCGGATTGGATATCCCATTAACCATGATTACACGTAAAGGGGTTAAATTTTTTTGGACAAAAGATTATGAAGAATGTTTTGAAGAACTTAAGAGATGATTAGTCAATTCTCCTATCTTGACTCTAACGTCCGGGAATGATGGGTTTCTTATTTATAGTGATGCTTCAAAGAAAGGACTTGGTTGTTTACTTATGCAGAATGATAGAGTTATTGCCTATGTATCACGACAACTAAAAATTCATGAGCAAAACAATCTCACTCATGATCTTGAGTTAGAAGCTGTAATATTTGCTTTGAAGATATGGAGGCAATATCTCTATGGTGAAAAATGTGAAATATATACCGATCACAAGAGTTTGAAGTATATTTTCTCATAGAAGGAACACAACATGAGGCAAAGGAGATGGGTAGAGTTTCTCAAGTATTATGATTGCACTATACACTACCACCCGGGGAAGGAAAATATAGAGGAAGATGCTTTGAGCAGAAAGGATCATGGAGTTTTTAACAAGATCAGAGTTGAATGGGATTCTATTTTCATGTATCTAGTAAAGATGGATATGGGAATTACCATGGAAGGTGAAACATCGATACTTTTTCAAATTGTTTCCAAACCATCCTTTCTAGAAAGGATAACGAGTTCTTAAACAGATTATGAGTAATTTCAAAAGAGGACTAAAGCTTTGAATGATGGGAGATTGAGTGACTTTGTGTATGAAGATTAAATTTTGAAATTTGGGAAGAGACTTTGTGTTCCTGATATACATGATCTAAAAATATATTTGTTGGATGATTCTCATAGTTCCAATTTCTATATAGACCTTGGTAGCACTATGATGTATATATATTTGAAGGAACATTTTTGGAGGGACAACATGATGAGGTAGATTTCTGATTATGTGTCAAGATGTATGATCTGTCAACGAGTGAAAGCTGGAAGGCAATAGCCTGGAGGAGTCATGAAACCTCTTCCCATCCCTAAGTGGAAATGGGATAATATAACAATGGAATTTTTCATGGGACTACCAAAGACTCATAGAAGGAACGATGAAATATGTGTAATTATTGATCGTCTTACCAAGTCACAAGATTTTCATCATATAAGATAAGATGTTCCATTTGAACGTCTATCAAAACTATATATTAATGAAGTTATAAGACTCCATGGTGTACCCCTTTCGATTGTTTTTGATCATGATCCCCATTTCACATCAAGATTCTGGAAAGGTCTTCAAAAGGCCTTGGATACTGAACTTCGTTTGAGCACTTCCTACCACCCTAAAAAAGATAGACAATCAGAAAAAACTATTCAAACCATAGAAGACAAGTTGAGATCCTGCTCACTTGACATTCAGGGAATATGGGATCAAGACTAACCTTTGGAAGATTTTTTTATTACAATAGCTTGCATTCAAGTATTCATATAGATCCATATAAAGCGTTACACAAAAAGAGATGTCGCACACAAACCTGTTGGGAAGATGTTGGTAAAAGAAAACATGTAGGCCCAGAACTTGGGGAGGAAACAATGGAAAAGGTTAAGGTAATCCAACCCCACATCAATGCACCTCAATGTAGGAATAAGATCTATACCGATAATCGAAGGAAGGATTTGGAATTTCAAATCGGTGATCATGTTTTCTAGAAGGTATCTCCATGGAAGGGAGTTATACATTTTGTTAAGAAATATAAATTGAGTCCCAGGTACATCGAACCTTTCGAAATTATAGAACAAATTGGGGTTGTAGCTTACCGTTTGGCAATGCCTCCAAGTCTCTCCAAAGTTCATGATGTGTTCCACGTATCACTGTTGAGAAAATACAAGGCTTACCCAATTCATGTACTCACCTTTGAGGAATTTGAACTGGAACCCAATCTGTCTTATTGCAAAGAGCCTGTCAGGATTCGTGATACCAGAGATCAAGTGATGAGAAACCGGAAGACTCATTAGGTAATAGTTTTATGGAGAAACCATAATATAGAAGAGGTAACGTGGGAACCCGAGGAACCTATGATTAGGAAACACCCGAGACTTTTTATGAAGTTTATTCTAGAAATTTCAAGGATGAAATTATTTTAATGAGGGGAGAATATAACACCCCAAGCTTCCACGTTATGGTTCTCTTTGAATAATACAATAGCATGTTTTGTACGCAACTTCGAGTTCTAACACACCACAACAAATCAAACTAGCCATTATGAATAGTAATAACCAATTTTTTAAATTGTATAAATTTTATTTTTCAAAATGGACTTATTTTTTGATTCGGAATATCGAAATTAGCCTAGGGTTAATTTTTTTTTGTTGAAAACTTTCAATTTTTGATGAATTGTGAAAAACCCTAAGTTATTAGTTAAAACTTATTTTTTATTTATATAATCATATATTTTATTTAAATTTATTTTAGGTCAAAATAGATATATAATACCTATATATGTTCAATGTAATTTATTGGAGTCAATTTATATTAATTTTAGATATATAAAAATTTTATTGGTCTTTTTACCGTCTTCAACCCACCTCCTAAGAGAATTTTCAAATTTGCATAAAAAATAATTTTACCACTTTTGTGAATTGAATTTCAAAAATCAGAGACACATGGTCGATATCAATATGTAAGATTTGGGTCAATGAGATGAAAATAATTTTTGGTGAATAGTAAATTTTTACTTTTATTTACCATGGTTAAAAGTAAATAGGGTAATTAAAGGTAAAAATGATATTATTTTTACCCAAACACATTTTCTAATTCTATTGGATAAGTATAATTAGACAAAAAAACCTTAGGAATAAAATATTAAGCTCTTTGGTTTACTTGTATTAGATTAATACATTTATTAATATTTAATTCAAATAAGAGTTAAAATAGTTAAAATCAATGTTTAATAACTAAAACATTTTTAATATTGGGTTATTCATAAGGTAAATTCGATTATAAATATTAAATATAAATTGAAAAATATTTCCTACACAATGATATTTTATTTTTAATTTTTAGATATTAAATAATTTAATTTATTTATGACACAATAATGATGTTATAAATAGAGTATTAATGAAAGATTAAGATAATTGATATTTTAAATACCCAAATAAATGTAATTTGATACTTTTTATGAATTAAACTTATTTTATAGGTTAATATAACATGTTAGGATTGATTTAATTAACTTTTATTGAAGTAATCATGCTGATATAATTTTCAAAAAAATAAAATACGAAATTGTGTGAAAATTGACATAAAAGGGTTTTTGTAACAAATATTATATTATTAATTGATATAATAATCCTTAAAATCTTAGGTTCGGCCAAATGACTTATATAAGGTTATATATATTAATAATGAAACACTTGGGGTTCTCTTGGCTTGTTATAGTAAATTTATTAACCATATAATATAATAATACAAAGAGACATGGTAAATGTCAAACTAATTAACTAAGAGTTAAATCTAAAAGATAAGGTTAATTTAGTGACAAAACCTGTCTAAAACCTATTGGTTGAGTGGGTTTAAACCCATCCCACCTTATCCTCGAAATAAATCAGTTTTCAGCCATTATAAACCGAATATGAATTTATTATAAAATAATATATCTAACTTTTCCTAATGACCCCATCACCTCTCTTATAAAAGGGCACTCCCCCTTTTCTTTAATTTTCACCATCAAAGCCATTTGGCTCAGCCAACCCCTGACCAAATATCCTATAACCTTCGATAAATTCTTCTTAGAGGCCATCCATTATTCATTAATTCATCATAAGGATCCCTTTTTATCAAATCAAAAGGAAGAACCCGAAGAAGTGGTAATGATTTCACCACCCCCTTTCAAGTTTCTTTATTCATCCACTTCTTCTTTCATTGTTATTTCCATTCTAAAATAATAAATATAGTATCTTCTATATACTATGATGTTATAATAAATATGTTAGAACCATATTCAGTGTTCTATCTATCCTTTTAATGACATGTCACAATACGTGCGTACGTATGACTTACCGTCTCTACATCGTGGTGTAATTTTTATTCAAAACATTATTATTTAGATGGGTATGATTATGATGTGTAATTGATTTAAATAATAAATATAACATGATAATGATTCTGTATATATGATATAAAATCCAATTATATTTTATATTGATATCAAAATAATGATATTGTCGCTCGTACGTACGTACGAACTACCGTCTCCACGAACGCGATGAGATTCATTCCCCATCATATCCATTCAAAAATAATTTTCATCAGATGATTAAAAATAAATTTTTTTAGAATTAATATCTTTCTGAATATGAATAAGATACATCCTATCCATAACAATCATTACCTATATAACAAAGAATATAAAGGAAAATGAATTAGTTAACACCTGAAACGACGATAATACTAAATTAATATTAACAAAGCATTATTAGAAGATAATATATGATATCATAATTATGTATATGGTTAATTTATAATTTAATAACAATGTTTTAACTATTATATAAGAATTTAACATAACATCATCTAAGGAAAAGTACAAGGTAAGGGTTTATTTAATAATACCTTTATTATCCGAGGTTGTTTATACGTAATTATCTACTGAGACCTATTTATCATCCACATCCATGTTTCTTAAAAATGTATTTAAAAACATTTTTACTATTTAATAGACAATGTTTTATTGTCATTTATAACGTTTTTGACCTTATATGTTTTTAAAAGGAAGTTTTCAATCGTTTTCCAAACAAGGTTCTTTTTGACATTTTCGACAAATTTAAGGTAAAAATGTTTTTTAACTTATACAGCGGGTGTAGATATTTTCCAACATTATGACGTCGTAGAAGCTTCCCTTACAATATTATAAGAATATTTTAAAAATTATGGTTTTCTTTTATAAATATGTGACTTTTAAATTATTACAAAAAAAGACATATTTCTCTCTAATAGTTTTGATTTCATCTAGGTCAACATCCTTTGATGGATTTTAAACTTATTTGAAGTTGAATTATTATGATAGAAAAATTCCATATTTTATTGATGGTTTTGTTATATGTTTGACTTTGGATGTGTTATTTTTACACCATTCATGTTTTATGGATAAATTATTGACATTTCGTATGCTAGTTTTAAAACAAATGTTTATGTTATGTTTAAACCTTTTCATATCAGGAATGCATTGGACTTTGTAACTGACAGGTGGATCCCGATATAGATCTTCAATGAATCGGTAGGTCTCATGAGACAAACTAGTGTCTTGGCAAAAGGCCTTGAAAAAATATTATTTTTAGTCTGGGTACAAGTCCTTGACTATGTGGTTATGAAAGTTTTCCATTATGCATTCCGTTATTATTAATGTGGTTACCGATATTACATGTGATTATTCGACCAATAGAATATCCACGTGAATAAGAAAATGGAATTATTTGATTTTATCTTTTCCATATATTGATGAATATAATGTTTAAAAAGCTATTGTCTTAGTTATACATTACCTTAAATGTTCATGCTTATTTATGAAAGTTTCTGCTACATTGTTATCCTTACTGAGCATCTGAGCTCACCCCTTTATATGTTTTTTTTCCCAGGACGTGAAGAAGTATTTTATGATTGACCTACAGGGATGGTCTGAGGGGATATGAGTGTGGTCAATGGAGACTATGTTTTTTTAGTTTTTTCTCATTATGATGTAATGTAATCATATTAATGTATCTAGTGTTTCCAAGTCTACTAAACTAATTGGTCTTTTGATACTTGATCTTTTATGATCATGCCAATGATATGTAATAATGCACTGACTCTGGGTAACTGGGGTCAGGGTGTTATAGTAAATACCTTATAATTCTTTATTTATATTTATGGGTGTTTACCTAGAATGTTACTGAAATTCATTTGATACCCAATTAATTTCAAATTGGTTTATCATTAAATGATTATTTATGGATTTATGATTTTTTTTCTTATTCTTCCCACATGAATTAAGATATATGAAGGGTTTGCCCTAATATCTCTATAACGGATTGGGTAAATAATTAATATATAGAGCTAAAATTTCATGATACCTTGGATCTATGCCTTGGAAATTTTTTATGATACCTTGGGAATGAAACTTGTTGATATTATTATGAATACATCATGTTATGTTGTATCCACATTTCCTTATTATTCCTAATGAACCTATTATCATGTGATGCCTCGTGTACTTAATATCATTTTATGACTCTCGTACTTATGATTATGTTATTCCTATTTTCCTAATGTTTAGGTTATTATATAATGCATCATGTCTAACCCATGAAGTTATCTTATGACCTGTTTTCATTTGTTGTCCATTACTAGGATTTATAGGTCACCATTTTTTTACATTTCATCTATTCCCCTAAAATTACAATAAATGGGATAAATATAATATAATTACATGTGTTGCGGATCCTCATGGATGAAATTTTATTTGAACTATTTAGTGGTAAATGTACATTGTTACTAAAGACACTGAACTTTTGATCTTGGCTGTTTTTTAAAATTCATGTGATGTATTTAAAAAGTATGCATGTTTAGCACTAAATCTGGAATTGAGGGTTTGGGGCATCTCATAAGAGCCTAGAACATTTCTTCACTATGGAAAATTTAGAATTCTTAAGAATTTTTGTAGAAGGATATTCCAAGGAATTAAGGAGGGATCCACTCTTATTGAGGGTTCATAGGATCATTTATGTGCTTCAAAGGGTGGTGGCTCCTACCTTTAGGCTAAGGGGGATGTTCACATGGCTATGAATGCCCATGGAGGAGATGGGAATGGATGTCTCTATGTAGTAGTGTATGCGTTGGAGGATTTTGAGGTAGGGTTGGCTACTATTAGATGTAAGATGTTTATTTCATCATGTATGGTACTAGATATATCTGACACTAGTAATAAATATTATTTTATAACATCAATGTTTGTCGACAATTATGGATTTTTTATAGAACATATGCCATTATTGTTATATATTTCCATTCCATGGGAAAAGATGTCGGAATAAGGTTTCAAATATCCAACATGTCGTGTATCGATAGCCAAATGTAATGTCGTGTGGGATTTTTTGGTTCTTGATATTGAAATATATGACCTGATTATTTTCCTCAAATAGATTATTAGTGTTATGTCCCATATCTACTATTATCATAGTCAATTTTAGTTTCTATATCCTCATGGAGTCTCTCATGTATTTTAGGGTGAGTGGGATTCTAGATCCGAGAGACCAGGGCCTATTGTTCCTTATAATGTAGTGATCACATGCCACTTATTAGAGATGTTCCTTGATGCTATTTAATCTCTCCTAAGGATTCCACTCCCAAAAGTGTGGAATGTGTACTGCATGGTCTTTCTCAATGATTATTTATTAGTAACCACTATGAATAGTGGTCGATTTTACTATTGACCCACTACCTAGTGCTATTACCATTTCCATACCACATTATCATATAGAACCTACTATTTAATAGGAACATAAGGTCAAACATAAAGGCATTTAGGAAAATTTATTTACTCATTCTATAATGTCATATTGGGATTAAAATATTCTCTTTTCCAATAATATTGACATAAGCCTCATGCATTATATTGATTACAGAAAGTTAAATTAGATTACTGTTAAGACCAAGTATCCCATTCCATGAATAGATGATATTTTTTATAAACATAGAGGATGTCATTGATTTTCAAAGATTAACCATCATCTAGGGAACCACTAATTGATGGTATGAGAATATGAAATACCTAATACCATGTTTAAGAGCTGGTATGGGTGTTTTGAGTTTCTAATTATTCCATTAGGTTTCACAGAAGATCATGTGGTATTCATCAAACTTATAAACCAGATCATTCATTTGTTATATTACTCATTTGTTTTCATGTTTGTTAATGATATTTTTTAATACCCCAGGTCATATAAGGATCACAATGATCATTTAGATATTATTTTTCGAATCTTCAAAGTACATTTGTAATACTATATGCTACCGATGTGTGAATCATGGATCAGGGAGTAATGTTTCTAGGGAATATTATATCTGAGAGTGGAATCTTAGTTGATCCTAAAAATATATTGGTGGTAATTTCCAAGGATCATCCTAGAAGTGTTTTTGAGATCTGGAGATTCTCAAGTTTGACTGGTTACTATAGATGGTTTGTTCAATACTTCTCCAACTTTCATCTCCAAAGAAAAATTTGACATGTAAAGGTGTTAAGTTTTAATGGAAGGAAAAATGTCGGAGATCCTTCTAAAATCTTAATGAGAGATTAATTTATCTCCAATTTTAAATATTACCAAACCAGGGTTAGGTTATGATGTTTTCATTGACGCATCATGTATAGGTTTGGGTTTTGTGTTGATGGAAGAGAAGCATGTGGGGGACTATGTATCATTCTATTTATTCTCTCATTTTAATAACAACCCTAACCATGATCTAGAGGTTTCATTGGATACTAATACACTCAAAATGTGGAATCACTATATCTTTGGGGATAATTGTTTGGTTTATTTTGTTCATAATATATTGAAGTATATTTTTACTCAAAGGGATTTCAAATTTTGATATAGATAATGGGTTGAGTATCTTAAGACTTTTGATTTTGATATTAATTATAGACATAATAAAGGGAAAGTGGTCTATAAATATTTGATAAATAAATTAAAAATTCAATCCTTGAATAAATTTGTTAATGAATGACCTTCGATTAGTTTGTTTTCTAAGATGAGTGTGGGAGAGGAAGAGGCTAGTAGGAAGGTGTTCTTGAATTCTATGAATGATGAATGAAAATTAGTGAGTGGGTCCAGGTCAAATCGGTAATTAATAATTAGTTATATAGTTTTATTAAAATACTAAATTGTTGGGAGACCACAGCTGATTGGTCTTGGTCTCCTACTGGGGCTTTGCTTTTCCGAAGCAAGTAAGTGTTCTGGTTTCTCTGAGGCAGGAGTTGAAGGATAATGAACACTAAAATTATTGGTTTATTAAAAAAAGGACTACCACGATGCTTCCTAATATGATATATCACTATTATTGGTCAGGTATGAGGCGGTCTACTACATATTTCATATCATGGCACCTTAATTATTAAAAAATTATGGCAGAACACTCATGTTGGATTGTTGTAGCCCTTACCCAGTCCAGTATAGAAGTGTGATGAGAATTACATGGAATTAATTATTATATTACCACATAACCCTAGTTTTAGTGTTTAAATTAGCGTTATTATTTATTGTATTATTAAAATATTTCTTTTTTACCTATAAAGGAGATGGAGAAGGTGGAGCAGCTTAGGGAATTGTATGTCTAGAAGGTTTTGAGGCTTCAGGGGGCTCCCTCTATGATTGTTTCTAATAGGGACCCATGGTTTACATATAGGTTTGGGAATGGTTTTCAAGAGGTTATGGGTCCCTAGTTTAAATTAATCATGACATACCATCAACAAATATATGCAAAGACAATGAATTCAATTCACATTCTTGAGGATATGCTTAGGGAATTAATTCATTACTTTGGTGGTTCTTGGGAATAAGAATCTACCTAATGTAATATTTTTCTATAATAATAGTAATTATGATTTTATTAATACATTTCAAAATAAATCATTGTATGGGTATCCATTCAGATCTACCTCATGTTGGGATGATTTGGAGGATCAATACATTGTTGGACCGAGCATTATTCTGAAGATAAAACAATGGTTTAGATGTTATAGAAGAGATTGTTCATGGAAAAAGTCATAATAAATACTATTTGTACCATCTTCAATATAATATTATGTTTGAGGTTTGTGATCTGGACTTTCTTTTATTTTCCACAGTCTTGGGACACATTATTTGGGTAAGTAGGGTAAGTTGACACCACGGTTTGTTGGACCCATTGAGATCATTGAATGAATTAGAAAGGTGGAATATATGTTGGACTTACCATTTCATTTGATATTTATAAATGATGTGTTTCATGTTTCCAAATTGTTTAGGTATCAAATTTACTCTTACCATTAGATTGAATGGGTATACTTCAATCCTGAGCCCGACACCACAGTGGTTAAGAGACAGGTTCAGATTATAGATAACTAAGATGAGGTACTATACAAAATAATTATTAATTTTGTTCATTTACTACAGATGTGCTGATGGAATAACCATGATAAGTGGGAAACAATAATCATTGGTGTGGAAGAAGTGGCCTTTTATCTTTCTATGTCCAAAATCATGAGTGATTTTGGGGTATATAAATATTGTATGGTGGGGGAGAATTGTTATGCCCTATGAGTTTTAGTACACTATAATATTAACTTTTTTAGTGGTGCATATAGTTATAGGGGTTTTGGAGGGGATATATTGTTCTCACATAGTTATAAAAGTGTATAGATAATGAAGGGGAGTGGTTGAACCATATTGATGATGTATAGAGTTTCGGAAAGACAACATCAACATGGGGGCTTATAGGTGGAATGTTGGCACCACTATCAATTTTTACCTGGCTTCACTATGGTTAATGGACTGTAGTATAGGTCTTATATTTGGTTGATCTCTATGGAATGAAGGAAGAGGCAATAACATAGAGTTTCAGGGGGGTGAGTTTGGAATTTCTTCCTTTTTGGGGGTAGTAGTGGCATGGTGCATGGGTTGCACTATAGTTTTAAGTGAGGTTAATATGATTTTGGTGAGGTCTATGCCATGGTTTTGGGAGAATAGTTTGACCAATTTTGACTATGGTGTAGCATAATGTGTTTCACTATAGTCTTAGGTAAAAAATTAATGATAATGGTGTAGATGGGGGTTCTATGTTGTGGTCTTATATTTTATAGACATGGTAAAAAAACAAAACTTCCCTCCAAACCATTTATTAATCCATGTTTCCTTCTGGAACTTTAGTTTCCTAAGATAGGGTTTTAAAGGTCTTAAAGCCCCATTTTTATTGTATTCTACTCAGATCTTTGGGAGATGAATTGTTTATAATTTATCTAAATTTATAAGGTATGTGTCTCTATAAAAAGGATCTAACTTATGAATTATTTGATTTCATTGTAAATTACATTGGTTTTATTATGAAATGGATGGATCCTATGTCAAAGTAGTTTTATTTAAATAGTTACATGTTTTTAAAGTCATTTTCCTTTAAAATGGGTTTTAGAGACACTATGTGTTGATGAAATTCCTTTAAGGAGATTTTGATTCTAAAATTGGTTTTCAATCATGGAATAAGTAATTATTCGCTGTGAAAATATTTCTAAAAAATTTTAGAATTGTTTTCAAATGGTTTTGAAAATTATTTCACATTGGGAACCTGGGGTGCAGTGGGAAATGGGATTTCCACTCTTATTGTGTGTTATACCACTCAAATGTTGATATCATCAAAACATGTGATATTACTCATTATTTTTTTGATTCACATGATGCAAGGTTTAGTAAATTATTTTATTTCCAAGTTCATATTCTCATAGGTTATTTCCCAAATGGTGTGCAATGTCATTTATACTTATTTTTATGCATGATGGTATATTTGATGGTTGATTGCTCATTTTTTGTCATATAGTCTATACATGGATGTTTTTTATTTTTATTCCAATATTTACCACCTATAATTTTCATATTCCACATCCGTGTAAATATCAAATGCTTTTAGGAAAAACAAATAGATGTTTTACAAAATGGTTATACGTAAAAAACTCTTTATAAATTGGTTTTGTTTTAAATCTATTGCTAATATTTTCAATGTATTATAATTTTTATAGATTCTTCAGTGAAATTCTTCAAGGAATTGTGTTCATACCCAAAATTTTCCTTTTTTTGTTTGTATATGTGGATTTATAGGACTTAGGTAACATGAATTGAATCATTTCATTTATTAGTTTCTCTTGGATTTCATTGCCTTCATAGTGGGAAAACTTGGTGGTGACAAATTGTCACATAGTTCTTATACTTTAGATTATCTTGTTTTAATTTATGGTTTAGTCCCTTAGTCATTATGTTGTATGTATCATGGTTTAATATTTTTCTTTCATGTTTTATTATGTCCATTATTTGGTAATATATGAGTCTTCAGATGTTTATTAAACCTTACCATGTGGAAGAACTTCTTGGGAGACATTCCTAGTTGAACCCGTTTGGTTCATTACAGAACAAAAAAATTCTTAAACACTACAATTTATATATTAACTGATGAAATTGGAAAATAGCAAAATAGAAAATACTCCTTTATAGGACGATGGTGGGGAATATCAGCCCAAAGGAATTGCATAAAAGTATTTTCCTAGTAGGGTTATTGTAATTGGAGAGTACATAAACGTAAGGTCATTAGAGTTTTATAAGCTTGCACTATATACATAAAGTATAGGTTAAGGTTAGATACATTTTTGTTAATGTGTTCGGATAACCTTGAAAATTATATTGAGGTGGAATAATCCCACCCATGAATATCAAAAGGTGGTGGTGACTGGTTGCACTAGATAGATTCTACTATAACTCATAGGGTAGAACATTTGTTAGATACACTTGTGAATTGTAATCATCTTTAAATTATTTAATAAAAGTTATTACAATTCTCCCATGGTGGATTAAGACTCATTTCAGGACCACGTAAATTCCTGTGTTGTAATATTTTTGTTTATTTATTTTGATCATTGTCTTTTAGAAGATCATATATGAGTTTTTCAATTATTAAATTTACATGGTAGATTTAGTCTTCCATGTTTTTGTATATTGAATTCACAGGATCATTCTGGTTCTTTAGTTTCCAACTGGTATATTTTTGATGACTAATATCCAATGGTTTTATCATAATTTTAATCATAGCTAATACATATATTCAAATCTTCAATTGTAGAGATTTATATGACTAAACCCTGGTGAAGGTTATTAAAAACTCATTTAATAAGTATCAATATTCCCTTTTCTTTATATGATAATTTTGAAAGGTATTTATAAATAATTATAATATTTTTAAAAATTATTATTAGTTCACTATACATAGAACTAATGGAATTATAGTTTGGTAAGGTTTGGTTGGAGATGTGTTATAGGAAGGATTTCTGACATTAGAAGATTTAGTTAAAGGATTGTGTAATAAAGGGGTATATTGATCTTCTGTTTATGGGTACCAAGCCAGAAGTGATGAAGAAGGAATGATGGGAAATAGAGGATAATAATGTAATTATCATGATCTGGATGGTTGTAAATTTTAATTTGTATGTTAACATATTGGAGGTGAATACTACTTCAAAATATATGAATAATCTCACTGATATATAATAGAAGTTCACAATAACGAACAAAGTGGTCCGCTTGTGGAGTGTGTTCCATCTGAGGATTTCATATGCTAAGTTTAAAAATAATCAAATTGATGACTTAAATGTATTTTGGTGTTAGTTAGAATCTGTGATTTTGAACTTCAGAGTTCGGAAGTGGGCACTACATTTACTTTCATCAGTCTCATAGTCTTGGGTTTTGATGGTCACCATGATGATAAATTTTAACTGTAAGGTAATATTGGAATTTATGGATGTTAGTGAACTGATTATTAATGAGTAAACTCATTTTAAGGATATAGATTCATCTACTATGAATTCATATAGTTTTTATGGTAGGGAACATTCCACAACATGGAAAAAACATAAGAATGGAAACAAAATAAGATGTTGGAGCAAGAGTATATTGGAAAAAGATAGTCACTTGTGTTGGAATTATGAGAAGAAACACCGCCTAAAGATACATTGGGATGAATAGTGATTCAAATATGGAATATATGATTCTATATTTTGATAATAAAATACTACATCAAAAGATATGAGTGGTCTTCTACTAAGTTCTCGTAGTTCACTTGAGTCTTGGATGCTAGAATCTAGAGCATAATTTCACTCAATTTATAAGAGATGGGTTAGGAATAATTATACGACTTAATGTTTTTGTAGGGTGAATATTTAATAAGATAATTCTCTCAATATTTTATAAATGGGTTATTTCTCCATTCAGACAAGGAACAGAGGCTCGTTGGAGTTGCAAGGAGTGTGGCATATACCAGGAATAAAAAAGAACATAATTTCTATGAGATATTTTGGTGATGTGAATTTATATAATAAATTTGTTAATGGGGAATATATATTTAAATTTGGTTCTATGGTGGTGGAAAAAGTGTTAAATATGGAACTTTTCACCTTACTAGAGCATTTGAAGGTGTAATCCATGCTAGACAGGTATCTTCTGAAAATTAATGGAATAACTGTCTAGGTCACTTGAGTGAGAAAGGGATGATAATATTATGTGATAAGGAAATTATAGAGATAATAGTATTAGAGTATGTATCATGAAAAGTTAATATCATTGTGAATGAAGTAAATGTTTCATTACAAATATAATGTAAGGAACCAAATAAGCACAGGTTTGAGTTGGTTCATACATATGTATGGGGACCATCTCTAATTAATTCTCAACAATTATCATTGAATTATTATACACTCATAAATTATCTAATATACAAGGTTTTTTAATTATTTATAAATAAAAATTATATGGTATTAAAAACCTTCATCTAATAGAGAACCATGGTGGAAAAATACTGGATGAAAACTTAAGGGGTTCAGTTCATAAAATAATAGGGATTAACAAATTAGGTGTTAGTGTTGGTACCCTGATCTTACTTATGTTTTACTTTCCAATTACCAATATATTCAAATACCTAAATATTATTAAATATCTTATCACATGATGACTATTATTAAACATAAAATAAATGTGATAATGTCCTTTAAGTATTTGTTGCATTAAATGGGCATAGTAGTTCCCAACAATGATGTGGACGTTGAAGTGATATGGTATTATATTTATAAATAAATACTATGTTTAGTTGAAATTTATTTTTTTGGAAACATATGATGTCTCACTATTAGGTTTTCTGATCTCATAATATATGTATTTTAACAACCCAAGCTTCCATGGAACTCTTCTCTTTGAATAATGCAATAGCTTGCAATGTACGCAACTTCGAGATTATAACACCCCACAACAAATCAAACTAGCCGTTATGAATAAAAATACCAAATTTTTGAAATTTTATAAATTTTATCCTTCAAAATGGACTTCATTTTTGGATATGGAATATCGAAATTAGTCTTGGTTTAATTTTTGGTAATTTTTCGAGAACTTCAATTTTTTGATTAATAGTGAAAAATACTAAACTTTAATTAAAAACTTTATTTAATAAAAATAATTTATAGTGATAAATTACACTATTGAGTGGTTTTAAAGCATATTAAGAATATATATTTACCATTTAATCCAATGTTGGTCATTGAAAGTAATGTCACATTTAAACTGGGCATAAACAAGTGTCAATATTTTGATAGTTATTATTTCTAAAAAACACGCTTTTTGTTTTGATAACTGGATTTAATTTTAAATTAATTTCTGCCACTTCTGTGTTTTAAAATTTGAAAAAATGGATTCCATATTTGGAATTAGTATTTCCAAATTGTTTAAATATCTATATTTTATTTTTAAACATTTTAAATAATTATTTGGGTAAATATTTTATTTACCATGGATAAAGGGTAAATCTCTTAAAGAAGGGTACAAAAATAATGTTTTAATAACATTAAATTACCCTAACACATGTCTTAACCCTATTGTATGATACATTTCCGACCATGGGTATCCTTGTGTCAATTTTGGGACCCCATTGATACACTTGGATGTGATAATGACAATTTATATTAATTAAGTTAAAGTAAATACAAAAATGACATAAGCATATATCTTTAAGTAATTTTTTTACATAGGGTCATATATGTTATCTCTTCCACTATAAATATTCATTATAAATATAACACTATTTACTACATAATTTTATTTTATTTATAATTTTTATACGTTGAATAATTATAATTATTTATGACATAATTATGATGCAATATTTTCCTTACTAATGAAAGAATCAAATAAATGGTATTATAAATGTTAAAATAAATATATTTTTACAGTTTTGATGCCATATAATAATTTTATAGGCCAATATAATATGTTATTATTGATTATATTATTTTATTTCGAATTAATAAATTTGTTAGGACTTTATCAAAAATAAATTATTAAATAGTGTCAAAATTGACATAAATGAGTTTTAAAACAAATATTATATTATTAATAGATATTCTATTACTAAAAATCTTTGTTTCATCCAAGAGTCTTATATAATTATAGTTTTATCATCAATGAACCACTTGGGGTTCTCTTGGAAGTATATAGTATGTTTATTAACAATATAATATAAAAATACACAGAGACATGGTAAATGTCAAACAAATTAACTAAGAGTTTAATATAAATGATAAGGTAAATATAGTGACACAAACCTATCTAAAACCTATTGGTTGAGTGTTTTTTGACCCATACCCACCTTATCCTTTAAATAAATCAGTTTGGAGTCATTAAAAACTGAATATGAATTTATTATAGAATAATATTTCTAGCTTTTCCTAAGGTGCCCCTCACCCCTCTTATAAAAGGCCACTCGCCCGTCGCTTTAATTCACACCTTATAATCCACTTGGCTCTGCCAAAACCTACACAAATATCCTCTAAACTTTCCTAACTTAATATTAGAGGCCCTATTTTAGTCGTAAAGCCATCCTAAGGATCCCATTTAATCAAATCTTAAGGAAGAACCTAAAGAAGAGGTTAATATTTCATCACCTATTTCAAGGTCCTTTCTTCTACAACTTATTCATTCCTTTTTATTTCCATTATAATATAATAACTCTGGTATCTTTTATATTCTATGATTTTATTATAAATATGGTACAATCATATTCAGTATTCTATCCATCCTTTTATTGACATGTCACCATACGTGTGTACGTACGACTTACCGTCTCCACGTTGTGGTGTAATCGTTATTCAAAACCTTATTATTTTTAAGGGTATGATAATGATGTGTAATTGATATATATAATAAATATAAAATGATAATAATTCTTCATATATGATATACCTTCCAATTATATATTATTTTAATATCAAAAGAATGATATTGTCTCTCGTCCGTACGTACGGACTACCGTCCCCACAAATGCGATGAGATTCATTCCCCATCGTATCCATTCAAGACTAATTTTCATTTGATGATTAAAAATAATTTTTAAGGAATTTATATCATTCTGATTATGAATAAGATACATCCTATCCATAACAAATATTACATACATAACAAACCATATAAAGTAAAACGAAACAGTTAACACCCGAAACAACGATGATACTAAAATATTATTAACAAAGCATTATTAGAAGATCATATATGACATCATAATTATGAATATGGTTCTTGTATAATAGAATAACAATTTCTTAACTATTATAAAGTATGTTAACATACCATCGACTAAGGAGAAATACAGGGTAAGGGTTAATACTACTATCTCTTCATTATCCAAGGTTGTTCATATGTAATTATCTACTGGGACCTCTTTATCATCCACATCCATGTTTCATAAATATTTATTTCAAAAAAAAATTAATATTTAATAGAAAATGGTTTAAATTCATTTATACAATTATTTTACCTTATACATTTTTCAAAGGAATCATTCTGTCGTTTTCCAAACAAGTTACTTTGTTACCTTTTCGACAAATTTAAGGTAAAAATGTTTTTTAACTTATATAGCGAGAGCGGCTATTTTCCATCGTTATAACATCATCGAAGCTTCACATACAAGCTTATAAGAATATCTCCAAAATAATTTTTTTATTTATAATTATCTGACTTTTAAATAATTTCAAAATAAAAAGATATATTTTTCTAAAAATGTTTTGATTTCTTCTATGTCAACATCCTTTGATGGATTTTATGTTTGATTGAAGATGAATTGTTATGATACAAAACAACCATATTGTATTGAAGGTTTTGTTGTACCTCTCGAACCCCTCGTGGTTTAATTTTCATGATCACAATCACTTTATTATTTATCTAATCCTCTTTCAAGTGTTTTTGGATGATAGGAATCATTTCAGGTTACCAAGGAATTGGGCCAAGCAAGCTGAAGCCAAGAAAGGTGCAAAGTGGACTGAAATTCAGTCCACCGGCCAACCGATGGAAGAGCACCGACCAGCCGATGGAGGCCTGGACAGAAGGCATCCCTCTGTCCAGACCACCGGCCAACCGGTGCCTCACCAGCGGCCAGCCGGTGGCACCCAGCAGAATAGTGTTTGCTACTGCCTCACCACCGGCCAACCGGTGGCCACCTCACCGGCCAGCCGGTGGAGCCCAGACAAAATGGCAAGCTACTGTCTTGCCACCGGCCAACCGGTGGCCTCCTCACCAGTCAGCCGGTGGCGCCTGGACAGAAGCATCCACCCATCTCCAAGGCACCGGCCAACTGGTGGCCCTGTACCGGTCAGCCGGTGGAGGCAGTCAAACTAGCCGTTGGGCTTTTGACCAGCCTATCCACTTGGCCTCCAACGGCTCCGAAAGCCTCTCCAACGGCTCCAAAGGCCTCCAACGACCATATGAGGGTTCCCCCTTTATAAATAAAGGACCTTGAAGCCCTAGATCAATCCCGGACCATAATTAATCATTTTGAAGCCCACGGACACATTTTACATCATTTGGCGAACCTCCGGCGGATTCTTCCAAGGAACCCTCACTTGCTCCAATCAATTCCACATCCAAGGAGCTCCATCAAAGAAGCTTGGGAGCACTCATCATCAACTCCAATCAATCCATTTGGCACCCAAGACTTCCCCATTACGGTTTTTCTTGTTTATCATTTTTGAGCTTCATTTTGGGTTTGTGCCTACAAACCCCCACTTCTTTCATCCCTCCTTCTTTGGGTTCTCACACCACCTTCAAGGTGTGAAGAGTTTGGTCAAGCCTTACCTTGTAAAAGGCTTGAGACATAGGTGAGCTAGCCTTCACCTGTAAGAAGGATAGTGGGTTCTTGCTAAACCAATAGAAGCAAGTGGGTTCTTGCTAAACCAATAAAAGCAACTGGGTTCTTGCATAACCAACAAAAGAAAGCTGTAATAGGTTCTAGACTACCTGTAAAGTCTAGTGGGTTTCTTGCTAAAACCATTGAAAAGCAAGTGGTAGAATCTCTCAACGGTTGAGTTGGGAGCGGAGACGTAGGCCGGGTTTTTTGCCGAACTCCGTTATCAATTTTGTGTCTTGCCTCATTTATTTCTGCTGCATTCTTTTACTTTGATTTTAATTTGTTAATTAATTTTTAAAAGGCAATTCACCCCCCCTTTTGCCATCACTCCTTTCTTTCTCTGCCCAAAAATTGGTATCAAAGTGAAAAATTTGACTAATACCCTAACCGGTATCAAATCTAAGATCCTTTGTGATGGCCTCAACCTCTTTCGCCCCCGAAGGCTATTCTTTGGGTCGTGCTCCATTTTTTGATGGAACCGACTATAATTATTGGAAAACCTGCATGACCACTTTTCTTAGAAGTATAGGTTATCCTATTTATAAAATTGTCATGCATGGTTACACTCTTTCCTCTCCCGATGAATCCAAATGGACCCAAGCCGATATTAAAAATTTCGAGCTTGAAGGAAAATCCATGAACGCTCTTCATTGCGGCCTTGACCGAAATGAATTCAATCGAGTTTCCACATGCACCTCCTCACACGAAATCTGGAAACTTTTGGAGGTTACCCATGAGGGGACCAACAAAGTCAAGGATACTCGATTGGATATGTCCCTTCAAGATTTTGAGTCTTTTACCATGTATCCATCCAAATCCATTACTGAAATGTTTACACGTTTTACTGATGTTTGCAATGGGAGAAAGTCCCTTGGTGATGATGTTTCTGCAGAAACAATGGTCAAGAAGATCCTATGGATCCTACCTAGCTCATGGGCACCAAAGGTCACGACAATCCAAGAAGCAAAGGACATCAAGAACATGCCGGTCGAAGAGCTCATTGGATCCCTCATGACTTATGAGATCACCATGAGGAGGCAAGCTGGAAAGGAAGTCAAACCGATCAAAGTTCCAAAGAACATCGCCTTTAAAGTTCAAGAAGAAGAAAGCTCCTCCTCCTCATCTTCTTCTTCTTCAAGCGGCGATTCCGAAATGGAGAACCTTGCCTGCAAATTGCACAAGTTCATGAAGAAGCACAAGAAGAAGAAATCCCGCAAAGCTCGAAAGAAAAAACACAACGAAAAATCCGAGCCCAAGGTAAAATGTTACGGGTGTGGCGAGAAAGGCCATTATAAGCCTGATTTCCCACTCAACAAGAAAAAGGCCAAGCAAAAGGAGAAGAAAAAGGCATTCAAAGCCACATGGAGTGATAGCTCCACATCTTCCTCTTCCTCCTCCTCCTCGAGCGACAACGGTAACAAATGCCTAATGGCGTTTCATGAGGTAACATCTTCCGACTCCTCATCCTCCAATTCTTCAAATTCAAATTCTTTCAATCATTTATCTTATGAGGATCTCCAACATGCGAGAGATCAATTGGAGGAAGGTTTTCACGAAATTTCTTCCAAATTTGTTTCTTTAAAAAATAATTTCAAAAAACTCTCTTCCGAAAAAGAACAACTTCTCAAAGAGAAGGAAGAGTTGACCCTCAAAATCCAAAATCTTCCCGATGTTGATTCCATGGAATCAACCATCAAAGATTTAAGGGAATCTCGAGCCAAGTTCACCCAAGGGGAACAAAATTTGAACAACTTTCTAGGTTCCCAACGCATATCTAGGACCACCCAAGGGCTTGGCTATTCCAAGCAAGCTTCCTCTTCCCATGCACCTACTATTTTTGTAAAGGGGAGCTCCCAATTTAAATTTTGCAATTATTGTAAAAAAACCCGGGCACTTAATCTATGAGTGCAATTGGAAAAATGCCCGGTATGGCCGCCCCAAGTCTATTGTCTTAAATAATGATTATTTTAGGAGAAGACCTGCCACTAGACAAGTATGTATTGAAAAATCCCTTCTAGCGAGTCTCTCCGGGCCAAAATTTGTCTCGGTTTGATAATCCTATCCCCGGTGTTTTTGTTGTTTTTATTTAGGGGGAGTTAGGATTATTTAAGCCCTTTTGATTTCAATTTTCATTCAAAACTTTCAATTCAAACTGTTATTCAATTTTCATTCAAAACTTTCAATTCAAACTGTTATTCAATTTTCATTCAAAACTTTCAATTCAAACTGTTATTCAATTTTTCATTCAAAACCTTCATTTCAAAGTTTTCGATTCAAAACATTCAAGTCAAATTTCAAAAATTTCAATAGGTTTAAAATCTCTTCTTCCCTCAATCAAGTTTTATTCCCCGTGCTATTTTGATAATCAGAAAGGGGGAGAAATTTTTGGTTGATTGGGGGAGAAATCTTTCTCTAATGCATTGCTTGTTTTCAATTAAAATCTTTTAAAGCATGCCTTTCATTTCATTTTTACATTGTTTGTCTTGGTGATTGTGATCATCAAAATAGGGGGAGATTGTTGTACCTCTCAAACCCCTCGTGGTTTAATTTTCATGATCACAATCACTTTATTATTTATCTAATCCTCTTTCAAGTGTTTTTGGATGATAGGAATCATTTCAGGTTACCAAGGAATTGGGCCAAGCAAGCTGATGCCAAGAAAGGTGCAAAGTGGACTGAAATTCAGTCCACCGGCCAACCGATGGAAGAGAACCGGCCAGCCGATGGTGGCCTGGACAGAAGGCATCCCTCTGTCCAGACCACCGGCCAACCGGTGCCTCACCAGCGGCCAGCCGGTGGCACCCAGCAGAATAGTGTTTGCTACTGCCTCACCACCGGCCAACCGGTGGCCACCTCACCGGCCAGCCGGTGGAGCCCAGACAAAATGGCAAGCTACTGTCTTGGCACCGGCCAACCGGTGGCCTCCTCACCAGTCAGCCGGTGGCACCTGGACAGAAGCATCCACCCATCTCCAAGGCACCGGCCAACCGGTGGCCCTGTACCGGTCAGCCGGTGGAGGCAGTCAAACTAGCCGTTGGGCTTTTGACCAGCCTGTCCACTTGGCCTCCAACGGCTCCGAAAGCCTCTCCAACGGCTCCAAAGGCCTCCAACGGCCATATGAGTGTTCCCCCTCTATAAATAAAGGACCTTGAAGTCCCGGATAAATCCCGGACCATAATTAAGAATTTTGAAGCCCACGGACACATTTTACATCATTTGGCGAACCTCCGGCGGATTCTTCCAAGGAACCATCACTTGCTCCAATCAATTCCACATCCAAGGAGCTCCATCAAAGAAGCTTGGGAGCGCTCATCATCGACTCCAATCAATCCATTTGGCGCCCAAGACTTCCCCATTACGGGTTTTCTTGTTTATCATTTTTGAGCTTCATTTTGGGTTTGTGCCTACAAACCCCCACTTCTTTCATCCCTCCTTCTTTGGGTTCTCACACCACCTTCAAGGTGTGAAGAGGTTGGTCAAGACTTACCTTGTAAAAGGCTTGAGACATAGGTGAGCTAGCCTTCACCTGTAAGAAGGCTAGTGGGTTATTGCTAAACCAATAAAAGCAAGTGGGTTCTTGCTAAACCAATAAAAGCAAGTGGGTTCTTGCATAACCAACAAAAGCAAGCTGTAATAGGTTCTAGACTACCTGTAAAGTCTAGTGGGTTTCTTGCTAAAACCATTGAAAAGCAAGCAGTAGAATCTCTCAACGGTTGAGTTGGGAGCGGAGACGTAGGCCGGGTTTTTGGCCGAACTCCGTTATCAAATTTGTGTCTTACCTCATTTATTTCCGCTGCATTCTTTTACTTTGATTTTAATTTGTTAATTAATTTTTAAAAGGCAATTCAACCCCCCTCTTGCCATCACTCCTTTCTTTCTCCGCCCAACAGGTTTTGTTATATGTTTGAATATGGAGGTGTTATTTTCATACCATTCATGGTTTATGGATAAAGTATTGACATTTTTTATACTGGTTATAATACGAATGTTTATGTTATGTTTAAACCTTTTCATTTGAGGAATGGCTTGGACTTAGTATGTGATGAGTAAAGCCTACTATAGCTCCTCGATGCATCGGTAGGTATCATGAGAAAAACTAGTGTCTTTCCATAAGGCTTTGAAAAAAGGTTATTTTTAGTTTTGGCATAAGGCTGTGACTACGTGGTTATGAAAGGATGGAATTTTGCATTCCATTATTATGATAGTGGTTATTGATATTGCATGTGATTGATAAAATAGTATAAATCCATGTGAATAAGTAAATGGAATTATTAGATTTTATCTTTGAAATATATTGTTAAAGTTAATGTTTATAAGGCTTTTGTTTTAGTTATACATTCCCTTAAATGTTCGTGCTTATTTATGAAAGTTTCTGCTATATTTTTATCCTTACAGAGCATCTGAGCTCACCCCTTTCTATGTTTTATTTTCCCAGGATGTGAAGCTGTATCTTAGGATTGACCTGCAGGGATGGAATGAGGGGATATGAGTGTGGTCTATGGAGACTATGTTTCTGTAGTTTTTCACATTATAATGTAATGTAAACTTATGAATGTATCTAGTGTTTCCAAGGCTACTAAACTAATCTATCTTTCGAGACATGATCTTTTATGATCATGCCAATGATATGTAATAATGCACCAACTCTGGGTAACTAGGGTCGGGGCGTTACAGTTGGTATCAGAGGAAGTTTAGTAATAAACCTTCGAAGCTAGATTTACATAAACTCTGATTAGGGCACATATCCCTAAGATAGAATTTGAGGATCAGTATATAAGAACTTCCTGGAAATTTGTTTTTGTAGAGATTTTGTGAGTTTTTTAATAAATACATCCCTGTCTGGATACGATCAGGTAGAGAAAGCTATGGCACAGATGTACCTAGGAGTGAAAACTCTGACAAGGAGTTTCAGGCTTGACCCATTGTATCCTGGTACATGACTATGGGCCTTGCTGAACTCTTGGTTATGACACTCCCAAGGGATATTCTTAGGATAATTTTCATTTTCATTACAAACCATTATGAAGGATTTATGATTAAATAATTCCTCAATGAAACAATTCTATGATTATGGATTATATCCATAAATTGTTCAATTTATATTATGTGTTTTATAAGTATGGAATTATGTATTTCATTTCATAAATTAATCTAGTATATGCCACTGTTTTGAAATGGAACCTTGTAGGAGGAATGAAAACTGTATAAATGCATACAATCCATGTAGGGATTTCCCTCGTGCTCAAGATAATTATAGTGGAGCTGGTGATACAACTACTACTGATCAACTTATCACTATATTGGGATAACTCACTCAGGTTATGAAAAATAACCTTACCCGTATGGAGCACCCTGATCCGCAGCATGGAGGATCAATGTTAGATCGCTTGATGAGGAAACAACCACCAACACTCAATAGTAGTAAAAATCCATTAGTAGATGAGTAATAGATAAGTTCCCTAGAAAAAATATTTCATCCTATGGGGTGCAGTGAAAGAGAAAAAGTTTTCATGGCAGCTTACTGCCTCACTAGAGATGCTGATCAATGGTGGTCATTGATTCAAAATACAAAGGAAGGTGAAGAAGTATCATGTATGGAATGGAGGGAGTTTAACAAAATTTTCATAGAAAAACAATTTCCCCATGACCATCGCGTGGATATAGAAATAAAATTTCTCAGTCTGAGACTAAAGGAAGATGAGAATGTCACAAAGTATGAGGCTAACATTACAAGGATAGCATGGCATGCTGCCAATTATATATGTAACCCAAGAAGTAAGATAAATAGTTTCTTTGATGGGTTAATACCATTTCTCCATCGAGCATTGGTCCCACAATCCTTCTCGTCATACGATGATATTGTCTCATGTGCTATTAAGACAGAAAAAGAATTCTCTATATCTTATGACTTTAAAGAAAAGAAAGAGAAGAAGAGATCTGATGATCAATCTGGAAATGGAAATAAGGGGAATAAGGGAAAAGTTTAATATTCATCCTGTAGTAAATGTGGGAAGAAACACCCCAGTACTTGCTTGAAGGTAATGGGATTCTGTTACAAGTATGCTGAAAAAGTCCACCAAGATCGTGATTGCAAGGGGAAGAAATAAGCTACCGATGATCAGTGATACAATTAATTGGAGATGGGACATTATGAAAATGAATTTCCTAAGCGTCTGGGAACCTGACCTCAGAATGAGCCAAGGGATCAAGGCCAAGCTTATGCTATCACTACTACTGAGGTTGAAGCTCCAAAATACATAGTGGAAGGTAATTTAATTGTATCCTCGTGTTTAGATAATGATTTATTTGATTCTAAATCATCACATTGTTTCATATCTTCCTAGTTTGCAAAGAAAATTAGATATTTCCAATTTGATTTAATAAGGGAGTTTCCAGTCAAAATTGTTAATGGAAGTATCATTGCAACAAAGTTTTGTAAATCAGTCCCCATTAGAGCATATAAATGTTTTTTATATGCTGATCTCATCATTATACCCATGATTGAATTTTATATAATCCTCATTATGGATTGGATTTCGGACCATTATATGAAAATATTTTGTAATAAGAAAGAGGATACAATTTTTGATGATGATAAAGAGTACCTTATCTTTAGAGAAGAAATGTCACCACCTAATTCTTATCAAGATCCACCCTCAGTAGCTCATCTAAATTTAATTATTGGGGTGGAAGAGAATTAAATAACTATGGGTGAGGAAATAAATGTTCAAATAAATGATGTAACAATTGTGCAATAATATGTTGATGTGTTTCCATAAGATTTACCTGGACATCCTCCAGAATGAGAAATTGTGTTTTCCATTGACTTAATTCCTAGTTCGAGGCCCATATCAAAACCCCCTTATAGAATTGCCACTGTGGAATTAGTGGAACTAAAGAAACAAATAAAGGAATTGAGTAATGAGGGATTTATTCACCCTAGTTTTTCTCCATGGGGATCCCCTGTTCTTTTTGTTAAGATGAAAGATGGATCTATGAGGTTGTGCATTGACTATAGGGAGATCAATGCTATAATAATAAATTACAAGTATCCCTTAACTTCCATTGATGATTTATTCAACAAAATTCATGGAGATGAATACTTTTAAAATATTTTCCTTCGCTCTGGATATCATCAGTTGTGTGTGAAGAAGGAAGACATTACAAAAATAGCATTTCGAACCAGGTATGGGAATTACGAGTTTACAGAAATCCCTTTTGGATAGAATAATGAACCCTCTGTCTTCTTGGATTTAAGGAATAGAGTTTTCAAGGAATATCATGAGGAATTTTTAGTGGTATTTATTGATGATATCTTGATATTCTCCAATAGTTAGGAAGATCATGAAAAGCACTTGCACATTATTCTAAAGACTCTTAGCAGACATGAATTATATGGGAAGTTTAGCAAGTGTGAAGTCTAGCTTCATGAGATTTCTTTTCTTGTCCATATTGTCTCAAAGAATGGAATTGTTAGGACCAAGCTAAAGGAAGAGATGGTTTTCATGGATTTTCTTTTATTGATCATGAGTAATGTTTCATGAAGGAAAGGCACCTTGAATTTCATAGAATTCAGAAGCTAGAAGTTTGAAGATTCGGAACCGAGGATATTGAACATTTGGAACCTGGTGTTCAAGATTTTCAGAGTCAAATTTCTGAAGAAGAAGTTTGTAGCTAGAAGTTCGGAGTCAACTTGCTAAAGAAGAAGTTCGTAGTGATATGTTCGATGTCGACTTCCTGAGTCAGAAGTGAGGGACCCCGGGACACCTTGAGATGGGAGGGGTGAATCAGGGTGACAACTTTTTCTTCTTAAAGTTGTGGATCTTGTTCCGACGTTGGTAGGAAATTATTGAACCTGTAATATGAAAAAGATCAAAAAGAAAACATGCACATGCACAGAGATAACATAGCCCTTTTATAATTGGTTCACCACTAAGGGCTACGTCCAAGGAGCATACGCCGACAAGTTGTCAGTCGTACCAAAAACCACTAAGCTTTACTAGCTGGAGATTACAATTGTTCGGGCACAGTCACTCTGTCCCAGGCTCACCACCTTTACAAAGGTTCTGAGATAGCTCACTACTTCCCTCGGGTCACTCCCGTTGACTCCCCCTGGCTCACTACCATTGGTGAAGTCACACTCAGTTTATAGACGTGAAGGTCTCTTTAATTGATAGTCATGAAGTTCATTGTCTCCTGTTCAGCATGAGACTTTGCTTGCATCAGAGTCCTGATTTTAATGCTCTGTTAAGATCCAAAATCCAACCACTGATGAATACCCCCTTTTCCCTTTTCCACAGGGAAATCAACCTTTGGAAAAGGCCTTCGCAAAGTACCCTACTTCACGAGGCTCCCAATATTGCAAAGCTCAAACAAGCCTTCGTGGAGCCCCTACCATTTCGCGAAGCTCAATCGCGAAGCACTCTCGCGATGCTCCATCCTTAGCAATGCTTGGCTATCGTGAAGATCCTGCCTCTTTGTGAAGCTCACTGAGCCAACGTGGGGCGCACGTCTTTCGTGGAACTAGAATAGCCACCGCGAAACACCTCTTTCGTGAAGCACTCTGCCTTCGCGAGAGACCATTGTAAACCGAGAGAAAAGGAAATTCTCTGAAATTCTCTCTTCTTCTCTTGAGGGGGTTGGCCTCTATTTATAGGCGATTCCACCGACCCTCGACCCTTTCACGCGAAGTCAGCGCGACGTCAGCTCAAATCGCGAAGCTCTGAAGTTCCCACCGGAATTCTGTCCAAATCGCAAAGTACCACAAAAATTTTCCCTTCGTGGAGCTTTACGTAATCGCGAAGAATCACCGTCAACATTCTTTCACGCCTTCGCCGCGATGCTCCCTTGAAAAGCCCTTCTCCACCGCTATGAACTTCAGCCTCTGCCGTTCGCGAAGCTTGACTTAATCGCGAAGACTCACCACCTCCATTCTTCCGGTCTTCGCAATTTCCAAACCATGAATCCTATCTTCGCGAAATTCATTCCTTTGCAATATAAAATCATGATCTTCATGGAGATCCTATTTTCGCAATGCTCACCAAATTCTAAATTTTGGACCCCCAAAATTTGGCAAACACTGGGAAATGGCGCCACCTTCAATACTGTTGTGTGCTTGAATGGTATGATCTCTTTGCTGGTACATGATCTGAACTTCCATTGGTGATTGACAAAAAACTCAAACCACACTCAAAATCATGCATATAATACCATGGTTCCAACAACCTCCGCCTTTGGGTTTGTTAGCAATCAGAAGAAAAATTCAATAGATCTTCATCAATGTGAAAACCAAAAAACATAGGAATCAACCCAGCCAACACTCTAAGTCTACGTGACCAATGCTTGGTGTAGAAAAAAAGATAGGAGGCTTGAATTGGGTTCCACTGTTTTCCTTCTCATTATTCTCATCAGAGAAGTTGCCTGAATTTATTCCTTCTCCTTTCTCCCCCATTGACAATAAATCCAAAGACCAGTAAATTTTTCACGTTTAGCTCAATCCATACTCCCCCTGGAAAGTATCTCCCCCATAAACCTGCATCATATCCATAAACAGATCAAAACATTTATAACAAATGGGGAGAGGGGAATCCTGTAACCTCCTTATGCACTGGGAGGTGGTCGAAAACCGAGGTTCAACTGATGCTTCTCAAACACAGCCGCTGATAGTGGCTTTGTCAGGATATTAGCCACTTGCTCATCTGTTCCCACATGATCCAATATAATCACGCTTTGCTCAACTTTCTCTTTGATAAAGTGATACCTTATTTCAATGTGTTTTGTACGGGAATGCTGAACATGATTCTTCGTAAGATAAATTGCGCTCTTATTGTCACAGTAAATCACCATTGGTTGCGTCACCTCATCGCCAATGTCAGTTAATTGCTGCTTCATCCATAGCAGTTGAGTGCATGCCTTTGTGGCAGAGATATACTCGGCTTCAGCAGAACTAAGAGAAGTACTTTCTTGTTTCTTGCACAACCAGCCAACACATTTCTGCCCAATATAGAAAGATTCACCACTAGTGGACTTTCTGTCTACTACATCACTAGCCCAGTCAGCATCAGAAAACGCTGATAATTCACTGTCCCTCCCTGCAGCAAAAAATAACCCAAAGTTATGTGTACCTTGAATGTACCTCATGATTCTTTTTACTGCTTCCATATGTTCCTCCTTTGGATTACTCTGAAAGCGGGCCGCAAGGAATGTTGCAAAGACAATATATGGCCTTGTCATTGTTAGGTACAGTAGGCTTCCAATTATCCTCCTATACATGGTGGGATCAACAGAGTTCCCATCCTCATGCTTTCCAAGTTTAGTTCCAACTGAAATCGAAGTTGACATTGGTTTGGAGTCATGCATATTGAACTTCTTCAGCAGCTCTCTTGCATATTTTTCTTGAGAAATGAAAGTGTATTCCTTCTTTTGAATCACTTGCAGCCCCAAGAAAAATGTGAGCTCCCCAATCATAGACATTTCAAATTCTGATTTCATGTGGTTGGAAAATTCATCCACTTATTTCTGCCAGCTGCCACCAAATATGATATCATCAACGTAGATAAGAACCGTGAATTGATCTTCTGGAGAATTCTTCACATAGAGATTGTGATCAACTCCACCTCTTTTGAATTCCAACTTCTTGAGATATGAGTCCAGCCTTGAGTACCATTCCCGTGGTTCCTGCTTCAAACCATATAGATCTTTCTTCAGTTTTCAGACCTTTGTTTCATCAGTACCCAAAACAAATCCCACTGGTTGTTCAATGTATACTTCTTCTTCGAGTACACCATTCAAGAATACTGTCTTGACATCCATTTGATATACTTTATATCCTCTTTGGAGTGCCATGGAATGAAAAAGCCTGATTGACTCTAGTCTAGCCACTGGAGCAAAGGTTTCTTCGACATCAATGCCTTCAATCTGGGAGTATCCTTTACATACCAGTCGTGCCTTGTTTCTGATGACACTTCCATGCTCATCAAACTTATTTTTCAAGATCCATTTGGTACCAATCACATTGTGACCTTCAGGTCTCTAGACAAGATCCCATGTCTGATTCTTGTCAATCTGATCTAATTCATCATTCATAGATTTCATCCAAGATTTATCTTTTGCAGCTTATTCAAATGAGGATGGCTCTACAACTGATAGAAATTCAGATTGCGTGGTATTCCTCATCCTTATTGTTTGAGTGGGTGCACTCCTATCCCCAATTATGTTGGATGTATCAATCTCCGCTCTTCGATTTCTCCTGCGAGGTTCAGTAGTATTCTCTTGAGCCATAGTTTCTTCTTCAGATTCTTCTTCTGAGTCAACATCTTGATGTGACTGCTGAGTGTTTTGAACAGCTTCCTCTATTTCTTCATTTGTATTTTCTTCATGTTCACATTCTTCCTAACTTTCTATCACATCAACATATTACGTCCTTGAATCATTTTTGGTTTTCTACTCAATTATCTTAACATTACTGATTTCCACAATCCTTACCAAATGCTTGTTGAAACATTTGTAGGCTTTTCTGTTCATTGAGTAACCGAGGAAAATTCCTTCATCTGCATTGTCGTCATATTTCCATTTATTTCCTTCTTTGTTCCTGATGAAGCATTTAATTCCAAAGACACAAAATTATTTTAGAGAAGGCTTCCATCCATGCCACAATTCATATGGTGTCTTCGTCTCACCCATATAAAGTCCCGTTCGATTCTGAATGTACACTGTAGCTTGAACAGCCTCTTTCCAGTAATGTCGTGGAATACGACTCTCAATCTGCATGGTTCGTGCTATGTTGTTCACATGTCGATTACTACGTTCAACAAATCCATTTTTTTGTGGAGTTCTCACAGAAGCTACCTCATACTGTATCCCATGCTTTTCCAGAAAATTCTCAAATTCAGTGGATGTGTATTCTCCTCCATTGTCAGATCGCAACACTTTGATTGTTCGTCCAGTATCATTCTCGGCAATTCGCCGATATGTTTTCATGCAGTCAAGGACTTGTCATTTCCTGTGAATGACCGTCACACATGCCATTCTACTGTAATCATCTTTGAAAAGGACAAAGTACCTTTATCCATGAGATCCGACAACATTTATTGGACCACAAACATCTGTATGAATCAAATCAAGAAGGTGTGATGCTGTTTTCTTCTTTGGCCGATATGAACTGCAGACCGGCTTCCCACGAATACAAGCATCACAAGTTTTTTCACGCACACACTTCATGTTGGGAATGTCCATAAAAATTCTCAATTTTGATATTTTCTCCATGTCTTGTTGATTGATGTGTCCCAGTCTCTGATGCCACAAATTGTTTTCTTCTTCAACAGTCATGTAACATACATTTTCTTCACTATCAACCTGATACAAGTTGCCTTCTATTCTGCATCCCTTTATAAGTGAATTTCTAGTCTTTCCCTTGATAGTGCAGCCTTACTGATTAAACGTGACTATAAGTCCTGAGTCACAGAGTTGAATCACGCTGAGGAGGTTATGACATAGGCCATCTACGTAAAGGACTGCAGTCTTCTTTAGTTCTCCGTTAGCTAATTCGGTACTTCCACTCCCTTTGATTTTCAGAGCCCCATCATTACCAAATATTACTGTACCATCGACATTCCTTATGATATTCGTTAGTAGGCCGACATTACTTGTCATATGAGATGAACAACCACTATCCAGAATCTAGGTACTGTTTTTCTTTGTAGCTTTGAGGGCCACCTCTGCAAGGTTGGATTTCTCAATCTTCTTCCTTTCCTTCTATGAGACATTAGATCGAGTATAATGAACTGATGGTCTTTCAATTATCTCTTCCACATACCCAGGTTCTTCATAGTCAAAGTCTTCTTTGAGAGGTGAAAACCTGTTTGAAAGAGAAACATTGGCTTGCTGATGAGACTTGACTTGTCATGAACATTGGTATGAGGTGTCCATGTCCCTTCTCTTCCTACAATTAGCGGCCTTATGACCAAAGTTAGAACAACAAAAACAATATCCATAGAAATTATTTCTTCTATAAGAATTAGGATATGAAATTGTTCTCATTTGTTGAGCTTCTATATCTTCTCCATTCAGATAGCTTCTTGACTCTTCACAATATGACATGGTATGGCCTAGATAGCCACAGAACTGCCACTTCATGAGAGGAAATGTCTTCTCACTTGAATTTCTCCTCAAAACTTCTTCCATGGGAGAATAGTAAGACTGTTTTTCATTTATGAATGTTTGAGGATAATTTTTAGGTCCTCTTTTAGTTTGGATTGAGGGTTCCTTTTTCGGCATTCTAGGCAACATTTAAACATGTTAAACTTTAATCTTATCTTTTTTTTGGATCTTTTCACTTCCAGCAGTTGATGTCTGATCCTTACAGCCAATTCCACTCATTCCCATGCAAGCGGGTCTTTGATCACTCAAGATTTTTCCAACCCCGTCTGAACCACACTTGGCTCTTGCTAGTAATTCTAAATTTGAGAAGCTTCCAAACTGTATTTTCTTCCTCGATTCTTTTGGAACAGATTCAGTCTCCAGTTTACTCCTTAGAGAAACTACTTCCTCCTCAAGACCATCAACAGTCTTGGATTTTTCATCCAGTCTGGAGGTGAGGTCATTGATGACCATTGCCTGCTCTTCAATTCTCAGCTTCAGATCTACTACATCATCATTACTTTCAATTATTTTAGACTGTACCTTCACAAATGCTTCCTGTCATTCAATTTCAGCTTCAAGTTGATCAATGTATTCAGTTGATTCTTCTACAATTTATTTCCACTTATTGTAGCTTTTACATTTAATCTTGAGCTTACTAACCACATCCTTAAGTTGCATATCAGGATCTAAACAAGTTCTCAGTTGTTTTTCTCCTTCAGTATCTTCTGGCTTTTCAACAATGGCCATCATAGAAGCATGGTTCCCAATTTTGAATTCTGGTTCTTCTTCATCACAGAATTCATTATCATCTTTTTCCTCTTCACAGACAAAACTCTTCCTTTGCATTTTCTTACCAGATTTGAAGTCTCCCTTTTTGAAGATCCTTCTATGAGGATTCTTGAAGTTTTCAACCTCACTATCTTCATCATTGATCATTTTTAAACATTGAGAGGCAATGTGCCCAATATTTCCACAACAGAAACACGCGAGAGGTAACTTCCCTTTGAATTTACCTTTCCCATTCTGTAACTTCTTTGCAATGAGAGAAAGAATTTCTTTTTCTTCATCATCTTCACCGCTACTATCCTTTGAGATTTTCAGTTTATCCATGGCCTTGAATGCCATTTACTTGCTCACCCGAGTCATAGCATCTTCAGGTTTTACTCTCATTTCATATGCTACCAAACTGCTCAGTAGATCATCTAGAGAATGTTTGGAAAGATCTTTTTCCTCAAGGGCTGACACCTTTTCATTATAAAGAGGTGGAAGTCTTCGCAATATTTTCTTTACAATATCAATGTATTTTATTTCTTCGCCTAGACCCCGAATATCTCCAACCACTTCAGTAATTCGATTGAAGAAAGAGTCTGCATTCTCGTCTGGACGCATCTTTAGATCATCAAACTGATTGTGCAGCACTTGTAGTTTTGTCTCCTTCACTTCGCTATCACCTTCATAAATATTCTCAAGTTTATCCCACATGGATTTTTCTAAGGTTCAATTCATCACCTTTAGGTAGATCTGATCAGAAAGGGCTGTAGTGAGTGCATTCTGTGCTTTAGCATCTGCATCAAGAAGTTTCCTGTCTATTTCAGTCATAGCAAGGCCTGTTGGATCAGTGACTTGTATTCCTTGCACAGTAGAAAAGAGAACTTCCATTCCAAGAGATCTCAGATCAGATATCATTCTGTTCTTCTAGATCTGGAAATTGCTTCCATCGAAGGGAGGGGCTCCTCTGACATTGACTGCGTTTTCCATGACGAAAAAATGTCAGATTCAACACCAGCAACCTTTACCCTCTGATACCACTTGAAGGACCCCAGGACACCCTGAGAGGGGAGGGGTGAATCAGGGTGACAAGTTTTTCTTCTTAATGTTGTGGATCTTGTTCCCATGTTGGTAGGAACTTGTTGAACCTGTAAGATGAAAAAGATCAAAAATAAAACATGCACATACACAGAGAAGACATATCCCTTTTTACTTGGTTCACTACTAAGGGCTACGTCTAAGGAGCATACGCCGACAAGTTTTCGGTCGTACCAAAAACCACTAAGCTTCACGAGATGGAGATTACAATTTTTCGGGAACAGTCACTATATCCCAGGCTCACTACCTTTACAAAGGTTCTGAGATAGCTCACTACTTCCCTCGGGTCACTCCCGTTGACTCCCCCTAGCTCACTACCGTTGGTGAAGTCACACTCAGTTTATAGACCTGAAGGTCTCTTCAATTGATATCCATGAAGTTCATTATCTCCTGTTCAGCATGAGACTTTTCTTGAATCAGAGTCCTAATTTTAATGCTCTGTTAAGATCCAAATTCCAACCACTGATGAATACCCCCTTTTCCCTTGTCCACAGGGAAAACAACCTTTGGGAAAGGCCTTCGCAAAGTACCCTACTTCGTGAGGCTCCCAATATTGCAAAGCTCAAACAAGCCTTCGCAGAGCCCCTACCATTTCGCGAAGCTCAATCGTGAAGCACTCTCGCGATGCTACAGCCTTCGCAATGCTTATCTATCGTGAAGCTCCTACCTCTTCACGAAGCTCACTGAGCCAACGTGGGGCGCACGTCTTTTGCGGAGCTTGAATAACTGCCGCGAAGCACCTATTTCGCGAAGCACGCTGCCTTTGCGAGAGACCTTTGCGAAGTCAGCACCACGTCAGCTGAAATCGCGAAGCTCCGATGTTCCCACCGGAATTCTGTCCAAATCGCGAAGCACCACAGAAATTTTCCCTTCGTAGAGCTTGACGTAATCGCGAAGAATCACCATCAACATTCCTTCGCGCCTTCGCCGCGAAGCTCCCTTGCAAATCCCTTCTCCGCCGCGATGCGCTTCAGCCTCTGCTGTTCGCGAAGCTTGACGTAATCGCGAAGACTCACCACCTCTATTCTTCTGGTCTTTGCGATTTCCAAACCATGAATCCTATCTTCGCAAAATTCATGCCTTTGACATATAAAATCATGATCTTCATGGAGATCCTATTTTCGCAATGCTCACCAAATTCCAAATTTTGGACCCCAAAAATTTGGCAAACACTGGGAAATGGCGCCACCTTCAATACTGTTGTGTGCATGAATGGTATGATCTCTTTGCTGGTACACGATCCGAACATCCATTGATGATTGAAAACAAACACAAACCACACTCAAAATCATGCATAGAATACCATGGTTCCATCAAGAAGTTCGTAGCGAGATGTTCGGAGTCGACTTACTGGAGAATAAATTTGTAGCGAGAAGTTTGGAGTCGACTTCCGGAACCTGAAGTCCATAGCCAGAAGTGAAGAGTCATGCCGAGAATTGGAGAATTCATAAAGAGAAGCCATACTGAGAATTGGTGAAGTCATAAACTGAAGACGCACCGAGAATGGAGAAGTCATACTGATAAGTGATGAAGAGTCACACTGAGAATTGAAATAGTGGCATGCCGAAGAAGCGAAGTAGAGTTATGTTGAGAATTGAAGTGATGCCGGAGACTCAAGAAGGATGGATCCAAGAAGGTGATGCCGGGAATCAGGAAGGGTGGATCCGAGAATATTATGTCAAGAAGACAGATGATAGGATCCGAGAATGTGATACCGAGAAACTTGTGTAACAAGGCCGGATTCGGAAAAGGCCAATGTTCTAAATCGAGAGAAGTGGTAAAAGATTCAAAAAGATTCTAGAAGCATTGAAAATGTTTTTATTACTCCGATATTTGAAGAGAAATTAAGATTTGGGTGAATTTAAGTGAGTGTGAAAATATTTTGGTTTCCCGCCTAAGCACACTTTAGAGCACCTATAAATGGATATCAGAGTGAAAAGTAAGGATTGATGATGCTTTAGTGAGACAAACTCTGATAATGTAGAGAGAGAAAGAAGTGTTTGGCTGACTGTGTTTTCATTGTAGTTTCAATTGAAACGATAATTTGATATAGTTTGACACCGTATTGAGTTTCTCGGATTAAAGAAAAATCTGATTGAAGAATCGGAGTGAAAGTGAAGGATTCAGAGTGGAGATTCGGAGTGGAAATTCGGATTGTAGATTGGTAATGGGGAATCAGTACTGGCTGTCACCATATTGAGTTTCTCAGACTGAGGAAGAATCAGATTGAAGAATCAGAGTGAAGAAGAAAGTTCGGAGTGAAGAATTCGGAGTGAAGAATTAGGAGTGGAGATTCGGAATGGGGAATCAGTATTGGTTGTCACCATATTGACTTTCTCATACTGAAGAAGCTTCAGATTGAACAATCGTATTGGGAAAATTTAAAGTGGAGATTCATAATGGGATGTTCATACTATAATAGATCAATATCAAGTCCAAGGATTCATTGCCTTTCTTATGGGTATGGAAGTGAAGATTTGTGCTGAACTTGATTACACTTGTGTATTTGAAAGGATGTGCAGGTAACATAAGTTGTTACAAGAAATGATACTTTTACCTATTGTGCTAAGAGGGTGCACACGTACTGGAGTGATTTTTTCACAGTGCTTCATGAGTGTAAGGGTATATCCTACTCGTTGTAATCGAAGGATTTTTTTTATTAGTGGATTGTATGGTGCTGGATTGTTTCCAACCATACCAATGATGTAGATATTCTAATAGAATAGTGAACCTTTTAAATTGTTGTGTTCCTTTGGATGTGTGATTGTTTTTTTCTTAGCAGGAATGTATATCTTTAACAGGGGACAAAGGTTGTTCACATTTTAAGGTAACATAAATGAATGGAAAAAGGCATACCACTGATTCACTCCCCCCCTCTCAGTGGTCCATTACTCCAACTGGGTCCTTACAACTGGTATTAGAGGGAGGTTGCCTTTGTTTTCCTTGCCGAGGGAGAATTTGAATTGTGTGAACAATAATGGAATTCTAATATTATATGGGAAGAACTATCACACCTGGAAGGATAGAATGCTACTGAATCTCATGTTTATTAGTTATGAAGTTCTTGAAGCTGCAACAGATGGGTTTCGCCCCATTGAAGACAATTTTCCACTTACACCAGTCGACAAGAAGTTTCTTGGGAATGATGGAAGATCCAAGAATGCTATATTGTCTTCAATTTCTGAAAGTGAATTATTGAGAGTAAAAGGATTGCCCACAACCAAAGATATATGGGACAAAATGAAAAAATTATATGAAGGAAGTACAAAAGTCAAGAAGGAAAAACTTCAAATATGGAGATTGAAGTATGAAGACCTGATGATGGGAGAGCATGAATCTTTTATGAATTTCTTCACCAGGGTAAATGATATTGTTTTTACTATATGATTTAATGGTGAAGAACTGAAAGACTCTACTGTGGTGGAAAAGATCTTGAGGTTTCTACCTTATAAATTTCATGCGAAGGTATCTTCATTAGAAGACAGAGACTCAAAGACTCTATCTCCTGATGATTTGCATAGTACACTCATTACTTATGAAATGAGAAGGGAAAAATATATGAAGGCAAAGACAAAGGTAGACCGATAATTATCTTTCAAATCCATGAATAAGGAGAGATCTAATAAGATAGTGAATGAAGAAGATGGTGGCGACTCTGACTCTGAAAGCGAGGTATGTAAAAATCTTAACGATATTTTATCCTTGTTTTTAAAAAATGTTAAAAGAGGCACATGGAAATACAAGGGAAAACTTCCCTTGATGTTTTTTGAATGTGGAGGAATTAGTCACTTTGCGGCTAACTGTCCTCGAAGGAAGAATGAAGGAGATAGTGATGAAGAAGAACGAAAGGCAAGAATGTTATGGAAGAAGCAGGTTGGTAAAGGAAGGTCAGGGAAAGAAGAGAAGTTCTTCAAATCCTGGAGAAAAAGATTCCTATCCATAAATTAAGAAGTTGAAGAAAGTGATGTTGAATCTGAAAAATCATTTGAGCATGGTGTTGAGAATACATTCATTGATATAGTGAATGATGAGGATTTTAGAAGAAGCTGCTCGGAAGAAGAATAATCTTAGCTTGAGATGCATCTGAAAGAAGAATTGAAGGAATGTTTAAGGAAGATCAGAAGGCTGGAGAAACTCAAAAAAAAGTTGGAAGATGAATGTTTATCAGCATCCAATCAAGCCAATGATAAATAAGAACTTGATAAAGAGCTTGAAGACTTGAAGAAGTCTCTTGAAGTGGAGAAATATCAAAATGAGCACATGCGAGTTGAGTTGAAGGAAAAAGAGGAAGAATTAGAAATCATTCAAAAGAAGCTCTTTGAAGTTGAATAAAAAAACATTTGTTTTCAAAAATCAACTACTGATGTTGTTGGATGCTCTCAACAAGCAAATTATGGTATAATTCAAAAGAAGAATAAGGTGGTTTCTATGAAGTATAATTCTGAGAAATTTAATTATGTGGCCAAGACCAGCGTTACTAGGAACTCTGATGTTTCAAGGAAAACTACATCTAAAATTGGTGAAAAACAAGAAAAAGCAGAGAAGGTAAAATTCTAGCAGAGCAATGTTGCAATCAAAAGAATGGTTGGTGGGGCTGAATAAAGAGCAACAAAGAAGTATCAGAACAAAAACTTTAGAGGAAGGTACTCCTTCTATGGGTACTGTTGTTATTGTGGTGGATTAAGGCATACAATAAATATGTGTTGCTTCAATCAACATTATTACCATCAAACCATGAGTTATGAAAGGTAGAGATTGAGGGGGAGTAAATGTCCTCAAAGGAAGAAGAGTGAGAAGGTTTTCTTGAATAAAGTTGAGAAGAATGAAGTCAAGACAGAAAATAGGTTCCAGCCTTTGGATACCATTTATGAAAGGTGTGAACAACCTGGACACCTTGAAAAAGGATGTCTTGTGCTGTTTCCTGCTCAACAAAATGTTCATAATATTCAGAACCCGATGGTGATGAATGAAGTGAAAAAAGAAAAAGCTCTTGTTGTTGAAACTTCTCTAAAAGTCACAAAGGAAGAACGACCTTGGATACATGATAGTTGGTGTTATTCACATATGACAGGAGACATGAAGTTTTTAAAGAATATAAAGAAGTTTAAAGAAGGCATAGTGACATTTGGAAATGATTAATCTTTAAAAATCAAAGGTGTTGGATCATCCATCATTGGAAAGGAAAAATTAATGTCCAAGAAAACTCTGTATGTTTATGGGCTGAATCACGAATTGCTGAGTGTATCATAATTTTGTGATGAGGGTAACAACGTTATCTTAAAAAAAGATGGACTTATTGTGAAAAGTGAAGAAGATGGGCATATTGTTACAAGAGGCCAACAAACCAAAGGAAATCTATTTCATGTTGGAAATTCACAAAACTCTTGTTACATGAGCACAGTGGAAGAAAATCAGTTATGGCATAGAAGACTTGGACACATGTGTCAGAGAAATATGAGCAAGTTATCTCAAAGGGACAGTGTTCAAGATATTCTAGATATTCCAAGAAGAAGAGATTGGTGTTGCACTACCTATTAGAAAGGAAAGATTACAAGTGTTGTGCATAAGAAGGTTGACATTTGTTCTAAACAACCCCATTAACTAATCCATTATGATATATGTGGGCTGATGAAAAAAAATAAAATAAAGAAATTTACTTCATCACTTTCATTGATGATTTTACTCGCATTACGTGTGTTATGTTTATAAAGCACATGTCAGACGCCCTGAAAATGTTTAAATGCTTCAGAAGGAAAGTTGAGAAAGAATGTGAGTACTCTGTGAAAAAGTTGAGAACTGATAAAGGTGGTGAGTATAGTAGTGAAGAATTTGAATACTATCTTGACAAGCATGGGATTTAGCATGAATATAGTGCTCTATATACACCTCAACAAAATGGGGTTTCTGAAAGGAAGAATAGAAGATTGGTGGAAATGGGAAGAACCATGTTGCTTGAACAAGGCCTTACTCATTACTTTTGGAGACAAGCTACAAGTACAACTGTTTATATTCAAAATTGATGTTTCTATAGGCCTCAATAAAACAAGACTCTATATGAACTTTTCTATGGCATTACTCCAAGTATGAAGAATGATAATGTTTTTGGTGGCCCATTCACTATAAAGAAGAAAGGTGGAAGTAGTGGAAAATTCGAGCAGAAAGGAAAAGACGTAAATTTTCTTGGATATGAACCAGAAGGAAGAGGTTATAGATGCTTTAACAAAGAAATAGGAAGAATTGTCAATGTAGTTGATGTAAATGTCATTGAAACACCGGGAAAAGATAATCATGTCGAGAGAGACAAGGAAGATGAGAAAGATGAAGTTAACAATTCTGATAAGGATGCAATGAATTGTAATCCTAAAAATGATGAAGAATCTGATTCAGTCATATCAAGGGATGAGGAAGGCACTTGAAAAACATATCCAAGGCTGATGAAACAAGTGAAAGCTCAGAAAATTATTGGTTCTCAACGTCACATGGTTCAAAAAAGAAGAACAAGTAAATCTATATCACATGCTTTCTTGTATTCCAAAGTGGAACCAAATTATGTTAAAGAAGCCTTTGAGCATCCAGAATGGGTTCAAGCCATGAATGAAGAATTTGATCAGATTGAAATGAATGACACATGGGAACCTGTACCCAAGCCTAAAAGTAAGAACATTATTGTCACCAAATGTGTCTTTTGGAACAAGTTGAATGAAGAAGGTGATGTTATTAGAAATAAATCAAGATTGATTTTCAAAGCATACTCTCATATTGAAGGAATTGACTTTGAAGAAACTTTTTCTCTGGTAGCCAGATTAGAAACTATCCGAATCTTTATTTCTATTGCTAAACAACGAGGCTACAAAATCATTCAAATGGATGTTAAATCCACATTTCATAATGGTGATCTCAAAGAATGAATTTTATATTGAGAAAACATGTGCCTTTGTTGTTGGTAATAATGAAATTTATGTGTGTACGTTGAAGAAAGCCTTGTATGGGCTAAATAAAGCTCCAAGAGCATGGTATTCTAAACGAGATACTTTCTTAATGGAGATGAACCTAAAGAAAATGAGGGTTGAGAGAAATATGTACATCAAGGAAAACCAAGATCTTTATCTCATTGTGATTGTCTATGTTGACGACATTATTCTTGCTGGGAATGATGAAAGAAGCTATGAAAGGTTTGCTGAAGAAATGAAGAATATCTTTGAGATGTCCATGTTGGGTGAAATGAGATATGTTCTTGGGTTAAAAAATTTTCAACCGAAGGAATTCATTTTTCTCTCCCATGAAAAGTATGTTATGGAACTTCTTACGAAGTTTGGGATGGAAGACTCAAAACCAATATCAACATCTATCTCAGTGGGAATGAATCTAAGCAAAGATGATGAAGGAAAAGAAGTTGACCAGAACGAATATCGAAAGATGATTGAACGTTTTTTATAACTGACTACATCATGAACAAATATTGTTTTTGCTATTACCTTATGTGCATGATTTCGGAGTGCTCCTAAAGAATCACATCTTGTTGCTGGAAAAAGAATTCCCAGATACATAAATGGCACATGAAAATTCGTAATCAAGTATAGTGGCTCAAATAACATTGATTTATTTGGCTATTCAGATGAATATTTGGCAGGAAATGTTGATGGTTGAAGAACCACATTTGGTGGAGTGTTTATTATAGGAAACATTTGTGTTGGTTGGCACTCGATAAATCAAAATTAAGTGACACTTAGTATGGCTGAAGCTGAATATGTTGCTTCCACCATGGCCGCCACTCAACTTATCTGAATGAAGACATAGTTGGAAGATTTATTAGTTGAAGTGAAGCTGCCCCTGTTCTTGGGCTGTGATAATCAAAGCACAATTAATCTTACCAATAATCCAGTCCAACATTCTCGATCAAAGCATATTGAAATCAAATATAATTTCATCAAAGAGCATGTGGAAAAGAATGAACTGAAACTTGAATATGTTTCATCTGCTGAACAAGTTGATGATATTTTCACGAAACCCTTACCAAAGGAATCATTATCAAGATTGAGGTTGAACATGGGAGTCCAACCTCTTTCTCTTCAAGTCTAAGGTATGTTGTTCCATACTTTCTCTCTTCTTGCCTTTGGATTGTTTTGTCAAGGGGGAGAAGTTGTTTTTATCATACATCTATTATTCAAAGAGTGATTTATGGGTGAGCTATGAACTCATCACTTCTAGTGTATGTAAAGTATTCTAACTGTTTGTTGGAGTGGTTATAGGAAAGAACTTGAAGTTGATTATAGGATGTATGAAGCTGAAGATATATGAAGCTGATGATATATGAGGTTGAAGATGTCATTTTCACTACCTATGGGCTGCATGGTTTTGCTGTCAATGATTCATGTTTCCTAGAATGAGTTATCTCACCTAGGCTTAAAATTATTGATAAGTAATCAATTGCTTGAGGTTACAAAGTTCGGTGATTTATAAAAACTTGGTTGACAAAAAAAATACAAAGGGGAAGATTGTTAGGACCAAGATAAAGGAAGAGATGGTTGGCATGGATCATCTTTTGTTGATCTTGAAGAAGTTTTCTTAATGGAAGGACACCTTGAATTTGAAATAATTAGGAAGCTAGAAGTTTGAAGGTTTAGAACATAGTATATTGTACATTCAGAGCCTGGTGTTCGAGATGTTCGAAGTGAACTTGCTAAAGAAGAAGTTCGTAGTGAGAAGTTCAGATTTGACTTGCTGAAGAAGAAGTTCATAGTGATAAGTTCAGAGTCGACTTCCTGAGTCATAAGTTCGTAGCGAGAAGTTCGGAGTCAACTTGCTGAAGAAGAAGATTATAGAGAGATGTTCGAAGTCGATTTCCTGAACCTCAAGTTCATATCCATAAGTGCAGAGTCATGCAGAGAATTGGTCAAGTCGTAACAAGAATCCATACCGAGAATTGGAGAAGTCATAACCTGAAGTCTAACTGATAATGGAGAAGTCGTACCAAGAAGTGATGAAGAATCATACCGAGAATTGAAATGGTGTCATGCCGAAAAAGCAGAGAAGATTTCTTCCAAGAATTAAAGGGATGCCGAAGACTCAAGAAGGATGGATTCGAGAAGGTGATTCCGAGAATCAGGAAGGGTGTATCCGAGAATATGATGCCGAGAAGACATATGACAAGATCCGATAATGTGATACCGAGAAACTTGTATAACAAGGTTGGATCTAGAAAAGGCCAAGGTTCTAAATGAAGAGAAGCAGAAGAAGATTCGAGAAGATTCTAGAAGCATTGACAAAGTCTTAATTACACCATGATTTCAGGATAAATTAAGATTTTGGTGAGTTTATGTGAGTAGGAAAATATTATGGTTTCCCTACTATGCACACTTTGGAGCACCTATAAAAGAAGATCAGAGTACAAAGTAAGATATTGATGATGCTTTAGTGAGAGAAGCTCTGATAATCTTGAGAGAGAAAGAATTGTTTGGCCGACTGAGTTTTCATTACATTTTTAGTTGAAATGAGAATTTGATACTAGTTGACACCGTATTGATTTTCTTGGATTAAAGAAAACTAAAATTGAAGAATATGAGTGAAAGTGAAGGATTCAGAGTGGAGATTCAGAGTGGAAATTCGGAGTGGAGATTTGGAATGGGGAATTAGTACTGACTGTCACCATATTGAGTTTCTCAGACTGAGGAGGACTCGTATTGAAGAATCAGAGTGAAGAAGAAAGTTTGGAGTGAATAATTCAGAGTGAATAATTCCGAGTGCAGATTCCGAATGGGGAATCTGTACTAACTATCACCGTATTGAGATTCTATGATTGAAGAAGATTCATATTGAAGAATCAGATTGGGAAAATTAGGAGTGGAGATTCGAAATGGGATGTTCGGACTGTAATTGATCTATCTCAAGTCCAAGGAGTCCTTGCCCTTCTTCTGGATAAGGATGTGAAGATTTGTGATGAACATTCTTACAATTGTTTATTTGAAAGGAAGTGCAGGTAACATAAGTTGTTACAAGAAATGAGACTTTTCCCTATTGTGCTAAGAGGGTTCACACACACTAGAGTGATTGTTTCACAGTGCTTCACTAGTGTAAGGGTATATCCTACTCATTGTAATCCAAGGATTGTTTTCTGAGTTGATTTTATGGTGCTGGATTGTTAACATCAATACCAAGTATGTAGCTTTTCTAATAGAATAGTGAACCTTGTAAATTATTGTTTTCCTTTGGATGTGTTCTTGTTTCTTTCTCTGTAGGGAAGTATATCTTTAATAGGAGACAAAGGGTGTTCTCATTTTAAGTGAACTTAAAAGAAGGGAAAAAGGGGTACCACTGATTAACCCCCCCCCCCTTCAGTGGTCCATTACTCCAACTGGGTCCTTACAAGTGGTATCAGAGGGAGGATGCCTTTGTTTTCCTTGTTGATGGATAATCTGAATTGTGTGAAAAATAAAGGCATTCTGGTATTCGATGGGAAGAACTATCACATATGGAAGGATAGAATGCTACCGTATCTCATGTCTATTAGTTATGAAGTTCTGGAAGCTGCAACAGTTGGGTTTCCCCCCATTGAAGACAGTGTTCCACTTACACATGTGGACAAGAAGTTTCTTGAGAATAATGGAAGAGCAAAGAATTCCATATTGTCTTCACATTATGAAGGTGAATTCTTGAGAGTAAAAGGAGTGGTCATAGCCAAAGGTATATGGGATAAAATAAAAAACATATATGAAGGCAATACAAAAGTCAAGAAGGAAAAACATCAAATCTGGAGATTGAATTATGAAGACCTGAAGATGAGAGAGAATGAATCTGTTGGTGATTTCTTCTCCAGGGTAAACGATATTGTTAGTACTATCAGATGTCTTGGTGAAGAGATGAAAGACTCTACTGTGGTGGAAAAGATCTTGAAGATTCTTCCTGATAAATTTGATGTGAAGGTATCTTCATTAGAAGACAGAGACTCATAGACTCTATCTCTTGATGATTTACATAGTACACTCAATTTTTTTGAAATGAGAAGGAAAAAATAAATGAATTCCAAGACAAAGGTTGAAAAATAATTATCTTTCAAATAAATGAAGAAGGCGAGATCTAAGAAGATAGTGACTGAAGAAGATGGTGGTGACTCTGACTCTGAAAGTGAGTGATGTAGAAATCTTAACGATATTTTATCCTTGTTTTCAAAAACTGTTAAAAGAGGAACAGGGAAATACAAGGGAAAACTTCCCTTGAAGTGTTTTGAATGTGGAGGAATTGGTCACTTTATGGACAACTGTCCTTGAAGGGAGAATGAAGGAGATAGTGATGAAGAAGAAAGAATGCCAAGAAAGTTATGGAAGAAGCAGGGTGGTAAAGGAAAGTCGGGGGAAAGAAAATAAGTTCTTCAAATCTAGGAGAAAAAGAATCCTATCCATAAATGAAGAAGATGAAGAAAGTGATGTTGAATCTGAAAAAATCATTTCAACATGGTGTTGAGAATACTTTCATTGCAACAGTGAATGATGAGGATTTTAGAAGCAGCAGCTCAGAAGAAGAAGAATCTAAGCTTGAGATGCATCTTAAAGATGAATTGAAGGAATGTTTAAGCAAGATCTAGAGGCTGGAGAAGCTTAAAAAAATTTGCAAGATGAATTTTTCTCAGTATCCAATCAAGACAATGATAGAGAAGAACTTGAGATAGAGCTTGAAGACTTGAAGATGTCTCTTGAAGATGAGAAAAATAAAATGAGCCCATGAGAGTTGAGATGAAGGCAAAAGAGGAAGAATTAGAACTCGTTAAAAAGAATCTCTCTTAAGTTGAATAAAAATACATTTGTTTTCAAAACTCAACTATTGATGTTGGTGAAGGCTCTCAACAAGAACATTCTGGGAAAATTCAACAGAAGAATAAGGTGGTTGCTGTGAAGAAGAAAGCTGATAAAGTTACTTCTGTGGCCAAGACCAGCGTTACTGGGAACTCTAATGCTTCAAGGAATCCTATGTCTAACACTGGTGAAAAACATGCAAAATTAGAGAAGGTAGAATTCCAGCAGAGAAATATTGCTAATAAACGAATGGTTGGTGGGGCTGAAGAAAGAGCAACAAAGAAGTCTCAGAATAAAAGCTTTAGAGGGAGGTACTCCTTCTATGGGTACTGTTGGTATTGTGGTGGATTCGGGCAAACAACAAATATGTGTTGGTTCAATAAACATTATTACCATCACCCCACGAGTTATGAATGTCAGAGATTGAGGGGGAGTCAATCTCCTCAAAGGAAGAAGAGTGAGAAGGTTTTCTTGAAGAAAGTTGAGAAGAATGATGTCAATATAGATATTAGGTTCCAGCCTCTACAGACCATTTGTGAAAAGTGTGAACAACCGGACACCTTGTAAAATGATGTCTTTTTCTGTTGCCGGCTCAAAAAAAAGTTCTTAATTTTCAGAAGCTGAAGGTGAAGAAATAAGTGAAAGATGAAAAATCTCTTATTGTTGAAACTGCTCTAAATGTTACAAAGGAAGAACGAACTTGGATTCTTGATAGTGGGTGTTCTTCACATATGACAGGATACTTGAAGTTGATAAAGAATATGAAGAATTTTAAAGAATGCACAGTGACATTTGGCAACAATGAATCTCTAAAAATCAAAGGTGTTGGATCAGCCATCATTGTGAAGGAAAAATTAAAGTCCAAGAAAACTCTATATGTTGTTGGACTGAAGCACAAATTTCTGAGTGTATCACAATTGTGTGATGAGGGTAACAAAGTTATCTTCAAGAAAGATAGATTTATTATGAAAAGTTAAGAAGATGGGAAGATTGTTACAAGAGGCCAACAAATCAAAGGTAATCTATTTGAAGTTGGAAATTCACAAAACTCTTGTTACATGAGAATAGTGGAAGAAAATCAGTTGTGGCATAGAAGACTTTGACACATGTGTCAGAGAAATATGAGAAAGTTATCTTAAAGGGAAATTGTTTGAGATATTCCATATTTTCCAAGAAGAAGATATTGGTGTTGCACACCCTGTCAGAAAGGAAATATTACAAGTGTTGTGCTTAGGAAGGTTGACATTTGTTCTAAAAAACCCCTTGAACTAATACATTCTGATATATTTGGGCCGATGATAAAACAATCAAAAAATGGAGACATGTACTTCATCACTTCCATTGACTATTTTACTCACTTTATGTGTGTTGTGTTTATGAATTACAAGTCAGATTCCCTAAAAATGTTTAAAATCTTCAGAAGGAAAGGTGAGAAAGAATGTGATTACTCTGTGAAAAAGTTGAGAACAGATAATGGTGGTGAGTATAGAAGTGAATAATTTGAAGACTATCTTGACAATCACGAGACTAAGCATGAATATAGTGATCCATATAGTCCTCAAAAATGTGGTTGCTGAAAGGAAGAACAGAAGATTGGTGGAAATGGGAAGAACCATGTTGCTTGAACAAGGCCTTACTCATTACTTTTGGAGGAAAGCTACAAGTACAGCTGTTTATATTCAAAATCAATGTTTCTGCAGGCCCCAATCAAACAAGACTCCAAATGAAATTTTCTATGTAATTACTCCAAGTATAGAGCATGCTAATGTTTTTGGGAGCCCATGAATTATAAAGAATAATGGTGGAAATAGTGGAAAATTCTAGCAAAAAGGGGAAGACAGAATTTTTCTTGGATATACACCAGAAGGAAGAGGTTATAGATGCTTTAACAAAGAAACAAGAAGAATTGTGGATGCAGTTTATGTAAAAGTCATTGAAACTCCAGGAAAAGATAATCATGTCCAGAAAGACAAAAAAGATGAGGAAGATGAAGTTAACGATTATGATAAGGATGCAATGAATTATAATCCTAATCAAGATAAAGAATTAGATTCAGCCATATAAAGTGATGAGGAAGGAACACTAAAAAACATATCCAAGGCTGACGAAACAAGTGAAAGCTCAGAATATTATTGGTGATCAACGTCACACGGTTCAAACAAGAAGAACAAGTAATTCTATATCACATATATCCTTGTATTCCAATGTGGTACCAAATGATGTTAAAGAAGACTTTAAGAATCCAGAATGGGTTCAATCCATGAATGAAGAATTGGATCAGATTGAAAAGAATGACACATGGGAACTCATACCCAAGCCTGAATGTAAGAACATTATTGCCACCCAATGGGTCTTCTGGAACACGTTGAATGAAGAAGGTGAAGTTACTAGAAATAAAGAAAGATTGGTTTTCAAAGGCTACTCTCAGATTGTAGGAATTGAGTTTGAAAAAACTTTTGCTTCGGTAGCCAGATTAGAAACTATTCGAATATTTCTTTCTATTTCTGCACAATGAGGCTACAAAATCTTTCAAATGGATGTTACATTTGCATTTCTTAATGGTGATCTCAAAGAAGAAGTTTATATTGAGGAACCATGTGGCATTGTTGTTGGGCAGAATGAAAGCTATGTGTGAAGGTTGAAGAAATACTTGTATGGACTAAAGAAAGCTCCAAGAGCATGGTATTCCAAACTAGATACTTTCTTCGAGGAGATGAACATCAAGAAAGGGAGGGTTGACAGCAATATGTACATCAAGGAAAGCCAAGATCTTTCTCTCATTGTTATTGTCTATGTTGAATAAATTATTTTTGCTGGGAATGATGAAAGAAGCTGTGAATGTTTTTCTGAAGAAATGAAGAATGTCTTTAAGATTTCCATGTTGCGTGAAATGAGATACTTTCTTGGGTTACAAATTTTTCAATAGAATGATTTCATTTTTCTCTCCCAAGAAAATAATTCTAAGGAACTTCTTAAGAAGTTTGGGATGGAAAAATCAAAACCTATACCAACTCATATCTTAGTGGGAACGAAGCTAAGCATATATGATGAAGGAAAATAGGTTGATAAGAAAGAATATCGAAAGCTGATTAGAAGTTTGTTATACATGACTGCATCAAGAACAGATATTGTTTTTACTGTTACCTTATGTGCAAGATTTTAGAGTGCTCCTAAAGAATCACATCTTGTTGCTGGAAAAATAATTCTCAGATACATAAAAGGCACATCAGAATTCGGAATCAAGTATAGTGGGTCAAATAACATTGATTTATTTCACTATTCTGATGCATATTGGGCAAGAAATGTTGATGATAGAAGATCCACATCTGGTGGGAGTGTTCTTTACAAGAAAAAGTTTTGTTGGCTGGCACTCGAAGAAGAAAAATTCCCTGAAACTTAGTATGGATGAAGGTGAATATGTTGTTTTCACCATAACCGCCACTCAACTTATCTGGATGAAGACACAGTTAGAAGATTTGTTAGTTGAATTAAAGCTGCCCTTGCTCTTGGGCTATGATAATCAGAGCACAATTAATCTTTCTAAGAATACAATCCAACATTCTTGATCATAGCATATTGACATCAAATATCATTTCATCAAAGAGCGTGAGGAAAAGAATGAACTGAAAATTGAATATGTTTCATCTGCTGAACAAGTTGCTGATATTTTCATGAAACCCATTCCAAAGGAATCATTCTCATGATTGAAGTTGAACATGGGTTTCCAACCTCTTTCTCTTCATGGCTAAGGTATGTTGTTCTATCCCCTCTTTCTTCTTGCCTTTGGATTGTTTTGTCAAGGGGGAGAAGTTGTTTGTGTCATAAATATATTGTTCAAAGAGAGAGTTGTGGGTAAGCTGTGAACTCAGCACTGCTTTTGTATGTGAAGTATTCTAACTGTTTGTTGGAGTGGTTGTAGGAATGAACTTGAAGTTGTTTACAGGATGTATGAAGCTGAAGATATATAAAGCTGAAGATGTATGAAGTTGAAGATGTCATTTTCACTACCTAAGGACATCATGGTTTTGGTGTCAATGATTCTTGTTTCCTACAATGAGTTAGATCACATAGGCTTAGAATTATTGATAAGTAATTCATTGCTTGAGGTTACAAAGTTTGGTGATTTATGAAAAATTGGTTGACAGCAAAATCCAAAGGGGGATATTGTTAGGACAAAGCTGAAGGAAGAGATGGTTTGCATGGATTGTCTTTTGTTGATCATCAGAATTTTTTCATAAAGGAAAGACACCTTGAAATTCTATGAATTCGGAAGATAGAATTTTGAAGATTTGGAACTGGGTATATTGAACATTTGGAACCTGATGTTTGAGAAGTTTGAAGTCGACTTTCGGAAAAAGAAGTTCGTAGTGAGATGTTCGGAGTCGACTTGCTGAAGAAGAAGTTCATAGCGAGAAGTTCGGAGTCAACTTCCAGAGTCAGAAGTTCCTAGCGAGAAGTTCGGAGTCGACTTACTGAAGAAGAAGTTTGTAGTGAGATGTTCAGAGTCGATATCCTGAACCTAAAGTTCGTAGCCATAAGTGTGTAGTCATGCCGAAAATTGGTGAAGTCATAACGAGAAGCCATACCGAGAGTAGGTGAAGTTGTAACCTGAATTCGCACCAAGAATGGAGAAGTAGTACCGAGATGTGATGAAGAGTCATACTGAGAATTGAAATGGTGTCATGCTAAAGAAGTGGAGAAGTGTTATGATGAGAATTGATGGGATGTCGAAGACTCAAGAAATATGGATCTGAGAAGGTGATGTCGAGAATCAGAAAGGGTGGATCTGAGAATATGATGCCGAGAAAACATCAGAGTGCAATGTAAGAGATTGATGATGTTGTAGTGATAGAAGCACTAATAATCTAGAGAGAGAAACAAGTGTTTGGTCGACAGAGTTTTCATTGATGTTTCAATTGAAATGATAATTTGATACTCGTTGACACCGTATTGAGTTTCTCGGAATAATGAAAACTCAGATTGAATAATTGGAGTGAATGTGAAGGATTCAGAGTGGATATTTGGAGTGGATATTTAGAGTAGTAGTTTAGAGTGGAGATTTGAAAGGGGGAATTAGTAACGGTTGTCACCGTATTGAGTTTCTCAAACTGAGGATGACTCGGATTGAAGAATCAGAGTGAAGAAGAATGTTCGGAGTGAAGAAGTTGGAGTGAAGAATTCAGAGTGGAGATTCCGAATGGGGAATCAGCACTCTCTATCACTATATTGAGTTTCTTAGACTGAATAAGATTCAGATAGAAGAATCTAATTGGGAAAATTCGGAGTTGAGATTTGGAATGGGATGTTCGGACCGTAATTGATCTATCCCAAGTCCAAGGAGTCCTTGCCTTTCTTCTGGGTATGGAAGTGAAGATTTGTGTTGAACTTGCATACACATGTGTTTTTGAAAGGAAGTGAAGGTAACATAAGTTGTTATAATAAATGATACTTTTACCTATTGTGGTAAGAGGGTGCACAAGCACTGGAGTGATTGTTTCATAGTGCTTCACGAGTGTATGGGTATATCCGACTCATTTTAATCCAAGGATTGTTTTCTTAGTGGATTTTATTGTTCTGGATTGTTTCCAACCATACCAAGGAAGTATCTATTTTTATTGAATAGTGAACCTTGTAAATTGTTTTGTTCCTTTGGACGTGTTCTTGTTTGTTTCTTAGCAGGGAAGTATATCTTTAACAGGAGATAAAGGTTCTTCCCATTTTATGTGAACATAAAAAAAGGGAAAAGGGGTAGCACTGACTCACCCCCCTCTCAGTGGTCCATTACTCCAACTGGGTCCTTACAGGAATCTCTTTTGATCCTTCTAGGACAAGATCAATCCATGATTGGCCAGCACTGACGAGTATAACTAAAGTATGAAGTTTTATTGGTTTATCAGGTTATTATCGACATTTCGTCCATGATTTTTCCCAATTGGATAACCCATTAACCAAGATCACATATAAAGGTCTAAAATTTGTTTGGACAAAAGATTGTGTAGAATGTTTTTAAGAACTGAAGAGAAGATTAGTCAATGCTCTTATCTTGACTCTACCATCGGGGAATGAAGGGTTTGTTATTTATAGTGATTCCTCAAAGAATGGACTTGGTTGTTTCCTTATGCAGAATGATAGGGTTATTGCCTATGCATCACAACAACTAAAAATTCATTAGAAAAACAACCCTACTCATGATCTTCAGTTAGAAGCTGTAATAATTTCTTTGATGATTTGGAAAAACTATCTCTGTGGTGAAAAATATGAGATATATACCGATCACAAGAGTTTGAATTATATTTTCTCAAATAAAGAACTCAACATGAGGCATTGAAGATGGACTTAATTACTCAAGGATTATGATTGAACCTTAAACTACCACCCAGGGAAGGTGAATAAAGTGGAAGATGCTTTGAGAAAAAGGATCATGGAGTTTTTAACAAGATGAGAGTTGAAAAGGATCCTATATACAATGATCTAGTAATGTTGGATATGGGAATATCCATGGAAGGTGAAACATCAATGATTTTTCAAATGGTTTTCCAACCATCTTTACTAGAAAGCATTCATAGTTCTCAGACCGATGATGAAGAGTTTCAAAAGAAGATTAATGCTGTGAATGATGATTGATTGATTGAATTTGCGTAAGATGGAATTTTGAAATTTGGGAGGAGACTTTGTTTTACCAATATAGTATATCTGAAAAGGGAATTGTATGATGATGCTCATAGTTACATTTTCTCTATACACCCTAGTAGCACTAATATGTATGGTGATTTGGAGGAACATTTTTGGAGGGACAACATGAAGAGGGAGATTACTAATTATGGGTAAAGATGTGTGGTCTGTCAATAAGTGAAAGCTCTATGGGAACAGCCTAGAAGATTCATGCAACCACTTCCCATACATGAGTTAAAATGGGATAATATAATGAAGGACTTTGTCATGGGACTACCAAAGACTCCTAGAAAGAATGATACAATATGGTTCATTTTTGATCGTCTTACCAAGTCATCACATTTTCTTGATATATGAGAATATTTACCACTTGAACGTTTAGCATGACTGTATATTAATGAATTTGTGAGACTCCATCATGTACCCCTATCGATTGTATCTTATCGCGATCCCTGTTTCACAACAAGATTCTGGAAAAGGCTTCAGAAGGCCTTGGATACTGAACTTCATTTGGGCACTACCTACCACCCTCAAACAGATGGAAAATCAGAACGAACTATTAAAACCTTAGAAGTCATGTTGAGATCCTAATCACTTGACTTTTAGGGTATGTGGGATCAATATTTACCTCTGGTAGAATATTACTATAACAATAGCTCCATTCAAGTATTCAGATGGAACTATATGAAGCGTTATATGGAAAACGATTTCGCACACCAACCTGTTGGGATGGTTTTGGTGAAAGAAAACTCGTATGCCCATAACTACTAGAGGGATCGATGGAAAAGGCGATAGTAATCCAAACCCACATCAAAGAAGCTCAATGTATGAAGAAAAGAGAGGTCAATAAATGAAGGAAGGATTTGAAATTTAAAGTTGGTGATTATGTTTTCATGAAAGTATCACCGTGTAAGGGAGTTATATGTTTCAGTAAGAAAGCAAAATTTTGTCCTAGGTACATCAGACCATTCGATATTCTAGAACGAATTGGGGCTGTAGCATACCGTTTGGAAATTCCGCCAAGTCTTTCCAAAGTTCATGATGTGTTCCATGTATCACTATTGAAAAAATACATGCCTGACCCAATGAATGTACTCACCTATGAGGAATTATAACTAGACTCAAATCTATCTTATTTCAAAGAGCCCATTAGGATTTTTGATATAAGTGAAAAAGTTCTGAGAAACCGGACGACTCTTCAGGTAAATGTTCTATGGAGAAACCATAAGATGGGAGAGTCAATGTGGGAACCCGAGGAACATATGATGAAGAACCACTCGAGTCTTTTTATGCAGTAATACCCTAGAAAGTTCAAGGAAGAAATTATTTGATGGAGGGGATAATGTAACACCCAAGATTCCACAGTACACTTCACTTTGAATAATGCAATAGCTTGCATTGTACGCAACTTTGAGATTCTAACACACCACAACCAATCAAACTAGCCATTATGAATAGTAATACCCACTTTTTGAAATATTATAAATTTTATCTTTAAAAATGGACTTCATTTTTGGATTCAGAATATCTAAATTATCCTAGGTTGAATTTTTGGTATTTATCCAAGAACTTCCATTTTTTGATGAATTGTGAAAAATACTAAACATTAATTAAAAACCAATTTTTGAATCAAAATAATTTATATTGATAAATTATACTATTGAGTGGTTTTAATGTAAAATTAGAATACATTTTTACCATTTAATAAAATGTTGGTCATTGGATGTAATTTCTCTTTTAAACTGGACATAAACAACTGTCAATCTTTTCATTTTTATTATTTCTTAAAAACACACTTTTTATTTTGACAGTGAGAATTACTTTTAAATAAATTTCTACCACATCAGTGTTTTGAATTTGGAAACATGGATTCCATATTTGGAATCATGATGTCCAAATTTTGTAAATAGTTAACTTTTATTTTTAGACATTTAGAATAATTACTTCAGTAAATATTTTATTTACCATCGTTAAAGTGTAAATCCGGTAGTGAAGGGTAAAAAAATTATGTTATAATAATATTAAATTACCCTAAGACTTGTTCTAACCCTATTTTATGATACATGTCCAACCATTTGCATCCGTGGGTTGATCTTGGGACCCCATGGATCCACTTGTAAGTGAAAATGACACTCTATATTAATTATGTTAAAGTAAATACAAAAAATATATAAGCATATATCTTTTAGTAAACTTTTTTTACATAGGGTTATATATGTTATATCTTCTACTATAAATATTAATTATAAATCTAAAAATATTTCCTACATAATGGTATTTTATTTATAATTTTTAGACATTGAATAATTTCAATTATTTATGACAAAATGATGATACAATATTTTCCTTGTTAATGAATGAATAAAATAAATGATATTATAAATGTTAAAATAAATATAATTTGAATGTTTTGATTCCAAATAGAAATTTTCTAGGTTAATGTGACATTTTAGGATTTATTATATTAATTTAGTTATAATTAATAAATTTTTTAGGAGTTTAGAAAAAATCAATTATTAAATAGTCTGAAAATTGACATAAAAGAGTTTTCAAAACAAATATTATATTATTAATTGATAATATATTACTAAATATAAAAGTTATATCCAAGAGACATATATAATGATAGTTATATCATTAATTAACATCTTTGGGTTCTTTTGGATGAATATATTATGTTTATTAACCATATAATATAAAAATACAAAGAGACAAGATAAATGTCAAACTAATTAACTAAGAGTTAAATCTAAATGATAAGGTTAATATAGTGACCCAAAACTATCTAAAACCTATTGGTTGAGTGGTTTTCGACCCATACCCAACTTAGACTCGAAATATATTATTTTTTATCCATTATAAACAGAATATTAATTTGTTATAAAATAAAATTTCTAGCTTTTCCTAAGGTGCCCCTCACCCCACTTATAAAAGGACACTCCCCCTTATCTTTAATTAACACCATAAAAGCCATTTGGCTCGTCCAACCCCTAACCAAATATCCTCTCAACTTCCCTAACTTCATCCTAGAGGCCCTCCTTCAGTCATAAAGCCATCCTAATGATCCCTTTTGATCAAATCAAAATGAAGAACCCGAATAAGAGGTAAATATTTCATCACCTCATTCAAGTTCCTTTCTTCTTCCACTTCTTAATTCCTTGTTACTTCCATTATAAAATAATATAACCAGTATCTTCTATATACTATGATGTTATTATAAATATTTTACAACCATATTTAGTATTCTTTTCATCCTTTGAATGTCATGTCACCATACGTGCTTACGTACGGATTACAGTCTCCACGTCGTGGTGTAATTGTTATTCAAAACATTATTATTTGGATGGGTAATATAATTATGTCTAATTTATATAAATAATAAATATAAAATGATAATTATTATTTGTATATGATATAACATTCAATTATGTATTATTTTAATATCAAAAAAAATTTATTGTCTCTCGTGCGTATGTACGGACAACCATCTCCACGAATGCGATGAGATTCATTCCCCATCGTATCCATTCAAGAATAATTTTAATTTGATGATTAAAAATAATGTTTAAGGACTTGATATAATTCTGAATATGAATAAGATACATCCTATCCATAACAAACATTACTTACATAACCACACATATAAAGGAAAATGAAACAGTTAACATCCGAAACAATGATAATACTAAAATATTATTAACAAAGAATTATTAGAAAAACATATATTATATCATTATTTTGTATATGGTTATTTTATAATTTAATAACAATGTTTTAACTATTATACATGAGGTTAACTTACCATCTACTAAGGAAATGTAAAAGGTAAGGTTTAATTCTACTATCTCTTTATTATCTGAGGTTGTTTATATTTAATTATCTTATGTGACCTCTTTATCTTTCACATCCATGTTTCTTAAATATTTCTTTCAAATTTTTTTTACTATTTAATAGAAAATGATTTAAAATCATTTATACCATAATTTTACCTTATATTTGTTTGAAATAAAAATTTATGTCATTTTACAAACAAGGTACTTTTTGACCTTTTTGACAAATTTAAGGTAAGAATGTTTTTATACACTAATACGGTGGGCGTGGCTATTTTCCACCATTATAACATCATTGAAGCTTCCATTACATGCTTATAATAATATCTCCAAAATAATGTTTTTCTTTATAATTATGTTACATTTAAATGATTTAAAAATAGAAAGAGATATTTCTCTAAAAAGGGTTTGATTTTATCTATATCAACACCCTTTATAGATTTTAATTTTGATTGAAGTTGAATTATTATGATACAAACAATCCATATTTTATTGAAGGTTTTGTGATATGTTTGATCGTGGATGTGTTATTTTCATACCATTCACGATTTATGGATAAATTATTGAAATTTCATATTCTAGTTTTAATATGAATGTTTATGTTATGTTTAAACCTTTTCATAAGAGAAATTCACTGGACTTAGTATTTGATGGGTGGAGCCCACTATAGCTCCACGATGCATCGGTAGGTCTCATGAGACAAAATAGTGTCTTGGCATAAGGCCTTGACAAAATCTGATTTGTAGTCATGGAACAAGGCCTGGACTATGTGGTTATGAATGTCTGGAATTATGCATTCCATTATTATGAAAGTGGTTATTGATATTGAATGTGATTACTAGACTAGTATAATATTTACGTGAATAAGTAAATGGAAATATTTTATTTTTTTCTTTTCCATATATTTATGATGTTCATGTTTAAAAGTCTTTTGTTTTAGTTATACGTTGCATTAAATGTTTTTTCTTATTTATTAAAATTTTTCTATATTGTTATCGTTACCGAGCATCTGAGCTCACCCCTTTCTATGTTTTATTTTCCAGGATTTGAAGAAGTATTTTCTGATTGACCTGCAGGGATGGTGTGAGGGGATATGAGTGTGGTCTATGGAGAATATGTTGCTGTAGTTTTTCACTTTATGATGTAATGTAAACTTATGAATGTATCTATCGTTTCCAAGGCTACTAAACTAATATGTCTTTAGAGATTTGATCTTTTATGATCATTCCAATGATATGTTATAATGCACTGACTTTGGGTAACTGGGGTCGGGGCGTTACATTTATAATTCTTGTCAAAAAGTTTTCACTTGGTAATATTCTAGAGACATGGTTATGAGAATAGGCCTTCTAATATTAATTCAATATTTCTTATATATCATTGGATGTTCCCATCTAAAAATCTTTGCATTGGTCTTCATACATGATATTTTTATTAATATATATCATGAATTGTGTAATTTTATGTATTATAAAATGCATCGACAATATATTCTATCTGTGAAGTATCATGCATTGGGTGCATCATAAGTAACTTAACATTAATAAATAAGACAAGAAATGATTTGTTCCTTCCATTTTAGTGAAGGTATATATCATGGAATCTTTTATTGGAATAAAAATATCTTTTTAATTCCATGGAAGTGGTGGTTTCATAATGAGATCATATTAGTAAGTAAAAGAATGATATTGAAATCATATAAGTTGATAACACAATAATGTTACTTTCTTGATGAGACATCCGGGGAAATATAATATATGAAACAGTGAACATATATAAGAGGTTGTTTTAATTGTATCTTTAACATTTTTATCCTAGGGGTGAAGAGTGAACTCACCTTGTCAGAGCTACAGGATATTAAACTTTCCAGCACCATCGTCCTCATCACATGATGTTAAACTATAGCATCGCCCTATGCATCGCATGTGGGGTGCCCCGCCTTGGACATTGTCAACGCCCACATGTCTCCATGAGAGTTAAATCTTCCTCACATGGAATGATATCCTCTTTTTGGGGAGTAATCTTTCTGTGGGGAAAGGGAAACCATCCTGGTGTAAGCCCCTAGATATTCTTTCTATAGGAAGAATCCCTACTCCTCCTTTGTTCTTCCATGACAAAGGTCAAGAGGTGAGAGGGGCACATGGACTGTAACAGCCCGAAATTTTATGAAAAATATTCTTTTTTATTTCACTAATGTCTTGTGTTGTACGCTACACCAAAAGGAGCTTGCACAACACGCATCCTTGACTTGCCTTGCATTATACGCAATCACAACCTTCCTCGATAGTGTGTGTAGTATGCAATACTGAGTTTCACGAAACAACGATATGCTATTAAAATATTATTAAAACTAGGCGTTATGAATAGTAATAACCACTTTTTAAATTTTAGAAATTTTAGCTCTCAAAATGGACTTCATTTTTGGATTCGGAGTATCGAATTTAGCCTAAGGTGAAATTTTGGTACATTTCGGATAACTTTCATATTCTGATGAATAGTGAAAATTACTAAATTTTAATTAAAAACAACTTTTTTAATCGAAATAATTAATAGTGATAAATTATTAATTTTAGTGGTTTTAAAGTATATTTAGAATATATTTTTACAATTTAATACAATGTTGGTCATTGGTTGTAATTTCACATTTAAACCAGACATAATCAAGTGTCAATCTTTTGATAGATATTATTTCTTAAAAACACGCTATTTGTTTTAACAGCGGGATTTAATTATAAAAATAATTAATGAAACTTCTATGTTATGAATTTGGTAAAATAGACTTTATTTTTGAATTCGGAATATAAAATATAGCTTAGGATGAAATTTTGGCATTGTTCTGAAAAACATCAATTTTTGATGAATAGTGAAACTACTAAGTGGTAGTTAAAAAACTGAATTTTTCATAAAACTTAATTTTACCGCTTCTATGAATGGAATTTCAAAAATCCGAAAGACACGGTTGATGTCAGTAAGTAAAATGTGGTTCAATGAGATGAAAATAATTTTTTGGTGAATAGTAACTTTTTACGTTTTTTACAGCGGTTAATAGTAAATAGGGTAACTAAGGGTAAATATGATATTACTATTACCCTAACACATGTCCTAATTCTATTGGATAAGTGTAATTCGACCAAAAACAACCTTATGAATAAAATATGACCATTTAGGCCCACTTGGATTAGATTAGGACATTCATTATTAATTTATTTAAAATCAAAGTTTAATAAGTAAATCATTTTTAATATGGGGTTATACATAAGATAAATTAGACTATAAATATTCATTAGAAAGCTAAAAAGATTTCCTACATAATGGTATTTTATTTGTAATTTTGAGACATCAAATAATTTTATTTATTTACGACACAATGATGATGCAGTAATTATCTTATTTATGAAATATTGACATAATTGATGTTATAAACACCAAAATAAATGTAATTTGAGAATTTTTATGAATTCCACTAATTTTATAGGTTACTATGATATATTTGTGTTGATTTAATCAACTTGGTTTGAACATATAATTCTGTTATGACTTTCACAAAAATCATATATCAAATAGTGTCAAAATTGACACAAAATAGTTTTTAAATCAAATATTATATTATTAATTGTTATTTTATTCCTAAAAATCTAAGGTTCGGCCAAATGACATAGATAAGGATATATGTATTAGTAATAAACAATTTAGGGTTCGTTTGGCATGTTATAGTAAGTGTATTAACCATATAGTGAAAGAAAACAAAAAGACACGGTAAAAGTTAAATTATTTAACTTAGAGTTAAATCTAACTGATAAGGTTAAAATAATATCATAAACTTGTCTAAATCCTATTGGATGAGAGGATTTCGACCCATCCCCACCTTAGCCTAGAAATAAGTCAATTTGGAGCTAATTAAAACCGAACTTGACTTTATAATAAAATAATATTTTGAGATATTCCTAAGGTGCCCCTCTCCTCCCTTATAAAAGGACACCTCCTCCCCCTTCCTCCTCACACCAATTTGAGCACTCAAGCTCGGCCAACCTCTGACAAAATCCCTTCTCCACTTCCCTAGAATAATCCTAGAGGTTCTGGTCTTCTTCAAAGACCAATCTTAGTTCCCTAAGTGAAGGATTCAAAGAGGCGTTTCAAAGAAGAGGTAATATCCATTACCGATCTTTTCAATTTCATTCTTCTTCAACTTCATCTTCTTTAGTTGTTTCATGAAAAAGTAATAACATAAGTATTACTTGCATACTGATATGTTATTATAAATATTAAACAACCCTATTTCACCATCTATCTATCCTACGGAAAAAGAAATCACCGCGCGTGCGTACGTACGGAATACCGTCTCCACGCCGTGGTGTAATCTATTTTCCACCACCACCTTACATGGATGGGTATAATGGTGTAAAGAATAAATATACATAGTTATTACAACATCATATTGATTCTGATATATTGTATAAACCACTCCAATTCAATTCAATATTTATGGAAATGATATCATCGCTCGTGCGTACGTACGGACTACCGTCTCCACGACGCGATGAGATTCATTCTCCATGTTAACAATTTAAGAATGATTATAAAGTATATATAAAAAATAATAATAAAGCTACTGGATTTATGTATATATATATGTATATGTATGTCATCTACTTACTTCCATTCAAGACAATAAGGAAAGGAAAACAACGTTCATGCGTACGTACGGACTACCGTCTCCATGAACGGTGTTTTTCATTTCATTTATCTATCTATTATATATATATATATACTGAATATATATGATATATAAATCATATTTTATATTCTGGAAGTAAGTAAATCATGATATAAGTAATAATAATGTCAAGAAGAACAAGTCAAAACACCTACGATAAATGAAACGATTTTACCCAAAACGCTTCTTTAACATGGAGTTTACAAAAGAACGGGTAATATAATGTCATAAGTGAACCATATATGATATCATAACAATGAATATGATTCTATAATAAGTCAATGACATTATTTAAACCATTATACAGGATCTTCGGACACGTACAAAGCAAATCGGACCTAAGGTAAGGGAAATATCACAATCTCATTTTTATCCGAGATTGTTTATTCGTAAGTATTTACTGGGGTGTATTTTATCATCCACATCCATGTTTCATCAATATGTAATATTATTTCCATCCACCTACAATTTTTTAAATCCATTTTTACCCTTCGGTGAGTTTTAGTAATATGTATGAAAGGAATCTTTTGTCGTTTTTCGTACGAGGTACTTTTTGACTTTTCCGACAAAAGTACGAAGAATGTTTTTTTAACTTATACGGCATGAATGGATTTTTAAAAAAATTATTTCCAAGAAGCTTCCTTTACAAGTTTTCTTTATTTTTAATCAACTTCTTTTTTAAAATTGTATGATATGTTAAGAAAGGAAAAAAAAAGAAGAAGAAAGGATATTTTCCTCAAGAATGGAGTTCAAGTGTTTTATCAAAATTATTTTCCATCTAAGATAATAAAGGGTTCTGTTTTTATCCCTATTATTACATTGATTTGATCATGTTGTGATGGAAATATTTTTATGAATTCCTTTATCTTATATGAATTTTTTTATGATGTCATGTTGTTTAAGAATCCCATTTTTATTACATGGGTTATGCTATGATGTATGGTTTATGATTATGTGGCACACATAAGAAAGGATTCATTATAAGATGGGTGGGACCTATATCTCCCTCCAATTCATTGGGTAAAGATTTTATATCTCATGAGATAGACAGGGCTGGAACGGTAGGTTATACCGGTTCAGTGAAACAGGACTGAAACGAGGGTTACTCGATTCAGAAAGGGACTTTGTCCACTAAGATAGTCTTGGCAATGAGTCATGACTAACAAGAAATGATTCTCTATGATTATGTGTGAATGCCACAAAGTTTCATGTTTTAAGTTATGATTATTGTGATTACATTTCACTACCATGATTTATCCCATGTTATGAAATTATGCTCTCTTTTGCAGGTTATGATTTCCAAAATGTTATGTTCTTATGAATATGATGTGATTGATATTTCTTTTGTTTACCCTTACTGAGCATTTGAGCTCACCCTTTTTTGTGTTTTTTTCCCCTGGATATAAAAAAGGTTTTAGGTAAAAAAAGAGAAAATCTTTATGGGAGATGTTGAAGATCTTTCACCACGATTAGAAGATTATAGTCCGAGTTTCCAAAGACACTAAACTATTACGGTCCTTGTGTGTGTGTTTTTGTAATGTACTATGTATTCCGCAAAAGTAATGTAAAGTCTATGTACGTCAGGCTTCGGGTCTCTACAGTTGGTATCAGAGGAAAGGTTTAGTCAACCTTTGGAAACTAGGATGCGAAAACGTTAGTGAGATCCCTAGAGATATTTCTACGATATGTCTAGGGATGTCCCTAAGGTTAAGTATACGTATAGGTTATAGTACTAGAACTACGCTAACGATCATAGAATTAAACCTAAGATGTTAGATATTGAAGGTACTTCCCCTTTATTATGTTGTTTTCCCTAGCATGATTTTTGCCTCTCACACTATTCTTTTTGGGTTTTAGACGATGGCTGGAACCCGAAGGAACCGTGTTGATCAATGCGATGGACAATGCAATGATTTCCCTCCTGAACAAACAAATGTTATGGGAGATGGAGTGAAAAATCTTATTGCTATACTTACACAAGCTATGAATCATTCTGGACTTCCAAATGAGCAGAGAAGGGAACAATATTCTATTGAGTCCTTCATGAGGCAACGTCCACCTTCTTTCAGTGGGTCTTCTGATCCACTTGTTGCTGAACAATGGATCAGTACCACTGAAAAGATATTTTCAGTTCTTCAATTTTCTGAACATGATAAAGTCATCTTAGCAGTATATCGTTTGGAAGGTGAAGCTGATCAATGGTGGAATCTTATCAAGAATACGAGGCCAAGAGATGAAATTGAGTCCATGGAATTGGACGAGTTCAAGAACTTATTTTTCAATAAGTACTTCCCTCATATTCTTCGAACAAAGATGGAGAAGGAGTTTATTGAACTAAAGCAAAAGGATGATGAATCTGTTGGTATATACGAAGCAAATTTTACAAGACTTGCAAGGTATGCATCTGGCATTATCATCCAACCTGAAAGTAAAGTTGATCGATTTTTCAGTGGCTTAAAACCAAGTCTTCGAAGGGCATTATCTATAAGAGACTTTAGTAGCTATGAAGAAATTGTGCGTTGTGCTATCAAGGTAGAAATGGAATTTGGTGTTACATATCCATCTAATGGTTTTGACAAGAAACGAAAGATGGTGTTCAAGGAGAAATATCAGAATAATGGTGAAAAGAAGATGAATGTTTCCTTATGCACAAAGTGTGGAAAGAAGTATGGTGGAGATTGTCTTAAAGGGACTAGAAAATGTTTTAAGTGTGGAAAATAAGGTCATCGAGCAGCTGAGTGTCGAAGTAATGGAAAAAGGGTTTCTAATGATGTGAATAAATCAAACACTGCAGGGAACGCACCACCAACACTTCAATGCTTCAAGTGCAAGGAAATGGGGCATTATGCTAATAATTGCCCTAATCCAAGGGTTAGTGATGATCAACATGAGCAACCACTGAAGGTAAAGGAAAAAGGGAAGTCACATGCGATCACTATTGGCGATGTTGAATATGACAACAATGTGGTGGAATGATTAAGTGTTTATGTAATGAGATTCCAAAATAATGTTGTATATAGTATTGTGGAATATTGGAATATTTATGTTTTGGTCTATTGTGGTTTTCAAAAATTTTATGGTACCGGTAACCATGAAAAGTGATTGAGACATTTTTGGTAAACAGATGATATGAGCATAATGAAGGGATAAGAAGATAATGAGATGTTTGATTGTATTCATGAGCTCATGATTGATATAAGGACTAAGTGATATCATAGTTTGAGTATATAGAATTTTGAGGATTTTGGTATGTGGAAAGTGTTAACTTTTAACTGCATTCATGTTTTCACTAAGGTATTCAAGAGAATACACGATTAAGGACTTTTAATGTTTGGAATGTGACCAACAAAACATATCTTATGATATATGGGGATTGACGATGGTGTTAAATCTCTGGTAATCGTTTTCACTATATTATGAGAGTCGACTGCAGTATTATGGATAAGCCTAAAGATTGGAATGAATTATGTTGGACATAAGTTAGTATTGTTTGTTTTTTTAGATATTATCGATGGGATGTTATAGTAATATAGTTTTGGAAAAAGGACAACCTGCAGGATGGGAGACATCCCATCGCTTCGGACAAGGCTGTGGGAATCGAACCCACAACCGAAGTGTGACTGGCCTTTATCGCCTACCACTGACCTACAGGAAGTCCTTGTTTAGTAGAAACTAGTTTTATTATATTAAGCAGTATGATATGTGATGTATAAGTTCAATTTAGGAACCATATATGATTAATCTCACTATAGATCGACTTATGTATATAATTTTTGCTAACCTTTTGTTTGAGACAGATGGAATGACCCGTCATTCTATCACATGATCTGCTAACACTTCACGAATAAAAAATTCAACTTCATTTATTTAAGAGATGAAGTGGAAATTGTTCAAGGCATGAACAACAGTGAGATTGTACCAAAATAAAGAAATTATTTATTCTAATTCAAATTTTCAACTTTAGGGAAATGATCTTGAAAACCAAAAATGTTGTCCTAGTGATCTTATACCTGATTAATCAGATGGTACCTTAGATCGTCACAAATTTATGGATTTGTGATTGTTGGCTTTTCCATAGCCATGTTCTCTACCACTCTCCATCAGAACATGACGGTTAGATTTCTCTTCCATATCCATATTTTCACCTATGTGGAAACCCAGTGATTAGTTTATTTGGGTAATCGTTACATTTCATACTTTAGTTTTTAAAGCCAAGTTTTGGCATTCCTTTTTACGATGTGGGTTTCTATTAAAGAAAATTTCGAATAGTAAACCATTTATATCCCCAACGAATTTCGAGGGCGAAATTCATTTTAAGGGGCGTAGAATGTAACAGCCCGAAATTTTATGAAAAATATTCTTTTTTATTTCACTAATGTCTTGTGTTGTACGCTACACCAAAAGGAGCTTGCACAACACACATCCTTGACTTTCCTTTCATTATACGCAATCACGACCTTCCTCGATAGCGTGTGTAGTACGCAATACTGAGTTTCACGAAACAACGATATGCTATTAAAATATTATTAAAACTAGCCGTTATGAATAGTAATAACAACTTTTTAAATTTTAGAAATTTTAGCTCTCAAAATGGACTTCATTTTTGGATTCGGAGTATCGAATTTAGCCTAAGGTGAAATTTTGGTACATTTCGGATAACTTTCATATTCTGATGAATAGTGAAAATTACTAAATTTTAATTAAAAACAACTTTTTTAATCGAAATAATTAATAGTGATAAATTATTAATTTGATTGGTTTTAAAGTATATTTAGAATATATTTTTACAATTTAATACAATGTTGGTCATTGGTTGTAATTTCACATTTAAACCAGACATAATCAAGTGTCAATCTTTTGATAGATATTGTTTCTTAAAAACATGCCATTTGTTTTAACAGCTGGATTTAATTATAAAAATAATTAATGAAACTTCTATGTTATGAATTTGGTAAAATAGACTTTATTTTTGAATTCGGAATATAAAATATAGCTTAGGATGAAATTTTGGCATTGTTCTGAAAAACATCAATTTTTGATGAATAGTGAAACTTCTAAGTGGTAGTTAAAAAACTGAATTTTTCATAAAACTTAATTTTACCACTTCTGTGAATGATATTTCAAAAATCCAAAAGACACGGTTGATGTCAGTAAGTAAAATGTGGTTCAATGAGATGAAAATAATTTTTTGGTGAATATTAACTTTTTACTTTTTTTACAGCGGTTAATAGTAAATAGGGTAACTAAGGATAAATATGATATTACTATTACCATAACACATGTCCTAATTCTATTGGATAAGTGTAATTCGACCAAAAACAACCATATGAATAAAATATGACCATTTAGGCCCACTTGGATTAGATTAGAACATTCATTATTAATTTTTTTAAAATCAAAGTTTAATAAGTAAATCATTTTTAATATGGGGTTATACATAAGATAAATTCGACTATAAATATTAATTAGAAAGATAAAAAGATTTCCTACATAATGGTATTTTATTTGTAATTTTTAGACATCAAATAATTTAATTTATTTATGACACAATGATGATGCAGTAATTATCTTATTTATGAAATATTGACATAATTGATGTTATAAACACGAAAATAAATGTAATTTCAGAATTTTTATGAATTCCACTAATTTTATAGGTTACTATGATATATTAGTGTTGATTTAATCAACTTGTTTTGAACATATAATTCTGTTATGACTTTCACAAAAATCATATATCAAATAGTGTCAAAATTGACACAAAATAGTTTTTAAATCAAATATTTTATTATTAATTGTTATTTTATTCCTAAAAATCTAAGGTTCGGCCAAATGACTTATATAAGGATATATGTATTAGTAATAAACAATTTGGGGTTCGTTTGGCATGTTATAGTAAGTGTATTAACCATATAGTGAAAGAAAACAAAAAGACACGGTAAAAGTTAAATTATTTAACTTAGAGTTAAATCTAATTGATAAGGTTAAAATAATATCATAAACTTGTCTAAATCCTATTGTATGAGATGATTTCGACCCATCCCCACCTTATCCTCTAAATAAATCAATTTGGAGCTAATTAAAACCGAACTTGACTTTATAATAAAATAATATTTTGAGATATTCCTAAGGTGCCCCTCTCCTCCCTTATAAAAGGACACCTCCTCCCCCTTCCTCCTCACACCAATTTGAGCACTCATGATCGGCAAAACTCTGCCAAAATCCCTTCTCCACTTCCCTAGAATAATCCTAGAGGTTGTGGTCTTCTTCAAAGACCAATCTTAGTTCCCTAAGTGAAGGATTCAAAGAGGCGTTTCAAAGAAGAGGAAATATCCATTACCGATCTTTTCAATTTCATTCTTCTTCAACTTCATCTTCTTTAGTTGTTTCATGAAAAATTAATAACATCAGTATTACTTACATACTGATATGTTATTATAAATATGAAACAATCCTATTTCACCATCTATCCATCCTATGGAAAAAGAAATCACCGCGCGTGCGTACTTACGGAATACCGTCTCCACGCCGTGGTGTAATCTATTTTCCACCACCACCTTACATGGATGGGTATAATGGTGTAAAGAATAAATATACATAGTTATTACAACATCATATTGATTCTGATATATTGTATAAACCACTCCAATTCAATTCAATATTTATGGAAATGATATCATCGCTCGTGCGTACGTACGGACTACCGTCTCCACGACGCGATGAGATTCATTTTCCATGTTAACCAATTAAGAATGATTATAAAGTATATATAAAAAATAATAATAAAGATAATGGATTTATGTATATATATATGTATATTTATGTCATCTACTTACTTCCATTCAAGACAATAAGGAAAGGAAAACAGCGTTCATGCGTACGTACGGACTACCGTCTCCATGAACGGTGTTTTTCATTTCATTTATCTATCTATTATATATATATATATACTGAATATATATGATATATAAATCATATTTTATATTCTGGATGTAAGTAAATCATGATATAAGTAATAATAATGTCAATAAGAACAAGTCAAAACACCTACGATAAATGAAAAGATTTTACCCAAAACGCTTCTTTAACATGGAGTTTACAAAAGAACGGGTAATATAATGTCATAAGTGAACCATATATGATATCATAACAATGAATATGATTCTGTAATAAGTCAATGACATTATTTAAACCATTATACAGGAGCTTCGGACACGTACAAAGCAAATCGGACCTAAGGTAAGGGAAATATCACAATCTCATTTTTATCCGAGATTGATTATTCGTAAGTATTTACTGGGGTGTATTTTATCATCCACATCCATGTTTCATCAATATGTAATATTATTTCCATCCACCTACAATTGTTTAAATCCATTTTTACCCTTCGGTGAGTTTTAGTAATATGTATCAATGGAATCTTTTGTTGTTTTTCGTACGAGGTACTTTTTGACTTTTCCGACAAAAGTACGAAGAATGTTTTTTTAACTTATACGGCATGAATGGATTTTTAAAAAAATTATTTCCAAGAAGCATCCTTTACAAGTTTTCAAGTTTATTTTTAATCAACTTCTTTTTTAAAAGTGTATGATATGTTAAGAAAGGAAAATTGTTTTTGAAGAAGAAAGGATATTTTCCTCAAGAATGGAGTTCAAGTGTTTTATCAAAATTATTTTCCATCTAAGATAATAAAGGGTTCTGTTTTTATCCCTATTATTACATTGATTTGATCATGTTGTGATGGAAATATTTTTATGAATTCCTTTATCTTATATGAATTGTTTTATGATGTCATGTTGTTTAAGAATCCCATTTTTATTACATGGGTTATGCTATGATGTATGGTTTATGATTATTTGGCACACATAAGAAAGGATTCATTATAAGATGGGTGGGACCTATATCTCCCTCCAATGCATTGGGTAAAGATTTTATATCTCATGAGATAGACAGGGCTGGAACGGTAGGTTATACCGGTTCAGTGAAACAGGACTGAAACGAGGGTTACTCGATTCAGAAAGGGACTTTGTCCACTAAGATAGTCTTGGCAATGAGTCATGACTAACAAGAAATGATTCTCTATGATTATGTGTGAATGCCACAAAGTTTCATGTTTTAAGTTATGATTATTGTGATTACATTTCACTACCATGATTTATCCCATGTTATGAAATTATGCTCTCTTTTGCAGGTTATGATTTCCAAAATGTTATGTTCTTATGAATATGATGTGATTGATATTTCTTTTGTTTACCCTTACTGAGCATTTGAGCTCACCCTTTTTGTGTTTTTTTCCCCAGGATATAAAGAAAGGTTTTAGGTAAAAAAAAAGAGAAAATATTTATGGGAGATGTTGAAGATCTTTCACCACGATTAGAAGATTATAGTCTGAGTTTCCAAAGACACTAAACTATTACGGTCCTTGTGTGTGTGTTTTTGTAATGTAATAAGTATTCCGCAAAAGTAATGTAAAGTCTATGTACGTCAGGCTTCAGGTCTCTACAAGGACCTTCATTATCCCTTCCCTCCCCCTATGGGATTTTTCACCACCTTTACCTCCATCCTAGAGTAAGTCCCAATCTCCATCTCCATGGGATGCTGACCACACGTAAGCCCCTATTTCCTCTTTGGGATACTAACCATGTGTAAGCCCCATTCCTCTTCCCACAGATTCACCTTTCATGACGTGATCATCGGGTCTTTGTTGCCTCTTGTTTCTCACCCCGATCATGACTCACATGGTCTTAGAGTAAGCATCGACCATGACATCCTCCTTTGGAATCCTAGATTGTATGACCCACACCAATCCTGAACTATGTGGTCTTTGATCCATGCCAAGGTAGGGTACATATGACACCTCACTGTGGTTTAAGCCCAACAACTATTGGTCCTGACCATCTTTACATCGGTGCACCTAACACACAGTTGTTCTGACACTGATTCACATCGATTCATTACACCAGTCCTAAACTAAGCATGATTGAATCTTTTCCAAGGTAAGGTATATAGGAAGCCTCCCTAAGGTTCAATCCCAACCATTGGTCTCGACCATATTCGCATCAGTGCACCATGCCCCATTTCCATACTACGTGGACTTTGATCCTTACCAAGGCAGGGTATGTAGGATGTATCTCTGAGGTTCAAGCCTAATAACTATTGGTCCCGACCATATTCACGTTGGTGCACCCAACACCTAGTTGTTTCGACAACCCTTCACATCAGTTCAGCACAAAAATCACGATCTACATTGACTTTGATCCCTATCTCATAGAAAGGCTATGTTGGATGCCTCTATGTGGTTCAATCCCAACAACCAGTTGTTCTGGTACCCCTTCACATTGGTTCAATTGACCCCTCCCGAACTACGCGTACTTTGATCCTTTCCAAGGAAAGGTACGTTGGAAGCCTCCATTAGGTTCAATCCCAACAACCATTGGTCCCGACCATATTTGTGTCGTTGCACCATGCCCCATTTCTAAACTACATGGACTCTGATCCTTTCCAAGGTTGGGTACGTAGGACGCCTACCTGAGGTCCAATCCCAACAACCATTAGTCCTGACACCTTAATATTGATTCATCTTTGTCATGCATGACATTAAATTGTATGCCCCTTTTATCCTACAAGATGCTAAACTGTCCCCAATCTAGCAGTATGACGTTGTGCACCTCATGCGGCGGGAATACATTATGCCCCTATTTGATGGTAAGATGTTGGAGTCCCCAATCAAAGGTAATCAATCATCAAAAAAACTACATAGGTTCGATCCCTGTATCTTAGACAAGGTACAAAGGAAGCCTCCTTATGGTCCAACCCCAAACACAAGTAAGCATTGGTGTCCCCCCTGACGGGACCCACATCTATGGTCTGCCCCTCGAACGTCAAACCAACTCGGGTTGATAACTATGCATAAGACCCATCACATCGTCAGGCTGTCGTCCCATGTGCACACCCTGATTTCATGCCCGAACCAGGAGGTTTCACTTCCTCCAGGTCCCATTCATATAGGTTTCCTCCCTAGGTGTGCCATCGCCCGAAGAACTATGTGTACTTTTATTCTCTGTGACGGGGATACGTAGGAAGTCTCTTCGAGACTGAATCCCAAAATCAATGATTCCCTCACATCGATTCCATCTCATTATGTGTCTACTATCAAACTACCATTATCCACCCTGATTGTCTCCTAGGTGACCACAACCTGGTAGGATCATTCCATCCCATTTACTCACTACTCCTAGCAGTACCCATGTAACTAACCATGCGTTAACCCCAGTATCAGTGCTCCATCCTCCCAGGGGTCGCACCCATATGATCCACTCTCGTCAGTGTTCCGATCAGTCTGATTTGTCTCTAATAAATGTTAAACTCATGGTATACACTGTGTTAAACATTGGAAGATGATGAAAACCTCAGAGACATGCCTATGGAATTCAATTCTCTACATTCGATGTGGTATGCCTCGGGATTCTGCGACCTCGAGAAGCCCTATCATAATGGGTAGAAACCTAGATGCGCTATTTTTCAAGCATCCACACACGCTAGTGATGTCCCAACGTGACTACTCCCTTGACAGAAGGTTTATGCCCTGACTAGACCCCTTGGAATGTCCAGAGAAAAGTAGTGTAAATAACCGATGTCCATTAAAAAATGGCACTAGCAAGAGTTTCACAAACAATGTCTTAATCATTAAGGGAGACCGAAACTAGGAAATGAACTCCAAGGAGGAATCCATGGAAGGAAGATCCGACTTCCCATCATCTCATTTTGATCAAGGAGAAAACGTCCCTGAATAAGAAAAGGACACTGCCCGCCTTTGGAAAGTGGGAATGCAGGACAATAGTCAGCGCATCCTCGTCCTCAGTAGATGGATTCGTACACCCTGATGAATGCGTCAGAAACAACATTCTATACAAGATTGTAAACTCAGTACCTAGAAAATAAATTTTTCAAAACACCACTTTTTATTACATCTTGAATTAACAAATTCATTATTCATATGTTCCAACTATGGGAAAACTATGGAATCAAGATACAACTAGATACTAAATTAATTTAACCATTAATTTAATCATGTTTCCCATCATGGTTTTCCATTTCAAGAAACATATTTAATTAAAATTCATTAATATGTTTTTAATTATTTTCCTCAACAAGAATTTACATGCTTCACATTCTCAATCAAAACCCATCAAAACATGGAAGTAAATATTCAATTAAACATTTAAACTCAAATCAATTTGGTCACCTCCAAATTGAAACAACAAGCAATTTTGTTAAACCATCTTCTTCATTCTCTAGCCAATCAATTTTTAGATAATTTCAGACCTACATTCCTTACAATTTTCCATCATGAACAAGCTGATAATCCATAGAATGTACATACATTCTAAAAATCATATCATAGATCGAAAAAAATCAAAAAAAAATTATAGGAAAACCATTATCGTGGTATAAATAAAGGACAAACTATCACAATAAAATTATTTATTAATTTGGTGAAATTGTTATTTGGTTAATTTCATTTCTACCCAAGTGCATAAATCAACCTAACTTTAAGATTTAACATAAACAAGTAGGATAAGAAAAAATTTCATACTTGAAAGGAAGTAAAGTTCTTATAATAAGAAATGACCAACATCATAGATCCCGATAATCTAAACTATAAAAAGTTTTATCCCTATATGGATGCTGCAACATAACCACACTAATGAACAGCCAAAGACACTCTATTGAAATGACATATAGATACCGTTATGGAATTTAAAGAATAAATGGGAGAAACCATAACAAACAAATATGAGAAAATAAGAATGGCATACATCCTATCTTTGCATATTGAAGAGGGAAGGTCAAGAATGGATCACATTCCAATGGGTTCCAATATTCCTAGAAGGAGAGTCAATAGCTTCCTATGGTGTGGATGAAAAGTGTAGGGCTTGAGAGAAACATGAGATTTTGTAACTTTTAAAGGTGCACTACGTATTTCATTTTCATTGTGTGAATCGGTTCGCACCATGTAAATGTTGGGATTTAAGTTTCTCCAAAGAACAAATCACCAATAATCATTTATTCCTGAAATATTTTATGTCATCATGCACCCATTGAACCAGCCTCACATAATACATAAATCACATATTCATGATGTGAATCACTTACATGTCTTGAATTCTCCTTTATTCTAGATTTTTGGAGTCCAACACCTCAAAACCGACATTGGGTCTCCTACAAGAACCATAGTATTTAGATACATGAAAAGGTCAAAAAAGAATGATCCATACCCTTACATTTATCATGGAAAAGTGGGCGGAAAACACCTTTTCAACAATATGAATAGGATTTCAATCATTGATAAAACTAAAATTTCATTAGTTAACATTTTTCATCACCAATATTCCTCCAAATGAAGTCGAAGAATCATTCACAACCGATTTTTACAGTACCTTCCAAGCTGAATCATACCCTATTAGATGATCGATTCCAATTTCACGAGGAAAATACACTCCCAAAGAAAATCCATAGCTATCACCACTGTGATCATCTAGAGAGGAAGTTTAGAACCCCATAGTCCTTTCCCATAATAATTATTTTTTAATTTTTCTCTAGTTTATCTATTTTAATATATTTCATTCAACACTTTTTGAATTTAATCCATTTTAAATATTTTATATACATGGTTTATCAATATAATTTAATTTTTTTTAATATGTTTCTAATTCAGATAGTTAATATGTATTCATTTTCAATTTAAAAATATTAATTTATAATTTTTATAATAATCTATATAATTAATAAATCTTATTAATTTTTTATATTCTTCAAATATACTAATTTTATAATATTTAATATCACTATATTTTAACTTTCACTAATTTAATAGTATTATGAATTTTTTATTAACTAAAAATAGTACTTTTTTATTTTTTGGTAATATATTCATTTTTAATAATTTTTCATTAATTTTTTATAATTTATTCAAATTTGATATTTATTTATACATTTAAATTAATTAAATTGAATTTTTTAATATTGTTGTAAATTATATAATTAATATGTATTAATTTCCATTTAATATATATTAATAGTTATTTCTTAATAATTTATCTGATTAATAAAGCATATACAATTTTCTAATATTCTTAAGGTCAATTTACTTTTTTATAATTAAATTTTACCCATATTAACATTCATGAATATAAGATTATTTAATTATTAATAATGCTTATTATTATTTAAATTCTTTATAATTTATTCATTTTTAATATATATTTGTTTTATAATTTTATAATTTCTTTTAAACAGTTTTTATTAGCAATTTAAAAACTATTAATAAAATATGGTTTTATTATAACAAAAAATAAAAATTGATAAAAACATTCTTTATCAGCAATAACTTTATTACACCAATAAAGTTAGGTTTTATCAACACTTTTTTTAGTTATGATAAAATCATTCGTTATCTAAACTTTTTGGAAAATTTTAATAAAACTATATCTAATATTGTAAAATCAACCGTAATAGAACCTCACATAATCATGCCATTCATGATCTCACATAATTCAACCTATGCTGTTGATCCCCCTTAAACATATTATATTAATTGACCCTCCCAAACCAAAAGGCATGTGATTCTTTATACTACTTTTTAGTTGATATTTCTTTGTTTTATGTTTTTTAGCTCTTCCTCCTCTTATAATTCATCTATAAAACACTATTTGAATGTCCTTATTTCTTAATAAATTTTCAATATTTGTTGAAAAGTTTTTCCCTGATCCAACAAATTTTAACATTAAATGTCTATGATATCAAATTAAAATTTGTTGATTACCCAATTTTGATACAACTAATTCATGCATGGTACATTTTTTCATTAATTACATGTGGATTAAATACTCATGTTTGGGTATTTTTAATTTTCCATGACTTTCAATGGATGTTTCAAATTTATCCTCACAAATTTCAGCCATAATAGACTCTTCTAAAATCAAAGAATCTCCCTATCCCATATTTCTTTACACTATAAACCAAATTCATATTAATTTCACGGTCAAACTACTATGAATAAATGTGTGGGATTATTGGTATGTATCATATGATATGAAAAAATGGCTTTTAATCAAAAATTTAAACTAATAATTTTGATTCTAAAAAATATGTTAATTTAAATATAAAAAAGTGAACTTTTTGGTAACCCCTGATAATGATTCCAATTTGATAGTGGTAATTTTATTTCTATGTCCCAATAAAATAATATTTTTTTAAGAATGTAATATAGTTGTTTATGTTGTCTCTCAAGGTTGTATCTGATTGGGTTCGTTTTCATGTAATAGATTAATTGATAAAAAATGAAAATAATTAGATTTACTAAAATAATATTTATAATTTAATTTATGATAGTGATTTTTCATCAAAAATGTTTGTCAAAATAGTGGGTTTTGAAGAGTGAAAAAAAGTGAAAGAGTGAATGTAGGTTGAACGGGGTTGAATTCATTTTTAGAGGAATGAAATTACTAGATTTATAGTATTGACCTTAGACATGTTGAATATATGAGGATCCTATTTTCAATTTTCCAAAATATTTTAATCAATAATTTAATTTCAACAATTTTTCCAAAATTGCAAACTAATAACTGATATGGTAAAAATTGAAGATATTATTTAAGATTATCACTATGAGAATAATATTTAATTTAGTTATATAGATTAGTTAATCAATGATCATCTATGATAAGAGTTCAATATACTATCAATTTTGTTCATACCCTCAGTTGAGTGTTAATAAGTTTAAACAGTTTTCAAATAATTGAAACTATTATTATTATGTTTTTTATTATAAGAATAGTATTCAACATTCAATACAATTTTATTCAAACAGATTAAAATAGAAAAATTGATCAGAAAACGATAATTAAATTTCTTGAGAAGAAAGGAAAAACAAATTTTCAACAAAATATAATCATTCCCAAACTAAATAATATGATATTACATAACATATATGTTAATATTTCACGTGAGCACTCTTATATGTATGTATCTAGAGGTTTATCTAGACCTGGGAACACAAAAAATTATATGTTTTTCAATATAATTTTCATTTTATTTCTTCTTTGTGTGTCCAATGTGAGTATATGTTTTATATTAGGAAAAAAATTCAAATTTCATAGAATTTTCAACAAATCTATATTTTTATATTTATGATTCTACTCTTATTTAAAACATAAGCTTTATATATTTACAAAACAATCTGTTTATACACACACACATATATTTAATTATGCATTTACAATCAATTTGGTTTCCATTTTTTACAATTTAATGTGTATATACATTATAGGTACACCTTGTATGTATTTTTATAATTTTTGTACATAATGAATCTTTTTAAGCTATTTGGATGTATATTAATTGAAAATAGATTTATTCTAAATGAATGATAAAGTAGTTTGAATATTGAGGTAAATTGTTAACAAGTTTACAATAGAGCATGAATACGACCATTCTCATATAAAATGTTTTCTTTTATGTTTTTTTATTAAAGAATAATTGATAGAGAATTATTTCAAGAACATTTTATTTGTCATAAAATATATCAATGCTATAAATGTTGTTCGAAACCCTTGGGAAAAAATGAATGTACATACTAACTAGAATGATATTTCCTTTAAAGAATACTTTTATATGGATACTAGTGTTAATGATGAATGAGTTCATATGGTATAAATTAAAAAGGATATTAAAGATAGCTGTTTCTGACGCTTTCGCCGGGGCACGCGCATCCGTCCGTGGAGGAGGACGCGCAGCTGTTTCCCTGCATTCCCGCTTTCCAAAGGCAAGCGGCATTCGTTCCTTGTTCAGGTACGTCTTCTCCTTGATCGAAACGAGATGATGGGATGTCGGTTCTTCCTTCCGTGGATTCCTCCTCGGAACTCGTCACCTAGTCCGGGTCTCCCTCATAGATTTAATACGTTGTTCGTGAATCTCATTCCCGGTGCCATATCTTCATTGACACCGGTTAATTACGCTACTTCTGTCAAGAATTTCCATAGGGTCTTGACATGGTAGCGACCTTCGGTCGGAGTAGACGGAAACATCAGGCATGTCGGGGCATCTCTGGGTGCATGGACATAGGGGAACTTGTATTCTTCCTCATAAGAGGGCATCTCAAGGGTGCGGAACCCGAGGCATGTATCTGAGGTTTTCCTCAGCTTCCCGTGTTTAACACAGGGTATTACGCGAGTTTAACGTCTTACGGAGACAGTTACGCCAAAGGTGTTTCATCCGAGGTTTTCCTCAGGCATCTCGTGTTTATCACGAGGTAGGCCGCGAGTTTAACGTCTTGCAGAGACGGAATAAGGGTGATCAGAACATCCCATAGAGACGGTTCGGTGGTGGTGTGTCCCATAGAGGGGAGATGTCACACCGTAATGGTTGATCTGGACACCACTGAGGGCGGATCAGGGAGAGTACACCCCAGAATAGGGGACACGAAGGTCTACCATTGGTTGGGATTGAACCTCCTTGAGGTTTCCTACATACCCTGTGTAGAGGACAGGGATCAAGACCCACATAGTTCGAAGGGGTGATGAATCGGGGTGTACATAGAGGACAACGACCCGGAGATATGATGGGGCTTACACGTGGAAAGCGGCCCATGCGCTGCTAGGAGCAGAGAGGAGGTGGATGACATGATCCCATCGGGACGTGGCGGCCCGGGTGAGATTCAGGATGGGTGATGGATGGATGAACGGAGTGGAGGGGGAATGAAATGGGACCATCGCGAGGGCGACAGTGAAGTTGGGCTTGAGCCTTGAAAAAGCTTCCTACGTATCCCTGTGGCAGGTAATCAAAGTCCTCGTAGTTCGGGTCGGTGCCGGTAAACCAACGCGAAGGTGGACCTTGGCCCGATGGATGTCGTCAGCAAACCGACGTGAAGGTGGACCTTGGTCCGATGGGCATCGTCAGCGTACCGACGTGAAGGTGGACCTTGGCCCGATGGATGTCGTCAGCGTACCGACGTGAAGGTGGACCTTGGTCCGATGAGAGATGGACTTGAACTTCGGGGAGGCTTCCTACGTACCATGCCTTGACATGGATCAAAGACCTCGTAGTTCAAAGGGTTTCATCGGTGAACCGACATGAATGTAGACCCATGGGTCCACTCGTGGTGGGCTTGAACCTTGGAAAGGTTTCCTACGTACCATGCCTTGACATGGATCAAAGTCCTCGTAGTTCAAAGGATTGATGGAATACAGTTTAACGTCATGCGGGACGATAGAGAACCCTGACGTGAATAAACGATGGGCGGTGGGTGTCGGTGAACCGACGTAAATGAGGGACCTTGGTCCAAAGGGAGATGGGCATGAAAATGGGGGCCTGGCACACCGACTAGGAGATGGTTTGGGCCAATGATTGTTGGGCTTGAACCTCAGGGAGGCTTCCTACATACCATGCCTTGACACGGATCAAAGTCATCGTAGTTCGGATTGGGGAATACAGTTTAACGTCATGCCGGACGGGGGTGAACCGACGTGAATGAGGTCGGAACGACTGGATATTGGGTTTGAACCTCGTAGAGGCTTCCTACGTACCATGCCTTGACATGGATCAAATACCTCGTAGTTCGGGTTAGTCACAACGGCTTGCCGTCCGACTGGAATTGCAGTTTAACGTCGTGCATGACGTAGGTAGAACTCGATGTGAATTGGATGATGGGTGGGCTTGAACCTCGTGGAGGCTTCCTATGTACCACGCCTTGAAATGGATCAAAGACCTCGTAGTTCAAATGGGGCTTTGTCGGCAAACCGACGTGAAAGTGGACCTTGGTCCAATGAGTGGTGGGCTTGAACCTCTGGAAGGCTTCCTACGAACCATGCCTTGACACGGATCAAAGACCTCATAGTTTATGTGGATGGGTGTGTAGTTTAATGTCATGCGGGATAAGGGTGGCATACAGTTTAACGTCATGCTGGACGAGGGCGAAACTTGACGTGAATGAACGACCGAGTAATGTGGCTTGAACCTCATGGAGGCTTCCTACGTACCAATCCTTGACATGGATCAAAGTCCTCGTAGTTCTCTATGGGTGGGGGTCAGGGTCGGTGCTCACTCTAAGCTCACGTGAGTCATGCTCGGTGTGAGAAACAAGAGGTTGCAAGGACCTGACGATCACGTCGCGAAGGATGCGTCCGTGAGAAGCGAAGAGGGGCTTACGCGTTAGGCGGCCCATGGTGCTGGGACTTACTCGAGGATGGATGCCCATGGAAAAGGATGATGATAGTTTCGGACTTGAACCTTGAAGAGGCTTCCTACGTACCATGCCTTGACATGGATCAAAGACCACATAGTACTTCTGATGACGGCTTACCGCTGATTGGGTGTGAACAGCTTACTGCTGGATAAGGATGTGAACGACATACCGTTGAATGGGGTCACAACGGCTTACCGCTAGATTGGGATGTGAACGGATTACCGCTGAATGGGGTCACAACGGCTTACCGTTGGATTGGGATGTCAACGGCTTACCGCTGAAAGGGAGTGACAATAGTGGATGGGGATTACGCTAGGAAGCTGCCCTGGTGCCGCTATGGAGCGGCAATGGTGAATGGGGCTTACGCTAAGAAGCTTCCCGGGTGCTGCTATGGAGCGGAAATGGTGAATGGGGCTTATGCAAGGAGCATCCCGTAATGTCTTTCTCATGTCAGGCCATGAGAGCATCCCAAATCACTGGTGAGTTGAGGCCTTCACTTATGCACTGGTGCACAAGAGGGAGAATGCCAAGGGGCATTGGAATTATTCCGTTGTAATTATGGCATTAGGCATCTTATACTTGGAGCATAAGGCATCTCTTATTTGGAGCAAGATGCATCCTATGTCTGGAACATAGGGATTACTACAGTTTAGAGTCATGCAGGTAGGACTGTTGGCGTCTCATGCTAGGAGCATAAGGCATCTCTTGCTTGGAGCAAGGGGCATCCTATGTTTGGAACATAAGGATTACTACAGTTTAGAGTCATGCAGGTAGAAAGGACTATTTACATCTCATGCTAGGAGCATAAAGCATCTCTCGTATAGGGCATGAGGCATCCTATGTTTGGAACATAAGGATTACTACAGTTTAGAGTCATGTAGATAGGACTATTAGGCACAAGGTGCCTAGAAATGGTTGGTGTTGGGACTTACGCATGGTCCGCCCTTTCTGGTTGAACCTGGCATAGGAGCCAAGTGATTGGGTTTGGAGGAGTTGCCTGAGGAATGGTTCGACTCAAGGCACTCGGGGAATTGATGATGAGAACCTCAACTCATGACATAGAAAACAAAACAAGAGGAATACATCAACCCAAGGTGTTTCATGGTGTGTGGAGGAGTGTATCAAATCATGGTATTCCATAGGTTGAAGGTGGGAGCGCATAAGGGTGCAATGGAAAATCCAGGCACCCCGGCCCGAAAAGTTCACGGTGCGACTCTCCATAATTCATGGGGTTCTGTGATGGTGGCGAAGGGACCGGCCCAGAGTGCCAAGACTGCAGCCCGGTAGTGACCCCGAGCGGGGGTACGGGGGCGCAGCCCCCTTGGTATGGACCGGTGGGCGTGAAGGTAGGATCCTCGCGATGGATAGCTCTTCGCGAAGTAGCTTCGCGGAGCATGGCCTCGCGGAGCAATAGTCTCTGGTGGACCAAAGGGGTCTCGCAGAGCATGGTCTCACGGAGCAGCCTCGCGGAGCATGGGCTCGCGGAGCAAAGGGCTCTCGTGGAGCTTGGTCTCGCAGAGCAGCATCGAGGAGCATCGGCTCGCGGAGCAAAGGGCTCTCGCGGAGCTTGGTCTCTCGGAGCAGCATCGGGGAGCATGGGCTCGCAGAGAAAAGGGCTCTCACGGAGCTTGGTCTCGCGGAGCAGCATCGCGGAGCATATGCTCGTGGAGCATGGACTCATGGAGTCTCATCTTGCGGAGCAGAAACGCGAAGGAATATGCTCGCGGAGCATGGCTTCGCGGAGCCGTGATGCGGAGCTCCGCTCAGCCGCCCAAGGGGCGAAGTGGCCGTGGCCGTCCTCCTGGAGAAGTGGGGTGAGCTGGGTATTTATAGGCAAGGGTCACCACGAAGCAGAACTTCCGCGCCGCCTCTGGAGCTTCGCGGCGTGCTCGCGAACGTCAAATTCATTCATGGAGAGGTACCGCCTCCGGAGCTTCACGGGACCGCGATGCTCGGGTGCTTCGCATCGGTGCTTCGCATCAGTGCTTCGCGAGGTGTCTTCACGGTGCATCGCGAACGTCAAATGGGTTCACGGAGCCTCTCACCTCATTGCTTCGCGGCGGCGCTCCGCGATCACAGAGGGGGCTTTGCAAATGGGCTTCGTAAACCAGATTTCCATCCAATCATCAAACGTCCATAACTCCTAATCCGTAGCTCCATTCGGGCCCTGTGACCTACCAAATCAAGCTTAAGAAATGTTCTATGATCTTGGATCATGTATGGAAGCATTTGGAAAATTTCAGGAACGCGTTTTCCGAGGTCTACAATAGCCTTCATGATTTTGCAAATATGTTAGAAAAGTTAAATTAGATTGAAATGTATCCATTTTATACAAGTTGTATGATATATAAAAAAGATCGTTATTTTTGAAGTTATGTAATTTTATAGCTGGTATTGGATGGAGAGATAGTAGCTTTACAGAACAACTTGGTCTCTTAAATGATATGCTACTAAATGAAAATGAGATTGCAAGATGAAAATAAATTGATAACATATTTCTATGTTCAATGGGTATGATATATGAAATTTTTTTGTTATTGCATGTTATTTAATATTATTTTGAAACGATCGTGATTTAGGTAGAAAATCGCATAATTTGTGGTGCAGCTCAATACATGAAATATGGATCATGTACCTTCATATTATTATTGTAATTTAAATTCATTAAAAGTCTTAATGGACTATATGAACATTAGTAAGACACTATAAAATTTAATTGGTACAGAGATAAAAAAGTGATTTTGGGAAACTATGTTACCTAAAAGACTCACCTGAGTGGACGGATAAAGATTATAATTATCTTTAATTTTTAAATGAGCTGGGATACCTATATCATGAATTATCTATTTATGGAATGAATTGTTTTGGTGTAAAAACAATTACTCACAATATTTGAAAATTTATGTTGGTAAATTATTACATTTCACCATGGTTATGTGTTAAGTGAGAATAAATTATTTTGTATTTTCATATATCTAAAAGAAATCAAAATGTTGATGATATTGATTTCATGTTAACATTTAGAAACATATTGTAAGGGATGATTAATCAATTTCTTGATTAAGGAAATTTTTTAATCAACAAAATTAATTGAATGTTTGGATTCTTGTTTTTGAAGAATATATTCACTCTTTCCATGTAAGAGAGATATCACTTTTTTTTACTTTCTGAATAATATAATGGGTTCATAGGGGTATCCATTAAATATCAATAATACCATCTCAACAAATAATTTGTAGTTAAATGGAATAAAATTACATTATTTTCATGTTTTTATGCTAGATATCATCCTATATCGTTACATCGAATTATGCATGAAAATGTATGACATACGTTAACCATAATTTTCTTTCTTTTCAAAGCCATACGAAGTAAAGTTATAGACCCGACAATGTTTCCAATCATGAATAATGAAATTTTAGTTATATTATTTGAATTTTAGATATTCTTACCACATTAATTACTTAATATAATGGTAAACATGATGGTTCACATTTTTATAGTAATTCAACAATGTGGTCATATACATTACAGATTGATGTATCCTATTGAATGGTAAATAGAGATTTTGAAAGGGATCATCAAGAATCAATTTCATCGAAAAAGTTGTACAATAAATATATTTATTATTGAAGAACCTATTGAATTATATTCTAAAAACCTCCAGTAATCTTATAGTATTTTTCTCTCCAAATAACATTATACTGGACACCTTTTGGTAATAGTTGTTTTTGGAAGATATGTTGTTACAATTACCATTACAGAGAAATATAAAGATCACCTTTAAATTTTGAATAATAATTTAGAAGATTTTCATTAAAATTAAATTCCACAATGTAATTCAAAAACATTTTAATATATTAGGGTATGAAATATGCATATCAAATAAAAGTAATCAATAGTGTAAAAGATTATTTCAAGATTATATTTATAAGGGTTTATCAACAAATACTGATTAAATTTATTAAAAAGATTTATGGATATCAAGAGGTCCACATGTCAATTTATTATCTTACAAAAGTTATGTAATTAATGGTCATACTTTCTATTTAATGGAATAATATAAACATGATGTGATGTAAAATAGTAGAGTTATACTAATAGAGGAAGCAATGCATGTATCCAAATCAATGAATATATATCGAATTTCTATGAATATGACATACTTTTGAATCATTGAACAAAAAATTTAGATGGATTATACATAATTTATAATGAATATTTTACATTGAAAATTTATTTATAACTAGAGTGTAGTTAAATATAATTAATTGATCTTTGTGGAGGTGAAATTAAGTGTCGAATGTCATAAGAAAAAACCGTTCATAATGAAATCATAGGTGGTGAATGTATTTTATTTCTTATATCTTGAAAAAAAAAATTGGTCAATTTATTAGTTTGGATCTAATAAAATAGTATAGTAAGATGAAAATACAATTGGAGATGACCCATTCATTAGAAGATAAAAATCCTTTCACGGAATTCCAAGTGTATATATTGTCTTGTACATCAGAGGGAACCATAAAGAGGGTCTTCTGATACTCAATAGAGGATCCAAATCTAATGAACCTTTAAAAAGAATAATTTAAGTTCGCTGAATAGGTTTAATGTTTTTTATATACAATTATTTAACTAATTATATAATGTGCGCTCTAAAAAATTTACACAATCTTAATTTAGTGTTAAACTAATCATGTGGATAATGACCTCTCCACATACTGATGTCACAAATGCCGAGGAAGAAAAAACATTCAATGATTAAACTATGAAATTATTAGGATATCAGCAGTATGTGGATAGTGAAACAATAGTAGTCTGTTATCCCTATGTTAATTAAATTTATAAAGTCACTAAGAAAATATTTAAAATTTGAACATGGATGTAATCATTGTGTCCAACATGTAAACCCTAACAAGTCAATGTTCATTAGTAACATTGGGATCACAACTTGAGTAGATGTGTTGATTAATTTAAATACATGGAATTTTTTTTTAATTCATTGAGGAAAATAATTTGCGAATATATTAGGGAAATGTTATGATATAATTTCTCCATTTTATTGAAAAAATTATCTAATGACTGTTTTATTTACATTTCATTATTCCATACATAGTTCATCTATTTTAGATTGATTTCAATAAGAACATTGTATTAATTGTTACTATAAAATATAATAAATCATTTTAGACACTTTAGATAAATCAAAATCTCAAGAATGTTGAGATAAAAGTAAATCCCCTCCCCCCAAATAATGTATAAACACATTATAAACCATGAATCATGGTAATATTTCATTAGTCACCAATACAAAGGGTTATTTTTGTTTTATTTTAATTTATAATAATTTATTTGAAATTATTTATTCTATCAAATTTGATTCAAAAAATTCAGTTCATGAACCATCAAAGGGGTTCTGAAAATAAATAGAGTGAATCAAAACCAATGTACCCAAACAGTAATGAAATGATAGGTATGATTCAATTTAAAAAATGTGTGTATTTTAAATATATACTAAATTTGTTATGTAATGAGAAACAACAAATGTTACATTATTTATATTTAGATTTAGGAATCACAATCCAATGCAATTTCTATCCCATATCATCTTCTATGGATGGAGGCCTGTGCAAATAAAGTTGACAAACTAGTAAATAAACACACAAGTAGTATTGGATTCATTTATAAGTATGACATAAAAGTAATTATTTTTCATTATAATAGTATTATATAAAAATATATATTTATTATTGTATTATTTATATAGTTTATACCTTTGAATCATCAACAACTATAACAGAGGAAAAACTAATTTCATTAGTGCTTGAGTGGTAGTAACAATATTTCATGTCAGTGGTGTAGGTTTTGAGGTGGCACCACAAGAATTATTTTAGAAGAAAAAACAATAAGGTGATACATATGAAATGATGAGAGTCTTATTAGAATAAAAAAATTGTTTTAAATGTATTATTTTATTTTTGGTTTTTATTGACCAGTATATTAGAATGAATCAAAGAGAACCAATATTAAAACAATGATCATTACCTGGAGATACATATTACTCCATTATCATTGAGGATATATATTCTCAACAATAAAATAACTTACCTTTGTTAATAAATTTATTTGATAACACTTGAGGATAAATTTGTATAAAAAACTATAGATAATTTTCCATTACTAGAATTTTACATAGTGAAATTGTATGTGCTTTATATAAATCATCACCAACCCATAAACATGGTGTGATAGGTATGGTTTAAAATATACAAGATGATATTAAATACAATATAGAACTATCAATATTATAAAATGGGAGTGGGGATTGAAGTAGCTCTTAAACTAAGGGCATGATCGTTTTTTCCTCTAGATGTCAACATGGTTGACAATGATATTGTATCTTTTATATCCCAGTGATTGAATATTGTAATTTTATATGTAGATAATGAGTGGTGTCCTTTATTATAATTATTTTAAAATTAAATACCTCAATAGTAGTTAAAAATGTATAAAATGATATATGTTATTACATATAGAAAAAAATATAGTGAAATATAAGATCACATCAATATAATCAAATTCATCAACAAAGAAATCAAAATAACCATTCGAGAGTACCACCACACCATCAATTATAAAACCAAATTTATTTACAATACATGGTCCTGAGGATAAAACCATTAAATATGGAAATTTATCTTGCATTTAATTTTAAGAATTAATATTTGCTGACACGATAACAGATGCATTTTTTTGAGAATAAAAAAGAAATGTTTATGTCCGAATGGATGGGAGTCTTAGTTTTGAATGTATGTATGAGGCATATTTTCATAATTTTTTTCCAATAAATTGTCTACACTATTCAATATAGTTAATAACTATTCATATTTTCGATAAGAGTATATATTAATGTAAAATAAGAAAAAAAAACCTATGAAACAAAATTTGGAATCACAAATCATACTATCCTTTAATTAGGAGAGTATTTTTGGAAATGGATGAAATTGAATGAAAAAATGAAAGTATTTGGAATTTTGAAAAAAATATAAAATATACTCCTCTTGATTCCTAAAATGTAGTGATATGACTATACCATTTAATAATGAAAAATATATTTTCAATTTTTTCATTAATTTCATGTTTTTTTAATGAACTGTCATATTATCATCACATTCAATTTGGATACCCTGAATATTCATTTTTTAGATCTAAATCATGTATTTTCAATCAATCTTCCACACATGACGTACAATGTGAATTTTTAGTGAATTTTAATCAATATTAAATATATTTAATTCAAATCATACATTTTTTTTTATTTTAATGAGAAATTTTTTATGATAGAGTGATATATTAATATCGTCTAAATCATATTATATGTGACTGAACACAAGAATCATATGTATTTTTTCAAATGGAGACTGATTAAGGTATATATAGTATTATTTTTAACTATCAAAACAAAATTCAAAAAAATTAACTTATAATTAGTCAATGTTACTAACATGTTTGAAATAAATAATAAGAATAATGATTTTACATACTACATTTTTAAATTTATGAAGGATATCAAATACCAACAGAAAACTAGAATTCCTGAATAGGTATTTCATAAGGTAATTAAATTTTCATCTAATATATTTCTAATCAACTGTTTTCATATATTTTTGAGTACTACTAGGATTACTAAATATCAACATACTCAAAAGAAGAAATAATTTTTTAGAGATGAGTGGGACGAGTACATGGTGTTAGAATGTTTTTTGACATCATTTTTTGTTGATTACATATTCTTTTTGTAAATTTTTTTATTTCATATAAATCATTTTTATTTTACCACACACAAATCTAACACATGAAGTAGAAAATATGACTCAATGTGATTATTTTCAATATAGAAAGAAATAAATAAGCTCCAAATGAACATAATTTTATAAAGCAAATGAAATTGAGATCAATGTATTCAAACATCAATATATTTTCCATAATAATTTTAAGATGTGTAGGAATTGACTTCATGACAATTTGATACACTATGTGGATGTACAATCTAAAGTGAATATTTTCACAAAAAAAGGTGTAATTTTACTCTCAAATGCATGTCAAAAATACAAATATAAGAAAAATAAATCATATTAACATGATAATTTATAAAAATTATAGATAATTCATTAGTGATACAGGAATTGACAACATGTAAATCTAAAACATGATGTGACTTTTCAGATTCAATGTTAACATTTTCACATTAATAAAGATTCATTTTAATCTAAATAATTTATCACATATCCAAAACATAACATTCAAGATCATAATATCTTGATACTATAGAAAATAATCTATAATTCAATTTTGATTTGTAGGAATTAACAATATTTTAATTTTGAATATAACATGGCCAGCAAGGCTCAAAGTTATTTCTTTCAATATAAAAGTTTCATTTTAATCTAAAACATGATTCATGTAAGAAAAACCAAGAAAAAAGATCGTTTTTCCATCATACATTAGGATAACTATCCATAATTATTTTTTTAATGTATTAATATACTACACATAAATATGACATATGATGTCATCAAGATGTATCAATGTTTCTGTTTTCACATATAATATAACATTTTACTCTAAAACATGAATCCCATATAAAAAATGATCAAATGATCACTGATTTTCTTTATATTTTAGAAAAATAGTCCATAATTCATTTATGTGGAGGAATTTACCACACACAAATCTGAAACACTATGTGACTGATATGAATTAAAATGCATGATTTCAAAATAAAAGATTCATTTTAGCCTAAATAATGTGTCACATAACCAAAAATAGGAAACTGGTCTATGAATTTCTTTAATATTTTGTACAATGATAAATAATTAAATTATGTATTGTATGAATTGACTACATGTCAATCAGACACATGATGAGGTAACTATGAATTATAGTGCATGTCTTCAATATAAAAGTGTCATTTTAGTTTAAAACACATGTCACATTTTAAGAACCAAGAAAATTATCATAATTTTTTTCAAATATTATAAAAATTAACCATATTTATTTTATGTGTATGAATTTTTCAAATGTCATTCTAATACGAAATGTATACATTATGACTCAAGGTGCATGTTTTCAGTTTTGAAAAGTGTCATTTTTCTCCAAAACAAATGTACCATATCCAAAACTGAGAAAATTATATCTGATTATCTTGATACTTTATGAAAAAACCATAATTTATTTTTGATGTGTAGGAATATAAAATACATTAATTCAACTCACGATGTTCTTGATATGACTCTAACTGTGTGTTCATAATAAAAAAAAGGCATTCTCATCTTAAAACAACTCAGACTGAAAAAACAATAAAATGAACTCAAAATGATTTTATACTTTATAAAAACAATCCATTATTCATTTGCTATGATTGAGAGTTGACAACTTCTCAATCTGACCTATTATGTAGTCTGTATGAGTCAAAGTGTGTGTTTTTGCATGAAAAAACTATCATTTTCCACTAAAATGCACATAGCATATCCCAAACTAATAAAATGAGCTTGGATTGTATTGATATATTAGTAAAACGATCCACAATTCATTTTTTATGTATAGGAATTACCGGTATAGATATCTGACACACAATGTCTTTTGTGTTAATTCATGTGTGAGTTCATACTAAAAAATGTCATTTTACTCTAAAACATTATGCTTATAGCTAAAACCAAGAAAAGTACCTCATATTGTATTAATTTTTTTTTGAAAAATCTATAATTCTTTTATATTGTGTATGAATCTACCAAACTTTATTCTGACACACATTATGGAAGGTATGAGTCAAAGACCGTGTTTTCACATTAAGAAGTGTCATTTTCCTCTACAACAAGTGTCACATATACATAACTAAGCTTATAAGATCATATTTTCATAATACATTGGATAAACAAACAATATTTCTTATTTGATGTATATGATTCTACTCCACATCTATTGGACACACTAAGTATGCTAAATGATTCCAAATGTTTGTTCACAATAATAATTTTCCATTTAGTTTAGAACACTATTCAAATTAAAAAACCCAAAAAATGATCTCTTATTTTTTTTTTAATTTAGGAGAATGACCAATAATTCAATTCTAACATATTGTAATTTAATTCAAATTAATCTGAAACACAATTTAGTTGGTATGGCTTCCATGAAATCATTAATTTTAATTTAAAACATGTGCCACATTTCGGAAAATCGAGAAAATATGCTGAATTTTTCTTTATAATTTAATAAAATGATCCATAATTCATTTGTGACTAGTAAGAATTTATGGCATATCAAGTTCACAAATGATGTTACCATTACAACACAATGTGAGGATTCATAATAAAAAAATGCCTTTTTACATTAAATCATGATTCACATAGCAAAAACTAAGAAAACAATATCATATTGTCATGATACATTATGTGAAATATTTGTAATTCGTTTTTGATATATTGGAATAGACAGTTGTTTAATATAATTGGTGTTGAGGGTTGTATAACTCAAAATGTCTTTTTTCACTTCAAATGATTCATTTAACTCTAAATCAAGATTCATAAAGCCAAAACTAATCAAATGAGCTGCAATTGTAATGATTAATTTGGAAAGCATTCCATAATTAATTTTTGACATATAGGAATCAAAGGAACATTAATTTTACAATTGATGTGTCCTGTAGGACACCATGTTAATGTTCACAATAAAAAATGAAATTTTAGTCTAAAACACAATTTATATTTCCAAAACTGAGAAAATAAGAACTAATTATCTAGATACTTCAAGAAAATAATTCATAATTTATTTTATGACGTGTAAGAATTGATTCCACATCAAACCAACCCAAAATTTGGTTGGTATGTCTCAAAGTGAATGTTTTCACATTAAAAGTGTCATTTTACTCTAAAACATGCGTCATATAGCCAAAATCAAAAATATTTCTCATATTGACTTGAAAATTTAGTTCAACAATCCGTAATTCATTTTTGATGTATAATAATAACAAAATATTAATTTTCACGTGATTTCATTGGTAGGACTACAATTTCACGTTCAAAAAAATCATTTTAGCGTAAAAAGCGTTCCAAATAGCCAAACTAAGGAAATGGGCATGAATAGTCTTTATATTTGGCTGATTACGTCAACCACCATAGAAAAAAATGTAAGGAAACAATGTATAGGAATCTTATAGGTTTAGGTACTTGACTATGCATCCTACCACACATCCCCATACCCTTATTACCCCACCACCTTTGGTGTGGATTTAATTTTCATTATAATTTAGGAAAATAATAAATATTTCATTTTTGATTGGTAAGAATCTCCCCCTTATCGAATTTATACATGATGTGGCTGGTATGATTCAAAGTACATGTTTTCATAATAAAAAGTTTTATTTTACTCTAAGATACATTTCACCTATAAAAAACATAGCAAACAATCAGGGATTATAACGATACATTAAGAAAACAATTCATAATTTATTTGAGTTATATAGAAATTGATTATATAAAAATATAACATAAGATGTGACTGATATGTGACAAATTTTATATTATTAGAAAAGTGTAATTTTAGTGTAAAACATGATTCACATATCCAAAATCAAGAAAACTGGCACATTTTATCTTGAAAATTTAGAAAAAGAATCCGTAATCTATTTTTGATGTGTAAGAAACAACCACGTATCAATCCAACAGATGAAATGGTAGGTAGAACTCAATTTACTTGCTTTAAAAATTAATTTTTTTCATTTTACTCTAAACTTTGATTCACAAAGAAAAAATTGAGTAAAATATCATGAATTGTCTTGATACCTTAGTAAAAAATACATAACTCATTTTTGATATATAAAACCCCACTGTAAGTCAATATGACCCATGATGTAGTTTTTGTGAATCAAAGTGTGGGTTTTCACAATAAAGGTATAATTTTACTCAAAAACACAAATCACCTATCCAATATTTAGTAAACGAGCTTATATTGTCTTGATACATTGTGAAAATGATCCATAATTTTTTTATGATATATAAGAATTGACTAAACAATATCACGATGTTACAAAAATGACTCAATGTAATTTTTTTGAATATAAAAGTGTCATTTTAGTCTAAAACATATGTCACATATCCAAAACTGAGGAAACAAGTTCTGAATGTCTTGTATCATTAGTAAAATGATACAAAATTCATTTGTAGAATGTAGGAATCAACTAAACATGAGTTTAAAAAATAGTGTTTCATGTATGACTCAAATTTCATGTTTTCAAAATTAATGTATCATTTTAGATTGAAATGCCGATCAAATTCTCAAAACCAATCAATCAAGCTCAATTTGTTTTTAAAAATAATGACAATAATCCATATATAGAAAAACAACTCTGATAAAGCATGAACGGAGACCCCCATTAGAAGCTGTGAACCACATTCAAGTTTGGTTTGAATGTTGTAATAAATAATAACATAATTAAGGGAATTAAATATATCAATAATTAATAATAAAATTATATAAATTATATAAATAAATTATTTAATTGATAATATAATTGATACCTAAAAATATAATTAAAATATTATTAATTAATAATATAACTATTAACAATAATTTAATTAATTTACATATTTAATTACTGATAAAATCATTAATGTATTTAGAAATTAACAATATAATTTATAAATATTATTAATTAATAATGAAATTAATAATTAATAATTTAATTTTTAGGAAATATTAAAATTAATAATATAATTGATAACACAATTTATAATATAACATACATAATAACTAATAATATCATTAATATATTTGGAAATTAATATTATAATTTACCATATTTGGATTATTTGACAAAAAAATTATATTTTTTTCATTCTTATGTACATTTACCGAGTTAATAAAAGGTTTTATTGGAGGGATTTTTTTTTATAGTGTTTGATTATTGGAAGAATCCTACTATAGGAGTAGTTTTTAATATTGGGCTGTAATTTTTTGAATAATTGTAAATATCAAATTAATGTAATGTTTTTATAAAAACTTTTAAATGAAAACTTTGAATTTAAATTACGGTGTAATGTATTATATGTATTTAAATTGGGTTTCCTTGTATTATTTAAGCTATATTTTATATCATTTCTAATCTTTTATTTTCTGGTAGGGAATTTGTAGCACTTTAGCCTTATGATAGTAGGTATGGCCATTATCAGTGCTGACAAAGTAACCAATAAATCACCATTATCATATATATATAAAGCACCAATAAAAACCTCCATTACAAGTACTAAAATAAAGTATGGATAAAGGTCACACACTTATTTGATCAATTATATTATTAACACTTTTAAGCACTGAAAATAGCTATTTCTATAAATTAATTTGCCCTAATTGTTGTAGTGGAAGGTAGATGGTATAGAGGATGAGAAGTAGTAATACTCTAATCAACTATTCACACATCAATATATATAACCAGTAAATCTATATATGAAATATGTGTCATATTTCCTTCAATCACACCCTCTCTAATCTTTAACTTCCCCCATTTTTTAGTATGCCTTTATTGCCTTTGTTTCTCACATGGATGATTCTACCCAAGATGAATACCATCACCCAAAAACTCCCTCACAAAAAATGGTTAACAAGAAATAGGATCATTATTTATTCATTACATAAATTCCTTTAAAAAATTGATAATGTTTATATAATAGTGTATATTAGTATCACAGTTAAAAAAATATTTCTAACAAAACTATTACAATTATTATAATTTATATTGATAATAGTAAATCCATTAGATTTTTTTCTCCAAAATGATATTTATTTTACATGAGTTTTCTATTAGGATTCAGTTCATGGGTGTTTCCATTTTTTAGATAAGAGAGTTTTTAAATTTTAGACATCATTTATCTTATAAAAAAGATAAGGCTGCATGTGTTGCTTATAGCGAGATATATATTTGATATCTTTATATTTGAGAAAATGGTTATATTTTTAACATGGCAGACACATGGTGATTTTGAAATTAATGATAAAATATTCTATATCATATATATATTTGAAAAAGTAAATAGTGAAGGATATAAAAAGAGAAGTATCTATTGGAAAATAGAGTGAGAGATTCCCAAGATGTAGTCTATAAAGATAATAAAGAAAGGGGTTGCCATGTTTGTGGTAGCCCATGTGGGTCATCATCAATGGAAAATGAGGCATCGGTAATGGATATATGATGGGATGGAAAATCACATTTTTTGTAGCATGTGCAGTACATCGGCATTGAAAATGCTCGAAGGAACAGTGATGTGATCAATGATTGGGGCAATGTATGAAGATTATTCTCGATTGCAGAAATCAAGAAGCATTTCCCGATTAATGATCAATGGTATATCATGATGGTTAAATCATGAGAGGGAGATAAATTCTTTTTTTGGTGCAGCACAGAGTGGGGATTATTCATGTTTGGATTAAGATCTCCATGGTAGTGAGGTTTCATTGATTAAAAGGGTGACAGTTTCCCATAGAAGATCTTTCAGGAATGGAATTAGTGATGTGATTCTTATAGATAAGGCGGAGGAATATAGGGGTTTGGTTTTGTTATTGTTTTTTCTAGGATATCATTTGAAATTCATGTTTGGGAATTACTATGATTTTTAAATCTTTGATTCATATGTGATGTTTTGGAATTCCCCCATGTTTTTATAATCCTCCATACACGTGGGTTTTTCCACATTAAAAATCATGTGTGCTGATTTATTTATTCATATTTATATCACTTCCATATTCCATTAGGTTTCCCAAAAAATATCTCTCAAGTGATTTTTGTCCCATGATATGGATTCTTACCCAACTTGTGGTATCAAAGGTTGTGGTTTGTAATTACAATATGATGTGGGAATTATTAATGTTTATGAGATTATTGATGATTCCCGAGTGAGGTAGAATAAGACTTGGAAGCTAATGCCGGTTGAGAGAGGTTTTCCAGGTGCTTGAGATTATGTAGAAATCAAAATTATAGGGGAGATAGATTTTTGATTCTTGTTTAATAGGGAATTTAAAATTCATACATGACAAAGACATTTTCATTTGGATTTTACCCTAGGGGAGTAGTCATAGTTCTTTTAGAGTTTCAAATGGGTGTCATCATTTGTCTGAAAAGGGTGGTGTTTGGTGCGAGGCCTAAACATTTTTAGTCCACGTGAGTCTATTGGATGGTACCTCCATTAATATTATGAAGGGGTATATTGATAGGATTCATCCCAGTGGTTTTTCTAAATTTTAAATAAGATAGTTTTGAACTTGAGATATCTTCAATCATATCACACAGATAAGGATACATGTGTTTTTCATAGGGATATTTTACATTTATTTCTATTTATATGGTATAATTGTATGAATTTTAACATGTAAGATACATGGTGAATTGGTTATTTTAGATATAATATTCTATATATAATCTATATTTGAAAAATTAAATAGTGAAGGCTTTAAATGGGTATGCAGTCGGTGGAGAACAGAGTGAGAGTTGCTGAAGATGTATTCTTTCAAGATCAAGAGGCAAGGGGATACCAAATTTATGGTATCCGATGAGGGATGTTATCAATGGATAATGACACATTGAAGGTGGATCTACAATTTTATGTGATATCAATTTCATGGTATCATTTTCAGAACATCTACATTGAATTATTATGAAGAAGAAATAGTGTGATGAATAATTAGTTTTAGGTATAGAGAGACTTATTTATTTTGGATATCAACATCTTTATCCTGATATACTATTAGTGGTGCATCATGATTAAGATATCATTGTCGAGGGACAAATCCTTCCTTTTTTTCAAGATGGATCCACACTAATTCATGGTTGGATGAATATCCTATAGATAATGGTGTTTCTTCGACAGATGGGTGATGATTTGTCATAGAAATATCTTTTGATCATGGTGTTGGAGATATTTTTTCATAATTAAGGAAGATGTGTATCAGGATGTGGTTTTCACATAAATTTATATATTCTCTAATTTTTAATTCATGTTCATGTATTACATATATTTTCTACTCATTGATTTATATTCTATATTTTGGTATTTTCCATAGGTTTTTTAATCATCCACACCAAAGGTTTTTTCAAGTTAAAAATATTATCTACTGATTTATTTAATAAGATTTATATTGCATCAATATTTTATCAGGTTTCTCGTAAATTTTTTCACATGAGATTTGTAATCCTGATATTGAGATTATCCTTCAACATTTTCCAAGTTTCAGCCACTTTATGATGATTTGTTTCTCTATTTTTATTGTTTCCATCTCATTGGATTATGTCTTTTCACCTTTTTCTTCAGCTTCATATTATTGAATTAAATAATTTTTCAATCGGATCATCACCGTGGTTAATCAACCATATATCTATTTCTTTTGGTTCGTGAAATTTGATTCATTGTGTTGAGATCTACTTGATTAGATTAGTTTTTTTGTGTATTTTGTGAGTTTGGTGGCCTCATTCAGATCAGATATGTTATGTACTAACATAGTAGGATAGTAATATTTGTTTATTTTTTATTTTATTTTTTTATTCTATATCATTTTTTATTGATCATCATTAGATTTGGATACACATCCTATTATAGTATGATTCATATCCTTTTCAAATTGGTATCTTTATCCAATTGATTTATCTATTTCATCGGATATTTTTTTTCTGATCATAATAAAATTTGGTTGTTCATCAAGTTAATTTAATCTTCATATTATTATAATCACTCCCATCTTAGTGGTTTATTATAGATTCATTTAGTTTATATTATCTTTTTCAGATCTGTGGATTCAATGGATTAGTGATCTTGGATTCATTAGTGTATTCATATCCCATGATTCATCTACTTTTTGGCCTTCCCTATTAAATTTATTGAAGAAGTTCCATCCCATGTGTAGAAATGAATCTCTTATGTTGGAAGTGTTGTGGTCTCACTAATCCATTCAAAATTAGTTCATCCATTTTCCCTTGTACTAAAAATACTACTGGATGTGGTTATCCATTGTGAAATAATTTTGTATAATAGGGACATAGTTGGTGTCGTATCTATGATGGGTCTTCAATGTAGCTTTCTAGTAAGAATATATGGTCATAAAAGTGTATTAAAGATGAGGTGGTTGTTAAAATTCAAAATTAATATCAAAATCATATTTTCTCTTCTGTTTAGTAAGAGAGAATTATAGAATAGTTTTACATGGGCTTCTATGGATGAAACAATCATATTGATAAATGATAATTTTTTAAAATGTGATACTGTGTACGAAATTATATCTATATACCTTTATTAGTTAGAGGGATCCAATGTATCCACTTATAGAGATAAAATAAAGGGGTTAATTTAGGCCTCCATCTATAATGGAAGAGTTCCAGGATGTTTTGAGAACTATTGGGTTGTCTAGGGTGTTAGAGGGATTGGGTTAATTAGGACCTACTATTTCACCCAAGGAAACTTCATACGTTGATGCTGTTAGAGCTTGAAAAGGGGTCAATAGTTAGGAGGGGTTCCAAGGTGTAGGGAACAAGGGTCCTATCCTCCACTCAGCTCATGAATAGGGTGTTCATTCGACAATGGAAAAACATTCAAGAGAATACATGATTCGAGGAATGTGGGTTTTAAGGGCCGCTGATAATGTATTTACTGGGTCTAGTTTAAAAAATGTCTGGCCAATGATTATACTCTGTAATCACTTTAATGGTTTAGATATGGATGGGTTGGAAAATGATAAACAAGACCCATCAAGGGTCGTGTAACATTTTTAAGGACAATGCATCAGTGAGAAAGAGGTAAGTGATGGGAACTATACAGGCATCTCATGTGGCAATGAAGAGGGACTTCATTGTAGAGAGTACCATAAAATAAGGAGTAGAAATGGTTAGAAAGAGTACAAGGACTCATACAGCTTCATCCTTCTCAAGAAATAGATATTCAAAGGGAGTATAGACTATTCCTACTAGCTTGAAACAATGGAGATAAGGTCCACTTCAAAATAAATATTTAATGATAAGGAATTAGAACTAAATGCGGAGTAGGTTTAGATGCTAACAACATCTTCACATTGTCAAAACGAAATATCTGAAAGTGATATCACAACAGAAAAAGAATTTAGAGAATAAAATAAGACACAAGCTATGTTAATGGTGGTGGTTCACAATGAGAACACCAAGAACAAGGATATTATTGATTAGGATATCTAGTAGTGTGAGGCTTAAAATGAGGACACTACTAATGTCAAGCCTTGGTATATCCTTAATTAATCAAAGGAATAAATTCTGGAGGAATCATTTTTGATTAATGCGTCACTTGATAAGTCTGACACTTTGGCTTAGTGACTATTTCTTGTGGACACTAACAAGGATAGGCGAGAATGGATCAATAAGTGAGACTATATTCTGATAAGTGGTTTTTATGAAAGTAAAATAAAAATGGGGGAGTGCATTCAAATGTGGGACAAGATATATTATTGGATCAATGACCTTATCAATGATTATTTTTATAGAGTGATAATCTGTATTAATTGGCGATTATTGAAGGAGAATGTGTTTAATAGGTTATGTTTTGTTTTTAATGGTTTTTCAATATCATTTGGAATTTGATGCATTGTCTTATATACTCCCTAGATTATTACTTTTTTCCTTAAAAGTATTTTCAGATAAAAAACATAATTTTTAGTCAGTCAAAGAACATGGAAGTAGGAAGACTATGAAGGCATAGTCAGTTCATCATGAAACTCATCGAATCCTAATAATTATCTAAAATTCGAAAAGTGGATTCTTTTATTATGTAATGAAGCAAATATAAATTTTAAATTTGTTTTTTGAGATTTACCATATTGAGAAGAATATAAAGGTGTTTTATTCTATCCCTACATTGAATTCTATAACATCATTTATTTATTTTGTTGGAGAAGAATTAGAAACAATTCCATGAAATAAAGAGATATTTTGGTTCAGGTTCATGAGGGAATACTAAATTAATAAAGGAGAAAATATTACATTATTTTTTTATCATAAGTCTTGCAAAAGATGAAGAAATAAAATTATTTTTAAATTGTAAAGGCTTGATGGAAAAATCAGTAGCTGGGAATGTGAAATCGAGGATATTATTTTGAGATTCATTCATGATATTCACTCTTCTTAGGGAAGTTTTATTACTTCCAAGGCTTCCTCATGTTCCTCCCCATTTTTGATATATACTATAAATACCAATCTTATAATGGAAATCACAAATGGGGAGTTCAAATCATCTCTTTTGAAAATACATACCACTAAGTCACCCAACCCGATTGGACTTCATGTTCTTTTATTCATGTAGTTTCATATATTGTGGGGAATGATATTAAAAAAATCATGAAATAATTCTTCATAGGTAAGGATTTGTTCAATTCAATTAATAAAACCATGATTAACCTTATTCCCAAAGAGATATTACTTTTTCTAGATTTTCTGAATTTAGAGCTATTAGTATTTGAAATGTGACTTGTGAGATTTCATCAAAATTTATTATTAGTCTTAAAAATAGTTTTTTCTCCCATTATTTCAGAAAATAAATGTTTTTTTATAACCAAATACTTTATATTAGATAATATCATACATTCGGATGATATTTTCACTTAATGAAGACCCGCTCTCTCTAAAAGGGATGTGATGGGCAAAATATTATACATGACTAAATAATATGATAGAGTTTAATGGACATATTTTTCATTTTGTTCTTCTGAGGATGAGATTTTAAAAAATATATGTGAATTTCGGAATATAGTGTGTTTCTATAGTTTTTTTTCAATATTATGATTAATTTAAATATTTCCCAAAGATTTATTAATTAATATAAGCATTTCTTGGGGGATCCTCTTTCCATGTACCTATTTATCCTTGTGGATAATGTTTCATATAATATTATCATATGTCCAAAAAAGAATAAATAGATTCATGTTGTAAAATTATGTCAACACATTTCCCCTATATCCCATTTTTTGTTTTCTTGGATGACATACTATTATTTCCATAAGACACAGCTAAGTAATTTTTTGCTATAAGGAATGTATTTTCCATATATGGAAGGCATTCAGGCGTGTCTGTTAACATGTAAAAATCTGAGATCTTTTTTAGAATATGTTTCTTTCCTACAAGAAAAGTTGAACTGAATAAAACTTATGTCATCCCAGTGGTGCCTAAAAAACAAAAATACCTTGGAAAGAATTTGTTTTTTAGAGTATTAAAAATATGCATAATATTCTAATTTATTATAATTTATAAGAAAATTAAATTATGGTCTTGAAGTGGAGTTTCAAATGATGGGAAAAAGATTCTTATCAAGGAAGTTCCCCAATCTATCCTCAATTATGTCATGTGTTTTTTTATCGCTGAGAAAGTATTATTAATTAGGTACATTCATGATTTGTAGCCTTTTGGTAAGTATATCATGATGGAAAAAAATCCCACTAAATGAAATGGGGTAAGTTATGTATATCAAATTAATCTGGGTGTTTTGGATTCATGAAATTAGGATCCTTTAAAAATCCTTTGCATCAATGGGGATGTTTCACCTTTTACAAAAACCAAAAATCCTTGAGTTCCCAGGATATTTTTGATCATTTTTATCCTAGTTGAGATTTTCAGAATGCATGATTAGGGAAATGGTATAGTTTGTTTTGTGAAAGTTTGTGATGCTTACATTGTCTTTTCAATAAGGGTTTCATATTAGAGAATTTGTGATGGAGGGAGGGAAAATATTTGGATTGACTGTTTGATTTTTTATCACTAAATCATAAGGGTGATATCACTTATTATTCCATGATTGGATAACACCATGGTTCATGGAATTTTTTATGATATTTTTGATTGATGGTGTTTGGATAATGTTGATTCCATATTTAACAATTGGGACTATGAAATTATTCTTAGTATTCCTATTGTGGTAGGAGCAAGATCAGGTCATTTTTTCTTGATTAAAGAGAAATATGGTCTTTATTATATAAAATCAGGATACAATCTCACTCTTTACTTACCTCCCTATTTGGTGTCTTAACCTTAGAAGTGACTATGAGAGTTTTTAGTCCACCCAAGAATCATGCTCTTTTTATGGTAAGTTTGTTTTATGTTCCTCCCCACAATATATTTTCTATTCAATTGACTATCTATGGGTGAACCCTTGTACTCACTTTTATCATACGAAATAAATTCCCCTAAACAAGAGATTTTTAATAGACCTAGAGAAAGGTGTGTTTAATTATATAAATTGTTAATATAAGTCCTAGGTGGTCCCTGAATTTTCTTTTGATTTACCATAAAATATGGTCTAGTGGGTCTCTTCAGTTCTTGTTGGTGCTGTTTGTGAACTCTACATAGTTTATTGGATTATCTGGGCATGTGTAAATGAACTACTTTTAAAATAGGTTGATCATCCAAATTTTTTATTTGTATTACATGCATCTGAATGTATTCAATCATGGATCTCAAAACATAATTGAGGGCCCTGTATAAATAGAGAACTCAGCACGGGTATATCTCCCCATAGACCTACTATTATTAAATATCCAATTAGTGAATAATTATAAAAAAACTATTAGTAGTATATTTTTATAGTTATATGAGAGTATAATGGCTTGGTTACTAGAGCATTGCATAATTCATTTTTCACTAAATGAAGACATTTGGTTTCTGAGCCCATGCTATTCTGTTGAGTTTGGTGTTTTTGTTTGATCATGGTTGGATGGAAGTCATTCTAAAATCTGATTTCCTTGTTGTTATTGATTTTATTTTGAAATATTATGAAGGAATACAATATTATGGATTACATTTCATGATTATTTGAGCTATTATGACGCACTTATCATCCATCAAATTTTCCTTTATTTAAGATATAGGAAATCATTTGGCCATAATTTTAAAATAAGGATGGAATTTATTTCAATGGTGAAGATAAAAATCATCTATAAACATTAATGATCACCAAGAGCTACCAAATCCATAGCTTGGGGTTCTATCAAACCTCATCCCCTCCTCCACATGATTTCTTTTTTGATAACAAATGACTCGTAGCCATCACTTCCATGGACGAGGATATGTGATGATTTTTCCATTGAATTTAATTTCTGTTGGATTGGTTGTTTTTTTGAGTAGAAATCTATATGAATCGATTCAATGAGCACTGTAACGGATATGACATGGTTCGTCGATTCCATTGTGGGACTCCAAGATTCTAGTGATGTCCCCAACTTCATTAATGAATTATAGTTCTACCATTGTTAAATTTAATATTCTTAATGAAACAAGGGGACATATTTAACCTTCTAAGGCCCTCCTTAAATTAAAATTTTAATTAAACTCTCTTACAATGATTTTTTTGTTTATTTATCCTTTCACATTTCTAAAATCCTTTATCATCTTGGGAATCTAGAGGTGGTGGATTAAAAATTTATGAAGGGGAGTGTGGTTATTGTTTGAACTCTTTGTACAGATTTTTGGGGTTATTTGTATACATCATACAATAATTTATTCATATTAGTTTATCATTATGATTTACATAATTTTACTACATATTTAACAACTACATAAATTGGATTTTAAATTAAATAGAGAAAAGCATTATCATCACTAAAAAATATTTTTTTCTCTAAGAGCCGTTAAAGCGGTCTACTTTTTTATCAGTGCTGGTTTATCACCAAAGGTAATATCCTTCATCATTTCTTCCTTTATCACAGACAAAGGTCATACTATTTCATTGTACAATTAAAATTACATAACACTATAACAACAAATACACTTGTATATGGAAAATTAATAATTTAATTTACATTTAAATTTAATCAAAAATACAATAAAAAACATTTTATTTTAGAAATTTCAAACATTGTTTTGTAAAATTAAACTAGAAAGTACTATAAAAAACATTAAGAAACATAAATCCTTCATTTTAATTGGCACTAGACCCCCTCTGAAAAATTTCTGATCATGGTATTAGTTTCCAAAAAATCCACCCCATATCGACCCAAAGAATCCACTAAGATAAGAAATAAATTCGTATGTCAGTAATACAATATATTAATAAATTAAATATATATGAACCAATAAAACAATAAAATGTCAAATTTAAATAAAAGGACCCACATGGAATCATACCTATCTCATCATGTATCAGATAGAGGTGGTTTGATTCCTACATGTTCAAATTGAATTATGGATTTTTTTTCTAAAGTATCCAAACAATCCAAGTTCATTTTATGGGTTTTGATTCTATCACATTTATTATTTGATGAAAATGTCAATTTAAACAAAAAACGAACATCTTGATTGATAATGGACACATAGTATGTCAGTGTGACATGAGACCAATTCTTAAGAAAATGACTCATGAATCATTTTCCTAAAATATCAAGATAATCCAACCTTGTTTTCTCTATTTTTAGTTTCTGAAAATAGATTTGAACCAAAATGAAACTTTTAAACTAATAATATCCACTCAATGTCATACTATATATACCATATATTGGTTTGAGGTGTGGTTGATTCCTAAAAATCACAAATGACATATGAACCATTTTCCTGAAGTATCAAGGAAATGTTAATGTGTTTTAATGGCTTTGAGTAAGTCATATTTCTTTTGATCTAAAATGTAAATTTTACATTAAAATACACAATAAGAGTCATTCCAAACACAATATGTGTTCGATGGAGGATTGGATAATTAATTAATGTCTCAAATGAATTATGGATCATTTCCCTAAAGTATCAGAATAATATGAATGTTTTAACTCAATTTTGATTATATCACATGTATTTGTTTAGAAAAATATGAATTTAAACAAAAATACAAACATTGAATCATTATAGTCACATAATGTTTCATTTTGATGTGAGATGGATTCCTATACCTAAAAATGACTTATGAATCATTTTCTTAATCTATTGATACAATCTAAGTGTGTTTAGTCAATTTTCAGGGAGTGGAACACATTTAAATGTAAAATGTCAATTTTAAACTAGAAACAGACAATTTGAGTCATACCAGGAACATCGTGAATCAGATTGAGATGTAACTGATTCCAACTCATCAAAAATTTCTTATGGTTCATTTTCTTAAAGTATTAAAAATAAGAATATGTTTTATTATTTATGATTCTGTGATGTCTGTTTTGAACTACAATAAAAATTTTAAACAAAAAGACACCCTTGGAGTCATAACAGTCACACCCTGAATCATATTGAGGTGCTTCTGATTTTTAAACATCACAAATGACATAAGGATAATTTCCAAAAGTATCAAGAGAATCTGGTATTTTTTTCATGGTTATGGTTATGTCAGGGGTATTTTTTACTAAAATTGATTTTTTTAAACTCAAAAACGTACATTGAGTTATAATGGTCACATCATTTTGTCATTTTAATGTGAGACTAATTACTACACCGCCAAAAAGACATTGGATTCATTCTCCTAAAGTATCATGATAATAAACGCATGTTTTATTTGGTTTTAGTGAGTCACACAAATTGTGAACTAAAATGTCAATTTTAAATAGATTACAATCACTTTGAGTCTTTCCAAGCACACCATGTACTGGATATAGGTGATTCTAATTCATACACCTCAATAATTATATATTTTTAATTATCCTAAATTATCAAAACAATATGAATCTGTTTACTATAATTTGTGTATGTGAAAATAGTTTTGAACAAAAATGTTAATATTAAATAAAAAGTCTCACTTGGGGTTGTACCGGTCACATCATGCATTGACATAACATATGCCTGGTTAATATTCATAAAAAATAACTAAAATATCTACTTAATAATGTTTGAAAAAAATGTTTTTTATTAGTAATGAGTATTTCACATGTCTTTTTTACTAAAATGTCTAGTTAATCTGAAAACACTCACATTGAGTCATACTGGTCACATCGTGTGTTAGTTTGATGGAAGACTAATTACTACATGTCATAAATGGTTTATGAATCATTTTAGTAATGTGTTAAAGAAAATATAAGTTTTTTTTCCATGAGTGAAACATTTTTTGATCTAAAATGCCAATTTTAAAATTATAACTGACACTTTGAGTCATACCGACCACACAATGCAGTCCATTGAGTTTAGGATAATTCTTACATGTCACAAATGAATTATGGATCATTTTAGTAAAGTATAAAATCAATATGAATCTTTTTTCATGTATTATACTTTGTGATGTGTGTTGTTAAATAAAATTTCAACTATAAATAAAAAGAGGCACTTTGAGTCATATTGGTCACATCGTGCATCAGATTAAGGTGTGTATGATTACTACACATCAAAAATGACTTCATAATAATTTTACAAACTCAAAAAAACTTTTTAAATTATTTTTACCATTATTGATTAGGGCATATGACATTTTTACTAAAATGTCAATTTAAACTAAAAACGTACAAATTGAGTCATGTTGATTACATAATTTATTGGTTTCATGTGTGATTAATTCTTACACATCACAAGTGACATATGATTATGTTAACTTAAATATATAGAAAATTTGAGTGTGTTTGTTATGTTTTCCATGAGTGATTGACATTCTGAACTAATTTTTCAATTTGAAACCCAAAAAATACACTTTGTTTCATACTAGGAATTTAATGTATAAGATGAAGGCTTAGATGATCCTTAAGAAGAAAAAATAATTTATGTAACAGTTTATTAAAGTATCGAAATAATATAAATGTTTTGGTTTTCAGAATGTGACATATGTACTAAACTAAAATGTCAATTTTTACCATAAAACATGCAATTTTAGATAAGCCGGACACAAAGTGTATCTGATTGTGTTTGGTTTATTCCTACACATTTAAAATAAAACTTATGGGCCATTGATTAAAAGAATAAACAACATATGATTTTTTTTTCTATATTTTGAGTATTTTATTTGAGTTTTGAAATACAATTTATATTATAAACTAAATAAAATACACTTTGTGTCAAAACGAGCATGCTATGTAAGATATTGAGGCATAACTGATTGAGGTGTCACTAATTACTACATTGTTCAAGATAATTTCCATGAATGATATTTTGGGAATTCATACATTTACTTTAAACTATTGAAAATATCTTTGTATATTCATCCATATGATTTACTTCATGTTTTATGATGCTTTTGGTTTCCTCTTCCATGTAAAAGGAACATGTTATATCTTTTATGAAATTTTGTAGATCATTGAATATAAAGTATGACATACCTAAATATATTAGAAAAATGGTAAATAATTATGAGACAAAAATGTTACTAAAATTAACTTAAAAATATTAGATAAAATGATGAAAGAAACTAAATAAATAATTACTATTAATTCACCTTTTAATGATTTCAAAATGAATTCCAAACCCACTTCACAGTCAATAGTATCTCAATTGCATCCTCTAAGAGAAATCTATCAGAAGCATGAGAAGATTTGAACATGTCAATATCTCTATCATACTAGACACATTTTTCAATGTATTGATATGTGGATAATTCATTCCCATCAGAAATGACCTAGGAATCATTTTCCGAAATTATCAAAGAAACTAGAATGTGTTTTCTCTAATTTGAGTATGTAACATCTTTTTTTGACTAAAATGTAAAATTTGATATAAAAATGTAAAAGATGATTCATACTATGCATACCATGTATCATATTGATGTGTGGTTAATTCTTACACATTAAACCGTGTCTTTTTTTAGAAATGAATTTAGCATTTAAGGTTATCTAATAATATTTTTTCTTGATAAACTAGAATGTTTAAAGAATTGTAGAATAAATATTAATGTTCATCATCATGAATGCATCATCCTTACTGATTTAATGATCATAGTACATGGGTGACTAATCCTTATTAATGATATAATTCATTCATGATCTCTATGAAAATTAAAAAAAATAACTTTCAGTTAAAAATGATAAGTATCTAACTAAAAAAAGTACATTGAATAATGAGAAAATTCTCAAAATAATTTGTACGAAGTCACCTATTCATGATGTCTATATACATTCCGACATAAGGAATAAATCCTATTAATTTCGAAAATATCTTTGTCTTATTTTTAATGTTGGGATTGTTGAGAGTCCCGATATAAGTAAAAAATATAAATAATAAATTTGTTAATAAATATTTTAAATGTGTTTTTAATTATCATAAAAATACCATTTCGTAGATGCTAGTTAGTTGATGGTATATGAAATCTTTCATAAATATTCATACATAATAGTGATAATATTTTATATTATTTTGAATTAGAATATTTAGAAAAATATAAAAAAATTATGTAATTCTTTTGATATGTTTTTTGATTTTGAAATATTGTTATATATACCTTAATACTTGTCCTCACAATAAAGAAATGGGTGGGTGTTGATAGTTATAAATCCAAATCATTTTCACCACATATAATTTCAGTGCAAGAAATTTATTAGTGTCTATATATATCATATTTTATATAAAAAATTATGAAAATATTTATTACCTCTTTTACGATATCCCATTGAGGAGAATGAATCACCTTAATGTTGATGGGGATGGATGGAATATTCATGTAATTTTTTTTGTTGTTCTATTTATTCACTTTTATTATTTTCCAAAAAAATTTCTAACAACTGATAATACCAATTAATTATTTCTTCTAAAGTTGATAATTTTCCCAACATATCATCCATTTTCATATCATTATTCCAATTATCATTTCTTTTCACAAAATATGTTCGGGGTGACACCGAAAAACCTACACTTTCCAAACTATTATTCCCCTTCAAGGACACTAATGGTATCTATTCATCTGGTATATGTGATGATTATTATTATTTAAATGTAGGAAAACATTATTGGAATATTATTAATCATCAATATTTAATACCGATTAAAGGAAAGAAATATATTTACTATTTCATATTTACAGATACTTCTAGCAATTTTTGTGTATTTTTATTTATTAGTATCCCACCATTTTTTACACATGCCTACTCTCATAGAACATGATGTACGGTGGAAGTGGGTTTAAATTTCAAATCATAAATTTTTATATTAAAAATGGATCATAATTATGTTTTTTCATGTCACATAAACGTATTTATGAGGATTTAAAATACATACAACTTTTTTCAAGTGAAACATAACCCATCCTTTATTTAAGGTAGGGGTATGTTGGTTATTATATATGTCTCTTTTTTTAAACACTCAGTTTTTTTCATAAATAAGAAATTCATAAAAAAAGTTATTTATAATCATTCTATCAAATAATTTATTATACCAGTCACAATGTTCCTGAAATGATGTATTCTTAATATGACCAATAAACACATTACATGCTTATTAGTGCATCTAGTTTCATACATTTGTAGTGGGTGTAGGTTTATTTTCCCTTCAGTATCCTTGAGGTGATACTTCATAATAATTGTATGAAATCATATATGATCCTTTTAGGTGAGAATTAATAAAAAATTAATTCGGGATTCATATATGAAAAAAGAACTCTATTTGGGATAATGAAGAGTAAATAAATATTTCATTGTTATACTTTTAGTAAAATAATGAAATTATATCATAATTTTAACATATTATATTCTCAAATTAGAACCTTAAGCAGAGGAACATGTATGGAAGTATGACATATTCGTATGATATATTCATAAGTATTGGTATATGTAATGTTTCATAATATAACACCCATATGTTTTTAATGATGTCGAAGTATGACATATTCGTATACATTGGAATTCCTTCCATGGTACTAGATACATTCATTTAATAATCCACAAGTGCAACCCTGCTATTTTTTATGGTACATAATTCATAATGATCATTTTTATATAACATGTAACCAATAATTATATAACTATTATAAGATAATACATGCAAACATGGTCCTCTCTCTAGCCATTGAAGTTGTTCTGAAACTGAATGTGGATTTTCTATTGACCCCTTCAAAATAAATAATGGAAACCATCATATATATTATTTATCATTTGTATTAGATATCCAACATTAATACCTTAATGGATTCAAATTCCTAATAATTACTTTTTGGGTCTCAACAAATGGCACAACCTTAGAACTGTTATGAAAAATTTAACTGTGAACCTTCTCCCATCCTATAATAATGATTTTTAACAATGCAATTTAGACATTTCATCACCCACAAGCCACCAGGTGTGATGTAGTTTTGGTAGACCAATGATTTCCACAATGGATAGGTAGTCGATACAGAATTCAATGGATTCCTTAATAACATATTGATCAGAAACACAAACTTTTGAAAATCTTTCTATTTTTTGCATACAATTTCAAAATATTCATATATCGTTTTATGGGTTACATCCATCTATAATGTACAAGAACTCATAGTCAAATCTCTCTTACTAAGAGAATAATAAATTAATCCATCATATCAAATAATATCAGTGGGAATAATATCTACAACTCAAACAATATGATACCAATTACATTACCCATAGTATTGAATTTTTTAGGTCGGCAAGTTTTCTGCACAAGGCATTTGAAAAAAAGATAGATCTTATTTAATGTATGATGAACATTATTTTAAAAAATGAAATATAATGCTACAAGAATTAGATCTTTAATAAAACATTAAATTCATGTGATTTCAAATACATTAACTTTAAATTAAATATTTACATTATATTGTTGATACTTTAATAATACCATTTAGAACCATCACATAATTCATGAAGATGAAAAATTGATAAGCCTCTTGTCGGGAAAAATAGTAAGCATCTAGAGGAAAAAATGTCAATTTTTCACTCTTTACTAGGAAAAACTCTTCTCATATCCCCATGTCAATCATGTAAAACCTATACGTAATTATATATTTATTTTTAAATTATAGTTAAATTACAATGACACTATCACCAACATTTTTTCACATGAAAAAATAAGGAAAATTACTGAAGTGAAAACAATTAAATTATGGTAATTCAAGAAATGTAATCAGTTTATGAAATAAATTTTTATAAGGTTAAGGGGATTTCCAAAATTAGTGTTCATTCCTTTTACATTCTCATAAACTTGATCACTTGTTAGTGGAGAAAATGTTATACCTTCTTCTAAACACTCATCAAATGATGTTGTCTATGATTGGTATTTAATTCGACATGGTTGAAATCTATGATTCCTTATATAAATAGTATTTAATGAAGGTTTCAACCTAATTGACTATGAAACTTTTTAACAAATGGGACACCATAGAGTTCAATTAATGTTTTATCCCAAAAATATTTACCTAAGATCAAAACACATTTATCATCCAATACATCATGGTTCTACATGTGAAAATTAATTTCTATAAGCATCATAAAACATAACACCATAATCACACAATAATTTAAAATATTTGATTAACAAAGCCAAATAAATATCAATATATTTACCCATTTTTTTGACATGAAATAATCATATATTACAAAATGTATTTTCATTTTATTCATAACCATAGTTGAAAGTAATAATTTACCAACATAACCAAACATATACCATGAGTGACACTTTGAAAATAAAATTGATTCCCTCCATTTATAGATAGTTCAAGAAAAAGTTTTTCCAGATCATTTTTGAATTTAGGATACATGTGATCAATTCTTTCCCATTGATGGGAGTGGGTCAGGTGATAAAGTTTCACATATTTATTTATTTTATCTTTAGTCCACAAAATTTTCTTAGAGTATCCTCACATCCATATAGGTGCCTAAACATTGTAATGATTTAAATGTACCATAAAAATTTCATAGGAACTTATTCATCATTCTTATATTGATAACCATGATACCTCATGCATTTTAATGGGATTTTTGGTTCCTTAGAAATAGTATAAAGTCATTTGCATAGTCATCTATTCTTTTATATAACATAAAATTGAATGTAGAATTCATTTTTCCATCATATTTTCGATAAGGAAGTGCATTATCTTTTAGTAGAATATCATTAAAGATAAATTTTAGTTCTATAAAATGGGTTTCACTCAATTGATTTCCATATATTAAAATATATATTTTGTGTATGGATGAATGTGCTGTATATTTGTTACAACTAACATGAAATTAAATCTTTGGAAAACTCTTAATGTTCTCAAAATATTTTTAACTATCATGAAGTTATGCTTAAACTACCATTTTCAATTCTTCAATATGAAATTCATCACCATTCAAACATGTAATAATATACTCAATATATTATTCATCATTTTTTACACTACTAGTTATATCAGATGATCCATAAAATGTATTGTTATCCATTTCCGAGATACATTCAATTTTTCCTCTTGTTTATTCCAATGTTTAAAAATTTTTGATCTATTATATGACATATCAAGAGTTCTTGCAACTCCTATAGAATAGTCAGTCCTGAATAATTGAATTGTAAACATAGATAAATGATTTGACAAGGTTCATATACATTTTCATTTTAAAACATGATGAACTCTTTCACACCATATTCACACTCTTTATTCATATGATTATCATCCATCCATTTTAGAATCAAACATATCCTATTTGATTTATTAATATTAATATTTTACAAAATTAATAAATAAAAATTAATTATAAGATTAGAACCAAAAAAATCATTATTATTTAATAATTTAACTTACATGAAGCCATTTTTATAAGATAATAAGATAATAATTATGTGTATTAATTTTTTTTCTTGGGGTTGAAATCATTGAATGAAAGAATTGTTAAATATAAATAAGTGACAATGATCCTATTTTTTATTTCTAGGGGTTGAAATCATTGAATGAATGAAATGTATAATATATATAATGTCACAAAGATCCTAATTAAATATTCAACTTTTGAAAAGTAGAAATATTACATGTAGGATTAAATAAATGATATGTCATATGATAATTTAGATAGAAATGATCTAGAAAACATAGTGAGAGATTAGAATCAACAAGAGGGAGGAGTTTTTGTTTATTCATTTCATCAATTGGTATGTTGTAGGCCATGTGGTGTTTCAATGATAACATTTTATGGATCCAAATTTTATCTTTTTTATGATGATTAGAATGTTTATAGGGCCCAATAACATGGTCTTGACAACCCAAAGTGAGATGATACTCTGGAATTTAAATAAAATGAACCAAAAATCTGGAGTTGGGGTTCCCATTTTCAATACCATTTCCAAATGTACACATTTTATAAACATGGACATTTAACAAACCATTCCATGATGTTCAATTAATTAAACACTACATAAAACTTTAAAACATTACATTTAAAAAATAAAATTAAAAGTTTTAAAACTAGAAGGCATAAAAACCATCAATATCATCCTAATAAAGATTTAAACAATTTAATAACATTTTATAAGAAGTGGGAAAAAAGAAAAATAACAAAACTAGAGAATTTTAATTTTAATGGACTAAAAACTTTTGGAAATACAATTTCTAGAATCCCATTTTTAATAAAAACATTAATAACCATGTTCAATATATAGAATTTTTGTTCCTAAACCACCCTTTTCCCATGCACATGTATAAATTAATAAATACAGACACCAATCAATTTGTTGCATTTAATGATAAAAATAGTGTGAATATATGAAAAAATTAATCAATATATATCTAGTATTTATTTAATTCCATTTTTAAAAGTAGTGAAAACATTTGCTTCTTTGGCTGGTTAAAGAACCATATAAATCAACAATCAATTTCATAAACAACAAAATCTTGTAATCCTGCATCAAACTCCTTTAAACAAATTCAAGTAAAATTAATTGTTATACAATGAAGAACAATATTAAGAAGATAAAAAATTATTAAATATTAAGCTTGTAGTGTAGGAGTTTGAATCTCAAAAACATTAGAGTAGTTAAGAGTCACATTTCTAATTGTCTTAGATTGTCTTTCTTCTACGTAAATGGACATAGATTTGTACTCTAATCAGGATGACACTAGGAATGTTGATACAACATATTACAAATAATAATATATACATGGTAAGTTTGATTTTTTTATAACTAAAATAAGTCTAGACACAATGTGAAAAAATTAAAATTCAAGCTTTCACTTAATGTTGGCCTAAACTAGGCTCATGTTTATATGATAGAACAATATTTCAGGGATAAGGAAGACAACTTACATGGTGAGGAGGATACTAACATGGATTATGATATTAATATTTGACATCCATAGAACAGTAATAAGGGGTAGATGAATAATTATGAAGATGTTATGGATTTTGTTGATATGTTGGGCATCCAATTTATGAAGTTAGGAAATATTAAGTGTAAGAATCATTATGATGATCCAAATACTATTCATATGAAGGGAAATAGAGAAACGATTATATTAGAAAATCTAATATTGATGTCTATCCTTCCAGCAAGATGATATATGTGGATTATGGTCTTTTTCCACCTGATGATATTGTTGACATAGATTAGTAGGTCACAACAACTCTCAAGATTTCTGTATTATTTTTTTATATGGTCACTCCAAGTCCGATGATGCATGTGAAATCTATATAAAAGTATTATGGTGGCTCTAAATTAAATATTTATGTTTCAAAAAAGGATGGTGAACCTCTTAAAAAAATGACGCAATTGCAGAAAACTAGTTACTGCATGATGCGGTCTCTATGCAGGGTTGTCAAGTCACTCTTCCAACAACTGATTCTGTAGAGGCAAGGGAAAACCTTGATTCAGATCTATCAGATTGAAAGGGAGTACTCATTTAGTCTTCTTGAAATTTTAAATAGATCCAATATCATGGAGGTTTTCCATGAGGATTTTAGCAATTCAAATGGAATTTTCCATGAGACTATTAGAGAAATGAGTAGCTCTAATATGAATATATTATCAGTGGGTTAAGGTATTGATATAGAACAAAATCATAAGTATCTTGGGGATCACACCCCATAAGATGAAAAAAATTGACCCTCAAGCATAAGATGACATGAAAGGACAAAAACCCAAAACCTTTAGGAGGGTACATCATCTGAGAGGTAGGGGTGGTTACTGATCTTAGTCCATTTGATGATTTTTTTGGGTCAAGGATTTGGGGAAATTGGTACTGGCTAGATACTGATGATCTATATTTCTCTTGGTTTTCATGCTTGTGATGGTGGCCTTATCACATTTTGTTATCATTATATCCGCATGTACTTTCACATTAACATTTCTAATAAATTTTGAGGGTATTTGCTGGGTCTCCAACCCACACTCGATCCTCTTTTAGTATTAATGTAAATAATTAAAAATAAATATTCATATAATTTTAATTATATTTAATGTTTTTTAAATATTTATTTGTCAATATATTTATATATACATAAAAAAATTATAATTATAAACACACAATTACATATATAAATAAAAATATATTAAAAGGGTTTTAAATATTTATTTATAAATAAAATTATTGATATATATTAATAATCATAATTATAAATAAATATATTTATAAGTATTTGATTGTAAATATAAATCTATTTATAAAATTATATATCTTCAGATATATATATATATATTTATATAATTGTATTTAAATTTATAATTATATACTCACAGAGGTCTGAGTATGAGTTAGAAAGAAAAACAACACCCTCAAATATTATTACAAAAGTAAAGTGAAATAAAACAAATGGGAGTAAAGGCCAATACATCAAAAAATTACCCATCAGATAAAGTGGATGATTAAGTCCTACCAATCCCGCTAAAACACTAGTTTCAAGGATAGAAACATTTATTATTTGGGAGACAACCTCTCTACCATGTTGTGTCTCATTGATGAGGTGCATGATCATCATTTTATGACGAGTCAAAATCCTATTGAATGATGCAACACTTGTATTTCCATGAAATGTCTCAGAAATCCAACCCCGAGTTAAACTGGTATCCATGTTCAGTATATTTTTTATAATATTTTCTCTACTAGAATACAAAACCTATAGATAATGATATCAAGTTCCATTTTTGTTAAAGATACTTCCAACTTTAAGTCAAACCAATCTTCCATGTCCACCATAAGACATTGTGGTGTCCTTTCAACTTCATAATCCACTGGATGAGTTTTTCAATTATTTTTCCTTATGACATCACACTCCTTGACCGATCCTTTTCTAAAATTATCATAAGAAGTCTTCAAAAAATCAGATAATTGATATTGGTTAAAATCATTCCACATTTTCCATACCATCAAAATTCATTTGGTATCCTCCCCTCCTGCCCTAGCCTTACAAGGGTCTAACTCGCTTTCACTGCTTAAGTGTCTTCCTAATACCCCTCTATTCATCCATTTGAGTCACAGTCTCACAAACATCATAAAGAAATTTCATAATATGTAAAAAATGATATCCCCATGTAGCATGGGTATTATCGTCATAAACCACAAAAACCGCCTCCACAACTTCCCATTAAGGGACAACTGGTAAAATCAAAGAAGCTATAACATATAGATATCGATTCAGTTCAGTAAAAACAATTTAATTTTTCTATTTATCTCCCCTATATTTTTCAATATCCTTACTCAAAGTGGATTGAGATAGTTTAGGTTGAATATTACGAACAACCATCTTCCCTTCATAAATAAATTTCTCCTCCAATAGTACTAAATCAACCCCTTTAATCTCAATTTCTGAGTCCTACCCATAATAATTTTAATATGAAAAGGAAAAATAATCATTGCCCTTGATTTCACCTCTTTTATATCGCTCACCATGAGTGACAGCAGACCAAGATCCACAATGTGCACCATTTATAATATCATTAGTAACATGTTCATTATATGTCTTACCACATGCAGAAGCCTCAACTGCTAGACCTTGTACCACATCCCTATATGAAATAGCCCCATCTTTCTTTTATAGTAGACAAAACACTTCCATGGGAGTATTTATTTATAGAAATAAAATCTTTTACACATATAAATACATGATTTTATGCATAATCTAGCATCGAATTACAAGCCAAGAATGGTAACTTACAGTGTCTTGGACGACTAGATACATAAAACAGGAAACATGGGACTAAATAAAACATTTATTTTTTTAATCTCCATTAAGATATCATAAATTCCATTTTGATCTTACATCTTTATAGGATTGAATGTGGGATAACGTGAACAAATGTATGAGCTAAAACCCTAGTAAGGTAATAAACACAAGAATAAAGCTTTAGCACATTGGTTAGAAGTCACAGCATTATGACATAAAAAGAAATTTAACTTATGGAATCATAACACATTAACATGGTATCATATAAAAATGTATTCATAGTAATGTTTCAGAAAAATAAAACATTAATTTATCATGATTTAAGGCTCATTTTACATAGATTACTAAAAGTAAAAGTTAACTACCAAGATCGTTTCAATGGTATCATGAGTCAAGGCTAATAGCCAAGATTTTTTACCATAACATATCATAATACTCCACTTTATCCAATGCATTGGAGATTTTTCTAGGTGAAACCATCATAACATGCTCATAAATATCGTTTCCACATGTATAATCATACATAATCAATCATAAATAACATAAGGGTACCCATGGATGGAAATGGGTATCATAATCATGGGATAAAACATAATAAATGGGTGTATCATACAAGTGTATATGAAATAATGGAATTAAAACACATATGTACATTGAAAAGGTAAAATAGGAATATATCATGTTAAGTGATGTCAGATAGAATTGATAAAATGTTAGAATAGTATTTAATAAATTATAGCATTAAAATATTGTTGTGTGGTTTAAAAGAAAATAAAAAAGAGCCTTTATAATAGAAAATGGAATAATATTTTATATAAAACCACGAGTGAACCAAAAAAAATTTCATAATAAAAATACTGATTTTATAAAAACAATGGAGGATTAGAATAGATGATAGAGTGCATTTTAAATTTTGTAGGATTTCCGGAAGTTCCCTTAAAACGGGATTTCTTTTTGGGGAGAATTGAGAAGGGAACCACATAAAGTTATGTATATACCCAAAATATTATGATTAATGGATATTGATTCATGAGTTTGGAACATTTACACAACACTGAGAATATTTATATAAAAAGAAAAAATAACTTCATTTTGGTAAAAGGAATGATAGAGCAACCTGAATGAATAATGGAAGTTCGAGAAGAAGACCTTACTTTAAGACTGATGGTGTCCTTAACTTGATACTAATTTCATGGATAACCAAATTAAAATAATTAATTATAATTTCCAAAAAATATTATAAATGTAATTTATTTATCATAACCTTATTATGTTCATTAATGATCTTTTTGATGGGTTAAGAGGTTCAATTTCATTGTTTGGGAGAATTTGTTTCCTTGGTTTTCAGGATTAGTTTACTTATATACATTTCTGTATAAACATGTAAGAAAAGAATTGTTTTATATAATTGAAGTTGTATTTTATTAGTGAACATAAAATAAATTACATGGTTATAAAATTAATTTTTTCATTTGGAGTGAAGATGAATCATTATATAAAACATTAATGATAAACGTTTGTGTTGATATGCAGTTTTTTAACAAAATGAAATGATTTTCATTATAGATTTATATCATATGAGAAAAATATTATGGAACCCTAAATAAGTCATAATAAATTTATTATTATTTTGATCAGCCATAAAAAAAATTCATGACCACAATTGATTGAAGTAATATAAATTGAAAACTTTTCGTCCTTGAATGTGATACATTAACACATATCGTATAGTGTTTTCATTTCTAGAATATATGTAAGGTAAAGTATATATGACTATGAATTATTAAATTATCATAAAAAAATCTCATACATACAGGGTACTGGAGTTATCATAACATTTGTGTGAAAGTAAGTTGGGAAAGGAAAAAAAGAGACCTCATAGAAAATTAGTGAAAATAAAAGAGGAATTTACTTATTGAATATACCTTCATTGAGAGGCTCATTAAGGGAGAGTATTTTTTATTTTAAAGATACAAAGGGATGCTGGTTATGGGGAGGATATTGGGAGGATATTTTATCAGTATTTAGAAAAGGCGCAATGCTTGAGAGGAGTAAAGAGAAGAGATAAATAGGGGTTGTATTTATAGTGGAGGAGAGGAGGGGTTTCCCACTATTTTAATAAATAGTTTAATATTTTTTCTCAAGACAATGAATAGTATTGATTATTCTGACCAAAAACAACAAATAGAGCATGTAATTTCAAACCAATGGTCATTTACATCATCCATCACTCAATCATGTTGCAGAAATTCATTTGTAAATAATTTATCATAAATTATGGTATTTTACTGTAAGGGTGGGGAGGGTTTTGAGGCATGGTCATGAGTTCAAGTCCCCAGACCAGTGATTTAACATTATTTTCTTCCCTTCATTATGTTCCGCTTCCGCGGTTGCACACAATTTTTAAAAATTCATATATTTTAAAAAAATCCCAAAAAATAACCCCAAACATTTTTTGACGTGTAGAATTCAAAAATAAACTCCATTTTATAAATTTTTTTTTTCTAAATATGAGAAATTTAATTTTTAATTTAAATCATATTTTACTTGAGAAAGACACATTTTGAAATTAAAACATTATTTCTAACACTTTGAAAAATTAATTATGGTCTTATAAAATTATCTTATGATCATAATAAATCAAATTAATAATTTATGAATTCATTTTGTGAAAATAAATTTTTTTTAATTTTTTAAATTAATCATAAATTTGTAATTAAATATTTATGACATAAAAAAATACCGACACTTTATTAACAATTTTTAAATTATATATTTACTTATATTATGATATAATTATACCATATTGTCACTTATAAGATTGATAAATTTTATTCATACTTTTAGTAGTGAAGTTACAATTACATTGCCCAGTTTACTATTCATAAGTGTCACATTACTATTCCAACGATCAAGTTACTATTTCATGGTTATATGTTCCTTAACATCAATAGATACCTTTTATTTCACTCATTATTAATTTATAAGATTTGTATTTTGTTTTATATGTAATATTATGTGATTACACTACAATACATACTTACATGAGGATAATTCCATTAATAAAACATCGGGTCGTTACATTCTTCCCACCTTATGAAATTTCTCCCTCAAAAAATCTTTTTAAAATCTATGCTATAAACATGTGTGGGTATTATTCCTTTATTTATTACTCTAATTTCCATGTTTCCTCTTTATAAATGTGGTTCCGTCTTAATATTTTGACTAGGTGAGTAGTCTTTTTGCATAGAATTTTATATCTATGATCCAAGATCTTCATTATATGCTCCTATTATGAAAGATCATTCACTAACTGTACCACCTCTGAAGAGATTCCATGTGAAGGATCTCGCATGTTCTTTATTATGTGTCATATGTGGAATACATTGTGTACTTTAGACATGGTAGTTATAAGTGATAGTTGATAAGCCACAACTTTAACACTATAAAGAATATCTAAGGGGTCGATGTACATGGGGCATAGCTTTATGTTCTTTCCAAATCTCATGAACTTATTCCATAAAGATATGAGGAGGAATACCATATCTCCAAAGATGAAATCAAGGTCTCCTTGATGATTTTTGGTATAGATCTATGGTCAACATTGGGCTTCCATGATATCCTGGTTAATGGTTTTCACCTTATACCCCCATTTCATTGACCATTTCATGTCCTAGTAGTGTATTCTAATTGAATTCATCTCAATACGCTGGCATTACACACCCTTTCCCATAAATGGATTTATATAGTGCCTTTTGGATGTTGTAGTGGAAACAATTATTGTAAGATAATTCAACTAGTGGAGGTTATGGGTCTCGTCCTTATTTGAATTCCATGGAACACGCTCTAAATATATATTCTAGTGTTTTAATAGTTTGCTTAGATAGCCTTCATTTTGAGGATCATAGGCTATACTGGATTTCATCTAAATTGTTAGAGAAAGTTGGAGACACTTCCAGATCATCGAGGTGAATCTTGGATCTGTATCAGATACAATTGAAAGGGGTACTCCATATATACTTACCACCACTTTGATATATATATATATGAAATTTAATCTAGTGAGAAGTCCTCTTGGATTGTGATAATGTGAAAAGTCTTTGTAAGACGATCCATAATGACCCTTATAGAATTGTTTCCTCTAGATGTCCTTGGATGTAAGGTTACGATGTCCAAGGTGATGTTCTCCCACTTCCATGTTGGTATGGATAGTGGTAGCATCATTCCATTAGAATTTTTTATTTCAACCATCACTTTATTATATACCAGGAAACTTTATTTATATTAAACAATCTCCTTATTCATATTATCCCACAAAAAGTAATCTCAGATATCTCGATACATCTTTGTGCTCCATTGGTGAATAGAGAATTCTAAGATATGTGTTTCATTGAAGAGGTCCTTCTTTGTCTATAGATTAGATGGTACAAATAACCAGGAACCAAATCATACAAATCCTTTCTCTTCAATCTTGATCTCATAGGACTTATCATTTTTGATAGCTTCCACCATTTTTAAAACTTCCACTTCATTTCTTTGAGCATCCTTTATTTTCTCCATGAGGGATGGTTGGGAAATAATTTGAGAAACAATTGATGATGTTCCTTCCATAATGATAACCGTGTCCATCTTTTTTAAATCTAAGAAGATTGTATCCTTTTCAATTATCAAAATGGATAAAGATGTTGGATCTTTATACATAGAGCATCTACCACATTATTTTCCTTACTGGGATGGTAGTGGATTGAGCTATCATAATCCTTGATGAGCTCTAACCATCTTCACTGGTGCATATTTGCTCTTTTTGGGATAATATATATTTGAGAATCTTGTGATAAGTATATATCTCACACTTCTCCCCTAGAGATAATGCTGCTAGATTTTCTACATAATGATCATAGTCGCCAACTCCAAATCATGTGTGGGATAGTTTTACTCATGGAATTCAAACTATATTTATTTTTAGGCTATAAAATTATCATTTTTCATCATCAAATATCATAATACATTATTTGAAGAATCACAATACACCTTAATGAGGTCCCCGCTTATTGGAAGTGTGAGTATTGGTGTAGTGGTAATCCTCTTTTTGAGCTCCATAAAGCATTCCACACATTCTTGATTCTAGAAAAACTACACCCCCTTCCCATTTATCTTAGTCATTGGGGTTGACAATATAGAAAAGTTCATCAAAAATCATTGCAAATACCCATCTAGACCAAGGATGTTATGGATCTCCATTATAGATGTTGGCCTATGCCACTCTTCAATTTCCATTGTCTTTGTAGGGTTTATAGATATCCCTTTGCTGGTGATAACATACCCAAATAATGATACCTCCTCCTTCCAGAACTTACATTTACTATACATTACATATATATTCCCCCTTTTAAAATCATTAGGAGAATATTCAAATTCTACTCATGTTCTTCCTTCTTTTTAGAGTATCTCATAATATCATCAAGAAATACTAAAACAAATTTTTTAGGTAATCTATAAAGAATCCATTCAATAAATCCCTGAAAATTTATAGATAATTATTGAGTCAATAGGGAATCACTATAAACTCAATGTTTCCATACCTCATTTGAAAGAAAATCTTCATAATAACTTCCCTCCACATCATTAATTAGAGATACCCCAACCGATAGCCCACATTAGAAAAACAACTATCCCCACATAGATGATTGAACATGTCATCAATATGAGGAAGATGATACTTGTTCTTTATTGTGATTTTGTTGAGCTCATGATAATCAATGCAGAGGCACAATGATCCGTCATTATTCATGACAAGGGGGACTAGTGGACCCCATGGTGAAGCACTCAGGTATATAAAACCTTTCTACAGATTCTCATATAATTGCTTCTTCAGCTCTTCCAACTCAACGATGTCAATTATATATGGTGTCTTTGATATAGGTTGATATCCATGGATAAGTTCAATTGAGAACTCAACCTCTCGATAATGAGGAAGACTAGGAAATTATTTGGGAAATATATTGGTGTAGTCCCTCACAATGGGTATGCCGTCAAGTATTATTCATTCCATTATATAAAAAATATGATCAAGATATACTTGATCATAATGCAGTAAAATCTATATATAAGATAATGATTCTAAACTAGATTCATCTTCAACATTACACTTGTTATGAATTAGAGGATGATTTAGGATGTTAAGGGCGATCTACTATTCCCAAAAATTGATGTTGTAATTGTAGAAATATATCCAATCAATGACTAAGATAACATTGAACACTAAAAAAGGTTGTATGATGAGATTTTATAGGAGGTTTGGCCAAAAAATGTTAATCAAGGAGGATTTATATACATTGTATGAAATAGTTTCCCTGTTTTCTATTCTTAGAGATAACTCAATATCTAAACCATGAGGTGTTATAGAATAGTTTTTTTAATATTTAATGATAAGAATGAATTGGTAGAAATAAAATTAAATAGTTCATTTTATATTATGGAATTAATAACAATCATACATGTCACCACATCATTGTATTGCTCCACCATAGTAGTAGTGATAGCACAAACAATTCCATGTTTCCCTGGAGGTTGTTGATGATTGCCTCTTATAGCCCTTATCTCTGGGTAATTGTTCATATAGTGCCCATGTTCCATATAGTTGAAACACTAAACTACTAGATGAGAATTCATATGAACCCTCCATTCCACTTATACATTAGTAGCATTCTTCATATCCCTTTAGCATTTTATAGCCAGATGGCTAATTCATTCACACTATACGCAATTCCTAGTTCCCTTTAGATAGTCTCCAAGATTTTTCTTCCCATAGTTTTCACACGTGGGATGTTCGATCTTCATTACATCATGGGATTTATTGTCTGAACCACCCATATTAGACTATATATTCCAATTTTTTCCATTGGGCCCATGAGACCACTTAGAGTCTCTAGTCTCCATTTCAACCTTGAGAGCACAACATAGAATCTATTCACAACTATCAATGGCAATAATCGCTAACACATTTCATATACTCATCATTAATCCACTAAAGAAGAAATCCACCTTGATTATAGTGTTCATGACAAAGACGTAGGCATACCTTTTAATCCTTGTGATGTTTACCTCATACACCCCGATGGAATCATCATCCTTATTCTTGAGTCTAAGGAACTCTATTTACATTTTGAGGTAGAGGGTTTGAAGAAAATATTTATTAAAAGGTATTTTCTTCAATTACATCCAATCCATGGAATAAATTTCATCTTGGGACTTCTTATTCTAGATCAGTGTCCGCCACTGATCAACTTTCCCATCAAAACAAAATACATCCACCAAGAATGTCTATTATTTTGAGAACTGGAGGACCGATAATATCTTTTAAATAGAGTTAATCCATTATTCCATAAGGAGGGGATCAGAAGATTTACTAAACTTAGTAGGCCTTTTCTTCATGAAGGATTCTTTGGAAAATTTCTCTTTCCTTGGAGGAGTAGGGTGTTCCACATGATTCATGTTATTATTCATAACATTAACTGGATGATCAAGAATTGTAATAATGTTTTGAGAACCCAATCCCATCATATTTGGTATATCATTAGGGTAATCACCACATTACCTATCACATTGATTGTTGGAAAGTGTTATTCCATTTTCCTCCACTAGCTAAGAGAAGGAATGTATAACTAGGGGGGTTGAATATTTACCTATTAAGAATAAAAAAAGAAATGTTAAACATAAAAGTATAAACTCTTAAATGCAAAGAATAGCCAAACATGTGATTACATAGGTTTCAATCTATGTTATCCATTATCTGTTTCCTAACATATATTCCTATGGTATTTTCCCCCTTACTAATGGTTTGTACTGAGCTTAAGAAATTACCAAATCATATTCCCCATTATTGTCAAACCTAAAGTGTAGTAGGGTCCGTTGACATGCAATAATTCCTATTCGAGTCTAGCTCAAAGAAGTGTTTAAGGGTTTTACCCCCAGATAGATCTATTCCAGAGCCACTTCCACATATTCATATCTTGAAAGGTATTTATTTTCTTAATAAACCACTTACTATATACTTACACAATTATGATATTTATACTTGTACATAGTCTCATCCCTATGGTCCTTACTAATGTTCTTTATTCCTAATATCCAAAAATAAATATACCATCCTGTGATACCAACTATAGGGACCCTATCATTTTAAACATATCATTACGTGATTTTAAGCATAATGATGCATCATATTACAATCCCAGGATCATAAAGTCTAGTTTATTGTTAGATTAGGTACATAAAACATGAAACATGGGACTAAATAAAAAATTTACTTATTTAATCTTAATTAAGATCGCATAACTTCCATTATTCTCCTACACCTTCATAGTATAACTGGGGAGATAACATGAACAAACAGATTATCTAGAAATCCCAATAAGTGAATAAGTGTAAGAAAAATGCTTTAGAACATATGTTAGAAGGAATGGCATAATTGTATAAAAAGGCTTGGGGAATATTGAATAATAACATATAAAGATGTGATAATATAAACTCAGATTCCTATTGATTTTGTATCAACATAAAAAACAAGAATTTTTCACATTTCAAGGCTCATTTCTCATAGAGTATCACATGTCAGGGTTAACCACTGAGACCATTGCACATGGTAGCAAGAGTAAAGGATAACCGCCAAGATAGTTTCACAGAACGTCTCAGGTGACTCAAATTTACCCAATACATTTGAGAAGTATTTAGAAGAACCCATATTAACATGTCCCTTAATATTCATGACAAATAAATAATCATACATAATCAATCACACATAAAATTATAGTACCCAAGGACATAAATGGGTGTCATAGTCGTGGAATAATACATAACAAATGGGTGTCTCAAACATGTGTCCATGAATGAAAGGAATTAAAACATTAATGAACATTCAAAAGAGAAAATAGGAATATATCATGTTGTGTGATGTAAAATAAATGTGATAACTTATAAGAAAACTGTTTAAGAAATTTTAGAGTTAAAACATTTTGTTGAGGATTTAAAGAAAATACTAAAGGAACTTTAAAATATAAAATGGAATATTTTTTATATAAAACAATGTGTGCACCAATAAGTTTTTCATAATAAATATAATGACTTTATAAAAACAATTTTGGATTAAAATATATGGTAGAGTGGACGTGAAATTGGATAAGATTTCAGGAAGTTCCCTTAAAACGGTCTTTTTTATCAGGAAGAATTGAGAAGGGAACCACTTAAAATTTTGTATACCACTAAAATAAAATGATGGATGTACATGATAAATGATTTTAGAATATATAAATATAATTTATACTAGGTAATAAAAATTATAAGATAACTTCATTTGGGTAAAAAGAATGATAGAGAAACAAAAATGAATAATTGATGTTCGGGTACAGTATCTTACCTTAAGTCTAATGGTCTCCTTAACTTGATCTTAATGTCATGGATAACAAAATTAAATTCATCAATTAATATTTAATGAACATATTATATATTTAAGTGATTTAGTATAACCTTATTATGTTCATTATTTACCTTTTTAATGGGTTAAGAGGTTCACTTTCATTGTTTGGGATAGTTTGTTTCCTTATTTTTCATGACTTGTTTAATTATATTCATGTCAGGATAAACATTTAAGATGATAATGGTTGTTTAGAATTGAAGTTGTATGTTATTAGTGATCATCCAATATATTTAATGGATATAAAATTCATTTGGTAATTTGGACTGAAGATGAATTATTATATACAACATTAATGAAAACTGTTTGGGTTAATTAGTGGGTTTTTATCACAACGAACTAATTTTTATTTATAAAATAATATCATGTGAAAAAAAGATTCTTTAACCTTAAATAAGATAAACTAAATTTATTATTTTCTATTTCAATAATAAAATTATTTTCATGTCAATAATTAATGATGGTAATAGTAATTGAAAACCCATCATCAATGAATGTGATAAATTAACACATCTCAGATGGTGTTTTCATTTCTAGTATAAATGGAGTGAAAAGGAGTGAAGATGATAAATTATTCCATTATCATATAAAAATAATATTACATGTAAGGTACTATAGTTATAATATCATTCAGATGAAAATAACTGAGGAAAGAAAAAGAAAGAATGGTACTTGACAGAAAATAATAAAAAATAAAAGTGGAATTTATCACTTGAATTTGTCTTCCTTGAGAGTTTTTTTGGGGGAGATTATTTGGCCTTTTGAAGAGTTAAAGGGCTGATGGACATGGAGAAGATATTGGGAGGATATTTTATTATAACTTAGACACGGAAAATGGCTTTATTGGAGTGAAGAGAATAGGTAGAGTGTTGGTATTTATAGTGGAGGATAGGATGGGTTTCCAATTATATTAATCACTAGTTTAATATTTTTGCTCAAGACTATGAATGGTCTTGATTAGTATGTCCAAAAATAGTAAATAGAGAATTTTATTTCTAACCTATGTCCATTTACATCATCTATGACTCAACGATGATGTATAAATTCATTTATTTATCATTTATTATAAATTATCATATTTTACTTTTCATCAAAAATTCATGTATTTTAGGAAAATACAAAAAATTCACCATAAATATTATTTGACATATAGAGTTAAAAAATTTAATTCATTTTAAGAAAATAATTTTCTAAATATGATAAATATAATTTTTAATTAAAATCATAATTTACTTGAAAAGTACAAATTTTAAAATTAAAATTAATTTTGTATCGCATTGAAAAATTAATTAAGGGATCATTAAATTATCATATGATCAAAATAAATCAACATAATAATTTATTAATTCATTTTAAGATAATTATTTTTTTATTAATTAAATTAATCATATAATTTTAATTAAATATTTATGACTTACAAAAATAACTACACTTTATTAATAATTTAAAAAATATATGATATAATTATACCATATTGTCACTTATAAGATGGATAAATTTTATTTATACTTTCATTAGTGAATTTACTATTACATTGTCCAGTTTAATATTTATAAGAGTCATAATACTATCTCAAAGTTCATGTTACAATTTCATCAGTATATGTTCCTTAACTTCAAGAGAAAACTTTTATTTCCCTCACTATTTAATTATAAGGTTTTTATGTGTTCCATAAGTAATATTGTGTGAATACACTATGAGGAATAATTAAAATAAGGTAATTCCAATGATAAAACCTTTTTTCATTACATTCATAGATAGGAAAATAAGAGGTTGAACACCCTATGGAAATTTAAACACAAAAATATCTACAAATAACAAAAAATCTTGTAGTTACCGCTTTGGAACCTTTCAATCGAGTGTCCAAGGATGTTTAATTTTTCATGAAGTCTAGAATATTTTTAAAATAATTTCATAAATTATTCATTATTTCATTAGATACCGAAAATATTTTATCAATAAGAGGTTATTTAAAATAATCCAAAACCAAGACTCTAGAAAACTAACCATAACAGAATATTTTGTTTCTTTTTCATATTTTTTCGAAAGAACCATAGCTGAAGAAACATTACAAAGGATTTTTGAGCGAAATAAGAACCATTTTAGATAGCTAATTATAACCCACAATTTGTTTATTGAATTATCAAAAGTGTGAGGATTAAAAAAAGGATCCAAGTCCTATAATCAAAATAATCTTGGATTGAGAGAGAAAAATATGATTCCATAGTCTCCCAATTTTAAATATTTTGAGGGAAAAACAATCTGATATAATTACTTTGGGATAGAGTATATTATCCAAAATCCAATCCCCTAGATCGGGATGAGAAATTTTTTATGTTCATCAATCATTAATGTATTTTCCATTGGGGAAATCCGTAATGGAAGAATGATTAAGAAATGGAATTCAATAATTAAATCATCATGAATTTAAGAATTTTTCATGATGAAAGTCACAAAAATAATTTGTCTGACATGTGTATGGAAATTACTATTCACATCAGAGAAATACCAGTATTACAAAAGATTACGATACCCTGATTCCTAAAAAACATTAATCCTTCTGGAAACATAAGATCTTGTTATGGATGCGGTTTGAGTTCCATACCATTTTCTACACCATCAGAAGTTGATTAATCAAGAACATGACCTTGATCCACCTTTTCAAGGGAAATAAATCCATCATGTGGATAAAAATAAAACTCTAGATGAAACACTATATGATTTGTGCCCAAATAACCTTATAACAACATGAATCACCCAAGAATCTCTTTGAATATATGAGATATTCCTAAGAAAAACACACTCCCAAAATAGCATTATAATTTAATATATTTTAAGAAGAAAAATATCTTATGTTGGGGTTATTGGTCTCTTAATGAGGAAATGGTGTTTAGGGATAGCCCATGGATATCCCACAATTCATTGTCTTTGATATTTTAGCTAGTGGGGAGGCATTGGCAGCAGTAACATTGGATAAACCAGATCTTCCATATGTGTATGAGTCTTTGAAGGGTGAAATTGGGAGGAACTCTTATTCTAATGAGAAGTGTTTTTAAGTATTTATGGCTTCTATGTGTAAGGATTATTTCTATCAAATTATATAATATTTTTTCTTGAATTCATTATTTAATGATTTTATTATTAAAAAGGTCAATATGAATTACTTTGTGGTGAACTGGGATGTGATTAATGAGATATTCTCTAGTTGTATGTATTTTTTCATTTCCCATCTTCTATTTCTAGTAAGTTCAAATAATTGGAGAATGGAAAACCATGTGAATTATATCATGATTGTTTTTAGATACCTTGATTTAAATTTCATTCTGATGGGTGGGGGTTTTTTCATATTATTTTTCTTTTTGATGATTTGATGATGAAATCATGGGGGATTTGGTCAACCTATTTGAATACTAGGATGTTCTTTATTAAATAATAGGATTCCATATTCAATATATTTGAAAAACTGGAATACTATATCCCAATTATTGTTCATGTAATTGGTTTAATCTAAATTCTATGGAACTATATTATTCTCTTTAACATTGCTTTAGGAATCGGTGTCCATATTAATCTTGATAAGTGAACAGACGAGTACAAATTAAATAATTACTCTAGTTTCCTTATGAAGTTGATCTTGGGGAAACTATGATTGAATTTTTTTGATAGATGAACATGATTTCAATCTAAATAATGAATATGAATTTCTACTTAACTTTTCTATAAATGTTATGTAATAGAGAATTATGTTGGGGAATTTTACAGGGACTATGTCTGCTCCATAGTCTATATGAAGGGGAATCTTCCATAGAATTGTAGGCGGTGGAAATATTATATTGTGCCTTAAAATGATTGGAAGGAATCCTCGATCCATGCCTCTACCTTTGTTGTGGGATCTTACTCAGTTCAAAATCTCACCACAAATGAGCTTCTCGGGCATGGAGTGTATGTCAACAATTTGACACGAAATTCCTATGGGGAGTTGGAAAAGGTTAATGAAACTAGTTCCATGGTACCATGTGGTGGATATGTGATAGATTATTTAAAATAGGCCCTTATTTTATCCTTTGAATCCAATCTTAATGATTATCATCACACTGATTCAGATCATGAGTCCTAAGTGAAAAATGATATTGATGTTTAGCTTGTACAAGAAGGATATTTTCATGCTATAGGAGGTAAAAAGCGAAAAAAATGAGGTAATTCCCCTTCTATCAGAGGAAAACCAAAACATCGAGAGTTATTCAATTGGAGAATTCAAGGAAGAGTAACTTTTTCTTTGAATCCCAATGTTTACATGTACAATAACTATATAAATATAAACAAAACACACACACATAACATAATTCATACACATAAATTAATATATACATTAAATGTTATAAATATATAATCCAATATCACATATTAACAATACATCTATAACACCCATATCAAATTGAGACTTTGAAAGGATAAATTTTAATGCACATATTATACCATAGCACCATTCTTTTCGAGACACTATAGGGTTTGAACTCCTGAGTTAAAAACCAAGGTATTATAGGAGACCCATTAGGATAGATGACTAGGATAATGGCCCAGTTAAGGCTGAATCATGGAAAAATAATTTTTATTCATATAATTTATTAAATTATTAATATATATATTAATATACCCTATTTATATCAATTATATTCATGAATTTGTTAACTAATGTATATAAATTATCATTTATTTTTTCATATGAATTTTTTTATGTATATATTAGTAATATTATTTTTTAAAGGATTTTATCAGCTCTAAGAAGATCACAGATAAAGATGAAACTTTATTAGAGTTTAAAAAATGCACTAATAAAGACACCCCTTTATCAGTACTGGTACAATTTACTTTTATCAACCCTTCTAGTTAGTACTGATAAATGTTACCCTTTTCAGCACTTTAAGTCCAACAATGATACAATATTGTTGAATATTTCCCTCAAGATATCCCATGTTTAGGTCACCATAGGTTTATCCAGATGTGGAATCATAATAAACACTATCTATTTTTTCATTGTAGATTTTTTTTTCACTTCATCCTTGTCTATTAAGTGTGAGTATGGAATTTCTCTGAGGAAAATAATCTAATTTTGTAGAAATGTCAATAACGTTCTCATATTAGTTTAATGTTTCTATATTTCAAGAAATCTTAACTCTTAAATGTTTGTATAAATATATATTTGGTCACACACCTATAAATAATTTTATATTTACACTTGATTTTTGATGCACTATTTACATATTAATTTATATATACATTGTATGGTTACCATAAGTGTATTTATTTATTTTTTGTACAAAATGAATGTTTTTGAACATAATTTGATGTATATGAATTGAAAATGGATAGATTATATTTATATGATCATGGATTATGAGTTTGGAGTTAAATATTTCATGAATTTTTCAATATAGAATGCATACAACCCTTCTTAAATCCTTTGTCATGTTTAAATTGTTGTTATTATATAATAATTCATGGAAAATAGTTTCAAGAACATTTCATTTATCATGTAACATATCAATGATATAAATATTTTCCTAAACACATGGACAAGGTAAAAGTAAATACTGACTGGGATAATACTATGATTAATGGATCATTTGATATGGATACTAGTGTTAATGATGAATGAGATCATATGGACGAAATAAAACTGGTAATTGAAGATATAATTCATTATTTTCCAAAAATATCTAATAAGTTAATAGATATGCAAGGAGATATATATATATATATATATATATATGTTGTATGAAATATACAAAATTTTCTACTATGTTGAAGCTATATAATTTGCAATATAGAAATGGATAGGGTGACACAAGCTTTACAGAGCTATTTGGAGCCCTGAATGACACTATACCAGAATAAAATGAGATTCCATATAGAAAATATAATACTAAAATAAGATTATGTTCTATCAGTATGATCTATGAGAAAATATATGTTTGCCAAAGTGATTATATAATTATTCTCATTAATCATGAATCACTCATATAATTGACTAACCTTTTAATGTATTGATATAATAAAGATTAATCAATTCTATGGATTTTTTTTGGTAAATTTATATCATTATATAGTTTAGAAAAATATATGATTATCGAGAAACCACTATAAAACTAATATTGTACACATGTACAATAATTGAATACTGGAAACCAAGATACCTTGTAGTCTTTCTATAGTGGAAGACAATATATTATAAGTACCATGATTTTGCAAATAAGATGAGAAACTTTTTTCTTGAATTACTACAAATGAAATGATTCCTTTTGGAGCACAAAAGGGTAATCATAGTACATGGCCATTTATGATGGAAAATGATATATTTTCACCATGGTTATGCATGAATTGCAAATACATTTTGTAGTATTTGATTATATATATAAAATAAACAACCCGATAATGATATCGGCATTTATTTGGATCCATTGATTGAAGATATGAAATTGATGTGGGAGACATGTGTTACATTATATTATTCTCAAAGTAGTTAACAGTTCACACTGAAATCAATGTTGTGTGGGATGATAAATTAATTTAATACTAATAGAAAAAATATAGTATATTTAATTTAAGTAATTTTCATAATTTCGTATTTGTGAATAAGGTATAAAATATGTTAGGATGAAAAACTCCCCACAAAATATTTTATTAGATGATCAAAAAAGTTTACCCTGTCAACATAAATCCTAATATTGGAAAACATATTTTGATCAAAATATAGATCAATGTACAAAACTATCTTTACAAAAGGGTAATGAAAATTTTGATAAAGAAATTGATATTGACAATAATTTTGAAAAATACTTTTTGAAAAAACATTCAAAATTAGGATTGAAAAAGTGACCCATTTTCATTGAATTATTGTTCTGAAATTATTTATACATTACCCAATTTCTTGATTTCATTCATGATTAAAAGAATTCATGTGATAGTGTTATTGGAACATTATTAAACTTACAAGACACTAAAATATATAATTGATGATAGGTTGGATTTGATTTAGATGAGGATAAAAGAATAGTTGGAACTCATGAAGGGTGAAAGATAGAATTTTATTCCTCCTACAGCTTACACCATATCCATGAAAAATAGATATCTATCTTTTAACATTTTGAATGATGAAAATTTTCTAGAGGGTTATTCATACAATATCACAAATTTCTTATCAATGACTAATTTTAAGTCAAATGGACTAAAATTACATGATTATAATATCTTGATGGTAAATATATTGTTTTTAGCCTAACATTCCTATCTTCCTCAATGTTTATGCCATACATTAACCATAATTATCTTCTTTTTTAAATCCATATGCAGTAATGTTATAGGCCCTACAATGATTCCAACCATGAAAAAGTAAATTTTAGTCATATTATATAAAACATAGATGTTATACCAACCTTCATTATTTGATATAGTGATCCATATGATGGTAAACTTGATTATAAAAATTCAACTATGTAGTCATGTACATTACATGTGGATATAGTCCATTGAATTTTATGTATATATTTTTAATTGTTACATCATGAAACGAAGAAATAATGTTTTATTGGTGAGTGATATACTATTGAATAAGTTTTTAAATTCTATACCAATTACTTATCATATGTTGGTTGAATTGGACTATCAAAATCTCATCATAGTGTATGCCATATGGAAGAATGGATTTTTAGAGATATGATGTTATAGTTAATATTACATAGAAGGATCAATCTAACCATTGTATTTTATAAAATAGTGCATAGGTTTTTCTATACATTAAACCAAACAAAGTAATTATTAAAAGTTTGAATCCTCTATCGGATGAAAGATGGATATAAAATATAAATAATCAATAATTTATCAAATGGTTTCAAGATTATTTTTATAAGGATTTATATGCTTATCTGGAATCAATTGCTAGATGAATTTGATGGCTTCCTATAGGACCAAGTGTAAATGTTTTATCTTGAAATTGTTAGGTAATTTTTCTATATGTTCTATACAATGGAATAATATGATCATAGTACAATGGAAAAATGTATAGTTGTGATTATTGGAAAGGTGATTAACATATATGGATCCAAAGTCAGATATCATATTTAGGTGAAAATGTAATACTTTGGAATTGTTAAACATATAAAAAAGATTGATTATACAGGACTTCAAGTGACTATTTTTTTTTGTTGAAAATGGGTTTACAATAGGAGTGAAGTTAAAGTCAATGAATGTAGATTTTTGTAGGTGAATTTCTCTATGGAAGGGAATAAGGATGAAATATTAATAATAGAATGATATGCAGTGAATGTATTTTATCTTTCAGAACCCATAAATAGGAATTGGTTAATTTTTTTATTGGGGGATAATACAATAATAGTGTCAGATGAATATCCAATTGTGGATGACCCTTTCTATAGTAATTCACACTCATTTTATTCAATCCCCAATGTATATAGTGTATTGTACATTAGTGGGAACCAAAAGGAGTGAATTTCGATAATCAATATAGGATACAAATATCGTCAAATTTTAATGAACAAAAGTGGTATCGTTGAATGGGTAAAATTTTTTATAATATAATATTATTTTTCTCGAAATATTATGTGTTTTCTACAAAACATATATAATATAAATTATTTTCTTAACTAGTCGGAGAGATAATAACCTTTCCACATGATGGTGTTACCTATATCAAGGAAAAACAAGTAATCAATTCTTAAAATGAGAATTTTCTTGTGGATCAACAACATGCAGATAGATAAACAGAATCGATGTAGCATCACCATGTAAACTATAGTAATTGATGAAATAATAAATGGTTTATAATTTGAGGTTAGAAGGAATCAATGTGGTCATTTTGTTAAAACCAAAAAATCAATTTTCATTAGAAACATCCTGGATACAACTCAAATGTATTTGCTGATTAATATAAATAAATGGAATATTATCAAAAATTTATTTAGGATTATCATTTGAGAATATATTAGGGTAAATTATGGTACAGTTTCCCCATCTTACTGAAAAATATATCTAATGAAACTTTGATTTAATTTTAAATATTTCATAAAAAGTTCATTTATTTTAAATAATTTCTATAAAAAATTTATTAATGATTGATATTTATGTTCATAGATCCCATTATACACATTTGACAAAGGGACATCACATATATGCTAAGGGGAATGTAAAAACCTCCCCACCAACTATGTATTTAAGCATTATAATCCATGAAACATTGACATATTTCATTACTAATTTTGATAAGGAATCATATAGAGTGTAATGTAATTGATAATATTATATTTGACATTATTTATTTTATAAACTTTTATTATAAATTGTTAATTTATGAAACAATAAAGGACTGATGAAAAAAAATTCATGAAACCCATTTTACCCCCACTGTAACGAAATGAAAAGTTATGCTTCAATTTTATTAAGAGGTCTATATTTGAAATATACATTAAACTTTTTATGTAATATGAAACAACATATAGACCATTGTTAATATATATACTTATGAATTAGAATCCAATGAATTATTCATCCCACAACATGTTCTATGGGAGGAGGCCCATGAAAATAAATAGTGAAAACTAGAAGATGAAAACACCAAAGATGTATGGGAATCATGTATAAGTATGTCATGACAGTAATTTGGTATGATTTATAATAGTATTTAATAAAAATATCTATTTATTTTATTAATTATTATATGGTTTAATCACAAAAATCATCACCAACTATACCTAATAAAAAACGTCTTTCATCAGCTTTAAAGCAGCCATGACAATATGTCATGTTAGAGGTTCAGGTTTTGAGGTGTCACCTCAAGAATGTTTTGAGAAGAAAAATATAGAAAGAGATAAATATGAAATGATTAAAGGATTTTATCACAAAATTAATGATTTAAAAACTATTATTGATTGGGCAAGTTTGTTAGACCATTGTATGTGAATGTATTAAAGAGAACCAAAAGGTAAACTAAAAACAAAACATCCAAACCCACATGAACCCAATATCATTATGGCTATCCATTAAAAAAACCAACTACATTACTTTAGGTAATCAATTAAAATCATAATGATTTTAGCTATGTGTGAATAAAAATCCATAGATAATTTTCTCTTACTATAATTCTATAGGGAGAATTTTGTGTGTGATTTATATCTATCAGCACCCATCCATCACCTTAGTGTGAGTGGTAAGGTGTAAAATATACAAGGAGATATTCCACAAAATAGAAAACTCCCAAAATAAACCATGGGATTGTGGATTTATGTAGCTCATTATTCAGTGGTCAGGTTTTTCATTTCTCCTAATGATATGGATGTCCACATTTTCATTGGTTCTATTGGAGCTTTCATGAATATCCCTTTGATCATTTAATGATATATAGGGATGATGAGGTGTGTCATTTAATGTTTTTCTTCAAATGATAAATAATTAATTTTGGATGAATGATGTTGTAAGATGTGGTATGTTATTAGAAATGGAAAAGGCGAATGGGATATAGAAGGTTGCATTAACAAAATATTTTGGATCAACCAATAAAATAAATGATCCTTTTGAGAACACATTCACCCCTACTTCTAATATCACCTTTTTTAACATTACATATTCTTGTGGATACGAAATTTAAAGATGTTAATGTTTCCTATAGTTTCTATGATTATGAAATACATTGTGTGGCCATTATAGACACAATTGGTCTTACAAGTATTAATGGATATTTCATGTCTGAATGGGTGGTAGTCTCGGATTGGAATAGTTACATGAGGAACATTTTCATAATTTTTATTTCTAGAAAATTGTCTACTATGTTCATTTCAATTAAGAAATGTTCATATTTTCTAAGTGATTATTTATTACATCAAAATGAAGGGACACCCCTATGAATTTAAATTTGGAATCACTATTCCAATAATAATTTCATTGATAGAAGATCATTTGAAAATGAAATAAATTTTTTGAAAAAATTAAACTATTAATGATGTTTGAAAATAAATGAACAGATGATAGATTTATCTTTATTACTACACTCTAGGGGTACAACTCTACAATATAATTGTATAAAAAATTTTTTTTTTCGTTTCTCATTTTTTTAAGAAGCACAAGATGCTCATGAAATTCATTTTAAAAACCATAAATGTTTATTTTTTAGATCCAAAATAAGGATATCCAAAATATTCATCACACATGATTTCCACTATGAATTTTTAATGCATTAAAATCAATAGTTTTTAGATAATGAATAATTACACATTTTAGTTTTTTTAATCAATTTTTTTTATGACAGGCTACTCTAAAAATATCAAATAAATCATGGTATGAGTTCAGTGAATGACCAAAATAATCCAATGTATTTCCTAAAATGGAGACACATTAAGGTATATATAGTATATTTTTGAAGTATTAAATTATATATCAATATAATTTAATTATTTTTTAATGATTTTGTAGTGTTTGAAACAAATTAATGTAAATGATTGTGTATTTCAGGTTTGGGAATTTATGAAAGAAATTATATACCATCAAAAAACATGAATTAATGAATATTTATTTCTGAAGGTAGTTACAGTTTTATTTAAAATATTTGTTAATCATATTATGGTCTATGTTTTCATAGTACTTCAGGGATCCCCAAAAAATACATATACTCGAAAGAAGAAATAATTTTTTAAGAGATGATAGAGAAAAGTATTTGGTGTAAAAATGTTTCCTAACATCAAGTTAATGTAATTACCTATGCTTTTTTTAATTGTTTTATCCATTATATATCATTTTGAGTTTACCTCGTGTCAATTATACACACTATGTGGAAGGTATGAATCAATGTATGTATTTTTATTATAAAAGAGTTATTTTAATTCAAAATGAACATCACATTATAAAAACCAATAAAATAAGATCATATTGTTTTCAAAGATAAATAAATGTGTCCATATTTCATTTGAGTTGTTTGGGAATCTACCACATGTTAATCTGATACATGATGTGGCTAGTTTGAATTCAATTGTGTGTTTTCACATTAAAAAAGAGTAACAATACTCTAAGTCACACGTTACATATCTAAAAATAATAAAAATATATCATATTCTCTGGATATATTCATAAAATTATCCATAATTTATTTTTTACATTGGAATGGAAGACATGTCAATTTTCTACACAATGTTACTGGTAGGTTCCTATGTAATTGTTTTCACATTAAAAATGTGACATTTTAATCTAAAAATCATCAAATATCTAAAACCGAAAAAAAAAGTTCATATTATGTTATAACATTTCGAAACAAATTGATAATTAATTGTTGATTTGTAGGAATCAACCACATGTCAATCTGACAAACGATGTGGCTAGTAGGAAAAAAAATTCTTGAACTCAATATAAAATTTTCATTTTAGTATAAAAATTGATTTGCATTGGAAAAACCAAGTAAAATATCTCATATTGTGTGATAATTGAGGATAATTATCCATAGATTATTTTTGACATTTAATAATTTTCTGGACATCAATCTGACACATGATGTGGTCGGATTGACTCATATTGTCTGTTTTCACATTTAAATTGTCATTTTACTCAAAAAAAAACACCACACGTAAAACAAACCAGGTAAATGGACATGTATTTACTTTATAATTTTAGAAATAAATCCATCATTATTTTTTTATTGATTAATTAAATTCAAATCATTATAATATATGACAATTTCAGTTTTACCTAAAATGTGTGTTTCAATATAAACATGTACATTTAGTGTAAAACATGTATCAAATATAAAAATATAATAAAATACACTATAATTGTCTTGACCCTTGATTAAAATGATAAATAATGGAATCATGTTGTGTAGGGATATATCATATGTTAATCAAACGCATGATGCTGCAGTTATGACTCAAAGTGTGTGTTTTCAATACAAAAGTGTCATTTTAGTTTAAATTGAAAGTCACGTATTCAAAATTGAGAAAATGAGCTTTAATTATTTTAATAGATTAGTAAAATTATACATAATTTATTTATTATGTCTAGTAATTGATCGTACATTATTCTGAAACATGACGTGGTTGGTATGAATCCATGTGTGTGTTCTCTCATTAAAAAATTTTCATTTTACTCTAAAACATGTTTTACTTATCCAAAACTGAAAAAATGAGATCATATAATCTTTATTAATTAATAATAGAATCTATAATTCATTTTTTTATGAATTGTAATCTACCTAACATTAATTCGACAAACGATGTTCCCGGTATGACGCCAAGTTTATGTTCACAATAAAACATGTTGCATTTGTCTAAAATAATATTTGGATAATAAAAACCAATAAAAAATCTCATAATGTCTTTATAATTTATAAAAATTACCCATAATATAATTTCTATGTGTTGTTTTCAAACTAACATCAATCTAACATATTTTGTGGATAGTATTACTCGGCATGTGTATTTTCACATGATAACGTGTCATTTTCCTCAAAATCAAATTTCAAAAAACCAAAACATATTAAATGAAGTTATAATGTCTTCATAAATTAATAAAATGATACTTACTTCATATTTATGTGTTTTAATCATCTATATAGTAATATGGCACATGATGTTTCTGGTATGACATCATGTGCATGTTCATAATAAAAAATATCATTTTAGTCTAAAACCTGATTTAGATAGAAAATACTATGAAAATGATCCAAATTTTCTTAATAATTTAGTAAAATAATGAAATATTCATTTACTATATCATGGAATCTACCATACACTATTCTGACACACTTTGTGTCTAGTATGACTCAATGTGTGTGTTTCACATTAAAAAGTGTCATTTTCCTCTATAACATTTCTCACATAGCCAAAACAGAAAAGACAAGCTCATATTTTCATGATAATTTTAAAAGATGATGCATAATTCATTTATTATGTGTAGGAATCTATTTCACATCAATTTGATACATGATATGTCTAGTATTACTACCAATGTGTGTTCATAATGAAAAGTGTCATTTTTTTTGTTAAAATGTTATTCAGAAATATAAAACCACAAAAATGAGCTCATATTCTCATGTTACATTAGTAAAATGATCCATAACACATTTTTAACTTATAGTAATAGACATATCATTATTCAGACACACATTGTAGTGGGTATGGCTTCGCTATAAAAGTACCACTTTACTCTAAAACACATGTCACATAGCCAAAAATCGATAAAAGTGGATCATTTTGTCTTGATAATTTAGGAAAATGAACCATACATCATTTTTAATTACTAGGAATAAACCAAAATTCGTTTTGAAACATGATGTGCGTGATGTAACATATTTTATGTTATGATAATAAAAAAACCATTTTTATATAAAACATGATTCACATAGCCAAAATAAATAAAACAAGCTCATATTGTCATGATGCTATATAAGAAATATCCATAATTCATTATTTAAGAATTGGAATTGACAGAAGGTAAATGCTACACATTATGTGTTTGGTATGACACCAATTGTGTTTTTCACAATAAATGTGTCATTTTACTCCAAATTGTGGTTTTTTAGACAATATTTATGAAACGATCTCAAATTGTCCTCATAATTTAGGTAAAATGAATAATTGTTTTTACAAGTTGGAATAAATGTCAAATAAATTTGATTCACAATGTTAGGACACCTAGTGTGTATTAAAAAAATTCATTTTAGCGTAAATTGTGATTCATATAGCCAAAACTAAGAAAATGAGCTCATATTGTATTGATATTGTGTTAAAACAACCCATTATTCATTATTTGATGTTTAAAAAATGACTGCACATCAACCCAATATACGATGTAGGTTTTATTACTCAAAGTGTATAATTTCACATTAAAAGTGTCATTATACTCAAAAACATGTTTGATATATCTGAAACCAACCAAAAAAGCTCGAATATACTTGACACTTTAGATCAAAAATATATAGTTAATTTTTGATGTATATGAGACAACAACATGTTGATTTGGCACACTATGTCACTGGTAGGGCTCCAAGAGCATGTTTACAATAAAAAAAATTCATTTTAGTCTAAAATGTGACTCACATAATCCAAACTGAGGAAAAAAGATCGAATTATATTTATATATGTTTGATTACATCATCTGCCATGGAACCCGACACAAGGAAAAAATTATATTAAACCTACAGGTTCGGGGGACTTGACCACATGAGCTTTCCCTCACCCCCAACCCCTACCATCCCAATGCCAATGGTGGTGCTATAATTCTCTTCATACTTTATGAAAATAATAAATTATTCATTTTTACATGTAAGAATCACCTGCAAATCAATTTTACACATGATGTGACCGATATGACTCAAATTTCATGTTTTCACATTAATAAAGTATCATTTTACTCTAAAACATGTGTCACATGGACGAAACTATGATAAGTATCTTATATTGTCTTGATAAATTAGAAATATTATCCATGTTTCATTTGTAAGGTATAAATATATCTTTTGTAAATATGATATATGATGTGGCTGGTTAGACGCAATGTTCTTGTTTTCAATATACAAGTGTCATTTTAGTCCAAAATGAGATTCACATTGACAAAAACTAGAAAATTTATTATATTGTTGTCCTAATTTAGGAATGTAATCCATAATTCATTTATAATGTCTAGTAATTTAACACATGTAAATATGACACATGAAATGTCTTGTATGACTTAAAGTGCTTGTTTTAACACTAAACATTTGTAATTTTAGTCTAAAAAGTGATTAACATAAACTAAACTAATACAAAGAGCACAAAATGTCTTGACACCTTGGTAGAATTACCCATAATTCATTCTTCACAAGTTAGAATCAACCAAACATCGATATAATACACAATGTTTCTGGAATGATTAAGAGTGTGTGTTTTTACATTAAATGTATCCTTTTACTCTAAAACACACAACACATCGGCAAAATTGATTAAAAAAACTTATAATGTCTTGAGAGACAAATGAAATGATCCATAACTATTTTGTGATATGTAATAATTTACTAAACATTAATCTAAGACATTATGTGCATGATATGACTTGAAGTTCATTTTTCCAACATAAAAGTGTCATTTTAGTCTAAAACCAAAGTCGTGTATCCAAAAACCAAAAAAATTATCTAGGTTTCTTGAATGTTTTGGACAATGGTACATATTTACTTCATTAAATTTTGGAATCGACCACACATGAATTCAGAAAATGATTTTTCATGTATGAATAAAAGTGTATTTTTTCAATATAAAAGTGGAATATTAGTTTAAAAGGAACTTCACATTCTCAAAACCAATAAAACAAGATAAGTTTTTTAAAAAATTAGTGAAATGATCCATATTTGGAAATATGAGTCTCGTGATGCATAAATAGCGACCCTCGTTAGAAGGAATGAAAATACTTCACATTTAGTGTGCAAGTGGTAATAAATATTAACATAATTAACGTAATTAATCGTATAAATAACAACCAATAAATAATAATAAATTATTGTAATAAATAAATAAATTTATAATTTATAATATAAAAATATATAATTTAAATACTAGTAATTAATTATATAATTATTAACAATAATTTAAGTAATTAAGATAAATAATAAATTATAAAATCATTAATATATTTAGTAAAAAAGAGTAAAATTGATAAAAAAATTAATAAATAATATAATTAATAATTTATAATATAGTTATTTATTAATAGTTTAATTAATAATTAATAATATAATTAAAAATATAATCACTAATAATAAAATTAATTATATAACTCATAATATCATTAATATATTTTGTAATTGACAATATAATTTTTCATATTTGGTTTATATAACATTAAAATTAAAATTATTATTATTATTTTTTATTACTAAAATAAAATTTGTTTTTATTTACGGGACACAATTTTTTATAGAATTTAATCATTGGAAAAATCCAAATATAAGAGTTTTGTTTTTGCATATAGGGTTGTAATGTTTTCACTAACTGTAAGTATCACATAAATGTAAATATTTTGTATGAAAACATTTAAATATAAACTCTCAATAGAAATGGTGGAACAATGTAATATTTATATTTCAATTGAGTTTAACTGTAATTTATAATGAAATTTTCAATGATCTATATTCTATTCTTTTTTGTTAGGGTTTCTATACTGCACCAACCATGAAGTAGCAAGTATTTCCGTGAACAACACTGAAAAAAGAACTGATGAATATCCTTTATCAGTGATAAATAAAGTACTAATAAAACCCTCATTTATCAATGATAAAATAAAGAATTGATAAAGGCCACATGATGTTTAGATTGATTACATTGTCATTTCTTTTTTGGCACTAACAATCGATATTTCTAACATAGAATATGTCCTTATTGTAGTAGTGTAAGGTGGTTGGTGAGGAGGAGGATGGGGAGTTGTATTATGATCAATTACACATATATCAATATCTATAATTAGAATATTTATATATGAAATAAGTGTCACATACATTTCATTGAATATCACACTCCCCAATAATTTACTTCACCCATTTGTTTTGTTCATTCATTGTCTTTATTTCACAAATGGATGATTCTTCCCAAGATGATGCACATAACCCAACAAATCCCTAATAGAAAATGATTAATATCACAACTATATTTATTTTCTAATTAGTTAATAAAAATTAACTAAATTATAATATTTATGTAATATTATATATTTTTATCACTTTAAAAAAATTGATTAAAAAATTATTAAATTTATTATCATTTATATTAAAAATTGTAAATCCATAAGAGATTTTTTCTCCCTCGTGAGAATGATTGTTTAGAGGTTTGACTTGTTTTTTCCACCATTGGGTGATCTATTTCAGTATTTTATTAATTAGTTTCAATATCATTGGATTCTATTTCTTCTACTACTTCATGAATTTCATCTTGTGAAAGAAAAACATTTTTATTTTGGATCATCACCATGTTTCATCAACCATAAATTTATTTCTTCAGGTTCCATAGATCCACTACACTGGGTTTAGATTTTCATTATTAGAATAGTTAGTTCATCTACTTAATTGGGTTGTAGTCTTCATCATTTATATATTTGTTTCATCGAACGATATTTGGATTGCAATCCTTGTCATGTTTTAATCAAATATTTTCTTCCATATATCATCTGTATGATCTTCTTTGAATTGGGATATTCATCTAATTTTAGTAGGATTATGATCATTGTGGGATTGTAATCTTTGTATGATACCTTCAGTTCTTTTTTCTAATATGTTTTTTCCAATCACAGTTGTCTTGTGATCTTCATCAGGTTCATTTCTTCTTTAATGGATTTGGATCTTTTCTATCTCACCTGTTTCATCTAGTTTTATCTTGTTTAGATCTTATTTGTCATATTGGTGATTCATAATATTTGTGTTATTGGATTCATCAGTGTCTCTAGATCATGGGATTCAAATACTTTTTTATCTCTTCATCTTCTAGTCTGTCAAGAAGTGCCATCATGTGTGAAGTAATGAATCTCTTCTGTTGGAACTATAACTATCTCATCAATCCATGAACAATTAGTTTACTCCTTTTTTGTTCTCAAACCACTACTAGAATTTAGTCTCCCAATTTGAAAAAAATGTTGGAATGAATATAAATGGTTGGTGTGGTCTATAGTTTGGGTCCTCAACACTGTTTTTAGGGGAAAGATAGGTTCATTCAAGTTTCTTATGATTTCTAAGGAAAGATGCACACTTTGGTAAAATTATAAATTACACTCAAAATCATATTGCTTCATCCATTGAGAAGAAGGAAATTGTTGAATGGTAATTCATGGACATATATCTATGGATAAATCATATTGATAAATGAAAATTTTTGTAACTTATGAGGCTTTTGAAAAAATTAAATCTCTGGAAATTAATTTTATGCGTGGGGAAATTAATTATATACTTATCCAAATAAAAAAATAAGTGTTAATTTAGGCCTCCATGTATTTTGGTAGAGTTCTAGGATGTTTTGAGGCCTATTCGGTGTTATAATTTGTGATTCAAATAATATCAATTCACATAGTATTTGGGAAAGATGAATAGACCAAGGATATTCAACTGAATTGATATATTTATGGGGACTTATGAGTGGAATGATGTTTTCCATTGTTTTAAGTATCCCATATTTCCCTTATTCTACCAAATAATTGTACTATTGTTCTCACAACAACAAAATGTTGGACACATGTTAAAAATATAAGTTTTTTCACGTTTGAAAACATTTGCATAAAGGAGGAAGATTATGAGTTCATGTTCAGGCCATCATGGAATTCTTGTATTTCTGATTATTATTCTAAAATGAAAAAGGACATTGTTGGTCTTAAGAAATGAAGAATATCTAAATTTCATAATTTCATATATATTTATTTTTATATTTTCCATTAGAGAAGACAATTAATTTGTTTTATTCTCTCCCTATATTGGATTTTATGATCTCATGGATTTTGTTTCTTGAAACATTATTAGAAGAAAATTCAATAAATAAGAGAATTTCTAGTTCACATGGGAAAAGGAATCACACAATATAGAAAGAGAATATAATAATTTAAATTTATATTATAGTTATTTAGAAAGAATATGTAATAACATTATTTTGAAATTAGAGAGACATGAAGGAGGAATAACTTTTTCAAACTAGAGTGAAATCTAGGAATTATTTTCAAATTTATTCATGATATGTACTCTTAAATGGATCTTTTATTTAAACTAAGGTTTCCTCCAATGTCTCCTTAGTTTTGACATATTATTTGAATATTGATCTTATAAATTAAATCATCAATGAAGATTTTATCTCAACTATTTAAAAAATTCATTCCACCAAGGCCCCCAACCTAGTTATATTTCATGCCATTTTCTTCAAACATTTTGGCATATTGTGGGTCTTGATATCACACATCTATTGAATGAATTATGGAAAAGAATGTCTTGTATCAAATCAATTAATAAAACCATGATCTCCATAATTCCAAAAGTTAAAAATAATTCTACAGTTCTATTATTTTGGAATTTTAGTCTTTGTAATGTTACTTATAAGATTTTATCGAAAACTAATGTCTATTATATTAGAATTTTTCCATGCATTATTTCTAAAAAAATATTCCTTTGTTCTCAAATAGATCATATTGTATAATGACATGGTCTACCATGATATTTTTCACTCAATATTAACCCTCTCTCTCTAAAAGGGGTGTAATGGAATTAAAATCGGACATGACTAATGAATATTATATAGTTAAATGGATTTTTTTTATTTTTTTCTTAGTATGATGGGATTTTGTAAAAAATGTGTTGATGTTAAAGTGTGTTTCCTCAGTAAATTTCAATATTAGTGGTATCGTAAATCTTACCTGAATATTTATTTCTTATCGTAGTCTTAATTATAGAGATACTCTTTCCACATACCTATTTACCCTTATGGATGATGTTTTCTATAATCATATCATAGGTCGATTAAAGAATAAAATGATTCATGGTGGAAAAGTATGTCGATGTCATACCTTATTTCCCATTTATAGTTTGAAAATGACAAAACAATTTCTTATTGATGCACTTCATAGGAAAATCATTCCATAATGAATATGTTTTCTATATATTAAATTTTTTTGGGCCATTCAAATAACTTATCTAAATATGAAATTTCATTTAGTAGATACATAAGTCCTTCTATGAAATTTGATCTAACAAAACCTACTATCATCCAAGTGGTGGATAAGAAAAATTCCCCAACCTTATAATGGTTTTTGTAAAATCAAATAAAGATTTATTCTCTTTTATTATTGATACAACTGATAAAGAAATTCAGATATGTTGTATCAGGGGAGTTTCTAAGGAAGGGAAACAGATTCTTATAAAATTGGTTTCCCGATCTAACCCCACTTATATCATGTGTAATTTTCATCTCCCAAATTGTCTTATTTATTAGATATAATCATTATTCTAAGACCTTGGGTGGGGATATCATGATGGAAAAAGGAAATCCCATATGGTGAAATGGGATATGTTATGTGTACCAAATGCAAGTGGAGTTTTGGTATTCAATTAATTGAGATACATTAATGATGCTTCACTTTCTATATAGGGTTTGATAATTTTATAAAACCCTTTATCCTTGATTTCATAGGTTATTTGTGCTATTTATTATCCTTATTTATATTTTTTGAATTCATGATTGGGGCCAAGGTCTACATTTTTTCTAGATAAGTTTATAAGGCAGACATTTTATTTTGAATAATGGTATCTATTGGAGAATTAGTGATAGAGATAGGGTTGACATATAGAAAGGTCTGTGGAAATTTCATCACTATTTATTAGTGGTAACATCACCATCTATACAAAAATTTTATAATTCCATGGTTTGATTAATTTTTTAATAATAATTGGGGTGAATGGTGAATAGATATGTTTTCTTCATGGTTAAACAATAGAGCGAATGACATTGTTCTTAGTATTGCAATTGTGGTAGGAGGGGGATCAGATCATCTAGGATAAAGTATAAAGGTGATTGGTTCTTATTCAATCAAATCAAACTACAGGCTCACTCTCAACATCCCTCCCTCATTGGTGTTTCAACCCTATAAGTGCCTTTGGGAGTTTTTTGCCCAGCTTAAAGTACTTTTTTCTTAGTGGTAGATTGGTTTCAGGATCCACCCCACAAGAGATTTTCTATTCAATAAACTTTCTATAGGTGACACTTTGTGCTCCCTTTCCCCTTACAAAATTGAATCTTTTTAACATACAATTTCGAATTTTCATGGAGAAATGGGTGTGGAATTTGAATGTTTGGAAGGAGAAGTCCCAGGTTTTCATTGTTTACACAATTTTTTACAATCAAATATAATCCAGTGGGTCTCCACACTCCATTTTAAAAGAGTTTCCAACCACTAAAAGGTTGTTTGACTGAATTTGGTTGATTTATAAAATATCCTTTTCAAAGTGGTTCATCGACCAAACAATTTTTGGGAAGCTTAGGAAGGTGGATTAATAAAATTTAAAGGGGTATGTGGTTGTTTCTTAAACACTCACTATAGATAATTTTTTAATCCTTTATAAATTTAAAACACTAATTAATTCATATATATATATAAATATATGATTTATTATATTTTATTACAAATTGATTGGATAATATATTTCAGTTTCGTTGATGTTTTTTGGGGAATATTTTTTCAATATACATGTTTCATTCATATATTTTTGTTAATGTTATTTAGGTCATAATCACTATTGAATTATCTGTGAAATTTCCTAATTAGATGTTTGTGTAGAAATTATATTGACAGAGCAACCAGAACCATGTTTCACCATTTATGTTGTTGTCGATGAACACCATAGAACGATTTATCTTTCTATATAAAAAATTATGGATTTTATATTTTTCATTTTTTATATCTTAGAATTAATTTTTGTTTATAGTTACTATTTTTCAGTTTTACCTTGTTTTTTTCTAAAATGTAATGTCAATATATAGTCCACAAGTAGGGAGACTTATATAATGCAAGGGGAATTGGCGGAGGTTGTTGAATATATAGTGTACACAATACATTATGAAAGAACACATAGATTCATTGAATACAAATTTTCAAGAATCCAAAATGTATGTTCCTACTATGGTGACCAATAATTTGGGGTGAGAGAATTTCAATTTTGGTTATAAAAAACAAAAATCAATTATAAATTTATTTTTTAGTTATCAAATTGATAACCAAATTCAATAAACATTATTATTATTATTTTGCATTATTAATTTCAATTTACATTAATAATTTCGTTTTTTTTTGTTTTTTAGTTAATACCATTATATAATAAAAATTTATATGCAATTAGAACTGGTCTAAAACCAATTATCTTAAATAAATTATTATCTTTTATAAAATAAAAATTTATCTTCAAATAATAACATATTTATAAAAAAATATTTTGTTTCTTTGATGGTTATTCTTAATTTATCACGTAATTTTGAATATAAAATTAATAAAATAATTTTAAAAAATATATATTACTAATATTATTATTTATTAAAATAAATAACCAATCCTAGTCAAATATTTTTGGTAATTAACAAAATAAAATTTTTACTAACCAAAACCCATTTTTGTGTAATAATTCAGTTGGTTTATTTTCATTTTTTTATTCATTTAGTTAGCCACCCATCCCCCCTAATACAAAGAAATACATGGTATTTTTAGTGGGTTGTAATTTTAACATACATTTAATAATTTATATGTTGGGAAAATGAGGTCCGAATAGAAGAAAAATGTGGTGTCCACTCCCATTTTTGTGATAAATCAATTGAAGGAAAGAAGAAATTATAGGTAGGCTAAACTTTCAATTGTTGATAACAGCCTACTACATGCCTTTCAAGGTTTTGAAGCCATCGGTTGTGTAGTGTAAGATAAACCATTGGCGGGAGGTTTATCCAAGGGTTGATAAACAACCCAAACATATCAAAAAGGGGTGTTTCTTAACTTGATACTACATGATCATATTCCATGAATTTGTATGAAAAAAATAATTTTATGTAACTTTTTGTAATCATCAGATATTAATCTAGAGAGAGATATAGTAGAACTAGCTCCCTTTTCCCATGGTCGTAGTCACCCCCAAACCATGTAGTTCCCTCATGTTATTTTTTTTCTATTCCGTTTTTTCAATTTCAAGACCAAGGAATTCCACTAACCCAAAAAAGTAAAAATTGAGGCACATAGTTAGAATAATGATGGTGTGGGGAGGTTACCAGTTTACTAAAAAATTGACTGTGGTAAGAAACAATTTTTGAGGTCAGATCCATGAAGAACTTGGAGTCATGATTCCAATAGTGAAAATGGATTCGAAAATGGAGTTGGAACAATGTGAGTACAGGAGTTCAATGTTTTGGGAAAATCTCAAGTGCTACATTACACCCTTAACAATGAATATGTCATTGTTTATATAAGAAAAGAATTTCCAACAGTTTTTTTGTCAACTTTTCCGACCATCCATGTCAGTTTATTCTCAACAGTTGATCTAAACCATTGATGTTTTTTCCTATAACTTGGCCACTCGAAGTCCATTTTTACAAATCCAAGAGTTATTTCTAGTTATTTCAACCATTATAAATTCATTTTTATGGTTTGTTTTGCAAAATTCCAAATACATCAAAGGATGACAAAAATAGTAACATGATTAAGCTTGCTAATTTTATTATTCCACTTGGAAACCCAAAATTGAGGATCATTTATATATTAATAATTTTTGGAAACCAATAGTGGATACCACTAATCTAAATATATAACATGAATAGGAATCATCAAATGGTATTCAATTTTATGAGAATATATTAACCAATAACTTGTGGGTTGATGTTGAGTGGTTTGTGATCAATAAGAAATGTGCTTCCCAAATCAGATAGTGGATCAAAAAGAGTATCATCCATAATTTTTCCAATGAAAATTATGCTTCCGTTCTATGGTGAAAATGATAAAAGTTTTATGAGTGGAAAACCATGGATAAAAAACAAAACCTCATACATTGACTTGTCAAAATGATGTAAAAATATGAGACCAACATATTGGAGCATATTATCGAGTTCCAAGGTTCCGTTAATCTGTTTAATTCCATAAAAATGATGCTTGAAGATGTGTCGTTGGAAACGTTGATGTTAATTTATTTGGACATTACATGGGACACTGTAGTTGTTTCAATAAAAAATTCAACTCTTTACTAAACACTCACCATGGAAATGGTAAATAATAGAATGCTAAATGAAAATTCCCAAAGGAATGATAAGGTATGTACATTTGAATCAAAGGATAATTTTAGTGAAGGAAAAGGGAAGTATAAATGGAAGGGAATAAGTAAAGGAAGAAAACCATGTTACCACTGTCAATAAATGAGTAAGCGATCAAAATTTCAATCTATATTGGATAGGAAGTTCCACCATCGTGGGAATCATGAAAATATCATCTGATCGTGTATATGGATGAAGAAAGAGTAGATGAATCAATAAGGTAATACCCAAAATAATGATGATACAGTTTCTAATATAATCATGTTTGTCTTGCAAGCCAATACTTGACATGGATGATTGATTCTAGTTCCTCCTACCATGTCATTGCCAGAATAAATTTATGATCGTCTTTTACAATATGGTGTTTTAGACATGTGAAGATAGGAAATTATGGTGCATCCAAAATCACTAGTATAGGAAACATTTTTCTAGAAACTAATATTGTATATTGGTTTCTATTTTAGGATGTGATGCATGTTCCTAATATTTTCCTAAACCGGATATCCATGAAAATTCATGAAGATGTTGGATATGTTAATTCCTTCAATGATGATAAGTGGAATCTTATCAAAAGTAATATGGTAATTTATGAAGGAATGAAATATATTTATTTTTATCTCATAGATCTTTGAATGTGTGGAGTATAAGTAAATGAAGCTAGAAATGATATTATTGATGTTGTTTAGAATAGGAGTCTTGGACCCATGAGTGATTGAGGAATCATATTTCTCTCTTGTAAGGATCTATATTCAAGACTAAAAGTTACGAATTTGGATAATTGGGTTGATTTCATCGTCAGATAACCACATAGAATTTTATTTCATGGTTATTTATTGCCTAGAAAATAAAATGTTTTGGATTTTATTCACACATTTGTCTGCTTTTTGAGAACTAAGTCGATGGAAGGTATTATTTTACCTTCATATATGATCATTATAGAAAATTATTGTCATTATGTTTGAAAACAAATGTTCAAGTGTAGGATTATATAAAGTAGATTCATGTAATAAGGGAAAGAGAAATTGCCATATAGTTAAAGTGTGTGAAACAATTGAGTGGAGTATCATAGTCCATTTGAGAATTATTACAGAGATTAAGAATCAGGTTGGAAAAATTATTTTTGATGATTCCTCAGCAAAACACTGTTGTTGAGTGGATACATAGAAAAACTTTATATAGATTCATAAGTATTCTCTAAAATAAAAATTTTATAAACAAATTTTGGAAGGAGGGAATGAAGTCCGAAATTGATCTTATAAATCATTCTCCATCAATAACACTAAACTATGACATTATAGAAATCATTTGATTACATAATTATATTACATACAAACACTTGTGAGTATTTGTTTATAGGACATTTTGTCACATCATGATAGATGATAGTGTGATTCTTGAGGGAAAAAGAAAATTAGTGTATCTTTTTGTGATACACTCATGAGGAGTTTGGATTCCAACTTTGGGATCCTATCAGAAAGAGTATATTCATTAGTAGATATAAAATGTTTCATGAGGATAAGATGATTCTAGATAATGATAAGCCATAAAATTAAAAGAATTTACAGTCTAAGTATGTTATAGTCAGTTTGGAACCATTCTCAACACCATCAGTTCAAGCTAGTGTGAGATAGATAAATGATGTTGATGATAAATCACCTCTTGGTAATATGTCTTCATCTGTTTACATGTCTCCATCATGTGATATTCCAGAATAGATTACCCCTGAAGCGCGGTTGGGGAGATCCATAAGAGAAGGATAACCAAGACCTAGATACTCACCAGATTATTAGTTGATTCTAAATGATGGGAGAGAGCTATAATGTTATGATATTGTGGTAAGGAGACATCAAAATATATAATACAAAAAATTATATCAAAGAGGATATGAGATCCTTTCACATGAACCAAATATTTTATTTGGTTACATTACAATTTGAAATAACATAATCAAGAGCAAGTGGGTGTATAGAATCAAAGGAGAAGATGGAATCTCATTTCTTCCTCACTGATCATTAATGTTTCTAAAGGGATTTGATCTGATGAAAGGTATTTAATTTTATGAAATTATTTCTCCGGTGGTTAAAATGTCTTCTACCATATTTTTTCATGGATTGGTAGCACATTTAAACATAGAGGTTTAAAAACAATATATAATGAAAACATTATTACATGGTGAACATGATGAAGATATTTACATGGAGTAACTATAGGGATTTTAGTTCAATGTTAAATAAAACATGGTTTGAAAAATTAAAAAAAAAGCTTGCGTGGTTTTTATTTGGAACTGAGGAAATGGTATTTGAAATTTAACACATTCATGGAGAAACATGAGTACAGGAGGATGACTACTTATCACTATGTTTTCATAAAACAATTATGATGGTTATTTTATTATATTATTACTTTAGGTTGATTATATATTGATTATTGGTAGATATATCATAATGATTGAAATTTTGAAGAAGTAGTTGAACATGTCTTTCAAAATGAAGGACTTGGTAGATGCTACTATGATTCTTGGTATAATAGTTACTTGTGATAGAAGGATTATAATGAGTTGGCTATCTCAGGAGTGGTACATTGAGATGGTTCTTGAAAGGTTCAACCTGAGCATTTCAAAAATATTTAGTGCTCAACATAATAGTCACTTATGGATCGGGATATGTCATAGCCCATCAAATGATGGGGAGAAACTAGATATGGAGAAAATTCATTATTAGATTAAAAGTGGAGGTCTTATGTATGTCATGGTGTGAACCGGACTACACATTTTACACACTATTAGTGTTGTTATATTTTTTTTCAAATCTATGAAAATATAATTGGACTGTGAACAAGTGGATATTAAGGAATCTCTAAGGTACATTTAGTCATTGTTTATGTTTTGTAAATGATAGTCCTATTTTAGAATTATTAATATTTGCAGATTCACTAGATTTATATACCTGATTAAATATATATCTGGGTACCAGATGTCCTTTGTAGGAAAAGCAGTCACATGGAAATCACAGTTTCATAAGTGTATTGCCTTATCAACATTAGAATTAGAGTATATCGTAGTCGCTGAAGGATTCAAGGAGATGATATCGATGAAGAAGTTTTTACAAGAGTTGGTACATAGTCAAAATTATTATATTTTCTATTTTGATACTCATGGAACTATTCATCTCAGTAAGAACATGACATCTCATTCCATATCCAAATACATTGGCATGTGATACCAATAGATCTGTATTGTGTGGGATGAAATATTTTTTAATTTTGAAATAATATATTATAATTATAATAGGTAATGCATGATGAAAATTTTATATTGAAATAGAATTTAGACACATTCAATGATACTATAGGTCGTTCTTAAACCAAAAAATTGGTCGTGAGGGGAAGATTTGAGGGGGTTAATCTGAATTTTGGGACAAATATTAATAAGGAAAAATAAATTGTTTGCATTTTGAATTTTCATTTTCCACCAATAGCATATTTCTGGTCATATATGATTTAGAAGGAAACTCTTGGACTATAGACAAGCATCCATTAGTGGGAGGTTTTTTCATTGGTTGAAAAACCACCATGAAAATCATATAAAAATAAGTGTTCCTTTCCTCTATAAAACGAGATCAAATCCCAAGAATTATTATGAAAAAAAATTTGATGTAACAATTTGTAATCCTCTAACATTCATCTTGAGAGAAATATAATGGAACCGAACCCCTATCCTATTAATGTATGCACACCACCGAACCATGTAAATCTGTCATGTAATTTTAACTTTATCATCTATTTTGTTGAATTTTGTTGACGAAGAGTTCCTCTTCCCCAACATAATATTTCATATCTTCTTATATATGACCATTTTTTTAAATATTCAATATATAGTTTTTTTAATCTTCATAAATCATCATAATTTTTTTTATTAGAATGAATAACCACATGTTCATTTTCATATTGGACAATTTTGGTTCAATTCCATGTGTATGGAAAGGATGAATACCGATGATATTGTGCTCCCCCTAAAGCAATTGATATTCTCACGCACAATCACTTTTGAAAATGGATCTCCTTGTGAATCATCCTCGGTATCCACAATGTAGGCTATGTATTCTCAAGAAGAATCCCTATCTTGGAGCTTCATGATATAAAAAACCTTTGACCTCACCTATTTTGATAATCTCAATTATGTTTCAATATGCTTTTGTAATCCCAAATAATGTTTATCTTTATATTATTTATTATTTCAATCTATGACATTATATTATTAAGTTAATAAAATATCAAAATGGTCATTGGATTTTTTTATTCAACGGTAATCTATGTTTATACTTGTTTAGAAATGATTCTAACTCAATATGAATATGATTTTCATAGAACAGAAAAATATTAAGTTTTTGAGTCACTCATTCAAACCTAACGATACAAGCTACCGATACAAACAGATAGACAGACCTACCGGTTCATAGTCCACCAATAAGTGAAAGTCTCCGATAGACCAAGTTTCCTATGAAACAAGGTCACTGGTACACAACTACCAATAGGAAGTCCACCGACACAAATACACAGCCACCGAAATAGACAGACAAAGTCCACCGATATAGACAGATACCGACAGAAAACTACTGGTACCAGTCTGCTGATACAGAAAGACGACTATTACTACAATATCTACTGATACAAGAATTCCACAAGTACAAAATAGCTACCGATAAAAGGATCAACTGATGCAAAGGGCTACTAATACATAGAGCTACTGTTATAAAGAGTAACATCTACTAACAGAAGACATACGAACTCAAGCCCACCGTTACAAGCTCACTGATGGAGAGATCTACTAATGGAAACAAGTCACCTTTTCTCTAAACCCTACTTATGTTTTTTTATTAATAATGGTCAAATTTAGTGCTTTTAATGAAACTGCTATTAATTAAATAAGGTCTAGTGAATGTTAGGGAACCGTTCTTCGTACCTGAAGAAGCAATCCTGATTTTTGTCAGACCACTTGATCTATAAAAGGAACAAAAAAATCCGTACAAAAAGGTGTGTAGAAAATAAGTGAAAAAGATGCTATGTGTGTTGATATACAGAGATGCAAATATAATACAAAAAGAACATATGAAGAAAAGCTTAAAGAAGAGAATAACTTTGGCTGCAAGATAAGGGACATTGCAGTGATGGAAAGACTATTGTAACCTCGAGCAAAACATCAATACAAGGAAGTAATGGAACAGAAATACGACACTCTATTTATTAGAAAAATTCAAAGTAGGACTCAAACAACATATGCTCAATCCAAAAGGAGTCCAATGTTTCATTTTCATCACACAGAGCCTTCTAAACCCATCTCATATCTTTTTAGCTCTGGTGTCATTTGCTTATTTACTTTTTGAGTACTCTATGTGATTTTGTTCATCATAGACACACACTGAATCCTTATCACAACTGGAGGATATCTAGAATCCTCACTTAAACCATCTGAATCCTCTTAGTTCCCACTACGAATTATGGTAGAGGACATGGGTTACCTGGATAGCTTGTGTGCTATTGTTTTTGATTCATCACGTAAAACTGTGGTAGAGGTCTTAGTACCTATATAGTATTTTTTCTGTTGTAAACCCCAATCTTGGGTTTGGATCAAAGATTTATATTAACGGTTTGAGGGGACTAAGTCTCATCTTGACACTGATCCTCTTGGTTAAACCTGTTGTGCATCTTATTTATGTTTACAGTATATTTTATATTCTTATACTAATTACATTGAAATTCAAATCTTTTTTAACGTATCTCTGATAGTTAAACTAGAAAGTGTTTATAAATTTTTTAATCCAGTAAGTTAGATTCAGAAGATAATTAATCTTCAAATTGAGTTAACTGAGAAATAATCAATCTCATGAGAAACTAATGGTAAAAATACTATCTTTATAAATACAATACAGTTTAATTTTTATTTAATTTGGGAGATTTTAATCATAATGCTTTTAAAAGAAATTTTAATTAGAAATCAATTCAACCCCTCTTGAGTATCCTCTCTGACCAACATTTGGTATTAGAGGAAATAATATTTTTAAAGGATTTCCAAATACACTGTTTTTCAACTGTGATTTTAGTTGTATCTTAATGATATTACATTTCTATTAGTTCTAAATTTTATCTCTTTAAATATCTTTGTTAAAATATAATTATATATAATAGACTAGAAGGTGATTCTACCAAAAGGAAACCTTTCATTAATGGTGTTAATTATGCCCAATGGAAAATCAAAATGAAAATTTATTTAGAAAGTATAGGATTTGACATCTAGTCTGCTATAGAGTCGGAGTATGAAATTCCAAAAACTGCTAGAGCTACATGGGATGATGTTACAAAATATGATTATAAAAATAATTGTAAAGAAATGAATTCCCTTTACTACTCTTTAGTAGATGAATAATTCAACAGAATTTGTGCCTGTAAAATAGCACATAAAATCTAGGACACTTTGGTTGTTTCTCATGAAGGATCAACCAATTTGAAAGAAATGAGATTAAACACTTATACTATTAAATTTGATAATTTTAAAATGATACATGATGAACCTATTTCATACATGTATCTCATGTTTAATGAGATTTTTAACACTATGAGCTCACTGGGAAAAGTTGTTCCAGAAAAGAAGAAAATACTGATATTACTTAGATGTCTCCCAGAAAGATGGAGAGGTACATCAGTCTCAATAAGAGAATCGTGTGACATAATTTCACTACATGTTAAGGAGATAATTGGTAAGTTGATTATGTATTAATAATATCTAAAGGTAAACAAAGAGTAATATGATGAACCAAATAGGAAGTCAGTGGCATTTAAGTCTAATTCTTCAAATAGAAAGGACAAAGAGAAAGTTCACATACATACTAAAAGCTCAACAAGTGTAGGTTCATATTTTGATAGTGATGAATAGATGGCTCAAATATATAGGAGATTGAAGAAATTCTATATGAAGAATAATTTTTTTTAGAAAACCAAATAATAAGGGTAAGTATGACCAATGTGGTGATTGGAAGAAAGATTGGTAGAAAGCTGATAAGGATGATGAGATAGGGTGATATGAATGAAAAAAGAAAGGACACATTAAGGATGACTTCACAAAATTGATATTCATGAGGAAATATGATTATAAGGACAAAAAATATAAGAAATCTATGAATGAAACATTGAGTACATAAGAAGACAATACAAGTGAGTCTGAGGTTTCTAATTCTGAAAAGAATCATGCAAACAGGTATTTCATGACTAAAACTTCTGAGGTACATGTTTCCCCTATGATGAATGATTATTATTTTGGGAATGAAAGAGATTCAAATAATGATTATAATATGTCTAAAGCTGAATTATTTTAATACTGTAATATGATAGAAGATACATGCAATGAGCTAAAGGATAAGTACAAATCATTAAAGAAACAATATGCTTTGTCCAGTACTATAAAATCTAATATTTTTATAGAAAAGAAAAAGAATTTTCAACTGTTAAAGGAGAATACTCAACTTAAATTGTCCAATGAGAAAGTTAGAATATAATTGGAGAACATAACTAATGGAAAGAACACTCTTACACAAATGCAAGGAAAGAAAGTAGCACCAAAATATAATACTAGTTTAGGATACCAACCTGGACATAGACAGTTTGTCAAAAATAAATTTATTTCAAAAAATGGACAGTTTGGTGCTAGATCTAGTTCTGGAAATTCTGTTGCTTTATCTATATTTTCATATTATTCTAGGGTAAATAGAATACTTTATTTAAAATACATTTAACCTGATTGTTATAAGAAGCACATTTGACAAATATGGATGCCTATGGTTTTTCTTGCTAACCTGTCTGGACCCAAGAAAATATGGGTACCAAAATCATATTCTGTCTAAATATGTTTTGTAGGAAACCTACTTAAAAAGATCATATAGGAAGACATGGTGGATAGTGGATGGTCAAGACACATGACAATAGATTTTTCATGCTTCAAGAGCTTGATCAAGGTTGATGGAGGGCATGTCGCCTTTGGTTATAAATCAAAAGGAAAAATCATCAGCTTAGGCCAGATTGGTAACACTGATTCAATTTTAATTTCTAAAGTATTATTTTTAGATGGATTAAAATACAATCTGTTAATCATTTTTCAGTTGTGTGATGATGGAATCAATGTTAAATTTGAAAATGTTTCTTCCCATGTATTTTATTCCAAAAAAGTTTTGGTATTTACTACCTTGATAAATGAAAATGTATTTGTTGTAGATTTAAATTCTTTAGCCAAGAAAAATGATACTTGCTTAAATGCTTTTAATAAAGAGCATTGGATATGGAATAGAGGTTTGGGACACTATAATATTCACTCACTTAAGAAACTGACTAAGAAATATTTAGTTAGAGACCAACCTCAACTAAAATTCCCAATAGACAAAGTTTGTAATCCCTGTCAAAAGGGAAAGAAACATAACACATCATTAAAATTAATGAAATAAGTTTCAACTTCTCAACATCTTCAGTTTGTTGACATTGATTTATTTGGACCTTCATGAATTTCTATTTTGAATGGGAAGCACTATGCTTATGTCTTAGTAGATGACTTTTCTAGATATACATGGGTATATTTTCTTGCTCAGAAAAGTGATGCTTGTACCAATTTCATTATGTACTCCAAGCCCGTAGAGAACCTTAGTGGACTTATGATTTAGACCCTAATAAGTGATCATGGTCGTGAGTTTTAAAATCTTAATTTTGAAACCTATTGCTCACATAATGGCTAGAATCATAATTCTCAACCCCCAGGACACCTCAACAGAATGGTGGAGTAGAAAGAAGAAATAGAACCCTTCAAGAAGTTGATAACTATACTTAATGACTATGAATTACCTGTTTACTTCTGGGCAGAAGCTGTAAATACAACTTGTTATGTTGTAAACAGAGTCTTGATTAGGCCTATTCTCAAAAAGACCCCTTATGAATTGTGGAATAATTGGAATTCAAAAGTGAGTTACTTCAGAGTTTTTGGTTTCAAAGTCTTTATTCATAATACTAAGAATAATCTTGAAAATTTTTCTTCTTAAAAGTGATGAGGAAATCTTTCTAGGTTACTCTATAACTAGTATGTCTTATAGAATCTTTAACAAAAGAACCAAATGTGTGGAAGAATCAATACATGTCAAATTTGATGAAACTAATCCGCATGAACCTAAGTATACTCTTGAAAATCTTGAAGAATATCTATATATTATGCACATTAATGGTAAAAATAGTTAACCTGCGATAGAATAATGAAATTCTAGAAATTTTCCAGAACCCGATTATTGTTGGAACCAAACATACTATAGAACCTAAATTCTCTGGTTCAACCTTGACCAGACCAACTAGGATACTAAATAATCATCATTTAGATGCGGTTGTGGGAGATTTAGATAGAGGAACCCAAACTAGAGCTCCTTTAAGAAATCAGGTTGATCATCTAGCCTTTCTTTCATAGTTAGAACCTAAAAATATCAATGATGCAATCAATGATGAATTTTGGGTAATGGATATGAAGAAGAATTAAATCAATTTAAAAGAAAAAAGTATGGGAATTAGTAGATAGACCTAAGGACACATTGGCCATAGGAACTAAATGGGTATTTAGAATTAAAGTTGATGAATCATGAAATATCATTAGAAACAAAGAAAGGGTAGTTGCACAAGGGTATAATCAAGTTGAAGGAATAGACTATGAGGAATACTTTGTACCTGTAGCTATATTAGAAGATATTAAGATTCTACTTGCCTATACTTCTCTTCTAAATTTCAACTTATATCAAATGGATGTTAAAAGTTCTTTTCTAAATGGTTTTATAATTGAAGATGTTTTTGTTGAACATCCACATATATTTAATAATCCTCATTTTCCAAATCGATTTTTTATGCTCTCTAAAACTTTATATGGTTTGAAACAAGTCCCATGTGCTTGGTATGATAGACCTAGTAAGCTTCTTATTTAAGAATGTTTTTCGAAGGGATGTCTGATCCAACTCTCTTTATCAAAAGAATTTCTAATGATGTTTTAATATTGCAAAACAATGTTGATGATATTATTTTTGGATCTTCTAAAAATGCTTTGTGCACAGATTTTTCAAAGAGTATGCAAAATTAATTTGAAATGAGTTTAAGGGGAGAACTCAAATATTTTCTTGAATTTCATGTTTTTCAAAATAACAATGGTATTATATTAAATCAAAGTAAATATACAAAGGATATTTTAAAATGTGTTGGTTTGGATAGTAGAAAGGGTAATGACACACCCATGAGTATCACTTGTAAGTTGGATGCTGATGAAACCGAAAAACCAGTGGATCAACCCAACTACATAGGTATGATAGGGAGTCTACTCTATCTTACTGCTATTCACCAGATATTATCTTTATTATATGTATTTCTGCAAGATTTCAAGATAATCCAAAAGATCCAAACTTGCTTGCTGTTAAAAGAATTTTCAAATATCTTAATCATACTACTAACTTTGGATTATTCTATCCAAAAAATCAATCATTTGGTTTAATAAGTTAATTAGATGTTGATTTTTTCTAGTTTCAAGTCAGATAGAAAGAGCACTTCTAGAACATGTCATAATCTAGGTAAGTCCCTTGTATCCTGGTGTAGTAAAAAAGCATAACACTGTTACCTTGTCTGCTGCTGAAGCAGAATACATTGATGCTGGTAGTTGTTGTGCACAAATTCTATGGATGAAACATAATTTATTGGACTATGGATATCAATTTAGACATGTATCTATAAACTTTGATAACACTAGTTCAATTAATATCACAAATAATCCTATATCTCACTCTAGGACCCAACACATTGATGTAAGGAATCACTTTTGAGAGATCATTACCAATAGGGGGATATTTCTCTTGAATGTATAGGTACTGAAGATCAATTAGATGACATATTCACCAAGAATTTAAGTTCAGATAAGTTAAGTTACATTATACATGAGGTACGAGTGATATACTTTGTTTAGCCAAATCCTCACTGTTTGCCAAATCCTCACTGTTGGATAAATCCTCACTGTTATCCAAATCCTCACCGTTAGGAACACCTCACCATTAGGCACACCTCACCGTTAGGCACACCTCACCATTAGGAAGACCTCACATTAAGAGTCCTCACTGCAAGATTCCTCACTGATGGAGTCCTCACTGCTAGACACATCTCACTGATAGATACACCTCAACATTAGAGAAACCTCACTGATAAGTAAATCTTTCTGTTAGAGTGCTAACTGGTAGTTATCACCGATATTTATTGCACTGTCTAATTTTTTCGTTTTCTTTATCCGAAATATTAATTGTTTTCAATATATTGTTTTAATTACATATCAATTCGTAAATGATAAAAACTAAGCCTAGATCACATTTCATTCCACCACAAACTTCTCTCTCTCAAACCCAACTCCTCGAATCCCCGCTTTTTGTGAAAAACAAAAGTACATCGATTGGAGATGGAAAGAATAAACCTCTCGGTAGTCAGGGACGATAGTGATGAGGAATGTGCAATGAAGCAGAAAATATGACCTGAAGGTAGTGGTAGGGATAGCAGAACAAGGTTGGGGAAGCGTTCAGTGAACCCATATTTTCAGAATAGAGAAATTGTAATCGAGAAGGAGCTGTGTGAAGAATGGAATATTCAAAGAAAATCACTCACCCTAAGATTATTGTAGGAACAGGGATGGATCAAATTCTTTAAAAACAACAATGGCCCCTATTATCCCAAGATGGTAAAATATTTCTATGTGTTTGTGTGAATTGATAAATCTGAAGAGGAAAATAGAATGGTTTTAGTTGTGAATGGAAAAGAAATATCATTTTCCTCTGTTGAATGGGATGAATGTATGAAACTCCCACATGAGGGATTTTTTGGGTATTTATCGAAAACAATTCATCCTACCAGTGAAATATTTGATAATGAGATAGCCTTGGAAGAGCTCATCGGTAGTGGAAAACAACGGAAAGTAGTGTCTATAGAGATGGATGGAGAAAGTATATTTCTTTTCAAGTTCATCCAACATGTTCTAAGTCCATGAAGAGGGTACTTTGAAAATCTGATTTATCAAGATATGTATTTGTTGCATATGTTAATACATATTGTTAGGGTTAATCTGTGTAGATTGGTAATGATTCAAATTGAAGATATGACCAGGCCTAAATCATGGTCTAATGCTTTATTCTTTGCGAAGTTAATTTCAGTTATGACCAAAGTGAAGGGAGTAGCTGAGTCTCAGGATGAGAAAGTGGTGGTAAGGAATAATTTTTGCATCACAAGCATAGTTTTTAAATATATGAAGATTGGGTGGATCCCATGGAAATGGATGTGGGTAATTGATGATGAGAGGGTTTATGATAATTTTAACGCTGTTGACCATACTAATAGGCTAAAAGAAAAGAGAGATCTAGGTTTAGTACCTGATGAAGAGGAACCACAGTATAGTGATGATACTGTTGAGGAGGATACCTCTATAGCAAATAGAGGGGATCATGATTTTCCACCTAGTCTAGATAGTGAAGTGGTATCACATAAAAAGGAAAATCCATCCATGAACCTACTGAGAAAATTAACAGTTATGGGTGTATGCAATGAAGAAGAACCTATTGATGAGGAAGACCAAGCTAGTTCAGATCATGAAAAGACTTCCCCAGAGAATGAAGAAGAAATAGAATCTGAAAATGAAGCATCTGTTTCTTCTTGCTTGAGTCTCAGTCCACTAATTGGGAATTACTCTATGCCTACTGACGAATTATTCAAGTGGATAGAGCTAATTATAGTCTTCAGTTACCCCAGGATGGGTCACCTGATATGAATAAAGTTGTTTATTATTCAGATGAAGAAGAGGATATGGATGCAGTTCATAGTGAAGAGGAGGAAGCTCAAACGGAAGGGAGAAACCTGTTATTGTTGGATCTATCTCAGTTTTTCATACGATAGAAGATTGGTCAGAAGATCCAGGTTTCATAGTACTTGGAATTGACTGCATAGGACTTGATGATGATCAACCCCAAAGACATTATGATACTTTTCCTAAAAATATAGTAAATAGGGATGACCTTGAGTCTTTAAAGGCTGAGATAAAATAGTTTTTGAATGCATCTGTTGCAGATTTAAAGACTTGCTTTGTTGAAGAGATGAGAAATATGGGAAAATTATTAGAACTCTCTCTTGGGTGTATGGTGTCATGCCCTGTGAAAGAGATAATGAATGAGATAAGAGTATGTCACACTCAGATTGAAAGATTCACAGGAGCTATTGTTGCCTTGAAGTAGTCTATTGCTTCTTTAACTACCTTGAATAGTTCTCAAGCTCAAGTGAATGCTGATATCTATTACATTAAAGGTGTAGTAAGGCAATTTGTGGATGTTCGTGATGATTTTGAGAATTCTGTCAAAGTGCATGTGAGCAGCTTGGATTTTCTTGTCCAGAAGATGATAAGAAAATTGACCCAATCATTCAACGAGACTATAGCATTCAATGTTAAACCTCTTGATTCATCCAGTGCTTCAGTAGATATTGATCAATTTCGATCTGTGCTAAAATAGAATCTTACTCAGGCTAGTACTAGTAGCTCATCTGACTCTCAAGTACTGTCTACCACAAGTGTTATAAGAAAATTTGTTAAGGATCATATAAGAGATGCTACTGCTGCCCAAAATGAAATCAAGGATAAGATTGATATGTATTTTTAGAAAGTTCATACCAAGCATCAGCTCAACACACATTTCATGATTTTGTTAGAAAACATGAAGCTACCCCCAGTCACTCAGGCTTTCAGAGAACAAGTAAGAAAGATGAGGGAGTTGACTCCTATAGAAAAATTTATAGAGAACAAGGATGAATTCATTTCTAATATGGAAAGAGGAGGAGGGATCATAATGAACTTTAGGAATCTATTGCTTCCATTTTTGTATGTGGAAAGTACTCCAATCATTGTACCACCAGCACTGCCTCCCTCTGCTCAGTCTGCCTCCATTCCTCATATGACTACATCCCAAGCTATCCCGATCCTCTCTCCTATGATCACACAGAGAGATACACAGTATAGTCTAGGCACTGTTTCAGTAGCTCAACCTCTCATAATCACTGGTGTTCCCAATCCTCCACCTGCTTCTACCCAGCCTGAATCTAGTTCTGATTCCAAGTGAAAATCCAAATCACATGCTGATGAGGTGGATTGAATAGTGGAAAGGAAAATTTGATAGGAATCACTTGTATTCTTCTTGTGTCAATTTTTTGTCTCTCTGTATTTTTTTCCTCAAGAAATATACATGATGTCATTCTCTTTTCTAGTATTTCTATTGCATACTATTATTTTTTGCTAATCACAAAGGGGGATAACTATGATATGAAGCCTAATATATTCTATTGATATGAAGCCTAATATATTTTACCTCTGGTACATTTGTTTTATAGTTTCACCTTTGATACATTTAAACTCTACCATTTGATAATGTAATTACTCACACCGAGAAATAAAAACCATTTTATTTTATACTGATACGTTATTGATTATTTTGGATTATAATATCATAATTTGTGATTCTCAAAAAGGGGGAGATTGATTACCTCACCTGTTTGGATAATCTCAATTATGTTTCAATATGATTTGATAATCCCAAATAATGTTTATCATTATATTAATTATTTTTTCAATCTATGAAATCATATTATTAAGTTGATAAAATATCAAAATGATAATTGGAATTTTTTAGTCAATGGTTATCAATGTTTATACTTGTTTAGAAATGTTAATAACTAAATCTGAATATGATTTGCATAGAACAGATAAATTTTATGTTTTTGAGTCACTGATACAGACCTACCGATACAAGCTACTAATACAAACAGACAGATAGACCTACCAATACATAGTCTACTGATAAGTGAAGGTCACTGATAGACCAAGATTCCTGTGACACAAGGTAATTGGTACATAACTACCGATATGACGTCCAACAATACAAATACACTGCCACCGATACAGACAGACAATGTCCACCGATACAGATAGATACCAACTTACAGTTACCGATACAAGTCTGCTGATACAGACAGACAGCTACTGCTACAAAGTCTACCGATACAAGAATGCCACCAGTACAAAAGAGATACATATAGAAGGAGCTACTGATGGAATGAGATAACGATAAATAGAGCTATTAATATAAAGAGTAACAGCTACCGACATAAGACATACTGAATCAAGTCCACCGTTACAAGCTCACTGATGGAGAGATCTACTGATGGAAACCATTCACCATTTCTCTAAACCCTACATATGTTTGATTATTAATAATAGTCATATTTGGTTCTTTTAATGAAATTTCTATTAATTAAAAAATGTCTGGTGAATGTCAGGGAACCGTACCTCGTGACTGCAGAAGCAATCAAGCTTTTTGTCGGACCACCTTAGATATAAAAGGAAACACAAAATATATGTATAAAGGTTTGTGGAAAAGAAGTGAAAATGATGCTAGGTGTGGTGATATACGAAGATACGCATCTATTACAAAAATATCATATTCAATAGAGCTTAATGAAGAGAAGAAATTTTTCCAGAAGGTGAGGGACATTGCGGTGCTGTAAAGCCTACTACAACCTCGAGAAAAACATCAATACAAGGAAGTCAATGAATAGAACTACTACACTCTGTTTCTCAGATAAATTCAGAGAAGGACTCAAGCAACATCTACTCAATCCAAATGGAGTCCAAAGCTACATTTCCATAACACAGAGCCTTCTTATCCCATCTTATATCATTTATGGTGTATTGTGATTTTCTTATTTACTTTTTGAGTACTCTGTGTGATTCTGTTCATCTTATACAAACACTGAATCCTGCGTATAACTGGTGGATATCTTGAATCCTCAATCAAACCTTTTGAATCCTTGTATTTCCCACTTTAAATTGTGGTAGAGGTCAAGTGTGACCTGCATTGCCTGTGTGATATTTTTTTTGTTTTCCCACGTCAAACTATGGTAGAGGTCTTAGTACATGGACAATCTTTTACCTGTTGTTAGCCCCGATATAGGGTTTGGATCAATGTTTTATATTAACTGTTTGAGAGGACTAAGTCTCGTCTTGAGACTGAACAACTTGGTTAAACCTGTTGTGCATCTTATTTAATATTAAAGTATATTTTATATTCTACTGTTAATTACTTTGAAATTCAAATCTGTTTTAAATTAACTCTAATAGTTAAACTAACAACTGTTTATAAAAATTTTTATCCAGTAAGTTAGTTTCAAAAGCTAATTAATCTTTAGATTGAGTTAACTAAGAAATAATCATTCTCTTGAGAAACTAATTGAAAACAATCAATCATTATTAATTATCTATAGTTTAATTTTTATTTAATTTGGGGGATTTTAATCATAAAGTTTTTAACAAAAGTTTTAATTAGAACTCAATTAACCCCCTCTTGAGTATCCACTCCGACCAACAACAATTTGAATAAAAATAGTTAAAAATATGTCTATAATGTAATTACCTTGAGATATTTTCCATAATTAAAATATATATATATATATATAATATTTTTATGTTTTATTGTTTTCATATTATATAGATATATAAAATATTTATAGTGAATTATGTAGACTCTTATGATATTGATTTGATCATATGGGTTATGATCATACCCTCATATTGTGATCCTAGTAGTATGAATAAATAAGGAGTTAGAGATGGTTATTTGTTTTACTCATGGTGGTTTAAATCATTGATTTATTTTTTAGTATAATTATATAAACTATCTATTATTTCGTAGTTGGTAATAATTTAGCGGTGATTTTTTAGTCTAGTGGCAATTTTTATATGTGTCATTTTTTGGGTACTTAGTAGTGGTTCCCAATTCTATTGGAAATGGTTTCTTAAAATAAAAAAAAACAGAAAATAAAATTTGAAATATTAACATAATTACCGAAAAAGTACTTAGTGATGGTTTTTTAGGGTTGGTTCTTAATAAATGGTGCTAAGTGGAAAAAGTCAATCCTATTTAGGGGAAGTTATCAGAAACAACTACTAAATAGGAAAAAATTACTTTTTCTTGAAAGTTATTTTATAAAAAATAAAATAATTTTAAAAATAGTCATACAATAAACTAAACCATAAATGTATAAAAAACTCATCATACATTCAAAATTATAAAAACATAATCATAATTCCCTATTTATATATATACAACCAATAATCAACCAATAACCTATTTCATCAATATTTACATATAAAATATTTCCATAAACCATTGGAAACCCATGGACAATACATCTGTACCATGACCACAGATACATCCATCTACCTCTAGAGTCATGACCATTATATTAGAAACTGACTACATCATCTCATCAACTGGATAAAAAAGAAAATATAAATCTAAATTAAACATTATAAATAATAATTATATTTGAATCATTGAAAATATTTATCCATACCAAAAAAATATTGAACCATCCTTAATGCCTTCTTGATAATATTGGGGATCATAATCATCAACCTCCTACATACTGTTGGCATATTTCACCTACAATACAAGCATGACATTAAAGAAAATAAATAATAAATGGAATAAACGCAGAATATGTAAAGAATTATCCACATAATAGTTATTATTTTTTAATGAAAATTAAAATTCTAGAAAATGGGGTTATACCCATGCATATCTACTCATATTTTAGAGAAACTGGGGGTATATAGATCCTGACTAAAACTATACCAACATTTTAAAAAACTATCAGTATAGGTTGAGCTTTAAAAATGGGTTTCCAAAAACCATGTGTATAGATATTTAACATATCAAGCTCCAAATCCCCTCCTACCTTATCCAACACATTGATGAGACCAATATCCCTTCATATCCTATGAGCCTCAGCCTCCCCACCCCCTCCTCAGGTGATGCCTCCCCCACTAGCGAGGTCTTCATCCACCATTTATCATTTTATTGTTGTGATCCTTGATAGGTATTCTTTCCTTCCCACCCCTCCATTATTCTCCCCTCACTAGAACTAAGGCCAGTTGTATTCAATAGAATTCTCCCACAATTAAAGGATTTTTTTATTCTGATCGTATTTTATATCAGATTATCAAGCTTCAAATCCTTCTTCTCTTATATTTGATGTTCTTTTCATTATTATATATGTATGTGATTATACTGTAGTGTAATGGAATAACATTAATAATATTTTTTTTAAATCTATAGTATAATAGATGTAAAGACCTGTAAAATTCAAGGGAATGTTTTTTCTTAATTTTCTATGCAATTTTACAAGAACGCGGTTTCTGACGGCACCTGATTCTGAGGCCCGGTGTGCCCAGAATCAATTTCCGAAGTTTTGCTCGGGTACGTTCAGTGAATGAATGAGCGGGAATTTCAAACTTTTGAATCGGTGCCCGGAATTGAATTCCGAGGGCACCGATGAACTCGCAGCATCGATATTCGCTTAAGGAGACCTTTTCCGAGGTTGCGTTTTATGCGGGTTGGGAGTTAGTTTTTGGGAATTTAAAATGAAATTAAATAAAATGTGGAAACACATTTTATTTTCAACCAAGTTGGTTAAAACCTCCCAAAGAGAGTTAGGGGTGGGACCCACATCCACTTAACCTCCCTTGAGAGGATTAAGTGTGGTGGGGCCCACACGAACCCTAACACTTCACCTCCTCTTTTTAAACTCCCTAAAACTCCTCTTTTATTAAACTTGACAACTTGGTTAATTAATTGAGTTGAGTTTTTTGAATTTCAATCTTTTGAAATTCAAGTTGTTTAATTGTGTAAATAAAATAAGCCTTAGCTTATTTTATTTTGGTTGGTCTCCTTAGCCATCTTGAGAGGTTTTGAGAAGCTCTCTCCACCTTCTTCAACTTTGACGAAGAACACGAAGAACACTTTAGCTCCGACGAAGAACGCCGCTTCTATTCTTCGTAGCCGGAGTGTTTCCGAAGATCGACGATGCCACATCTTCGATCTTCTTTCCATGTCAACGAAAGGAGACACCGATTCCACCTCGGATTATCTCCATCAGCGTATGAAGCTTCTCCAGCGACGTACCTCTTCGGACGCACCTCGACGTCAACAGAAATGACATTCGACTTCCGCGACGCCCGACCACCGCGACTCTTGCCTTCCGCGGTTTGTTGACGTGCTCCGCACTTGAATCCGAAGTAGGGGTTTATTTTATTCTTTGGTTCATGATTTATACCCGTGATTATTTCTTCGTGAAATTTGTCCAATTGTTTGCAAATAACACGAGGGGGCCGGACCGCACAAACACGGCCGACCCTCCTGTTATTCATGTTGATTCTGTTGTGGATTGAAATGGGTGTGGCGCGGTGCCGTCGCACCGTGCATGATCATATGGCATGAAACGTGCGGCGCCGTCGCGCCGCGTCGTAAAATAATGAAAGGACGCGATGCCGTCGCGCCGCGTCGAAGAAAGTTGAAGGCGCCACGGCCGGAGCGGGGCCGCGGTGGAGGGGCACGGTGTCGTCGCAGCGCGCCGGACAACGAAGGCCGCGGCCAGTTCCGGGCTGCGGCGGAACGAGAAGACCGGCGGCCAGCCGGGCCGCCGGTGTCGGAAGCCGGAAGGGGGACCGGCCTTGCCGGTCCCGTTGAGGAGGAACCGGCCGGCCAGGTCGGGCCGGCCGGAAGGAAGGATAACCGGGGGAAATTAATCCCCCATCCAGCCAATAAAACGGCCCCCCATAATGAGGGAGCCGGTTTCATAAAGGGGGGCAGGCGGCCCCCCTGTTTTTCTATTAGCTCGGACTTCGGCAGAGCTGGCAGCGCGCCCAGCGCGCTGCCTTGTGCCGAACCGGCGCGCTGGGCCGCGCCGGGCCGGGTCGACCCTGTCCGGGGCGGGTCGACCCTGTCCGGGGCGGGTCGACCCGGTTCGGGCCAACCGGGGGGTGTCGGGCCGGGACGGCCCGGGCCCGAAACCCCCGTAACTGAGCGGTTTGGATTCAAATACCCATAACTCGGGCTACGGACTTCCAAACGACGCGCCGTCAGTGGCGATGCGATCCTTGGATCAAGACAGTCATTCCAGTTTATTGCACTCAAGGTTTCGGATTACTTTGAGTTCGGCCGGGTTGGTTTGTACACGAAACCAATCGGGCCCTCGGAGCGGAAACGCTCATATCTTAAGCTACATACGTCCGATTGACGTGCCGTCAGCTTTGTTAAGTTCCTCATAGTGAGACGGATCTTTTGTCATACTCCGCCCACGGTTTGGACGCAGGTGGAGTACGGTCGGGTTGGTTTTGCCTTAAAAACCAACCGGGCCCCTGGGACGAAAAAGCCAATAACTCTCAGACCGGGCGTCCGATCGACGCACCGTCTGTTGCGTTGAGTTCCTGTTGACGATACAGAACTTTTGGATACATCAACTCTGGACATTGTGATAGTTGATGTATCAGCCTCTCGGCTCGTGGAGCGGACCCTCCCGAACGAGCTTGCTGTGTGCGGGAACCCTAGAGCTGGCCGCGACTGCTACTGCTACTGCTACTGCGACTGCGAATGCGACTACTACTGCTATTGCTACTGTGACTGCGACGACGACAGTACAGAGATCCTTAGTGGATTCGACGACAACGACTACAGCACTCAGCGATCCTGTGTGGATCAGTGCAACCGATATTGTGTGGGTCCGATCCTGTGTGGGTCTGCGCTCAGCGGTCCTGTGTGAACCAACGCCTACAGATCCTGTGTGGGTCCAATCCTGTGTGGGTCTTTGCGGGGGTTAGTACCTATCGATCCTTCATGAGTCCGACGACTTAGATGGATCAGTGATCATCTCTATCGTCTTTCAAAAAAGTATACCTGTGTGAGCTGGATCCTGTTGCTTTCTGGTGCGGATTGTGTTGTGCTATCCTGTGTGGATTACGTTTTCTTTCCTGTGTGGAATACGTATACTTTCCTGTGTGGACTGAGTTGTACTTGGTCTCGGAGGTTGGAACGTATTGGAATTGATGACTTAGGTATATGTATGGGCATACACCTAAGTAGTGTCGGATATTACTTCGTGATTGTATCTTTCCTTTGTGGTATATCCTTTGTGGATTTTGGGAGACCATCAGGGGTCTCGGGGTCCCTACTGAGTAGCTTATACTCACCCCTGCATGGGCTATGCCCGCACTATGTTGTGTTGGTTGCAGACGACAGACAGCGTTGATCGTGGTTGAGGCTTGCAGAGCAGGACGGTACCTAGAGGTGGACCACTAGGCGGGACGTGCTTGGAGCGGACGACGGGACCCGAGGAGCAGTGGAGCTATCTGTACCCACCCTTCAGGTGTGATTTCCAGTGGATAGCTCGGTGTAGCGGCTTTTACTTTACAGTTGTTGTTTTCCCTTTCGAGTTGTACATTACTTTCAGTTTGGGTTTGTATACTGGCCCATTTACTTTTCCGCACTTACAGTTGTACTCTGTTTTTACTTAGTGTTTACTTTTCCGTTTGCTTACTCTGTGGTGCTTGTTTACTTTACAAAGGAAATTCCTTCCCTTTCTACTGGGATTTACGCCTTGGTTCTAGTCGCCAGCCCCTGGCCTATGGAAGGTGGGCTTGGGGTAGTCACGGCATGGACCCCGAGGGCGGGTCGTGAAAAATTGGTATCAGAGCAGTTCCGTTCTACCACGAACTCTGATCTTGTCTATTTTAAGCAATAATTTTTAGCGTATTGAGTGTGGTTATCAGTCCAGGGAGTCCAGTGTTGGTGTGGTGGCTGACGTATCCGTACACCAGGACCCTGACTTCTGATTTCCGACTTAATGCACGAAAACATTGATTGCGTGTGTGTTTCAAAGTTTTCTTTATGATTACTTTATATAAGCTCACCAGGTATACTTTTCTGACCGTGGCGCACCTGTTTCTTTTTCAGGATGGCCCCACAATGGCAACCAGCTAGGGTTCCGAGAGTCGAGCGTGACGACAGCCCACCGATCGACGAGGCCTCGGTGCAGGGCCCTTTGTCAGCAGTGGCACCGGCGGTAGCACTACCTGCCGAGCCACCGATGCTTCTAGCACCAGTCGCTGACGATGCACATCGCCTTGGAGCTCTGCACGAGTTCCAGCGCCAGCGACCGCCTAGGTTCTATGGGGAGACGGACCCCCAGGCAGCAGAGGACTGGCTGGAGGCAGTGGTACGAGTTTTTAGGCTAGTGAGGACACCTGCAGACCTCATGGTGATCCTCGCTGCGAGCCTACTACAAGCAGCAGCAGGACGATGGTGGAGCTTGATGCTCCAGGTGCACGATGAGGCATCTCTACTATGGACGGACTTTGAGAGCCTCTTCCGCTCGGAGTTCGTCCCAGCCACCCTTCGCGCGGTGCGTATCCAGAAGCTTCATCAGCTGCGACAGGGCATCATGACGGTCGCTCAGTACTCGGCGAGATTTACTGAACTCTCGTGCTACTCGACCGACATGGTACGGGACCCATTCTTTCAGGCCCGGACCTTCGAACAGGGATTGAGACACGAGATCAAGGCATCTCTAATCTCCATCAGCATTCCGACTCAGACGGGAGTACTGGAGCGGGCCCTTTTGACCGAGAGATTCCTTGTTGAGTCTACACCAGTGCCGAGACCCACCATAGGGCGGAACGTAGCAGAGTCTTCTGCAGCAGGCAGTCGACGGATGACTCAGGGGTCCAGGCAGACCAGACCTTCAGGCAGACGACCTCAGGACACTGGCTCAATAGTGCGGGGCACACAGCGCGGAGCCAGTCTTTCGAGAGGCAGACAGTGGTACTCGTGCGGCGGGCAGGGCCACATGGCTCGTGACTGCCCGACCCGTTGTGCCGAGGAGCAGCAGACAGTTGAGGGACCACCGAGGCAGAGGCAGAGGGTCGACCGTGGCGGTCCGCAGGGAGGAGGCGGACAAGGCAGACGAGCTGGCCGAGCAGCAGGTGGTGGGCGGCACTTTGAGGCTCTACCGCCACCACCACCAGGAGGTCCACCCCGACCACAGGGAGCTGGAGGGCAGAGAAAGGCACAAATCCAGGCAGCGGAGGCCTACGACCACGGCGCACCCGAGATGATTCGAGGTACTATCTTTGTCTATTCCACCCTTGTTGCAGTACTTATCGACACAGGAGCAAGTCACTCATTCATAGCTGCTTCCCTTGTTCGGAGCTCGGAGATTCCGACAGAGCCGTTGGCTCGATCCTTACGGCTAGAGACTCTTACGGGAGCAGACTCGACGATTACGCACTGGTGCCGGCAGTGTGAGCTTACTCTAGGAGGCGAGAGCTTCGGGTGAGATCCTCTTGTAGCAGTGTCGAGGCCTTACGACATCATCTTGGGCATGGATTGGTTATCTATGGTCCATGCACAGATTGACTATTTTAGGCACAAGGTGCGATGTGTATGCACCGACGGGAGCAGGTTCACCTTCACCGGTGAGAAGGGAGCCTTTGCAGCACAGGATGAACTTCCGCAGAGGAGAGGACAGCCCATCACTGATCAGTTGGCTAGCCTCATCCTAGGAGCAGTTGACGTGCGGAGTCCTGGTTTTCCTGCAGTGGTGGATCAGTTTGCAGAAGTTTTTCCCAATGACGTTCCAGGGTTACCTCCGCGCAGAGAGGTAGACTTTTATATTGACCTATACCCCGGGACAGCTCTGATATCAAATCCAGCGTATTGGATGGCCCCCTCCGAGCTTCGAGAGCTACGGGTACAATTGGAGGACTTGTAGGGCATGGGGTTCATCCGACCCAGTGTTTCACCCTGGGCTTCCCCGATTTTGTTCGCCAAGAAGGTAGACGGGAGCTTGCGACTTTGTGTTGACTATCGTCGCCTGAACCAGGTGACAGTGAGGAACACGTATCCGCTACCGAGGATTGATGACCTCTTTGATCAGCTCAAGGGAGCACGGTGGTTCTCGAAGATAGACCTCAGGTCAGGCTATCATCTGCTCAGAGTCAGAGACGAGGACGTGCAGAAGACGGCCTTCAGATGTCGGTATGGCCACTATGAGTTCTTGGTTATGCCTTTCGGTGTAACCAATGCTCTAGCATTGTTCATGGCCCTCATGAACAGGATTTTACTCCCATACCTTGATCGGTTTGTCGTGGTCTTCATCGACGACATTCTGATTTATTCGACGACTGAGGAGGAGAATGCGTATCACTTACGGGTTGTACTAGACACACTCCGAGAGAACCAGCTTTATGGTAAACTCTCTAAGTTCCAGTCCTGGATACGTGAGGTCCACTTCTTAGGACACATCATCTCTGAGGCGGGATTTGCAGTGGATCCTGTGAAGATCGAGGCTGTGTTAGCTTGGGAGCCACCAAAGAGCGTGACAGAGGTTCGGAGTTTCTTGGGACTAGCTGGATACTATCAGAGATTTGTGCCAGACTTCTCTAGAGTTGCAGCACCACTCTCAGCTTTGACGAAGAAGGGGAAACCCTTCGTGTGGTCAGATAGTTGTTAGCAGAGCTTCCAAGAGCTGAGACAGAGGATGACCAACGCACCTATCTTGAGGTTGCCTGAGGAGGGAGTAGGGTACGTAGTCTACTGCGATGCATCAGGGACCGGACTCGGTTGTGTCCTAATGAAGAAGCGGGCAGTGATCACCTATGGATCACGTTAGTTGAGGCCGCATGAGTAGAACTATGCTACCCATGACCTGGAGTTAGCAGCAGTGGTCTTCGCTCTGAAGACATGGCCACACTACCTGATGGACGAGCACTTTACAGTCTTTTCTGATCATCTGAGTCTTAGGTATATCTTCTCGCAGAAGGACCTGAACCTGAGACAATGGAGATGGCTCGAGTTCCTCCAGGACTATGACTTTGAGATAGTCTATACTCCTGGGAAGGGGAACGTGGTAGCCTATGCCCTCAGCAGGAGGATGGGCATTTAGCTACTTGAGGAGGCGATGGAGCAGATAGCCTCTTTGAAGAAATCCTTCGTGGATAGAGATGGAGTAGCCTTCCTTCAGTCTCTCACAGTCACCCATCCACTACTGCAGTAGGTCAGAGTGGCACATCGTGAGGACGCTGACTGTGAGACACGACGTGCACAGATATCCTCGGGATAGGCACATGATGGTTTCTCCCTTGGATAAGAGAACGAAATCCTTTTCAGAGGATGTACCATGGTACCAGTTGCTTTGCGAGAGGAGGTGCTGAGTGAGTTTCACACTTCTCCTTTGGCGGTACATCCTGGAGTAGCGAAGATGTACCAGGATCTCAGTCGACAGCACTGGTGGCCGGGCATGAAGAAGGCTGTAGCAGAGTTTGTTTCTCGATGCCTCACCTGCCAGCAGGTGAAGGCAGAGCATCAGGTTCCAGCAGGCTTGGAATAGCCCTTGGAGGTCCCGGAGTGGAAGTGGGACGGGATATCTATGGACTTTGTGACTGGACTTCCACGCACTTCCAGAGGTCATGACTCCATTTGGGTGATTTTCGACCGACTCACCAAGTCGGCACACTTCTTACCCATCAGAGAGCAGGGATCAGTGGAGATCTTGGGACGTCTCTACATTCGGGAGATTGTACGGCTTCACGGTGTGCCATCAACTATCGTCTCCAATCGGGACGCTCGCTTTACTTCCCGGCTTTTGAAGGGGTTGCAGGAGGCGTTCGGGACGCAGCTACGTCTGAGCACAGCCTTTCACCCTCAGACGGATGGTCAGACGGAGAGGACCATTCAGACTCTCGAGGACATGCTCCGTGCATGTGTCCTCGACTTTGGTCGTAGCTGGGAGGACCACCTAACCTTGGTGGAGTTTGCATACAACAACAGCTACCACACCACCATCGGGATGGCACCATACGAGGCGTTGTACAGCCGACCTTGTAGATATCTTTTGTGCTCGATAGACCCTGGGGAGTTAGCACTTGTGGGACTGGAGATGGTCCAGGCCACGACAGAGAAGGTCCAGGTCATCCAGGAGCAGATAAGGACAGCTCAGAGCCGGCAGAAGTCATACGCTGATAGGAGGCGGAGGCCACTAGAGTTCGAGGATGGCGACCACGTCTTCTTGCGGGTCTCACCACGATGTGGTATAAGGAGATTTGGCCGAGGCGGAAAGTTATCTCCACTCTTCATCGGACCCTTACAGGTCCTCAGCAGGATTCTCAAGGTGGCTTATCGCCTGGCTCTACCACCTCAGTTGCACCGGGTGCACGACGTCTTCCACGTATCTCCGCTGAGGAGATACGTGCACGACCCGACGCACATCATTGACCATGGGGAGCTTAACGTTGACGATGGGGTGACTTTGACGGAGGTCCCAGTGGAGATAGAGGATTGACAGGAGCGGGTCCTACGTGGCCGATCGATTCCTCTTGTGCGCATCAGATGGCAGCACGGGAACCTCTAGGAGAGCACATGGGAGCGGGAGGCTCAGATGCGTGCTTAATACCCTCATTTGTTTCCATAGTTTTGATGTATCTTTACGGGGACGTAAAGCCCAGAGGTGGGAGTAATGTAAAGACCCGTAAAATTCATGGGAATTTTTTTCTTAATTTTCTTTGGAATTTTACAAGAACGCGGTTTCTGACGGCACCTGATTCCGAGGCCCGGTGTGCCCGAAATCAATTTCCGAAGATTGGCTCGGGTACGTTCAGTGAACGAACGAGCGGGAATTTCTAACATTTGAACCAGTGCCCGGAATCGAATTCCGAGGGCACCGATGAACTCACAACGCCGATATTCGCTTAAGGAGACCTTTTCCGAGGTTGCGTTTTATGCGGGTTGGGAGTTAGTTTTTGGGAATTTAAAATGAAATTTAATAAAATGTGGAAACACATTTTATTTTTAACCAAGTTGGTTATAACCTCCCAAAGGGAGTTATGGGTGGGACCCACATCCACTTAACCTCCCTTGAGAGGATTATGTGTGGTGGGGCCCACACAAACCCTAACACTTCACCTCCTCTTTTTAAACTCCCTAATACTCCTCTTTTATTAAACTTGACAACTTGGTTAATTAATTGAGTTGAGTTGTTTGAATTTCAAACTTTTGAAATTCAAGTTGTTTAATTGTGTAAATAAAATAAGCCTTAGCTTATTTTATTTTGGTTGGTCTCCTTAGCCATCTTGACAGGTTTTGAGAAACTCTCTCCACCTTCTTCAACTTTGACGAAGAACACGAAGAACACTTAAGCTCCGACGAAGAACGCCGCTTCTCTTCTTCATAGCCGGAGTGTTTCCGAAGATCGACGATGCCACATCTTCGATCTTCTTTCTGTGTCAACGAATGGAGATGACGATTCCTCCTCTGTTTATCTCTGTCAGCTTACGAAGCTTCTCCATCGACGTACCTCTTCGGACGCACCTTGACGTCAATAGAAACGACGTTCGACTTCCGTGACGCCCGACCACCGCGACTCTTGTCTTCTGCTGCTTGTTGGCGTGATCCGCAATTGAATCCGAAGTAGGGGTTTATTTATTATTTGGTTCATGATTTATACCCGTGATTATTTCTTCATGAAATTTGTCCAATTATTAGCAAATAATGTGAGGGGGCCGGACCGCACAAACACGGCCGAACCTCCTCCTATTCTTGTTAATTCTGTTGTGGATTGAAACGGGTGTGGCGCGGTGCCGTCGCACCGTGCATGATCATACGCCAAGAAAAGCGCGGCGCCATCGCGCCGCGTCGTAAAGTAATGCAAGGACGTGACGCCGTCGCGCCGCGTCGAAGAAAGTTGAAGGCGTCGCGGCCGGAGCGGGGCCGCGGCGGAGGGGCGCGGTGCCGTCGCACCGCGTTGGACAACGAAGGCCGCGGCCCGTTCCGGGCCGCGGCGGAACGAGAAGACCGGCGGCCAGTCGGGCCGCCGGTGTCGGAAGCCGGGAAGAACCGGCCGGCCAGGTCGGGCCAGCCGGAAGGTAGGAAAACCGGGGGAAATTAATCCCCCAGCCAGCCAATAAAACGGACCCCCATAATGGGGGGAGCTGGTTTCACAAAGGGGGGCAGGCGCCCCCCCCCCCCCCCCCCGTTTTTCAATTAGTTCGGCCTTAGGCCGAGCTGGCAGCACGCCCAGCGCGCTGCCTTGCGCCGAACCGGCGCGGCTGGCCGGTCCCCCAGGACAGGCCGGGCTGGGCCGAGCCGGGCCGGGTCGACCCTGTCCGGGGCGGGTCGACCCGGTTCGGGCCAACTGGGGGGTCTCGGGCTAGGACGGCCCGGGCCCGAAACCCCCGTTACCGAGCGGTTTGGATTCAAATACCCATAACTCGGGCTACACACTTCCAAACGACGCGCCGTTAGCGGCGATGCAATCCTTGGATCGAGACGGTAGTTTCGGTTTATCTCACTCAATGTTTCAGATTACTTTGAGTTCGGCCGGGTTGGTTCGTACACGAAACAAACCGGGCCCTCGGAGCGGAAACACTCATATCTTGAGGTACGAACATCCGAATGACGTGCCGTCAGCTTTGATAAGTTTCTCTTAGTGAGACTGATCTTTTAGCATACTCCGACCGAGGTTTGGACACAGGTGGAGTATGGTCGTGTTGGATTTGCCTTAAAAACCAACCGGGCCCCTGGGACGAAAAAGCCAATAACTCTCAGACCGGGCGTCCGATCGACGCGCTGTCTGTTGCGTTGAGTTCCTGTTGACGATACGGAACTTTTGGATACATCAACTATGGACTTTGTGAAATTTGATGTATCAGCCTCTCGGCTCGTGGAGCGGACCCTCCCGAACAAGCTTACTGTGTGCGGGAACCCTAGAGCTGGCTGCGACTACCACTGCTACTGCTACTACGACTGCGACTGCGACTTCTACTGCTACTGCTACTGTGACTGCGACGACGACAGTACAGAGATCCTTAGTGGATTCGACGATGACGACTACAGCACTCACCGATCATGTGTGGATCAGTGCTACCGATCCTGTGTGGGTCCGATCCTGTGTGGGTCTGCGCTCAGCGGGCCTGTGTGAACCAGCGCTACAGATCCTGTGTGGGTCTTTGCGGGGGTTAGTACCTATCGATCTTTCGTGGGTCTGACGACTTAGATGGATCAGTGATCATCTCTATCGTCTTTCGAAGAAGTATACCTGTGTGAGCTGAATCCTGTTTCTTTCCTGTGTGGATTGTGTTGTGCTATCCGGTGGGGATTACGTTTGCTTTCCTGTGTGGAATACGTATACTTTCCTGTGTGGACTGAGTTGTACTTGGGCTCGGAGGTTGGAGCGTATTGTAATTGATGAATTAGGTATATGTATGGGCATATACCTAAGCAGTGTCGGATATTACTTCGTGATTGTATCTTTCCTTTGTGGTTTATCCTTTGTGTATTTTGGGAGACCTTCAGGGGTCTCGGGGTCCCTACTGAATAGCTTATACTCACCCCTGCACGGGCAATGCCCGCACTACGTTGTGTTGGTTGCAGACGACATACAACGTTGATCGTGGTTGAGGCTTGCAGAGCAGGATAGTACCTAGAGGTGGACCACTGGGCGGGACGTGCTCGGAGTGGACGGCGGGACCCGAGGAGCAGTGGAGCTATCTGTACCCACCCTTCAGGTGGGATTTCTAGTGGAAAGCTCGGTGTAGCGGCTTTTACTTTACAGTTTCTGTTTTCCCTTTTGAGTTGTACTTTACTTTCAGTTTGGGTTTGTATGCTGGCCCATTTACTTTTCCACACTTACAGTTGTACTCTGTTTTTACTTAGTGTTCACTTTTCTGCTTGCTTACTCTGTGGTGCTTGTTTACTTTACAAAGGCAATGCCTTCCCTTTTTACCGGTATTTACGCCTTGGTGCTAGTCGCCATCCCCTGGCCTATGGAAGGCGGGCATGGGGTAGTCACAGAACGGACCCCGAGGGCGGGTCGTGACAATAGAGATAAAATATAGTCTATTAAAATATTATAAGTAATATTTAAATTATAATTTAATCATTTTGAAATCTATATGAGTGATTCATATGAATTTAACTTAAAATAGCGATAATTATGGGGATAATTTATGGTTTAGATATATTTATTGTGGAGGATCATATTGAAGTTAATTACAATGGTTAATGTTGGTTTTTATTATCCATTAGTTATTATATTTAATTATTGAAATTCAATTTTTTATATCATGAACAATGGTTAAACTATTAATTCAAAATTATTTCCCAGAAAATAAATAATTTTATTCTGATGTACATGATTAAACTATAATAATTAAATATGGAACATTTCTTTATCTATGAATGGTTCTCGAGGAATTCACTATTTTATTTATAATACTTGTGAATCATTTTTATTATAATTAATTATTATGATTTATACATGAATGAATAATAAAATATTATTTCAAATAATTAAATAATTATATTTCAAATGATTAATAATTTTAAAACATTTATAATGCACAAATATTTATAGAAGCATTTCGTAAATGTAATGTAATATTTATATAAATAAGAATGGAATGATTTTTTGAAAATTTTGATTTTATAAAACATGGTTTCCATTTATAATTTTTTACATAAGTATTTACTACTTTAAGACACCATTAAATGTATAAACCTTAGTTTCACCTTTTTTGATTAAATTTTTAGTATAACATAGTTCATTATTAAGAATTCTTCCTTTGTTCATTTATCATGTACTGAGTAGTTAGACATTTGTTTTCACTAGAAATTAAGTGAAATAAAATCCTTCTAATGACACTTTACCTTAATTAAGTGGTGAAGTAATGGATTAGTTTCATAAAGTGGGATATCATGGAATAATTATTTTGCCTTGTTGAATCTTCCCCACATTAAATAAAACTTAAATGAAATTTATCATCATGTAAATTTTATTTTACTTTTTTTGAATAATATAATTTCTGTTTACCTTAAATAAAATCCATTACTTAAAAATTTTATCCTCAAATATGTTTTGAAATGGAAAGACCTCTCTTGATAGGAAATACATATTCTTTTTCTAGTATTCCTTAGTTATTATTTATTCTAATACATGCACTGTGATTTGATTTCAATTAGTATTACATTGTTTTTCTTATGATATGCCCTTTTATTTTTTTGGATGGATAGTATTTTTATGTAATGGTAAATTTCATCTTGTATTTTATACAATTTGGTTTCCTATTAGTGTTCTTTAATTACCACTGCACTACACATTTATTTTGACATGGAATTTGGATATCATTCTAGGATTATAGTAGTTATAGTATACATTTTCATGCTTATTTCCCTATTATTAAGAATATAAAAAGTGATATATTTCTATGAGAGATCCCCTAATATTGTGCCAAATCCAATGATTAATATGATTTGAAATAATGGTTTGTTATTTGGACACACTGACACTATATGGGATAAGATCATACTTATCTGACTCTTCCTAATTTCCCCTTTCCCAATATTATGGGCTTAATGTCATCTTAAATCCATATGGACTTTCCCAATTTAATAGATAATAAAACACCAGGGTTTATCTCCTTTATTATATTTTGGATATATAATTTTATTTTATAAATCTTATTTTCTATTATATTAGGATTTGATGATTATTTATATCTAATCAATTATGGTAGAATTTTCATGATATTATTATACCATGTTTTGTGGTTTTGATTTTGTCTGACACATTATTGTTATTATTGAGTAAGTATTTTCCATCATAAGAAAAATTGTATATAATTGGATTAATTTCATATTAAAAATAAGTAATGTTTTAAGAAATTTGTTTCATTAAGACTTCTGTATTTAATTGGATTGTGTAATAATTTTTTCTCTTTCCATGTTTTATACTTTTTCCACTACGTTATTTGTAGGCATTAGTTAAGATATGTTGTTTCTCTTATTCTTTTATGGTTCTAGCTACTACCATGGTTTAGTGACATTCATATTTAAAAAGATTTACAATGAATTTTTTAATTATGGTTTACATTATTGATTTGAATATAAAATTTTCCCTGTAATAGAATTGATCGAATAAAGATATATCATACCGATCATATTTGAATCAAGTTTTAAAATAATTTGGGGGTTTTTAAAGATTTTTTTTAAAATGATTCAGATGGAGGTTGTATATAGTTTCCAAGTTATAAATGTATTGTAAGACCATGCATAATTCGTGAAGAAGTTAGCTACTATATAAAATATATATATTAAAAAAAACTATTATGTTTGGTATCATAACAGAGAGGAAAGAAAATATTTTACTATTTATTAGTAAAAAAATAATTGGTATAGAGAATTTGATATCTGATTTGTACCCATTTGTGAATCATCATGAGAGTGATAGCATTCGATTGAGAAAAATACAATGATGTCTATACACAAGATAGAAATAAGTAATATAGTGATGTTTAGAGAGTGAAAAAATGAATTGATGATGACAAAACTCCTATATATCATGAATGTAATAAAATTAAAAATTTAGAAATTTTAATGTGGGTATATCATGGAAAACCCATGTATATAATTTATAATAAATCCAGTTATTATATTCTTACCTTATAGTAGGAATTTCATCCCAATTGTGAAGATATTCCCTGAATCCATATAACAAATGGAATTTAATTTAGAAGATTTAATTTTAGACTTATAAAAATTATGCTTTTCCAAAATAATGAATTTTAATTTAGGGGTAAATAGTAGAGCTTAGTGATAGTAAAGAATGTGGTACATCTTAATGGAAGGAAAATTTAGATGTAACACCTTCTTGTGTGCCAAAAAACATTATATGGAATGTTCTATTGATTCCCAGGATTTAAAACCTATTCATGTCTAAATAAATATCAACCAATATGTAGTGGAATGAAACTGAGATAATTAAGGATACTGATTTGTTTGTTCCTCCTGTAGTTATATTAACATGGTTGGCATTTGATCTCAATTTGGTAGTTTAGGGCCAAAATATCTTGGTTGGGCATATTCTATGATGGTTATAATATGTATGTCCAGATTCTTTGTAGTCATAGAATGTGGCGATTTCGTATTCGCAATTATAACCATACTCCTAGGATGTGTAGGAAAAAAACCTTTCACTTTTATGAGTATATTTTTATGTTGACCTTTTTTTTAAATGAAAAAATTTCCAAATACCTAAATTCTGAAATGGCCAAATGGTCATTTTCCCAATTGGCCAAATTCCTAAATGCTCAAATGCCAAAATGGCCAATTTCACAAAAGTAAAAATGACCAAAAAACCAAACCAAAAAATGAATCTAATGACCAATTGATATTAATTAACATGTTATCAAATGACCAAATAATGTCACACAAGTAGAAATGGACAAATATCAAAATCCCCAAATTGAAAAATGGCCAAATTGCCAAATGGAATTGGTCAAATGGCCAAATATTCAAATGAAAAATTTCCAAATGACTAAATTCAAAACAACATAACCAACAAAATTAACCGAATGACAAAATTATTAAAATTAATATGTCACTGAATAACCAAAAACGTAATAGAAATAAAATTGAACCAAAATGAATATTCCTAAAATATCTATATCATACCAATGATTATCCAGATAATTAATAGTATTTGTTTATGTTATTCCACTACTATTAAATTTATAATTAAATTAATATTTAGATTAATCTTCATTTATGTATTTCTAAAAAATATAAAAAATTAATTCATGTCTAGTTCTTCATGTTTATATTAATCAATAGTACATCATTATTGTAATCAATGTAATTTACAGTAAGGGACATTGGTCATTGATGGATGTGTTCCTCAAGAAAAATTATTTTTCTTGAGTAATAAGAAACGTGATGGAATTGTGGTAAATTCACAGACATAAAATAATATTGAAGGTATTTTTATTGATATTTCAAATTTTCATACATAATTCATCTATAACACTTTAAAAACATAAACATGAATATTAATGATATGATTCGACATTTGGATCCAAAAAGGGACAAATATATAAAAATCTAAAAAAATTAATCTAACATGAGGTTTGCTTAAAATTATTCAATGTTAATATTTTAAAGACATTGATATGAGAAAAAATCCCATATTTCATAAAAAAATAATAGTGGTTGTATCACGATTTCACATCAATCTGAAGTCGTTTTCAATGTGTTTGACCATCACATTCACTTGTTAGTGTTTTAAAACACTAAAAATGTGTTTATGATAATCTTATGAAACCCATAACATAGATTGATGTGGGGTCAGATACTACATTTTAGAAATAAATCTATTGTCATATTCCAATGATTTCACATCCATCTAATATAGTATCCTTGGTTTGACCCCTAAAAACAGGTTTTTAACAACTTTGTTATCTTTTAAAACAACTTATTGTGAAATTTTGACACACCAAATGTCGGACAGACATGTTTTATTCTTTCACATGCCAACGATAATTCATCAATGTTTTCCCATGATTTCACATAAATTCTATCATTTTCTTTAGGTTTTTGACAATCACAGACACATTATAGTGTTTTAAAACACCAAAAACATGTTTATGGGAATCCCATCTAAACTGTAACTCAGATTTATGTGGCATCAATTCCAATATTTAAAAACTAAATAAAATTTCATTTCCCTATGATTTCATGGACATAAAACATTGTTACCTTTGTTTTGAACCCCTCTAACGTTTTTCAATATCCTTTGGTTTCTTTTAAAACTACTTATAGATTCCTTCTGAGCACACTACGAATTGGATGGATGTGTTGTCTATGCATAATAATAAAAAACTAAATCCACAAATCATGTCCCATGATTTTCCATCAATATAAAGATGTTTTAAATTATTTTGACCATTACACATCCATTTTACTTCTTTAAAACACAAAAATGTGTTTATGGGTATCTTAGAAATACCAAAAATCATACTGACATGGATTTAGTTCTAAAATTTCAAAACATATTTTACAGTCATTGAACATGATTTCATGGGCAAGTGACATCATTTCCCTTTTTTGGACCCTCATGTATTAAATGCTTCGGTATCTTTTGAATCTAATTATTGAGTCATTCTGAGCACACAACATGTTGGATGTATGTGTTGTATACAAGGACATGTCAAAAAAATTAATCAATAGTGCATTTTAATGATTTCTTGTCAATATAATGTCATTTTAATTGATTTTGACTTTTACACACACCATTTTTTGTTTTCAAACACTGGAGGCATCCCAACCAAAACATAAATCTGATAGATTTGTTGTCTATTCCTGCATTTTTTTAATCAAAACATCAGATGTTCTCATATTCTTTCATGGCCATATAATTCCATTTTTATGGTTTTGACCCCCTTACACAAGTTTTTAAATGCTTTAATATCTTTTTAAATGGAATATTGAGACATTTCTGGCGCATCCCATGTCGGACGAACTTATTTTGTACTCGTATAAATAAAAAATAATTCATTGCAACATTCCCATCATTTTATTTAAATCTGGGGTCTTTTTCTATGGTTTTTACCATTACACACGTTTTTTAGCATTTTGAACACTAAAAACATGTTTACGGGCATCTTGAGAAAAAACGTACTCAAACTAACATGGATTTACTACCTTCATTTAAAAAAATATCCATGGTCATTTACCTATGATTTTATGGCCATCTAACATCCTTTAATTGGTTTTGACCTCCTCACACATGTTCTTAAAGGACTCAGTAACTTTTAAATCTCCTAATTGAGCCATTTTGAGCACACTTCAAGTCTGATGGATGTTTTTGCAACTGTTACACATCAAAAACAATTCAACTGTCAGTTTTACTTGATTTCATATCAATATGAGTATTTTTTTTATTTTTTTAACCATTAAACCCACAATTTTGTCTTTTATAACACTAAAGATGAGTTTACTGGATTCCCAAAAAAATGGCAACCCATATTGTTATGGAATCAGTTCATATATTTAAAAAATCAATATATAGTCCTTTTATAGTGATTTAACAACCATCCAATTTTGTTTACTTTGTTTTCACCTCCTCAAACATCTTTTTAACAGCTTTTATTTATTTTCAAACTGCAGAATTTTTCATTCCAATCACACAGCACATCATATTGATGTTTTTTCTACTTAAAAAACTTCATAAATACCTAAAAAATCATCATTCAGTGATTAAATTTTAATTCTATGTCTCTTTATATGGTTTTTACCATTATACCCACATTTTAGTGTTTAAAAACACTAAAACATGCTTATGGGAATCTCGAGCAACCCATAACTCAAATTTACTTGGGTTTGGTCATGTATTTCAAAAATAAATATAAATTCACTTTATTATGATTTCACAGTCATATGACACCATTTCAATGGTTTTGGACCCCCTTACACATGTTCTTAAGGGCTTTGGTATCTACTAAAACTACTTATTGATTCATACTGAGCATATCACATGTCGTATGGATGTGATGTATACTCGTACATGGAAAAAATAATTCAATGATGGGTTTCAAATAATATCACATCAATATATGGTCGTTGTTTATGTTTTTGACTATTACAAGCTTGTTTTAATTTTTTATAACACTTAAAATGTTTTTATAAGCACACAAGAAAAATTGTAACTCAGGTTGATGTGGTTTCAGTTTTCACATTTCAAAAATAAATATAAATTCATTTTCCTATGATTTCATTGTCATATGAAACCATTTTCATGGTTTGGACCCTCAGAAACATGTTTTTAAAGGATTTGGTTTTGTTTTAACTACTTATTGAGTCATTACGATCATATAGTTTAAGGAAAAAATAGGTTTCATCCAACCCTTTGTGAGTTTCCAAGGCAATGGGAGCTTGTAGGAGGCTTGAAATAAGTCCATAGGGGTTTGGATGAAAATTATCAAAGTAGTAAGATTACATGTCATTTATTTGAGGTTTATGACTTGTGTGTGGCTGGTTCACTTCATGAAAATTTTAAGTGTTAAATAATAAAAAACGTGATTCATTTTTGGATGGAAACATAACCCTGAAGATCACACGATGTGAAAGGGGATTACACATCATGTAATTCCCACTATAGTGCTATTATAATCCATTTTAACTACTTGGGTTATTTATAACCCTACGATTGTAGTGGATCCATCTATTTTTTCAGGAGGCTGATGACTATCCCCTTCGGTGTTTTGGATTCTGATTGAAGTGGATCAATCCTTGGGCTTCCATATTTGATCTACGTTGACCTGAGTTAATCCATGGTGTGCTCTTCCTTCAATATTATAGTATATTCCTTTGGTTCGATATCTTTTTCTATATTTTCTTCTTTCCAGGAAATACAGGATGATCTCGCATCATTCTAATGGGTTTTCTGTTGGTGTTCGTCAGTGCAGTTGTGCCACAACATCCTCATATGGATGTAGTTCTTGCCAGAGAGGTGATCCGAGATCCGTAACACGGTTTATTCTTGTGTGAAGAACATTAATGAATTATGATCAATGGGATTCATTTCATCTATTTTATTTAATGGAAATCATAAATTAATCATTATTTGTCCCCTTAGAGGAAAATAGAAATAAACTAATAATTATTAATCTTGATTAATGAATTGGATAGTGATCCCATGTTGGGGATGTTGGTGATTTGTAGCATGATAGTAGTTATCTTAATTATTTATTTTATAGTTTGATATCTACGCCTTGATGCTTTTATCATGTTGTTCTTAATGTAAATTAAAAAATTACATAAAGCCAGAGTTAAATGATAATTGGTTGGATTAAGATATTAAAGAAGAATGTTTTTAGTCATGTGGTTATTCCAATTTGATGATAATAATGTTGATGAAATGAAGATGTTTAATTAAATTTAATCATACGTTTCATTAATTTAATGGATAAATAATGAAAAACATGTTTACACTTAATAGTGATAATTGAAAAGGAATGTTATTTGATAATGTTACTTCTATTGGTTTGTGGAGACCAAAATAAATTCTAAGAGAATGTTTTTACTTGGTTAGCTTAAAGAATTAGGATTCCCATAATTGGAACACATTAATAAATGAATTTGTTAATTCAAAACGGAATAAAAACTGGCTGTGTGGTAAAGATAATGTCTTTTTCTAGGTCCATAGTTTCCCATTTTCATGAGAAGGATGAGTTCCATGTTTTTAGGGCCTAGTGTCCCTATTGTTTTTTGATTGCTTCAAGCTTTTTTGATGTAATCGCGATGTGATCCTTGTGATATGAACCTAGTAAGTATGGGCCTTAGAAGGATGATATGGGGTGTGGAGACCCGGATGTGAGGTGATCTGGTATAGATGATCCCAGTATGGATGACATGATGACTGGGCATAGAGTCCTAATATAATTCGGTGAAAGATTATACATGTGATGAAATATTCATCAGTATATGCATTTGGATGTCGTGTACAACACTGTAGGTGAAAAATCATGTTAAACTAAGATTACCAAATTATTAGATGCTGGGAACTATTATGTTTGCTTTAACCTACTTAATGATTGATGGATGAGTTTCTTATTTTATCTTCATTATTTTTACGACTGCTTGAGGTCGTTATAGGTTCTGGGTGGCATGTTTCCTCTTACTGGTAGCATAATATGTTTTTATAGAGTACCTAGATATTGAATAATTCTAATAATGAATAAATAAATTTCTTAACTAGAGTTTTGGTTGATGTGGGAATGAAAACTAATTAAATATATTAGTAAAATAAACCAAGTTCGTGGTTTGGACTTATTCCTGATGGTAATGGTCTTAACTCTTGATGATTAATGTAATGTAATGGCGAATAATTTAACTGGTTAATTAATGAAAGGATGTTCTTTAAATTAAATAATGACATTAGTGTATCTCTTTTATATGTTTGTGTTCTTTTATGATATCTGGTATTAGTAGTGGTAGTCTGGAATCTGAGTGACTTTAACTGTAGTTATGTCTAAGACTAGATTATGTCGATTGTGTTTTATTAATAATTATTATAAAATATATATTCCTTGATTTCATATGATTCCTAACTCATGTCGATTTTGAAAAGTGACTCTTGAAGCACTATGAGAGGATGGTTTCCCCAACATCCCAGTGGGAGGATAGATGGCTGACTACCCACTTTGGCCCCTCTCACTTCTCTTTTAGTAACTTATGATGGTATGCAGAACTGTTAGTTTTCCCATAGATGTGTGTAGAGGGTTATTATGTATTTTGGTCATTCCACACATAGATATTATAAAAAATAATATCCAAAGTATTATTATATGTTTATTGTGTATAGGTGGTGATTGCTTAAGGTACTAACTCAGTGTATCAGATGTAATGGATTCAGGTATAATACCCATTGTCAGATATAAATAAAACACACTCTGGTAGATTTTTGGAAACTACATGGTTAATATATGGTTATATAGATGGGATTTTGTGGTTATGTGATGCACAACGTGCATGTTGTGTTTCTCTATCCAGATGACATTGGGATGGATTACTTTTGGAAAGAAATGCTCATGATGTGTGCCATTTGGGCCATGTGGAAAACCAATGAGTAAGAGGGAGTGTGGTACCCCTAATTTTTTACTATTATATTATATGATCTCTATTTTGTGTTACATGGTGAGATATGTCAGTGGTGAGGTTAGAAACTTGATATACATTTCAATGTGATGAGAAAGATTCACTTTTGTTCACTGTGATTCAGTATAATTTATTTATATATTTTCTCAAGTGGCTTGAGGGAGGATCCCACTGAGTTTAATATTATTCTCACCATACATATATAAACTATTTTGTAGGTTAGTTGGATCAGGTTGGATATTACTAGCTTAGGGTTTAGTAGGAGTTGTTTGGTCTTTGTGGTTGTTTCCATCTTTAACATTTTGGTACTTATAGTTTCCAATTTAGTTTATTAGTTCTGTATTAAATTTCATTTTTTAAGTTTTATTTTCATTACTTATATATATAGTAGGTTTGGGTTGTTTTATATTTATTATCTATCTCTTCCATAGGTTTCTATTAATTAAAAATGCACCCCATAATATTTTTTACTGAACCCTCACTTCTAGTCACCAACTTGGTGCCTACTCGAGTCAGGGATCAGGCAGTCACCATCTCTCTTCCCTCATTGCAGTATATTTTTGCGGAGGGGATTGTTACATAGTGGTATTAATGTTTCATGTTTGAGAGATAGGATGGAGTTTGCAGTTAGGAACATGTGATGTTTCTTGGGTTAGTAGGGAAACAGAGTCAGCTAAGACTAATAAGCAATGTAAACATTGAAAACTAGTTGATGCATGCATATTTAGGCCCTACTATGTTCTGATACACAGAACATTAATTTTACTAAGTCTATATAACATGGTGATAATTTTTGTTGTGTAGATACCTAGGAAGGATCATGAATCATTCTTCATTATTCCTATTTATGGAATGTGTAGATGTTGGCATAATTTAAAACCTTATACAAGATAAATAAATAAATAATTAATTAATATTAAATATTCCATATTCCATATTTAGGATCTATAAATATTTCTTATTTTTATAGGCATGACTTGAGATCAACTTCCACATTAGGTTCACATTGAAGATATTCATTTGGATGTGCTAGAAGATTGTCACAGAGTAGAGGTCCATGATAAAAACACTGGGAGTATGAAAATCTAAGTGTATCATCACTTTAGTTTGTTAAAGTATGAGGGAAATGTTTTTGATTTATTAGTAGAAGAAATGTTAGAGTACTTATAAATAGCTTAAAAATTATTTGTGCTCGTCAAGTACACTATATTTCATTGGCTGTGATGATGTTGTGTGAAGAAGTTAAGTAGGGGTTTTTTTCCTCAGGGATCACAACAATTCAGTAGTTTTATGGGAGATATTTTGATATGAGTTTAGAGATGAATTCTTTCCTTCAATCAATGAGGTGGATAGTTTCTATGAGCATCATACCCCTCAATATTTGAGATCTAGTGTGAGAGAGTTCATGATTTCTTCCAGGACCCTTTTGTGATATACATAAAAAATATTTCCAAATGAGGAGGAAAGTATGAGGCATTTCATGAAGGATTTACATCAAGATATCTATCATCGAGTTACCCCAATTATGGTGAAGATATATATTGAGGTTCTGGTGAGAGAATAGTTTATAGAGTGGACACTGGATATAACTAGTTCATTAGTGAAGGGGATTCTTCATGATTTTTCATGAAATACAACTATTTTCTGAGGATCCATTTTTCGTGATAGGAGAGTTTTCTGTCATATAGGGGTAAGTCATGGCCCTCATAAACTAAATTCACTAATGAAAGAGCTCTCGGACCTATGTCTAAGTATCAAAAATGTTTTGTCTCTTATGTATAGAAGGTTTATCAGTACCAATAATGCTCTACCTTTCATAGTAGTCAACATGTGACAGTTTTTCCTCTTCACGACCCTCTCTTGAGTTAGTTTTAGCTGAGGCAGTAACTATTGGGTAGTCTTATTTGGGATAGGCAGAGATGATATGAGTTGGGTATAAGAAAAAATATAGATTCCAGTTTTCCTTTAAAAAATAGTGTGACAAAGGAGGTGGTCATTAATAGGGCAAGAGAGGCCATATAAAAGGTATTTGTTAGATTCATGCTTTATTGTTTCTTGCTCTAGGTGAGCCAAACATCGTTCATGGTACCCTTTTCCTGTTTTATAATTGGTTGAATGGTTTCTTTGTTGATTCAGGAGAGATACACTCCTTTATATAACCCACCATTGTCGATGATTTTGGACATGAGGTATAGAGGATTCCAGTGCCATAGAGTTAATTAAGACAGTTGGAGGTCAAGCTAACTTGTATGAAGTATGTATAGATTGTGAGCGAGTATTGGGGTGGCATCGGTCTTGGGAAGATTTCATATTTTTATGGATACAACTATATGACATCATTATCAACATGGATTGGTTGTAATCAGTGCTGTATATCATGGATATCTTAAGGACTCAGGTTTTGTTCTATAATGCTAATAGAGATGCAAAATTTTTTTTGGTGATCAAGAGCCGCAGATGGGTCTGAGGCATGTCCATCCCTTTTCATCATTGATATTAGAATTGATGTTGTTCTCATCATAGGTTTAGAATTCAATTTTTCATTGGATTTTGGAGGAGTACCCTAATGTCTTACTATAGGAGGTTGTTGTGTTTACCACTTGATGGGAGATCTAGTTGGGGATTGATGTATAGCTCAGCATGTCTCCTATCTCAATATCCTCAGATATAATGACACCTTCTGAGTTGTGGGAGATGAAAGTACCGCATGATTATCTTTTGCAGTAGGGTTTTGTTCCACTGAGTTTTTCAACTTGGGGTACCTCACATTTTTCATAATGAAGGTTGATGGATATTTTTGGATTTTTATTGATTAACATCACATGACCAATTGACAGTGAAGAACCGTAATCCTCTATTTTGGGGTGATGATTTTGTTTATCATTTTAAAGGATAATGTTTGTACTCAATGATATATTTGTTGTTTGGATATCATTAGATGCTGGTGAAGAATGTGGATATTCAGGAGACTAATTTTTTTTGTCATCACAAACATTATGAGTTCGTTGAGATGTCATTATTTTATACTAATTATCTAGCTTCATTCATGGGGTTGAGGAACAATGATTTCAAATACTTCCATGATATGTTCATGGTGGTTTCATTGACAACATGATTATATAATTTTTGTAATAGGAGAATCATTTATAGGTTCTATGTTCCAACTTCTGCGTTCTATGTTGCGATCAACTATTTGGGTAGTGTGAGTTACGGGATTGTGAATTCTATTTATTAGGTCTTATAGAATCTTAGTAGGGAGTAATTGTGGATCCTTCAAATGTATAGGTAAGTGTGTATTGGGAATCCCCAAGATAGTGGTATAGTATTAGAGTTTCCTTGGTCTTAGAGGGTATTATATGAGGGTCATAGCCAATTTATTGTAGTTTTTGACTCCTCTAATGGTTTTATCCTTAAAGGACCAGGTGTTCTTGTGGGATAACTAGTGTCAGACAAATTTTGAGTACCTTAAGGATATGTTGGTTAGTTATCTGGTTCTTTGTTCTCCAGCTGAAGTAGTTCAGTTCGATGTTTTCTTTGATTATTTGAATATTTTCATGGGTTGTGTTCTGATGTAGTCAAGATTGGTTGTTTCTTATTGGAGTCAACAATTATTTTACCATAAACATAACCATGACACCCATAAACTTGAGTTATGGGTAGTTCTATTTTCTTTTATGTTATGGCTACATTACCATAGTGGTGAATTTTTTTTCATTTTACTAATAATAATATCCTAAGGAATGTCTTATCCCCGAGGGACATAAACTTGCATGAACATTAGTGTATTGAATTTTATTTGGATTAAGAATATTAAATTTCATATACCCCTAGAATAGGTAATGTTATAGATAATGTGCTTTGTAAAAAGTCAAGTAGTGATTTTGTGCATGAATTTGGAGGTTCCTAGAGAGTAATCAAAGAACTATAAGAGATACTTCTTGATATGGGTGAGTTTTGAGGAAGTGGTTTTCTTTTAGAGATGATATTTTAGTTAACATTAGTTGATTAGGTGGAGGAGTCCCAACTGGGGGATTCTGAGGGGGAGGACTGGAGAGACCATGTTGTCTTTGGTGATACCTCTTATGGTTGGTCTGAGGATAGACTACACCTAGTGTTCTTACATGGAATTATTTTTTTCCTTTATGGACGCTTGATATGGTTCATCAGGAGTTCCATAGTTTTAATATATTGATGCATCCCATCATGAAAATATGTACCATGAATTGAGAGATTAGTTTTTGGGGACTATGTTAAGGCATGGAGTTACAAAATTTTTTTCTCATTGTTTGGTCTTCCATAAGGTGAAGGTCGAACCCCATATTCCTGGTGGTTTACTCTAACCATTAGATATTCCAAAGTGGAAATGGGAAAAAATCATGATTAACTTTGTTTCTAGTTTACCTCGAGCTAAGGGAGGATATGATGTTATATGTGTGATTATGGATGATTTTAATAAATCATCCCACTTTATAAAGATAGGGAGTCAATCTTGGTAGAGTTTTTGTCGAGGAAATTTTTGGAGGAGGTGGCGCAGCTCCATGGAATCCTAAGGATGATTATTTTTTATCAGTATCCTCATATTACCTCTAGAGTGTGGAGAGGTATCCAACATTATACTGCTTCGTATTTATTCATTATAACTACTTTTCATCCATATATAGATTTTTGGATAGAGGGGACCATCAAAAAACTTAAGACATTTTGTTCTCATGTGTCTTGGATTTTGGAGTTTAGTAGATGAGGCACCTGACCTTGGTCAAGTTTTCATAAAATAATATTTTCCAATCCACCATTAGTATAGATTCATTTAGATATTTTTATGGCTGTCCATTCAATTATATATTGTGTAGACTAGGGTTGGAGAGGTAGAAATTCTCAGGCTAGAACTGGTATATAATATGATGGAGATGGTTTTGGAAATTCAAGATAGGATGAAGGAAATACTGGATCGTCAAAAATCCAATGTCGACCATTAGAGGATACCTCTAGGGTTTGATAATCAAGATCATGTGTTATTTATGGGGACTCCTTATCATGTGCAACAAAGGTTTTTTCATGGGATTAATATTTTTCCTAGGTTTGTTGGGCCTTTAGAGGTGTTGGCTAATGTTGGAGTCATCACATATCAAATAGTGCTCCCTTCACAGATGATCTGAATAGGCAAATATTTTTCTATGTCATAGATTTATCATTATCTTCATGAAAACTATAAAGTCATAAATTGGTGTGAGATCAATTTTGATGATTATGTAACCTTTATGGAGCATCAAATGGAGATCCTGGACTACTAAGGGACGGTGTGGTATGGGGTTGTTATTCTTATAGTTTATGTCTTATGATGGCATGACGGTGTGGAGAAGATTACCTAGGAAGGTGATTTGTAGATGTGATCTTATCCCCTTGAGGTATTTTTGTTTATCTATTCTTTTTAACTCTATTCTCTTGTGGTTGTCTATCATTTTGGTCTTGGATTTTGTATCCTCTTGTTTCATATTGTGGATTTACTATCATTTGAGAGGTATATCCCCTGTTAGAGTTTCTAGGTTCTAGTTTTGGTTGTTTTTTGGTTTTTCACATGTTCCTCTAATGACGTGTGTGATCTCCTATGGTGGTGAGACCATTGTGAGGTATCTCATAGTGTGTTTTTTCAAATGACCCCTTTTTGTTTTTTCTCTCATTTGTTTTGGATTCCTAAGGATGAGAGTTTTTTTATAGGCATATAATGTAACATCATAGATCAATGTGGTCAAACCCTTTGTGATTTTCCATGGATAATGGATATTGGAAGAGGATTTAAATAAGTTTGGATGGGATTTGCTGCAAAAATGATGGAAGTAGGGAGATTACATGTCATGTATGTGAGTTTCCCGACATGTATGGGGTAGGTTCACGATGTGTAGATTTTTAATGTTAAATAATAAAATGGAAACATGTTTTTCAAAGTCAAAATATCCCTGAGGATTAAAAAATATCAAAGGGGGTTACAAATCTTGTAATTCCCAGCTGTAGAGCTATTATAAATGTTTTTAGATACTCTGGTTTTTCATAACCCAATGGATGAAGAAGCTACCTCTCTTGTTATAGGTGGGTGAAAACCCTATCCTTTGGTGTTTTGGATTCCCTTAAACTGGGATTGATCCTTGGGCTTCCATCTTCGATCCATGGTGACCTAATTTGATTCAAGGTGTGTTCTTCCATGGTTTTTCTTACTGTTTCTTTCAGTTTTATCTATCATCCACCTCCCCCCATTCGTTCTTTCATTTGATGGAGGATAATATCCAATGTTTCTAACGGGTGTTATCATGGATGTTTTTTGTGTAGTTGTGTCGTGGTGTCCTCAAACAGATACATTTCTTGTGGGAGAGGTGATCAGATATCCTCAACAAGGTCCGTTCTCATGTGAAGAAAATTGACAGTGTTTGTGGTCGGGGATTCTTTGATTATATTTTATTTTCATTCAGTATTAAATTGATCATGATTTATCCCCTTGAATGAAGTGAAATTAATATAATAATTGGTATACTAGATTAAATAATTGTACAATGATCTTCTATAGATGATGTTGTTTCATTGTACTGTGATATCAGGTAAACTCATGATTTTCTAGATAGTTTTATATCTTTTACATTATTTGATATCGAGTTTTTATTGTTTGAAATTGATAATTAACATAAAGATGGAATTAATTGATAATTACTTTGTATAAGAAATTAAGGAGTCTTTTTTTAATATGGTGGTTAATGTACTTCGATGATAATCACGTTGATGCAATGCACATATTTCATTAAATGTAATCTTCAATGTAATTAATGGAAATGAAAAATAATGTGAAGAATGTTTAAACATTATAATAATAATTTATAAGGAATGTTAATTGAGAATGTTACTTCTCTAACGTTGTTGAAACTGAAATAAATGCTAAGATCATGTTTTTTTAATATTATCTTGGTACATTAGGTTTCTCATAGTTGGAACATATTAATAAATGAATTGGTTAATTCAAGATTGAATTAGAACTAGTTGTGTGATAAAGATAATTTTTTATATGGTCGGATTTTCCTATTTTCATGAATGAAATGGGTGCTTTGTTTTGAGGGCATACTTTCCCTATTGTATTATTTCTTGTTTCCAGTTTTTTTGATCTTCTATGGATGTGAGCCTTGGGATATGTTCCTAGTAAGGTTGATCCTTGGATGGATGATATGGGGTAGGGAGTCCCAGATGGAATGTGATCATGGTATGGCGGAATCATGGATGTATGACTTGATGTTTGGGTAGGGAGTCCATGGATGATATGACAGTAGATGTTTCTTATGATTGTGAGATGCATTAGTATATATATGTGGGCGTCGAGGATGGAATCAATGATGATGAAATGGGTTATACCAAGCTTTCCCATTTGATGATATGAAGAGATCTGTTATTCTCTCTTAAACCTATTTAATAGTCAATGGTGGAGTTTCCTAGTTTTGTTTCATTCCTTTCCCCTGTTCATGAGGGAGATGGAGTGCTTTGTGGCATGATTCCTCTTGGTTTTATCATTCAATGATTTACCTATAGTATCCTGATATTTAATAATTCTAATAATGAATAAATAACTATTAACCAATGGGATTGGATGATGATGGAATAAAATGTGTAAAATATATTAATCTACATAAACTATATCTCTTGTTTAGACTTATTTATAGAAGGAATGGGCATTACTGTGATTATTAATGTAATATAATACGAAATAATATAACTGGTTAATTAAAAGATAATGAATTAATTAATTAAAGGAAATATTTTAATATAAAGAATGACTTTAGTGTAGCTATTTTATATTATTGTTTTCTTATAGGATATCTGGTCTTAGCATTTGAAGTTGGGAGTTTGAGTGATGTTAGTTGCAGTGGAGTCTAAGACTATGTTATTCTCATAGTTTGGTTGTGATCTATATTATATCATGTATATTCTATGATTTAATACACTACCCCACCCATTTCGGATGTGGAAACTGATACCCAATGGGCTCTAGGATGGTATTTTCCTCAATATCCTCATGGGAGGATAGATGGATGACCACCCTTGTTGTCCCTATTCTTTTCTATTGGTAATTACTTATGATGGTATGAATGGTGGTTAGGATTCCAATATATTTTCCTAGAGGTTTTTGATGGATTGTGGTTGATTTACACGCTTTTATTCCAAGATGTAGTACCTAATGTATTATTATTGGTATGAATTGTATTGTCTATGATGGATTCAGGTGCATACATAGTACATGGAATATATTTGATTGTGGTGTAATACTCAATGTTTGATATACATTATACCTTATATGTTTACCTGTAGAAACTACAGGGTTAATATATGGTTATGTGGATGGGATGGTGTGATTATGTGATGGGGGAGGGGTATGGTGTGATGTCGTGCCCAGGTTTTCTCAGGATGGCTTACTTTTGGAGATAGATGCTCCGAACGTGCTATATTTGGGGTGAGAGGAAACCTATTGGGGGAGAGGGAGTGGGTTACCCTTGATGTTTTAATATTAAATTATATTCTCTCTTGTAGGTGTTACTTGGTGATAGATACTCATGATGAGGTTGGGAACATAGTATACCTATTAAGGCGACGAGTTCATTTCAATGTTTCTCACTATGATTTAGCATGATTTATTTATGTTTTTCATTAGAGGCTCCTGTAAGGATTCTATCAAGTATACTGTTATGGACCCCCTCCTTATATAAACTATTTAATTAGTTCAGTTGGTGAAGGTTGTTTATTGGGCTGGATATTAATATCTTGTGGTTTAGCAAGATCTATTTGGGCTTCACGGTTGTTGACATCATTAACATTATGGTACTTGTAGTTTCCTTGTGATTAGTTTAGTATTATATGAAATTTCATATTTTCACTATAGTTTTATATATATGTATATATCTGTATATATCTCTGTGTGTGTGTGTGTGTGTCTAAGCAGATGTTGGTTATTGTACCCTTCTTATCTCTATCATATTAATGTTTCTCATTGAGGATAATTCCTCCCATATGCATTCTTACTATACCCAAAGTTGAGTCACTAACCTATGGCTTAATAAATATGGTACATGGGTAGTCACCATCTTTATCCCCTAATTGTGGTATCTTTCGGGTAAGGGGGCCATAACACACAAGATGATAGATGTTTGTGTTGTCTACTTGTAGACATCATAAGTAATACAATTGTTGTTATCCCATGATTTCCCAAAAATCCATGATCGTTATATATATTTTTTACAATTACACACAAGTTTTAGTGTTTTGAAACACTTAAAATGAATTTACAAGCATCCTGGGAAAACCATAAACCAAATTCATATGTTGTTAGTTTTTACATTTCAAAAATAAGTCTATGTTTTTACCTATGATTTTATAGTCATTCCAACAACGTTTCTCTGTTTGACCCCATAAGAGTTGTTTTTAAATGATTTAGTATCTTTTAAAAAGGATTATTGAGTAACTCTGAGCACACCACACATCGAGTGAAAAAATCATATTAATTACATCAAGATACTCATATCCATTAGATTATATTCATGGGAGACTTCAATTAATAAATATTTTATATTGTAGTACCCTGCCAATAAAATTTTGGGGGATGAACATTAGTATTGGAACTGAAATAAATATCTTTTGAGTGTTGGGGGTTATTATATGTGTTATTTGAAAATGTGTTCATGATCTATGGAGTTTAGAATATTCCTCGATAGGATGCTTTATAATACAGTAAATTTCCTCAAGGAGCATGTCTTTCATCCTTTAGAATATGGATTCTAATAAATTTTCCATTTTCGACCGCCACTGATCTACTATTTTCCTATAAGATACATGTTCTTTAAATTTTCATTTCAACCTTGAAATTTCTCATTATGCATCCCGATCAAAATAACCATTCAACCCCCTCTACTGTTATGAAAATATTGATGATGACACTCGACTAATGACGGCTATGGAGTAGGCCCAAAACCAAACTTTCTTACATGCCCATGATGTTCCTTCACCAAAAAGCTGCAACTGCATCATTTTGGGAATCCAAGGATGATTATGAACGGTTCACATCCCATACATCTTTAAATTTAACCTATTAATACAATAATATTATGTATGAATTAATTAAATATATGTACATTATTATATTATGTAATTAAATAAATTAGATTACTTTTTAATTTTATTTCTTTAATATAAAAACATAATAATGAAAAACAATTTATAACAATGAAATCCATAAATCCAATTAATTGGTGATTACTACATGGATAAAATTGTTCTACTAGTGTTAATTGACACTATTTTATCCATGTAGTCGACCCCATTTAACGAGTTTTAGTAATTTTTTGTTGTTATAAATTTTTTAATATTTTTTAAAGTAAGGATATAACACAAAATAATAATGAAAATTAATTACTCTAATGTCTATAGTGGATTCATTCACAAAACAACCATTGGTGTTTCTATATAAATTAATCAACTTCTTAGTATGTAAAATATAGTGACTTGATTCATTAGCCTTTATAGAAAATTTATATATGTTAGAGGAAAACATTTACTTAAAATAAAATAATCAAAATAATAATAGATAAAATGAAACTAAGAATATTCATTTTCATGGAAAACACTAGGACCTTATAATATGAAGAATGAGTTGCGTCTCATGACACAGAACATTTTTTATATAATCCAAAAAAAAGTAACACTAAACAAATTATAATGCTAGTGTGTTTATCTTACTGAGATACTATAAATTTTGAAACTTCTTTATGAGAAGAATCTCTTTTAATATCAAAAAAATCATCCACTATTTATAAAAAACATTAGGATCTTTCTCATAGATTTTTCAAGATCTCATATATGTTTCATTAAAATAATATCATAATATTCAATTAAAGTATCTCTATTTGTAGAAGAATATTTCATAAAAACATATGTTCCATAAAGAAATGAATTTTTCAATTTCACTAAGGGTATTCATGAAGGTTTAGAAGGATTTGAGAAAGGTTGTGAGTTTCATGGAAGATTTTAAGATTCTTGAAATTGTAGTTTTTTCAGAATAAGAGGAATGTTTCATGAAAGTGGATCCATGGTTTTGAGAAATAATTAAGTTTCATGAAGAAGAAATTGATTTGAAATCACTACATACCTTGAAAAAAGAGTACTTTAATGAATAATATTTCAAAAAATAAGGATAATCTCTTTCATTATTGATGTTCACAAGTAGTTTTTTTAAATAGTACAATGAAGAATAATGGGAAATAATATTTTCATGACTATTTGATTGTGAATTCGTTTATTGGACTATTAGAGAAAAATAATTCCCACCGAAATAGTGATCAAACGGAGAGGAAAAAGCGAGTTACCCCTGAGTGGAATTGATCCAAACCTAAAATCTTTTAAAAGAATTGAGCATGTTGTGGAGTTACCCTAGTCGAAAAATTATTTGTCATCCCACCTTCTTATTACATACCATTTCAATACAATACAAACAGAGGATCTTTTAAGAATAGTGTCTTGGAAAAAGGTACATAGTACATGAAAAAATATAAAATTACATTAATACTCTTGGAAGGATTCTTGAAATTTTCATACTATATACAATTACTGCATCTCATAACCTAGGGACATACATCAAAGGAAAGCGTGATCAGAAGGCCTAGTAATGAAAATAAGTGAAACAGTTTACATGTGAACATGAGCAATTTTAATTTGAAGATGGTTAATATCATACAGGAATGATAAAGAGGAATATAATAATATTAATAACATGAAATATAACTTTAAAATGTGTCTACAACATTTAATGTTGACATTCATAAGCATATCACCAAGGTTCATCATCAATGTGTCATTAAAATTACCAAGGTATCATAAAACTTGTCGTCTCAAGAGATTAATTCCTTTACCCAATGAATTGGAACACTATCTGGGAGAGAATTCAAAATGTATTTATTTTCTTGTGATCCACATATATATTAATTAAAAATTTCATAAATATCCTAAAAAAAATAAAATAAATGGGCTTCAAATCAAAATCAACACGTTTTAAAAAGTGATTAAAAAACTGATCATTATATCATTCATAACCCACATAATGGGAATCTGGGTTTTATGTACGAAAATTACAAAAACAATATATCATTTTTATATGTTGATAAATACCCCTATAAATGATATAGGTTTTTTTAGTCACATAAATAAAAAAAGAAGATTAATTGAGAAAAAAAGATAGTATTTGAGATGAAAATTCTGTAGCATAGCATCTATGCAATTTGATTTTAGAAAACATTACAAATAGAGGGGATAGAGGTCACTCATTCACAATAGAATCACAATATAGTATATGGAAGTAATATATTTTATATAATAACATGGTATGTATTTTTTAATGATATACTAAATGAAATAGAACTTTAAAGAAAAAAATAGAAGTTGTGATTTCCCTTACAGAAATTCAGCAGCCAAACGACATCACTTAAAAAATTAGAAAATAATTTGATGAGAGAGAAAAGGGTATACCATAATTTGGAAATAAAATTGGCAGAAATAAAGATATAAAAGAACATACCCCGACATTTTTTAATTGAAATTTAAAAGGCATAACAGAAAATATGTCTCAACTAAAAGAGGAGGGTGAAAGGTTTTCTTACCTTGAAGAGTAACATAAAAAACATAATTTTTCAGATCTTGGGGGGCTTGAGGGAACCTTGGAAGGACTTATTTAGAGCTAAAAGACCATATATTGTTTTCAAATAATTTGGAATGAATGGAATGAAGGAATGGGTTGCTATTTATAGAAAAATGGAGGAATTATTTTCTTAATTTCCAAGGGACACCTCATTAGTTGTCTTTGCAAAACCATGGGATTTCCCATGGTATTGGTCACATGGGACATCTCATAAAATAATTTATTCCTCAAGAGTCTACCATAATTATTAATTCATTATTACATCATTAATAATGAAATTAAACTTATTAATAACTCAAAACTATATTTACTATTCACCAAAAATTCAACTATTTCAGAAAAAAAATCACCCTAAACTTTTTTGATGTGTAGAATCCTAAACTTAATTGCATTTTATAAAATATAATTTATTTTTAAAATAAAATAAACAAATAAAATATTAATACTTGAATAATAATTTCTATAACATTTAATTACTTATACTATGATATAATTCGATCACATTACCACTTAAGATGACTAAAACATATGTATACCTCTTTAGGTCACTACCACAAAAATAGTTTTTCGCAGCGCCCCCCTTTATCAGCGCTTTTGTTAGCACTGATAAAGGGACCCCCTTTATCAGCGCTTGCTTAGTAGCGCTGATAAAGGGTCGACTTCAAAAAAAATATTAATATATAAATATAATTCTATTGTTATATAAATATAATATAAAATTTTTAAATATATTTTAGATAAGTATCAATGTACATTTACACTTATTATACTTAATATTTAAGATATTTAGTGAAAATTACTTCATAAAAAATTAAAAAAATATTTTTAATTAATATTTTGATAATCATTATGGAGTAATAGTCATTTAATAACAATTTGAGGACTAAAAAAACTAAAAAAATTTAAAAAAGATCCAAAATATGTTGAAAACGCAACTCAAACTTCAAACGACCATAACTTTTGATCCGGGTGTCCGTTTGAGCTCTACCACATATCAAATCGAAGCCTGCGATGAGCTATACGTCATTGGGACTCACGGGGACCCCAGTAAAGCGTTTTACGAGGCCAAAAGAGGCCCAGAAGTCCTCCAAAACAGAGTTTTTTGTCGGGGTACCCAGATTTTTTAACATTTTGTGGTTTTTCAAACTCGTTTAAGGGGATATTGTTGGATTTTCTTGGTGGGAACTAAATTTATTCCAAGGTATTACATTCATATTGATATTATGTCTTTAAAATTTTATCCTTTTTTATAATTAACTGCTATTTATAATCAAATATATAACTATATGTACATATTTTTTATATATTCGCACCTAAAAATTAAATTTTTTAAATAAATAATTAAACGTATTTACATATAAAATATATTAGCTTTATCTAAATAATAACTAATATCCATTTTATTTAAAATACAAATATATGAATATTTATATACCTATATATTAATCAAACTATATATATATATATATTAATCTAACTATATATATATTAATCTAATAACTATATATATATTAATATAAATACATATATATATATATATTAGTATTACTATAAATATATATATTAATATCACCATAAATATATATATTAATATCACTATATATATATATATTAATATAACTATATAAATATATATTAATATAACTATATATATGTTAATATAACTATATATTAATATAAATATATATTACTATACGAATAAATATAACTAAATATATATATATATAGATATATATATATATTAATACCACTATATATATATATATTAATATTACTATATATATTATAATATAACTATATATATATAGTAATATAAATATATATTACTATACGAATAAATATAACTAAATATATAAATATATAAATATAGAGATATCAGGAATTGGAAAGCAAATCAAAATAGAGTAGTGGTAAGGGCTTAGGCGCGCAGGGGGGAGGTCTCGAGTTCAAATCCTGGTGGAGGTAGGGGTGCGCGCGCATGGGGAATATTGGAGAAAACGCTATTAAAGGGTGGAGGGGGGTGTGTGGGGTGCGTGGGGTGTTGTATAGGGGCCAAAAAGCGCGGTAAAAGGGGGGGTTCAAGCGCAATAAAAGCCCCCCCGATTGGCAGTATTTTTTAAATTTTTTTAAATTTTTTAAAATTGTTTAAAATTTTTTTAGCTTTTATCAGCGCTTTTTTAAAAGCACTGATAAATGGTTCCTTTATCAGCGCTAAAACGAGAGCGTTGATAAAGGAAGCGCTGATATAGGACCCCTTTATCAGCGCTAAAAAAAGCGCTGATAAAGGGGTACTTTTATCAGCACTTTTTTTAAGCGCTGATAAAGGGGTCCTATATCAGTGCTTTTCAGAGCGCTGATAAAGGCCCCCCCCCCCTTTATCTACGCTGGCTTTATCAGCGCTTTTCTAGCGCTGATAAAGGCCATTTTTAGCGCTGATAAAGGCCGTGTTTGTAGTAGTGGGTGATGTTACTATTCCATTGATAAAATTACCATTAATAAGGGTAAAATTACTATTCCAAAGGGTAAATTTTCAATTAACTAAAAAATTATTTTGATCTTATTGAACCACATTTTTCACCCTAATTTCAATTATGGATATCGGATTTTTTAAAATAATTTCACAAAAAAAGTTATTTAATAATAAGATATTTATTTACTATTCACCTAAGAAACATTATTCATCACATACTATAAATAAATAAACACTACTCATGAAATATTATTCATCAAATTGAAACTTTTTAGAAAACATAAAAAAATTCATCCTAGGTTAATTTTGACATTTGAAATTAATAAATTATGTTTTTCTACCATAAAAAATTTCTATGTGTGAATAATATCTAAAAAGTAGTATTTTCATTCAAAAATAAACTTATCAAATTTTTTAGGTCCACTACCTAGAATACCCTAAAAGTGGGGTGGGGGTGATTCAAGGTATGATAGATTATAAATTTTTCCTTTTCGTTCTTGTTTCATTGTTAAGAAAACTCAATTATCTCTTCCTCCAAAAGCAATATATGAGTAGATGTGAAATCATTCATGAGAAACAACAATTTTTACTTCGTTCACCCTCATTGGGATACGTTCAAGGAGAATATTACAGTGATGCACTGATGTAACAAATACACTAAGGTTCAAGTCCAGTAATGAGTACAATGTTCGGGCTAGATCATCAATGCCCAGGCTCACTGCCTTTACAAGGTTTAGGGTCTACTTACTGCATTACCAAGGGTCACTCTCTATGCCTCTTTCTCTGGCTCACTACTGATGGAACGGGTCACCATCTTCTTCATTCTTTTCTCACTGCTCTTGCAATGGAAACCATTTATATTTTATCGATATGTAGTTAAACACAATTTATGGACATGTATGTCCCTTCATTTGCATGAATTCTGCATCCTCAACTATAGGTAGATACTCTCTTGAAGTCATTTTTTCACCTATAGATGAATTCCACCTTCCCAGGTACTTCTAGGTACCATAAAATACTTTCTCAAACTGATTGGAAGCTTTCACAAGCTTCCTTGTCCAAATCGCAAACCACCTTATCCATCGTGTACTATGTTGCAGGTTTGGTATGTGAAACACCTCCTTCGCGTACTGATTCCTCTTTAGTGAACCTCCCCTATCTACGGACTACCACCGCCATCAAGGTTGCATACCACTACCATGAACAGACTATGCAAACCTCCTGTTCCCACAGACTGCCTCTACCTTCATGATCGTGTACCACTACCATGTACCGACTCTGCAAACCTCCTCTGCGAAATTCCTCCTATCTTTGAACTGCTCTCTATTTGCGGATAGTATTCTCTTCCGCGTACCGGGGTTCTACCTCCACGTTACACTAGCGGAACTCTCCTAGTTTCATACCAGATTTTCCTCCTCCATTTAATGAGATAAATCCTTCTGCATACCGAGCATCCCTCTCTGCGTACTGAACTTCCTTTAGGGGTTATGAAACCTCACAAACACCTTCGGCAGAAATCCTTCTATGTGAACCATTTCAGCCTTTGTGATCCTCCCTTTGGGAACCACTTTCGGTATTAGATGAATTCGAAAAAAAAAATACATTATAATGATGTTCAATCTCCATGGTAAGTGGTGGTATTAAAAATTCTTATATAGGAAAAGATATCCACATAATCGGCTAAAACAAGAATTACCAGATCTTCAGTCCAACCTCTACCGCATACTGATCATTCTGCTGCCACGAATGGAAAGCCATCTAGGAACTGTCTTCCTATGTGCTATGTGTATCACCTTTTCTCCTACATAGTAAATCTCTTTCGATGACATCAATCCATCCGCATACTGCCCTGTCATCCACCACGAACCATTGCCATGGCCTTTCCAGGTTTCGTGAACCACTCCAGCGAACCGTTTCCACTACTTCGCATACCATTCTGGGAACATGGTACGTAGTCCATGTATTATAGTACATGTATCACATACTTTCCCACCATTATTCAATTTTCTTCAAGCCACTCTCTCTTATGAGAAAATCCTTCCTTTTTCAACATTAAACTCCTGATTTTGAGGCCCTAAAATTTGCCAAACACTAGGAAACTACACCACCTTAAAAACATATTTTTGGAAAACACCAACCATTCTCATTTGCGACCATCTAGCTTTTTCAACAAACACAACCACACCCAAAATATACCAAGAGGATTCCATGTGGTATTTTTTTCCAACAATATCCCCCTTTGGGTTTGTTCATAACTCTTCTTAAAACAATTATATTTATTTTGATGTCACAATAAATCTTCTTTCGTCTTCAACCACCATTAGCTTTACATGATTATGATTGTTTTCAAATATTTACTCAAAACATACTATAATCCCACATGAGAAATGTTCGGTTTGAGAAACAAGCATAAATGAAAATTTCATCAAATAATCACTTCATTTCTGCCACCAATTATTGATACCAAACTGATACCAATTGCTGAGTGTTGGAAACCTTCTGACATCATTACAACACCATTCTTTTACTTTTATCATGTCCTGCAACTGTCTTGGTATCTATTATTTTATCCATCACTTATAACATCATCAGATTTAATACTCCCCTATATTTCAGCTCCTCCAATAGCCAATAGCATCATCCCAGCTTCAACTCCCACTATCTCACTGCTCCACTTAACATCTTCTCCTCGTGTCTTTTGTCCCATGGAATAGCCACACTTTCTCACCTTTTTTAGCAAATCTGAAGGGAACATCAAGGTTGTCTGCAACAGGGTAAAGAAAACGTATATGCACATTAAGGAAAGACACATAATACCTTGGGGAGAGGGGGATCCCACATTCACACTTTTTCGTGTTTGAGGATTCGACTAGACTCCCGAAGATAGTCGATTCCTTTCAAATGCTTCTTTGGATAAGGCCTTCATAAGAATATCTTCATCTTGATTCTATGTAGGCACATACTACAATATCACAATCCCTTGTTCCACTTTCTCCTTGATAAAATGATATTTGATTTCAACGTGATTTTTCCTTGAGTGATGGATTGTATTTTTTGCTATGATTTATAGCTCCTAAATTATCGCAATGGATTCTGATCAGATATTTCACTTAAGTTAACATATAATGAAGTTGCTTCTTCATCCACAATAGTTGCGTGCAATCTTGAGTAGCTGCAATGTATTCAGATTTGGCGTTATTCAGTGAAATGTAATCTTGTTTCTTTATCAACTAAGAAATTCACAATCCACCAAGAGAAAAGGCACCTCATGATGTTGATTTCCTACCATCCTCTAAATCATCCCAATATGCATCTGTATATCCCAATAACATTGGATGGGATTTGTGATAATACATTAGGCCAAAATCAATTGTGTTCTTGATATAACGAAAAATTATTTTTAATGTAGTCATGTGACTCTCTTTGGGATTGTGTTGATACCTCCCTGCTTGGCATATGGAAAGTACCATATAAAGCATTGTCGTTGTCCGGTACAACATACTTCCAATGCTTTTCTGGTATTTTGTGATATTAACTGGCTTTCATTCCTCATCTCATGAGAGTTTCAACTAGGTAGAAACCGAAGTCTTCATATCTTGGGAATTATCCATTCCAAACATTCTCAAAACCACCTTGTCATATTTATATTGAGAAATAAAATTTGAATTCCTTCCTTTAATCACTTACAAGCCAAGGAAAACTATCATCTCACCAATCATTGACATATCGAACTCACTATTCATGATTTCAGAAAACTATCTATAGTGTGCTTCATCTGACCCACCAAATATTATGTCATCGACATAAACTAGAACCATCATCCTTTGAATATTGTCATTGATAAAACACATATTGTAATCAAATCCAATAGTCTGAAAACTGAGATTCTTTACAAATTGATCAAGCCTTGAATACCATGATGTTGGTACTTTATTTAAACCATATAGAGCCTTCTTCAGCCGAAAAACTATGTTCTCATATTCATTAATGAGAAAACCATATGGTTTCACTATGTATACCTCTTCTTCTATAACTCAATTCAAAAATTCTAACTTAACATCCATCTAAGAAATATTAAATTTTTGTCGCATAGTTATTGGCAAGAATAATCTGACTATATCTTGCCTTGAAACAGGTGAATATATCTCAACAACATCAATACCCTCTATTTGAGAATAACCTTTTCACACCAGATGTTCCTTGTTTCAAATCACATAACCATATTCATTAATTTTGTTGAGAAAGACCCATTTTCCCCTATGAAATTCTTGTCTTTTATCCTTGAAACAATTTCCCATGATTGATTCTTTACTATTAGATAAATATCTTCATTCATGGATTGAACCCAATTCTCCTCTCCTACTGCTTCATCAAAACAATTAGGATCCACCAAGGATAAGTGTGATGATTTCTGTAATGTCTTAATCCACATTTTCTATACTGCTACTATCTGATCACCAATTATGTTTTTTCTATCAATTTCTTCTCCCCTTTCTGGTCTGTGGGAAGAGACTGATTTATTCTAATCATCTGATTCTTCTTCTGAATCAATCTCCAGAGATGGATCATCTCTTGATCTACTCATCTCTTTATAACCATCCTCTTGTGTCAGACCATGTATTTTTTTAAGAATCAATTAATTTTCTATTATAGTAAAATCATGACATTCAACTATCTTTTCCATCCATTTATCGAAGTATTTATATGATTTTGTTTTCATTGAGTAGACAAGAAATATTCCTTCCTCGCCCTGATATTCAAACATCCTATATTTCTCCTTACTAATAATGAAACATTTATTTATGAAAATTAGGAAGTATTTCAATGATAGATTCTTTCCATATCATAGATCATATATGTTCTTCTCTTATTTCGGCATAATTGGGCTCTAATTGATGTGTAGACTACTATTATCACTACCTCTTTCCAAAAAAATCACTGTATGATCATTCTTAATGAGCATTATTCTATCCATGTTATTCACAATTTGATTTCTTCTCTCAACTACTCCATTTTGATGTGGATTTATTACTGCTGAAACGTGATTCCTTATCCCATGTTTCTCGAGATAATCCTTCACTAGGATATTTTTGAATTCGGTTCCATTATCAGTTCAAATCGTCCAGATTTTTTGACCAATCATCTTTTCACATTCCCATCAATATCTTGTAATGAAACTGAACATTTTAGAGTTTTTAGTGACTATTAAATTTCATTCCATTATTCTATAGTTATCAATGAATAGAACATAATATCTCCTCCCATCAATATCTCTTTGATAGAATGAACCACAGACATCAATATGCCCCAATTCATGAAATATTGTTACCTTTTTCTCCTTTTGCTTATATCTCTTTCGAATGATCTTCTCTTATTGGAAGGCATCACGTGTATTAGTACTATCATGTGATAGTCTCAGAAGATTTCAGGCTACTTCATATTTCACATGTTCTTCCAAGGAAGCATGGATAATATGGCCAAGGCACTTATTACATGACTTGTTTTATTCATCCTTGGGAAGAAAACAAATAGCTTCTTCTCCACTCACGAGGTAGAGAGTCCCTTTTTTACACTTTCCTTATAACACAATAGCACCATCCTTTTCTTTGATGATGAATTATTTCATGAAAAACCTTATGGCATGTCCTGAGTCACTCAATTGACTAACACTAAGGATTGTGTGACTGATCCCTTAAACAACCAAGACATCTTCTCATATCTTATCTTTTCCTCCAAATTTAGATTTTCCTGAACCAATAATTTTCAATCCCTCATCACTATAAAATCTTATTATACCTTCATTATCGTACCTAATTCTGATCACTAGATCCTTTTTCCCATCATGTGTGTAGTGCATCCAATATCAATTATCCATATCCCAGTGTGATCTGATGCCTTGAATGAAATTTATGCAACCACCGCTTTCTTGACCCTTTTCATTTTGACCCATGTATTTGAATTTATACTCATCATGGAATGATAATCATAATCTTCCTCTGCCTATAATGTAACATCTTCAACATGTATGACTATAATTCAATTTTAAATTTCTATCTCTCTTGATGATACATTTGGCTGCTTCTTAGGAACAAATTAGATCTACCCCACCACATTCCCCTACATTGTTGATGTAAAATATCTTTCTATATTCCAAAGTCCTTGACACCTGAAAAAATAACCATCAAATAATGATCTGGAATTTTGAGCTATATACAACAACCACTATTGGAATTTTTCCATTTGGTACCTTTTGTAATGGAACATAGAGTTTGAGAATGTCCAATCATACCAAAACAATAACATCTTATGTGAGGTAAATTCTTATGTGGAAATGATGGACCACTATTTGTGCCTTGGGTTCTCTGAAACTTCTGATTCTACATCATACCCAAATCAATCATTAATCTTGGATTGGGTTCATATGTTATTACTTGAACCATAACAGATTTTTTATATCAATCCTCATACTGGACATATTATTCATAATTGATTACTGCTTCTATTATGATGAACCATTCATCTTAAATCGCGTCGTGTATGTTGCATGTAAGAGCTTCTTTCCTAATTTCGTTCCAAGAGGTGGCAGTTTCTCTTGATCTTTAATTGACCATCGCAGATTGACGACATCCACTTCTAGTTGTTTGATACGTTAGATTTGATCTTTTCTAGTGTTAGTAAAACAATCAGTTTCTATTTTCTGTTATTTAATTTAGAGTTTGTACTCAACCACCTTTTCTGAGCATTCTAGCATTGAGGACCTTAGCTTTTCAATTTCTACATTCAACTCAAAATTATATTCTTCTCACTGGTGCATAAAGAGTTTATAATTATGAAAAAATTAGTTATCTTTCTTTGTTTTGGATCTCATAATATATACCTCTTCAAGGGAAACTTATAATTCATCCTAAAGATCAATTATTCCTTCAATTTGTCCTTATTAATTGTCACTTTACTCTCTAGTTAATGAATTTCTGAAGACTTCCAAAAAAGCATCTACTTTATGATCCCTGTAGTCTTCCAGCTCTTCTACCTCAAATTCTTATAAACATTCATCCTCTTTTGAAATTAGATTATTCTTTTGGAAGAAATTTCTCCAGGTGATTCTCCCCCCTTTCTCATTTGATGAATACTTCTTTTGATGAATTTCATTTTATTCATTTTCATCTTAAAACATATTAGGAAAATTTGCTGAAAAATTCCCTATCATTCCTCATCGGATGAATGCAAATGGATGTTTACCATTGATCTTCCCTTTTCACCTTTGCAGATTATTGGAGATGAATGATAGGACATCATCCATATTTCCCTCCTTAGGACTATCTTCAACAGATATTTTTTTCATGGCATTGAATTCCACTTCCATATAATTCACCTTTTCCACTTCATCATTATCATAAAATATCATTTCATAAGCTACAAGGGTATTATATAGGTTATATAGTGTCTTCTCCTTTGGGTATTTTTCTTCTAACACTGAAACTTTCAGATTGAACTGTAGTGGAATATTCCTCAATGTATGTTTGACAATCTTTATAACTTCAATATGATCTTCAAGACCCTACATGTATTCCACAATATGATTTATCCTGTTGAAGAATGCATCAATAGTCTCATTGGTATTCATTTTGACATCTTCATGCTTGTTCCACAGAACCTATATCTTCGCTTCTCAGACTTTTGTGTCACCCTCGTAAATTTTCATCAATTTTTCCAACATTTCATGTGATGTTTTATAGGACCTCACCTTCATATAAATTGAATTTGATTGGGATCCCCCTAAATCATTAATCCCTTTAGAATCAGATTTTAGTTCACTTCTTCTAGCTTCTTGATAAAGCACCACTAGTAATATCTGTTGATATTCCATGCATAGATACTGTGAAGACATCCATCCCTACAGATTGGAAGTAGTGCTCCATTCGATTATTCCATAGTTTAAAATTTTTTACATCAAATATTGAAATTCCATTATGATTCACCACCTCCAATTTTATCTTCCTGAGAGAGAACCACTAACATTCATACTTTCCCCCTAATACCAATTGTTTGGTCCACTAGGTTGAATACCCTGAGAGGGGGGTGAATCCACGTATGACATATTATATCTTTTTCCTTTTGGATCTTGTTTTGTTTTTAAATAATACTCAATTCTATCTTCCTCCCGTAGAAATATATGAATAGATATGAAATCATGTACGAGACACAATGATTTTTTCTTGGTTCACCCTCACTGGGCTACGTCCTAAGAGCATACAACAACAATGCACCGATGTACCAAATTTACTAAGGTTCAAGGCCAGCAATGAATACAATTTTCAGGCTAGATCTTCTACACCTAGGCCCACTGCCTTTGCAATGTTTAGGGTCTACACACTACATTCCCAATGGTCACTCTCCATACCTCTTTCTCTGGGTTACTACAGGTGGAAAGGGTCACCGTATTCCTATTACTTCATTCACTGTTCTTTGAATGGAATCAATTAAAACTTTATCAAACTGTAGGTCAAAAATAATTTATGGACATGTAGGTCCCTTCATTGGCATGATTTTATCACCCTTGACTGTAGGTAGATGCTCTATTAAAGTCCTGTTTTCAATAGTATATTATTTCCACCTTCTCAGGTACTTCTAGGTATGAGAAAATACTTTCGCAAATTGATTTCAATATTTCACAATCTTCCTTGTCCAAATCGTGAACCACCTTGTCCACTGCGTAATGTGTAGAGGGTTTGGTATGAAAAACACCTCCTTCACGTACCACGTCCTCTTCCACAAACCTCCCCTATCTAGGAACTGCCTCTTCCTTTGTAATCGCACACCAATATCGCATACCGACTCCGTAATCCTCCTCTATTCTCATACTGGATCCACCTTCACAATTGTGTACCGCTACCGTGTAACGACTCAGAAAACCTCCTCTATGAAATTCCTCATGTCTGTGAACTATTCGTTGTTTATAGACAACTTGGCTTCTGCGTACCAGAGTTCTCGCTCAGCGTACCACGTGCGGAACTCTCCCTCTCGTGTACTTGATAGTCCTCCTCCACATACCAAGACAACTCCTTCCACATACCGAACATCCCTCTCTGCATACTGAACATCATTTTCGGGTAACAAAACCCAACAAGCACCTTCGTCAGAAATCCTTTTGCGCGATTGAAATCAACCTTCACGATCCTCATTCCACGAACCACCTTCGGTATTCACCGAATTCCCAAATAAAAATATGATTTATAATGATTTTCAATCTCCACAATAAGTGGTGGGATTAAAAAAATATTATATAGGCAAAGATATATTCTTAATCTGCTAAAACATGATTTAAAATAATTTCAATCTAGGCCCCACTGCATATCGATCTTTCTACCACTGCAAACTGAAATCAATCCGTGAAACGTCTTCCTACATGCTCCACGTACCATCTTTTATCCTATGTGGTCGATCTCCTCTTCCAACGTCAATCCATCCGCATACCGCACCGCCATCTGATACAAACCATTGTCGCATCCTTTCAGGGTTTCCCGAACCACTCACTGTACCATTTCCACTTCTCTACATACCATTCCCGGAACATGGTATGTGGTCCATGCATTATGGTACATGGTTCTCATACTTTTCCACCTTTATTCAATGTTCTTCATACCACTTTCTCATATCAAGAAATACTTCCTTTTCCAACATTAAAAAACAAATTTTGAGGCCCTAAAATTTGTCAAACACTAGGGAATTGTGCCACCTTAGAAACATGTCTTTGGAAAACAACAACCATATTCATTTGCGGTCATCTGGCTCTATCAAAAAACAAATCCACAACCAAATCATAGAGAGAGGATTCCTTGATGGATTTTTTTGAAAAAATATTTTTCTTAATTAAGCTTATATATTATTATGAAAAGATATTCCTAAAACAGTAATGATGAAATTTTTTTAAACCAAATGATTAGAAAATGTAACTATGTCATCATTACATAACCCATAATAATGTCTGCATAGGACCTATGAGTATGGTGTGAAATGGTGATAAAATCATTGGGTGGATAAGACAACATTGATGGAGTTGTGATTTCTATCAACCTGAACTTCTCCTATAATTGATTTCATTCATGCTTAAGTTGTTGAAGTTCACCTTGGTCTTGGTCCAGAGCGAAGCCTAGGGACTCCACCTCCTTCCCATGCTCTGATGAATGGGATTCGTATGGCCTATGTCTACTAAATGATGTCATCAGATCAACTTTATACAATAATAACCATTATCATTTATATTTATAAACCCTAATATTAACATTAAGAGTTTGGTTTCAAATGGTCATATTGACCAACAATCATATAACCATAAAAATCCAATGGTCTCATTTCAATTATACTCACTTAATTAATAATGATATATAGTTTTGTTGAGTAAAAAAACATACATTTTTTTTGAAACAGTCGTTATTCAAAATGATTGGGTCGTTACAAATTATTTCCAAATGAACAGTGAAGATTAATAAATTTTGGAACATTGATGCAAAATTGGTTTTTGCTCGTTTTATATAGCCCAATGTGGGTAAACAATTTATAATTATTGTGTATTCTGTGCATTCTTTCCTTATATTCTTTTGGAGGAAAATCAGTGCATATTGATTGACCAACCATCAATCTTACCTAAATAAGGAATTTATAAGAGATCCACTTGATCAGATCATTGCGTAAAAAGTGAACAAAAGAGTAACTCTACTAACAAGTGAGGTCAAGATTTGTTAGGATAGTGAGAGTTTTTTAGGTATGTGGGGAAATGAGAATGAGTTTCTTACATAGATTAACCCCCCTAGGAATCTATCATTAAATCCCCCTACGGGTCCAACACATGAATTAATATTAATGTTAATTTATAAAGACCATTACACGTGCTTGAAGATAGGAATGTTCTATTACACATAAACATGTTGACATCTTACTGGAAGATGTGTTTACATAATCTTCCATCCGGGAGACTACTACGTTTGATAAAAAAGAGAAAAAGTCACATAAGTTAACAATTAATTAGAAATTATTTTTAATATACTATTTTCCCATTCATTGAATTTTATCCATCCATATAAAAAGATTTTAAAAATATCATTAAGTCATTTTGAGATACTCGTCATAGCGAGGAACTACAATTCCCATTTAATGCGATAAATACTCTAGAACATTATAACTTTAAAATCACTTAGAACTATTCATGATATGTATTAATATATTTAAATTAATATTTACTACTTTGAATATAAATTTAATATAATGAACAAAAAAATAGTTCTATAAAACCAACTCAAACTACATGTTCTTCTTTTTCCACATCTATTTATTACACAATAATGAGTAAGAACTTATCGACCGAAATTATTTTTCCAAACATATCTTACTGATAGATTATATATCATATAACATTAATTTTGTATCTTTTTTCTGAAAACCAATTCTTCTGATAGATTCATCATCTCGTAGCACTAGACCTACACCAATTCGTCTAGTATCCTCTATATAATAAAACATCATCCCATAGGTTCTTTGTCTACTAGCCTCAGTCTAGTAATACTTCATATGATATCATATTTCTCATATAACTTAATTACATTTCAACTATGTGTGATTATATGATAAAATATCACTCTAAAGTTATTCTTTTTTCACCCCAAATCATTAAAAATTAACAAAGAAGAAACCAATTCAGTAACATCTTCATAATTCACCTATTTCCCATTATTTATCAAGCATATGTACTAATGTAAGTGGAGGAATTTGATCTTCAAACTCAAAATTAATTCTCTAACATTTAATATCACTCTAAAAAATTATACATTTTACTACCTTCAAACTTCCAAAAGGATTGGGTTAGAAAAACATCATCAATACATTCTTCAAATCACTACATTAATCATTCTTCAAACATCCTTTAGTCATGTAAAGAATCACAATCATCTTTTAATGATTCTTGATTCATTGAACATCCATATCAACATCATCACTAATAATGTATTTAAAAATACTTATTAAAAACCCTTAAGCCTTTATCCAGAGCTCCTCTATAGGCACTCCTCTATCTGGTAATGTTATGTTTCAAACGACATTGTAAAAACTACCCCATCCTATAATGATATGTAGTTTTCTATTATACATTTTATTCTAGTTATCTTACTAGTGAAATTATCATTTAATTCTCTTTCTGATTCCCTTTCATGGAACCCTCTATGTGATTAAATTTCATATTTTCATCCATTGGAACCAGAACTATTTCTCAACCTAGTTAACTCACTACAAAACCTACGTCAAATATCTCTACTATCATTCTTCAGTTACTGAATATTTTCTAAAAATATGAAATGTTTGTTAAACATAAAAAATATCCTCTTTTTGAGGTACCCAAAACTATTATTTATGATGTGGAATATTTATAGAGGTCATACCCTGATTAATTTTTCATAGAATAACTATATCAGATGAAATATTGATTTCATTTGAACTAACATTTTATTTCATATTCTTCCTAATCTTCTCATTTTGATTAATGGCATCTGACCACCTTAGCATATTCATCTATGATTTATCAATATGGTATAATTTTTTGGAAACATTATAATGAATACTCAATATTTTCAAGTGGTTCATACATTTTAATTAGAAAACAATATAAAGTAATATTCATTTATTTTTAAAATATAATTCAAAACATCTTGGTCTCAACATGAGGAAAGTACACTGCTAAAAAATATATTTTAATACACACTATAAATTATCATTATCAATGGAAAATAACCATTTAAATTCAATGTATTGATTAAAGGGGGTAAATATTAGAAATAGTGAAAAAGTGATGACAAAGGCAGCCTTAATCATTACTAAACAAAGTACTAATAAAGTCACCCTTTTGTCAGTGTTTTTTCATAGTGATGATGAATGAAACATATTATTAGTGATTTTTAGTGTTGTTAAAGGGTACTTTTGTTAATAATTTTTTACTACATGAAAAAGAAATCATCTTTTTTGTTCTCAACCCATTTTATTAGGTCTTGAGCCTCCCTTTTATCAATGGCCAAGCCCCAAAGCTTATCCTCCTATTCACATGTGATTTCAATCCATTCCCTATTTTAACAGTGGTCGATCCCCCTTTGCGCATGTATATATATATATATATATATATATATATCTTTGTGTGTACATGTGTTAATGTGTGTTTATTTTTATTGCATAAGTGTATGTGTTTTTCAACATATATGATTTTATATTTATTTTTACATAAATTTATTTGAATGTATAAAGATACATATATATATATATACACACACAAAAATAACACCTAACAATAGAATAAATAATTTTACTTTCCATATGTTGATATATTTATATATATGGATTTATATTTTCCAATATATATACTTGTTTTAATATATATATATATTATAATTTATCATCCTATATTAGAGTATATATATAAATATTTATATCTGTTATATTATTACATCCCACATCTATCATAGAGTGTGAAAAAAACTATAATTATAGTCTAAGTCAAGAAAAGCGGTTGACTAGGGTTTTATAACTTCAGGATCATCACTGTAGATCACTCAAAAATTCATAATTTACATATTGGTTTTTTATGTGTTTAATAATTTATGAAAAAAGAAGATAAATATAGGGGATGGAAAATACAATGAAAAACTAAACATTACATGAAAAATAATTGTAATAAAGAATGAAGGATGTTAGAGATGAAAGGAAATTCTCTTAGGAGATTCATCTATAGGGAACTGTCATCATCTTATTTTATATCTACTAAATTAACACACTCTATAATATCTGTGAACACCTTCTTCTACACCAGTTGTGAATGTATAGTGAACTAAACAATTGACATGCACATCATACATCTACCTACTCAATAGAGGGAGAATGGGTGTAGAATAATAAGATAATCTTTAGATAACCATAGAAAGTATAACACCCACCAAAAATCATCCTTGGATTTTCCAAAAGAAAATACAGGTCATAGAATTGGGTTCAGAACCAAATTTATCCCCTATGGTTTTCTTCATGCCACATAATCTTAATCAGTAGTATAATAATTCATAGTGGAGAATATAAAAGAGGGATATATATATATTAGAGTAAACATTATTTTTATATTCATGTGGGATTTTATGAGAAATAAAAAAACTAAAACGAAAATAGAATCAAATAAATAGGAGTATCTTAATTTCTTAGTGAAGTTTTTGATCCAAGTTCATCTTCATGGAACCATTGTATTTATAGGCATCAAACCCTCCAAGATTTGGTCTTCATCTATCAAAATATCCTCTTCAAATTCCTAAAGGGTTTGTTTGAATTTGGTTGTTGTTTCCTCTTTTGGTTCAATCCAAATATCTCCATTAAATGATCCTTTAGTGATCTATGAGATAGATTACATTTCTTTGACTTGACCATATTTACTTATCTTCACTCATGGAAATGTCAATATTTAATTCAACTTCATCCTACATTTTTATAAAATTTATTTTCCAATGGGGAACTTGACTCATCATTATCCTTTGATCACATGTGCATGTAAGGAGTTGTCCCAACCTAATATTTACTCTATTTTTAAACCATAGCTCAGATATGAAAGGGATGAGGTTCCTTGACCTTGCTGTTTCCCCCGATGGGTCTTCATCATGGAATAACAAACCATTTTAGTGGGTGATTCAAACACAGAAATATAATGTAGACCACAGGGAGAGGCAAGAATGTTATTGATTATTCTTCCATCAATGGCGTTATTATGCCTCAACACGGGTGGAGCGAAGCAAATGTGTTTTCTTCATGATGCATGTATGTACAACATTATCACAACTACAACAATGGGTTGGCCATTTCTAATTTGATGTCCTCCTTATTCATGAATTCCTATCATCCATGGGAAATCAACATGGAGTTCAATATTTTTTAGTACCATATCATTTATCCATGGGTGTTTTAGTTTTACTTTCCAGTATCAAAATTATTTGGCCATCACAATGGCTAGATCAAGCCCCTTCAATGGAGGGTATGGAGTTATAGAGGATCGAGAGCTCTAGTGATGATTTATGGATTCCACAAGCATTATAGGTGGTGGTAAGGGTGACGGTGGTGGTAGAAATGTTACAAGGTTGATGATATATACTTTTTAGTATGAGATAATAGTCACAAGTATCAGTAGAAGGTCACAGTGGTGGCTGTCGGTAGCGATTCTAATAGAAGCGGGGCAACATAGACTAGTGTTAATAGTCAAATACAATGGTAGTAGGAATCAGCTTTGGTGGCTGACATCAAGCAGTGATGATTCACCCCAAGAAGTAATATTAGATGGTGGGAGTGATAGATGGTCACATGTAACATTGGAACAATGTGGTACGACCTGGATATAACTAATGATTGTAGCATGTCCCTAGACATAGAATGTCCAAAAGTATACAATGGTAAGCGAAACAACATATTTAGGAAAATAAATATTAAGTGTAAAAACATATTTAGTTTCCTATAAATAATATTTAGGAAAAAATTATATTATATATATCAATAAATATATATTCACATATTAAAATGTGACTTTTAATAATTTAATTTTGTTTATGAAGTTCAACATTTTTTTATGGAAATAAAAATGTTGATAAAGGTGTAATTTATACGTGCTGAAAAATAGGCTGATAAAAGATAAAAAACCATTTATAATGGGGTTCTTTATCAATGATAAATTAGTTGGTAATAAAATCTAGCCTTTATCAATTCTTTTGTAATGCTCATAATGAGCTCGTTGATTTGTGCTTTTAGTTAGTTCTAAAAAATGTTCTCCCTTTGTTATTGATTTTCTTTTAGTACTGATAAAAGGTAGTGTTTAATGTGCATGAATATGTCGTAGTGGTGTTGGTATACTGCCTGAAACAGAAGTTAGAAGTGTTCCAAATCTTTGTTTTATTAAAATTTATAGTGATGAGAGAGACAAGATATAAGGTGCAGTGTCTTAGATCATAAACTATGGAGAGAATTCTAGAAGTAGACACTACAAAAAAATGTTTACCGGGGTTTTATTTTGATGCACTTTTCGAAACCCATGATAGATTTCTATTTTTTATTAATTTGGGGTAGATTTTAAAGAGATGTCACTAATTCATGTTGTTTTTTATTTAATATTCATCCATTTTGTAATAGTTTAAACCGCTGCAAATAATAAGTGGAATTTTTCAATTTTTTTAAAAAAATTCACTTTTTTTAAAAAATGTTTATTATTATTATTGTTGTGGTTGTTGTTTTTTGTTACTATTATTATAATTATGCATTATGTATTATTTTCTAATTTTTATTATTTTTGATATAATAAATATTAATTATTATTTACATAAAAGTATTAATAATTAGAGATGATTAAATAATCATAAATAATTTTAATTTTAATTTTTTTTTGTTTTAAATCTAATTTTTAATTTTTAATTACTACTTTTAAATTATAATTAAATATATTTGAATATATTTTTCAAAACTTATATATATTTATATATGTTATGCGGGTATATAAATAGATAATTATATGTATATATATATATATATATATATTTAGGAATATTTATATATTATATAATATATATAATATATCACATACTTTATATATGTATATATTTATATATATTATAAGGGAATATATATATATATCATTATGTGTGTGTATTAAAGTATCTTTATATGGGTTTTTATGTATATTTATTTTTATAATTGTATTTTATTATCATTAATTATATATGTGTGTGTGTATATTTACATATATTTTGTATATTTATTTATAATTATATATATTTCTAGATATATATTGTGTTTATATACATTTAATTAAATTTATATGTATTAATACTTATATATATGTAATTATTTATAAATATTTTTATATCTTCATATTTATATATATTTATATATATTATGTGGATATATAAAGTTATATGTATCCATATATTTTTATTTTTATTTATTTTGGTTTATTAATAATTTTATTTATATATAATAATAATATAGGTCATTATATATATTTATGTTTATCCCTTAATATTTTTATATTTTTATAGATAATTATATGTATTTTTGTATATTAACATATATTAATATATATTTTTACTTATTTTTATATATTATGTTGATATATATTTTTATATTTAAATATATATAGATATATTAATATTATATATATTTATGGAAATTTATTTATTTTAATATATACTTTATATATTTATATTTTCAATGAAAATTTATATACATTAATATATACATATGTTGATATTTCTTTTGAAAAATATTTATTGGAAATTATATAATATATAATAAATTTTATAAAAATACTTACTAAAATTCTAGAGGTGGTTTAATCCGCAGATAAATATAAAACTGTTCCAAATAACCTTCTGCGAAAATATTTCCAGCACGCAAATATGTTATGTTATTTCAAAGAATCACATGTCATTTCTTACAATGGAAATTTCATGTACTACTGGAGACACAATGGACTACAACATGAAAAAACAGTTCTTGGAATGCATGACATGGTTGAAAGGATAAATTGAACATTGATGGAAAGAATGTGGAGCTTACAATTTCATTAACTATATAATTTTTTTTTCTTTTTTATAATTTATTATTTTATAATTTTAATTATCCTATTATCTAAATATATTTTTTCTATTGAATTATTCCATTATTATATTCATAAACATATAATATATAGTTCTTTTAAAATTTTTATTTCTTTATATTTTTAGCAATTCACATCAATGTTTATCCCCCCCAATTTTTTCATATAAATGTTTTATTGTTTTTCTTTTTTTCACATTTTTTCATTTGCATCACTTTTTTTCTTTATGTGTGTGTGTGTTTATATATATTTATGTATAATTATATGTCTTTATTAATATGTATATATTTTTATTTATATTTATATTTATGCCTTTATATATATATATGTTAATCTATTTATATTTTTATATATTTTTATATAATTATATGTATTTATTTATATAAATATATGTATTTATTTATTTTTATTTTTTTGTATTTATATTTGTGTACATATATTTTCTGGGTATATATATATCATGTTATATATATATATTATATTTATGAATTTCTTTATATTAATATTTATTTATACATATTTAAATCTATTAATGAATATTTATATAGATTAATTTATTTTTTTATTTTTTATTTGTAAATCTGTAATAAAGAATAAATTTAAAATAATAAGAAATAAAAAATAGTAACTAAATATTTAGCTGTGATTTAAAACACTGATAAATATGAAACTGTTTTCAAAACTATTCCCAACACAAAAATACATGACACTACTAGAAAGAAACACACATCATTTATCTGTTGTTTAAATCGCCACTAAATGCCACAAACGCAATTAAACCTCTTCTTTCATATAATGGGATTTTTCGGTACTACAATATACACAAAGCACTATGATATTAAAATGATGTTCCTCGAATGCATGTTATGGTTGAAAGGAAGAATTGAACATTGATGGAAAAAATGTAGAGATTTCAAATGTATTAAATATATAACATTTTCTATTATTTTTTAACATCTTTGATAAATTCCATTTATTTTATACTTTTAATTATCCGAATATCTAAAAATATTTTTTATCCCTTATATATTTTTTCAAATGTAAACTATATATTTATTTTAAAATTTCTTTCTTTTTTTATATTGTTTACGTCTTCACATCAATGTCTTCCAAATGTTTTTTCATATATATGTTTTTTCATTTCATCTTTTTGTTTCATTCACAACACTTTTTTACATTATTTTATGTATTTTTATTATGTATATTAAATAAAATCAAACACCATTCATATATATGGTTTTTGGTTTTCTTAATATTAGTTTAAGACCTGAAAGGCCAATATAAATAGCACCGCCAACACTCAGACTCATGTGAAAAAAATGAAGACGATGTTCATACCACTATAAATATCTCTTACACTATTTTATGTCTTTTTTTCAGATAAACGTTTTTTTCATCGGCATCGGTTTTATAGAATTATTTTATGTCTTTTTGTTGTATACTAAATACAATCAATTGAATCATTCATATTAATTGTTTTAATTTTTTTATTCAAACATAAAACCACAAAACACAACTATAAAAAGTACCATGGATGTGGAATAAAAGGAAGTGGAAGAAGGTTCATTATTGTAGGGAAACCATTTGGAATTGGGGTGTTTCTGAGCCATCATAGGAGAAACATATAGTTCCCACCCCACTTCGAAGACTCCGATGAAGGCCAACATCATGGATCCTCCCTCTATAACTGATCCAATAAAAGTGATTCATATCATATTTTGGGAAGTTCTCCTTATACTAAGGCCCCTAGAATCACTTGTATCTCATCATCTCTTGTCAATGTAGTTCCACATAGTCCAATTTTGAGTAATGGTGTCTGCATCTCCTCATCCCTTATAGAGACATGCCCTCATCGTGAAGGTAGTTAAAGTCAAGATTCCACTCAGATTCATTTGAGCACAGTAAACTCAACTCATAGACACATAAGATTCTATAACAACCTGATCCATCACAACCATCTGAAACGACCTTACAACAAGAAGGTTCAATCTTACCTGTAAGAATTTTTTTAACATGGTCATGTAGTTGGTATTAAATAATACTATTTATAATGAAGTTATCCAATAGTTCCATATATATTGTTTTAATGATTTTTGCAGCTGTTGGTAATGAATGGTGTTAAAATACAGATGGCATGGTCTAGATGGAAAGGAATATAGGGAATCCAAAAGGTTTAGAGAATAAAAATAATATGTCTAATATTTCAAAAGATCATTGATTGAATATTGTTGAGGTTGTTGGTGATGCATAGTGTGGAAATAGAGATGGGGTGGTCCAACATTACAGTATGTAGAGCAGGAAAAATGGTTCAAAGAAGGAAACGAGGTTGGTTGATAGCTCAAATAATCGTGGATAGATGATTATTGCATCTGTTGGTGATGAAAGGGTAGGGGGTGGGGAAACTGATAAAATAAATGAGCATAGATTATTTTAGGATTAAAATAATAAGGAATGAAATCATGGGAAGAATGAAATCAGGGAATCATCTGTTGTGGATGCTAGTCTTAATTGGATTACACACAGAATGGTATCTTCATATGTTATCATTGAACATGGGACTTGATATGAGATTGGTCTATACATGTTTTAATAGGATCAAATAGAATATTACAAAAATTATAAGTTTGATTTTGGAAATGATGATAACAAGAGACCAATAGATGGTAATGGCCGTAGAAATATTAAGGGAAATGGTAATTCATCTTGTAAACATAAACATGGGACACTAAAGAGATCGTGGATTAGAAGGAAAATTCTCCTAATCCTAGATGGTGATATGTATAGCACCGCACCTCATAAGCTTACGAAGAGTGGGCCAAAGGGTTCAAATAAATAAAATTGCTCATATCGGAAAAGAATAATCATCATAATAATTCATAATTTATTGAAGCCAAAGAAATTTTGATATAGGATACAAAAGTTTTAGCTGAGAACAAAAAATACAATGTTCATATAAAAACAAATGGAGTATCTACTGAATCTATAAATATTACAATCTAGTCTAGAGGAAGGGAAAGAAGAAAAAAACAACTGAGGAAATCTTGTGACACAAGGGAAAGAGAGGCCACCTATGTTGAGGGATGTTATTTTAAATCATTCCATTCAATCCACTATAAAACATGCAATAAATTATGGTTAGGAAATATAGGATAAATAAAATGAAGTATCTAGAAAACATAAAGATAAATTACATAAAGACTATTCAGTATTGTAGAAAACTTAGCTGTAATGATTTCACCACCATGGATGGGTCTTATCATGTACAACAAGAAACCATCAAACCCAAATTTTTATTTCCCATGAAAAAATTGCAATCCCATACCTAAGTCTAATTCCATGTCTTTGAACAAGACTAATCTATATACCATATCTGAGAGTTTCTTTTAATGAATTTTCATATGGGTATTTTTTTAATGTTTCATTCATAAATGTATATTGGGTTCTAATGTAATAGATAACCTTCAAATATTAAATACATAGGATTGCATCGTTTATGTGAAAATAAATAAGCCCTTCACTAAAACCAATACAATACAGTTCTTGGAGAAAATAATGTCATAAATGACCAGGAATCAAGTACTAATGATCGGGATACCCCTCAACTATCACTAGAATAATTCCTGACCAACTTCTCTATTTCCCATCTCATGTCTTGTTCAAGATATCAACTGCTTCAAAACAATGCACCACATTGAGACATGATAGTGGTTTTTCCTTCACAATGATAAATGGGTATGCTCTTAAGATCATTTTAACATCATCAGATTTAAATAATACATTAATGAGAATATTTTAAAACTGGATAGAACTATATCACATTCATAGATGAAACTTAAAAAAATTCATATGGATAATTTTCAAAGAAAGATAGGAATAAAATAGCTTAATTAAAATGGAAATAAAGCGATACAAAGGAAATTGATAAAAAAATCCATCAAATTACATGATTTATCCTTCATAATTTATCCTCTTAGGTGATTCCTAGTGATTAATCATCAGTTCTTGAAATGGTAAAAAACACTTACATGTATATTAACCGAGGTCTAATTTTCAAATACTTTCAAATACATGGATGATAAATCCACAAATATAGTAACATAATAAAAATTTGTTGCTCAATTTCCTCAACAAAGTACTAATTACAATCAATGGACCATTTTTTTTTGTTTTGACTCACCAATAAAGGGTTGTATATATTTAAAAACTCACCTTGAATGGACCACATGAAAGGGAAACATAAACAAAATAAATCACCAGATTCTGTATTTTGGTACCACTCTGCACACTCAATAGATACTTTCATGATGAAATCATTAAATATCAATGATCCCAGACATCATTCTAAAAAAATTAATCAAAAAAGGAACAAAATAATGAATATAGAGAAACAAAATACTCATCAATGATTACTGCTTCAGAATATGAATCCTTAAAACTTTCATCACATCTATGTTAAAATATATTAGATATTCTTCTAGTAGGAACATGTAATAGGCTAGTGACATTCACATATCCTACCAATTTTGTGTCTGGTTTGGGCCATTCGATGCACCACTAGATTGGTAGAGATATGGGTGATCACGAATTTGGAGTGTAGAGGAATAAATAGAACCCTAGTCAATCCCAGGCTGTAACACCCCAAACCTAGTTACCCAGAGTCAGTGCATTATTACGTATCATTGGCATGATCATAAAAGATCAAGTCTTGAATGACCGATTATTTTAGTAGCCTTCAAAACAATGATACATTAATAAGATTACATTACATCTTAAAGTGAAAAACTACAACAACATAGTCTCCGTAGACCAGATTGATATCCCCTCATACCATCCCTACAGGTCAATCATAAAACACTTTTTGACATCCTGGGAAAATAAAACATAGAAAGGGGTGAGCTCAAATGCTAAGTAAGGATAAAAATATAGCGGAAACATTCATAAATAACCATAAACATTTAAGGCAATGTATAACTAAAACAAAAGCCTTTTAAACATTAACTTCATCAATATATGGAAAAGATAAAATCAAATAATTCCATTCACATATTCACATTAATATTCTAAAAGTCAAATAATCATATACAATATCAATAACCACTTTCATAATAATGGAATGCATAATGCAAGGCTTTCATAACCACATAGTCAAGGCCTTGTTCCAAGACACTAGTTTGTCTCATGAGACCTACTGATGCATCGAGAAACTATAGTGGGCTCCACCCATCAATTACTAAGTCTAATGCATTTCTCATATGAAAATTATTAAACATAACTTAAACATTCATATTAAAAATAGCATTGAAAATTTAAATACTTTATCTATAAACCATGAATGGTGTAAAAATAGCACATCCACGGTCAAACTTATCAAAAAACCTTCAATACAATATGGAAGTTTGGTATCATAATAAATCAACTTCAAATAAGCTTAAAATCCATCAAAGGATGTTGACATAGAGAAAATCAAAATTATTTGAGAGAAATATCTCTTTTTTAAAACATTTAAAAGTAACATAATTATAAAAGAAAAACATTATTCTGAAAATATTATTATAAGATTGTAAGGGAAGCTTCGATGATGTTATATTGGCAGAATATAGTCGCACCATCCGTATAAGTTAAAAACAATTCTTACCATAAATATTTCAAAAAGGTCAAAAAGAACCTTGTTTGGAAAACGGCGGAAAATTCTTTTTTAAAAATAGATATGGTCAAATAATGGTATAAATTAATTTAACCCATTTCCTGTTAAATAGTAAAAAAATTGAAAGACATTTTTTATAAAAAAGGATGGGGATGATAAAGAGGTCCTAGTAGATAACTATGTATGAACAACCTCAGATAATGAAGAGATTGTGAAATAAACCGTTACCTTGTACTTTTCCTTAGTCTATTTTATGTTATACTCATTTATATTTTTGGAAACATTTTTATTAAATAATAAAAGAACCATATACATAATTATGATGTCATATATGATCTTCTAATAATGCTTTGTTAATAATATTTTAGTATTATCGTCATTTCATGTGTTAACTGATTTGTTTTCCTTTATATGATTTGTTATGTAAGTAATGTTTGTAATGGATAGGATGTATATTATTCATATTCATAATGACATTATGTCTATAAAAATTATTTCTAATCATCTAATAAAAATTAGTCTTGAATGTATACGATGGGGAATGAATCTAATCGCGTCCGTGGAGACGGTAGTCCGTACGTACGCACAAACGACAATATCATTCATTTGATATCAAAATAATATATAATTGGATGGTATATCATATATACAGAATCATTACTATGTTATATTTATTATTTACATCAATTACACATCATTATCATACCCATCCAAATAACAATGTTTCGAATAACAATTACACCACGACGTGGAGATGGTAAGCCGAATGTATGCACGTATGGTGACATGTCATTAAAGGATGGATAGAATACTAAATATGATTGTACTATATTTATAATAACATCTCAGTATATAGAAGATACTGGATTTATTATTTTATAATGGAAATAACAAGGAAAGAAGAAGTGGATGAAGAAAGGATCTTGAAAGAGGGTGGTTAAATCATTACCTCTTATTTGGGTTCTTCCATTTGATTTGATCAAAAATTTTCCTTAGAATGGCTTTCTGACTAATTTAGGTCCTCTAGGATTTATTTAGGTACGTTTAGAGGATGTTTGGGAAGGTTATGGGCGATCCAAATGGCTTTGAAGGTGTGAATTAAAGAAACGGGGGGTGCCCTTTTATAAGAGGGGTGAGAGGCACCTTAGGATAAGTTATAAATATTATTTTATAATAAATTCATATTCAGTTTATAATGGCTCCAAACTGATTTATCACTAGGATATGGTGGGTATGGGTAAATAACCACTCAACCAATAGGTTTTAGATAGGTTTGGGTCACTAAATTAACTGTTTCTTTTAGATTTACCTCTATGTTAATTAGTTTGACATATACCATGTCGCTTTGTATTATAATATTATATGGTTAATACACTTACTATAACAAGACAAGAGAACCCCAAGTGGTTAAGTATTAAAATATATAATCTTATCTAAGTCATTTTTCCTAACCTTATATTTTTAGGAATATTATATCAATTAATAATATAATATTTGTTTTAAAAACCTTTTTAGATTGATTTTGACACTATTTGGTATTTTATTTTTGTGAATCTCATATAGAAATTATTACTTCGATGAAAGTAAATTAAATCAATAAAAACATTTCATATTATCCTTTAAAATTATTGTAATTCATAAAAAGTCTAAAATTACATTTATTCGGGTATTTATAATATCGATTATCTTAACCATTAATTAATACAGTAATTAATCCATCATCATAGTGTCATAAATAAATTAAATTATTTAATATCTAAAAATTATAAATAAAATATAATTGTCTATTAAATATTTTTATCTTTTTAATTAATATTTATAATCTAATTTATCTTATGTATTGCCCTATATTAAAAATGTTTTAGCTATTAAACATTGATTTTATCTCTTTTAAATGTTTTTTGAATTAAATATTAATAAATGTCCTCATCTAATCCAAGTGGACCAAAGAGGATCATATTTTATTCCTAAGGATTTTTTTGGTCTAGTTATACTTATCCAATAGAATTAGGACATATGTTAGGGTAAAAATAATATCATTTTTACCTTTAATTACCCTATTTACTTTTAACCAAGGTAAATAAAAGTAAAAAGTTTCCATTCACCAAAAAATATTTTCTTCTCATTGAACCACATTTTACTTACTGATAAAAACCGTGTCTATTTGACTTTTTAAATTCAATTCACATAAGCTGTAAAATTATGTTTTATTTATATTTTCAGATTCTCCTAGGAGGTGGGTAAAAGACGGTAAAAAGTCCAATAAAGTTTTTATATATCTAAAATTAATATAAATTGACTCAAATCAATTACAGTGAACTTATACAGGTATTATGTATCTATTTTGATCATAAATAAATTTAAATAAAATAATTTATTATTTAAATAAATTGTCGGTTTTAACTAATAACTTAGTGTTTTTCACTATTCATCAAAAATTGAATATTTTCAGAATTATCTCGAGGTTAACTTCAAAATTCTGAATCCAAAAATGAAGTCCATTTTTAATAATAAAATTTATAAAATTTCAAAAAGTGGGTATTACTATTCACAACGGCTGGTTTCATTGGTTGTGGTGTGTTAGAACTCGAAGTTGCGTACAACACACGCTATTGTATTATTTGAAGAGAAGCGTATCGTGGAATCTTGGGCTTTTACATTCTCCACTCCTTCAAATAATTTAGACCTCAAAATTTCTATAAAATTACTACATAAAATACTCGTGTGGTTCTTCATCAAATGTTCCTTAGGTTCCCACATTGGCTCTTCCATATTATGGTTTCTCCATAGAACTTTTACAAGATTAGTCATCTGGTTTCTCAGCACTTATTCTCTAGTATCAAGAATCCTGACGGGCTCTTCCCAATAAGATAGATCGGGTTCCATTTCTAATTCCTAAAAGGTGAGTACATGCGTTGGGTCAGGCATGTATTTTCTCAATAGTAATACATTGAACACATCATGAACTTTGGAGAGATACTTGGCTGCATTGCCAAATAGTAATCTACAGCCTCATTTTGTTCTAGAATTTCAAAAGGTCCAATGTACCTGGGAATCAATTTACCTTTCTTACCGAAACGTATAACTCCCTTCCATGGAGATGCCCTCATGAAAACATGATCACTGATTTGAAATTCCAAATCCTTCCTTCGATTATTGGCATAGCTCTTCTGCCTACTTTGAGCTGCTTTGATGTGATTTTGGATTACCTTCACCTTTTCCATCGTTTCCTCCACATATTCTGGGCCTAAAAGTTTTCTTTCACCAATATCATCCCAATAGGTTGGTGTGCGAGATCTCTTTCTGTATAACTCCTCATATGGTTCCATCTTAATACTTGAATAGAAGCTATTGTTATTGGAAAATTCTACCAGAGGTAAATATTGATCATACATAGCCTGAAAGTCACGTGAGCAGGATCTCAACATGTCTTTTAATGTTTGAATAGTTCGTTCTAATTGTCCATCTGTTTGAGGGTGGTAGGAAGTGCTCAAATAATGTTCAGTATCTAAGTCCTTCTAGAATCTTGATGTGAAATAGGTATCACGATCAGAAACAATCGATAGGGGTACACCATGGAGTCTTACAACTTCATTAATATATAGTCTTTCTAGACGTTCAGGTGGTAGATCTTATCTTATAGCAAGAAAAATTTCTGACTTTGTATGATGATCAATAATTACCCATATTGCATCGTTCTTTCTAGGAGTCTATGGTAGTCCCAGGACAGATTCCATCATTATATTATCTCTTTTCCACTCAGGTATGGGAAAAGGTTTCCTTACTTCTCCAGGTTGTTGCCTTCCAGCTTTCACTAGTTGACAGACCATACATCTTGACACATAATCAGGAATCTCCCTATTCATATGGTCCCACAAAAAATGTTCCTTCAAATCTTTATACATTTTAGTGCTAACAGGGTTTATAGAGAAATTAGAACTATGAGAATCATCCAACAATTCTCTTTTTAGATCAGGTATATCCGGAACACAAATTATTTTCCAAAATTTCAAAATCTCATATTAATACACAATGTCACTCAATCTCCCATCATTCACAGCTTTAATCTTTTTTTGAAATTCCTCATCATCTGTTGGAAAACTCTTTATCCTTTCTAGTAAGGATGGTTTGGGATCCATTTGGAAACATATCGATGTTTCACCTTCCATGGTAATTCCCATATCCATCTTTAATAGATCCATAATAATTGGATCCCTTTCAACTATACTCTTGTTTGAAACTAAATGAACTTTTCTTCTCAAAGCATCTCCCACTTTATTTTCCTTCCCCGGGTGGTAGTGTGTAGTGCAATCATAATCCCTGAGTAACTCGATCCATCTCCTATGCCTCATGTTGAGTTCCTTCTGTGAGAAAATATATTTCAAACTCTTGTGATCGGTATATATTTCACATTTTTCACCATAGAGATACTGTCTCCATATCTTCAAAGAAATGATTACAGTTTCTAACTCAAGATCATGAGTGGGATAGTTTTTCTCATGAATTTTTAGCTATTGTGACACATAGGCAATAACTCTATCATTCTGCATAAGGACACAACCATGTCCTTTCATTGAAGCATCACTATAAATAAGAAACCCATCAATCCCCGATGGTAGAGTGAATATAAAATCATTGACTAATCTTCTCTTCAGTTCTTCAAAACAATCTTCACACTATTTTTTCCAAACAAATTTAACCCCTTTATGTTTGAGCCTGGTTAATGGGTTAGCCAATTGGGCAAAATTCTGGACGAAATGCCAATAATAACCTGCTAAACCAATAAAATAGCGAACCTCAGTTATACTTGTCGGTGCTGGCCATTTTTGGATTGCTCGTGTTTTAGAAGGATCAATAGAGATTGCATCCATAGAGACAATATGGCCAAGAAAAGAAATCTCATGAATCCAGGATTAACACTTTCTAAACTTCCCATATAACTCATTTCTTCGAAAAGTCTTTAGGATAATACGTCAGAAATTTTCATGATATTTGTATCTTTTGGAGTATACCTGGATATCATAAATAAATACCACTAAAAATTCATCAAGATATTCCTTTAAAACTCTATTCATTAGATCCATGATGATAGAAATTTCATTAGTCAATCCAAAAGACATTACTGTAAACTCGTAATGCCCATACCTGGTTCGAAATGCTGTTTTCAGAATGTCTTATTCTTCACACACAACTGATGATATCCACATCGAAGTTCAATCTTTGAAAATTATTGAGCTCCATGAAGTTGGTATAATAAATCATCAATGCGAGGTATGGGATACTTGTTTTTTATTTTTATAACATTGATCTCCCTGTAGTCAATGAACAACCTCAAAGATCCATCTTTCTTTTTAACAAAAAGGACATAGGCTCCCCATGGAGACACACTAGGGTGAATAAATCCTTTATTACTCAATTCCTCTAGTTGTTTCTTTAGTTCCACTAATTCCAAAGGGGCCATTATATAAAAGGGTATTCTATATTGGCCTTGAACTAGAAATTAAGTCAATCAAAAACTCAATTTCTCATTCTGGAGTATGTCCAGGTAAATCGTTTAGAAACACTTCAATATATTATTTCACAATAGGTACATACTCTATTTGAACATTACTTTCCTCACCCACAGTTATTTAATTCTCTTCCTCCCCAATAATTTAATTTAGTTGAGAAACTAGGGGTGGATCTAGATAAGAAATAGGTGGTGACGTTTCTTCTCTTAAGATAAGGTACTCCTTATCATCATCAAAAATTGTAACCTCCTTCTTATTACAATAAAGTTTCACATCATGTTCCGAAAGACAATCCATACCAAGGATTATATCAAATTCAATCTTGGGTATGACGATGAGATCAAAAGATAAAGAACATTTATATTCTATAATGGGAACTGATTCACAAAACATTGTTACAATGATACTTCCCTTAAGAGTTTAGACTGAAAACTCCCTTGTTAAATCAAATTGGAAATATCTAATTTTCATAGAAAATTGCTAAGATATGGAACAACGTGATGATCCAGATTCAAATAAAGCTTTTTCTAAATTTGAGAAAACCATTAAATTACCAGCAACTACATCCTTTAGAGATTCAACCTCAGTAGTAGTGATAGCATAATCTTGGACTTGATCCCTTGGTCTTTTCTGAGATATGTTTTCTTAATTATTAAGACATTCATTAGTATAATGTCCCATATCCCTACAATTGTTGCACTGAACATAGGTTGCTCCATTCTTATCCTTGCAATCATGAGCTTGGTAGTCTTTTTCACCACAATTGTAACAGACTCCCTTTCCCTTCAAGCAAGTACCGGGGTGTTTCTTCCCACATTTACTGCATGATGGATATTCAAATTTTCCATTCTTCCCATAATTTCCATTTCCAGATTGATCGGTAGATCTCTTCGTCTCTTTCTTTTCTTTAAACTCATAAGACTTAGAGAATTCCTTCTCTGTCTTGATAGTACATGAGACAATATATTCATACGACGAGAAGGACTGTGAGACTAATGCTCAAAGTAGAAATGCTTTTAAACCATCAAAGAAACGATCTATCTTACTTATCAAGTTACATATATAATTAGATGCATGCCTTGCAAAGCTTGTAAATTTAGCTTCATACTTTGTGACATTTTCATCCTCTTTTTGCCTCAGATTCAGAAATTGTCTTTCCATATCCGCTAGATGGTCAGGAGGAAATTATTTTTCTAAGAATATTTCTTTAAACTCCCTCCATTCCATACTTGATACTTATTCATATTAATTTATATTTTGAATCATTGACCATCATTGATCAGCATCTCCAATGAGATGGTAAACTGCCATGACAACTTTTTCCCTTTCACTACTCCCCAAAGACTAAAATATTTTCTTTGGGGAAATTATATATTTCTTAGCTACCAATATATTTTTAATCCCATTGAATGTTGGTGGTTGTTTTTTAATGAAGCGATCTAACATTGATCCTCCACACTACGGATCAGGGCGTTCCATACGGGTAACGATATTATTCATAACCTGAGTGAGTTGTCCCTGTATAGTGATAAGTTGATCAGCACCAGTTGTATCAACAACACCACTATAATTATCTTGAGTAGGAGGGGAATCCTAACATGGAGTGTGTACATTGATACAATTTACATTCCTTCCATTAGGCACCATTTCTAAACAATGGAATACACTAGATTAGTTTATGAATCGAAATACATAAATCCCAACTTTTAAAACACTAAAGATAAAATGAACAATTTATGGATATAATCCATAATAATAAAAATTGTTTTCATTGAGAAAGTATATACTCATAAACCCTTCATAATGGTTAGTAATGAAAATTAGAATTATCCTAATAATATCCCCCAGGAGTGTCGTAACCAAGAGTGCAGCAAGACCCGTTGTCGTGCACCAGTTTTTATTCAAGTCTAGCTCAAAGTGGTGTTTTCAGGTTTTACCCCTAGGTACATTTGTTCCAGAGCCACCTCTACCTGCTCGTATCCATACAAGGTTGTATTGCTTGGAAAACTCACAAAATCTCTACAATACCAAAATTCTAGGAAGTTCTTCTATACTAATCCTCAAAGACTATCTAAGGGATAAGTTCTCTAATCAGAGTTTATCTAAATCTAGCTTCCATAGTTTATTACTAATGATCCTCTGATACCAACTGTAACACCTGAACCCCAGTTACCCAGAGTTGGTGCATTATTACATATCATTGGAATGGTCATAAAAGATCAAGTCTCGGAAGGTCGATTAGTTTAGTAGCCTTGGAAACACTAGATACATTAATAAGTTTACATTACATCATAATGGGAAAAAATAAAACAAAATAGTCTCCATAGACCACACTCATATCCCCTCATACCATCCATACTGATCAATCATAGAATACTTCTTCACATCCTAGGAAAATAAAACATACAAAGGGGTGAGCTCAGATGCTCAGTAAGGATAACAATATGGGGGAAACATTCCTAAATAAGCATGAACATTTAAGTCAGTGTATAACTAAAACAAAATCCTTTAAAACTTGAACTTAAGAAATATATGGTAAAGATAAAATCAAATAATTCCATTTAATTATTCACATGGATATTCAACTAGTCTAATAATCACATTCAAAATCAATATCCACTTTCATAATAATGTAATGCATAATGCCAGACTTTCATAACCACATAGTCAAGGCCTTGTGCCACGACTACAAATAATATTTTTTCCAAGCCTTGTTCCATGAAACTAGTTTGTCTCGTGAGACCTACCGATGAATCGAGGAGCTATAGCGGGCTCCACTCGTCACTTACCAAGTCCAATTCATTCCTCATATGAAAAGGTTTAAACATAACATAAACATTCGTATTAAAACTAGCTTACGAAATGTCAATACATTATCCATAAACCATGAATGGTGTAAAAATAACAATCCACAGTAAAAAAAATCACAAAAAATTAAATAAAATATGGAAGTTTTCAATCATAATAAATCAACTTCAAATAAGTTTAAAATCCATCAAAGGATGTTGACATAGATTAAATCAAAACTATTTGAGATAAATATCTCTTTTTTTTAAACCATTTAAAAGTCACATAATTATAAAAGAAAACCATTATTTTGAAAATATTATTATAATATTATAAGGATGCTTCGACAATGTTATAACAGTGGAAAATATCCACACCCACCATATAAGTTAAAAAAAATTCTTACTTTAAATTTGTCGAAACTGTCAAAAAGTACCTTGTTTGGAAAACGACAGAATGATTCCTTTTAAAACCATTTAAGGTCAAATAAGGGTATAAATTCTAATAAACCATTATATATTAAATTGTAAAAAAAAATTAATGACATTTTTAAGAAACATGGATGTGGATGATAAAGGGGTCCCAGTAGATAATTATGTATAAAAAACCTTTGATAATGAAGAGATTGTGAAATAAACCCTTACCTTGTACTTTTCCTTAGTCTATGGTATTTTAATCTCTAGTATAAAAGTTAAACCATTGTAATTAAATTATTCAAGAACCATATAAATAATTATTATATCATATATGATCTGCTAATAATGCTTTGTTAATAATATTATAGTATTATCGTCGTTTTGTGTGTTAACTGATTTGTTTTACTTTATATACTTTTTTATGTAAGTAATGTTTGTTATGGATAGGATGTATATTATTAATATTTTTAATGGAAATATGTATATAAAAATTATTTTTAATCATCTAATGAAAATTATTCTTCAATTGATACGATGGGGAGTGAATCTCATCGCGTTCGTAGAGACGGTAGTCCATATGTACGCAGGAGGGACAATATCATTCTTTTGATATCAAAAAAATATATAATTGGATGTTATATCATATATACAGAATCATTATAATTTTATATTTATCATTTACATCAATTAAATATCATTATCATACCCATCCAAATAATGATGTTTTTAATAACAATTACACCATGATGTGGAGAGGGTAAGCAATACGTACGCATGTATAGTGACATGTCAATCAAAGTATAGATAGAATACTGAATATGGTTGTACAATTTTTATAATAATATAATTTTATATAGAAGATACTTGAGTTATTATTTTATAATGGAAATACCAAGGAATGAATAAGTGGATGAAGAAGGGAACTTGAAAGAAGGTGGTGAAATCATTACCTCTTCTTCGGGTTCTTCTTGTTGATTTGATCAAAAGGGCTCCTTAAGATGGATTTTTGATGATTTTAGGGCCTATATGATGAATTCAGTGATGTTTAGATGATATTTTTCCAGGGTTTTTCGAGCCAAATGGCTTTGAAGGTGTTAATTAAAGAGAAGGATGAGTTCCCTTTTATATGAGTGGTGAGGGGCACCTTAGGAAAAGCTAGAAATATTATTTTATAATAAATTCATATTCGGTTTCTAATGGCTCCAAACTGATTTATTTTGAGAATAAGGTGGGATGGGTTTAAAACCACTAATCAAATAGGTTTTAAACAGGTTTAGGTCACCAAATTAACCTTATCTTTTAGATTTAACTCTTAGTTAATTAGTTTGACATTTACCATGTCTCTTTGTATTATTATATTATATGGTAAATAAACATACTATAACAAGACAAGAGAACCCCAAGTGGTTAATTATTAATATATATAACATTAACTAAGTCATTTGGCTGAATGTTAGATTTTTAAGAATATTATATCAATTAATAATATAATAATTTTTTTAAAACCCTTTTATATAGATTTTGACACTATTTTATATTTTATTTTTGTAAAACTTATATCAGTATGATTAATTCGATAACAGTTTATTACATCACTCCTAACATGTCATATTAATCTAAAAAATTAGTGCAATTCATAAAAAGTATGAAATTACATTTATTTGTTTATTTATAATATCAATTATCTTAATCTTTCATTAATATGGTAATTACTGCATCATCATTGTGTCATAAATAAATTAACTTATTTAATGTCTAAAAATTATAAATAAAATATCATTGTACAGTAAATAATTTTAGATTTCTAATGAATATTTATAATCGTATTTATCTTATGTATAAGTTGATATTAAAAATATTTTAGTTATTAATCTTGGATTTTAACTTTTTAAACACTTCTTTTAATTAAATATTAATATATTTCCTAATCTAATTCAGGTGGACAAAAGAGGTCCATATTTTATTACTATTGGTTTTTTGTCTAATTATACTTATCCAAAAGAATTAGCACATGTCTTAGGGTAAAAATAATATCATTTTTCCTTTAATTACCCTATTTATATTTAACCGTGGTAAATAAAAGTAAAAAGTTACTATTCACCAAAAATTATTTTCATCTCATTGAACCATATTTTACAAACTGATATCAACCATGTCTCTCGTATTTTTGAAATTCAATTCACTGATTTGGTAAAATTATGTTTTATGCAAATTTTCAAATTCTCCTAGGAGGTGGTTATAAGATGGTAAAAAGCTTAATAAAATTTTTATATATCAAAAATTATTATAAATTGACTATAATGAATTACATTGAATATATATATTAATTATGTATCTATTTTTACCTAAAATAAATTTAAATAAAATAAATGATTATTTAAATAAAAAGTCTGTTTTAACTAATTACTTAATGTTTTTCACTATTCCTCAAAAATTAAAAGTTTTCAGAAAAATACAAAAAATTCACCCTAGGCTAATTTCGATATTCTGAATCCAAAAATAAAGTCAATTTTGAAAACTAAAATTTATTAAATTTCAAAAAGTGGGTATTACTATTCATAACAGTTAGTTTGAATGGTTGTGGTGTGTTAGAACTTGAGGGTGCATACTACACATGCTATTGTATTATTCAAAGAGAATCATACCGTGGATGCTTGGCATGTTACACATGAAATTTGGGTTAAAGACCACTAAAAACCATCAATTTATCGTTAATGAAATGTAATGAAATTATGATCACATTTATTTAATAGTCAACTCCTTATAGTAAAAATGTAAAATGGAAACATTTTAAAGGTTTTTCTTTGGAAAATACATCTTTGGGGATAACCCTGACAATGATTGTAGGAAAACAATTGTAGTGGTAGTGGTCGTGGGGTAAAAAAACAACAACAATGACGACAACAACATCGACAAACATAATTACTATAGATTCTTACCATTATCAATTATATATATAATTATATATTTGTCTCATGTATTATAAATTATGAGTGAAATAATTATTCATTAAATATATATATAATGTTAATATCAAAAATATATATTTTATACCAATAAATGTTATGACATAATATATATATATATATATTATACATAAGATCTATAATAAGATAAAATAATTATAAAAATGATCCTGATCCTGATTTATTTTTAATAATATCGTCATCATTATTATTATATAATTTTTGAATCATAATTAAACAAATAAATTCAATTATCACCACCAATTTGATGAGGTGATCGATGGTTCCGTAGTTTTTTTGTAAGTCAGTTTTTTATTCTATTTACTTCATGTTATGGCAATAAGTGAGAGATTTATGTTTTTCACCTTTTCTATAATAAAACATATTGGATTAACTTTTATATGTATGAAAATAATAAATTAAAAAATCCCAACCTTTAGGGATGTCCATCAAATTATTGAAAAAAGTTTCTATGTGTGTCCATAAAATAAAGGATTAAAAAGGAACACCTCCAGGAAAGGTATTTTTATTAAAAATATATCGTGAAAATGTCATCCGCCAAACAGTAGAAGAATAAAGAAAAAATGAAGTTATAGGGAATCACTGATCACAAAGGCAAACCACATTTACATTCATATCCTAGAAGCACTGGGTAGAGGTATAATATTTATAAATATTTTCCAACAGTGGACATTGGTCGATGCTAGATCAGAATAAAATGTTTTTCAAGTAATTTAGGGTGAGGATAATGGAGGGGAAGATCATAAACCTGATAGGCACCACCATCAACCCCATTATGAATAAAACATATACCAATCTGATGTAAACTACTATATTTGCTTTGTTACACGGTGTGAATCATTAAAATCTTCAAATGATTTGGAATATGAGTGTCAGTATGAGGAGTATTCAGTGGTGATTAAAGTGGAATTATGTCCTTACTAAATGAGCTATAGAACGCTATAGACAACCTGGTGCTAGGCTAGTAAGTCCATCTTCTACTGGGGAACAATGTAGTTGGAGGAAATTATAATATGTTTTTGTTTTTCTGGAACATACGCCACCATTGATAACACCACCAAGATTTATAATTTCCCACAACTTTATTTTTTTAGTTGAATATGGATATACTAAGCATGCTTCAGGTTATCATTGGGGTTCTGGATATCATGTACCAAGAATAGGTTTCCACGTTCATCACTCATCTGAACCATCTCATCCCAAATCACCTATTCCAAATCATTTGAAGTTTCCCATGAACAATATACAACAGATCCAATAAGGTGGTTTACATTGTATTCATGGTGGTTTTATTCATACTGGCAATCCCTGCAGAACCTTTTGGATTTATGATTTTCCTCACCATTCTCCTCAACTTCCTATCCATGAAAACCATTTTTCATAGGATCAATCATAGACTAATGGTCAGTTTAGGTCAATATGTATCAATATGACACCTCTAACTAGTGCCTCCTTGATAATAATGGGGACGTCGGCTGCCCATTTGAAAACTGATGCTCTCTCCCATCTTTCTTTTATTGTGTTTTTAATGTGAGTGTTGGATGATTCATGCATAGTTTATTTTTAATAAACATATCTCTCTATATGGAGTTATTTTTTAATGATTTATTTTCAAGGAACACCACTCTCAACAATAGTATAATGAACATTTATAATTTGTATGATTTTTAAATTTATTATTTTCATATATAAAAAGTGTTAAACATGTATTTTTTTGGGAAAAGTTAAAAACATAAATCCATCACTTATTGTAACAACTCAAAGAAAAATAGAATAAAAAACCTTGCGAAAAAACATAATAGAACTCTTTATCTTCCCCTATAAATGGTGATTAACATTGATTTGTAAATTTAATATCAATTTATAACTATATAATTATAATAAAAATTATTTTATTAATAATAAATATTGATCACCAACATTTTTAATATTTTTCTTCTTTTATTATATTATGACATAACATTTCCTGATATAACATATATATGTTTGATATTAACATATATGTATATATATATATGAATCCCATGATTGAAATGTGGAAGAGGTGAGTTTTTGTGTTTCTATAGTTGTTACTGGGGAGATATTATATTAGTTATTATATCTATGAACCTATTCATTTGATTTGGGCCTATAATCCAAATATTTCAGCCACTAGGCATTCCGGCCACATCATGAAATCTATCCAATGAATTTAAGGGTAATGGGTCTTCGGTCCATGAAGAAATCAATCCTGACCACATGGGAGCAGACCCCAGAAGAGAACATATTGAATGTTGTAACCACTAGAGCTGGGGTAAACTGAATTGGATAACTGATAGGGTTTGAAAACAACCTTGGGTATTAGGTAATGTGAGTTGGTGAAATATATTCCATTAATGAATTAAATATAAGGGAGATGTAGTTCTAGTGTAGTTGGGTTATTAGGCCTTCAGGTCATGTGCTAGGTTTTGTTCCTCTCGGTCAATGAGACTTTTATGGGTACCCTCTCAACCTAATTAAAAATATAATTATCAGATATAATAAATTAAAAGCTTGAAGGCCTTTGGGTCAGGTTTACCACAACCATAATTTATAAAAAAAGATAAAAATTCTTGTTTTTATACTTAATATATAATGAAAATAATTTCCTATAAGTATTATTGTTATTTGTTTTGTTGTTACCACCACCATAATTACTATCATTTTCTATATAATTATTGTTAGTGATGTACCACTATGGAAAAACTCAGTTGTTTTTACCCTATAGTGTCTCAAAGAGATTTCGAGTTCATGTATCCATTAGATCTTTCTTATATTCTATATGTTAATGGGATGAAGGGTACATTGGGAGCATCATAAAATACATGTTATTAATGAATACGTAGAGGAAATAGTTTTCCCTTGTATATTAGTGAAATTAAATATATTTTCCCATTGATTAAAATAGAATAGTAACATTAAATATCATTTCCATGGTTTAATGATGAGTACATCTCAAATATTCAAAGAACGATTAATCAAGAATATAGGTTGATGACATGGGTGTGAAAACTGTTTGATTACATGTTGTGATAAAGGGATTATATTACACTATGAGTGCTCGTATGTGGTTGTTGATTTTGTGAAATCATCTTTTTTCTATTTGGTTCCTTCACCCATAACTAGATATTAATATTAGTCTTTTAAAACCCCCCCATTTAATTCCAATAAGAAATAAGACTATACGATCACACAATAAGTGTTTTTATTGATCTAAATTAAATTCCCTTATAGTTTAATTATTGGAATAAATATTATTCTAAATAAAATGGAATAATTTTCTTTTAGAATATCGATCACATATATTAAATAAATTTTTATTTTCAAGTAAATTGATAATTTACAACAATATATAATATTCATTTATTTATTTTTTGAAAAAAAATTTTATTTATTCAGGTATTCAATAAATGTTGAGAATAACTATGAGATAAACACAATTTCTAGTGATAGATTTTAATTTTCATGTTAGTAAAATTATATTCATTATTGCACCAATTAGAACACACAATGGAATAAAAACAAAATTATTATTGTAATACATTTAATTGTTTTAGATATGGGTTTAACATTTTAATAAGGGAACATGTTTGATATATTAAATTAGAAACCCTAACCATAGGTCAATAAATAGACCCCTAATGTATTTTAAGAGATGTTAAAATCGATACTTGTTTAGAAAAACAATTTCTCTCTAGATTCATCCTTTTACTTCTCATAACTACTCAAGAATGAGAAGACCATGATAATTTAGTTACAATTAATGAAATGTGAAGTGGCCAAGATGAATAATGCATGATGCTCAATAGACTTTGCTATCACCCATGGATTCATCGGTGTCGCTCAGAGAACATAAGAGAACGTATGAATAACCATTAGAGGGTTTCTACACATGGATACTACAAGTGTAATGATAGATTATCGAAAAGGGTTTTAAAATATTAAATACTAATATATAGAAATATCTCAACAGTGTGGTATTATTTCTTACAATTTAAAAAGATAAATAATAAATTTAATGTGAAAAATATCTCCCCTTGTTTTTTATGTCCCTTCTTGTAAATATTATATTGGAAAATTTTCAATTATAGTGACATTTATGTACTGTAAAATATTTGAATGATCCATCAAATCAAACATTTTTAGAGTTGAGATCAACCTTGATACGTTCTTCTTCTACACCTAGAACCATCAAGTGGTATCAGAGGGGTCACATTTAAATTTATAAATATTTATTTGATTTTTGATCATTTCACATTTAAAAGTTATAATTCATTTGAATTTTAAATTATTTCATGAGAATTAATCAAAATATATTCATTATTTTCTATGTTTATTACTCATTTTAACATTATTGATGAATTATTAATGAAAAAACATATGGATAACCCATCCAAAGGTACCATGAATTCTGATAGGATAATGCAACACTGCATGGCCTGTAAACATTTGTTACATTCCATGTATCCTTGTTAACTTCACATTGATTCCCATGTGTATTATGGATATTTGGGTAATTAGTATATTATGCATAAAATAAATACACCATGTGTTGACCAGCAAAGAGGGAACACATCTTTTCTAATGTACACATTATGCATATTGACTACAAATAGTGTACTCCAGGTTTTTTCATGGCGGAAAAAATGGTTTCAAACCATATCGTGTAATTAATATGCAATGTGTATTTAATAAAAAATGTGTATATACTAACATCCATGTAAATAAAATTAAATGATTTAAATTTCATAAATATCTATTAGAATTACACACCAAGACCCTAGCTGTGTACATCAGATATCCGATGAAGAGAAGTACATGCGATGTTTCTGGATGGAACACATCGTGTATTTTACCTTTTATATGGAAATATTAAATTTATTTTATTACTACATAAAAACTCATTGACCTGAGTTCTACGTAGAAATAAATAATTAGTAAATTCCATTAGTTAGATTTTATATTATATTAAATTTTTAATTAATTATGCATAGTATTCAAAACTATGAATCATGTATGTTTACTCTATACAAAATACTCAATACAATAAATTTCACATGATATTGAATTTTCATGTGTTTCTCCAGGTATTAGATTAGAATTACGAACCATGAAATTATGACACAATACATTTATATAATATGGCATATGAGTGTGTCACTTTCAATTAAAACCATACAAAGAAGTTTGGGAAGGTACACACCGATTTTATTCAATGTTCCAATTTCAGTACTGTTTTATTTAGTTTAAAATAAAATAAAAAATTATATTTTATTTAAAATCATGGTGGATAATAATTTTAATAGGATTGGATGAAATAATAGAAATTAGATTAATTGATTAATAAGAAAAATAATCTTATTAATTCGAGGGAATTTTTATATTATTGAATAATGAATTGAAATGAATACAATATAGTTCTTTAAATTCATAATTGTTTCATGTGTATGACTCATTACATTCTTGAATTGACCTATTCTTTTTTTTGTTTAATTTTATTTTATTTTATTACATGGGCTTGAGATTTTTTATTAATAAATTATAAATGATGGCATGTGAGTCATCCCTTCCTCTTTTATTATGTTGGACATGGATGTCTAAGGTTGCTTTATGTAATTACCCAAAACAAATACTTTGGTTCCCTTCACCTATGTGTGAAAAATATGTAATAAATGGAGTTTTAGAATGTGCATGGAGTTGCTTCATGATGAATTCGAGGTGGAGGAGCTTCATGATAGATCCATGATGAAACCAACAAAATATATATATAGGCAGATAAGTGGAATTACGAAACTCATTCAAAGACATTAATAAAGAGTTTATCAATAGGTTAATTGATTGATTAATTGTCCTATTAATAAATCAATCATTAGACAAATCTCATGGTCCTTTAATTAATTTATTTTGTTTTATTTCTGAATTATGTATGTTTTATATTATCGGTGAAACATAATGATCAAATGAATAAATAAACTAATATAAAAATATAGGATAAAAAATAAGGGTTTTGCAAATATTTTTTATCAAAACATGGTTAAACTCTAATAAAAAATATACTTTATATTAAAATAACATGGGAATGATAAAACATAAATATTGTACCCATATTAGATAAAATACCTCATCTTATGATTAAGATAGACTAAGGCTTCTGTTATATGAATAACAATGAGAACCATAGAACTAAGAGTTTTACCAACCCTTATTGGGACATATACTTTATTTGTGGAATTATTATGAGTGTTTTAAGTTGAAATAAATAATTTACATCAAGTGGTTTGAAACTTTCTATACTTGATGTGACTTATAGTCAACTGTTGAGAAAATCTATGTTTTTATTTCAGGATTTAGGAATCCACTCAATAAACCAAAGAGCTAAAATACTAGAGTTGTCATATACCTCCCTACCAAAATACATTCAAGTAATTGAATAAGACCTTACTTTGGTTATGATAAGGGTAATATGGATCTTTTCTATTAGAATATATAAGAAATTATGAATTCTTAGTCCAATGGTGGGGGTTGTTGGGAGTAAATTAAATAGTAAGAGAGCTAATAAAATTAAAGTCATTATGACTCATATAAATCATAATCTAGTAAAGTACAAATAATTTTCCATTTTAATATTTTTGAATAATGGATGGTTTATCTACCACATTATCCCTATCAAAAAATTTGGAGAAAGGCCATCTCTATAGTTTCATAGACAATGGTTCTAATGCATGTAGGTAGCTTTACATAATGAATCGAAATATCACATGTGGGTATTCTCATTTCCTGGTATTCTTTTTTAGGAGGTCAGTGATGAGGAGTTAATTATCTATGATAAACACCTGAGTGATGTGGTTGATATTAAATGTTTTATTCTTTCATACATGTCTAATAATCACATTAATTAACATGAAGTCATTGATTATTATATCCTGATCTAATATATTTTAAGAATATATATTTATAGTGAAAGATAATAACAATTCGGGATATCCATTTTTCATTTTGAAATAGTACTTGTCGAATTTTCACCATCTGGACATCACGTAATTACATTCAATGTCTATATTGAGCACCTAGAAGTTCTAGGTTTTAAAATACCTAAAGAAAAATGCCCAAATTTTATACTTCAATAACTCCCTCAGAGATTCTCCATCATTATTTTTTATTTCAACATGAACAACATTTATAATTCTCTCTCAAATATTTTTACACTACTTCACTGATATGAAAATGACATGAAGCATGCAAATCCTACCATTATTATGGTAAAAAAAAGGAATATATAAGTGAAGAGATATAAGACCAAATATTCTTTTAAATTAACTTTGAGATAGATATATATCAAGGGATGGATATGTGATCAATATGGTATATAATTTTTATGAGGTAGAATGTCCACTAAATTAAATATTTCACCCATGCCAAGAATCAAGGGGATGATTTTTTAAAATTTGTTATCAAGAGAAATTTTTCCATTTCCACTAATTTGGTTTTAGATACACAATTTGGTTCATAGATATGTATTTTAAATATAGGAACCAATAATATTTTTGAGTATTAACCAAGGGTGGTAATATCTAAGAGTATCCAACAAATCCATACTTGATGTTGTGGCTATTTGATACTACTAACTCATATAGTCGATGAAAATGATCTTTCTTCTAAAAGGTTGTTATTTTTTCTGTTTAGTTAATGGAAACATTATTTATATATCCAAACACGTCATGGATGAATTGATATTCATGTTTTAAAAAAAATTGTTTCTTTTATAAATATGGAAAGTTTTACAGTAAGGAAAATTTAAATAATGGTTTTTATGTGTTCGATTGCACTTACGAACTAATTGAAATAGATAATGTACCTAGTTCAAATGACTCATAGCACACACAAATATGGAATCACTAACTAGATCATGTAACTTAAAATTGGATGATTAAATTACACCAAGATGGATAATTGGATTCTTTTGAAGTAAAACCACGTTATGTATGAGATGAATGATTACATGGAAAATTTTCAAAATACCCATTTATTGGAAAAGGTGAAAGGGACAAGGATATTTTTTTAATTAGAAAATACCAATGGTCTAGGACCATTTCTTGTTGATAAAAGGGGTGGGTACTCATACTCAATAATGTCTACTAATTAATTAACCGATTTTGATATGCCCACTTATTGAGGTATAAATCAGATTATATTGATAGATTTAAAAAATATAAGAATTAATTTGAGAACCATCATGGTAATAAGATTAATAAACTCTACTCTAGCCATTGTGGAGGATATTGTAATCATGTCTTCATTGATTATTTACAGAATTTTGGGATTTATTCCCAAATCAAACTTCCTTAAACACTATTATGGAATAGTTTAAGTGAAAAGTGGAAACACACCCTATGTGACATGGTCAGATAAATGATGAATTCTGTTAGTCTTTCATTATCCTTTTAGGGATACCAATTATAGAAAGAGTCACATATATCAAACAAAGATCCAACTAAAGTGATAAAGGATACCAAATAAAAATAAATTCCATGTACATCATACATCCGCCTACTCAATCGAGGTAGAATGGCTGTAGAATAAGAAGATAATATTCATATGACACTATCTATGATTAAACCCACAGAAAAATCATCATTCACTTATCCTAAATCAAATATAATTCATAGACTTTATTTCAACACTCAATTACTCACCTAGGAGATTCCCCAGTCCACCTAATCATAATCAAGAGTATAAGAGTTCACAATGGATAATATAATACATATATATATAATGGAGGAACACAATATCGGAATATGTATATGGGGTATCACAAGAATGAATAAAAATTAAAAACTACATCAGAAAAGAAAACAACAGTAGTATCCAAATTTTACAGTGAATCTATTGATCAATTATTATTGGCATAGAACCACTATATTTATAAGCATCAAACTCTCTAGGATCCGGTAATGGAATCTCCAAATATTCTTCTAAAATTCCCAAACATTTTTTCATTGAATTTTTTAAATGTTTGAGATTTCATTTCCATCCAAATATCTCCATTAAATTATCCTTTAGTTATCCATGAGAGAGATTACATGTCTTTGACATAACCATATTTACTTTTTTTCACCCATGGCCATATCAATATTTAATTCAAATTCATACACATTTTTAGAAAAATTAATTTTACCATGTGTCATTTGAATCATAAATATCCTCATATCACATGTACATGGAATGAGGTGTCCTAACCCAATATTTACTCTATTTGTAAACCCTATCTCACATGTGAAATGGATGAGATGCCCTAAACTTACTTTTTCCCCTGATGGGGCTTCAACACTGTAAATAAATCCATTTTAGTGGCTGATTTGATTTTGGGATTACAATGTAGACCATAGGGTGAGACATGCATGTTTCAAATTATTCATACATTGATGGCCTTAGTATGACTCAAAACAGGTGGAGTGAAACCCTTGTGTTTTCTTCCTAACGTATTTGTGTACAACATTACCACAATCACATAGTGGGATTGGTCGTTTCTCATTTTATTTCCTCCTTATTCATGAATTCATGTCATCCATGGGATTTTAACATGGGGTTGATGTTGTTTCAATCCCATCTCATTTATCCATATCGGATTAAGTGGTGGTTTCCATTATCATACTTATCCAACCTTCACAGTGGCTATATCGATCCCCATAGATGAAGAGTATGAAGTTTTAGAGGATAATGGGATCCAATGACGATTCATGGATTCCTCAAACATTCTAGGTGGTGGGAAGGGTGACAGTGGTGGTCAAAAGGTTTCAAGTTTGCATATATATAATTGACATTAGTAGATAATGTTCACATGTAGAGATAAAAGTTTACAGTGGTTGATGTCGTTAGTGACTTTAATGGTAACAGGGAAACATTGAATGGTGGTAACTGAGGAAAACAATGGTAGCTGGAATCTATAGTGGCTAGTTGTATCATGAAGCGATGATGCACCCCCAATGGTATCATGCAATGGTATGAGGGATTAATGGTTGCAATTGACATTGGTATATGGTGATACAAGATGGTTGTAACTAATGACAATACTGAACCCATATACATTACAATACTGATTGTACAAATTCATAGGAGAAAAATACTATTTAGTTAAATACATATTTAGTGTAAATATATATTTAGAATTATATAAATCATATTTTGGAAACATATGATATATATATATATATTAAAATGTAATTTTTAATCATTTATAACTTTTTATGAAGGTTAAATTTTAATAGTGAAAAGAAAAAATGTTATAAAGGGATCATTTATCATAGCCAAAAAAATAGGACGATAAAGGGTAAGAAAAACACTTATAATGGGGTTCTTTATCAAATCTAAAAGATGCATTGATAGAATAAAACCATTATCATAACTTTTGTAGACATCATTAAGACCCCGTTTATCAGCAATTTTAGTTAGGGCTAATAAAATTACTCCATTTATCATTTCTATGATATTAGAACTGATAAAAGGCAAAGCTTAATATGCATGAATATACTGTTGTGGTGTGGCTATACTTCCTGAAACACAAGTTAGAAGTGTTTGGAGTTTTTGTTCTGGGAAAAGCTATGGTTGTGAGAGAATCAAGATATAAGGTGACGTATTTAAGATCAGAAATAGTGGTGACATTAATGGAAAGAAACTACAAAAAGTGTTTGGCGGTGATTTTTATAGAAGTGGTTTTAAAAACTAATGATAAATTTTTAACTTTAATCTATTTTCTCTAGTTTTAGAGAAATATGACTATGTCTGGATAGTTATTTATTTAGTGGTTTTTCATTTCACAATGGTTTAAACTTATTTTGAATAATACGTGGCCTTTTTATTTTTCTTTAAATGTTTTGGAATTTTTTAAAAAAAAATTTAAATTTAAAAATTTAAATGTATTAATTTTTTTATTGTTTACTATTATTATTAATGTTGTTTTTTTTCTTCATGTTATTTTTATTATTATTAAAATCATGCATCATTAATTATTTATTATTTATTAATTTTATTGTTTTAATAAGAAATGATTCTTATTTATTTTAAATTTTAAATAATTAGTAATGATTAATTAATAATTAAAATATTTTACGTTAATTTTTCAGTTGTTTAACAATTTTTAAATAATAGGAATTAATTTTAAATAAATTTTAAATATATATATATTATGAGGTTACATATATAATTATATTTTTAGGAATATATATATATATATGAATATTTATATATTATATAGTATATATAATATATCATATATTATATAATATTTTTTTAAATATTTATATATATATTTTGGGAATATATTAATATATCATTATCTTTTTGTATTTATGTATCTTTATATGGGTTTTTATATAAATTTATTTTTAAATTTAAATTTAATTATCATTAGTTATATATATACATGTTTGTGTATTTACATATATTCATGTATATTTATTTATAATTATATATATTTATGGATATTCTTTGTATTTATATACATTTATTAAAATTTATATGTATTTATACTTATATATATATATATATTTATTGATATTTTAAAATAATCATATTTATTCATATATATATATATATATATTATGTGAATATATTAAGTTATATGTATATATATACTTATGTATATTTATTTTTCATCATTAATAATTCTATATAAATAGATATATTGTTATATAGATATTTATGTTAATCTATTTATATTTTTATATTTTTATATATAATTATATGTATTTATGTATATTAATATTTATTTATTTATTTATATTATGTGTGTATGTATACTGTTATATTTAATAATGTAAAAATATTATTAATTAAAATATATTTATGTTAATATATATTTAGAAATATTAATATCTATTTATCAATATTTTTTACATTAATATTTATTATGTCAATATTTATATTGAAATATATTTAATTTTAATTACATAATAAATATTAAATTTAATCAAATTAAAAATTAAAAAGAAATTGTTAAATATTTAGTGGTGGTTTAATCAGCTGATAAATAAAAATGATTTCAGAAAAACTTATATGAAAAGATTTCAAACATGCAAATATGTGACACTACTAAAAATTGTCCAAAATCATTTCTTATAGTGGGAATTCTGGGTAATACGAGAGACATAAAGGACTATGATATGAAAAAAAATAGTTCTAGGAATGCATTTTATGGTTCAAAGAATAAATCGAATGTTGATAGAAGGAATGATGATCGTCCAACAAAAATATCTATATAATGTTTTTTATTATTTTTTATAAATTCTTATTTTTTATATTTAGTTATCTTAATATCTAATCATATTTTATAATTTTATTTTCACATTCATTTATTTACAAATGTATACTATATATTTCTTTTGAAAAAATAATATTTTTTATGTTTTTTAATTATTCCCGTCAATGCATTTCAACAAATTGTTTCATATAAACGTTTTTTATTTTTTTATTTTTTATTTTTGTTTCATTTTCATCACTTTTTTTCTTTATGTGTTTGTATTTATACATATTTAGGTATAATTAATTATAATTATTAATATATATATATGCCTTTATATATATTTATGAAAATATGTTTATATGTTTATATATTTATTGATTAATATTTTTTTTATATTAATATAAATTTATGTTATTTTTTAATTATATTTATTTATATATATTATGTCATGACCCGACCCATGCTGGGGCTCGAGCAACAACTACCCTAAGCAAACCGCCATAGGCCATGGGGTGTCGACAAATGCCGAAAAAATAACTAACTCAAGGAGGCCATTTCCTAAGAACCTATACACACACACATAGACAACATGATGAAAAATTTAAATGGAAAGTAGAAAAGATACAACACTTCTATAAAATAAACCAAGCTTGCATGAGCCTCTAAATAGTGAAAAAGGATGGTAGTGTATACTGAAAAGAAAAGGTAAAAAACAAACTCCCTACTAGAAATGATTCCCAACCTGATGGAAAACTGGAAAAGTAAAAAAGATGACAGAGCCCAACTCCTAAATACCAAGCTACAACCACTATACGCGATCCAAGCACAAAGTGCCCATAATCTACTCTGTATTCATGGTCAACATGTCCATCATCTGTATAAAACTTGACATTTGTGGGAAAATCCCATGAAGGGCTGAGCATAAACATACTGAGTAGGTTGTCCCAAAAGTTGTAGGGGGAGTATAAAAAATTCAATAGAAGAGGAAAGAAGTAGATAGAAAAATGAAAAATTAAACAGTACAACTCAACCCAATAAGTATGAAAGTATGTGGATACAAGAATAATGGGATAAACATGGTGAGTGGATGAAGTGCCTGTTGAGAAATTTCCACATATAGTAGGAGAGTAGACTCTTCCAACCATAAGAAGAAATACATGGAAAGCATGTGGCATACCCCATGTTTCTTCACCTCTCCTTGAAGGAGAGTAACTATGCCCAAGGGATGGGTATCTAAGAAGGATATATATATATGTATATATATATATATGCTCAGTTAATGAGACACAAATTAGAGAATAGGGGAACTTCATCTCATAGCTCAGCCTAAGAAGAAGAGTTTCCAATAGTTTCAAAAGTCCATCAATGAGGATCAACATCCCACACGTCTTCCCTAAACTCACAAGACTATGGGGCTCAATCACCACACCAAGATATTTTCCATATAGGATAGAAATGACTCACCCACATGGTTTTAGGTCATGTCACAAGATCGCACCTTGGTGGGGAAAGTGTCCTTCCTCATGGGTCCAAAGCTACGTCGAACCATGTCTCGTAACAATTCCTCATAGACTAGGGTCCACAATCTCTTGGTAAAGAACCCATTCCCTGGTACAATAGGAGGGTCTCACACTAATTGTAACCAACGAAATCCAATTCCCATCCCCGCTAGAGGGTAACAATCAGGAATGTCCTTGTGTAACTCCAGTTCCAAGCCTTACTGGTGGGTAACGCCTAGAATATGGTCATAGAGGAACTCCACTCCCCATCCTTGCTGGAGGGTAATAACAATAGGAGATATTAGGGAAATACAGGGCACAAACCTACTGTATAGTGAAAATAGAATGATCCATCTAAAAACTCCACTACCCAGCCATGCTGGAGGGTAACACCTGAAAGATGTTGTTGGGGAAATCCACTATGCATCCCAGTTAGAGGGTAATTCCTAAAAAAGACTTTTGGGAACTCCACTCCCCATACATTATTGAAGGTAACTCCTAGAAGAAGTCTTCGAGAAACTCCACTGTCCATCCCTGCAAAAGTGTGACACCCAGAAGATGTATGCATCTGGTGATCCTACCTGAGCACTGCCATCATTAGGGTCACCTCAGAAGGTGTTGTTCTTTTAATGTTTCACAAAAAATCATAAAATCCTTAAAATAGGGATCCATCACTTTCTACAAGAATGAACACTCAGGATAGGATACTCGCTGGCCAAAATCCGAGTTCAAATGAAGTAGATATGGTAGTTTGAAATTTCCAAAGAAGAGTTCAAGGAGTACACCATGTTTGAGAGGACTCATATAGAGTGTGGCCCCAATACAAAACCATTCCATGACTCTGGAAGGTACATAGCTTAATTTTCATGTGGAAGAACACATTGTTTAGGTGGAAGGTATGACATGTCCATGCGGCATGGGGTCGGGCCGTGTCTTAATGGAAGTGCCCATGTACCAGACCCCATGTCTCTGTAATGGGAACCATGTCTATTTGGAATTCCACACAGTCTATCGTACTCGGAAGAGGATGAATTCCTTGTGAGGGAATATCACACATAGTTCAATCCTTAATTTCCCTAAAACCCCAGTCTCTCCACTGAGGGGGCTACATGTCGTGTTTTTCAAAATGTGCACACCGTGTAGTCTGGTTTTTTCCTGAAAGTCCAAATCTTAATATCCAAGATCTATGATCCATTTTAAGCCGATCCTCAACATATCCTTCAATTAAATGATACAAAATTAATTTATCTATGGTTCATTCATCATTTCAAGCCTTTATTCCCTGTTAATCATCCACATGAGGTTCATAAGGTTTTCATCATTGCACCGTACGCTGCCATGGATTTGTTCATCACATTCTTGTAGTTTAATAAATAAATTGGTCATACATACCTTGCAATGACCCTCGATCAATGAAACTCTCATAAATACATTATTGTTTCATTGACCCACCATATATATTGGGGTCGGATCAAGCTCGATGCCTCCTAGAAAAGTATAACCTAGGCCAACATGTCCAGCAGGTGAAGAATGCAAAGAACGAGAGGTGAAACAATAATGGTTTGAATGTAATTGTCCAAGAACTCTTGTCCAATGGCCAGGAACATAGATTTATGATTAGAATAAAATAGATAAAAAATTAATATTTTAGAACTTTGACGTGCGAAATGGTTTGCATTAGGGGATCAGATTGAAGAACCACTATCGATCTACTCAAACATTTAATCAAGGGAATAATTAAACACATTAATGATTCCTACATTGGATAAGATTACTCATTTATGAATAATTAATCTTCCAATGTAGAAGGAGGAAATGTTTCATTCACTCTGCCTTATCTAATCTGATCCAGATATTCATCATTGATTGATCAGGATTCATTAGAGGAAGGAGGAAAAGGGATCTTCACTCATGTTTTTTGAAATATGAGACATAAATGGAAAATTTACTTTAAAGATATAACTATAACCATCATTTTATTTCAAATAGAGTTAATAAATTTAAAAAAATTAATTTCTTCACTTAAACCCACCACCATTCAGCGAGGGGTCCTAGCGTCTTCTGCCTACTCATTCTAGGGTGTTCCATGGGTAAACACCATGTTTTGTACTCAACTATGGTCTCAAATTGTTTACCTGATAAACCATTTAAGATTTATCCAATTTTATTTATGAATCATCATGCGTGTAATATAAAATATATTTAATATTATTATAAAATTAATTTCGGGCACCTCGGGCCTCATCATTTAACGCAGTCTCATTACCTAGTTCTAGAAATATAGATAGAAATATATCAAAGTCTTATAAGAAAAATATAAAATACTATGTATCATTCCCTCCATCAATAGTTCTATCTATAAAAAGAATGATTTGGAAAAAAACTCGGTATACTGAGCCTGCACATGGATCTGTCACTCCTAGTAACTCTCCTACATGTTTTTGTTCTCCCACAACATAAAAAAAATGGATGGCCAATCCACACAAGGTCTGATCCTACCATTCCTCGATCTCTATTAGGTTCACTACAAAGTTGGTTCCATCTTCGATATCTTGCTTGCACCAGTCAATAATGTGTTTGGTTTCATTCATGTATCTCCTCAAACATGACACATGGAAGACATCGTGCACCCACTCCATCTATGGAGGAAGGGTGATGTTTTAGGTAATCTCTCAAAACTTATCCATGATCACAAATGGCCTAGTAAAACATGAGGATTTCTAGCCACCTTGGTGTAACCATTGAATTTTCTATCCTAGGGATACTAACAAGAAAACATGGTCTCCTTTTGTGAACTCCAAGGTCATATGATGATGATCTACATAGGATTTCGATATTCTCTATGCCACCCTCATCTACTCCCACATGACCAGGGATTTCTCTATTATCGACAGCACAAACTCTAGTCCCACAAGAGATGACACAACAATCTCTATTTAGCACAAGGGTGACCTGTAGGGTCTCCCATATAGGGCCTCAAAATGGTTAAATGCTGATGTTAGAGTGGTGGTTGTTGTTTTATTAAAACTCAACTAGGGGTAGGTAATCCTCCTAGATCTAGCTAAAGTCAAACAGAGAAGCCCTTATCATATCCTCCAACACCAAGATAGTTTGCTTGGTCTACCCATATATTTGGGGGTGAACAGTTGTACTCATATACAATTTGGTCCTGAATGACTCCTATTGGTATCTCCAAATTCATGATGTAAACTATGCATCACAATCATAGATAATAGTCTTGGGTACCCCAGGAAGTCGAACGATCTTCTATACATATATCATCCCCAATGTCTCCACTGAATCGTGCTCCCTGATGGCAAGGAATTGTGTCGACTTTTTTAGTGGCTCCGCTATCACTAAGATAGCATCATTGACCTTCATGGATTGTATAAGCCCTATGATAGATTCCATGGATATGAAATTCCATTTCAACTACAGGATCTCAAGGGGATGCAAAACCCTTCCAAAACGTAGTGCTCAGATTTCACCCCTTGACAGGTGATGCATCGAGAGTCAAAATCAGCTACGATTTCTCTCATAAAGGACCAAAAAACTACTTGTAATGTTATCGATAAACCTTCCCTACATAAGGATGTATATCTATGGGAAAAGTGTTGAACTCCCTCATTACCCCCTCATGAAACATGACTGGAACCACTATTCACCCCTAAAATAAGATGTCATTATTCCCTATTTCATAAATTCAATATGTTGATATACCTATAGATATCTGATCACGTAATACATTATAGTCAATGTCTCCCATCTTGTACATTATCACATGCTCGAAGAGTGACATATTTAACACCATTGAATAAAGAAATGTGGTACCCTTCGACTCTACAAGGGTATGTTATAGGGAAGATAACTAAATCAAAGCTTCCTACACTAAGAAGGACTAGGACTTTCAGTTAAGGTTATCGGATAAAATGTTTCCCATTTTGGGATTATAGACAAATATTTAATTCATAGTCCTATAGTAACTCCAACCATTGTCACTCCCTAAGGTTTAGGTCTCTCTACATGAAGATGTACATGAGACTCTGGCATTCTAACTAAACCACAAAGTGCTCTCCCAGAAGGAAGCATCTCCATTTCCTTAGGGAACAGATTATCACTACCAGCTCTACGTCATGAGTTGTGTAGTTATGGCCATGGGGTATCAACTACCTCGACCCGTATGCGATAACGGCTTGCTTCTACATCAACATGCAACCGAGTTCATCTCCTATGGAATCACATTAAACTAAGAATTCAACACCTTCCTGTGGTAGTCTCAACACTATAGCACTCTTCAGCCTCTAACTCAATTCCTCCAAGTCTCTCTAGTACTGCTCAAACTAGGTAAATGGATTCCCTTTCTGTGTGAGGGTGGTCAGAGGGTCTATGATCATGGAGAATAACACCAAAAATCTCATTTACAACCCCTCTAAATCAAGGGAGATCCACACATATCTCACATTATTTGGTAGATCATAAGTAAGAACTACATTGATCTTCACGAGATCTATGGATAAAACTTATTCAGAAATAATATTCCTGATGAATTGGACCTCATGTATCCAAAACTGGAACATCATGAGATTTCAATAAAACACATGCTCTACAAGAAAGTCAAGAACCATCACCAAGTGCTATGCATTCACTTCCTCTATTGAAGAGTAAACAAGTATTTCATCGATGAAGATAAAAACAGAGTAGTCCAAGTATGTCCGGAAAATCTGGTTCATCAAATCCATGAAGACATAAGGGGAATTTTTTATACCAAAGGATATCACTAGGAAATCATAGTGTCCATAGTGATATCAAAAAATGAAACTTTTGAATATCAGCCTTGCGAATCCTCAACTAGTGGTAGACAGACCTACGATCGATCTTTGAGATGAATCTCATGCCTCACAACTGGTAAAAGGGTTTGTTAATCCTTGGAAAGGGTTAATTGTTCTTTAACATAGACTATTTGAGGCAACAATAATCCACTCAAAGATATAATATCCCATGTGCCTTTTTTACAAATAGGACTGGTGCTACCTTGGGTAAGACCCTGGATCTGATGAAACCATTCCCAATAAGGTTCTACAACTTCAACTACAACTCCCAAATATCAGTATGTTCCATATGATATTTTGTAGAAGATATCATAGCCATCCCTAGATGCAATCCATAGAAAAACACCATATCCCACCATGGAAGTAGTTCTAGAACATATTCAGTGAAGATGTCCATATAATACTCCACAAGTAATGGATCCTTGATTCTATAAGACCCTACTAATTTAAGGGATTCATATACAAAATTATGGATGATAGGATTTAACCACCTGCTCATAGCATCCACCTATACTACAATGAGATCTCCCAAGCTATAAAATAATAATATGGTCCCATCAGTGCGTAGGCATCATACTCGTCTATGGTGATTGTAAATCTGGGGTTAGACCATTGAAATACAATCCATTCCTTGGATGAGTCATAGAGTTCTATTTTTATGACCAAAAGTTTCCATGTGAATCTCTCTCTGCCGAGGGATAGCTCGCACTACTAGCATATGAATGATACAGAAAAGGTGTTCCATGTAGTAACCTTAAGAGAATTCTATTGTGCTAGAGTTTCAATTGGTAGCTCTATCTCCCACATCTATATTTGAGTGATAAAGGAATGAATAGATCCTATTTATACTAATACTAAGGAAATAGTAGAATAAACTCAAATCATCCCATGAGTCATCTCCTATTTTATGGGATTGTAGGCATTCAACAAATGTAGTTGTACACAGCCAAAGTCACCAACCTCGTTATCCTGGCGAGGGTCACCTAGTGGTTGAGGTGTAAGGAACTCATTGAACGATTCTCTGCATATAGCTCCTCTTAGTCCTCTACCCGCTCTACCTCTCTGGGGAGCACCATGTCCCTACTTGGGAGATCCCTAATTATAGAACTGCCTCTGCCATGGAGATCCATCACCTATCTACCCAGGATACACATCACATCGATTCAAGTACTATCATATCTTTTTACCTCACCTATCATATGTAAAAAAACGCCCCTATCTAGAATTACCTACTACTCTACGTTGCCTCAACCCCATGCAACCTCGTTCCAGATCCTTCTTACAGAAGAGTCTCCTGCTCCAAGATCTTGTTGAATGGTGTACGCAAGCTACTAAAGATGACTCAACATTGGGATTCCCACTTCTAGCTCAAAATTAATAGAATCAATTTGAAATAAATATATCTATCCCCAATTCCCACTTCAATACCCTAGTATGGGTGGGTATTCACAATTGCACAACACTGGTTAGAATCTATCTTCAAAGTCCCTGCTCAAACTCTCGTACATGGATGTAGATGCCCCAGATCGTGTGAAGGGAGTAACATATAAGTTTTTTAAACCATTCAACGTACTCATCCACCATCATACCTCCTTTATTCAACTCAATATGATCTTGTAAATTGTATGAGAGTAAGCATGAGGGATAGTACTCCTCATAAAAAAGTTTTTGGAAGTCATCCCTTGAGAGTGTTGACTCGATGTGCATCTACATAACCAGGATCCACCAACACCCAGATGTTATGTGTAAAATGTTGTATTCTAATGCCTCCAAATTATCCATTGGTTTATGGATAATCCCAAAAATGTGGACTATCAGCACTAACTAATCCTTCACATTTGAGGACCAGGATTATTGATGGACCTCAATGGTCTCTAACACTAGAACTCCTTGAGTGAACTGAATGCACATGTCCACAACCTACTCTACTAGGATAACCTTCTTCTCAATAGGGGGAGGTGTTTCTACCATCCTGCCTAGAGGAAGTGGTAATGGGATGGACCCTAAACTAAGGCATCATTGATCTTAGGGTTGTCTTCTTGAATAGAGTTTGTATCATGGATGGATGTCATCGTAGAGGCATCCTGAAGTTATGAAGGAGTAATACGGTTAGATGAGAGTATATATATATCAATAAAAATGGGGAGATAACTCAACAACGTCAGTAAAATACTCAACCCTATATGATTCATGTACTATTAATGCACACAACAAATGTCTTGGCTTACCGAGTCGACAACCATGTAGTCAAGGTCCTCATGAATGGATACATTGGTCAATTGTACGATTACTAGACTATGTGGCCTCATAGATTAATTTGATACACTTTGAAACAATGTCCCTAAAACCCAAACAATCCTTATAAGGGGATATACTCGATCAATGTACAGAAGAATAATCTTTATCTAATACCAATTTGTGATGACACAACCCATGTTGGAGCTCGAGCTGCAACTACCCCAAGCTCACCTCAAAAGGCCAAGGGTGGGGACAAGTTCCAAAGAAAAAAAATAACTCTAGGTTGCCTTTGAATATGATCTTATACACACACACACACATCCACTTTTATGGAAAATTGTAGAGGGAAATTAGAAAAAATGAAACACTACTATAAAAATCCAATAATGTATGAACCTATTAATATTATAAAATTACGGTAGTGTATACAGAATATAAATGGGGAAAAATACACAGACAACCGAAAATGTGTCCCAACCTCACAGAAAACTAGAAAAGTAAATCAACTAAGATGGCCCACCTTCTGAATACCAAGATACACCCATTATACATAGTCCAAGCACCCATTATCCCTAAGCTCCTTGGTAGTCATAGTCAATGTGTTCGTCGTCTACATAAGACAAAACATGAAATAATAGTGCCCATGAAGTGGTAATTATAAATATATCTAGTAAGACACCCTAAAAGGTGAAGGGGGAGAAATAAGATATATAATAGAAGAGGAATGCAGTGGATGGAACAAGTTATAGTGAAAGACTACATCTCAACCCAACAAGAGTGAAAGTTTGCTTGTCCACTAACAAGGGGATAAAGAAAGTGAGTTTATGAACTACCCATCAATCCTTCTCCACCTATTTTAGGATGGTAGACTCATCTAACCATGAGAATCTAGATAAAGAAATCACATGGCATACCCCATTCATTTTCTCCTCTCCTAAAATGAGACTAACAAAACTCATAGAGTGGGTACCGAATATGGATATATATTTCCTCAATCAAAGAAATATAAATGAGAGAGTAGGTGATCTCCATCTCATATCTCAAACCAATAAATATAGCATCCAATTATTTGAAAATTCTGTCAATGATTCCGAATATCCCACATTTCTAGCATTAACACAGAAGTTTAAGGGACTCTATCACCACACCATGATACAATCTACTTTGGGAAGAACTAACACACACACACACACACGAGGTTTTTGGTCGAGTCATGAGAACATGTATTAATGGGGAAATATTCTACCTCCATTGTTTCTCCAAAGCTACATCACACTATGTCTCGTTACTATGTAACATAGTAGAGGGGAGATAATCACTAGGTACAGATCTCATTCCCCGGTAAAATAGGAGAGTCCCGCTCTGATTGTCAAAGAGGAACTCCACTACCCAACCCCGTAGGAGGGTAATAGTCAAGAGTGTCATCAAGGTTCTCTAATTCCCATCTTTTTTGGTGTGTAATGCCAATAAGACAGTCATCTAGGAACTCTTCTTCCCATCCCTACTAGAACGTAACCCCCAAAGGAGCCATCCGGGAACTCCACTTCCCAAAAAGGATAGAGGTTAATGCCCAATAAAGATATATGGGAACTCAACTGCCCAGCCCTCCCAGAGGGTAACACGTTGAAGAATTAATCAGGTAAATCCACTAATCAGTTTTTCTAGATGGTAATTCCTAGAAGTATTCATCACAAAAATCCACTGCCTATCCCTACTAGAGGGTAATTACTGGAAGGCGTTTGCATTTGGTGATCCCACCTGATCGCTGTTATCATGGTGGTCGCCTCAGAAGGTGTCATTCCTAGAATAGTCTAAATCACATATTTATTTCCAAATCCATGGGAACCATCATGTTCTATGTAAAAAACTCTGAGGTTATGTTGCTCACAGGATAAAATATGAGTTCAAATGAAAGAGATATGGTTTTTTAAAGTTTTCTCGAAAGAGATAAAGGAGTGCATGGCCTATGAGGAGACCCACAAGATGTATGGACCCACTTCACAGCATGGTCGTGTCTCTGGATAGTACAAAACTCCCTATATGTGTGATAGCACACACTGTGTAGGTGGACTAAATGGTGTGTCCATGCAACATTGGATTGGGTCATGTCTCAGTGGTCATGCTCGTGTACCTCACCCCAAGCCTATATAATGGACACTATTTCTATGTGGTCAACTATAAGGATTGTCCAATTGATAAGAGGATAAGTGGCGTGTGAGTTAGTCCTACACATCGTGTCACCTTAGATTCCTGGAGACTCTAGGGCCACAACTAAGTGGGTCTACGCGTTTTTTTGTTCATTATGTACATGAATTATAGGTGGGGATTTTTAATAAAATCCATATCTGAAAATCTAATATCTACACATTGTTTAAGGATGATCCACAATAGATCCAGTAATGAAATTATTTGAAATTTATGGATCTAAGAACCTTTTTTTGTTTTCTGATATCCTTCACCCGGAACGACAACATGAGGTTTACGAGGGTTTCATCATTGAACTGCATGACACCATTGCTTCATTTGTCTCGATCCTAATGATTAACAACTGAATCAGTCATCCCCACCTCGTAAAGACCCCAAATATATGCCCTTCTCATAGATCAATTTTCATTTCATCAATCGGGTGCAAATTAAGGGGTGCAATCAAGCTTAGTACCTCCCAGAAAAATTGAATAAGGACCAATGGGTCCAACCGATGAAGGACGTGAAGAATGTAGGGACAAAAAACCAAGGTTTAAACATCTTCGTCCATGAATTCTTCACCAACACCCAATAATAGGGATTTATTATTAGAAAACTATAGATAAAAAATTAATATTTCAGTACCTTGATGCATGAAATGGTTTGTAACAGGGGAGGAGATCAAAGAAAAATTATCAATATGCTCATAAATTTAATCAACGGTACAAAAAGACCAATTGATGAGCCCTACTTCATATTGGATTACTCGGTGATGAAGAATGTGTCTTCCAATACTAAATGTGGTTTTGTTGTGTTCTTCGTGTCTTGAACAGATCAGATCTTTATTTTCTTAATCGATCGATCTTGACTCGTCATAGGAAGGAGGAAAAGGGGGCTTCGCCGACATTTTGTAAAATTTACTTTTATGATATATTTACAAAAAAAATGTGTCAAATAGAATTTGTCAAAAAATTAAATTAATTATTTTATTCACTTAGATGCACCTGCCGATGAGTAAGGTGTTTGAACATCCTGCATAGACTCATTTTATGCCACGCATAGGGTAAACACCGTGTTACGGTCTCAACCATGGTCTCTGATTTCTGATCCAATAACCTTTTTAGTATATATAGTTTACATTAATAATCTATACATCTGAAATATGAAATATATTTATTATTTTTATAAAATTAATTTTAGGAACCCCTGGTCTCATAATCGAATGTCGTCTCAGTGACTAACTTTTTAAATATATATAGAATATTTCCATGTCTTACGAGGGAAAATTGGTTCTCTACATCATTACCTCCTTCAATCTATTCATCCCCAAAAAGAAAAAATAGAATAATAATTTTGAATACTGAACATGCACTTGTCTCCCCCTCTCCTACAAACTCTCTTGGACATATTAGTGCTGCCATAACATTTGAACCAGAGAAAACGCCCATATATGAAAGGTAGGCTCCTACCGATCCTTAATTGCCACCGAGTGCTATGAAAATGCGGTTCCATCCTTGATGTCTGGTTCTCCACAACCATTAATGTATGTTGGTTCATGCACATATCTCCTCTATTGCGACATGTGAAAGACATCTATCACCTACTCCAACTGTGGGGATAGGTCAAGGTAATAGGCAACCTCTGCAACCCTCCTCACTATCTTGAATGGACTGATAAACCTTAGGGATAGATTTCCACTGAACCAAACCACCTAATTCCTCATCATGGAGGGACTTGTAAGAAAACATGTTCTCCCTACTCAAAATCCAATGGCCTACGACAACAATCAATGTAGGATTTCAATCTTCTCTGGGCCATCCTCATCCAATTCGGTCTGACCTGTACTTTCCCCAATGTCACATGCACCAACTCTTGGCCCAAAATATATAACTCTCTAGTAAAAAGTGTTCTAAACCATCCATAATTGAGTAATGGTCCCATCAATAACTACTGTATGGCTGGACCAATGGCTCTCCCATCAAAAACTACAGTAGTGTCGATCTCTCTCTATGAACCACCATTATAGTTTCCAAGAATTTGTTAGTTTATTTTTATTTTTTTAATAACAAACCTTGTAGTTTTATTTTTGGTTTATGTTTCTAATTAAATTAATAGCATTTTATAATACATAAAATATTATATTAATTAGATACTGATAGTTGAATCATCCATTCAATTGAGGCTTTTATTTCCGGTCACAGCACATTATCATCTTCTAATGGGATTACCTCATAGATTTTTATAATTATTTTATTAAAAAACCATATCTATATTGTGGTTAATTGTTAGATAAAATTTCCACCAATAATTTTTAATTTACATGTTATCTATTTTTGAGTGGTATTTAATACGACATTTCACCGTTGTGTTATTTTTTGTGTTTTTAATTCAGTTTTTCATTTATTTTAATTTTAAAAATAACAATTTAAACTGAATTTAAAACAATAAACATATTTATACCTAAATTTAAAATTTTTCAATAGATTGAAAAAAGAATACCTCTCAATAATATAATCATTACATTGATTAATTAAAAGTACTACATTTCAATTAGTTTTTAATAATACTTCTTGTTTTAGATTTATATAATGTTACTATAAAATCTATTAGATTGTATATATTTTTAAAAGAAATTGAAAATATTTTATTCTTTTTAGTTTCAAAATTATTATTTGGAATTATTTTAAAATTATGGGAACAATATAATTAATAGACTATTAATATAAAAAATGAATACATAATGTGTTTTTCAATACAAAAAATGGTTTTTAATTTTTTTCAATATTTAGTTTTTTTAGAACTTTGGATTTATTTGATGAAATTTTGGTTTTATTTTTTTAATTTTATGTATTAAATTGTTATTGTTATTTTTATTTATTATTTTATTTGTCTCGATAATGGCGAACAACATCATATTAAAATTAAATTGAATAAATAAATTAGTTGGAATGCATGTTTTTTATATCCAAAATTTGACTCTTTTATATAACTAAGGTATGGGAATAATATATCAGTCATGTCTCCTAGGAACCTTCATATTTTTCTTTATAATTCATCTATATAACCTTAATTAAATTCAATTCAGACAACATTCCTTTAATAGTAAACATCTTATAATTAAAAATTTTAATAGTGCCACATTATTATGGTTTGTCTTGGGAAACTATATCATTAGGGCAGACCCTGAAAAAAATAAAGGAAAAATAATAGTAGTAATTGTGGTGGTTGTAAAAAAACATCAAACTTTTTGACAACCATACTTTCAGGAAATTATTTACACTATATATTATTTATATGATTATATATTTTAATAGTTTTATATAAATTATGAGTGAAATAAGTAATCAATATATATAATGTTAATATCACACACACATATATATTATATTAGTAAATGTTGTGTCGTAGTAGATATATATTTACTTATTATATATAAGATCTATTATAAAATAACAAAAAATTATAACAATGATCACCATCATGATTTATTATCAATAATGCCATCATCATTATTATTATATAATTTATGAAACAAAAATAAACTAATAAAATAAATGATCATTACTATTTTTTGGGGATGATCAAGGATTCCCTTTTTTTAGGTTGGTTTTTTATTATATTTGGCTTGAAGATGTTGAAAAAGTGATGGATTTATGTTTTTCACCCAATAATAAAAAACAATCACGATTAAAATTTTTTATAAAACAAACTATTGAATTTTAAAATCCATATGATTATGGATAATCATCAGATTATTTATGAAATTGGTATGTGTGACCAAAAAATAAATTATTAAAAAAGGACACTACTAGAAGAGAGGGTTTTATTAAAAATAAATTGTTCTTGTGTTTTCTATCACACACAATAAAATAAAAAATAAATTATGAAGGGAGAGAGTTTCGTAGATAACACATGTTTCTAGAGTTTCCATTCACATCCTAGAAGTACTAGAGTTGAAGTGGTACATTGATATATCTTGTCTCGCAGTGGCCAATAGTCAATTCTTAATCTATTTGAAGAAGGTTTTAAGGTAAATGAGGGTGATAAGAATGGAAGAGATTACTAGAAAGCCAAGGGGATTTACATACAGCCCCAATATAAAGAATAATGATATGACTCTAATGTCAACCACCATACTAGCTTCACTAAATAATGTAGATCAAGGGAAACTTCAAATGATGTGGAATAATTGAGTTATTGTGGGGTGTTTTTTTCTGATGATACATAAATCTTGTTCATCATACATGAGATATATAACCCGAACGATACTGTGGAGCTAGGTCAGAAAATATGTCTTCTATTGGGGAACAATGATGTTAGGGGACCTTATAATCATTTTTGGTTTTCTACAACATACCCCACAATATCTAACACCCCCATTAATTATAAGTTACCACTGAAGTAGTTTTTCCCAATGGAAGATAGATTTGTTGAACCTTCTTTATGTTATCATTAGGTTTTTACCACTCATGTTCCAAGAACAGGATTCCCCTTTCATCTCCCTTCAGAACCATCCCATCATAACTCTATTATTTCCCATCATTTTAATTTTTCCATGCACACAATACAACAGATCTATTAAGTTAGTTCACATTGGATACATGGTTATTTTCATTGCACCAAGGATCTTGGTAGAACCTCTTGGTTTTCTAATATTCCTCTCCATTCTCCTCACTATTCTATCATTGAGAACCATTTTTTCACATGATCATGATTCGACTAATTACCACCACTGGACAAGTTGTATCAATGTTACACCTCCACTTAGTGGTTCCATGATGAGGACGGAGAAACCATCATCCCATTTCATCATTTTCACTCTCTACTTTATTTGTTTCATTGTTTTAACTATGTCTGTTGTCTGATGCAAGACCAATTTATTTTTAGTAAAAATATCTCTCCAGATATGTTCATTTTAGTCATTTGTTTTCTAGGAACACCACTTTCATCTATAATGTTAGGAAGATCCATAATTATTAGTATTTTAAACATCAGTATTTTAATATGTATAAAATGTTAAAACAGAATGTTTTTTAGTGAAAATTTGAAAAACATAAAGCCCTCAATGATTGTAACTAATCCATGTCAAATATAATAAAATCCATCCTAAAACAAAACAATGGATCCCTTAATATTCCTATCAAAATGGTGATGAGCATTGAATTTATTAATTTATTTATGTTTGATACATTATATACCTATAATATTGATGATGTAATTAATAATAAATATTGGCCACCATCATTATTATTATTATTATTATTTTGTTCATTGGATTTTCTATAACATAAAATTTTTTAATATGACATATATATATTTGATATCATCATTATTATAAATATACATGAATTCCATGATCAAAATATGGAAGACGTGAATTTTTGAGATATTGTAGTTGTTACTATGGTGGGAAATATATTGGTTACTATAGCTATGAAACTATTCATCTGATTTGGAATACTAGGCCTTCAGGCCCCATCAGGCCTTCATGCCAATGAAATTTTGGGAAAAGTTTATTTTGGCCATGAATCAATCAATTTTGACCACATGGGGGAAGACCCCAAAAGAGGTCTTAAATAAAGTAGAAATTGCCAGAGCAGACCAAACCATATTGGATAAATGGGAGGGTATGAAAACCACCATCAGTTCCATGTAATGTGAGATGGGGAATTGTGTGCCATTGATGAAGAAAAATATGGGGTGGGGAAGTTCAAGTGTAGTCGGTCATTTGGAATTTGGGTCATGTACTGGGACTTGTGCCTCTGAGCCTATGATTCATGTAACAGTACCCTCTCAACCTAATTAAATGTATGATTTTCCAATAAAATATGGATTTTGGGTCAGGTTTACCAGCATCATAATTTATAAAACATGATAAATATTTATGATTTTATACATACTAGATAATTTCAAGAAGTTCATATAGGTATTCTTGTTATTTTTTTTATTTTTACCACCACCATAATTACTGTTATTTTTGTTATAATTATTTTTAGTGATGAACAATTGGGGAATGACTAAGTGGTAACAGCCATGTAGTGTCTCAAGGATGTTTTGATTTCAAGTCTTTCTAATAAATTTCTTATATTCCATATATTCATCAGATTTTGGGTGTATTGTGTGAATTTGAAATGACATATTATTAATGAATAACACGAAGATGGATTTTTCCTTTATATTTTAATGAAATTATATAGCTTGTCCCATTTATTGAAATATAATAGTTGCATTAAATTCCACTTCCATGGTATAATAATTATTTTATTCCAAAGAGTCAAATAAAAATTTATCAAGCATATAGGATGATGAAACCGGTGTTCCACTTTATTAATTATATATTATGATAAAGGGATTATATTATATAGTGATTGCTAGTACGTCGGTGTCACCATTGTGACATAAATTTTTTTCTCTTGGGTTCCTTGACCCATTACTCGATATAAATATTAGACTTTTATAAATCACATCAAATGCCAAAAATAAATAATCCTAGAGTGTCACACACTAATTTTTTTCATTCATTTAAAATGAAATTAAATATAATTTATTAATTTCAATAAATTTTATTCTAATGAAAGTGGAATGATTTTATTCGGGATTATTGATCATGTATATTAAGTAAATATTTATTCACATGGTAATTATTAAAATACCAGGGTATATAATATTTATTTATTTATTTAAAAAATATTTGATTGATTCTAGTATTCAATAAATACAAAGGGAAAATAGTGAACTAAAATTGTGTCTGATGATTAATATTAATTTTCAAGCTGGTAAAATAATATTTAATTCTTCACCTATTATAGTATTCAATGAAATAAAAAACTGTTATTATTTTAATACACAACATGGGGTAAGACATGTGTTTAAATTTTTATGGTATCTTTTTTGATTAATTAAATTACAAACTCTAACCATAGGTTAAAAATTTACCCGAAATGCATTTTTAGAGAGGTATAAACTCTTAATAGTTGTGAAAAAAATTTCTATCTAGAATCCACCTCTTACTTCTCCTATCCACTCAATAATTAGAAGATCATGAGAATTTATTCGAGACGGAAAAGACATGAAGTGATCATATTGAATAACACATGATGATCAATTGACCATGTTGGCACCTACTGATACATCAATTTCACTCTAAGATCATAGGAGCATGTATGGATCATTGCTATAAAGATTCAACATTTGGATCCTATAAGTCCAATGGAGAGTTTTTTTAAAAGGGTTTCAAATGAATAAAAAATACTATGAAGAAATATATCAAGAATGATTTATTCTATCTTCATATTTAATTAATAATAAATTTAATGTGAAAAATATAACCTATTGTTTCGACATCCCTTATTGTAAATATTAGATTGTAAAATTTTCAATTTTCTTATTGATGATGTTTTTTTACAATATGTGAATGATTCATCGAATCTTTAATTTTCAGAGTTAGGACCAGCCTTGCTATGTGCTTCCATGAACCTAGAACCATCAAGTGGTATTAGAGGGGTCACATTCAAATTTATAGTTATTTATTTGACTATTGATAATTGAACATTTAAAAGTTGTAATTTATTTCATGTTTTAATTCTTTATTTATACATCATCAAAATATATTCTTCATTTTAGTATTCTTATTACTTATATTACCATGATTAGTTAAAAAATAACGAAGATGACATATGAATAACCCGTATAGAGGTTCCATGAATTCTGAAAGGATAATATAACATAATATGGCATGTATACCTTTGTTACACACCATTTATCCTTCATCATTTAACATGGATTACCAGGTGGATTCTATATCATCAGTTAATTATTATTCATTGTGTGTAATAAATTTATCATGTGTTGACTATAAAGGGTAGAACATGGATTTTATAGAGTATTCTCTTTGTATATTGACTAAAAATCATGTACTCCCTGTGTTTTCACGGAGAAAAAAAAAGGTTCAAACCATGTCCTGTAATTAATACATGAAGAATATTTGATACAAAATGTGTATATAATGACAAACATGTATCTCAAAGTGCATGGTCTATATTTCATAAATGTTTATGAAATTTACATTCCTAGTCCCATGGTGTGTACAGTGGATGTCCAATAAAGATAAGTGCACGTGATGTGGCTGTATTGAACACACTGTATACATAAAACTTTTTTAGTGGAAACATTAAATTTAATTCATTAATACATTAAACATTATTGAAATAATTTTAGTGTTAAATTAAATTAATAGTACAATCCATTTGTTAAATTTTATATTATATTAAAATTATAATTAATTTTGAATAATATTCAAAACTATGAATCATATATGTGTACTGTATACTGAAGACTCAATTCATTAAATTATAAATGATATATACTTTTCTTGTGTTTCAACTGGTATTAAATTGGATGTAAACACCTTGAAATTGCGCCAAATTCTATTTAGATAATATATCGTATGAAGTTGTCGTTTTAAATTAAAACCATACTAAATAGTTTGGGAAGTTACACAATGACATTCTTCCAATTAAAAAATTAAGTACAATTTTATTATGTTTTAGAAAAAATAAAATAGTTAATTTTACGTAAATTATTATTGAATTCTAATTTCAGGATCATTGGATGAAATAAGAGAAAATTGAATATTTGATTAATAAGACAATTAATCATATAAATGTAAGGGGATTTTATGTTATTGAAAAATTAATGGAAATTAATGTTATAAATTTTATCTAAATTCATAACCACTTATTTTGTATGGATGGTTATGATCATGAACATGACCTACATTTGTGTTCATTTAATTTGATTTAATTTTATTACATGGCGTAAAACTTTTTTATTTTTAAATTAAATATGATGTCCTATGAGTCAAACCACCTTCTTTTATTATGTAGGAAATTAAAATCTATTGTAGTTTTATGAAATTAACCTTAACCAATACGTTGGCTCACCTCACCTATATGGGAGTTAAAAACACATTTAATAAATGGAGTTTCTGAATATTAATACAGTCGCTACCTGATGGAGATGAGGTGGATGAGCATCAAAATGGAACCAAGATAAAACCATCACAAGATATACATAGGTGGATAAGTGGGATGATAAAACTCATGTAACTAATAGAAGAATGATTTTATTACCAGGTTCATAGATTGATTAAATTCCCGCTCAATAAATCAATCATTAAATAAATATCCTCATCATTTCATTTATTTATATTATTTTATTTCTGAATTATGAGTGATATATTTTAGGGGTTAATTATCATGGTAACATAAATAAAAAAACAAATATAAAAGTATAGAATTAAAATAAATGGTTTATTTATATATGTTTTATTTAAACATAGTTAATCACTAAAAAATCGTCATTATATTAAAAAGGCATATGAAGGATAAAACAAGAAATTTTTTCCCATAATAAATTACAACCTTTTTCTTAATATTATGTCACACTAAGCCTTAAATTACATGAATATTAATGAAAATCATTGAACTAATTATTTGAAAAGATTTATTGTATCACCATTCATGGGAAAAGTTGAGAAAAAAAGATATATAATCATATTCTACAAACCACTGGATCCCATTCATATGAGGAGACGGAGGGAGAGAGGGGAGAGGAACTCTCCCTTGATATAAGGATATGAGCTTCTTCCAACATTTTCATCCCCAAATATTACATGATCATGTAATAATTCTCTAAGAAATTTAGTACCAATAAAACAATAGTGAAAACTAGAGGTTCTGTAAAATCTACACATCATTGGAAACATCTATCAACATTCCCATCAAGATAGTGTAGGATGTGAACCAACCCTCAAATGTGATCTTGTAACACTGATCAAAGAATATGAGGTTACATAATAGGGGCTCCATTATCTTGTTAATTAATAATTGTGGTATCTTTAGCATTCCCCCATTGAAATTAACCCTTAGTATGCCCTCCTCCTTAGTGGTCGGTGCATATCATGAACAAGATCTAGGATGGACCTTGTAGCCTGGTTTTCCATAAACACCAGGTACTGCTTGAGATATTGGAAAAGGATGGGAATTAGTCTGAAGTGGTTGTTTGGATATGACATTTGGAATCACATCTCGATCAGGAAGCATCCATACACCACTAGAATCTTTATCAAATCCATATTACATATATCATATAGAACACCATGGAGAGGATAGAATCTTAGATCTCAATTAGTATACTCATACATGATATTGATCAGTGAGACCATGTGTTTTCTTGTGAGAAATTACATATAGGTCCCTTTATTAGTTAGCGTACATCCATGAAATCCTTCTCCAAATACAAAATTAAGGTATGCTTTTAGTCCTCCATTTGTTGTGGTAAATTTCAAGGATGTTTTGATGCCTATGTGGTTATTTAATTTGGGATTCAAAGAAAATTTATTCCTTTGGAATCAGGGAAATTCAATGAGAACCATTATATATGAATGAATTCATAGATTATGGGGTCTTATTAGTGGTTATATAATTTTCCTTTGGTTTAAGTCTCCCATATTTCACATGTTCCTTAAAAAAAATTGTCTTATTGTTCTCCCCATGAACTAAGGTGGGAATCATGTTTGAAATAAAGGTTTTTACACTTTTTTAAAGTATCTGGATAAAGGATGAGGAATATGAAGTCATGGTCAGGTAATTATGGAGTTTTTGTAATATTTATTTCTCATACAAAATTTAAATGGTGGATGTTGGTCTTGAGAAACAAAGAATCACTAAACTTCATTGTTTTAATTTGAGATTTACTATATTTAAAACGATTTAAAGGTGTGTTATTATCTTCCTACATTTACTTTTATTATCTCATGGATTTTTTCTCTCAAAAATAATTCAAAACAAGTATTTGAAATAAAGAGTTTTTATGGATCATATGGGTGATGAAATAAAAAATTAATAAAAGAGACCAAAATACTTTATATTTCAATCAAAAGGATACAAAAATATAAATGAATGAATTTAGTTCTAAATTGGAGAGGCTTGATGGAGGAATCTTTTTCTGTGAGAGTGAAATATAGGATATTAGTTTGAGATTCTTTAATGATCAGTACTCTTCAGAGGTATTTTATTTCTACTGATGTTTTATCCTATATTTCCCTATTTATGATATATTAAATGAATATTGATCTTATAAAGGGAATCACCGATGAGGATCTTAGCTCGACTCATTCACGAATACTTGTAACTAATTCCCCTATGCTTGTTTGATTTCATGCCCTTTTCTTTAACCAGTTCAACATAGTATGGGGCCTGATATCATATAACTCACTAAATAATTCTGGAAGGTTAATTATTTCTTCAATTCAATAAATGAAACCACTATCCCTATGATTATAATAGTTAAAAATACAGCTAAAATTTCTAATTTAGGAATATGAATCTTTTTAATGTTACTTATAATTTTTATTGAAAATTTTTTTCGATCATCTAATATTTTTGTTTCCATCCATTATTTATGAAAACAAATTTTCATTTTTTCTGAAATGAATAATATTAGATAATTCCATACTTTCTAATTATATTTTTTACTCAATAAAGACCATCTCTCTAAAAGGGGTGCGATGACGTTAAAATTGGAAATGAATAAAGAAAATGATAGATTAGTATGGACCTTATATGGGTTTTGTTATTTGTAGGATGAGATTTTGTAACCAATGGGTGCATGTAATCATGTAGTGTCTTTCCTTGATTTCATTCATGATCAAGGGTAATGGAAATATTACCCAAATCATTATTTCCTCTTTCAAGATTTTTACTAATATCCTCTTTCCCCATACGTATTTATATTTAGGGATAATGATTTCTATATTCTTATAATAGGTCTAGAAATGAGTAAATATATTTATAGTGTAATTGTATGTCGTCACATCGCCTTTCTCCCATTTACAATTTTCATATGAAATCATATTGTTTTCTCAAGAATCTTCGGAGGAATCCCATGCCATAAAAAATATTTTGTTTATATATGAACTTTTTTTGGGATATTCAGTTAATATATCTAAATCTAAGATCTCCTTTTGAGAAGGAATATTTCCATTCAAGAAGATTAAATACAGGATGCTTCTGAATGTCAGGTGGTGGATAAACCCCATAAATACATTACAATTCCTATAATTTTTGGAAGATCAGAAAAAGTGGTATTTTTTTATATTGTTGATAGAATTGAAAATAAAATTCTGATATGGTCTGGTGTGGGAGTTTCTAATTAATGGAAAGAGATTATTGTCATGGAAGATTCCTAAACTATCCCCACTTATATCATGTCTTTATCATCTCCCATGTAGTGTTATTGATTAGTAACATTCATTATTATAATTTTTTTGGAGGGTATATCATGATTGAAGAAATAAATCCCCTTGGGTTTAGGAGGATATGTTTTGTGTACCCAAGGATTGTTGCGATTTGGGATCCATGATATTTATCTCCATTAATGATATATTTCTTTCTATGTTGGGTTGATGTTTTTTATAGAACCCTAATTCCTTGAGTTCCTTGATTATTTTTGTTGTGTAATATACTGATTCAAATTTATGGAATGCTTGGTTGGGGGGAAAGGCCTAATTTTTTATAGATATGTTTGAGAGGCTCACATATTATTATGAATAAGGGTCTCTATTAGATAATTTGGTATGTTGAGAGGTTTAATATTTTGGGTGACTCTTGGAACATTTATCACTATAGGCTATGGTAAAAATCATCATATCTTCCATGCTTGGACAATGCTAATGTTTGAGATATTTTTAATTATAATTGGGATGAATGGTGTTTGGATAAGGTTTCTTCATGGAATAAAAATAGGTATCGTGATATTATTCTCAGTATTCCTATTGTGGTTGGAGCGGTCTTGGATCATTTTTATAGGAGTAAGGAGACCATTGGTTCTTATTCTATCAAATTAGATAACATGATTGCTCTTGACTTCCTCTTTCTTTGGTGTCTCAACCCTTGAAGTTCCTTCAAATGTTTTTAATACAACTTAAAATCAGTTTTTTAAATATATTTTCTTTGGGATCCTCTACAAAATAGATTTTCTGTTTAACCTACAGTCAATGAGGCACCCATTTTTTCGTTTTTCACCTATCAAATTGTATCCACTTAACATGCACTTTTTAATTACCCTGGAGAAGGGGGGTTTTAATATAAATTATGGGTAGGAGATGTCCTAAGAAGTCACTGATTCTACTTTTGATTTTCCATCTAATTTGGTCTAGTGGGTCTCCTAACTTTCGATTGAAATAGATTGTAACCTATACTTGATTGTATGGATGATTTGAGAAAATTGAAATAAGATGCTTTTCAAATTTCTTTATCATGCAATCAATTTTTTGTTTGCACATGATTTTTAATTAATGTCGCCTTAGAAATAAAAACATGATTGTGGGTCTATTAGAGATATTGATCTCATGAAGGGTATTTAGAGTTGGATAGAAAAAATTAGGCGGGAATTGGTCTGGTTGTACAGGACCATCTTGGCTTGGTTACTACAACTCTCCTTAAACATTTTTTCACTAATTGAATCCATTTGATTATTTAGTCCCTTGTTATTTCTTGGGGTTTGGAGTTTTCATGTGAGAAATTTTGGAATGAATTCATTATTGATTCCAATTTATAGGATATTATTTATCTTATTTGGAGTATTATGATGTTTCTCATTCATTTTGATGAATTTTCAAGAATATTGGAGCTATGGTGGAGAACTTCTCCTCCAAAATATTTCTCTTTATATTAAGAGAAATGAATTGTGTCTGTCATCATTTAAAATATGAAGGATATTTTTATCAGTGGAGAAGATAATCAGTTCCATATAAAATTAGAAAAATATAGAGATTCCAAATTTGTAGTTATCCACACATTTTTTGTCAATGGTTATTTAAACTACCACATATGTCACTATTAGAAATCATTTAGAAGTGATTTTTATAGGTTATTTAGAGTTATTATAAGTTTATTTTTTGAGTACTTAGCAGTAGTTATTAATTCAGTTAGTTGTGGTTTTTTCAAAATAAAAAAAATAAAAAATAAAAAATGCGGAATTGACATAAATGTTGAAATAGTACTTAGTAGTGGTTTTTTTGTAGTGATTCCTAATAATTTCTGCTATATATGAAAAATAATTTTTTTTTCGGTGGTTAACTGAAATAACCAATAAATAGGTTTCAAAACAAAAATTATTTACTAAAGAATCATATGAATTTAAAAAATTGATTCATACAATAAACGAAAACATAAGTGCGTAATAAACACATCATACATTCACAATCATACATACACAATCATACATCTATAATCATATATCCACAATCATATATATACTTCCAACAGTCTACCTCAAACTCAATAACCAATATATACATATAAAATATGTCCATCAACCATTATAAACCCATGGAAAATACATATATCTCATGACCTCCACCTCATCCATATACCTTGAGATTCGTGACCATAATATGTGAAAATTACCACATCATTTTATCAACTAGACGAAAAAGGAAATAGAAAATAGAACTGGACATAATAAATCCCAATTATAGAATCATTAATAGTATTTAACCATACCACAGAAGCTATGAACCATAATGAGTGCCTTATGAATAATGTTGTGGATCAGAATATTCAACCACCTACCCAATATTGGAATCTATCACGTACCATACAAACAGAACATTAAATAAAAGAAATATGAATGAGAAGAGATGAAAAATATATTCAGAATATTTCACAAAATAGTTGTTATTTGGTAAATAAAACATAATAAATTTAAACAAAAACAAATTATAAATCATGAATAACACATTGAAAACATAAACATTCCAATTTAATATATGATTCAATATTTGGAACTAAAATTCGGTAAGTATATAAAAATAGAATCAATTTTTAAACTGACTTGCAATGTGTTTAAAATTAATAAATAATAAAATTTTAAATACTTTGAAAGGAAATCATTTACAATTTATCAAAAAAAACATTGGTGGTTGTGTCATGATTTCCTGTCAATTTGAGGACATGTTCTCAGTTTGGGACTATTACGCATTCATTTTAGTGTTTTAAAACACTAAAAATCCATTTACTGGAATCCTAGGAAAACATTAACATTAATTAACAAGGAGTAAATTCGTACATTTAAAACTTTAATCGTTGGTTAATTCTTATTATTTCACAGAAATCTACTGCTTTTTCTTTTAATTTGAAACCCTCATAAATTTTTTTAAAATATTTGGAATATTTTAAAACAACTTCTTACATCATTTCAATCGCACTGCATAATGGATGGACAACTTTTCTCCTCAAAGACATTAAAAATCATTAAGTTGTGGTATTTCTATAATTTAACATAAATTTGAGATCATATTTTAAGGTTTTGACTGGTACCCACACCTTTTAGTGTAATAAAATACTAAAAACAAATTTAGGGAAATTTGAAACAAACCATAACATAGATTGACATGGTATTAGTTCCTACATTTCAAAAATATATCTACAATGATTTAGATATGTTTTCATGGACATATAATGTTGTTACCTTGGTTTTGGCTACTGGAACATGTTTTTAGAGGCTTTGGTATCTTTTAAAACTTCTTGTTGAGTCATTCTGATAGCACCATATAACAGATGTATCTGTTTTTTATTCACACACATCATAAATAATTCAACAGTGATTTGCCAATGATTTTAAATCAATATGAGGTTGTTTTCTATATTTTTATGTTGCTACACCCTTATTTAAGTGTTTTAAAACACTGAAAATGTGTTTACAATCATCCCGGCTAAATCGTTACTTGAATTTAATTGATGTGGGTTCAAAAATTTAAAAAATATTTCTATAGTAGTTTTCCTATAATTTCATGGGTATATAATGTTGTTGTCCTTGGTTTTAATCCACCAAAACATGTTTTTAAAGGCATTAGTATCTTTTAAAATATCTTATTTAGTCATTTTGAGCACAACACTTGTTTAATGTTTGTGGTTTATACTTAAACATTTCATAAATAATTCAATAGTTTTTTTTCCATGATTTCAAATTATTCCTAGGATTTTTTCTATGGTTTTGACAATTACACCAACATTTTAGTCTTTTAGAACATTAAAAATGTGTTAATGGGAATCCTGAAAAAACTACAAATTGAATTGACATGATTTTTGTTACTACATTATACAAATTAATATATGGTTACTTTAATATGATTCAACAGCAATCTAAAGTTGTTTGTTTGGTTTTGACCCCCTAACACATGTTTTAAAAGGCATTTGTACAATTTAAAACTACTAATTAAGTCATTTCAAGCACACCACATGTTGGAAGGACATTCTTTCTACTCATAGAAATCAAAATTAATTAAAAGATACTTTTCCCATGATTTCATTCAAATCCTAGGATGTCAAATATGATTTTAAATGTTTCATACATGTTTTATTATTTTAAAATGTTGTAAAAAAATTTACAACAATCTCTAGAAAATGGTAACTGAAATTGATATGGATTCAGTTATGACATTTCAAAAATAAATCAATTATTTTTTCCTACTATTTCACAGATATCTAACAACATTTACATGGTTTTGACCCCCTGCCACATGTTTTTAACGGATTTGGTATCTTTTAAAACTGCTTATTGAGACATTCCGAGAACCCTGAAAGTTATATGTATGTTTTCTATGATCTTACACATCACATTTATTTGAATGGTGGTTTTCAAATAATTTATTTTCAATATATGAATTGTTTCTCTAGTTTTGACCATTACACCCACATTTTAGTGTTTTGAACACTAAAAACACGCTTCTGGGAATCCTACCTAAAGTGTAACTTCAATTTATGTGTTGTTAGTTTCTATATTCTAAAATAAAATATAAATTCATTTTCCTATGGGTTAATGGACATAAGGAATTGTTTCATTGGTTTGGAGACCCCTAGAATATGTTTTCAAAGGCTTTGGTATCTTTTTAAATCTTCTTATTTAGACATTCTAAGCACACTGCATATCAAATGGATTTTTTTCTACTGTTACACATTTTATATAAATTTAATGTGGTTTTACTATGATTTGATGTTAATCTGAAGTCATTTTATATTGATTTGAAAATTACAACCAAATTTTAGTGTTTTAAATAAAAAATGAATTTATAGGCATATAGACCAACCCATAACAATAATTAACAAGGATTTATTCCCAACATTCCAAAAATAAATATATAGTAGTTTTAATATGACTTCCGGGCCATTCAACACCATGTGGTATGCGTTGAGCCCCTAACACATGCTTCTAAAAGGATTTGGTAACTTTTAAAACTGTATATTGGGTCATTCAGAGTCCACTGCATGTCATATGGACATGTTGTCTACACATACACGTAAAAAATAATTCAGTGGTGGTTTCTAATGATTTCACATCAATCCAAGGTTTTTTATGGTTTTTACCATTACATACACGTTTTAGTGTCTCAGAACACTAAAAAATCATTTACATGCATCCGAGAAAAAAAATTATAGGATTGATGTGGTTCTAGATACCAAATAGAAAAAATCAATATACTGTCATTGGCCAATGATTTCATGTTCAAGACATCTTTTTCATGGTTTTGACACATTGAACTGTGTTTTTAAAGGATTTAGAATCTTTTAAAACTTTATATTGAGCCATTCTGAGCACACCGCATGTCGGATTTATTTGTTTTCTACTCGTATCCAGAAAAAATAATTTAGTAGTGGGTTTCCCATAATTTTCACCAATATGAGATTTTTTTACCATTACATGCATGTTCTACTGTTTTGTATCACTAAAAAAAGTTTAAAAGCATCCAAGGAACAGTTTATCTCAAATTATTGTATTATCAGTTCCTAATTTTAAAAAATCAATCTATTTTACTCTTCCTATGATTTAAAATAATTCTGACAACTTTTACTTGATTTTTACCCCTACACATGTTTTAAATGAATTTTGATTATTTTAAAACTATTTATTGAGTCATTCTGGGAACACTGCATGTCTGATGGAAAAATCATACAGTTTCTGTAAAGATAGTTATAAATATTTTATTTTATTCGTATAAGACTTAATGTTATAAATATGCTTGATTAAATTATCATTTCAATATTAATTTTATTGGGTGATCTTTGTTATGAGAATTTTAATAAATATGCTTTGAGAGTAGTGGGATACTATATGTGTTCTTTAAAAATAATTTATCGAACTACAGAGTTTAGAATTTCCTCGGTAGGATGATCTATAAGGTTGGAAATTTCCTTAGGGAACATTCTTGTAATCATTTGAAATAATAAAACTAAATACTCATCCATTGCATATGGACACTAATTATGTGTTTTTATATAATATTCATTCTCTTGTAATTTTTTTCTACCCTAAAATTTATCTTTGTGGTTCCCATTCACCGACACTACACAAACCTCCATTGGGTGTAGATATAAATGATAATGACGCCCTACCAAACACAATTGATGCAGTAAGCTCAGAACCCATCCCTCATAAACTATTGGGATAATCCTTCCCTAATATTATTGTAACTGGATTATTTAGAGATAATGATGATGATTGTGAAGGGTTCATATCCCATGATACTTGAATTTTATACTTTGAATGATGGTTATGGTTATAATAGAGGCACACAAAGGTGTAAAACATATTAAAATTTCTTTTAATAATAATCTCCTAAAACAAAGAGTGAGTGTCTTACACATCAAATTTATAATCAATTTATTTATTATTTAAAGAAATAAATATGTGGGCTAAGGAAAAGTCATCATTGGTGAATACTGATCATCAGACATGACCCTTTCAAATTACCTTCATCAGACTGTGAGGATCCATGTATAGAATCCCTCTTGTGGTGATCCACACATGGTCTTATGATCTTTGAGAAACACCACTTAATATATGTGTCCTAGTGTGGATACTCGAATGTCTTTCATTGTTCGTTTTTTATTGAAGATTCATCTTTCTTGAAGAAATATCTCTTTCACATCTCATTCTTGATAGGGACCGAAAGGGAGGAATTGAATGATAATTAATTGAGCACAATAATTCTTTATTCAAAATTTTATGATCCTTATACAGTAGACACAACCGTCTTTTTATAGGGTTATGATTTATGTAAAAATGTTTTTTAATTATATATTTTCCATTAAATAACATTTATTACTTTTAATAAACCTAATACCACATAATAAAAATTATATTATTATTATTTTTTGATGTGTACTATCATGAACAATAACAAATATTATGTAATAGTCTTCATAATAAATATTTTTCACTGGGTTTGGTATTGTTCCATTCAAAATCCTCTAGAATTTATTAAATAACCAAATTTATTTTATTCATAAATATATAAATTATTAGCAATATAGAGAATAAATATTTATTAAAATATTTTTCAATAAATAAAATATATATTTTATTCACAAGCCATTAAATAAATATTTATTTAATTTATGTGATCAAAATAACACGAATAAAATATTATATTAGACATGAGAATGATATTTATTTCATTAATTACACTCAAAATGAATTTAATCTAGATCCATAGAACCACATAGTGTGTGACCCTATAGGATTGTTCCTCAATGGAATTAGGCAGGCTTAACTAAAGTCCAATATTACTATCAATAAATGGTTCATGGATCCCAAGAGGAAGAACATAATGTCCCAATATTAACAACCACATACGAACTCCAACTATGTAATAAAATCAATTTATCACAATATCGCATTAATCAGGTTGCAAATTTGTAACACCAACCAAAATACATGATATGTGTTTCATATACTATCCAAAATAAAAACAACATTACACCATGGATATTCAATTTAATGTTACTATTCTATTGAAATCAATGGGATGATATATTAGCTTCCATAAATATGGAAGAGACAAGTCCTTCATTGACTAATTCATTAATTACATGTCACTCTTGACACACCAAACATATCCAACATTATCGTGAACTATTATCACCATAGTTTAAAAAAACATTTATGTATGTGATTTGTAATATGAACTAATAGTAATATTAAAGTGTAAGGACCATCAAACACGCTGATAAATTTGAATATCCAACGACACCAAAACATGCATAATTCGTACTTGTGGTTCTATACTCATAATCTCCCATCGTAGAGACTACCATGTGTGAACATATTGAGAAGAAGACTCATCTTATTTTGAGTACTATCAACTGAAAATATATGTATTATATATCCCATAATAGTTCATCATCCAACTGAATAACTTTTTTTTTGAGATTATCGTCATAGCACCTTAAGGTTATCATCATAGCGTGGAAATTTTATGACCATATTAATGTGACATATACTATGAGATATTATTAAATTAGATTCATGAAAAAAACCAAAAAACGTGTAATAATAATATTTATTATTATTTTATATATCTAATATACAAGTAATAAAAGTACATATAGTTGATCTTTGGACACCAACTCCAACAAACCCCCACTTGGGATAAAGCTATAACGACCTAACTTTTTCTAACATTATTATTACATAATTTTAATGATAAACAACATAAATGGATTAAATTAAAAGGATAAAAATGTTTAGTTTCTTGGGAAACCTATGACCATACATTACATTTACAAAATAAAAAATAAACATTTATAAATTCATTCTTCTCTAGCTTCTTATTGGCCTTCAGATTCAACATAGTACATGTAATCACCTGAAGATATACATCAAAAAGGGGTAAACTAAAATCCCAGTAAGGGGATAGATAATAAAATTAATCAATATAATATAAGGTGAAAATAAACATTATCATCATATCATAATCATGGGATGATCAGAATAATCATTAGTGGAAGCATTAGATAATATCAGGGAATATGACAATACATAAAAATGAAACATCATGTCTTAGTGGTTAACTACCGCACATAGTTGTGAAAAAATATATAATAATGTTAATTCATACTTATATTTTCTCATTAAATAAATCAAATTACCCAATTCATTGGATTTCTATATAATTCTGGCTGTAGCTATCACATCATAACATTTACATTGCGCTATATAATTCTAGTTGCACCCGTCACTTCAAAACATTTACATTATCATACATGAAACATTGAAAGTATTCCAATCCTGGACATAAGATAAAACATGGAATGGAATGGTTTTCATTTTATAAATAATAATTTCACAATAATTGGGTTTTTAATTGAAATAATGAATAACATACTTGATATCCGAGTCATTAATCTTGATTGAAGATGAAATAATCTTGAGAGGTAAAATGTTGGGTAATTTTTGAAAGAAGAGTTATTTTGGAAATCATTATTTTTATCATAAACTAAAAAAGAAAAATTGATATCCCATAAAATATAATATATTTATGAAGAAATTTTATTTAAGGAGTAATCATACTAAAAATGGGGGAGAATGAGGTAAAACACAAAGAAAGAGAGTTGGTTTCGAGATTTCCCTTTACCATTTGTCCGAATGATTTCTTCACTTTAATATGTTGTATAATCAAAATAGATTAATTAATTATATAATAAATAACCTTTTATTCATCAATTTCATTAATTCTGGTTTTATTATGTTCAATTATTGGCTTTTTTATGAGTTATCGAGTTTAACTTCATCTCTCAAGAGCCTTTGTTTTCTTAGTTTTCATGATTGACCACTTGTATACCTGAATAGAACTTCATTTAAAATTTGGAAAAATATATATAATTATAATTTTATGTTATTAGTTATATTAAATAAGTTAAAATTATCTTTTGAATATATTTTTTATTTCATGAGGATGAATCATTAGATAAATGTTAATGATGATCACTTTAAGTTAATATTTGGCGGTTTTTCGATCTCACCGTACTCATTTTGTTATATCATCTAGTATTATGTATATAAGTTAGTTAAAGAATATAAAAGGGGTAATAACATACATATTAAAATATTTTTTCAACCATTTATTGGTTTTATTAATATACTTGAAGGCTTCGAAGGAAAATAAAAGTTCATCGCCCATGATGCTGGTAAATTGACAAATAACGGGCGACGATTTCATATTCAAAATAAAAGAAAAATAGGGATGAGTTTAATGAAGGATATTACATTTATATGATAGAATTAAATTATATGTAAGGTAATATATTTTAACATTCTATTTGGATTGAGGGAGTTGAGGAGGGAATGTGAAAATAAATGAAATTGAATGGAAAATAAAAGAAAGGGAGGATTTACCTCTTGAATTCTTCTCTTAAGATCATCTTCAAGGAACATAGATTGGTATTTTGATGAGACCAATAGCTCATGGACGTCGGTAGAGGACATGGAAGATTTTTGGGTAGAATTTAGGTAAGGATAAAGTCTTGATAGGAGTGAGGAGAAGAAGGGGTGAGGTGTGGTATTTATAGTAGAGTGGAGGGGTGTTTTTTCGTTATTATAATCATTAGTGTATTATTTTTTCTCACCACTATGAATCTCCTGAGAATTATCACTAAATATATTTAAATAATGATGTAGAGATTGATATTATTGGGATACATTATCCTTACATAATCTATGACTCATTAAATAAAGCATTTGGATTATTTTTTAAATTATCTTATTTCATTATTCACCAAAAATTCAAGTATTTTAGAAAAATAACAAAAATTAATCCTAACCATTTTTTCAATCTTTAGAATTCAAAAATAAATTCCATTTTATTAAAATAATTTTCTAAATAAGAGTAATTGCATTTTTAATTCAATTCATCATTTACATGGAAAATTCATATTTTAGAATTATAACTTATTTTGTAACACACTGAAAAGATACATAAGGTATCATAAAATTATCCTAAAACAATAAGACATTAAAATATAATTTATGAAAGAATTTTATGAAAATAAACATTCTTTTAAATTGTTAATTTAACTATAAAATTTTAATTAAATATTTCAAACAATAAAATTGCCAGAAATTAATTAATAATTTTAAAAGTATTTACTAACTTATACCATTATATATTTATAATATATTTTCAATTATAAGATACATAATTGTTTTATACATTAATGGGTGGGGTTAGAATTCATTGGGACATTTTACTATTTATAAGGTTCATAATACTATTCCTGAGGTCAAGTTACTGTTTCATCGGTATAGGTTCCTTATCATCTTGACATAATTATTATTTAGTTAATTATTTATCTATAAAGCATATATTATGGTATCTACATGATTTTATGGGATTTATAATAAGGGATAAATTCCATTCAAAAAATTTTGGTTTATTACAATCTTCCCCCTTTTGAAATTTCACCCTTGACATTTTTTTTACATAAAGAGGTGAGGGTGCTTATCCTTCATCACCTCCTCTAGTTCCCAAGTGGCATCTTCATACTTATGTTTCCTCCATAAAACTTTTGTAGGGTGGGTTTTCTTATTTCATAGAAGCTTATCACTCCAGTCTCGAATTTTTATAGGTTCCTCCTCATAAGAGAGATCTTTTCCAGCTATACCACATCTGAGTTTAGTACATATGAGGGATGATGTATTTACTTCCTTATGAGTTATACATGGAACACATCACAAACATGATAAATAATTTGTGGAAGTGAGAGCTGATAGGCTATGAATCCTATATAATCAAGGATATCAAAGGGGTCAATGTATCTTGGGCTTAGCTTTTCTTTCATTCCAAACCACATTTCTCCCTTCCATGGTGATTTTTTAAGGAATGTTTTATCTCCAACGTCAAACTCCAAGTCCCTTCGATAGTTGTCAACATAGTTATTTTTAGAAGTCTTTGTATTTTTTGATATATTGTTGGATATCTTGAACCTTATATATCATCTATTGCAAAATATCAGGTCTAAGTAGATTTTTTCACTAACTACATCCCATCATGATTGAGTTCCACATTGCTTTCCATACGGAGCTTCAAATGGAGCCATCTGAATACTCAATTGGAATCTATTGTTGTATGATAACTCAACCAATAAGAGATTATGATACCATCCACCATTGAATTCCATTGACCAGGATCTTTGAATATCTTCAAGCATCTGAATAGTCCTTTCAGATTTTCATCCATTTTGGGGGTGATAGGCCATTCTGTAATTTAATTTAGTACTGAAACCATGTTTAAGACTCATCCATAATCTAGATGTGAATCTTTGATTACGATCAGAAACAATCAAGAGTGGAACCCCATTAAATCTCACCACATCATTCAAATATATCATTGAATGTTTTTCAAGATTTTTATATTCATGAATAATGAAAATGTGGGCTATCTTGGTTAGTTGATCCACCACAACCCATGTCACATTATTTCCATTGGATGTCTTCAGGATAACCATGAAAAAGTCTATAGTGAAATTCTTCTGCTTACACATGGGTATAGGAAAGTGTAGCATCATCCCTTTAGACTTCAATTTTTTTTTAACTTAACTTTATAACATATCATGCACCTTGAGATATACTCATCAATCTCTTTCTTCATGTTTCCCCACTAGAAGTGTTCTTGGAGATCACGATACATCTTGGTACTCCCATGATGGATAGAAAATATTAATCTATGTGAATTATCCAATATATCATTATTTATCCCAGGAGATGAAGGCATATAAATCCTCACTCCAAGTTGAATCGTACCATCATCATTGATATGTAACTCTTGAATCTTTCCTTCCTTTACATCATTCACCTTATTTTGTTACTCTGGATCATCCATTTGGGCCTCCTTAATCGTATATTTGATAGATGGTTAGGAAATCATTTATGAAAGTTATGATGTATTTATATCTGTTATGTTTTCCAAATACATCATTTAATATTCATGAAGATAGGGGTTTTATCAATCCACAACATGGATAGAGTAGTAGACTCATTTCTACGAAGAGCATCAGCTACCTTGTTCTCTTTTTCAGGACGATAGAGAATAGATAAATCGTAGACCAAGATTAGCTCTAACCATCTCTTATTATGCATGTTGATCTTATTTTTTGTTAATATATACATTATGATCATGTGATCGGTATATATGTCACAATTCACACCATAGAGGTAGTGCAAATAGATTTTCAAATAAAAAATTACAACTACTAGCTCCAAATCATGTGTCAGGTAGTTCTGCTCATGGATCGTCAACATTCGTGAGGCATATGCTATCACATTATCATTTTTCATGAATAAAAAACCTACGAAATACTTGAAAAAATCACTGTATATCACAGAACGTCCCCCACTTTTTGGTGAATGTGAGTATAGGTGTAGTGATCATACATATCTTTATCTCCCTGAAGCACCGCCCACATTCATCCATCCATAAAAACATTACCCCTTTCCTTGTACACATAGTTTGTGGTCTAGAAAACTGTGAGATGTTTCTCAAAAAACCTCAGTAGTAAATAACTAATCCATGAAAACAACGGATTTCCATGACATTAAAGGTTTTGGTCCATTCTTCAATTTCCTTTGTCTTTTTAGGGTCTATAAAAATTCCCTCACTTGTGATCATGTGTCCCAAGAATGTGACTTCCTACTTCCAAAATTCAAACTTGATGAACTTTTCATGGAACTTATCCTTCCTCAATGTCCCCAACAAAATACATAGATGTTATTTATGTTTCTCTTTGCTCTTGGAGTAGATGAGAATATCATCTATAAACACTACCAAAATTTTCTCGAGGTAATTTATAGACTTTAATAGAGATTGTTGATCATACTAGTATTTTTATAGGATCATGGGATGGTTGAGAATATGAAAAGATATTTACTTTTCCAGAATGTTTATATCTTCTTTATATAACGGCAGCCAATCCATTCCCATTATTGAATAAAAATATACCACGGTATGTATCACAAGATTCGCTAAAAAAATATTCCCAAATATTCCCACAAGATAAGAGTCCAACACTTGGATTTCAATTATTACACCACTTTGTGTTTTAATAGATATATCTACTTCATTGATTTGGGGATTTAATTCATTAGTACAAGAAAACATTCCTATATAACAGAATGCATAGAGCCAAAAATAAAAAAATACATTTTCCATTCATGAATTAATAGGAAGTATACCCTATAAGACTTTTTTCCTGCTCAACTTCAGTAGTTGTGATAGCGCAATACTTGCCTTTATCATGTGTATTTGTTGTCTACTGAAATTAATTGACCTCTAAGACTCTAGGTTTAGTGAACTAGAATACATAGTGCCCTTTTCCACCTATTATGGTATTGTTGGACCATGGATGGTGCTCTCATTTTCTCCACCCCATTGTATTTCTTCCCTACGTCTTTTCGACATTCATGAGATTGGTGTCCTTCTCCACCAGACATGAATTATTTTGCTGTCCATTTGAGGTAGTTCCCATGATTCTTCTTCCCACTTTTCTGGCATGTGGTTGGTTGAGTTTTCATTCCACATTCCTCATTAGATCCTCTATCTTGAAACTCTATCCTTCATTTCTTATCACCATATGCATGGGACGATAATCCAAAGTCCATCTCCACTTTGAGATGCAATCAATAAAATTCTTCATAACCCCCAAAGTCTCAAATTTCTAGAGCCTTTCAAACGTGTGGTTTTCAATCACTACAGAATCCATCCATTTTTCTATCATTGGTGATAAAAAACCAAATGTGTACCTCAAATTCCCCATGAATGTTTCTTTGTATGTCAGGATAGATTCACCTTCCTTTTGCTTCAGGTCTACAAATTCTATATCCATATTCATATGAAGAGATTGAGGAAATACTTGTAAATTAACATTATCTTAAATTATTCACACTCCATCACTTTAATTTTGTCCCTTGGCTTGGTGTTATTAATCAACTCGCACCATTGATCGACCTCTCCATCTAAATAGAAAATTGAAATAGTCACCTTCTTCATCTTAGAACAATGAAGCACAAAAAATATCTTCTCCATTTAGTTTACCCACTATCATGTAACTAGTAATAAAAAGATCCTATAAATGTAGGTGATAGTATATCCACATAAAAAACATGATATCCAGTTTCTCCCGGATAGGTGATGGAGAAAATTACACATTATATAGGTTATTATGCACATCTTAAGACAGATAAGTAATAATCACCATGATTTTGTTAACTCCACCTCACATAGCATTGAGGATTTCATTTGGGAAACTGTTTAATTGTCCCTCACTCTAGTTTTTTCCTAGTTTATCCCGATTCCCACCATTTTATAAAATATAAAAAATTAGAAAAAAAAACATAAGTCAAAAAACCATGAATAAATAATATAATAATTTGATAAATTAACACTAAAGGCTTATATTATGGGATCATATGTTTACCAAAAAATCCTGTGTGCTTACATATAATTAATCTCATACAATGGGTTTTCACTAAGCTTCTCTTATCCTAATTCCCAAGTTAACTAAACCTTTATCTGATACCAACTATAAAGACCCTTGTTTTTCTCATATTATTATTACATCATTTTAATGATAAACAACATAAAATCATTACATAAACCAGATATAAATTTTTAGTGTTGTAACACAACATGATTTCATAGTATGTTATTTTATTTAAATTCAATAGCTTTCGCTACACGCAACACCAGGTTCGAGCAAACCACCACTTACCAAACTAGCTATTCAAAAGCGGTTATGAATAGTATTAACTGAATTTCAAAATTTATACACTCTATATAATATTAACTTATGTACTATGTGTTTATTAGACATATTATAAGAACAAATACAATTTTTCAGAGAAAAAATGTATTTTTCTAAAAAAAATTAATTTTACCACATTTTATTGGAGAACCCTTTTTAAATCCAATATTTTACCCTTTTACATATTCAATTTTACCAAATAAAATTCTTCATTAGAATCAGGACATCAAAATTTACTTTGAACGAAATTTTGGTATTTTTCTAATAATATTCTTATTTTAATGAATAGAGAGAAATATTGTATTTTAATTCAAAACTGCCTTTTAATCTAATTTATATATAAGGTTATATTATATTATAAATTTGTTTTTATGTGTAATTATATTATATTTTTACCCTAAAATCCAATTTTTGTCATTAGAATTAATTTCACTATGAAATTATACATAAACATGTATCAATCTTTTGATAGTTATTGTTTCTTAAAAACACGCTATTTGATTTGATAACGGGAATTAATTTTAAATTAATTAAAACATATTCTATGTTTTGAATTTGTTAAAATAGATATCATTTTTTAATTTGGAATATCAAATATAGTTTAGGATGAATATTTGGTATTTTTCTGAAAAACGTCAAATTTGAATAATAGTGAAACCACTAAGTAGTAGTTAAAAATATGACATTATCATTTAAATAAAATATTACCACTTCTGTGAAATTAATTTTTAAAATACAACATTCATGGTTGTTATTAGTAAGTAAAATGTGATTCAAAAAGATGAAAATAATTATTTCTGAATAGTAACTTTTGAGTTTTATTTGCCGTGGTTAAATCTAAATTGGGTAATTCAAGGTAAATACAGAATTCTAAAAATACAAAATTACCTTAACCCTTTTATAAAATTATTGTATGAGTCATGGCCGACCATGGGTATCCTTGGGTCAATTTTGGGACCCCATGGACACACTTACGAGTGAAAATGACACTTTATTTTAATTAACTTAAAGTCAATAATGACATAGACAAATATATTTTAGTAAACTAATTTTTACATGGGGTTATATAAGTTATCATTTAAAATATAAATATTAATTATTAATATAAAAATATTTCCTACATTATGGTAATTTTTTATAATATTTAGACATAAAATAAATTAATTTATTTATCACACAATAATGATGTAGTATTTACCTCATTAATAAATGATTTAAATAAATAAGATTATTAATATTAAAAAAATATCCACAACCTATCCAATTCTTATTAGATGATTTTATTTCGACCGTGATTAATCTTATCTTCAACTTTATTTAGGTTTGGACCGTTAGAAACCAAATATCACTATATAATAAAATAATACTTTCACACTTTCATAAGGAGCCCCTCCTCCCCCTTTTAAAAGGACACCACTTGTAACCCATTCCACACACCTCTCAAGCCCCTTGGCTCGTCCAAAACCTACCAAAATAATCAGTAAAGATCACCCTCTTCCTACTAATATCCTTACCTTAGCCATATGGAACTTCAAGATGTCCGTTTGGTTAAAACCAAAGGAAGTTACCCAAATTAATGGTAATAGTTTCTCTTAAATTCCTTTGTTTAATTTGGTTTTATTTTACTTATCAAACCCCCATAAAATCTTTTTATTCTATTATTTTATAAAAACACCAGTATACTAAATATAATAGGATGTTTTTATGAGAAGGATTCAATCTACACTTACACACACCTCCGTCTAATGGGTGAAGAACATATTGTTTCTGTGGTTGGCAAACTAACGTCTCACGAAATAATGATTGTTCGATTATCTCCAACCGCCTCTCATGGTTGCCAATAATATAGAACTGTATTTATATATGATATATATATAATTTTTTCTATTCTTTATTCTTCTGTATTTTCTATTTATATCATTATTTTTTGGTTTCCATTATGGGTAAAACGCGATAATTTCATTTGAGGAAGTGCGGACTACCGCCCCCTCAAAATGATATGACTCATCGATACCTTATGTGGGACATATAAAGGATGGAGATAATGATATTAAATATGATATTATACAGGAATTATTATATACCTACGTATCATTATGTTTTAATTCCATTAAAATACAAAATTGAAATGAAAGTAATGTCCATGCATACGTACGACTTAACGTCTCCATGAACAGTACATTTCATTTCATATCTCCAAATTTTATGTACTATTATATATAGATATATATATATATATATACCGGATATAATATAAATATATATATTATCTAAAGCATTTATATCATTCTAGAGATAATGGACTTTTTACCACATGGTAAAATTGTAATTATAACAAGTTCATTTTTTACTCGAGTTCCAAACATCGATAAAATATCCAATATGAACTCAAATAATTAACTAATTGTTATAAAATGGTAATAAGTGATATAAAAGGAATAATAAACTTGAAAAAAGTTCTTAATCAAGTAGAAATTAACTTATGTGTATTATTCAGGAAGAATAAGGAACATACAAGACAAGTGGGACTTGAGGTAAGGGGTTTCTTATCTAACTTTTAATTTGGTGATATTTCCATTGATAGCCACTTATTTTTTGCATTTGGTGCATTAGGTACTTCCCATGATTGTATTATTCATTTAATATACTTTAATTTATGCGTATTTATACCTTAATTGTATGATTATTCTTTCATGGGTTGTATGTTTCGTAAGTTACAAAATCATTAAGGGAATTTCAAATTTCAATTTCCACTCAATAGGCTTTAGGCATACATCAATTATTATTTAACTCCATGATTATGTGTGGAATCACTATTTATTTTTTCTATAGTAATTTCCACTCCCCTTTCTGTGGATATACTTTTGATACACATAATCACTCCATTGATAAATTCTCAACTCATCGATATGAACTTGATGAGAGTAATTTTAACTCAATCTTCATTCATTGAGTTAAACATCCAACTCATTGGTGTTGAATTTACAAGAATGTTTGTGAATGTCCTCTGATTGATTTACACTTAATATCCTATCATATTGAGTGTATTTATATTTGATACAAATAATTATGTTGTTGATTTATCCTTAACATAAGTATATGGTCTTTATAAGGTATTTAATCTCAATTTACATTCCATTGATACTTCTTTGTTGTTATATACCAATTCACATTCATATGGTGTATATAATGTACTTTGACATAGTATATCATGAATCCCTTTATTCTCATGATATTATAAATTTTTGATTACCTCAATTATTTTTATTCAAGTGTCTCTCTTTTGGTTAGTAACTCTAACTAAAATATCATTTTAAATGTTTTAAATATTTATTATTCTAAATATTTCTCATTAATGTCCATGTTTTAAAAATGGGTTTAGGGATTTATTTATATGGACATTAATGTTTTAAATTTAAAATTCCACTTAAAAGTTTCAAGGTGGTATGGGAAACTTTGATTAGAAAACCTTTTTTTTGACCGGATTCTTGACAAATAATGTGACTTTTAAATGTTTTCAAGAAAAGGGGGGTATTTATCTCAAATAGTTTTGATGATTATTTTCATCTATGTCAATATCCTTCAATATTATCGATTGAGGTTAATCTGTTACAATAAAATCTTTCATATTGTATTGAATGAGTTATGTTTGACTGTGGATGTGCTATTTTTATACCATTCATGGTTTGTGGTTAAAATATTGACATTTTTTTATGCTAGTTTTAATAATGATGTTCAGATTTTGTTTCATCCTTTTAATATGAGGAATGCATTAAACTTAGTAAGTGACGGGTGGATCCCTCTATAGCTCCTCGATTCATCGGTAGGTCTCGTGAGACAAACTAGTGTATTGGAACAAGTCCTTGAAAAAATCTTATTTGTAGTATCGGAAGGAGGCCTTGACTACGTGGTTATGATGTCCGGAATTATGCATTCCCCAATTATGAGATTATCTATTGATACTTAATGTGGTTATTCAACTAGTTAAATACCCATGACTATGTTTTATTATGGCATTATTTACTCTTTTCATATTCCTTCCATAAAGTGTTAATGTTTATTATTTGTAAAGGCATGCGTTCTCAATTATTCACCGTGCCTAATGTTTATGTTTTCTTCTGCTGTATTGCTTACTCATACTAAGCATCTAAGCTCACCCCTTTATTATGTTTTATTATCCCAGGTTCCCAAGAAGCATTTTATGTTTGATATGAAGGGTTAAGATAGGGTATTAATGGAGTTCTCAAAGGATAATTTATGTTTTGTTTTAATTTCTAATATGTAATGTAACGTTCATGTATGCAATCTATTTTCCAAGACTGCTAAATTGATTGGTCTTTTGGGACTTGATTACTTGTAATCATGCCAATGTATTAAAATAATGCACCAGCACCGGGCTTCTGGGGTCGGGTCATTACAGTTGGTATCAGAGTAATTTTAGTACAAACCATGGAAACTAGATTTAGAAAAACATTGATTAGAAGATACTACCCTAAGATAGTCTTCGAAGTTTAGTATAGAAGAACATCCAAAAAACATGGTAATGTAAAAATTATGTCAGTTTTCCATTAAAAACATCCTTGTCTGGATACGAGCATATAGAGGCCGCTCTGGAACAGATTTACCTAGGGTTAATACCCGAAAACAAAACATGGGCTAGACTCGAACATGAACTGGTGCACGACAATGGGCCTTGCTGCACTCTTGGTTACGACACTCCTGGGTGATACGCTTAGGATAATTCACATTTTCTTTTCAAACTGATTTGAAGGATTTTAATAGAATATGAAAATAAATAACCATGGTTAATCCTAAGGTGGTTTAGATTGAAAATACGGTGTTATGATATTATCTAAATGATTTTATGACTCACACTATGATTTCTTGTGTTAGTCAATGGCTAGACTCCAAGGAATTAAAAGTAACATTGAGCATGATGTACATAGTTTGAATGGTGGTAGAAATTAGAATCAAAATGGAATTCTGACAAGCATAAAAGATATTGTGTTCATGTCAAATTAGTTTTCAAGAAATATGATCAACAAAATATATATTAACCACCTCCCAGAATCAACAAGGAAGAGAAATGTGGTGAATGATAAGAGCTCTAGAATTGAATACCATAGAGAAAAGAAAGCTCAAATTCCATATTTCCAGAAATGTGGAAAGAGACACCAAGGAAAGTGTCTCAATGGAACAAAGAAATGATTTATGTGTGGGAAAGAAGGGAATTAAGTAAAGATTTTCTAAGGAAAAATGAAGATTACTACGGAAGAAAATAAAAATGGTCTTAAATATCCATTTAAAGTAATTTTTTGTAAATTTATGGGACCTAGCCACTAACCGAGTGAATGCCTTATTCTATAGGATATCCTCTTAGTCACAGAAGAAGATATGTGGGAATAAATGGATGGAGAAATGTTTAAAAGGATTGGATTACTTTGGAATACTATTCTATTATATATGTAACCATGTAGATTGTTTTGTGAAAATGGTATTTGAGGAAGAATTATCTCTTATTTTGTGGATGTAGTTATAAAAACCATTTAGGATTATATGATCCTTGAATTTGAAAAAATTACAGGTTATTAATTTTTGGGGTGAAAATGTGAGTTATGAGATAAAATTTATTGTTAAATTATATTATAGTTATTTTAATGAACCTATCTCATTTATTGAAATATTATAAAATTATATAGTTTTTGAAAAGGACAACATGCATATCGTGTGACAACCCATCACGTCGGACAAAGCTGTGAGAATCAAACCCACAAAAAAATTGTGATTGGGATTTATCGCCTACCACTAGACTACGTGAATTCCCTAGTTGGTATGACTAATTGCTTTTATTTATATGATTTTATGGATCAAGAATATGTTGATTTTGGGAACTTAAGATTTATCCTTAGTATTGGAAAATGATTTAGTGATTAAGTGATAAATGTTATTTTGGAAGGTGTTCGTTCTATTGAGAACACTATATGCCTAAGGAAAATAGAATACTATGGGACTTCATTTGAGGAGTAATGGTGGATTTTTATCTATGTTTTTTATTTTGGGTTTATAGTGATTCAATTGTTTATGGAAATGATTAACCTATCATACAGAATATGTGATTAAGTTAATTACTTTTATGTATGTGACTTTAAGAGTAGTAGATTTAATTTGGAGATGCAATTTAACGTGGAAGACTACGTAATCAAATTCTACCTATTTTTACATTTCAATCTTAGTTTGGATTATATTGAAGGATTTTAAGGACAATCGTTTATTGAATTGTATTTATTAAACACTGGTTTCTGTTTATTTAATTTTAGAAATTAAGATTATTATTCTTTCTATAAAAGATTATCTATTTTGGGGATCATCTTACCTTGTACTAACCATTTTGTTTTGGTTAAATCTATAATCATAATAGAAAAATATAGATGATCCTTTGTGGATTACATAACTCTATAGAAGTTGATTCAAGCACTTTAGGTGTGATCAAGTTATCATTAATACTCATCATTTTGAGTGAAAGATGAGTTTGTGGTAAGAATTAGATGAAAGATGAAACTCTACTTGTCAATAATATTTTTGTTTTCTTATTTTATGAATAAATTAATTATTAAACTTTAGGTATGGGATCTTAAAACCAAAAATGTGTTATCCTAATTATTTATGTTTTATTGAACCGATGATATTTTAAATTATCATAGTATGATGGATTTGAGGCCCACAATTTTACATTTGTTTGTGATTGACAAACTCAATCACTCCCTATATAAATTTATGTATTTCCTCTAATTATTTGTCTCTAATTTCCACCAACGTTCTCCTAATAGAGATCGTAATTTGGTGGTGACTTTCTCATCTCCATTTCCCTTTTATTAAGATTGATTTTATTAACCCAATTTCTGATATGGGTTTTCCAAAAAGATATTTTTCTATTTATTACCTTTTATCTTCGAAGAAAAATTTCAAGTTGCAAGGATGCAATTTATTGAATGAGGGTAGAATGTAACACCCAACGATTTCATTGTAAGTTATTTTCTTTCAATTCAATAGCGTGTGCTACAAGAAACACCAAGTTTGAGCACACCACGACATACCAAACTAGTTGTTCAAAAGAGTTTATGAATAGTATTAATTGGATTTTTAATTTTATATAATCTATATAATTTTAAAATATTTATTATGTGTTTCTTAGACATATTATAAGAACAAATTTAATTTTTTAGATAAAAAATGTATTTTTATAAAAACAACAATTTTACCAAATTTTAATGGCGAACCCATTTTAAATCAATTACTTGACCATTTACATATTAAATTTGAAAAAATAAAATTCTTCTTTAGAATAGGGACATCAAAATTTACTTTGGATGAAATTTTGGTATTTTCCTAATAAGATTCATTTTTTATGAATAGTGAGAAATATTGTATCCTAATTCAAAACTACCTCTTAATCTAACTTATTTATAAGGATATATTATCTTATAAATTTGCTTTGAACTATAATTAGATTATAATTTTACCCTTCAATACAATGTGGGTCATTAAAAATAATTTCACATTGAAATTATACATAAACATTTGTCAATCTTTTGATAGTTATTATTTCATAAAAGCTCGCTATTGGTTTTGACAACATGAATTAATTTTAAATTAATTTACACATATTATATGTTTTCAATTTTGTAAAATAAACATCATTTTTTAATTCAGAATATAAAATATATCTTAGGCCAAATTTTTGGTATTTTTTAGAAAACACCATTTTTTTATGAATAGTGAAACCACTAAGTAGTAGTTAAAAATTGGAATTCTTCATTTTAATGAAATTTTACCGCTTTTGTGAATTGAATTTTGAAAATACAACATAAATTGTTGTTATTATTAAGTAAAATGTGATTAAATAGTATGAAAATAATTTTTTTGTGAATGGTAACTTTTGACTTTTATTTACAACGGTTGAAGGTAAATAGGGTAATGCAAGGTAAAAAGAGTATTCTAAAAATACAAAATTACATTAACACTTATTCTAACCTTATTTTATGAGTCATGGCCGACAATGGGTTTCCTTGGGTCTATTTTGGGACCCCATGGATCCACTTAAGAGTTATAATGACACTTTATTTTAATTAACATAATGTAAATGCAAAAATGTCATAGACAAATATATTTTAGTAAATTAATTTTTACATGGGGTTAGGTAAGTTATAATTTTGAAAATAAATATTCATTATAAAGATAAAAAGATTTCAGACAGTATGGTTAATGTTTTTTAATTTTTAGACGTAAAATAAATTAAATTATTTATCACACAATAATGATGTAGTATTTAACTCATTAATAAATGATTTAAATAAATAAGATTATTAATATTAAAACAATATCCAAAACCTATCCAATTCTTACTAGATGAATTTATTTCTACCATGAGTAATCTTATATTCAACTTTAATTAGTTTTTTACCTTTATAAACCAAATATCACTATATAATAAAATAATACTTTGACACTTCCATAAAGAGCCCCTCCTCCCCCTTATGAAAGGAAACCACTTCTAACCCATTGCACACACCTCTCAAGCCCCTTGGCTCATCCAACCCTTACCAAAATAATCTCTCAAGATACCCCTATTCATCCTAGAAGAATTACCTCTCTCAAGATACCCCTATTCATCCTAGAAGAATTACCTTAGGCATAGGAACATGAAGAATTCCTTTTGGTTCAAACCAAAGGAAGTTACCTGAATTAATGGTAAAAGATTCTCTTAAATTACATTGTTTTATTTTTCTTCTCCAATCCCCATAAACTCTTTTTATTCCTTCATTTAATAAAAAAACATATATAATCAATATACTAGGATGTTTTTATGATAAGTATTCTAACTACACTTACACACACCTCCATCTAATGGGTGAAGAAAATATTGTTTCTGAGGTTGGCAAACTAATGCCTCATGAAATGTTGATTGTTCGATTATCTCATACCGCCTCTCACGGTGGCCATTATGATGGAAAAATATTTATATATGATATATATTTTATTTTTATGTTTTCTTTATGATTCTTTATTTTCCATTTATATCATTATTTTTTGGTTTCCATTATGGGTAAAACACGATAATTTCATTTGAGGAAGTGTGTTCTACCGCCCCCTCAAAATGATATGACTCATTGATGACTTATATGGGACGTATAAAGGATGGAATTAATGATATTGTATATGATATTATACTGGATTTATAATATACCTAGGTATCATTATGTTTTAATACCATTAAAATACAAAATAGAAATGAAAGTAGTGTTTATGTGTATGTACGACTTAATGTCTTTATGAACTGTACATTTCATTTCTTATCTCCAAATGTTATGTACTGTTATAAATATATATATATATATATATATGTATATATATTCTTAATATATAATATATATAAGATATCTAAAGCATGTAAATCGTTCTAGAGATATTTTACTTTTGACCACATGAAAAAATTGTAATTATAACAAGATCATTTTTTACTCAAGTACTGAACATCGATAAAATATCCAATATGAACTAAAATAATTAACTAATTGTTATAGCAAGTTAATAAGTTAAATAAAAGGAATAATAAACATGAAATATTTTCTTAATCAAGCTGAAATTAACTTATGTATATTATTCAGGAAGAACAAGGAACATTCAAGACAAGTCAGACTTTAGGTAAGGGGTTTCTTATATCACTTTTAATTCTATGAGATATCCATTAATCTCCACATAGTTATTTCATGGGGTTTATTATTTACTACCCATGATTGTATTCTTAGTGTAATATAAATTAATTTATGGGTATTTACACCATCATTGTATGGTCCTTCTCTCATGGGTTGTATGTTTCGTAAGTTAACAAATCGTTAAGGGAATTTCAAAAATTCAATTTCCACTCATTAGGTTTTACGCATACTTCATCGATTATTTTACTCCATGATTATGTGTTGAATCACTATTTATTATTTGTATAGTAATTTCCACTCCCCTATCTGTGGATATAACTTTGATACACATAATCACTCCATTGATAGATTCTCAAGTCATCGATATGAACTTGATAAGAGTAATTCTAACTCAATCTCAATTTATTGAGTTAAGCATCCAATTCATTGGTGTTGAATTTAGAAGAATATGTATGAATGTCCTCTTATTTATTTACACTTAATATCGAATAATATTGAGTGTATTTATATTTTACACACATAATTATGTTGTTGATATATCATTAACCTAAGGATATGGTCTTTATAAGGTATTCCATCTCAATTTACATTTCTTTGATACTTCTTTGTTATTATACACCAATTCACTTTCATATGGTGTATATAATGTACTTTGACCTATTATATCAGGAATCCCTTTATTATCATGATATTATAAATTGTTTATTACCACAAATATTTTTATTCAGATGTCTCTCTTTTGGTTATTATGTCTAACTCAAATATCCTTTTAAATGTTTTAAAGATTTATTATTCTAAATCATTCGCATTAATGTACATTTTTTATGAATGTTTTTAAAGATTTATTTATATGATAATTAATGTTTTAAAATTAAAATTCCTTTTAAAAGTCTCAAAGTGTAATGTGACACTTTTCTTCGACAATCTTTTTTTTAAATGGCTTCTTGACAAATAATGTGACTTTTAAATGTTTTCAAGAGAAAGGGTAATATTTATCTCAAATAGTTTTGATGATTATTTTGATATGTGTCAATATAATTCATTATTCTCAATTGATGTTAATATGTTACAATACAATCTTTCATGTTGTATTGAATGAGTTATTTTTTATTGTGGATGTGCAATTTTTATACCATTCATGTTTTGTGGTTAAAATATTGACATTGCTTATGCTAGTTTTAATAATAATGTTCAGATTATGTTTGAACTTTTTCATATGAGGAATGCATTGGACATAGTAAGTGAAAGGTGGAGCCCACTATAGCTTCTTGATGCATCGGTAGGTCTCATGAGACAAACTAGTGTGTTGGTATAAGGCCTTGACAAAATATTATTTGTAGTCTTGGAACGAGGCCATGACTATGTGGTTATGATTTCTGGCATTATGAATTCCAGAATAATAAGATTATCTATTGATACATCATGTGGTTATTCAAATAGTAGAATACCAATGACAATGTTTTATTATGGAATTATTTACTCAACTCAAATTCTTTCCATTAAGTTTTCATGTTTATTATTTGTAATGGCATGTGTTTTCAATTATTCATCATGCATAATGTTTGTGTTATCTCCCGCTATATTGCTTACACTTACTGAGCATCTGAGCTCACCCGTTTCTTTTGTTTTATTCTCCAAGGATTCCAAGAGGTGTATTATGATTGATATGTAGGGTTAAGCTAGGGGATTAATGGTTTTCTCAAAGGACAATTCATGGTTTGTTTTACTTTCTAATTTGTAATGTATCATTCATGTATGTAATATATTTTATAAGACTGTTAAACTGATTTGTATTTTGGGACATGATTCCTTGTAATCATGCCAATGTATTAAAATAATGCACCGGCTCTAGGATTCTGGGGTCGGGGAATTACAAGTCTCTTGTGAAAACAAGGACCATACATTACATTTACAAAAAAAACATAAACATTTATATAATTAATTCTTCTATAGATTGTTATTTCCCTTTAGATTCCCCATAGAACATGCAATCACTATAGGATATACATATAAAATGTGTGAGAATAATTCCCAGTAAGAGGATAGATAATATCACTAATCAATATAAAATTATCTGATCATAAAAATAATCATTCCATCATAAGCATGGTGTCATCATAATAATCATAATAGGGAGAATTAGATAAATGCAAGGAATGTGGTAATGCATAAAAATGAAACACCATGTCTTAGTTGTTAACTACCACACATATTTGTGAACAAAGATAGAATCATATTCGTGTATACTTCAATTTTGTCATGAGATACATCACCTTACCCAATTCGTTGTAGAAAAAAATAATTTTGGGTGCACCCATAACATCCTAACATTTACATTGTTCTATATAATTATGGGTGCACACATCACATCATAACAATTACATTATCATGCATGCATCATAGAATGTATTTTAATATTGGACATAAAATAACCTATGTAATGGAATGGGTTTTAATTTATAAAGAATATATTAATAAACTTTCAGATCCCAAATGAAATAGGGAATAACATACTTCATATATTAATCATCAATATTGAGTGAAGATGAAACAATCATGAGAATTAAAAGGGTGTGTCATTTTGAAATAAGGGTTATTTTAGAAAACATTAATTTTATGATAAACTAAAGTATAAGATATTCATATCTCAAAGTATATAATATATTGTTGAATAAATGATGTTTAAGGGGCATCCATATTTAAAATGGGGTGAAAGTGGGAAAACCCAATGAAAGAGAGTTGGGTTTGAGAATTCCACTTACCTTATGTTCGAATGATTTCTTCATATTAATGTCTTTTATAATAAAATTAGATTCATTAATTAAAAGATCAATAACATTTTATACATTAATTTGTTTCATTATGGTTGTCTTAAGTTCAATTATGGGATTTTGGATGTGTTTTAGTGTTTAATTTCATCGCTCATGAGTTTTTGTTTTCTTTGTTTTCATGATCGGATAACTTGTATACATGAATGGATATTCATTTAAATTGTGGATAAATATAAATAAAATTTAATATATGTTAGTAATGATATTAAATAAGTAAAAATGTTCTTGTTAATAATTTTTTATGTCATTAGAATGAATCATTATATAAAAGTTCATGATGATTGTTTTAGGTTAATTTATGGCGGTTTTTCGATCATAATAGAATATTTTTTATCATTTAGTATTATTTATATAAGTTAGATACATAACATAAAAGTATAAATAACATAAATATTAAAACAATTTTTCATCAATTTAATGGTTTTATTAATAGACTTGAAGGTGTTAAGGAAAATGAATGTGCATCACCCATGATGTCGGTAAATTGACTTATCATGGACGACGATTTCATTTTCCTAATAAAAGATAGAGGGGGAGGATTTTAATGATGTATATTACGTTAACATGATAAAATTACATTATTTTTAAGGTATTATAGTTTATCATTCCATTTTTACGAATGGAGGAGTGGAGTGAATAAGAAAAGAAATGAAATTTAATGGAAATTAGAAGAAAAATGAGGGAGGATTACCTCTTGAATTCCCCTTTTAATAATCTCTTCAAGTAACTTGGTCTTGGTATTTTTGTTATCAAAAGAGCTCCAAGATGTGGGGAGGGTATAAGGAGGATTATTGGGATGAATTTAAGAAAGGCTCAATGCTTGAGAGGTGTGAGGATAAGAGGTGTTGATGGGTGGTATTTATAGTGGATGAAATGGGTGTTTTATGATTATTTTAATCATTAGATTATTATTTTAGATAACAAATATGAATAGTTTGATAATTATTAATAAATATATTAAAATAATTAATGACAGTTGGAGAATTTTGGCTTACATAATTCTTACATCACTAGTGAATAAATAATTAATGTATTTATATTATTTTATAAATTATCGTATTTCACTATACACCAAAAATTCAAGTCATTTTGAAAAATCCCAAAATTATCCCTCTCCATTTTTCGACATGTATAATTGAAAAATTAACTCCATTTTATAACAATAATTTTCTAAATACGAGTAATTAAATTTATAACTAAATTCATAATTTACATTGAAAATAAAAATTTTAAAATTTTAATTGATTTTAAAAGACTTTAAAAAATTACATAAGGCATCATAAAAATATATTAAAAACATAAAAAATCAATAAATAAATTTATTAACACATTTTCGGAAAATAAATTTTTTAAATTATTAAATTAATCATAAATTTGTAATTAAATATTTATCACATACTAATATTCAAACAAGTAATTAATAATTTTTAAAATATTTACTTATAGTTTTATATAATTAAATCATATTTTTACTTATAAGATTCATAAATTTTATTTATACTTTAATTGGTGAGGTTACAATTCTTTTTTCTATTTTACTATTCATAAGGGTTATATTATTATTCCAATGGTAATGTTACTATTTCATCAGTGCAGGTTCCTTTACTTCTTGAGGTAATTTTTATTTCATTAATTATTCATTTATAAAGATTTTATTATGGTCTCTATTGGATTTTATGAGATTTATAATAAGATATAAATTTCATTGATAACAGTTTTGGTTGTTACAAGAGAAAATTGATTACAACATTTAGTCTACTAGACCTCAGATAGTAATCATGTTTTTGCTGAGTCAAGGCTTTAGTCACAGGGTCTTCCATGTAGCACTTCCAGAAAAAACTGATCACTCTAGCTGCACCTCTCTCAAAAAACCTGTAAGAGATGATACTTCTGAAGTATGTTCATCATCCTTTGATGTGAACTTGGAAATTTGGGTAGAGCATTTATTTTTGAAATATCATAATTATTTCAACCCTATCTTATTACACATATCATTACATGATTTTCAACATAATAAAGAATCATATTTCAAGCCAAGGATCATGAAGTCTACTATCATTGAAGACTTGGTATATAAAACTTTCAAAATGGACCTAAATATAACATTTCATATTTTAGCCTTTATAAATATAAACTAGATTCCAATGTACTGTTACATCTACATATGATACCTGGGGATAACATGAACAATTGGATGAGCTAAAATTAAGTACAAGGGAATAAGCATAAGAATAAATCTTTAGCACAAGGGTAAGAAGGAATGACATAATTATAGAAAAAGCCATGAAACAAGTGGGATCATAACATATAAAATATGTGATAATATAAACATGGAATAATAGTAATTTTGGAGAAACATAAAATATTACATTAGCATGATTCAAGGCTCATTTCACAAAGAAGACCACAAGTTGTTGTTAACCACCAAGACTGTTTCACATGGTAGCACGAGTCAAGGCTAACTGCCAAGTCCTCTGGAAATAATGTCTCATGAGACTAAACATTAAGAAATTCATTGTAGTGATATTTGGGGACACCCATAATTAAATTTTCATGAATATACTTTCCACATATAGAATCACACATAATTAATCATATAAAAACATAACGGTACCCATGGAATGAAATTGGTATAATAATCATGTCATAAATCATAATAAATTGGTGTATCATACAAGTGTCCATGTAATAAAGTAATTTTAACATACATGGACATTAAAAAGTTAAAATAGGAATATATCATGGTAAGTGATGTAAAACAGAAGTGATAATAATGAAAAACCGTATTTAAGAATTTTCAGCATTATAACACTTTTGTGTGGTTTAAAATAAAATACAAACTAGAATTTAAAGTATAAAATGGAATAATATTTTATATGAAATATTAATTGAAAAAATAAGGTTTTCATAATAAAAATATTTATATATAAAAACAATGGTTTCTTAAAAAATATGGTAGAGAGCACTTGAAACTAGGTAAGAATTCAAGAAGTTCCCTCTAACGGGTTTTCTTTTCCGGAAGTATTGAGAAGGGAACCACTTAAAAATAGGTAAATCTATAAAAGATAATTATGAAAGGGTCTTGATACATGATTTTGGTACCTATACATATTATTTATAAGAGTCACATAAAAATATATGATAACTCTATTTGGGTAATAAGATAGATAGATCAACCCGAGGGAATAAAGGAGGTTCGCGTAGAATCCCTTACCTTAAGTCCAAAAGTTTTCTTCCCCTGATCTTAATAACCTGAAAAATAAAATTATTCCCAATAATTAATATTTAAATAAAATAATTTACATGAAATTGTTTTATTATAACTTTATTGTGTTCATTCCTCTCATTTTGACGGGTTAAGACATTCAATTGGCGTGTTTGTTTCCTTTCTTATCATGATTGGATTACTTGTATACATGTACTGATAAACATATAAGATGAGAATAGTTTTCCAGAATTAAAGATAAATCTTATTAGTGAAAATATTTTAGATTACATGGTTATAAAATTGATTTGGTCTTTTTAAGTGGAGATGGATAATTATATAAAACTTTAATGATAACTGGTTTGGTTAATTGGAGGTTTTTTTTACATCGAACACATATTGATTTATAAAATAATATCATGTGTAAAAAAATTATATAACCTTAAATTATACATAATACATATATTTAATTATATTTGAACCATAAAAATGGTTTCATGGCCAGAATTTTATATGATAGTGGAAATTAAAAATTTGTTGTCCTTGAATGGGAGAAATTAACACATCTCGGATAGTGTTTTCATTTCTAGTATAAAATGAGGGGAAAGAGAGGTGATGATGAATTATTACATTATCATAAAAAATTTATATTAAATGTAATTTAATAGAGTTATCATAGTATTTGGATGAATGGAGGTGAGGTAAGAAATAAAAACAATTGAACTTGAAAAAATAATGAAAAGTGGAATTTACCTCTTGAATAGATCTTCCTTGAGAACCTATTTAAGGGAGTGGATTTAGACTTTTGAAGGGAAAAAGGGATGTTGGACGAGGTAGAGGGGATTTGGGATGGATTTGGGTTTAATTTTAACTAGGAACACGGATTGATAGGGGTGAAGAGAAGAGGGGGTGAGTGTGGTTTTTATAGAGGAGAGGATTTTTTTTCTATATTTTATTCATTATATTATTATTTTTATCAAGAAAAGAAATAGTTTTTATTATTGTGACAAAAAACAGTAATATGTGAATATGATTTTGAACCCAACGTGATTACATCACCCATGACACAATAAATAGTGTATTTAACATATAATGTATATATATAGACAAATTGACGTATTTTACTATTCATCAAATATTCAAGTATTTCAGATTCATCCCAAAGATTCACCACAATAGTTTTTTGATATGTAGAATTACAAAAAGAATTCTATTTTATTAGAATAGTTTTATAAATACGTGAAATTTAATTTTTTTATCAAAATATTAACTTACTTGAAAAATAAAAAATAAAAAATTAAAACTGCTTTTCAAGAACTTTGAAAATTAATTTATGTCTATTAAAATTATTATATAATTATAAGTCATAAAAATATTATTTATTAATATATTTTTTGAAAATCAATTTTCTTTTAATTTATTAAATTAATCATAAAATTTTAATTAAATATACATGACTTAAAAATATACCAACACATTGGTAATAATTTTAAAATATTTATTTAATTATACAATGATATAATTATACAATATTGTGACTCATAAGATGGATAAATTTTAATTATTCTTAAATTGGTGAGGTTACTATTACATTGGCCGATTTACTATTCATAAGGACACATTACTATCTTAAAGGTCAAATTACTATATCATCAGTTTACGTTACTCAAATTCTAGAGATACCTTTTATTTTACTCATTATTTATTTATATGGTTTTTATTGTGTTATATATGTAATCTTATGTGATTATACTATATTAAATAATTGTAACAACGTAATTTCCATTTATTTTACTTTGGGTCATTACATTCTCCCCCCCTTATGAAATTTCTCCCTCAAAATTTTGTTTTACATTATAAGCCATAAATAGGTGTTGGTATTTTCCTTTCATTACCTCTTCCGGTTCCCATGTTTCTTCATCGTAGTTATGGTTCTGCCATATCAATTTGTCCAGGTGAGTAGTCTTTTTTCATATAACATTATCTCTATGGTCCAAGACCTTCAATAGATGGTCCTTTTAAGAAATATAATTCTCTAATTGTAACAGCATTAAAGAGAGTACACATGAAGGATCTGGTGTATACATCTTTAATAGGGATACGTGGAATAAATCATGTACTTTAGAAATAGTAGTTGGGAGTGCCAGTCGATATGCCACAGCACTGACCAGAACAAGGTTCTTGAAGGGGAATATTTACCTACGACATAGATTTCCTTACTTCTCAAACCTCATGAACATCTTCCATGGAGATATGCGGAGGAATACAATGTCTCTAACTTTGAACTCAAGGTCCCATCGAAGATTGTCTGTATAACTCTACTATCGACATTGTGCTACCTTGATGTCCTACTAAATGGTTCTCACCTTCTCTAAAATTTAATCAACCATTTTAGATCCTAGAAGCATACGATCACTGACTTCATCTAAGCATGCTAGTTTTATGCACCTTTTCCCATAAAGGGATTCATATGGTTCCATTCAGATGCAAGAGTGGAAACTATCGTTGTAAGAGAATTAGACCAGTGGAAGATGTTAGTCCGAACTTCCTTTGAATAACATAGAACATGCTCTCAATATATAATCCAATGTATAATTTTTTTCCCAGATTGGCCGTCATTTGGAGGACGACACATCATACTAATGTTCAGTTCAGTTCTTAGAGCATGCTGGAGACTTTTCCAAAACATCGAGGTGAATCTAGTATCTCTATCTGATACAATAGATAGTGGTACTCCATGCATCCTTACCACCTATTTGATATATATTCGTGAAATTTGATCCATGGAGAAGTCCTCTCTAATTGATATAATGTGATTTGTCTTTGTAAGACGATCCACAATGACCAATATATAATTTTTTCATTTGGATATCCTTGGAAGTCCAATGAAAAAGCCCATGGCGATATTCTCCCACTTCCATGTTGCTATGGGTAGTGGTTTCATCATCCACTGAGAATTCTATCTTTCAACCTTCACTTTTGAAATACCATGAATTTTTATGTATATTAATCAATATCCTTCTTCATATTGTCCAAAGAAATGTTTTCTAAGAGATCTTGATACATCGTTTTTCTCATTGGGTGAATATAGAATGTTGATCTATGTGTGTCATTCTAATGATCCTTCTTTATCTTTGGATTGGATGGTACACATAGTTATAACCCAAATCTTACTACTCCTTCCTCATAAATCTTGAACTTAGAGGATTTCCAATTTCTAATAGCTTCCGACCTATTTATAATATCAATATCTTTTATTTCAGCATCCTTTTTTCTCCATGAGGGATGGTTGAGGAAAAAATTTAGAAAGGATCGATGGTGTTCCTCCATTAATGATTCCCATGTCTATCATCTAAATATCTACAAATATTGGATCCTTATCAACTCTCATCTTTGATAAGGATACATAATATTTTCTACTTAGATAATCTGACTCTTTATTTTCCATACCAAGATGGTTATGGATTGAGGAGTCATAATCCTTTATGATCTCTAACCATCATATCTAGAACATATTATTATCTTTCAGCCTCTTGTAATCAGTATATATCACATAATTCTCCCCATAGAGATAATGCCACCTGATTTTCAACTCAAAGATCACTACCACCAACTCCAGATCATGCATGTGGTAGTATTGCTGATGGATTTTCATCTTCCTTGAGGTGTAGGCTATCACTTTGTCATTTTTCATCATCATATAGCATAAAACATTCTTTGAAGAATTGTTGTACACCACATAGAGTTATACACTTTTTGTGAGTGTTAGTATTGGAATAGTGATAAGACTCTCATTAAGATCCTTAAATATTCTCTCACATTCAAGAGCCCATAAAAACTACACCCCCTTCAATGTCATCTTGTTCATTAGGTTTTAAAATCATGAGAATATCTTCAAAAATCATCGATAATACCCATCTATACCAATAAATATATGGATCTCCATTACAGATGTTGTTTTGGGCCACTCTTCAATTACCATTATCTTAGAAGGTTCCACCTATATCCCATTTTTGTTGATAACATGCCCAAGAATGAGACTTCCCCCATCAAGAACTCAAATTTACTATACTTTACATAAATTTATTCCCCTTGAAAATACATCAACACAGTATTTCAAATGCTCCTCATGTTCCTCCTTTCTCTTACAGTATATCATAATATCATCAATAAAGCCTACCAAAAATTAGTCGACGTAATCTCTAAAGACTATATTCGTTAAATCGATGAATATTTCTGGGGCATTAGTGAGTCTGAAGTGCATCACTATGAACTCATAGTGTCCATAACTCATTCAAAATGAAGTCTTGGAAATATCTTCCTTCCTCACCTATAATTGGTGATATCCCAACTGATGGTCCACATAGAAAAATAACTCAACCAACATAGCTGATCAAATAAGTAATTTATCCACGGTAGGGGATACTTGTTCTTTATTGTGATTTGATTTATCTCATGATAATAAATTAAAAGGCGTATTGATCCATCCTTCTTTTTATCAAAGAGGACTGTTGAACCCCATGGTGAATCACTCGGGTGTATAAAACCCTTCTTCAGATTCTCTTGTAACTGCTACTTCAGTTCTTTCAGGTCTATGGTGGCCATTATATAATATATCTTTGATATAAAAGAGATATGTGAAGAAGTTAAATTTAGAAATCAACCTATAAATTAGGAGGAAGACCAGTCAATTCTTTAGGGTATACATCAGTGCAATCCCTCACGATGGGCATGTCTTTGAGAAGAATCATCTCCTTTATCTCGATCATTTGAGCTATACATTCTTTCTCATAAGGTAGTAATATCAATACTTGAGACAACTATTCTAAACTATATTTGTCATCCTCCTTACACTTATAATGAAGTGGAGGATTCTTTGGGATGTTTAGTGTGATCTCCATTTCCTAAAAATTGATGTTGGATGTGTATAAAGATTTCCAATCCATGCACAATATAACATCAAACTCCACTAAAGTAATTATAAAGAGATTTTTGGGAGGATCAATCCACAAATGTTAACCATGGAGGAGTTATATACTTTTGATGCAGTAATTTACACATTGGTTGTTGTCACAGAATACTTATCGTCGAAATTTTGAGGTTGTGTTTGAATAGTTCTACTAAAATTGAATGATATGAAATAATGCATAAAACCAAAATCAAAATGTACATTCTCTATTCTTTAATAAATAACTATCATACATGTCACCACATCATTTTCCAGCTCAAACTCTATTGTATTGATAGAATAATACCTTCCTTGTTTCATTGGAGGTTATTTTAGGATTCCTCCGACAACCCTTGGCATAGAGAAATTTTTCTCATAATAACCACACTCCTTGCAGTTGTAACACTGCACTATAGGTTGAGAGTTGATCTGAACCCTCCATTATTCTTCCACATTAGTGGAATTATTCATATCCATTATATGGTTCATTTCTATATGTACTAACTTTCTATATTTTAAATAGTTTTTGGTTCCCTTTAGATAGTTCCCATGATTCTTCTTCCCACAATTTTGACATGTGGGATGTTCTGTCTTCTTTCCCTCATCGGATATATTTCATTAACCACCCATACTAGTCTTTATTTTTCGATTTTTTACTGTGTCGATGAGACCATTAAGAGTCTCCGATATCCATTTCAACCTTTGGGGAACAATGGATAATATTTTCATAACTTTCAATGTCTCAAATCACCAACACATTTATAAGATGTGGATTTAGTTTACTAAAGAAGACATCAACCTCACATTCGCTGTTCATTAAAAAGATAAAGGCATATCTTTAAAACCATGTGAATAATTCTCCATACTCCCTGATGAACTCATCTTCCCAATATTTAATTATGAGGAATTATCTTTCTATCTTGAAATGAAGGGTTTGGGAAAAATATTTATTGTAAGAACATTTTATTGAATTCTTCCTAATTCATGGAATAGATTTCCTCCCCAAAATACATATTCTTCATCAATGTGCACCACTGATCCACATTCCAAAAAAAATGATCAACCACCCTTATGAATTTATCTTCTTCTAATCACTAGAGGATAGAGAATAACTTTTTATTGGAGTTAATCCATTGTTCCATGAGGGGGGGGGGGGGTTAGAATATCCACTAATAATAGGAGGACTTTTCCACATGACGGATTCTATGAAAACATTACCTTTACCTGGAGGAGGATGGTGTTCTACATTATTCTTGTTATTATTCATAACTTTAGTTAGCTGGGAAAGGAATGTCATGATGTTTTGAGAACCCATTCCCATCATATCAGAAATATCATTAGGGTAATCTTCATATTCCTTATCACATTGATTGTTGGAAAATGTTCTTGTATTTCCCATCATTAACATATAAAAAGAACATAAAATTAGGTGGCTTGAATACTTATCTAAAAATCATAAAGGAAACATTGAACATAAAAGGATAAACTTATCAAGGATAATTATATCTAATAATGTGATTACCTAGGATTAAATCTATGTTATCCTAGCTATAGGTCATAACTTATGTTCTTATGCGATCTTTTTTTATTCCCTTAATAATGGTTCATAATAACATTATGAATTTAGCAAAGCATATCACAAGGGATTGTCAAACTATGAGTGTAGCAAGGCCTTTTCTTGTGAACCAGTTTATGTTCGAGTCTAGCTCAAGGTAGTATTTTCTGGTTGTACCCCTAAATACATTTTTTCTAGAGCTACACCAAATTTTCTATATCCAGTCGGGGAAGTATTTGATTGATAAACCACTTAATCTATACTTACCAAAATTTAGGGATGTTTTTTACACTTAGGATCATCCTTATTTTTATTACTAATGTGATCTAATCCTAATCTCCAAAAATAACTAGACCATACCTTTATACCAACTATAGACACTCTATCCTTTTAGACATATCATTACATGATTTTAAGCATAATTACTAATTGACTTAAAATCCAATTATCACGAAGTCTAGTGTCCTGGAAGACTATGTACAAAAAAATGAAAACATGAAACTAAATAAAACATTTACTTATTTAGAATTCATAAATATCCTTAAACATCCATTGTACTCTTACATCTTCATAGGATAACGTAGGGATAACATGATAAAAGGGATGATCTAAATATCCTAATAAGGGAATAAACATAAGAAGAAATCTTTAAAACATGTGTTAGAAGGCATGGCATAATGAGATAAAATGGCATGGAACATATGGAATCATAACACATTAAACATGGGATCATATAGACATGGAATAATAGTAATGTGTTAGTGACATAAAACATAAATGTTTCATGACTCAAGGCTCATTGTACAAAGTGGATCACAAGTCAAGGATAACAACCTTGACTAAACATTACACATGAATTAGAGAGCTATTTGGAGGCACCCATCATAACTTGTTCAGGAATATTATTTCCACATATATAATCATACATAACTAATAATACATAAACAAAAAGGTACTTATGGAATGAAATGGGTATCATAATCTTGTCATAAAGCATAATAAATGTGTGTATCATACAAGTGTCCATAAAAGAAAGGAATTAGAACATACATGGACTTTAATAAGGTAAAATTTTCATATATCATGGTAATTGATGTCAAACATAAGTCATAACATGTAAAAATAGTATTTAATAATTTTTATCATTAAAACATTTTAGTGTGGTTTAAAGAAAATACTAAAGAGAATTTAAAATAGAAAATGGAATAATGTATTATATAATACCGGAATATAACCAAGACATTTTTCATAATAAAAATAATGATTTTACAAAAATAATGGTTGATTAAAATATATGGTATATTCACATCAAACTGGGTAAGAATTTGGGAAGTTCCCTTAAATGGGTTTGCTTTTCATGAAGTATTGAGGAAAGAACCACTTAAAAACATGTAAATACATAAAATATAATAATATAAGGTTACTAATAAATGACTTTGGTACATATACACAGGAATTATATGATTCACAAAAAAAATATATATCATAACATCATTTGGGTAATAAAAAATAAAGATCAACACGATGGAATAAAGGAGGTTCGAGTAGAATCCCTTACCTCAAGTGTGAACATGTTCTTCTCTTCATCTTAATGACATAAATAATAAAATTAGGATCATTAATTAATATTTAAATAACCTCATTTACATTAAAATTATTTATTATATCCTTATTAAGTTCATTCATGGCCTTTTGATGGGTTATGGGGTTAAATTTCATTATTTGGGAGTGTTTGTTTCCATGGTTCTCATGATTGGTTTACTTAAATACATGTACTGAAAAACATGTATGATAAGAATGGTTGTCAAAAATTGGATTTATATTTTAATAGTGAAAATATATTATATTACATGGTTATAAAATTCATTTCTTCATTTGATGTGAAGATGAATAATTAGATAAAACTTTAATAATAACTATTTTTGTTAATTGGTGATTTTTTATCACATTTATCACATCATGATTTATAAAATATTATAATTTGTAAAAAAGATTACAAAACATTAAATTAGACATAATACATATATTATAGTCTGTTTTAACGATAAAAATTGTTTCATGTGTAGAACTGATGACGGTAATGAAAATTGAAATCCCATTGTCCTTGATTGTGTGAAATTAACACATCTCAGATAGTGTTTTCATTTCTAGTATAAAAGGATGGGAACCGAGAGATGATGATAAATTAATCCATTTTCATAAAAAGTTATAGTAAATGTATTATATTGTAGTTATCATAGAATTTGGATGAAATGAGGTGAGGAAAGATAATGAAAAGAATGGAACATGAAAGCCAAATAAAGAATGAAAAGAGGAATTTACCTCTTGAATATATCTTCCTTGAGAACCTCTTTAAGAGAGAGGATTTGTTCTTTTGAAGATAAAAAGAGCTTCTAGAAGTGGGATAGGAGATTACATTGTAATTTTAGTATAATTTTGACAAGGAACAAGGATTTATAGGAGTGATGAGAAGAGGGGTGAGGGTGGTTTTATAGTGGAGGAGAGGATGGTTTTCTCAAAATTTTATTCATTATTTTATTATTTTTCTCAATATAAGAATGATTACTGATTATTGTGACAAAAAATAGTAATATGTTCATGTGAGTTCTAACCTAGGGTTCTAACATCATCTATAACTTAGTAAATAGTGTATTTAACATATATTGTATATATTCAGCAAATTACCGTATTTTATTATTCACTAAAAAGTCATGTATTTTAGAAAAATCCCAAAAATTCACACCAACCAATTTTTAACATGTATAATTCAAAAATTAAAACCCTTATATTTAAACTATATTCTAAATATTAGAAATTTAATTATTATTTAAAATTATAATTTACTTGAAAAATATAAATTTTAAAATTCAAACTGATTTATAACACTTTGATATATTAATTATTGTCTCTTAAAATTATCATATAATAGTAAGAAATAAAAAAAAATTATTTATGAAAAAAAAATTGAAAAAAAAATTATTTTATTTTATTAAATTAATCAAAATAATTTAATTAAATATACATGACTTGAAAAAATACCTACACTTTGTTACTAATTTTTAAAATATCTATTTACTTATAAAAAGATGTAATTATAACATGTGTTCACTTATAATATGGATAAATTTTATTTATGATATAATTGGGGAGGTTACTATTACATTGTCCATTTTAGAATTCATACGGGTCACATTACTATTCCAAAGGTCAAGTAACTATTTTATAGATCTACATTCCATAACATCAAGAGATGACTTTTATATTGCTCATTATTTATTTATATGGTTTTTATTTTGTTCTATATATAATTTTATGTGATTATAATATAAGACATAATTTTAAGCAGGTAATTTCAATTCATTAAACTTTGGGTCATTAAAATAATAGAGTATGATATGACCTTTATTTATAGATTCCGCATGAAGATATTGGATGATGTTTTGAATATTTACATCTTATTTAGCTACCACAGAAGTTGCAATATATTCAGACTCTCATATAGAATTTTTATCCATGGCCTTCATTGTGCTCTTCCAGCTCACATAACCACCATTAAATGTGAATATGTATCATATTCATGAATTTGTGTCATATTTATCAATTTGGAAATTGCATCTTTAGATCCACTGATGACCACTTCCACATATCCTCTATAAGATAAGAACATATCCTTAGTATTCCATAGATGCTTATGGACAATCATGACTTCCAATAAATGGATGTCACTTGTATTATCATGATATCTTTGTATTTCACTTAATATTTAGGTGACATCTAGACTAGTACATATCATAACATACATGACTGACCAAATCACTGATGAATATGAAATAATTGTCCTTATGTTTCCTTCTTCATGTGTTTAAGGACACATTTTCTAGGAACTATGAATGGCATGTGATGATGGAAATAATCCACTCTTGGATTTTTCTATACTAAATATCTTTAGTATATTTTCAGGGTATGTACTTTTACTGAGGCCTAGAAACATCTTGGGTATATCATGATGGATCATGATACCCAGAATATATGTTGCCCCTCCCATGTCCATCAAAAAGATTCATTTATTAGACCATGAATTAACAGACTATAATACTGGTATTTCATTTCTAATGAGTAATATTTTATTATCATATACTATAAAAAATAGACTACACTCCCACTAAATCAGTTGTTAACACACGACTCAAATTCATTCTTTATGAAATCAAATTACTTTATGGACTCTTTAAAATGAATTTTCCATTACCTATATTCATAATTCATAAATGGATCTTTGTGACTTTTGTACCTTGTTGGAATCCTATGGAGTCAAGAACCCTTTGGGCTACACCATATAGACTTATTCTTGATGAAACCTGTTATGAAAGGTTGTTTTGACATCCGTTTTCCAGAAATCATAATCATGGAATGATGCAATGGAAAGTAGAATTCTAATGGATTTCATCATTGAAATTGGTGAAATGTTTTTGTTGTAATCAATTCATTGACATTTTTTAAACCCATTTTCAACCAATCATGCCTTGTAGGTATTGACAAGTCTTTCCATGTCCATTTTCTTCATTAATACCGATTTACAAGAAATGGAATTTTCATCTACTTCAGTGCCTACCAAAATACACACATGTCTTTGGTATATGGAATCCACTTCATAATTCCTAGCTTCAACCACTTTTGACCATAAGTTCCACTTACTACATTATTTTAGGTTAGAAGATCATTATTATAACTAATAATGAGTCGATGTCCTTGGTGACTAGAAACTCATACTGTTCCAGTTCTCTAACATCACCAGTACCCCTTTTCAATAATTATGTATTTATAATATTTTAATTGATTAAGAGGATTTTTGGTATCTGTTCATATACCAAATCTTGTGTATCTTGATCCTAGACTTCATTGAACTCTATCTCACTCTAACTATCACCTATTGAGAAAAGATCCTCCTCAAAACAATTTGGATATCTTTCAACCACAACCTTTTTGGATTAATTATTTTTTATTTAGTATCCATTTCATTCTTTGTGATATAGTATAATAATACTTTTGGTTCCTTGGGGAGAATGTTTGTTACCTGAAGAGGACATAATAAATGCTTTGGAACCCCAAACATGTATGTAAGAAAACATAGGTTTATTTTTATTCCATAATAGGTTTGGTATGCCATCAGTTGGTTTAGTTTTCACTCAATTTATTATGTAAGCTTCTTTTTATAATGTGTACCCCTATAAGGATAATGGAAGACTTGAATTACTCATCATTGATCTCCTCATACCTAACAAGGTACGATTCTTCCTTTCTCTTACAAAAATCCATTGAGGGGTTTAAGGAGGAGTGAGTGGAGATAAAATACCGAACTCTCTTGAATAATAAATGAAGTATTTATTAAGATATTCTCCACCATTGACTAAGAATTGTTATTTAATCTTCATACTAATCTGGTTCTCAACTTAATTCTTGTATGCCATTAATTTATTAAAATAATTTTTCATATAATGAATTAAGAAGACATGTCCATATTTAATAAAATCATTAGTAAAATTTATAAATTATGAGTATCCACCCCTTTGTATAATAGTAAATGGACAACAGAACTCAGTATAATCTAATTCAAGAAGTTATTTATCCCTTTCACCTTTCGCACTAAATAGGTCTTCTTTTCATTTTCCTGGTAAAATTGTGAGGCATACACCAAGTGGTTTTCGTTCAAAAGAATTTAAATGACCATCTTGATGAAATTTATTCAACTTCTATTCATTTACATAACTTATCCAATGATTCCAAATTTTGGTGTCGTTTGAGTCATATGATGTAACATCGTTTTATATTTCCATTATTTGGTTAATGTAATGCAACAAATAGAGGCATTTATTATAATGTGTATTAGAAAAATAAATTCTATCATAAAAAAAAGAAACATTTATTCCTAAATTTAAAAATAAATTCCTTCGTATTAAGTCTGGATATATAAATAATGTTTTTGTTAACTGGTGGAACATAATAAGACCCCTTTAAAACCAAGATCATTCTGTTAATCAATGTGTGTTGGTACTCCGCGATAGGTACAACAACAATTGTTTCTATACTGGTTTCTTTAAGATCAACCTATCCATGTTCAATAATTCTATATCTACCAAGTTCCTATATTTTAATACATATGTGAGCACCTCAAGTTATATCTAATAATAAATTTTTAGAGATAGATAAATTGCACTCAATAACAAAAGCACCTGAAGCTTCCCTTTTATTCTTTGGCTGGGTACAGTTTTTCTTCCAGTGTCCCTTCTTACCACATGAGAAATATACAACATCTTGTTCCCTTGATTCCCTATTGATATTCCTCTTTGTGGGAGGGTGTGAAGATTATTTGGGATAAAATATCATTGATTTCATTTTTCATTTTATCACCATAAACATATATGGTTTTTCTCTCTTTGTATCATTATCTAATAGGTGAAGAAGAGTAAAAGATATAGACAAGACTTGTCAATGTTATTCTTATAAAAATTCACAAAAAAGTAGAAGAAACTCTGAGGGAGAGATTGCAGAATGTGTTCAGTTAATAGTTTTTTGGGGAGTTTAAAACCTACAACTTCTAAGATCCCATTGTAACCAGCAAACTTGACTACATGAGGTCGAGCAGGGACACCCTCTCCATGATTTCACTAAAATATTGCCTTGTAAATTTCAATTTGTTTCTCTCTATCTCTCAAGGTAATGATGATGGAGGTTCTCAAGTATGTTATACATAGTAATTTTTTTTAGGGTTAATTAGTTCAATAAAAATCAATGAAAGCATAAAAAATTAAATGTCGACCACATCGCTCAAATGATTTTCATAGATAATGAAATCTTCATCACCTTCCTATTTAACAGGTGGATTAGGCATTGGGGATTCTATCACCTAAGATTTCCATTCATGGTGTATCACAACCCCACGGAATATAAATCACTCTAAAATGTTACAATAATTTAGGAGATTATCCTTTTTTAATACTAATCATATGGATAGTATGGATGATGAACATTTCATTTTATTCTCTAATTAAAAATATCATAGTATAAGTAATTTTCTTTTTTACAAATAAGTGATATATAATAAATTTACTTTTATTTATCTATTTATTAAATCTATAGATATTTTATCATGTCTCAAAATCCCTTACCATTAAACTTGAAATTTCTAGTTGCTTTAACATTCTAGTGAATAGGATACCCAATATGTTTCATAATGATCCTAATTTTGGACATGAGAAACATAATAAAGTAAATAGGTAGGTGGTCTTTCCAAATACAGACTTGGAACTCGTTCATTTTTTGAGTGGATTCCCCTATCCTAAAATCCTAACATATATTTCCTTAACCATTGTCTCCAAATTTTAATTTAACATAATTTGTAAATTAAACTCAAAACAATTTCTGTTAATTTAACTCAAAACTCTCATGATAAATGCTCAATAAAAGTAAGTGTCTAGAGTTTTTCCATGTACTATAGTAAGTTCTATTCATTTATTCCTAATCCAATAATTTAAGGGTTAGTCTGAATTAATATTTAATCCATGTATTTTAATTATTTTTAAATAAATTTTATCTTCTGTAATACTTTACACATATTTTTAATATTAATTGGATGTTACATAATTTGTGATCCATGTTAGATAAAACATTTACGGACAACTAATTTATTTAATTTTTGTCTTTTCAAATTAATTCATTTATTTATGTGATCGTGATATTTCATCTATAAAATAAATAGTTTCAAATATATAGATAAATAATTAATTAAATAACCCATTAATGATCATTATCTAAAGGTTTATTTAACGAGTATACATTAAATCAACCTTTGAAATAGGGGAAATAACTTCTCTTGTCAGTGTTGGTATGAGTTGTAGCATTTCACATATCCACCTATGTATCACCTAGGTTGGTATCATTATGATTCTCTCTTGAACTGCCTCCAAGCGCCTTGATTATCTCCATTAATTTCAAATATTTATTAATCACGCATAGGTGAATGGAATTAAATGATTGGTTATAGAGGATTACATAAATATCACTGGACATGCAAGTCCAACAAAATAATATATGGATAAATGAATTGCATACCACTATTTGATTTAATATTAATAATGTTAAACTCATGCAATAAATTAAAATAAAACACTGAACACATAGGTCTCGGTCAAGATCATGAATGACTACAGATACAATGAATAAGAAAACGTAAATGGCTAGAATTTATTTATTTATTTATTCTTTTATTTTTTAATATAAATTCAGTTGAATTAATTAATAAATTAATTAATTCAATTTTATCTTCTTGCCCATTAGATCTTATTTGGATATACCCATCATTATATGAATTCATGTAAAATAAAAGAAATAACCAATAATGAAATATTATTTAGAATACATTAATTGGGAGTTTAAAAGTCGTTAAACCCATTATTAAAATTTCAAACACACAATGGTGTACCAAACGATATAATATTGGTTTAATGATGGAATTTCCAAATTTAATGTAAATTTAATTTTTTTAATTATTGGGAGACAATGTGGTTTGTGAATCCAAATACATTCTGTATACCACAGTTTTCGTATATCCATGTCACACACTCGGGGCTTTGGTGTGTTTACTCAGCCAGATTACAGGGCGTGTACATGCCAACTACACACCTCGTATCCTCTTGTCATGTAATATTTTGGCCCAATTAAAAAACATCGTGGAACAAAATAACTATTTTTAATTAATTTTTTATTGGATCTTGATACAATTCTCATGGTAATCTAACATATACTCTAACTACCCACCATGTAACCAAATTTTCCTAGCCAATGATTTGTCAGTTCCAGGTGGCATCTCCGGTCATTCATCAATTGTTCTTTAACATTTAAAAAATTAAACACTGAATGAAAATGATTAATAACACTATTATATGTTATATTAAATTATATTAAATAACACATAACAAGAAATTAAAATCAAACCAAAATGTTTCATAGATCACCAATCAAATAAAATATTCTAAATATAAATGTGACATCTCTGATACCACATGATGGTTCTCGGTATAGTGGGGGTGTGCAGAGTTGGGTGATATATTATAAATTTTTTATTAATTTTTTCTCCAAACCACGAGAAATTATACTCCACCTAAAATTTATAATTAATTTATTTAATATTTGATGAAATAAATACTTATGCTTAGGAACTTTCTTCATTTGTGAATTTGGATCATACGAAAGGAACCTTTATGATTAACTATATTTTTTTGAGGATGAAAGGATAGAAATCCTCTAGTGGTGATCAACATGTGCTTCTATGATATATAAACAACACCACTCGATATTTGGTTACTAGCACAGCGAGTTGAAGTTCTGGAATTGTTTGTTCTTTATTGCTCATTCTTCAGCCTTAAATAAATCTCTCTTGCACATCTTGTTCTTAAGAGGGAGAGAGAAAAAGTTTTTGAGATAGAAATCATTGTACACAACAATTATCTATATTTAATTTTAGGATTTTCTGTATAATAGACATAACTCTCTATTTATAGATTTAGAAAATTAGATAAAATATTATTTTATTTCATATCATCCATTAACTAACATTAATTACCATTAATAAACCCCATAAAACATAATAATATTTATATTATTATTATTTTCTGGTGTGCACCAGCTTTCACAATAAAAAATATTATGTAACGGTCTTTCTAACTAATATTTTCCACCACACTTGATCTTAGTCCATTAAAACTCTACAATTTTTTAATCAATCGAATTAATATTTTATTCACAATATATTGAACATATATTTCTTAAAAAATTATTCATTGAATAAAATAAAATTTTATTAAAAATACGGTGATTAAATATTTATTTTTAATTATTTGATCAATATATCATGGAAAAAATATTCCTCATACTTGAGAATAAAAGTTATTAGATTAATAAATCTCAAATATAATTTATTTGAGATCAACAGATACATTTATTATGTGACCCTCTAGGATCCATTCTCATTAGAATTAATAGGGATTTTATAAATTCTATGATTACTATCTACCAATGGTTAAAGGATCCAAAGAGAAAGAACATAATGTCCCAATATCGAAAAGCACATAAAAACACTCACTATGAAAAACAATCCCTTTGTCATAATATCTAATCAAGAATGTTTTACATCAATGTCACCAACATATATGATCAATATATCTTTATTTGGATATATGAAATAAAAAATTCATTACACTATGCCCATGGAATTTAATGTTATAATTAAATTACAATCGAATTGATAACAATTCAACTTCCATACAGATGGAAGAGACAAATCATTTCTCGACTTATTCTTAAATGACATGTCACTCATGACTCCCCCAATGTATCCAACTTCGCCAAGAACAGTTAGCACCGTGGTTTTTAAAATAAATATCCGAATGTGAGTTATAACATGCATACCAACAATATTAATGTCTAAGGACCATCAACCAAGCTTGTATATATGAATATCTAATGACTTTAAAACAAGAAGAATTTTTATTGGCAACCTTTTTTTTATAATCTATATTGTTTGAGATTACCAAATGTGAACTTCATGAGAAGAATCCTTATATACTTATGAGTACATGCACCTAACAGTCTATAAACTATGTTTCCTATCATAGTACGTTATCCAACCCCAAAACATTATTTCATAATATCATCATAGCACATGAATTTTCTCATCATAGTATGGAACTGTTATGACCTTATAAATGTGATGTATACTATAGTACATTACTACATTAGATTCATGCAGAAAAAACAAAAATATGTAATAATTTTTTTATTAATATTTAATACATTGAATATACATGTAATAAAAGTAAAAACAGTTAGTCATAGGACACCAATTCCAATAATTAAAAAAATAATATTAACATTTATTTTTAAAATTATTTGAACTTCATAATATTATCTAATTAAAAAAATTACTATTTAATGTTATTTCATTATAATAAAAAATGAAAAATATTTTATAACAAAAAAAATTACTTAAACCCAAATAATTGGGTCCACCTAAAAAAACTCAAATGAAACTAATAGAGGTAATTCACACTATTTCATCCATGTATTTGACCCTATTTAACTATGTTTAATTCTTATTTGTTGTTATATCTTTCCATTATTCTGTTTTTCATTTAATGAAATAAACATAAACAGTAATTAAAAATCACTTACTCTAACTTCTCTCATAGGTTCATTAAAAAAATGTTTCTGAGTTTTCAATGATCTTTAAACAATTTCTCTATCTGACCAACAGATTAAACTAATTCATTATATTTTATAAAACATATATTTTCAAGTTAGAGAAAAACATTAACAAATAATAATATAAAATAAATAATAATATATAAAATACAACCAAAAATTTTCTTTTTCTAAAAAAACTCCAAGACCCATCAATTTTATGAATGACTTGTTCTTAAGATTCATAGTATTTTTTAGATATTTCCTGAAAAAAAATAGCAACACTAATAAAAATTATAATGTTATCATGATTATATTATTAAGATATTGTAAAATATTAAATTACCTCATGACATGAATCTATGCTAATATCAATAAACATATACCATTATTCCTAAGAAGCACCTTCAAGCACATTCTTAAAAAATTTCATGATCTTAGAGATTTGTAGTTAAACACATTTAATATTCTCCAATTAAATTCTATCTACTTCATACACAATGTATTTATATGGGAACATGTTCCATGATGAATAGACTTCTGTCAGTTTGACCATGGGGTTTCATGAAGGTTTAGAAAACTTCATGAAATGTTGTGAGTTTCCCGAAAGACTGTGATTTTCATGAATGTATGATGCTTCTAGAACAAGAGGACTATTTAACAAAATTGGTGCAATGGTTTTGAGAAAGCATTGTGTTTTGTGATAAAAAAAGTGATTGGAACTTACTGAAGACCTTACCAATGGAGATATTCCATGAATACAAGTTCAAAAAGGAAGTCGATGTTTCTTCATTTTTTAACATCTATTTTGTGACAGACTAGAGTGAAGATAAATATGAACTAATCAGCACATGAACTATCTGACATTAAAGTCATGTATTAGAAAGTGAGAAAAAAATCATTCCCACCTGAAGTAGAAAAAAAGGGAGAGTATAAAAGGAGTTACCTATGGTTGGTAGTGATCCAAACCCTAAATCTTGTAAATGTAGTGATCCTTGAGTGGAGTGACCATAATTGAAATATTATATCGATAAAACTAGTTATGATTAATGTATTTTGATATATAAACACAATTTAAAAGTGGTCTCCTTGTAGGTATCCTAGTGTGGGTAAACCAAGAAAAATTCATGTGTCTTATCTTCTTTATTGTATTATATTATAGAGAATGAAAATTAATGCATGTAGATTCACTAATCATCATTATTATCTATATAATGATTTTATTAGTTCTCTATTTAATCATATCATCACTTAATAGGTGAAAAAAGGTGACCCTTATTAAAAGTGAGGTAAAGATTTGTTTGGATAGTAACAGTTTCACTTGTACGTGGGGAAACACGAACAATTTTTATTCCCTGATTCACTCCCCTCTCTGGGAATATCACTCTAAATTCCAATGTGGGTCTAACACATGTTTTAATTTTAATCTTAAATACTATGGACCATTACATATTAGTATAGACAAGAATATCCAATGACACATATACATGTGGTGTTCTTATTGGATGTTATTTTCTCATAATCTCACAACATATATACTACTATGTATGACCTTTATAAGATAAAGCCTCATATTCAAAAGATTAATTATACTTGATTTTGAATATATTGTGTCCCATGTAATTTAATGTTATCCAAATATATATCAAGGTTTTAAAAATATTATTGGCCATTTCATGGTTCTCATCATAGTGGGGAACTAATATTCCCATTTAGTGAAATATATATTCTATAACATTTGTACATTAATGTCACAAAAAACAATATATAAACATATGAATGTAATAGCATTAAAATAACTTCTGAATATAAAAATTTTGAGTCATGAAATAAATCATTGCAACTTGTAAGGCATAAATCATGAAGGAATATTAACTATGATGAAATAGCATTGGCATAAAAAATGACCTTGTGGAAAACACATAATCATAGAAAATAATTTATGTATTATCCAAGGCACATATAGAAGACCATCATAGTAGACTATGTCCGTTACTAAACTGAGTTCACTCCTCATTCCAGTCATATATTACTGAACCAAATATACATGTCGTTTCAACCATGTATAAATGAACTGAATTTATTTTTCACTCCAGTCATGTCTATCTCATGAGATATAAATATTTATCCAATTAATTGTGGGGAGATATAGGTCCTACCCATCTAATAGTTAAACCATTATTACATTGGGCACAAATACATAAACCATTCATCATAGCATAACCAATGGAACAAAAAATTTGTTTCATAAACATCATTCCATCATAATATATATAAAATATTTTGATTTCTTAAAATTAATTACATCATAAAAACAATAAAATAAAATTAATAAAATTAATAATAGTGATATAAATATAACACCATGTAATCTTATAAAGAAAATAATTTTGATAAAATAAATTAAATTAATTATAGTGGAAAATATCCTTTCTTCTTCAAAAACATTTTCTTTTCCCAAAAAAAATACAATTTTAAAAGAAAAAATCAATTAATTGAACATAAACAGAAATATTGTAAATTAATATTCATGGAACTAAGGTATTATGAATGAGTAATAATCCATTAATGTTTTATATGTTTAAAAATAGTCTCCACGTACTTTTGCTGGAAAAGTCAAAAAGTACCTCAAATTGAATAAGAACAAAAGATTCATTTCATAAAATTTAATAAAAAATTAACAAATTGTAAATTCAACTTTAAATAATTTTATTAGAATATAAATAATCTTACTTACATACGAAACATGTATGTGGAGGATAAATATACCCCAGTAAATACTTACATATAAATAATCTCGGATAAAAATGAGATTGCAAAATTATCCATTACCTTAGGTCTAATAACCTTTGTATTTATCTGAACATCATGTATAATGATTTATATAATTTAATTCAATTATTATAGAATCATATTAATTTTTATGATATCATATTTGATTATATTATCATCTCTTTGTTAGTAACATTTCATTGTCACTCGTTATTCATGTATTAACTATATTATGTTCGCATGCAGTTTTTTTCAGATAAGTTCATGTTCCACTTATTAGAAAATAGTTATATCATTTACATAATGATATTAGTATAATATATATCATATTTATTCATTCCATTCATTTATAGAAAATTGGTATAATGAATACCATGTCGAATGAATCATATCTCATCGTCGAGATGGTAGGTCATACATACGCACGAGCGATGATATCATTCACTTAATGGTCAAATGGTATGAAATTGGATTTTATATTAATTATAAATCATAATTAAAATGTTAAATTAATTATTTAAATTCATTATACCCATATAAATTAGTTAGGTTTGAATAACAAATGAAACCACAACATGGAGATGGTAAGCCGTACGTACACACACATGGTGATATTGTTATTCGTGGATTGGATAAAAGGAGGTATACAGTTTTATAATAATTATAATTAGATATCATCATGTATACTATACTTTATTTATTAATTTATTATAGAAACAATTAAATAAGAGGAAGTAAAAGAAGAAAATAATTTAGAAATACGTGATAAAAACAATTCCCTCTTTTTCAAGTATCTCCTTTTTATTTTCACAAAATCGTTCTATAGAATGAATTTATGGGCAAAGTATTGTCGCTAGGAAGAAGGGAGGGATTTTGTGAGATTATGTTAGTATATGTTGGATAATTCAAGGGCCTTGAGAGGTGTGAGTGAGTGGCAATATGTGGTAGACTTTTTTTAGAGGGAGGAGGGGCACGTTCGGAATGTCTTGAAATATTATATTATTATAAATTGAATTTAGAATCATAATAGCTGAAAAGTGATATATTTATCTGATAAGATTATTATAGTTATAAATAATCTCATCCAAATATTTTTAGGCATGTATTTATATAATTTTGAACCTCATCTATTCAGTTTACCCTTAATTACTCTCTTTAAATTTAAATTGAGGGAACACCATTTTAATTATTCAAAGGATATTAAGTTTACTAATATGGGGTAATTTTCCCATAACTAGAAAATTAATTGAATTTTTTACCTTATTAAATAAACTTTGTTATTTTAAAATTTATTTATTATTTTTAAATAATTTAATAATAATTTTTTTAAAATAAAATATCAATAGTGTTAATTTTTACACTATTTTTTCCATTGAATGAAAATAAAATTCAAATAGAGGTATAACTTCTAATAAAATATTTTAATAGTATTACAACATGTGATATTAATATATATAAAAATTTATGAAATAAATTATTTCAATTAATTTTTATTTTACTATTTATAATACCATTTATTTGATATTTCTCTTAATAAAATAATTATTATATCACTGTTGTTTCAATATTTATGGTAATTATTTAATATCTAATAATTATAAAAAAGTCACATGATGTATATAATTTCATTATATTTCTAGATACAATTTATTTTCTAAGTCTTATCATGTTTACCAGTATATTAAAATTAATATACTTATAATAGATAAGAGAGTGACATGTTTTCACTTTCTTTTGTTCTAATTATAATTACATCACATTCATGGAAAAAATTCCATAAAATGACTCAATTCTGACCCTTAAGTGATATAGGTTATCTTTCATTCATCAAATATTATTTTTGTATGTGATAGAGTAATTTTATTATCTTTATCATATTGTTTGTTACCCTAATTTACTTAATTCACCTTTAACAGTGGAAAAAAAATAATCGTAGTTACTATTCATAAAATCCAAAAATAAATAAATGTAACCTATTAACATAAATTGGACCCACTGATTCTAAATATAGAATATTTTTTTCAATATAGAAAACACATAATTTCCAGTAATTAATTTAAAATTATTCCCATTATAGGATTGAGAGAACGAGTTTTTTAAATGTTAAAACATTACAAAAGATTGTAATTTTTTACATCTGAATTCATTGTATAATTAATGATAATGACATAAATTATATTGAATGATAAATATATATTATATTTATAAGTTAAATCCATTCAATAATATAACCTAATTATATAATTTTTTTTAATTAAGAAACATTGTTTTCTATTAAAATTTAGTATAATTATACTATTCGTTAACATTTAAAAATTATCAGAAAAATGGAAACAATTCATGAAAATATAAATATTATATCCAGAATCGGAATCAGATGTTGTTTTGTTATATTGAATATATAATAGTGTTAGAAAATAAATTTAAAATGGGTGTTCTATCAAAAGGCGAAAAGATTGCATTTTTCAAAAAATACTTCTTTTATCCGAAAACAATTAATTTGTTCTTATATCTTATCTGTAAAAATTATAATATGAATTATATTGAATCCATAAATATTGATTTAATTATTTTATAGAATCACTTATTTTTATTTAAATTGTTTTTAGAAGGAATTTAATACTATTCATACCTATTATTCTATTGACTAGGTTAAAATATTTTGTTATCACTTGTACTCGATCTTGGATGAAATGAATTCTATCGAATGAACTTGAAATTGTGTCTAACATAATACAATTTTAGTATTTTTTATACTGTATGATAATATAATGTTGCATATAACACATGGTAATCTTGGTTTAGCATACAACACAAGACATCAAAGAAATTGAAAATAATCTATCTCATAAAATATAGGGTTCTTACATTCTACCATACAAAAAATGAATTTCAACCACGAAATTAGTCGGGTTTATAAAAGGTTTACTACACACATCGTAAAAAGGAATACTAAAACATTATTTTAAAAAGGAAAGTTAGATACATGATGGTTACAAAACGTAACTAATTATTGGGTTTCCATATAGAAAAACATAGGTGGTATGTGAAAACATGGATATGGATGAAAAATATAACCCTCTTGTTCTAATGGAGAGTGATGGAGAAAAAGGTTTGGAGAAAGTTAACAACCAGAAAGCCACACATATTTAATGATTTAAGGGACCATCTGATTCATCATATAAGAAGGTACTAGGAAAATATTTTTCCTTTCAAGATTCATTTCCTAAATTTGAATAATTTTGTATGATAGGAAATAAATAATTGATTTCGAAACAATCTCAGCATTGGTCGTGCCTTAAAAAAATTCCACTTTATCTCTTATTCAGAGAAATGTAGTTGAATTTTTCTTTCCTAAAGTGTTAGTAGAGCATGCGATCCGTAATTTGAACGATAGGTCATTCCATCCTTCTCAGAAAAATGTTTAACACAAGTTATCAAATATTCATAAGTCCACCTATAATGAGATAATACATTAATCTATCAAACAGAAACCAAAGTTAACTTAAACATTCCATAAATTGCTAACCTTACAATCCTTATGAATGTTAAAAATGCAAAACATTATATAGAGGTGAACTAAATCAGTTTAACATTTAACTCCAATATCTTTTAAGGTAGTTCTTGGTTGTCACATTCAAAACATGTGAATACCTTAATCAGGAATTCTCTTGAGCCATAGTAATAACCAAAATTATTAGATGTCCTTATTAAAAACATGCATGTTTTTCCTAAGTACAAAAAACTGTAATATTCATTCAAGGTAGCATAACCCACATATAAATAAATATTTAAATAGTTCCAAGGTAACTACTATAATCCAATTTAATTATTCCTATCCAATATACCTTTATCCAAATATAATTATCTCAACATCACGTTCATATTAATGGTCATCCTTCCCTAAATCACGTGTTTTCCAAAAACAACACCTTATTACCTCAATCAATTTTCAGGGTCACCATTACCACATGACATATATAGTAAAATACATGTGTAAAACCACAGTGGTCCACTACATAGATATTTCATTATTCTATAATACTAAAAAAGTAATTCTACAGCATTATTCTGGAATCCCATTTCAGAAACTCTACATCATTCCACCACATCATTTTCATACTCAACATCACCAATAGTGATCTCATGTGATTTTCGTTTTTTTTTGTATTTAAGATTATGTTGATGTTAGTCATCCTTGACCACCATTAGATTAGGTCATTGGTTATCATAATTCCCTATTTCTGTGTACTTGTTGTATTGAAGTGTGGGTGGTGAATTCTCTGTACCCTTTTCTCAATTTACATCATTAGCTACCTTTTTCTCCTTACTTTGGCTCTAAACTACCTAATGACCTTATTTTCTTTTCTAGTCCCTTTTATACAGTCCCCAACAGGCTTCTTTCCACACATTGAGCATAAGGAAACAATAAACTCTTTCTCACTATTGTTTTGTGTTTTTCCTTTGAACTCCATATTTCATTTCTTGTCAAAATCTTGAGAATGATATTTAACACCAACTTACTTTTATTCAATGATAGAAAAATTAACAATATCTTCATAGAAACTGAAGTATCTTATATCTAATTCCCTTTATGAATTCATTTTAATCCATTAAAGAATCGATCAAGTTTACTTTAAGGTTGGATGAAAAAGCTAGAAGCATACCTTGAAAGTCTTGTAAAATTTTCCTTATATGTACCAATGAATTCATAATCCTTTTTCTTAAGATCAAAGAATTTCGTTTCAATTTTTTTCAAAGAATACTAAGAATTTACTTATTTAATATTAAGTTCATGAACTTGTCCTTTTCCATGGAATCAATTTCATCTTGTTAACTCGTATTATTAGATAGAGTCCACCAATGTCTATCCTCACCTTCTATATGATAAACATCCAAAACGACTTTTTAATGTTATGAATAGTTAATAATGGAAAATATATTTTCAATGGTATTAATCCATTTTTCAGAAATAAGTGGATTAGAAGACCCACCTAAAGAAGGTGGGTGTCCTCGTGATGGACTCAATATAATTTTGTTCAATTATCTTCCCATTTGGAAGTCCAAAATTATTCTAACTTGTGTAAGTATAGATATAAAATTTTTCATTCCATATCCAATAACATTTGTTTGTTTTGTAGGACAATCATTTCATTTCCCATTACATTAATCATTAGCACGATTTCATGGGGTTCCATCCATTATCGAAAACCCAAAAAGAATAGCGTGGGAGGAAAAAATCATACTATGAACACATCATAATCATGGGGGTATATTTTAAATCTCTAACATCTTAGGTTTAATCCATGTTTATTCATTATTGTTACACTAATTATAGGACTATAATCTACAATTATACATATCCATAGAAAATCTCTTAGAAATATATGTAGGGATGTAACGCCTCGACCCTAATTACCCAGAGTCGGTGCATTATTGCGTAACATTTGCATGATCACAAAAGATCAAGTCTCAAAAGACCGATTAGTTTAGTAGCCTTGGAAACACTAGATACATTAATAAGTCTTACATTACATCATAAAGTAAAAAAAACTACAATAATAACTTTTCTTCATATCCCTTCATATTATCCCTGATGGTCATTCATAATATACGTCTTCACATCCTAAAAAAATTAAAACATTCTAAGGGGTGAGCTTAGATGCTCAGTAAAGATAACAATATAGCAGAAGCTTTCATAAATAAACATTAACTTTTAAGGCAATTTATAACCAAAACAAAATCCTTTTGAACATGAAATTCAACGTAATATGGAAAAAATAAAATTAAATAATTCCATTTACTTATTCACATGGATATTCTACTAGTCGAATAATCACATGCAATATCAATAACCACTTTCATAATGATGGAATGAATAATGCCATACTATCATAACCACGTAGCCAAGGCCTCGTGCCAAGAATAAAAATAAGATTTTTCCAAGCCCTCGTGCCAAGAAACTAGTTTGTCTCATGAGACCTACTGATGCATCGAAGAGCTATAGCGGGCTCCACCCGTCACTTATTAAGTCCAATGCATTCCTCATATGAACAGGTTTAAACATATCATAAACTATAACATAATTGTATCACATAAAACATGCATCAAGGTAACATAAAATTTCCACATTCTAATCACAAGATATCAATACAACACATTGATATAAAAAAACACTTTCAAAACCATTTTCAATACCAAAATAAAAGAATATTAAATCTTGGTATTTATTTTTCATTGAAAAAAAGTTATGGCTTGTAGAGGAAGCCGAAACTCAAATAATGGTCACAGTGGCGGAGAAGTCATTATCGCCACATACATACAACAAAAAAACATTCCTTTTTGTCGTTTAGTAAAACGCTTCTTATAAAAAGATTCCTTTTGAATAAATGTAAAAGTCAAAGGGGTTTATACACAGTATAAAATAAAGTTGTGTATAAAACAAAATATGCCCCAATGAAAGGAGATTGAGATGAAGTCCTTACAAAGATAATTTTTTAAATAAAATTGATCTATTATGTGTATTCACTATAAGTACACATAAATAATGTACACATACAAGATAGTACATAATAATATCATGACATGATTTGAAAGTAGGAGATTAACCCCAAGAACGGAAATTGGGTTAAGAAGTTCCCTTACCTCGCGTCCGAATTGACTCAACCGTTCTTTAACCTCATGGATAATAAACTAGAGTTAATTTATAACTTCTTAAGAACCTTTTACTAGTTTATTATTCCTTTTATATCACTTATTACCTTTTTATGAACATTATGTAATTATTTATGTTAATAACGATTGTTTTGTCGATCTTTGGTACTTGAGTCAAAAATAAACTTCTTGTAATTACAAGTTGTTCATGTGGTAAAATATCCCTTATATCCAGAATTATATTAATGATTTAGATCTCATATATATCATATATATCTAATATATACATTCATTTATAATATTATGTAACATTTAGAGGAAAGAAATGAAATGCACCGTTCATGGAGATGGTAAATCGTACGTACGTATGAAAGCTACTTTCATTTCTATGTCATATTCAATGGAATGAAATAATAATGATATAAACGTATATTATAATTCCAGTATAATATCATATATAATATCATTTACTCCATCCCTTATACGTCCCACATATGGCATTACCGATTCAAATCACTTTGAGGGGGCAGTAGTCCTTACTTCCAAAAATGAAATTATCACATTTGCACAACATGAAAAGCTTAGAGGTATGTTTTAAATGTAAAATACAGAAGCATTGAGAGGAAATAAATATAATATATATCATAAATAAATATATTTCAATCATAATGGCCACCATGAGAGGTGTTAAAAGAAGATTGAATAATCATCGTTTCGTGAGGCAGTAATTCGCCACCTACAGAAACACTATGTTCTTTAACCATTAGATGATGGTGTGTATAAGTGTATCTCAAATCCTTATAATAAAAACATCATAGTATATTAAATATACTGCTGTTGTTACAAAATAAATTTATAAAAAGATTTTAGCAGGCTGGAGAAGCTAAATAAAACAAAAGAACACAAGATAGGACATTACCTTCAAATCGGGTAGCTCTTTTTGATTTGAGCCAAAGGATTCCTTGGGAAGACTTCTGCCCAAAGTGAGTCTTCTAGGAGTAAGATAGGGATATTTAGAGAGTATTGGGGCAGATTTTGGCCGATCCAAATGGATTTTATGGTGTGAGTAATGTGGTAGAGGTGGGGGCCTTTTATAAGAGGAGAGGAGGGGCACTATTGGAAGGTCATGAAATGTAACATTATTATGAAGTGATTTTTGGATTTCAAAGGTCCCAAAATGTTATATTTCGAGGATAATGTGATAAGGGTTCGAAATATACCCATAAAATATGTTTTAGACAAGTATAAGTGTTAGAGTTTACATTATATTTTCATTTTATTTAAATCGTTTATTAATGAGGTAATCGATGCATCATCATGGTGTCATAAAAATTTAATTTATATAATGTATAAAAATTATAAAAAAATTACCATGATTTAGTAAATATTTTTATCTTTCCAATGAATATATATAGTCAAAATGTTAACTTATATAACCCCATGTAATAATTGTTTTATTAAAACAACACATGTTTTTGACAATTTTATTTTTACTTTAAATAAAAAGTCATTAGTGTCATTTTCTTACCCAAGTGGCTCCATGGGGTCCCAAAGTTGTCCCATGGATTTTCTTGGTCGGACATGACTCATCCAATAATGGTAGGACAGGTTTCAAGATACTTGAATATTTTTATAATATCATTTTTACCATAAATTTCATTAATTGCCTTTAATCACGATTAATAAAACTTAAAAGTTACTATTCACCAAAAAAATTATTTTAATCCCATTGAACCACATTTTACATCCTAATGACAACCATGTATGTCGGTTTTTCAAAAATAAAATCACAGAAGTGGTGAAGTTTCATTTACACGAAAAATTAGTTTTTAAACTACCACTTAGTGGTTTCACTATTAATCAAAATTTGAGGTTTTTCAGAAAAATAACAAAAATTCACCCTAAGCTATAACTGATATTCTGAATTAAAAAATGGTGTCTATTTTAATAAATTACAAGCATATAAGTTTCATTAATTAATTTTATAATTAATTCTCATTTTCAAAACAAATCGTGTGTTTTTAAGAAACAATATCAATCAAAAGATTGACAATTGATTATGTCCAATTTCAAAGTGAAATAAATTCTAATGACCACCATTGGATAAAATGGTAAAAATATATTCTAATTATACTTTAAAACCACTCAATTGTATAATTTATCATTATAAAATAATTTGATTAAAAAAGTTTTTTTAAGTATTTTTCACTATTCATAAAAAATCGGATGTTCTCAGAAAATTACAAAAAATTCAACTTAGGATAATTTCGATATTAAGAAGACAAAAATTAAGTCCATTTTTATATATAAAATTTGTATAATTTCCAAAAGTGGGTATTACTATTCATAACTGCTACTTTGATTGGTCGTGGTGTGTTAGAATCTCGAACTTGCATACAATGCAAGCTATTGCATTATTGAAAGAGAAGCGTATCGTGAAAGTTTGGGGTGTTACAAGGGATCTCACTAAAGTTATCGCATCCTTGTTTCCACAGGTTAACTACACCTTTCCTCTAATAACAACTATAACAACCCAAGAATGATATTTATGAATATTACATCATTTAAAATGAATATTCATTTCATTTTAAATATTTATTACTGAGGACCATAATATTTTAGTGCCTTTTGAAACATGGAATACATTCTTCTTAATTTTAAATGATCTTCAACATCAAGCAGAAAGATCTTCCCCTTCAGTAATCCTACTTATATGATTTCTTTATAACCTAAAGAATAGAATCATAAGAAATGGTGAGTTGAGATGATATGTTAGGGTAAGAAAAAAATGAACATATGAATGTAAAAGCATTAATATAACTTTTGTATATCGAAATCATGAGCCATGAAATAAATCTTAGCAGCTCGTATAGAATATATCATAATGGAGCATTAACAATGTTAACCTAGAATTCATATAAAACATGAACATTTGGAAAACACATTAGAATAGAAAATAATTTCCATATTATCCAAGGCTCATAGATAATACAATCATAGCGGACTATGTCTATTACTAAACCAAGTTCAATACTCATTCCATCCCTATATTACTGAAGGATATATAGTTTTCATTTCAGATTTGTTTTACTAAACTGTATTTACTTTCGATTCCAGTAAAGTCTATCTCCTGATATATAAATATTTACCCAATGCATTGGAGGGATATATATGTCCCACAAATCTCATAATTAAATAATTAATAAATTTTCCATAAAAACATAATCCATTAATCATAACATAACCCATGGAACCAAAAACGGGGTTCTTAAACATCATTGCATTATAATCCACATAAAATAAATGGATTTCAAAAAAAAATTCCATTAAAAATAAATCAAATAAATTTGATAATATGGTGTATAAACAAAAACCTATGACCTCTTATATGGAAAATAATTTTGATAAAACACTTGAAATTAATTATTGGGGAAAATATCCTTTGTTCTTCAAAATAATTTTCTTTTCTCAAAAAGCCGTGCAATTTTAAAAGAGAAGAATTTAATTGAAAATACACTTCAAATATTTTAAATTAATATTAATTGGAATATGGTTTTATGAAATCATATTAATACATTCATGTCTTATAAGTTAAAAAAACAATCTCTTTTACTTTTCTCATAAAAGTAAAAATGTACCTCAAATTTAATAATGACGAATGATTCATTTCATACTGTTTAATAAAAATTCAACAAAAAGTAAAATAAAATTAATAAATTTTAGAAGAATTGAAATAATAATACATGCATAGGAAATATTATCAGGATATAGTCATTATTTAAATCAATTATACTCATTATTATACCCATCAAAAATATGTATTGTTGAATAAAAAATTACACCATGATGTGGAGATGGTAAGCCATATGTACATATTCATAGTGATATTGTAATTTGTATGATAGATAAAATGAGGTATAAAGTTCTTAAATAATTATAATATTTTATCATCATATTGAAGATACTGTATTTATTACTTTAGTATGGAAAAAATAAGAAGAAGTAGTATAAGAAGAAAAGAATTTTGAAAGAGGTGATAAAAAATTTACCTCTATTTTGAGTATCTCCTTTTGATTTTCAAAAACGTTCTCCATAGGATGGATTTATACACAATGTCTGCTCTCTAGGAGGAAGGAATAGATGTTGTGATATTATTTGCATAGAATTTGGATGATCCAATGGGATTTAGAGGTGTGAGTAAATGGGTAGATGTGGTGGCCTTCTATAAGAGGGAGGAGAGGCACTTTTGGAAGGTCTTGAAATATTATATTATTATAAATTTATTTTCAAAATTTAATAGCTCCAAAGTGATATATTTATATGGTAATATGAGTATAGTTTTAAATAATCTAATATAATAATATATAGATATATATTTATTTTATTTTAAACTTTATATTTTTTGTTTACCCTTAATTACTTTCATTTCATTTTAATTGAGATAACAAAATTTTTATTATTAAGAGGCAATTACGTTTACACATATGCGGTTAACATCAAATGATAGGAAAATTAATTATTTCATTGACCTTATCAAATCAACTTCGTTATTTTAAAATATTTTTATGATTTCTATATAATTTAATAATATATTTTTTTAATAAAATGTCAATAGTTTCAATTGTTACAGTCTTCATATCATTGAATTTTAATAAAATCCAAAGAGAGATAAAACATCGAACCGATGAATTAAATTGCATTATAACATGTCGTATACATCAATTAAAACAGTGGATGACATAAATTATTTCAAATAATATTTATTTTACTATTTATAGTATCATTTATTTGATATTTCTCTTAATATAATAATTATTGTATCACTGTGGTGTCAATATTAATGGTAAATAGTTAATGTATAAAAATTAAAAATAAATTTAAAAGATGTAAATAATCTCATTATATTTATTTAAACTATTTATTTTCTATGTTTTTTCATGTTAATCACTACATTAAAATTATTATACTTATAAGATAAAAGAGAGTGACATGTTGTCACTTTCTATTCTTTTAATTATAATTACATCACTTTCATGGAAAAAAGTACATTTATTGATTCAATTATGACCCTTAGGTGATATTGGTTAACTTTATTTCATCCAACAGAATTTTGGTAGGTTTTATAGTAATTTTATTATCATAACCATATTATTTCTTACCCAAATTTACCCGATTTACCATTAACTCTGATAACAATTCAAAATTCCCAAAAAATAAATGTAACCTATTAACCTTATTTTGACACACTAATTATAAATATGTAATCCATTTTTCAAAATTAAAATCACATAATTTTTAGTAATTAACATAAAATTATTCCATTTTTTGGAATGAGAGATTAAGTTTTTTAAAAGTTAAAACACTAAAAAGGATTGAAATTTTTTTACATCTGAATTCAATGTAAAATTTATTATAATGGTATAAATTATATTTCGTGATAAAAATATATTCTATTTACACATTAAAACCATTCAATAATATAATTTAATTACATAAATTATTTCAACTAAAAAAAGAATCTGTCTATTAAAATTTAGTATAATTTTACTATTCATCCACATTTAAAACGTATCGGAAAAATATCAAAAATTCATCCAAAGAAAATGTTAATATCCTGATTTTAAAGAAAAAGTTTTTTTGTAAAATAAAATATATAATTTTGTAAAAAAAATAGATTCAAAATGGGTGTGCCGTCAAAAGGTGGTAATACTGTATATTTTTTTAAAAAGGACTTCTTTTATCCAGAAACAAATTTAAAATTTTCAAATATCATGTCAAGAAAACATATAAAATTAATTAGATTAAATCCATAATGTGTGATTTTATTATTTTATAGACTCACTTATTTTCATTTAAATAATTTTTTTAGAGAATTTAATAGTTATCATATCATCCTTTATAATGACTAGGTTATAATATTTATTTATCACTTGTACTCGGTCTTACTAAAATTAATTCTATCCAAAGAACATGAAATCGTGTGTAACACAAGCTAAGAATTGTGTTATGTATACTAAAAGAAAATAAATTGGTTGATATAGTGAAATATAATCTAGGTGTAGTGCATGACACAGGACATCAAATAAATTAAAAATAATTTATCTCATAAACTCTTGGTGGGTTACAGAACCTCTTTTCCTAAACCTATCTATTTTATAGATCACTTTCTAGTAACCTCAATTTAGTACCCTGTATACGATACCTTATTCATTGGATATCTTATTCATCTGGTTGCCTAAGAACAACACATGTTCTTCTGGTATCCTTAATCTCATACAACTTCATCTGAAAGCTTTTTCATTTGGTAGCCTCAGGCTAGTAACACTTCTTATGGTATCCCATTTTTTATAACTATTCATCCATTTCTACTATACCTGATGTCATTATGAAATATTTCTCTCTATGTATTCTTTCAGGACCTCACATCTTCAACAATTTACATGGAATTAAAACTCAATCAAATTATTCACTGTGCACCTGGTCTCCTTTATATAGGTAGCATATGTCTAAAAATTAATGGTGAAACATGAAATTTAAAATTAAAAACAATTTTAAAACATTAAATATCCCTATAAAAACATTATACATTTGACTTCCTTCAAAATTACAAAACCAATTGGGGTCAACCAACTTCATCAAGACATTACTCAAATCTTGGATTCAATCATTCTTAAATTATCCAAGAATCTTGGAAAGAATCATGATATTCCATTCATGATTATTGAGTCATTAAACATCCATATCAGCATCATGACTTATATTTTCATTAAAAACACTCTTTAAATAACATTAAACCATTATCCAAACATCCTTTGTAGGACCGCCTCTATCTAGTAATGTTATTTATATAAAATTTTAGTAACTTCAATATCATGTATTGATCAATATGATTCTTTTATTAGATGAATTCAAGTTACTCTACCTAATATAAAAAACTCATAAATATACTTCTAATTCCATTTCTTGGAACCCTCTATCAATTCTAATTTAAAACGATCATCCAGTGGACTCAGATCCTTTTCTATGCCTAGTGAACTAACTCTAAAACTTATTCCTGGTCTCTATTTTCCCATTCATCATCTAGTTAATTTTTTTAAAAAACTCTTATTTTTGTTGAACATGAAATCATTCCTCTTTTTAAAGAACCTGCAACTATTATTTATCAAGTGGAATCTATCTATATTCCATCACCTAATTTAGTTGTTCTAGAAAAACTCAATCCAATGAAAATAATTAATTCTTTTGAACAAACATTTGGTTCCCTCCTCTGTATGTTCTTCTCAATTAAATATACTAAATTAGACAACCTTAGTCTGATCATCCAATATTTCTCTATCTGGTATAGTTCATTTGCAATCTTTATAAATAATACTCATTGTTGACAAGTGATTTTCATATCGACCAAAAAAATAGAACACAAATCAACATTCAATTATTGTTCAAATATATGAAAAACCTCTTGGACTCAATAGGAGGAGATTACACTACTATAGAATTGGAATTTATCAGAACTATAAATTTACTTTTAAAATTATAAAAAATAAGTCATGTTTAGGGAACTAATAAAATGGGGTCACCTTTAGCAACATTAATAATCCATGACAAAGGAACCTTTTATCAGTACTAAATAAAGAACTGATAAAGGAACCTTTTTACATTGTTTTTTCTTGAGTTAATAAACATTCCATTTATCATCATTTTTCAATGTTGATAATGGTTCATTTATCAACCCTTTTTTAGTACTGAAAGAACTAAATAAAATAATAAAAAATTATTTATTCACTTATCAAAACCCATTTTATCATGGATAAGGCTCCACTTTTATCAGTGGTCAAGCCCCCATGATCAGACTCTACATCATACGATATTTCCACCCATTCTCCCATTTATCAACGCACAATCCCCCTATTGGTAGTCCTCCAAACCCTTCTTAGCCACACACACCAAGACTTGATCCTAACATGAACCCCATCAATGAAAAGGCCCTTATAACTACTATTTCTTTTTTCATTTGTCTTTTATGATATATGTTTCTACATATATACATAAACACAATTTTTATTTATTTATTTTTTAAATAACTTTTTATTTATTTATTTCTTTTTACGATTATATATAATTATATAATTCTGTTTAGATACATTTATAAAATATGCTTATATATGTAAATATATATTCATATATTAACATATATATTCATATAGTTTTATATTTATATATTTTATATAATTATGTATAATATTATATTTCAATATAATTTTTTTACAATGTATTTATAAAGTATATATTTATCTAAAATACATTTACATTTGTGTGTGTATATATTTATGTGTGTGTGTGCATGTGTTTTTTTATATATTTTTATAGGGGTGTGTGTATGTGTGTTCTAACATATATAATTGTATATTTATTTTAATATATATTTGTTGCAATTTATAAAGATACATCCATAGTTAGAAACACCAACAATCACACTTAACACAATAATAAATTATATTACTTTCCATATATTGATAAATTTATAAATACGTCTGTATATTTTTCAATATATACACTTTATTTAATATATATATATATAAATATATATATACTTTTATTTAAGTATTTTAATATATATATATATGTTTTATTATTACTTGGCATGCATTTTGTTTTTATTTTCTGGATGGTGTTATAGGTGATGTTTGTCTCGAGAGGCCATGGTGACTACTGTTTGGATTTTTCATCGATGGTGGATCTGCTTGTGTGAAGATGTTTAGACTCTCATAGGTATGTGGGTGTCAGAAAATATGAACAGAAAAATGGTTGCACAGGCATGTAGGTTTCTAGTTCGGTAAATGTTAGTCCTTTGAATCACTTTTCTGTTCTTAATGGTTTAATGATAAACATTATTCACTCAAAATGCATAGTATCTCATCTAAGAACTGACCCGATGGCTGTCACGAATCGACTCAAAATTAGAGAGCACTCTATCATTGGGAGGCTGGATTCTTAAGAGGCCTGGAACCATAAAAGGTTGGAGCCCTAATTCAGTATATTTCAGAAGATTGGAGATTTAAGAATTGGTGATGGATATTATTGTAATGTGTATACTTCCATATACCGTTCCCATCTACAGATCTAATGATTCAATCCTAGGTCTTTGGCTCAATATCTCTCAAACTCGGCTTCTTCCATATACATGAATGGGATTAGAAATTCAACCTGTTAGAGGATGTTCACCCATCCTTTCAGGTTTGGGTGAAGGTATTTGGCTTGAACGGTGTCATTCATCCCCACAATATCCTTTATAAAATTTCTTTGGGTATTACGGTTCAGATCAAACTAGATAAAGAAATTGAAATTCCCTTTTTGGGTATTATCCTCACTTTTTAGTTGAGGTGGATTTATGATTATTATTATTTTATAGGGTATTTCTAACAACAAAAGATGTTGAAATAGATATGATAATTGATAATTAGAGGGTACGTTGCATCTGATCAATCTACATAGTCAACGATCTTGATAAAGTTGATTGCAATCATTGGTGGTTTGCAACATCTATTATAAGGAATGACACAATGAGGAATCCTATCATAAGAAAATACATGGGAATGCTGAAGTTGGTGTGGTTGGGGCTATAGTGATGTCGTTGGAAGGAATGAACACCTATATAAGGTGGGGGAATATTGGTGATGATGTTTCTCGAATATGTGGAAATTCACCTAATAGAAATCTTGGCGCTGGTGATGGTTAGATAGGAAACAATGACTCGAATCACATTGTTCATGGTTGTGGAAAGATGCCCAAAAAATGGGATGATTTGGTAGAAGGAACTCCTATTGAGGATGTCATAGGGAGTTTGAAAATACTTGAGTCAGAATTATCAAAATGAAATGCTAATTTTTGTATTCATGTTAGGGATTATATTGTTACAGGGATTCATTTTGGAACCACCAAAGGGGGTGCCCAGGTGATCAATAAGTTTCACGAGAAATATCAGTTGATGATGCTTTAATTAATTAAGAGGATACACAAAAGTAAACCGACCTATTTCTTGAACCAAATCATCTGGTCGAAACTCATAATACTGAGAAAGTGTTCCATTCACAAGACATTTAAATGGTTATCCATAGGAAACCCAATTTCTCCCAGCCTTTTTAGTCTCCCTGTATATCACAATAAACTTCTATATAGGTTCTTCCTTCAGGTGGTGGAAAATCTTGTGAGGTTTCCCCCAGAGTGATCAACATATTGATCTTATTATTGTCTTGCCTAATGATAACCATGAAAGAAATAATGAGTAGGGTCAACACATGAATTGGAATTTTTCATAAAATTTCTCTGATTTAATGAGTAATTCCTATATACACTTTGGTATGTCCACTAAGAATGAATGTGTCACTACACATGATAGAAATATGAACATTACCATTCCAAAGGACAACGAGGGTGACATGACCATTGTTGGAATCAATAAAGAAGTGGTGAGATGGTTCTTCTCTCAACTGTAGGTCACCTTTTCTGTAATGGTGTCATATGTTTTTGTATTCAATGATTACATGGAAGCGAAAAATGGTTACCTATTAATTTTAATGAAGAACATTGTTTGAACCCAGATATGATCTTTTGGGAATTGTCAAGGATGTTCACAACTGATTCATTATCAGAGGAATCATCTGAATAGACTTCTAATGAGGAGCAGGCACCCTTACAACCAAAGACCTGGAAAAGGGGATGTCACCCACATGAAAGAGGCAGATACCCTAGTAACACGTGATCTCGGGGTATTTAAAATAAGTGATTTTTGTTTCACTGTGGGTTCTGTATTATGTTTTCATCGCTTTCTATACTATAATTTTATATTTTATTAATAAATTATTTTCCATGGGATTGGATCAAACCCATTCCTGATCATTTTGAGTAAAAAAACATGAAAATGGCATGAAAATAGAATGAATGACATTAGAAAATAATGAAAATTATTCATAGATATCAATCCGTATAGATCCTTCATCATCTTGACTTACATCTACTTAATGAACACACTCCATCACTTGTTTGAACACCTTCTTAATCCCTGACTGTGAAGGGTTAGTGCACACAAAAATCTCCATGCACATCATACATTCACCTCCTTAATCTAGGGAGAGTGTGTGTAGAATAGGAAGATAATATTTATATGATCGTTGTGGGTATTACACCCAATACAAATCATCATTGAATTATCCTAAATAAAATATAAATAATATACTTGGGATCAACATCGGGTTACTCCCCTAGGTTTTTCCTCATGTCACATAAATATAATAATGAGTATAAGAGTTCATGGTGGAGAATAGAAGATATATATATATATAAGAGACACATTATTTTAATATGCATTTGCAGATTCATGAGAATTAGTTAAATCTAAAAATAACAGTACAAATGAAAATAATAGTTTCATCCTAACTTCATAGAGATTTTTTTGGTCCACCTTCATCTATATAGAACCACTATATTTATAGGCATCAACCCCTCCACTATCTAGTCTTCGAATATCAAAATATCCTCTTAAAATTACCAAACATTGTTTCTCTTTTAATTTTCTAAATGTTTCTTATTTTAATTCAATGAAAATACCTCCATTAAATGATCCATTAAATATAAATGATATAGAAAATAGGGCTTTGACTTTCCCATGTTGCCTTAACTTCGCCCATGGCCATATCAAGATTTTATTAGACTTCATCCTCGGTTTTAGATAAATCTATTTTCCCATGTGGTATTTGACTCATCACTATCCTCAAATCACATGTGCCTGGAATGAGGTGTCTCAGCCATAGATTTAATTTATTTGTAAACCCTATATCGCATGTTGAAGGGATTAGGTTCAGCGACCTAAATTTTTTCTCTTGTGTGGATTCAACATGTCATAAAAATATATTTTAGTGGGTGCTTTGATCTTGGGCTTCCACTATCGACCAGAGGGAGAGGCATACATGTTTTTAATTATTATTCTACTGATGACAAAATTATTCCTCAATAAGAGTTGAGTAAACCCCATATTGGTTCTTCCTGAAGCAAGTATGTATTATGTGATCGTAACCATGTAGAGGGATTGGCAGTTTCTCATTTTATATCCTCCTTGTTCATGTTTTCATGTCATCCATGGGATTTCAACATAGGGTTTATGATGTTTTAATTTCATCTAATTTTTCTATGGTTTTGTCTATTGGGTTTTGTATTACCGTTACAGGAGCATTAGTATAGAAGGACATCCCGAATGAACCCATAAATAAACTCTATAAATATTTTACCTAGAAATCATCAATGACATCATTTTTCTTCTTTCACAGTGAAGGAGAATGCTTCATGAATATGATGTAGCAGTAAACATAACCACCCTTACACTAAGAGGGTACACCAACCAATGGATCCATGATCGTATCATGATGATACTTGAATGTTGAAAGGGTGATAGCACCTTCATCATATACATTTTAAATAGTTTTTTGAAGAATAGAGAAATGATAAGATTTCTCATAATTTTTTATATTTACATGAGGTATCACATTCCTTTTTATAGCTATCAATGAATCATTTTATTAAATGAAAACATTTAAGCAATATTAATATATCCATATAAATTTATTCCCATAATTTATTAAATACTATTCTATGAGTAATCAAGTTATTTAATTCATTAATAATGGATTGAAACTTATAATTAACCCACTAGGGAGAAATAAATATATATAAAATATATGTATTTATTATCATGTACTTTTAAAACATTCATTACATTAATCAAATGCATGTAATTAATTTTACACTTTATATATATAATATTATATTATATATATAGTGAATTTAATAAAATATCCCACTTGAACTAAAATATCGTAAGGAATTTATGAATAACTTCTCACCTCATTTTGAATCCATACAAAATATTTTGTATATGTATTTTAATCAAAGTCATATTTTTAAACAAACACATTATCCAAAATTTTATCCTTATCCAAAGGCCAAATTGTGTGACCCTTTGGGACTTAGAAGAATTGACAACAACTATAAAATCTCTATTTCATTGATGTAAGGAAAGAGCGGCCTCTAGAAAATCATTAGTACAACTCATGTTACTAAGGGATCTAGTGTATTCTCAATAAAACATACTCATATATCTATAAATACATTTCCACTGTAATATTTATCATATACACCATATATATCATATATAATCCCTTTTCCCATGACATCGATCAACAACTAGACATGGAACATGTAAATCTAGTAAAGGAATCTAATATTTGGACTGATTTTCTGGAGAAAAAAACCTTGTGGATGAATACAACAAATTTCATTAGTCTATCTAATTAGAACATAACATGTCATCTATCCAAGTATATGAACACATCATATGTGAAAAAACTAAGCATGGTAATACATTCCCTAAATATAATTCAATCAAGGTCCAGATTTCATTCCTTGTCATACCAAGGTATAAATCCCTTCTTGGTTTCCCATTAACTGATGAGATGATCAGGAATATTCCAAACCACCAATGGTAAGCTATGTTCATATGAGGAATTGTATAAGTATGGTATCTAAGTATTAAAGTTCTCATTCTAGGTATATTTTGGACCTCGAGTTAGAATGATTTCTAATAAGCATACACCACTAAGTATATCTATGGCCATATGAAATTCCATGAGATATACTTCAGTGGATCAATATAAGTAATAAGTCTCTACTTATTACCTAAAGAATCTTTTCTTCTATGTCTCATATACAAAAATTTTTAATAGATATAAGTATTTATTCATGACAACCTTTACATTTCATCACAACCCATTAAACTCCATGATGACCATCAGTTATAGAAACCCCAAAGTTTGTAATTTGAGGGGATATATATCATTCAACTTTTCATTTAAAATAAATTTAAGCACGCATGAATGAATGATAAAAAGATATTTACTTTAGTCGAATAAGATAATATATTTAAACCATTACAAATAACCTATTATGTGTTGAACACATATAAATATTACATGACCCACATGTGGTTATGGTAGTAATGGATTCTGAACATTACATCGAAATGTATTTACTACCATATCTTTATGTGACCATCTGATAAAATACTCCCACCAACCACTTAGTGATAAACATTTAAAAACAAAGATAATTTGAATAATGGTGAGTCTTATGAATCAAATTCCTTAATTTAAGATCTTTTAACTTAAATTTAAATATGTTAACTTCATAAAATCAAATTTTATAATGTAATTTTTCGTTTTTCATTCGAACTATTTCTATGTACACCATAATCATCCTACAAAATAATTCCATGAAACGTTTTCCTTAAAATATTTTATAAATAATGTAACTATTTACATTATAACTTTACCATCACCTCGTAAACTATTTTAGGATAAAAGGATATCAACTTTTTTATGGTAACTAATGTAACTATTTATGAGTTTTATTTACCATTATACCCAAAAAAATTAGGATATAAATTTTAATAATTTTTTATCAACTAGAATAATCATTTATGGAATAGGGATGATTACTTTTAATAGGCCCAAAATGTTACTATTTACATTCTTTTATCATCATATATCCGAAATTCTTTAGGAAATTTAGTTAAGAATCATTATAATATTAGAAAATCAAAATCTTTTAGTGAATAGTAATATTCCCTTTATCACATTAACTAAATATAAAAATTTACATATTTCTTTACTTTAAAACAACATAACTCTTTATGATAAAAAATTTGTAATCACATAAAATAAATTTTTGTATAATATTTTATTTGTTAATATTGAACATCTCTATGTTCAAACATATTCCTACTAGCTTCTTAGACAATATATTCCATACAGAAAATATTTCCAAGAAAACAAAAACTTATTTGTGTTTTAGGAAAAAAAATTAATTTCTTTTTAGTATGAATATTAAAAAACTAAGGTTTCCATATCTTATATGGTATTCTATGTGTTTACAAAATTATTTTCTAAAATTATTAGTTTATTAAAGTATCACACCAATGACTATAAGGAACACATTACCAATTTTTTTTTAAAGAAAATGGATAATCATTTTATCCATTATAAACACCATTTTAAAATTATTCTTCTAAAAACTTTTCATATAAATTGATGAATCAAAAAAAATTGTATACATTAAATCATCTCACAAGTATTATTGGTTATTAAATATCTACTCTGATCCTATAAGAGATATGATATGAAGATACACATCTGTTATTTAGATTCACCATTATTGATACATTTCGTTACATTAAAATTCTCTATGTAGTAACTATTTACTTCATCACATGAAAAAAAACTATACAATCAATCAATTCTTCCATATATTTTGAACTTCTATGTATTTAGAACACTTGTAGAACACATACTCGATATCAAATACCGTTCAAAATAAAATAATTAAATTATATAACATTCATACATATAATGTAAATTTTATAGAGTCCAAAAGTTCTCCAGGTTTATTTTTGATAATCCAGTCATTCGGATTTATAATAATTCATTATTTAATTTCATATGTTTCAATGACCTTCATTTTCTTCTTGAAGAAACCTTGCTGAAATTTTCAATTAACTTTTCTTCTTCTATTTTAATATTTTACCCAATTATATTATCTATATAGTAATATAATCCCAAGATCATATGCCTAGTTCATCCATTCGAAACATTTTAAGAATATAAGTAAAATTTTCTTGAATTCGCTCTCTTTATCGAAACATTTCCATAAATGAAAATAGTATGAATTCCTTAACAATAATAATCAATTTTATGAATTATTCATTCATTCGAAACATATTTATTCTTATTGATTTTCATGGAAATACCAAATCATATTGAGTATATGATACTATAATTCCTTCAGTAAATTATGAATTAAATTCCTTTAAAATATTAAATGAATATTTTCATGCTTCCTTAGGAAACTATATCCACTTATTTAACAACGTAAACACTTGGTTACACAAGATGGAATTTTTATAGAACATGGAATATCTCTATTATCCAAAAAAATTCCTTAAGATACCAGTATTTGAAGTTTCATACATTAAACACCTTATTTCAAGAATTAATATTTTTTTTATTTTGTTGATGATGATGTATTTATCTACAAAATAACATTTAATCAGATGTAAATCATTTCTTATATAATTTCATTAAGTAATTTTAATGATGGTTCCCCCAATAAAATTGATGAACCCTTACATCATACCCATTTAGTGATCAAGGATCCATATTTCACTAATATCTTGGTCTATTTATCATTTCTCACATTACATAACTATTTAGGTAGGACATCATCCCAATAACAAAATTTTTGATTCTTGGATAGTTGAGTAGATATCGCTTTATCCAAATACATACATGGATTCACCCTCAACTCTTTTCTTTTGGTAACCTAATCCTATTAGCATCTCCCGACTAGTGTAACAAAATGAAAACACTGAAAATGAGTTAATAATGGATGGTCCTATGGAACCCGAATTTAGCATGACCCATCCATAGAATAACCCAAATTAAAAAATTAATTTCTTACCACACACAAGATATCACAGAGGTACCTATCATTATAATGACATACCATGTTGGAAGATCAAGGTCTTAACAAGTGTCACTTTAGAATGAATCTGACAGTTAGTATTTTTTGGTTTTTTATTTTAAGGTCTCAAAAATTTATTAGATATCATATTAAATTAAATTCATAACTATTACATCATATGTAATCATTATGTTCACATATCTTATTCCCTTTCTGGTTCATCTTTATTTTAGTGATTTAGTTTTGGAATACCTATTCCAACCAACAAATTGATGTGTTCACACAACATTAATGTGAAACTCTTTACACAACCCACAAGTCAATGTTAATCACACAAAAATAGAAGTAAAGTATATTCATACATATCCAAATACATAATATTCATAACGTACAATAACACTTCATGTGATGGTTTATAGTTATATGAGATTGGGAAATTCTACATGAGTAAGCTCAGAGTGACAGATAACCAACCCCATTAACTTTACTAACCAAGGAAATCCTCCAAAAATGTATGTGGTCAGACCCCAATTACCTCTACTTAGGGATACATTACTCAAGATAAAATTCAATTCATGAAAAATCTAACACCTAATATGCACAAACTATGTCCAACAACATAAGATCATTACTAAAATTATAAACCTATTTCAAGGTAGATGAAAACTAAACATTATTATATCAAACCTAGCATGATTTGAAAGGCTCTATCATAAAATAAATTCATCAAAAAATTGAATATATTTATTCATAATATAAAATATTTTCAACTATGTATAAAATAGTGAATAATCGTTAAATAAATGAATACTTTAAATATTTAAACATAAGATAAATATTTATTAACAATTTCATAACTAAATTCTAATGATAAATTTTTTTATAATTTTACCATTAACATTATTGAAATTCAATAATTTTTAATTTAAACTCTTTAAATTTTTACCAATATAAATTATTTAAGATATATCATAATATGGAATTTCCTTTTTAAATATATAGTATTATATGAATTATAAACTATTTATAATTCATTTTCTATTATGTAATCCTTTTACATAATATTAATATCATGTACTTAATTATTATTTAAACATTGATCGTATCAATTATCTAAACACCTTTTGATGTTGTTTAAATAATATCTAAATAAATCCCCTTTGATTTAATTATATTAAAATTAATTATTTGTGAACTAAAAATGAATAATAATTAAATTAAATAAATATATAACTTATTTATTTTAAAAAATATAACTCATTTTTGAACTATTAATATATATATTCTAATTATAAATTTATTATAAAATATCAATAGTATAAACAATTTATATCCTTTTTGATATGTACCCTTAGACATTTAATGTTAAATGGAATTTATATGATATTTCATGAATTATAAACATTGTATAATTAAAAATATATTATATAAACATTTTAATATAATCAAAAAATATTATATGTTTGAATTTATAATCTCTATAAATCGTCTTTTATGATTTTTAAATAATAATATTATTTTTATATCTTAAATCATGCTATTTAATTTATGACAAGATTTTAAATATATATATATTTTAATTGACCTTAAAATTTTATTGTAAATTAATTTATAAAATAATATTATAATTTTATACCTAGAAATTTCATGATACATTTTCAATTATTTTAAAACTATTTATAAATAACATAAATCAATTAAAAATTTAATCATCCTGATTAAAATAAATTATTTATTTATTTTCATACAAACAAGGGTAATATATTTTAACATTTTATATATATTTCTAGGCCTAAAAAATATCATTTTACTATTAGAGAATATTTTCATGAATCAATAAACATGTTTATTTGGAAAAGAATAATTTTCCTCTAAAACCACTGTTTGGAATTTTTTTATCATCACATGACCTTGTACATCGGAATACAACCCAAACACATGATGATCTATCCTAAAGAATCAACATGTAAATAAAATGTATAAACAATGTACCTAGAAATCATCAACAGTAGCAGTTTTCTTATTTCCTGACGAAGGGTAATTTTTAAAGAGGATCATTTAGCAGTGTACAAAAGAACCCTGCCTTTGAGGGGTATATACTAAATAATTGATCTAAGATCATATCTTGAGGATACCAAAATAATGATGGGGTATTGGTGCCTTCGTCTCTGATTGGTCCTAAGGTTGCCATCCATGACCGCGTAATGACTCAAGAGGAAGAAAACAGACCTTCCACGAAATTAATCCAATGATCCCAACTAACTGAGAACCAGAAAGCAGCCATAGAGCACATCCATGACTACATCCACTGAGTGCTTGATACAATGGCTCTCAAACATGGTAGCCATGCGGAGGAGTGTAGATGAAGAAGGTGAGAGGAGATCCAAGATCTCACACCATCGGGAGAAAGATAAGGGGAAGTAGGGATGAGGATCTTCATCCCTTGGTTCCATATTTGGATAATCTCTCCTCCATCGAAGGTGTCAGATGGATTGCAGCATACCAGGTTCTGATGCTCTTCTAGTTTTGTTTTGAAATGTTTGTCATCCTCTCCTGAGTCATTACATGGTCATAGGTGGAATCCTCTGGAAATATTGGTGTTGACCAGTCCTCTTCCCCTGTTTACACTCTTGGGGAAGCTATCTGCTTGCATCTCATCCAGTTTGGTGGTCTTTTTTTTCCTATTTCATTCGCTACAGATCTGGTATGGTTTTGAGGTCAATTTTATTTTCACCTCTCATGGTTGCCTACCATGGACGATGGTGGGAAGAAGGTGTGTTGAGGTCAAATCCTATAGGCAGTTGAGGCAATATGGTTTATGGTGAGGCAGATCAATGAAGGTGGGGGGTACTACTGTGAGCGCAGGGCAATATGACATTTAGGGTTTGTGTGTGTGATTCTTGGGTGGGTTGCTCCGGGATGGGTTTTCCTGACCGGCCCATTTATAGTTTATGGTTTTTTGATGTTTTATTTTCTTTGGTTTCTCGATTGGATTGTTCTAGACCTGGACATGGATCCAATCCCGACACACTTATGGTTCCCACAACTTGTTCTGCTCTCAGTATCCCAAAAGGTGAATATTTTGAAAAAAATAATGATTTTTCAATCAAAACATTTCAATTATATTAATGTATCCATATACGTCTATTCCCATAATTCATTGAATCGTATTCAACGAGCAGTCTATCCAATGAATCCATTAATAAAATATTGTAACTAATAATTAAATCATTTAGGTGAAATAAATAAATATCAAATATATTTATATATACTATCACATGTATTTAATATATGAATTACAATCATTAAATGCATGTAATTAAATATACAAATTAGTTATATAATATGAATATTATATATTTTGTATATCATATTATATATATATATATATATATTAGTTAATATCTAATAATGACAACAACCTTTATCGTGAACCACTAAAAGAATAATCCAAATTCCCTCATTACTCACTTTCCTTACACAATATAACCAATAGGCACCCATCTTTTACATGACCTACATAGTTGGATGATCAAGGTCTTGACAACTGTATCTTTGGAAGGAACCTCACACTTATTAATTTTTGGTATTTATTTTAAGGTCCTCCAAATCTAATATAAATCATATTAATATTACATTATTAAATATTACATTCAATGTAACATTTATTTTCTATTATTTTATTCACTTTTTTGTGTATGTATTCTTCTCACATTTTAGTTTTTGGAATCGTTATTCTAACCACCCAGAGGGATTGATAGTTTCTCATTTAATATCCTTATATTCATTCATTCATGTCATCCATGAGATATTAACATGGTGTCCATGATGATTTTATTTCATCTTATTTTTTCATGGTAGTTTCATTGGTGGTTTCAATTATCATCATTATTCTCCCTTCACAGTGGTCTGATAGAGCCCCTTTGATGGAGAGTATGGAGATTTAGAGGATCATGAGATATAGTGATGATTTATGGATCCATTGAACCTTCCATGTGAGTTCAAGATGAAATTTTTGGCTTAAAGGTTCCACACAATATCATATATATACATGGTGGTAGGAGGGAATAGTCACAACTTGCGGTGAAAGGTGATAGTTTTGGGTGTAGGTACTAAATCTAATGGTAGAGATAAATAGATATTGGTGGTAACAGAGGCATGAAATGGTAGTAGGAATTAGTATTTTTATGTTCTATCAAGGAGTGGTGATTCACCCCAAGCGGTTGCATGCGAAAATGGGAGGGATTTATGATAACAGATAATGGTGGACCATGACAATGTGACTTATCTATAGCTGACAACATCAGTACACCTCTAGACAAAACAAGACTGATAGAACATAGAGTTAAGAGACAATGTATTGATGTATAAGTGGTAGTAGGAGACAAATTTCTAGGATTCAAGGTGGATTTTATTGATTTATGCCTGAAGGTGTATTTTTCTATGGAACAAAAGATGAAGATCAATAAAATTGATATCCAAATAAAAATAGTAGTAGTAGAAAATAGGTTTTTATTTATTCTCATGGAATTAATTACATCACACACAACACACATATTTATAGAGATACAAGAAAAAAAATAAAACAAATGATCAAAACCAATGATAAATAAATTTCCACTATTTGGTGAAGTAGGTGTTTCCCAGGGCTTAGAAGACACACACATAATGTATCCATGTTTGAAGTGTTCAAGACTCCATTACAGTAGTATATGGTTGGCACTATCTTTGTAAAAATGGGGATATAATCCAAAATTCCCCATAAACATGTTTTTCTTAAGACATATGAATTTGTATCATATTTGTGTGGTTTACCAATTAGTGCAATGACTTCATCATAGAAAAAGACTTCCTTTTTGTTGATTCCATTCATGCCATGTTAGTAATGGGTCTCCTTATCTATCACATTAGTAATAGGAATTTGAATATTTTTGGGATGTATATAATAAATTTATCAATCAATTTCTTCATATATAGAGGTTTTTGGTGATGGAGTAAGTGGTTCTTTAGTTCCTTGCCCATCCAATGTTACTTATTTCTTGATTTCTTCATCTTCCATAGTGAGTCATACCTCTCTTGAATCACCATATTAATTCCATTTCCATGACACCTTTTTATCAAAGATAACATCTCTACTGAATATAATCTTCTTGTTGATGGTATTATACAAGTTATATCTCATCGCTCGGTCTTTGTTTCCTAATGGGATACACTTTACTCCTCTATCCTTGAGATCAATTTTCTTTTTCTATCTGATCCTGATGTAGTCAATTGAACCAAAAACACTAAAATGGCTTACATATGGATTGTGTGTACTCCAAGATTCATGCGGTGACATTATTTTAGTATTTTTAGTTTGGTATCTGTTGTGTAGACACACCATAGAAAAATATTCTTCATCCCAGAAAGACATGGATACTCCTTTTTCTTTCAAGATGCTTCTTTCCATATTGATAATGGTTTGATTCTTCCTTTTGGATACTCCGTTGAGTTAGAGTGTTTATGTTGGTATTAGCAAAAATTTAATTCCATGATGCTTGAGGTACTCTTGAAACACATCAGAGGTGTACTCCCCACGCCGATTGTATATCAAAGTTTGTATATGATGTTTTCTTTGATTTTCCACTGATGCCTTGAATTCTTTAAAGAGTATAAAACTTTCATATTCATCTTAAGAAACTATATCCATGTTTTCCTATAAAAATCATAAATAAATGCCATAAAATACCTTCTTTTCCCATACCATTTCATATTTAATGGACCACACACATCAGTGTGAGCTCACTTTAATGTCACAGTAGGTTTATATTTGGCCTTCACTGAAAATTTGTTTCTATGTTGTTTTATTAGAAAAAATCATTTATATATTTGATTCTATTATCAAATGATAGGAATCCCATTCCCCAACTTATTGATTCATAATTATCTTAAACTTTAAAAGTTTAAATTCCAAAATGTGATATTTCCAATCCAATATTTATCATCATGTACTATCATCAAACACAATGGTGTGTCGGGTTGGATCATAAGTGGGAACGTGTTCTTCTTCACCCTTGGTAATTTTGTGATGATTCTTCCATTTTCATAGATAGTCACCATTTTTTTATTATGTAAAATATGTTTTCCACAAATTTCCCGACACTCAAGATATTGGTCTCCATGTCAGGCACAAAGTATATGTCAGAGATTAAAGCATGATTTCCATATTTTTTATTGATCATAATATTTGATATTTCATAGTAAAATATTATTATGAGATTATAAAATTAAATATCTCCTCATACCCTATCATTCAGGTTCATGCAAAATTATTTTTTCCCTGTCATGTGGTCATTAGCTCCAAAGTCAAGTTACAACATACCTTTATTTTGTGTTGATATTTGTGCCATAAATTAATGGGACTTTACAAAATTATATCCTTATTTGGAGGTATTTTCCCCCTCGGTTTCATTCTCTATTCATTTATTTCTCTAATAGTCATTTCTATAATGTCCATAATGTTTACAATTATAGCATTGAAAGATTCTTTTGTAATGTTAGTGAATGTTAAATCCCCATATTCTTCATCTTCCTAGTTCTCATAGAGTATATTTTTGAAATCCAAATCCTCCTTGAGTTGGGATTCTTCCACCACATCCTCCTACACTATGATTAAATTACTATCCATAGATTCCTCTACCTTGGGTTCTTTCAGATGTCCCACCTTACTCCATTTAGATTTATTGACATACAACATTAATTTTAGGGAAAGAAACACTCCATTAGTCTGACTTCAATGGTTCACCTTCATGTCATGGGCATGTATAGATCCCATAATTTCTTTAATAGAGATCGATTCCACATCCTTTTTCTCTTCTAGGGAAATTACTATGTAATCAAATTATAGATCAAGGTATCACTAAAAATTTCTCACATACTATAATATCAGAAATATTTTATCCATTTATTGAATTTTTCGGTCAACACAATAATAAAAATATTATGATGTCAGTAATGATCTCAAAAAGATTTCATAATTGAGGATTTGGACTCACCTCACAGACATTGAAGCTGAATTCACTTCACTTTTTCAGCTCCTTTGAATGAATTTTGAATATTATCCTCGATATCTATTGATGATTCTAATGAATAAATTTTTTCAAAAGTCTCTTTGACAATGCCTTTATAAATGAAGTATTTTTCTATGTATTCCTACATTCATTCCACATAAAGAGTGGCCTTTTGAACATTCTTCATAGCAGCCTCTACTCCATTAGATTCTTGGTTGGTGTATCCATTCTCTATAATGTCCATAACATCGTGGGTGCCAAGAAGTTATCAAATTCGGATTCACCAATTATTGTAATTGTTCTTCATCAGCTTCAGGACCAAATCTTGTGCAATTGAATTCATCATGGAGAAAAATTATTTTTTTATAAGGGAAAATGAAAATATGCATCCATTTATTTTGGATAGAGTAGATATCATATTTTAAGAATAGAAAACTTTTTTTAGAATTAAATAATGCTATTTTTTTAAAATAAAAAATAATTGAGAAGTTTTTTTGAATAGGGTGATGTCATGGTTGAAATCAATAGGATGTGAATTATTATTTTTTTAGTAAAAAAGTTTGTTGAATGAGACTTGGATGTGAAGAAGAGAGAAAAACATTTACCTAGGGATAAAAAAGAAGGAGTTTCATGTAGAAAAATTCCAAATAGGTGGGGAACATCATGGAGAGAAACTCACAAAAAAAGGTGGAATGAGGAAAGAATAAGAAAATTAAGTTTTAAAAATTTATACATTTTTAGGAAAATGGAACATCAAAATCAATAAGGGATTACAAGCATTGTTCACCATCTTCTTCAAATAGATGATATAATAAAATAATAGAACATCACAAATCAGTCTTGCACAACTAGAAGAAACACCTTAAACATGGATCTAATACAACAAAAGGTGTATTTTACAGTGAAAAACATGCATTCCTATTACAAAAGCCAATCAAAAAATAAAAACAGGATCAATATGAAATAATTTTTTACATCCTCTCTTGGAATTAAACAAAAAATAAAAATTAAATCTATATATATATATAAAAGAACACAATAAATCAAATTTTCAAAATTAAACATAAAAAAAATTCATCTCTTTGTTGTTGTAGGTGTTGTGTAAGCCTCTAAATTGTAACACATCAAGAAGATAATTTTGAAGTCATCAAGCCTCCAATGTAGTAGTAAAGGTTAGTTGCCATCCACAGAAAATTAGACTTATTATCCAACAATTCCTAGATTAGGAATCAATGTCGATTGGGGAATTTTGTTATTTGGTAGTTGTGTTCTGGTGGTGCTAAGCATGGTATTGGCATAGAGGAAATGTCTGAGGTGCGGAGATGTGCATAAGAGGTTAAGAAGTTACCTTTCTTCAAGTTCGAATACAACATATAGAAATTTTATCCCACAACATATAATTGCAGTGGAGGTATCTTATTTATTCAATTAGATGTGAAATCCCAAAAACTTATAGTAATATATTCCCACAACACTTCACAGTCACATCCCATGGAAGTATTTATAGAGAAGTGTTCTTTTATCCTCTTCTCATTCTTCATGTTGTCTTTTCCTCGTATTATTTATAGTTATATTTTTACCACATTGAAAAACCACCCCTCCTTTTTCAAATAGGATAAGGTGGTCGTTGGTGGTTGTGGCCAAACCCCACAAAACCCCCAGTGGGGGAACGAAGTACGAGGTGATGGGTTGGGCTGGAAGCATCCTATAAATGGAGATCTTCCCTAGATATTCTAAAATCACATTTACCATAAATATCATCAATATTTATTCATTATATTGAAGTTATTGTCCTTGTAATATAGAGTAAATGTGTATCTAATTTTACTTATAGTGGTCCTACAATTTTCTTATCATTTTCTCCCTTTGGGGGGGGGGGGTCCATGTTACATCTGTTGTCATACATTTTTAATTTTTCACTTTAACTTATCTCATTATTATCACTACACCTATGGTACAATAATTTTTTCCTAACAATTGGTGTTATAGTGTAGGTTCTAGGATTGTGTTATTCACTTTTTGGTTATTAATTTTCTTTATCAATTTGAATATGCTCTTTGATTGTGACCATGATTGATCTTTCACATTAGAAAGTAAAGTAATTGAGATTATTAAATTCAAGGTTTTGAAACAACTGTGGTTCTAGATGAATGGTGTTTTCATATGGAAGTGAAATTTGAGATCATAAAATTCAATGAGAATAATTTTTCATATTGGAAAATGAATATGTAGGATAGGTTACAGAATGATAATTTTGGACAAACAATTTGTGAAAACACTGATAGATGTGATGATGAATAATGGTTCTGGTGGGGGATATAATAATTACATTAATAGGAATGTGGTCAGTACTTCTTTAAATGAAATCATACTAGTTAGTAATGTGTTGACGACTACTGGATCAGGGAACACCTAAATGATTTATAGATAATTGACTCGGGAGAAACATGGAACATGGTGTCATTGAGAATGGTTTGATCAGTATGAAACCATCCCATAAGGACTTGTGTACATGGGGAAAATCACACCATGAATATCATTGGATATGGTACCATCAAACTAATGTTTCATGATGGTATTGTATGAACCATCCAATGGGTACACCATATCAGGGACCTAAAGAAGTGTGCGTTATCTTTGGGACAATTTGATGATATTAGATGAAAGACTCGCACTAATAATGGAGTGATGAGAATTGTGAAGGGTTGTTATGTCATAATTAAGGAAAATAATATCTTAATGAACTTGTTTATGCTTATGGGAGAAATGTACAAGGGTACCGAGATAGTTATCACATCAACTACCTTGATTAAATTTTTAATGATGTTATGGCATTAGAATATTGGCCATATATCAGAATGAGTATTGAATATTATTTTGGATTAAATGTTTCTTCCAAATATTAAAAAGTTATTATTATTAAGTTATTAGAACTTTATTTTGGGAAAGAAACATAGGTTAATGTTAGAGAAACTAACATCAAGAAGAAAAGAGATCTTAGAGTCGATTCATTCTAACATTTGTCACGAATAAGTTATATCCCTAGGAGGAGAAAGGTGTTTTGTATCATTTATTGATGATTATTCTAGGAGATATTATACGTACCCAATAAAGAGGAAAGTGGATGTTTTTTATATCAATAAGACATTCAATGTGTGGATGGAACCTGAATATATAATGAAGATCCTAGTGTCTAAGAAATGAAAATTGTAGAGAATATACAAGCAAAGAGTTTGATACTTTTTTTAAACATGGATACAGCAAGAGACATTTCACAGTGGCATACACTCCTCTATAGAAAATAGTGGAAGAGTATATGAACATAACTCTATTGGATAGAATAAGGGATATAATGAAGAATACAAAAATTACATAAACATTTTGGGATGAATCATTTAATACCACTTATTATGTGATCAATTGATCTCCTATAATGGTGATTTATCTCAAGACACTGATAGAGATGTGGATTGGTAAAACCACTTACTGTTCTCAGTTATATACTTTTGGAAGTCAAGTATATTCATTGTTTAATGACCAAGAAATACTGAAGTTTGATACGTGATCTAGAAAATGTATCTTCATGGGGTATGATGATGTTATAGAGTGGTGTCGTTTATGGGACCCCACTACCTGCAAACTTATCATCAGTACGGATTTCATTTTTGTGGAAGTCACGGTAAAAATGAAAACTGATTTAGACATAGATAAAGAGGATACATAAACTATAATAATCAAAGTAGAGGAAAATACAAGGAAGATTAAACTTTTTTAGGGGGTATTACGAGATAATGAAGATAATTTACTGGTTGATTTTGGACCTTGATGAACAAATCAGGAGAAAACAAGACCATTATGGAACTCACAATATGTCGATTAGATTCATGTTTCATACTTCTTATTGAGAGAGGATGGAAGCCAATATTATTTTGTGGAGGGGACCAAGAGTCCCAATGTATCCTTAGGGATGGTGGTGATACATTAAGAACTTGAAGCCCTTACCAAGAACAATACTTTGGATCATCTTCTATTACATCAAGGAAGGACAACTATCAGCAAAAAATGGGTCTTTAAGATCAAGAACAATGGAAAGGACTAGGTAGAAATATGTCATGTAAGATTCGTTTTTAAAGGATATTCTCAAGGGTAATGAATTGATATTAAGGAAATATTTTCTCTTATTGCTATTATGATGAATGTTTAGAATGTTTTGGTGATTTCTGCTATATATAGTTTACATCTAGAGTAGCTAGATATAAATTCTACTTTTTTCCATGGTGTTAATAATGAATAGAACTATATGCTCTAATCATAATTTGTTACATAAGACGAAAAGAAGAACATGGTTTACAAGTAGACCAAATATTTGTATAGTCTCAAACAGCCACCGAGCAGTTGGTACATGAAATTTTATTCCTTTATCACGAGTCTTGGATATAGAAGACTTAATTTTGATCCTTTTTCATATTTCATAGGTTCTATTTGTAATGATTTCATCATTATTCAATTGAATGTGGATGAAATATTATTTTCAACCCCCAACAATGATCAGATCTAGGAGGAAAAGGAACAGTTGTCTAGGGAGTTTGTTATTAAGGTTGTGAGACCAACATACAAGATTCATTGGATACATATTTACCAAGATAGAAATAAAGGAAAAACTTCCTATTATAAAATAATTACTTACAGAGAGTATTTAAATTCATCAACATGAAATACTATAAGCCAATCTCTACTCCTCTTCTTGTTAATTTCATGTTATCCTCTATTATGAGTCCTGGTAGTGAATTAGAGAGGATGGAGATGTCTTGAGTGCTGTATGAATTAGTAGTGGGATGTTTTATGTTCTCCATGGTTTGTTCTAGACTAGATATTTCACATAAAATGGGAGCGCATAGTTAGTTCATTGTGAATCTAGGATAGGATCATTAGAGCATAGAGAACAGGATCCTGAGACATATCAAAGATACAACAGTTGCTACATTATCTTATGGAGGATAATATTTCACAATTCGAGGCTATGTTGATTCATACTTTTTAGGTGATTTGGACTGGAAAAAATGATCTACTAGTTTTGTGATTACTCTTACAGGAGAAGTTGTGATATGGATTTCAATGTTTCAGTTAGTTGTGGTGTTATTCACGGTGTAGGCAGAGTACATGTAAGCTACATAGTCATGTAAAGATGTAATTTTTATGATAATGTTTTTGTAGGATCTCGGGCACCGGTAATAAAATATTCCATTGTTTTGTGATAGTTAGATTACCTTTCACATTACAGGGAATCCATATATTGGTTCCAAGATGAAGCACATTAGGGTAAAATATCATTTTTTTCAAGATGTGGTGGAGAAAGGAAGTTTGGACATGGAGAAAAATCACACAAAATAAAGTATGGTAGATTTCTATATGAAGGATATTAACTCTGATAAGTTTAGATGGTATAGATTCTCTAGTGGACTCACATATATGTGAGAAAAATGTTTGGAAGATAGAAAGGATGTGTGGAGATACTATTGGTTATTAATTAATATCTATGTGGTATATGTTTTAGAAGTTTTTTACCCATTGAAAACACCTCCCCCCTCATTTTTCATTGTGGGGATGGTGGTGGTATGGGGTTAGTGTCCAAACCTCACCAATCCTCTAGCGGGATAAGTGAACAGGAGGTGCTAGGTAGGGATGGACATTGCATACAAATAGAGAGCATCAAAATCAATTCTAGAAACAGCTTCATCATAAATCTCATCATCATTTATTCAATAGTTTAGGGATTTATCCTTATAATAGTAAGGGAGTGTGTACCAACTTTTACTCATAGTGACCTTTTTATTTGCTCTTGGTTTTTTACAACTTCATTTGGGTGGGGGTTTACATATTAGAACTAGTTTCATTTTTTTTCCACATTTTTCATATTTCTATCTCATTATTTTCTTTTCAGCTTTGTTATATTCATTTTCGGTCCTTAAAAGTTGTGTCATATTGCATATTCTTGACCAGTGTTGCTCACTTTTTTGTTATTAATAATTCTCATTAATTTGAGTATGCTTTGGGATTACGACCACATTTGATCATTCACATCAGAAAAAAATTGATATTAATAAATACATGGTTGTGAGGGAAATGAGGTTTGGGACTAATGGTATGACCATATAACAAAGGAATTCTAGATTGAGAAATTCAATGGTAATAATTTTCCACTATAGACAATTAAGATTCATGCATTGTTGTGGGAGGATAATTGCCAACTAACCGTTGGTGAAATATTGGGAGATTTGATGATGGATCATAGTTATAGTGAGAAAAAATGATGAAATGTATATAAATGTGGTGAGTACTTATGGAAATAGATATATACAAGTTATTATAGCAGCAATGACTGATGGAATATTTCAATATATCAATGATTCATGGATAGTTGAATCAGGAGAAACAAGGCACAAAAAATCTTGATGGGAATGGTTCGATTGTTATGAAACCATCCTGAAAGGACTTGTATACATGGGTAATGATCACACATTGAATATCATATGAGTTTGTACAAAAAAATTTAACATACATGATGGTACTGTTCAAATCATTCATGGAGTATCCCATGTCAAGGACCTAACGAAGAACATATTGTATTCGAGATAATTTGATGACACCAACTGTAATAATTGCATCGAGAGTAGAGTGAGGATAATATTATAGGGAGTGATTGTGGTAATTGAGGAAGAGAGGATCTAGAATAACCTACACATGTTTATGGGTGAAATGTACAAGGAGAGAGATATAATTATCACATGAACTACTTCAATGAAAGCAGAGACAACATTATGACATCGAAATTTTAGCTATATGTTATAACGAGGTTGGATGATTCTTGTAGATCAGAAGTCACTTCCTAGGTTTGAAAATTTATTCTTACTATTTTTTGGTCATTTTTTTAGAAATAAACATTAGTTAAGGTTCATGATGTCAACATCAATGATGAACAGATATTATATTTGATTCATTCAAATATATTGAAAGCACTAATTATATCCATAGGATGAGGAAGGTAATTTTTATCATTAATTGATGATTAATCTAGGATATGTTGGGTGTACCCAATCAATAGGAACGTTCATGTTTTCAGAGTATTTAAAATATTAGAAGAGTGGTTGGAACAATAATTTTGAAATATTATCAAGTTTCTACAGACTAATAATGGTGGATAATATACAAGAAAGGGGTTTGGTACTTTTTTTCAACAATAAGAAATCAATAGACAGTTCACAGTGGCGTAAACTCCTCAATAAAATAGTGTGGTATAACAGTCGAGAAGAACCCTATTAGATAGAATAATGATGATGTTGAAGACTATGGGAATTACCAAAACGTTTTCTGTAGAATAAATGAATACAACTTGTTATGTGATCAACTAATCTCGTTTAGTGGTGATTGATTTATACACACTAATGGATATGTGGACCGGTAAACCAGCTAACTAGTCTCAATTACATACATTTGGAAGTGTTTTATATGCATTTTTAATGTCCAAGAATGATTGATGTTGGATTCTAGATCCATGAAATGTATCTTCTAGGAGTACGCTGATGATGTGAAAGGGTATCGTTTGGGGAACCACACTACATGGAAACTTACAAAAAACAAAAAATTCATTTTTATAGAAGTCATGGTGAAAATGAAAACTTATCGAGACATAGATAATGAGGATACAGAAACTAAAATAGTCAAAGTAGAGGAAAAATACATGGAATAATCTATTTCCTCTCAGGAATTACCATAGCATGAAGATCAACTGCTAGTTGAGTTTGGACCACGCCAGTCAACATGGGAGAAAAGAGCACTTGTATGGAACTCATACTATGTCACTAAGAGAAATATTGAATACTTCTTGTAGATTAGGGCTAGAGAGGCCAAAAAAAATTTGTAGTTGAACCATAGTCAAGATGTATCCTCTTAGATGGCAATTATGCAGGAGGAACTTGATGCCCTAGACAAGAAAAAGACTTCAGATATTGTTCCCTTCCCTCATGGAAGGAGGTATATGAGCATCAAATGGGTAATTAAGATCAAGAGGGATGAAAAGGAATATGTGGAAACATATCCTTAAATATTGGTGGTTAAAGGATATTCACAAATGAAATGTATTGATTTCGATGAAAACATTTCTCTTGTTGTTAGACTGATGACTATTTGGATTGTTCAGGTGATTTGGGCTAAAAATATTATTTTATCTATAGTAGTTGGTTTTGAATATTTCTTTTCTCTATGGTTATCTTGATGAATAGATCTATATCCAACAACCATAAGGCTTTATAGAAGAATATAAATAGATGTTGGTTTATATGTTGAAAAAATCTCTATATGGTCTCAAATAAGCAATGAGGTCTTCATACAAGAGAGTTGATTCCTATATAATGATTCATGGATATTAAATACTTCATTTAGATCATTTTTTCAATTTTTAAGGGTTTATATGTTAATTATTTCATCATTATTCTGTTCTCTTTGGATGAAATGTTTGTTGCAGGCCACATGAATGATCAGATCTCAGAGACAAGGGAATATGTTTCCAGGGAGTTTGATATGAAGGACTTGCAACCAACAAACAAAATTCTTGGGATACAGATTTATCGGAAATAAATAGTGGGGATGTCACGACCCGTCCTCGGGGCCCGTGCCGTGACTACCCCAAGCCCGCCTTCCATAGGCCAGGGGCTGGCGACTAGCACCAAGGCGTAAAATCCCAGTAAACAGGGAAGGCATTGCCTTATAAGTAACAACCACACAGAGTCAGCAAGCGGAAAGTAACTACAAGTGCAGAAAAGTAAAGGGGGCCGGAATACAAGCCCAACTGTAAAGTACAACTGAAAAAGAAAAACACCAACTGAAGAAAAGACGGCGTCCTCGTGTCGTCCACTGGCAATCCCACCTGAAGGGTGGGTACAGATGGCCTCCAGGCTCCTCGGGTCCCACGTCCGCTCCGAGCACGTCCCGCCCAGTGGTCCACCTCCAGGTACCGCCCTGCTCCACGCCCCAACCGTGATCAGCGCTGTCCGTCGTCTGCAACCAACACAACAAGGTGCGGGCATAGCCCGTGCAGGGGTGAGTACAAGCTACTCAGTAAGGACCCCGAGACCCCCGAAGGTCTCCCGAAATCCACAAAGGATATAGCACAAAAGAAAGATGCAATCACGAAGTAACATCTGACTCGACTTAGGTATATTCCCATACATATACCTAAGTCCCCAATTCTAGCTCTGCTCACGAGCTCAAGAAGAACTCAATCCACAAAGGAAAGCAAGACTCAAATCCACAAGGAGAGTAAACAGTAAATCCACTTAGGATAGTTCAACACAATCCACAAAGGAGAGTAACATAAGATTCAGCTCAACCAGGTATACTTTTTCAGATGACGTCAAAGATGATCACTGATCCATCTAAGTCGTCGGACCCACGAAGGATCGATAGGTACTAACCCCCTCAAAAGACCCACACAGGATCGGGCTCACACAGAACCTGTAGGCAGTGGCTCACACAGAACCGGTAGGCAGTGGCTCACACAGAACCGGTAGTAGGACCCACACAGGATCGGGCACTGATCCACGTGGGATCGCTGAGTGCAGTAGTCGACGCAGTCCACTGAGGATCTCTGCACAGTCGTCGCCGCAGTCCACAGAGGATCTCTGCTCTGCCGTCGTCGCAGTCCACTGAGGATCTCTGCTCTGCCGTCGTCGCAGTCCACTGAGGATCTCTGCTCTGTCGTCGAAGTCACAGCCAGCGCTAGGGTTCCCGCACACAGCGAGCTCGTTCGGAGGGTCCGCTCCACGAGCCGAGAGGCTGATACATCAACTGACACGTAGTCCGAAGTTGATGTATCCAAAAGTTCCGTATCGACAACAGAATCTCAACGCAACAGACGGTGCGTCAATCGGACGCCCGGTCTGAGAGTTATTGGCATTTTCGTCCCAGGGGCCCGGTTGGTTTTTAGGGCAAAACCTACCCGACCGTACTCCGCCTGTATCCGATCCTCGGGCGGAGTATGTCAAAAGTTCCGTCTCACTTAGAGGAAACTACCACAGCTGACGGTACGTCGATCGAACGTCCGTAGCCCAAGTTATGAGCGTTTCCGCTCCGAGGGCCCGGTTGGTTTCGTGTACGAACCAACCCGGCCGAACCCAAAGTATTCCGAAACCTTGAGTATAATATACCGAAACGACCGTCTCGATCCAAGGATCGCGTAGCCGCTGACGGTTCGTCAATCGGAGGTCCCAGGCCCAAGATATGGGCGAAAGACCGGAGAAGGCCCGAAACGGGGGTTCTGGGCCCGGGGCGACCCGGCCCGAACCCCCCCTGGGTCGGCCGAACCGGGTCGGCCCGACCGACCGGACCGGCCGGCTCGGCCTTGGCCGAGCGGCCGAGGAAACTGCCGCGGGTTTGACCCGCGGCTTGGAGAGGAACGCGGCCCCGCGGGGGTCCGCCTGTCACGCGGACGTGGCCGGGCCGCCGCGTCCGTTCCCGGTTCCGCGCGGCCGCGGAACCGGCCGCCGCCGCCGCGGCTTCAGCCGCGGCGGAAGTTCTCCACGGCGGCGCGCCGGGTGCCGCCGCCTCCGGCTGCCGGCGCCGCCGCCTTCCGCGGGCCGCCTGAGTTGCTCCGGTGGCCCGTTTTGCCTCCCGTCTGCGCCGTTGCTCCTCCTGGGGGCCGACCTTCACTGCGGGATCAACAGATCTCCCCTGCCGCGTGGTTCGTCGTCGTCCGCCAAATCCGCACAACAAAAGACATCGGCGGAGGGTTGCCGGGTCTTGTTCGTTAGACCCGCACCCTCCGCGTTAGTCATAAACATCGTCGGGAGGAAAAGAAACGATCAATCAACAATTTAAAATAAATTTAAAATTGTTCCGTGATCGGTTCTTTATTTTAAAAGAAATAAAATCACGGGAAAGGAAAATAGATAAAATAATCCAACATCCCTTACCTTGTCGTCGTCGTCGGACGAGAGGTCGTCGTGGAATCGCTCGTCGCGGATGAAGGAGATCGTCGCGTCGTCGCGGTATCCGCCGTCGCGTCGCCAATCTCCGGATCAAGATCAAACGGATTAATTTAAATCCGTTGATATTGAATTATAAAAAGGGGAGAAATAAACGATTCGTTTCTCACCTTAATTGCCGAACGAGGATCGGCCGCGGAAGAAGAGGTGCCGCCGAAGAACGTCGCGGGTAGGGCTCGTCGACGTCGCAGATCACGACGTGCGTCGTCGAATTCCGGTCGCCGGCGTTCTTCACGTTCTTCGCGTTCTTCGCGTTCTTCGCGGGGGAGATGAAGGAACAAGGATCCTCTCAAATCCTTTCCAAGGATTTTTGGTTGGTCTTATTTTATAAACATGCCAACAAACGCAAAAACGTAAGTAACGACCCATCAGTTCGTTGAATTAATTCAACGAGCGAAACAGCCCATTTAATTCACGAAATAAACCGCCCAATTAAATGGTCTGTTAAGAATTAAAGAAAACGCGTCGGTTGACTTTTCAGTTACTTTGACGGGTTTTCGCGGGTGCGTTACTTAGCGAAAGAAACGGCGGGGCTCGTGCGGGCCCTGCCTCACAAATATCCTACCAAGGGGTAGGATATTTCTGGATAGCATCCTATCCGCTTTAACTCAGTTCAAGTGGCTTCCAAGCAGCTTAAGTGAAATAAAATAAAGTTGTCGCGCAAACTTTATTTTATTTCTGACTTAAAGCCGCAAAAATTAAAAACCACGTCTGAGCAAACGCAACTCCGGAAGAGGCGTTTCTAAGCAAATACCGGCGCTGCGATTTCATCGGTGCCCTCAGAATTCGATTCCGGGCACCGGTTCAAAAGATAGAAAAACCCGCTCGTCCGTTCACTGAACGTACCCGAGCCAAACTTCGGAAATTGATTCCGTGCACACCGGGCCTCGGAATCAGGTGCCGTCTGAAGCTGCGCTCTTGTAAAATTCCAAAGAAAATTAAGAAAAAAATTTCCTTGAAATTTGAGGGTCTTTACATTACTCCCACCTCAGGGCTTTACGTCCCCGTAAAGATACATCAAAAACTAGGGGAACAAATGGGGGTACTGAGCACGCATCTGAGCCTCCCGCTCCCAAGTGCTCTCCTGGAGGTTCCCGTGCTGCCATCTGACGCGCACAAGAGGAATCTACCGCCCACGTAGGGCCCGCTCCTGTCGATCCTCGATCTCCACTGGGACCTCCGCAAAAGTCGCCCCATCGTCCACATCCAGCTCCCCAAAGTCGATGATGTGCGTCGGGTCGTGCACGTATCTCCTCAGCTGAGACACGTGGAAGACGTCGTGCACCCGGTGCAACTGAGGTGGTAGAGCCAGGCGATAAGCCACATCTCCTATCCTGCTGAGGACCTGGAAAGGCCCGATGAAGCGTGGAGACAACTTGCCGCCTCGGCCAAATCTCCATAAACCACGTCGAGGTGAGACACGCAAAAAGACGTGGTCGCCATCCTCGAACTCTAGTGGCCTCCGCCTCCTGTCAGCATATGACTTCTGCCGGCTCTGAGCTGTCCTCATCCTCTCCTGGATGATCTGGACCTTCTCTGTCGTGGCTCGGACCATCTCTGGTCCCACGAGTGCTGACTCCCCAGGGTCTGTCCAGCACAACGGTGATCTGCAGGGTCTGCCGTACAACGCCTCGTATGGTGCCATCCCGATGGTGGAGTGGTAGCTGTTGTTGTACGCGAACTCCACCAAGGGTAAGTGGTCCTCCCAGCTGCGACCAAAGTCATGAACACATGCACGGAGCATGTCCTTGAGTGTCTGTATGGTCCTCTCAGTCTGACCATCCGTCTGAGGGTGGAAGGCTGTGCTCAGATGGAGCCGCGTCCCGAACGCCTCCTGCAACCCCTTCCAAAGCCGGGAAGTGAAACGGGCATCTCGATCGGAGACGATAGACGATGGCACACCGTGAAGCCGTACGATCTCCTGGACGTAAAGACGTCCCAAGCTCTCCACTGAGCCCTGCTCTCTGATGGGCAAGAAGTGTGCCGACTTGGTGAGTCGGTCGACAATCACCCAAATGGAGTCGTGACCTCTGGAAGTGCGTGGAAGTCCAGTCACGAAGTCCATAGATATGCCGTCCCACTTCCACTCCGGGACCTCCAAGGGTTGTACCAAGCCTGCTGGTACCTGATGCTCTGCCTTCACCTGCTGGCAGGTGAGGCATCGTGAAATGAACTCTGCCACAGCTTTCTTCATGCCCGGCCACCAGTGCTGTCGCCTGAGATCCTGGTACATCTTCGCCACTCCGGGATGCACCGACAAGGGAGAAGTGTGAAACTCTCTCAGCACCTCCTCTCGTAAAACGACTGGTACGAAGGTACGTCCTCTGAAAAGGATGTCGTGCTCTGCTCCAAGGGAGAAGCCATCAGGCGCCTGACCTAAGGATATCAGTGCACGCCGGGTCTCACAGTCAGCGTCCCCACGCTGAGCCTCACTATCCCGCTGTAGAAGTGGAGGAGAGACTGTGAGAGACTGAAGAAAGGCTGCTCCGTCTCTATCCACGAAGGATATCCGTAAGGAGGCTAGCTGCTCCGTCGCCTCCTCAAGTAGCTGAATGCCCGTCCTCCTGCTGAGGGCATCGGCTACCACGTTCCCCTTCCCAGGAGTATAGACTATCTCAAAGTCATAGTCCTGGAGGAACTCAAGCCATCTCCACTGTCTCAGGTTCAGGTCCTTCTGAGAGAAGATGTACCTGAGACTCTGGTGGTCAGAAAAGACTGTGAAGCGCTCTCCCATCAGATAGTGCCGCCAAGTCTTCAGAGCGAAGACCACTGCTGCTAACTCCAGGTCATGAGTGGCGTAGTTCTGCTCATGCGGCCTCAACTGACGTGATCCGTAGGCGATCACGGCCCGTTCCTGCATCAGGACGCACCCGAGTCCAGTCCCTGACGCATCGCAGTAAACTACGTATCCAACTCCCTCCTCAGGCAACCTCAAGATAGGTGCGCTGGTCAACCTCTGCCTCAGCTCCTGGAAGCTCTGCTGACATCTGTCTGACCACACGAAGGGTTTCCCCTTCTTCGTCAATGCTGAGAGTGGTGCCGCAACTCTGGAGAAGTCTGGCACGAATCTCCGATAGTATCTGGCTAGGCCCAAGAAGCTCCGCACCTCTGTCACGCTCCTGGGTGGCTCCCAAGCTAGCACTGCCTCGATCTTCGCGGGATCCACTGCAACTCCCGCCTCAGAAATGACGTGCCCCAAGAAATGGACCTCACGTAACCAGAACTGGAATTTTGAGAGCTTGCCATAAAGCTGGTGCTCTCGGAGCGTGTCTAGCACAACTCGCAGGTGGTAGGCATGCTCCTCCTCAGTCGTCGAGTATACCAAAATGTCTTCAATGAAGACCACGACAAATCGGTCGAGGTATGGCTGGAAGATCCTGTTCATGAGGCTCATGAACACTGCTGGAGCATTGGTTACGCCGAACGGCATAACCAAGAACTCATAATGGCCATACCGACACCTGAAGGCCGTCTTCTGCAAGTCCTCGTCTCGAACTCTGAGCTAATGATAGCCTGACCGGAGGTCTATCTTCGAGAACCACCGCGCTCCCTTGAGCTGATCGAAGAGGTCATCAATCCGTGGAAGCGGATACTTGTTCCTCACTGTCACCTGGTTCAGGCGACGATAGTCGACACACAGTCGCAAGCTCCCGTCCGCCTTCTTGGCGAACAAAATCGGGGAAGCCCAGGGTGAAACACTGGGTCGGATAAACCCCTTGCTCTGCAAGTCCTCCAACTGTACCCGCAGCTCTCGAAGCTCGGCGGGGGCCATCCGATATGCTGGAGTAGATATCGGGGCTGTCCCGGGGTACAAGTCGATGTAAAAGTCTACCTCTCTACGAGGAGGTAGCCCTGGAACGTCGTCAGGAAAGACGTCCACGTACTGGTCCACCACTGCAGGAAAAGCTGGACTCCGCACGTCCACTGCTCCTAGGATGAGGCTTGCCAACTGATGAGAGATGGGCTGCACTCTCCTCCGCGGAAGTCCATCCTGTGCTGCATAGGTTCCCTTCTCGCCGGTGAAGGTAAAACTGCTCCCGTCGGTGCGAACACATCGCACCTTGCGCCTAAAACAGTCGATCTGGGCATGAACCGTGGATAGCCAATCCATGCCCAAGATGACGTCGTAAGTCCTCGACGCCGCTACAAGGAGATCCCAGCCAAAGCTCTCGCCTCCTAGAGTAAGCTCACACTGCCGGCACCAGTGCGTAATCGTCGAGTCTGCTCCCGTAGGAGTCTCTAGCCGTAAGGATCGAGCCAACGGCTCAGTCGGAATCTCCGAGCTCCGAACAAGGGCAGAGGCTATGAAAGAGTGACTCGCTCCTGTGTCTATAAGTACTGCAGCAAGGGTGGAATAGACACAGATCGTACCTCGAATCATCTCTGGCGTGTCGGGGTCGTAGGCCTCCACTGCCTGGAGCTGGGCCTGTCCCTGCCCGCCAGCTCCCTGTGGTCGAGGTGGCCCTCCTGGTGGTGGTGGGGGTAGAGCCTGGAAGCGTCGCCCACCACCCGCTGCTCGGCCAGCTCATCTGCCTCGTCCGCCTCCTCCCTGCGGACCGCCACGGTCGACCCTCTGCCTCTGCCTCGGTGGCCCCTCCACCATCTGCTGCTCCTCTAATCGGCGGGTCGGGCAGTCACGAGCCATGTGACCCTGCCCGCCGCAGGAGGAGCACAGCCTGCCTCTCGGAAGGCTGGCACTCCGCTGTGTGCCCCGTACTGCTGAGCTGGTGTCATGAGGCCGTCTGCGAGGGGGTCTGGTCTGCTTGGACCTGAGAGTCATCCGTCGGCTACCAGCTGCCGAAGACTCAGCTACCTGCCGCCCTGCGCTAGGTCTCGCCACTGAAGAAGGCTTTGCCAGGAAGCTCTCGATCAGGAGGGCTCGCTCCAGCACTCCCGCCTGGGTCGGAATGCTGAGGGAGATCAGCGACGCCCGAATCTCCTGTCGCAAGCCCTACTCGAAGGTCCGGGCCCGGAAGAAGGGGTCCCGTACCATGTCGGTCGAGTAGCGAGATAGGTCAGTGAACCTCGCCGCGTACTGAGCGACCGTCATGCTGCCCTGGCGCAGCTGGAGAAGCTTCTGGATGCGCACCGCTCGGAGGGTGGCCGGGACGAACTCAGAGCGGAAGAGGCTCTCGAAGTCCGCCCAGAGCAAGGATGCCTCATCGTGAACCTGGAGCATCAAGCTCCACCATCGTCCTATCGCCGCCTGCAGGAGGCTCGCCGCGAGAATCACCATGAGATCCGCTGGTGTCCTCACTAGCCTAAAGATCCGTACCACCGCCTCTAGCCAGTCCTCGGCGGCCTGGGGGTCCGCCTCACCGCGAAACCTGGGCGGTCGCTGGCTCTGAAACTCATGCAGTGCCCTGAGGCGACGTGCATCGTCAGCGTCTGGTACTGGTAGCATCGGTGGCTCGGCGGGTAAAGCTACCGCCGGTGCCACTGCTGGCAAAGGGCCCTGCACCGAGGCCTCGTCGCTCGGTGGGCTGCCGTCGCGCCCTACACTCGGAACCCTAGCTGGCTGTCGTCGCGGGGCCATCCTGAAAAGGAGAACAAGAGCACCACAGTCAGAACAGTATACCTGGTGAGCTGGCTCAAGTAATCACAAGGAAAACTTGAGACTTTCATAAGCAGATCAGTATACCCGGTGAGCTGACACAAGAAATCACAAAGAAAACTTGAAACACACACGCAATCAATGTTTTCATGCATTAAGTCGGTAATCAGGAGTCAGGGTCCTGGTGTACGGATACGTCGGCCGCCGCACCAACACTGGGCTCCCTGAACTGATAACCACACTCAATACACTAAACACTATTGCTTCATATAGAAAGAAAGGACGATCAGAGTCTGCGGTAGAACCGACCACCTCTGATACCAATTTTTCACGACCCGTCCTCGGGGCCCGTGCCGTGACTACCCCAAGCCCGCCTTCCATAGGCCAGGGGCTGGCGACTAGCACCAAGGCGTAAAATCCCAGTAAACAGGGAAGGAATTGCCTTATAAGTAACAACCACACAGAGTCAGCAAGCGGAAAGTAACTACAAGTGCAGAAAAGTAAAGGGGGCCGGAATACAAGCCCAACTGTAAAGTACAACTGAAAAAGAAAAACAGCAACTGAAGAAAAGACGGCGTCCTCGTGTCGTCCACTGGCAATCCCACCTGAAGGGTGGGTACAGATGGCCTCCAAGCTCCTCGGGTCCCACGTCCGCTCCGAGCACATCCCGCCCAGTGGTCCACCTCCAGGTACCGCCCTGCTCCACGCCCCAACCGTGATCAGCGCTGTCCGTCGTCTGCAACCAACACAACAAGGTGCGGGCATAGCCCGTGCAGGGGTGAGTACAAGCTACTCAGTAAGGACCCCGAGACCCCCGAAGGTCTCCCGAAATCCACAAAGGATATAGCACAAAAGAAAGATGCAATCACGAAGTAACATCTGACTCAACTTAGGTATATGCCCATACATATACCTAAGTCCCCAATTCTAGCTCTGCTCACGAGCTCAAGAACAACTCAATCCACAAAGGAAAGCAAGACTCAAATCCACAAGGAGAGTAAACAGTAAATCCACATAGGATAGTTCAACACAATCCACAAAGGAGAGTAACATAAGATTCAGCTCAACCAGGTATACTTTTTCAGATCACGTCAAAGATGATCACTGATCCATCTAAGTCGTCGGACCCACGAAGGATCGATAGGTACTAACCCCCGCAAAAGACCCACACAGGATCGGGCTCACACAGAACCTGTAGGCAGTGGCTCACACAGAACCGGTAGGCAGTGGCTCACACAGAACCGGTAGTAGGACCCACACAGGATCGGGCACTGATCCAGGTGGGATCGCTGAGTGCAGTAGTCGACGCAGTCCACTGAGGATCTCTGCACAGTCGTCGCCGCAGTTGTTTCCGACGCTTTCGCCGGGGTGCGCGCATCCGTCTGTGGAGGACGCGCGGCTGTTGCCCCTCATTCCCGCTTTCCAAAGGCGGGCGGCATTCATTCCTTGTTCAGGTACGTCTGCTCCTTGATCGAAACGGGATGATGGGATGTCGGTTCTCCTTCCGTGGATTCCTCCTCGGAACTTGTCACCTAGTCCGGGTCTCCCTCATAGATTTAATACGTTGTTCGTGAATCTCATTCCCGGTGCCATATTGTCATGGACGCCGGTTAATTACACTACTTCCTTCAAGACTTTCCATAGGGTCTTGACATGGTAGCGACCTTCGGTCGGAGTAGACGGCAACATCAGGAATGTCGGGGCATCTCTGGGTGCGTGGACATATGGGAACCTGTATTCTTCCTCGTAAGAGGGCATCTCAAGGGTGCAGAACCCGAGGCGTACATCTGAGGTTTTCCTCAGCTTCCTGTGTTTAACACAGGGTATGTTGCAAGATTAACGTCTAGCAGAGACGGTTACACCAAAGGCGTTCCATCCGAGGTTTTCCTCAGGCATCTCATGTTTATCACGAGGTAGGCCGTGAGTTTAACGTCTTACGGAGACGGAATGAGGGTGATCAGAGCGTCCCATAGAGACGGATCAGATTGGTATATCCCTGGGAGGGAACACCTGGAAGGTTTACCAAGGCGATGGATCAGAACGCCCAATGAGGACGGATCCGAGGTGGTGCACTCCCTAGAGGAGAAAAGGGTGATGAATCGGGGTGTACACAGAGGACAACAACCCGGAGATATGATGGGGCTTACACATGGAAAGCGGCCCATGCACCGCTAGGAGCAGCGAGGAGGTGGATGGCATGACTCCACCGGGATGTGGCGGCCCGGGTGAGAATCAGGGTGGGTGATGGAATGGGACCATCGCAGGGGCGACGGTGAAATTGGGCTTGAGCCTTGAAGAGGCTTCCTACGTATCCCCGTGGCAGGGAATCAAAGTCCGCGTAGTTCGGGATGGTGCCGGTAAACCGACGTGAATTGGGTGATGGGTGTGTGTGTCGGTGAGCCGACATGAAAGTGGACCTTGGTCCAATGGGTGGTGGGCTTGAACCTCGTACAGGCTTCCTACGTACCATGCATTGACACGGATCAAAGACCTCGTAGTTCGGAGAATACAGTTTAACGTCATGCGGGACGATAGTGAACCCTGACGTGAATAAACGACGGGTGAGCTTGAACCTCGTGGAGGCTTCCTACGTACCATGCCTTGACATGGATCAAAGACTTCGTAGTTCAAGAGGTCACAACGGCTTACCGCTGGACTGGAACGGGACCCGACGTGAATGAGCGACGGGTGTGCTTGAACCTCATGGAGGCTTCCTACGTACCATGCCTTGACATGGATCAAAGACTTCGTAGTTCAGGTGGGATGGGTCGCAATGGCTTACCACTGGACCAGGGTGCAGTTTAATGTCATGCTGGACAGGAGTGCGCAGTTTAACGTCATGTTGGACGCGGGTGTGACCCGACGTGAAAGCAGACCTTGGTCCACTGATGGTGGGCTTGAACCTCGTGGAGGCTTCCTACGTACCATGCCTTGACACGGATCAAAGTCCTCGTAGTTCGGATGGGGATTTGTCGGCGAGCCGACATGAAAGTGGACCTTGGTCCACTATTGGTGGGCTTGAACCTCGTGGAGGCTTCCTACGTACCATGCCTTGACACGGATCAAAGACCTCGTAGTTCGGATGGGGATTTGTCGGCGAGCCGACGTGAAAGTAGACCTTGGTCCACTATTGGTGGGCTTGAACCTCGTGGAGGCTTCCTACGTACCATGCCTTGACACGGATCAAAGACCTCGTAGTTCAGGTGGTTTCGCCGGTGAACCGACGTGAAAGTAGACCATGGTCCACTGTTGGTGGGCTTGAACCTCGTGGAGGCTTCCTACGTACCATGCCTTGACATGGATCAAAGACCTCGTAGTTCAGGTTGTGCAGTTTAACGTCTTTGCTGGACGGGGCAAACAGTTTAACGTCGTGCTGGACGTGGGCGAAACTCGACGTGAATGAACGACCGAGCAACGTGGCTTGAACCTCATGGAGGCTTCCTACGTACCATGCCTTGACACGGATCAAAGTCCTCGTAGTTCGGATGGGATGGGTCACAATGGCTTACCACTGGACCGGGATGCAGTTTAACGTCATGTTGGACGCGGGTGTGACCCGATGTGAAAGTAGACTCGTGAGTCCACTAGTGGTGGGCTTGAACCTCGTGGAGGATTCCTACGTACCATGCCTTGACACGGATCAAAGTCCTCGTAGTTCGGATGGGGATTTGTCGGCGAGCCGACATGAAAGTGGACCTTGGTCCACTATTGGTGGGCTTGAACCTCGTGGAGGCTTCCTACGTACCATGCCTTGACACGGATCAAAGACCTCGTAGTTCGGATGGGGATTTGTCGGCGAGCCGACGTGAAAGTAGACCTTGGTCCACTATTGGTGGGCTTGAACCTCGTGGAGGCTTCCTACGTACCATGCCTTGACACGGATCAAAGACCTCGTAGTTCAGGTGGTTTCGCCGGTGAACCGACGTGAAAGTAGACCTTGGTCCACTGTTGGTGGGCTTGAACCTCGTGGAGGCTTCCTACGTACCATGCCTTGACATGGATCAAAGACCTCGTAGTTCAGGTTGTGCAGTTTAACATCTTTGCTGGACGGGGCATACAGTTTAACGTCGTGCTGGACGTGGGCGAAACTCGACGTGAATGAACGACCGAGCAACGTGGCTTGAACCTCATGGAGGCTTCCTACGTACCATGCCTTGACACGGATCAAAGTCCTCGTAGTTCGGATTGGTTTTGTCAGGGTCGGTGCTCACTCTAAGCCCACGTGAGTCATGCTCGGTGTGAGAAACAAGAGGTTGTAAGGACCTGACGATCACGTCGCGAAGGATGCGTCCGTGAGAAGCGAAATGGGGCTTACGCGTTGGGCGGCCCAATGGTGTTGGGACTTACTCAAGGATGGAGGCCCAGAACGGCTTACCGCTGAATGGGATCACAACGGCTTACCGCTGGATTGGGTCACAACGGCTTACCGCTAGACGAGGATGCCAACGGCTTACCGCTGAATGGGATCACAACGGCTTACCGCTGGATTGGGTCACAACGGCTTACCGCTGGACGAGGATGTCAACGGCTTACCGCTGAATAGGATCACAACAGTGAATGGGGCTTACGCTAGGAAGCTGTCCGGGTGTGCTGCTAAGGAGCGGCAATGGTGGATGGGGCTTACGCTAGGAAGCTGCCCGGGTGCCGCTATGGAACGGCAATGGTGAATGGGGCTTACGCTAGGAAGCTGCCCGGGTGTCTTCCTCATGTCAGGCCATGAGGGCGTCCCAACTCACTGGTGGGTTGAGGTATGTGCCTATGCGCAAGTGCACAAGCGGGATAACGCCAAGGGCGTTGTAATCAGCCCAAACAAAGGGAGTTGAAAAGTGTGAATCACATGCCCAATATTCAGAACGTCGTGAGATTGGCGTGGTGATGGAGGATTACTGCTGACCATGTTCGCAACGCAGCATCCATGTCACGTTAGCCAGAAATGAGGACAACAAATGAGGGTCGACCGTTGACCACGTTCGAAACACGGGACCATGTCACAAGTGTTGTCGATCGATCCTTCGGGACGTTGGCCCAGGACAGCAGGCGGACCATAGGTCGAGCATCCATACTGTTAGGGGGTCCCTCCAGACGTGATCAGTCTTCCGGGGCGTTGGCCCAGGACAGCAGGCGGACCATAGGTCGAGCATCCATACTGTTAGGGGGTCCCTCCAGACTTGGAAGTGGATGACGATCCAAACGAAGGACACGCAAAGCGTGAGGTGGAGTGATGGAATGTTTGAATGGATTCCAACGCTCTTGATGTTACGCCACTGTGATCATGGCATTAGGCATCTTATGCTTGGCGCACAAGGCATCTCTTGTTTAATGGACGAGGCATCCTATGTTTGGAACATAGGGATTACTACAGTTTAGAGTCATGTAGGTAGGACTGTTGGCATCTCACGCTAGGAGCGTGAGGCATCTCTCGTATAGGGAAAGAGGCATCCTATCATTTGTTAGATAGGGAGTACTACAGTTTACAGTCATGTAGATAGGACTATTGGCATCTCATGATAAGAGCATGAGGCATCTCTCGTATAGGGCGAGAGGCATCCTATCATTTGTTAGATAGGGAGTACTACAGTTTACAGTCATGTAGATAGGACTATTGGCATCTTATGCTTGGAGCACAAGGCATCTCTCGTTAGAAGCAAGAGGCATCCTATGTTCGGCACATAGGGATCACTACAGTTTATAGTCATGTAGAAAGGACTGTTAGCATCTCATGATAAGAGAATGAGGCATCTCTCGTTAGAAGCGAGAGGCATCCTATCATTTGTTAGATAGGGATAGTGCTACAGTTTAGAGTCATGTAGGTCGGACTATTGGAATCTCACGCTTGGAGCATGAGGCTTCTCTCGTTTAGGGCAAGAGGCATCCTATCATTTGTTAGATAGGGTGTACTACAGTTTTGAGTCATGTAGAAAGGACTATTAGGCAGAAGGTTCCTAGAAATGGTTGTTGTTGGGACTTACGCAAGGGCGGCCCTTTCTGGTTCAACCTGGCATAGGAGCCAAGTGATCGGGTTTGGAGGAGTTGCCTGAGGAATGGTTCGACTCAAGGCACTCGGGGAATTGATGATGAGAACCTCAACTCAGGACATAGAATGAAACCAAGAGGATATGTCAACTCAAGGTGTTTCATGGTGTGTGGAGAAGTATCTCAAATCATGGTGTTCCATAGGAGGAAGGTGTGAGCGCATAAGGGCGCAATGGAAAATCCCGGCATCCCGGCCCGAGAAGTTCGCGGTGCGACTCTCCATTTTTCATGGGGGTCTGTGACGGTTGCGAAGGGACCGGGCCGGAGGGCCGGGACCGCAGCCCGGCACTGACACCGAGCAGGGGGGCGGGGGCGCAGCCCCCGCGGTATGGACCGGTGGGCGCGAAGGTAGGATCCTCGCGAAGGATGGGTCTTCGCGAAGTAGCTTCGCGAAGCATGGCCTCGCGGAGCAATGGTCTCTCGCGGAGGAAAGGGGTCTCGCGGAGCTTGGTCTCGCGGAGCAGCATCGCGGAGCAAGGGCTCGCGGAGCATGGACTCATGGAGCCTCGACTCGCGGAGCAGCAACGCGAAGGAAGCTGCTCGCGGAGCATGGCTTCGCGGAGCCGCAATGCGGAGCTCCGCTCGGCCGCCCAAGGGGCGAAGTGGCCGTGGCCGTCCTCGGCCGTCCTCCTGAGAAGGGGGGTGAGCTGGGTATTTATAGGCAGGGGCGCCGCGAAGCAGAAATTCCGCGCTGCCTCAGGAGCTTCGCGGCGCGCTCGCGAACGTCAAATTCGTTCGCGGAGAGGTACCGCCTCCGGAGCTTCGCGGCGGCTCGCGAACGTCAAATGCGTTCGCGGAGCATCACCGCCTCTGGAGCTTCGCGAGGCCGCGATGGTCGGGGCGCTTCGCGGCGGGGCTTCGCGGGACCGCGCTGCACGGGTGCTTCGCATCGGTGCTTCGCATTAGTGCTTCGCGAGGGGTCTTCGCGGCGCATCGCAAACGTCAAACGAGTTCGCGGAGCCTCTCGCCTCTTTGCTTCGCGGCGGTGCTCCGCGATCACGGAGGGGGCTTCGCGAACCAGATTTCCAGCCCAACTTCAAACGTCCATAACTCCTAATCCGTAGCTCCGTTCGGGCCCTGCGACCTACCAAATCGAAGCTTGCGAAATGGACTACGATCTTGGATCATGTATGGAAGCATTTGGAAAATTTTGGGGACGCGTTTTCCGGGGTCAACAGCAGTCCACGGAGGATCTCTGCTCTGCCGTCGTCACAGTCCACTGAGGATCTCTGCTCTGCCGTCGTCGCAGTCCACTGAGGATCTCTACTCTGTCGTCGAAGTCACAGCCAGCGCTAGGGTTCCCGCACACAGCGAGCTCGTTCGGAGGGTCCGCTCCACGAGCCGAGAGGCTGATACATCAACTGACACGTAGTCCGAAGTTGATGTATCCAAAAGTTCCGTATCGACAACATGATCTCAACGCAACAGACGGCGCGTCAATCGGACGCCCGGTCTGAGAGTTATTGGCATTTTCGTCCCAGGGGCCCGGTTGATTTTTAGGGCAAAACCAACCCGACCGTACTCCTCCTGTATCCGATCCTCGGGCGGAGTATGTCAAAAGTTCCGTCTCACTTAGAGGAAACTACCACAGCTGACGGTACGTCGATCGGACGTCCGTAGCCCAAGTTATGAGCGTTTCCGCTCTGAGGGCCCGGTTGGTTTCGTGTACGAACCAACCTGGCCGAACCCAAAGTCTTCCGAAACCTTGAGTATAATATACCGAAACGACCGTCTCGATACAAGGATCGCGTAGCCGCTGACGGTTCGTCAATCGGAGGTCCCAGGCCCAAGATATGGGCGAAGGACCGGAGAAGGCCCGAAACGGGGGTTCTTGGCCCGGGGCGACCCGGCCCGAACCCCCCCTGGGTCGGCCCGAACCGGGTCGGCCCGACCCGGCCCGGCCGACCGGACCGGCCGGCTCGGCCTTGGCCGAGCGGCCGAGGAAACTGCCGCGGGTTTGACCCGCGGCTTGGAGAGGAACGCGACCCCGCGGGGGGCCGCCTGTCACGCGGACGCGGCCGTTCCCGGTTCCGCGCGGCCGCGGAACCGGCCGCCGCCGCCGCGGCGGAAGTTCTCCACGGCGGCGCGCCGGGCGCCGCCGCCTCCGGCTGCCGGCGCCGCCGCCTTCCGCGGGCCGCCGGAGTTGCTCCGGTGGCCCGTTTTGCCTTCCGTCTGCGTCGTTGCTCCTCCCGGGGGCCGACCTTCACTGCGGGATCAACAGATCGCACCTGCCGCGCGGTTCATCGTCGTCCGCCAAATCCGAACAACAAAAGAGATCAGCGAAGGGTTGCTGGGTCTTGTTCGTTAGACCCGCACCCTCCGCGTTAGTCATAAACATCGTCGGGAGGAAAAGAAACGATCAATCAACAATTTAAAATAAATTTAAAATTGTTCCGTGATCGGTTCTTTATTTTAAATGAAATAAAATCACGGGAAAGGAAAATAGATAAAATAATCCAACATCCCTTACCTTGTCGTCGTCGTCAGACGAGAGGTCGTCGCGGAATCCCTCGTCGCGGATGAAGGAGATCGTCGCGTCGTCGCGGTATCCGGCGTCGCGTCGCCAATCTCCGGATCAAGATCAAACGGATTAATTTAAATCCGTTGATATTGAATTATAAAAAGGGGAGAAATAAACGATTCATTTCTCACCTTAATTGCCGAACGAGGATCGGCCGCGGAAGAAGAGGTGCCGCCGAAGAACGTCGCGGGTAGGGATCGTCGACGTCGCAGATCACGGCATGCGTCGTCGAATTCCGGTCGCCGGCGTTCTTCGCGTTCTTCGCGTTCTTCGCGGGGGAGCTGAAGGAACAAGGATCCTCTCAAATCCTTTCCAAGGATTTTTGGTTGGTCTTATTTTATAAACATGCCAACAAACGCAAAAACGTAAGTAACGACCCATCAGTTCGTTGAATTAATTCAACGAGCAAAACAGCCCATTTAATTCACGAAATAAACCGCCCAATTAAATGGTCTGTTAGGAATTAAAGAAAACGCGTCGGTTGACTTTTCAGTTACTTTGACGGGTTTTCGCGGGTGCGTTACTTAGCGAAAGAAACGGCGAGGCTCGTGCGGGCCCTGCCTCACAAATATCCTACCAAGGGGTAGGATATTTCTGGATAGCATCCTATCCGCTTTAACTCAGTTCAAGTGGCTTCCAAGCAGCTTAAGTGAAATAAAATAAAGTTGTCGCGCAAACTTTATTTTATTTCTGACTTAAAGCCGCAAAAATTAAAAACCACGTCTGAGCAAACGCAACTCCGGAAGAGGCGTTTCTAAGCAAATACCGGCGCTGCGATTTCATCGGTGCCCTCAGAATTCGATTCCGGGCACCGGTTCAAAAGATAGAAAAACCTGCTCGTCCGTTCACTGAACGTACCCGAGCCAAACTTCGGAAATTGATTCCGGGCACACCGGGCCTCGGAATCAGGTGCCGTCTGAAGCTGCGCTCTTGTAAAATTCCAAAGAAAATTAAGAAAAAAATTTCCTTGAAATTTGCGGGTCTTTACAGGGGAGATTTATCAAACACTGAATAATTACTTACAAAAAGACTTGAAATGATCCGACATGTAATAATCTAAGACAATATACATCCCTCTTCCCTTTAATTTCATGTTATCCGCTACAGTGAGTCCTAGTACTAAAGTAGAGTGGATAAAGATGTCTCGAGTACCTTATGCATCAGTAGTTGGTAGTTTGATGTTCACTATGTTGTGTAAGAGACCATAAATTACACATGCAATGGGAGTAGTTAGTCAGTACATGAATAATCCAAGATGGGAGCATTAGATCATAGTGAATAGGTTCCTAAGAAACATTGAAGAGACCTCAGATGCTGCATTTTGATATGGAGTATTGGATTTCACTATCAGTTGCTATATTAATTCAGATTTTTATGTGATTATTTAATGATGAAACACTCTACTTGTTACATGTTTACTCTTATAAGAGGAGTTGTGATCTGAATTTCAAATTTATAGTTTGTTGTGGTGTATTTCACGATGGAGGTAGAGTAAATGAAAACTAAAAAGGATTCCAAAGAGTTGATTTGGATGAGAATGTTATTAGAGGATATCATGAATAGATATGAGAAGATTATAATGTTTTGTGATATTTTAGTGCCTTGAAAATTAAAAGGAAACTATCTTTTCATTACATGATGGAGCACACTGGGTAAAATATAACTTGTCTGAGATGTGGTTGAAGAAGGATGTATGGAAACGTAGAACATTCACACTAAACAAATTATAGAAGATTTCATAAGAAATGTTATTAACATTGATATGTTCAGGTAGGGCTTATACTATATTGACCTTGTACAGACATGAGAATCATTTTTGGAAGATAGAAAGGATGTGTGGATATATGATTGTCTCACAATCAATATCCAAGTTAGAGATGTATCTTTAGTTTTTTCCCCATTGATGGAACTACCCCCCTCCTTTTTCTAAGAAGGGAAGGAGGTGGTAGGTGATCAGTATCCAAACCCCACCAAAAAATCAGATGGATATGGTAGAAGGAGGTGTAGGGAACAGCTGGAAGCTTCCTATAAATGGAGAACTTCCCTAGCGATTCCACTATCCGCTTCACTAGAAATCTCATCACCGGTTATTCATTAGATTGAGTGGCATTTGTGAGGTTTATTTCCAGATAGTTTAAGAAAGATATAAAAAGGGTTTTAACCATATAATAGTGAGGTAGTGTTTTACCACTTTTACACATAGTGATTCTTCTATTGGCCATTGGTTTGTTACCCATTTCTTTATGTGGGGTTTTCCACATTATATATAATGTCATTTATTTCTGAATTTTTCACTTTATTTAATCTCGTGATTATTCTTGCAATAGTGGCCTAATCATTTTCGATTATAACATTCCCAACCAAACATGGATCTCTTATCTCAACATTGGGTCATTCTTGGTGGCTTTTCTCGGTGTTGACGAATATCTAGGTGCTTCCCACTTAATAAATTTTCAACCAATAAACCATAAAAAAATCAAGCATTAAAATTTTAAATTTTCATCTCTTTTTATCCATAATAACTATTCAAATGTAAATTATGCACATTTTGAGAAAAACATTCATTATTTGTTCACTTCAATCAAAATACATTAAAATTAATTATTTAATTTTACTTTCATATATGTAAATTTTATTATCATCAGTACTCAAACACATATATTTACATTTTTGTTAGTATATACATATTCATACATTTTATATGGTAAATAAAATATATATTATTTGTTTTGATAGAAGATAAATATTCTTTCAAATAAAATTGATCATTAATTTTTATTTACAAATGATATTTACATATTCTGAAAAATATTATATATATATGTGTTTAAATTTTTATTTATAAATGTAAATTTATATATCTAATTATATAAAAATGTTTTTATATTTAGGATTTTATCTATTTAAAGGAAAGGTACACTTTATATTGTATGAGTAGACAATGCATCATTACACGTGATGAGAGGAAAAGAGGAAAATATGAAAAAGGGAGCCTGACCACTTCGTAAAGATGTAAGAAAATGGGTAACATGACTACCTTCATTTCTAATAGACAGAAACTCATAAAATTACATCTTAGATTACTTATTCTAGATTTATCTATAGTAGATAAAAAAACATAAAGATCTCATTCAAATAAATCTAAAACTCTAAATATAATTTGGCTATCAGATGTTTCCCATAATATATAGTAATATATTAAATTTTAAATAACCATACAATACGAAAAATGTAAATATTTCACCACCATAATATCTATATGTATAAAATCCCGAAGAATAAATTATGTATCCATAGAAAAATTACAAGAATACCCTCTATCACAAACTATAAATTCCATTAAATGTTGAAAAATCTGGTTATCCCAACTAAAAACATGGTTTTGGAGGCCTTCAAAACCTTTTTTTACTGAGAAAATAACCATATTTTGGTTCCCATAGGTGTTGAAAATTTAGGGACACTACATATATTATATTTTAAATGTTAGGGAACCTAAATGGACACTTGGATCAATAGTTATGGTTGTTTTAAGTTCAAGTTGTTTTTTCAAATTATCTTAAGATATTAATTAATTCATTAATATTTTTTACCACCAAATTTTCAATAAATAACTATTACTTAATATTAATTTAAAAATTAATGACTAATATTAACTTTTAATTATTTTATAAACGATTTTCACTAAATATATTATATATCCAATGTTAATACATAATTAGTATCATATAAATCATATTTTAGAAAATATAATTCATATATATAAATAAAAATATATTAATATACTAATATGTTATTTTTATAATTTATATTTCTCATGAAGGTGTACTTTTATCATTGCAATGAAAAATTCTGATAAAGGGGTCCTTTGTTAATGCTAAAAAATAAATAATAAAAGCTAAGAAAACACTTATAAAGTCGGTCTTCATCAATGCTAAAAAAAGATCTGATAAAAACCTACCTTTATCACAACTTTTATAGAACTCATAATGGCACTGTATATTAGTGTTTTTAGTTAGGGATTGTAAAATTATAACCATTATTAGTGATTTTAATTTAACAAAACTAAAAGGTAGTGCCTAATGAACACCAACATGTCATAATGGTGAGGGTAAACTTCGTGATACACGTGTGATTAGAGTTTTTGTTCAAGGAAAAGCTATAGTGGTGAGGGAAACAATGTATAAGGTGAGTTTACGAAATTAGGAATGGTGGTGAGTATAGCAAAAGGATAGTAAAAAAAATAAATAGAGTTTGGTATAATTTTATTTAGCAGCGGATTTTAAAAACCTTGCTAAATTTTTCTTTTTTATATTTTTAGTAGTGTTTCTAAAAAACCATTGCTAATTCAAAATAGATTTTTAATTAATGGATGTTCATTTCATAGTGGTTAAAACCTACACTAAATAATAACTTTTTGTATTTAATTGCTCTTAACTTTTATTTAAAAAAAACAATTTTTAGTTTCTAAATTTATAATTAAATATCATTTATTTTTTATATTTTTGTTTTGTTGTTCCTATTATTATTATTATGAATTATGAAGTATTTATTATTATTAATTATTTAATAAGTCATATTATTTTTTAGTTATAATTTTAAAAAATTAAGAATGATTTATTAATAATTAATATTTATTAATTTTTAATTTTTATATATTTTCTAATTATTTCTTAGAAATTATTAATTTTAAAATATTTTTAAATATATATATATTTTTTCAAAATTCATATATATTTATATATTTTATACAGGTATATATATAGATAATTATATATATATATATATATTATGTATTCTATATTATACATCATATATCATATATTATTAATTTGTATATATTTATATATGTTATGTTGGAATATATATATATCTTTATGTATGTGTGTATTTATGTATCTCTATACGAGTTTTTATATATATTTATTTTTATATTTATATAAAATTATCTTTAGTTATATATATATATATTTGTGTGTGTGTGTGTTTATATATATTTATGTATATTTAATTCTCCTTATTAATATATATATATATATGCCTTATATATATAGCTTAATCAATTTATATTTTTATATATTTATAGATAATTATATTTATTTATTTATTTTAATATATATTCATATATATTAAATTATATTTGTATTAATTTGTATTTATATTTTTATATATATATTATTTGGGTAAATATATATTTTTTAGTTAATAATAATATAAATATATTATATATATTTATGAAAAAAAGTTATGGTAATATATATTTATTTATATTTATATCTATTTATTAATATTTATATACATTAATATAAGTATATAAATATATTAAGTTGAAAATATATAATAAATAATAAATTTATGAAAATAAAAACCAAATTTTCACTAAATATTTAGTTGTGGTTTAAACTATTGATAAATAAAAAAAATTGGAGGGATGATTCCAATCACGCAAATACAAGATGCTATTAGAAATCATCACACATCACTTATCAATGGTTTAAATCACCATTAAATGATAAAACCTGAGTGGTAAACATATTCTTTATTATAGTGGGAATTTCAGCTACTACCGAAGACAAAAATGACTACAATATGAACAGTCAGTTCCTAGAATGCAAGACATGGTTGAAATGATGAATTGAATATTGGTGGAAGAAATTCATAGCCTCCAATTGTATTAACTATATAAGGTATTTATTATTATTATTTTATTTAATATATTTTATAATTTTAAATATACATAAATATAAACATATTTAGTTATTTAATTATCCATTTTATATATATTTATTCATGTATTCCCTATATTTATTTTAAAATATTTTCCATTATTTAAAATTGTTTCCTATACCCATTAATGTTTTTCCCCAAATTGTTTCATATAAACATTTTTTGTTTTTTGTTTTTATTTCATTCGCATCAAATTTTTTCAATGTTTAATGTCTTTTTAAGGTGTATATAAAATACACTCAAACACCATTCATATATATGGTTTTACTTTTTTAAAATATGAGTGTAAAACCACCAAATGATAGCATAAATATCAACACCAACACTCCAACATATGTAGACCAAAAGGATGTGACAGTTCATACCACTATAAATACCGCCACCAATGTATTATGTCTGTTTTTCAAATAATTTTTTTTCCATTTGCATCTATTTTATTGCATCGTTTTATATCTTTGTGTTGTATATTAAATACACTCAAACACCATTCATGTATCCACTCATATTAATGGTTATATGATTTTTTTAATATGAGAGTAACAACACAAACACCACTATAAAAAGTAGCAAGGATATGGAAGAAAATGTAGGGGAAGGATAATAATAGTGGGGAAACCTTATAGCCTTGGTGTATTGGTGATCCTTATCAGGAGGGATACATATTTCCCACTCCAGTTCAATTCTATGATATAGGACAACTTCATGGATCCTCCCTCATAAAATGATCCATGAAATGTGGTCTATATTAGAGTCTTGGTAGTGCTCTTCATACCAAGGATTCGAGCGGTACCCACATCTAATCATCTCATGTCCAGGTTGTTCCACACAGTCCTACATTAAGTAATGGGGTCCACATCTCTCCATCTCTTGTAATGAAATGCCCTCATCGGCCTACCCAACCCAATCATCCTCCCCCTCTACCTTTTTTTTTGCCTCCCACCCGTATCATATTTGGTTGTGGAGACAATCGCCTCACCTGGCCTCATTAAAACAGTCTGTTTCCCAGGTATGTTATTTTTATTTTTGGTTTTCTTTGTTTTAAAAAAACATTATTTAAAAAAATGAAACTGAATTTGAAACACTTATCATACTTCTGTATAAATCATATAGATTTCTATAAATAGAAAAACAAATATATTTGAATACTATATTAATGAATTTAACTACTGAAAAATATTATATATCATTTTTTTTAAAAATACTTGTTAGATTCAATTTATAATGTTTTATTATGAAATCTATTTGATCGTATAATTTTATAATGTGTTTTAGAAATTATTTTATTCTTTAATTATATAAAAATATAATCGAAATTATTTTAAAATTATGGAAAAAATTAATGAATTTTTAATCTAAAAAATGAAATCATGATGTGTTTTTCAATACTAAACTTGAGTTTATAATTTATTATTTTATTGAAATAATTTTTTATTTTCGATAACTCTTTTTAGAATGTTGAATTTAGGTGATTAACATTTAGTTTTTTTATTTAATTTTATGTATGAAAATTTTATTTTGATTAATATTTATTTTTTCTAGATAATTATTCACAACATAAATTGAAAATTAAATTTAATGAATAAAACTAGTTGTAATATCTATTTTTTTATTTCCAAAATATGATTATTTTATCAAGTATAGGCAGAAATAATATATCCTTCAAGAGGCTTAGAAATTTAATATTTTTTTTAAAAATAATCAGTGTATCCATGATACAATTCAATAGGGACAACGTTTCTTTAATAGTGAATTAATTATACTAAAAAATGTAAAATTTAATCATTTTTAAAGATTGTCTTAGGAATCAATATTCACGGCCAACTCTAAAAATAAATTATAGAAAAAATAATAGTGGTGGTGGTTGTTGTGATAACAAAATGAACAACATCAACAAAAATGACAACAACAATCATACTTACAAGAAATTCTTGATATTATCTATTATATATATATAAAAAAATTTATATCATTTTTTATAAATTATAAATGCAATAAGAATTCATTATATATATATATTGTTAGTATCAAACATATATATGTTATATTAGTAAATATTATTTCATAGTAGATATATATATATATATATATTATAAATAAGATCTATAATAAAAGAAAGACAAAAATGATAATAATGATCCTGATAATTATATATTATTATTAATATCATCATAATTATTAAATAATTAAAGAATCATAAATTAAAAAAACCCAATGCTCATCGCTATTTTGAGGGGAAGATCAAGGGTTACTTTATTCTATTGTAGGTTGGTTTTTTAATATATTTGACTTCAAGTTGTTTCAACAAGTGAGTGATTTATGTTTTTCATCTTTCCTCTAAAAACATAATGATTTAAAATAGTTTTATATGTGATGTTATTGAATTTAAAAATCCTAACGATTAGGGATGTTCATCATGTAACTGATGAAAGTGGCTAAGTTTACCCATAAAATAAATTATTAACAAAAAACACCATCATGAGATGGATTTTTATTAAAAATAAACCATGTGTGCATCATCACTCACACACAATAAAAAAACAGATAATAAATTAAGGGAGAGGGCATCATAGATCATAGGGGTAGCCAATGTTTATGTTCACATCCTAGAAGCACTAGGTGGAGGTGCAACATTGATACAACTTATCCCATGTCATCTGTTAGTCGATTCATTATCCGTTGTGTTGGGAAAAAATCCCTCAATGAGTCCTCTCAATATGTTTTTGGTGTGATTGTGTTTTTTAAGAAATTCAGATGACCACGAATGAGTATTTTGGTGTTTTTTGAAAGATGGTTATTAAGTTGGCGTTGATTCCCAGTGTATTCCAAATTTTTGGGCGTCAAAATTGAGAGATTGTGTTTGGAAAAGGATGTTTTTCATCATAAGAGTGAATTTTATGAAGAACTGAATTTAAAATTTGAAAAATAAGAGAACCTTGTACCTCATAACATGGATCGTGTACCATGTTTGGGAATGGTTCTCAGTCGCCTACTGAGATAGTGGGAATGGTATGAGAAATGGTGCTCAGAACCCATAATGGTCCGCGACGAAGGAATACAGTGAAGGATTGCGATACATGGGTGGCTTGAGGTTCATGTAATGGATGATCATTTGTAAAAGGAAGTAGTTTCTATGAAGGAATAAAGAGAGTACACTAATCAGATAGAAAAAATGGTTTATAGGAGTCTTCCGGTTCACGGTGGTAGAAGTAGTACGTGGGGAAGGCTGTGCTAATTCACAGATTTCGTAAATCTATATTTTTTGGATTAACCTAATGTCTTATCTTGTATAAGGAGAGTTAATCCCACCGATTATAAGAGAGATAAATTTTTATTAGAATATATATTTTTTCTAGGAATTCAGTGAAGTTTGAAGGATGTTTTCAAGGAAGAATTCTGGGAAGATTAAAATGGTTTTCAGGGAAGAAATTATGTCGAAGGTTTTTGTGGGAAAATATATCCCGAAAAGAACACAGTAAAAAATGGAACATGGGATGGTACACATGGGAGTATACAAAGTAGAAGTGGTTTTTGAGGAGGATTTCACGAATGAGAAGTGGGTTGTGGGAAGCGATTACGCAAAGGGTAAAGCAGTCCATCGAAGCAATTCCACAGAAGGTTTTTACAAGGCACTAAAAATTGAAATGTCGGAATAAAGAACTCCATAGGTAGTATGATAAAGTTTAGAATGTATGTAGAGGCGGTTCTCAGAGTAGATTTAGGGAGTCAGTACGTGGAGGCGGTATGCAACTGCGAAGTCAGAGGCAGTCTACAAATGGAGAGTGGTTCATGGAAGTGGCAGTAGTTTGCAGAAGCGGTAGTGGTTCGTAGAATCATAAGTGTTTAGAGGAATCAGAAGTGGTACATGGAGGATTCGTTCTATGTACAAACCTATCTACAAAATACATGGGAGGAGTAGGTGGTTTGCATAACACACTGGGATTATTTCAAAAGAAACAAATCAGTTTGAGAAAGTCATTTTGGTTTCCTAAAACTACGTAAAAATGTGGATATCATCTGTGGGTAAAAATTGGACTTCAACAGAGCATCTACCAATAGTTGAGGATGCCTATTTCTATGAAAATTAAGGGACCTACATGTTCATAAACTATGTTCTACATAAAAGTCTTCAAACTATGTGTGTATTCATTTCTAAGAAAATGAGCAAAGGAAGAGGAAGATGATTACCTTTTACACTAGTAGTGAGCCATAGAAAGAGGTATTGGGAGTGACCCTTGGATTTGTAGTGAGCAGACCCTAAATGTTGTAAAGGCAGTTAGCCTCGGCATAGAAGTTCAACCCTAAACCTTGTTCTCATTATTTTTAGTGAGCCTTAGTGAATTTTTTATTTCTACACAGCACCGTTGTATGCTCCTTGGACATAGCCCATGGAGGGTGAACCAAGTAAATTTTTTTCCTAGTGCATGATTTAAATTCTATTCATATATTGCATAGAGAATGAGATATAAGATAGTTTTATTTAATGATGAAACAAGATCCAAAGGGGAATAAATTTTTATATATCATGCCCTGCTACACCCCTTAGGGTATTCGACCTAGCAGACACTAAAATTAGTATCAGAGTGAAAGGTTGAAAGTCATTTTTTATCTCTCAGAAAAAGAAATGGAGGTGGTCAATAATAAAGAAATTAGGATCATCGACAGAAAAAATTATCAACTATAGAAGAATCATATGTTTCACTACTTTTTATCATTAGTAATGGATATCTTCACCGTAGCTATGCATGGAGTATCAGCTGATATCAATAGTAGTGATTTATTAGATGTTGAAATTTGGGAATTGGATGTTGATTCTAAAGTTATCAATTATTTTGAGGTAACCCTATAAAATGAAATTTTTATGAAGGTGATGTCCAGTGAAAAAATAAAATTCTCTTTGGGAAAAATACATTGAACCTTTATTTGGGTGACATGAATGTCTAGGAAACCAAATAGTATGTTTAAATGGAAAAGTACGAGGATCTCATAATGAACCACAACAATAATTTTTATGCATTCTTCGACCGGTTAAATGTTATTGTGGAAGACATGTGGGGTCTCAGAGAAGAAATTTAAGATATAAATATTCTGAAATGTATCTTGAGGATACTTCCATTGTGGTTCAATATGAATGTTTCTATGCTGGAAGACAATGACTCGAAAAAGATGACATTGGATAACCTACATCGTACCCTTGTAGCATGTGAAATGAGAAACGATGATAATAATAAAGTAGAAAAGGGGAAGTCCAAAGAAGTGGAATGAAAGGCCATGGAGAATCTATATATTGAATATAGTCATGAGTCGGACCATTTGTATTATTTCATGTCATTTATCTCCTCAAATCTGCAGAGGGGGAAAGGAAAGTTCAGAGGTAAAATTCAATTTTCATGATCTCAAAGTGGAAAGATTGGAAATTTTGAATTAAAGTGTCCAAATAATTTTTATCATGACAATGAATACAGTAATGAAATTCCAAAAAATAAGTACGCAACAAATTTTAAAGGTAGGAGCAATACTAAGATAATGTTCTTTAAAAAGAAGAATCATCTTTCAAAAGAATATGAATGTTCAGAATAATCTGAGGCAGAAGAGTTGGAGGACTGAAAGGATCATAAAGTATATGATTTGGTGGAAATTGTTAGAATTTCTTTAACCAGATAATAAAGTGACAATGAATAAGGATAATTTGAAGGAATACTTGAGCTTCAAGCTAAATTAGAATCATCCCTTGAAGAGAGAGATATTTTGAGATCCAAAACAAAGAAAGCTGACAAAGTAGTTCGTGATCAAAAACTCTATATAGAGTATTAGGAAGAAGAGAATTCAAAGTTGAATGTATAATTGGAAATGTTGAGGTCTTCAATGCTATAAATCATAGAAAATGTGGTTGTGTACAAACTCAAAAGTGAATAATAGAAAATAAAAATCAATAGTTTTATTGAAACTGGAAAAGATCACATCAAACATATTGAAAAAATAGAAGAGGAAGTCATCGGTCTATGATGAACTTTTAAAGACCATGTGAAAATATTAACTCTATGTTAGAAATCAGGAAAGAAGATCAAACATGAAATAGAGAAGACAACATTTTAGTAGAGTAGTCCAGAAGAACAGAAGAAACAATCAAATTTGAATGATAAGGCTTGTATGGGGATTGATCTAAAATAGAAAGTAGTTACGGTTCAAGTCAGACAAAAAGAACCCACTCCAATAATGAATATTGATTTGGGTACAAATCATAATCAGAATAATTAATGAACCCAAGGTAAAACTAGTCGTTCATCATTACCACACATTAATGTACCTTTCATAAGATGTTATTGTTGTGGAAATATGGGACACTCTCAATATTTATGTTCCATAGAAAAGAGGTACTAAAGGGAACATGAAAGATAGAGGTGGTAATACAGAACATAATATTATAGATCTTCAGTTGATGGTATTTGTTTATAGTGTAATGGACTTAGACATATGGTATGATATATTCACATCCACAATGGAAATGAATGTGCCACAGAAGACATAATTTGTTCATAAAATACATCCAATGTTATCATTCTGAGAGCTGAAAATTAACTATCAATTTGCAGCTCTATATGTTGAAGTTGTTCCAATAGATAATATGGATGTTCAATATTATCATTCAATGTTAGGTATGAAGGCAAAGACTCGGGTGAAAAATAAAATGGATTAAAAGGTAGTGGTTGAAAAAATTGTGTTCAAGGAATCAAATCACATTGGGATACGGATCATAAACAGTGTTTTTGCTTCCCATATAACAGGAAATAAGGATCTAGTGACCAGAATTAGGTACTATAAAGGAGGTATTGACATATATGGCCATGATGGGGGCCTGAAAATAATTTTTGTAGGAAAATAAATGTTTGTCGAAAAATAAATTATATGAGAAGATGTCTTGGTTGTTGAAGGGCTTAGTCACAACTTGCATAGTGTCAGTCAATTGTGTGACTCAAGACGTCCCATATATTTTTACAAGAAGTTATGTATCATCAAGGTAAAGCATGTCATTGTGGTGTTGTAAGGAATAAATATAAAAGGGAATTGTTACCTCGTCAGTGGATATGAAGATATATTATTTATTTCCAAAGATGAAGAAAACAATTTATGGAATATGTGTCATGGACACATAATCAAAATGTCCATTGAAGATCTTTTGATGTATGATGTTTCTATAAATCTCCCTATATTATCACATCATCATACTCATACGTGTGATTTCTTCCAATAAGGTAAGATCATTCAAAATAAATATATGCCAAAGGAGAAAAAGTCAACAAGAATGGTTGATTTGGTGCATATTGATGTGTGTGGCCCAATTTCATCAAGGTATATTGATGGAAGGAGATATTATGTTCTCATGATTTTTAATTATAGAATGATGGTGTGGGTTTCAATAATCACATAAAAATATGAAGTGTTTAGTAGCATTACAAGATATCGACGGGAATGTGAAAATATTCTTAGTCATAAAATCCAAACGATTTGAATAGATAATAGAACATATTTCAAAAACATCCAAGTGGATTATTATCTCATGAAATGTGGGATAATGAACCATGTTTTAGCCTTAAGAACTCTATAGTAGAATGTATTAATTGAGAGAGGAAATTAGATTGTAAAAAACATTTCCATAATAATGCTCAATGAGAAAAACCTTCTGGAATTTTTTTTGAATGAATCAATGTGGAAAGATGTGTATATATAAAATAGTGTATTACTTTTTCCTAAAGAGGAGAAGAGTCCATACGAGTTATGGTATGTAAAGAAACCATCATTGAAGTAATTTTGATTCTTCTAAAGTAAATGTTTCATTCTCAATAAGGATAAAAATAGTAAGTTTGAATCTCGTGGGGATGAAGGGATACTTCATTCCTTTTCAATTAAAATCACAGCATATAAATTCTTCAATAAGAGACTAAGAATGATTGTTAAATGTCATGATGTGACTATAGTGGAGAATAAACAAAGTCATCATAAAATACATGATCAAACTTAGGAGGATAGTGATGAAGATATGATAATGTTAAGAGGCGCTCCAGCTCTAGATGTTGATTTAGAAAAAGTCTCATATGATGAGAATAAACAAGTTTCTTCCTAGAGACTAACGAGAACATATGAAATTGATAGGAAAAACATAATTGGTGATCAGAAATAACCAGTACAGACATAGAGAATGAAGACTCTACAACAAGCATTATACTTATCAATGTTGAAACCTAAATGTTTTGATGAAGTAGATGGATATGTGAACTAGGATCCATCTATGAATGAAGATGTTGACCAAATTGAGAAGAATCAAATGTGGGAGATTTTTTTGAGACCAGCAGACAAGAATGTCATAGGGTCAAAATGGGTCGTTCTTAATAAAATGAATGAAGATGGTGTTTTGATTAAAAAAGTGTGACTTGTGTGAAAATGGTACTCCCAGATAGAGGGTATAGGTATTGATGAAACATTTTCACCTATTGCAAGACAAGAGACAATCAGATTATTCTTTTCAGTAGTAGTGCAAAGAACATTCAAGGTGTTCTAGATGGATGGAAAGTTAGTTTTTCTGAATTGATTATTGGTAGAAGAAGTTTATATTTTGAATCTAGTTGGTTTTCTCATTCATGAAGAGGAGAAAAAGGTTTTTCAGTTGAAGAAATATATATGTTGTTTGAATAAATAACCAAGAGCCTTGTATTCGAGGCTTGAACATTTTTTGAGGAAACTCATCATCCAATGTGGTGGAGTTGATTAAAATCAATATTTTGAAAATGGAAGTAATAATATGATGATGGTGTCATTTTATGTTGATGACATAATCTATGGTGGATCAGGTAAAGCACGATGTAGGATGTTTTCTGAATTCATGAAAAGTGAGTGTGAAATTTCATTGATAGGTGAACTAATTTTTTTCCATAGTTTATAGTTAAGAAAAGGAAATAATGGAACATTAACTTATCAATATAAATATTATAATCATGTATCAATAATGTTTGAAAGGGAGAATTCCAAATAGATTAACACTCTGGTTTCTAGCCGATTGAAACTGTTATGGGATGATAAAATCAAGGTAGTTAATATCATAGAATGCGGGAAAATTATTGCAAGCCTATTGTACCTAATAATGACAACCCCTATTACTATATTTTTTACATTATAAGAAATTATATTTCCAAAAAAATCTTAAGGGGATACACATTATTGCAATGATAAGAATATTGCAGTATATTAAGGGAATAATGGATTTTGGTTTAATATATAATAACAAATCTCAGCTAGAGTTATTGGGATATACAGATGTTGATAGGGTTGGATCAGTAGCTGATAGGAAATCAAAGTCCATATGTGATTTCTATTTTGGTAGATTATGTATATGTTTGTTTATCAAGAAAAATGATTTCATTTCACAAAGAACTATAGATTCTGGGTGCATTAAAGCTACTCAAGAATTCACACAATTACTGTGGAAGAAGCAACAACATGATTATATAACAGTTGAAGTGAAATCTATAATCATAATCCATTATGATAATTCACGTGTTATTAATCTGATAAAAAATCCAATGCATCAATTAAGTAAAAATCTCATTGAAATCAATAATCATTTTATCTAGGAGAAGATGGGGCATGGGCTTGTGAAGTTATATTATGTGCCAACAGAACAACAATTTTCAGATATTCATACAAAGGCCTTACACAAAAAATCATTTGAATGGAATCAACTGAGTGTGGGAGTCCATTAGACTCCTCACACTTAAAAAAGTGTGGATGTGGGATCCCCTCTCCTTGAGGTAAGGTTTGTTTTCTATAATTTGTGGATATGCCTTCTTTTCTCTATTGTAGACATCCACGAAGTGTTCTTCACCTTCCTTGATAGAGGGGGAGAAAGTGTGACTTTCTAGGGGAAGAACATACACATGAATAGGTTATTAAGTGGAGTAGTGAGATAGTTTTAGTTGAGGTTGGAGATAAGATAATGTTGTGACGTGGGGGGAGTATTAAATATGATGAATCTATAAGTGATCGATCAAATATTACATACCATGAAAGTTTAATTTCGTGATAAATTCAATAAATTGGTTTCAAGAGTTTGTGTCAGGAATGATGTGATTCATTGATGAAATTTTCATTATACTCTTTTTTCTCATTCCGAGCATGGATCATGTGGTATTAGATTATGTTTTTAGTAAATATGTGATTTATATCTTAATTGCTTGAAGTGAATGATGGTTGAAGAAGGACGAAGCCCTAACGAGGTATCCAAATGCAAAGATTTATTATGAGAAGAGTTTTCAACAAACACAAAGGGGGAGATAGTTGGGAAAACCCCTCAATATGTAATCTTAGTATGTTTTGGGTGTGACTCTCTTTGTTGAAAAGTCCATATTACCGTGAATGTATATGGTCAGTGTTTGTTGAGAGATGGTTTTTAAGGTGGCACAACTTCCTGATGTTTTCCAAATTATTTCTCCTCAAAAATCGGGAGTTTGTGTTTGTAAAAGGAAGGCTTTAATCATAATGGTGAATGGTGTGATGGAATGTGAATAAAATAGTTAATATAAGGTAACCGTAAAACTCGAAACATTGACATCGTACCATGTTTGTAAATGGGTTGTGGCCATATACTGAGAGAAAGACAACGGTATGTGGAACGTTTTTCTGAACCCAAAGTTGTAACGACCCGAGAAAAACCATGTTTTGATTTTTGACAAGTTTGCTTTCCAATGTCACCCGTTAAGTGAACCAACAAAAAACTAATAAGGTATTAATAATAAAATGCATCAAATGGATGAAAATTCCTTTTATTCAAATAAGCAACATTTTGGATACAACTTCCACTTACCGAACAAGAAGATAAATTAACCAAAAATCCCGACTAAGAACCCGATTACAATAATGGGGAGACCGCTTAAAACCACAAAGAGCCCAAGAATGCGGTAGGGGTTTCAGGCGTCCATCATAATAAACATGAGGATGGCCGAAGCCACTGCAAAAGTACTGAGCACCAGGGGAAATCATACGAACCATCTTCTACTTTCTACTTCTGTCACCTAGAGCGAGGGACACCCCGAGACCAGACCCTTTTATAAGCACCCTAATCTGACCGTTGAACCCCAAACAGCTATAAATTTGACCATTGGTTTCCCCAAAAATCTAATGTTTTATTTTGACCATTGGAAATAAGATATTTTACCCCAAAAGGATTGGAATACTAATTTTGTAATTTTCATTAATGTATAAAAGTGACATCAATGATAATTTAATCAATTTATTTCTTGTTTTCCCAAAAATTCAAATTATGTTTTATGAAAAATTAATATTATTATTCACTACACTTATTTTCTTGATTTGAGAAATTAAAATTTTATGTTGTAATTATATTAAAGCTATTGGGTTTTTTATTTTTTCTAAATAGGTATTAACCCTTGAGTTATATATATATACATATTGCATCAAATAAAATAATTATGTTTCTCTAAATTAAATTTAAGGGCTAATGTTAATACAAATGTTTATAGCTTGGATAAATAGTTTTGGAAACTACGTCAAGTTATGGTTTCTTTTACATATGTGTTTCATGATGACGATACTTATATCAACACACTCTTATGTGTGATTGAATGTGGTTTAATTAATAATAAACTTTTATTAAGAAAATTAAGGAAATTAGCTAAAAAGGAAATTAAAATATATGTATGTGTTATGTTTTGAGTACCCAATGTTTTTAATCATTAATTTTCATAATTAAATATTAAGTAATTAATAACTACGGTTTAATAATAATAATGATAATATAATAAAAATTATTTATGTTTTAAAAATAAAATATATATAAATGTATACATATAATAAAATGTTTTGATTAAAGCAATATGTAATTTTATTGACCAATGATTTTTATTAAAATAATAAAATTCATTTTAATAATTGAATTTTTAATAATAAAAATAAGGATCTAATAAACTAATGAAAATATTAATAAAATAACTTTTAAAAAAAGAGAGAACCGGTTGAATCGCGTTTCATTAAACGACGCATCAAATCCAGGCCGTCCGATCTGCTCCCTCCGATCGCAGCTGTCTATTTATTTTAATGCTTCAATGTTTGTGAGCCGTCCGATCATCCCCGGTTTTTTCCCAGTCGCCCGCTATTTTCTCGGTTTTCTTCTACCTCGCACCCGCGACTTCTTCTCCTTCCTCACGACGCTGGACCAGTAGATCGTCGGGTGCCTCGTTTTTCTCTCGTAGGTCGGCTAGTAGACCCGGCGGTCTCCTCCTTTCCACGAGTCGACACCGACCCCCCTCCCTCGGATACTATCCTCGCATATGGGTCTTCGACATCGTTTTTTTTTAAACCCTGTTGTACCGAAGCAGGTTGTTTTTGCACCGATCTTCTTGATCTCTCGGACCACCAGACGTCGTCGCTGCTTTGTTTCTCCTTCTCTTCTCCTAGCTAAGGTAAGGGTCGAGTTCCATTTTTAAGTCTTTGTTTAAGCATCTGTTTATATATATATATATATATATATACATGTAATATATATATGTATAAGTTATGTGTTTACACTCTCAGTTCTCTTGCCTCATTTGCTCCTTCCCTCCGAATAGGTAAGGGAAAATTCCTACTACTGTTTCTTTTTCTCCAGCTTTGATACACTACGTTTTATATACACCATACATATAAATATGTGTGTATAAATTTACATCAAGGCCTCAGGAACTGGTTATCACTATTTTCATCTTCCAGAATTCGACCAGGTTAAAGGATGTTTTTGGGGTTTAATTTTTTTTAAAAAAATTCGGTTTTAGTGATACACACATTGTGTATATATATGTATGTATATACATTTAAATACACATAATTATAAGAAGATATATGCAAATATACAAACGTTTTTTTGTGTTTATAACCCTAATTTTATTTCTCCCATAAAAATGGATTTTTCGGGTAATTGTACGAACATGTAAATTCATGCAAGTGTATGAAGTATATTGATATATATATATACATGTGATTATATCGATGTGTATGAACATCAATGTGAACTTGGTTCCCTTACTTTGTAATTTATTACAATATAGCATGATGATCGAAATTTTATTTACCCAAAAGAATATTCCTTTTTTTTAAGTACCCAAAAACTATTTGTGTACATGTTATATGTACGATGAATTTTATGGGTTGGTTTGATTTCAAAATTATTCTTGTAATTGAGAATTTCCATTTATGACTACTCTTGATAAATCAGGATTTTTCTTTGTGAAAATGGTTAGTATGGACTCATTAAACTTTTACAAGTGTATACATGTATTCATTGGTATGTACTCATGTTTATGAGACAACCTTGTTGTATGCGAGGATGAATTTCTGTCAATAATGGTTTATGGAAATTATGTTCACCCCTTTTTCTTCTTTTAAGGAAAAGAACTCCGAATGTTTTTACCGAATAACATTTTTTTTAAGGTAAAACACGAGAGATATTTTTGAGTATGGTTTAATGTGCTGAACCCATGCATATGTGTAGGTATACATATCATTATGTTGTCTTCAATTACGAGTTCTCTTATGATGTTTGAAAACTTTATAAAGAAAATGGGGCTTGTTATTTAAAGTGCTAATAGAAGATTTTACACAATTATATACATGATTTTCCCAAGATGGACTTGATTACGCACATTGTAACCCCAACTGCCTATATTAACCAGCCATGATATCCATTTATCATCATATGTGTAAGTTATGAATGACTATGATTTAATTGAGTATTATGATGTTATGGAATGTTAAGCGTTATGTTCATTTTCTTAAAACCCATGTTTTCAAATGTTAAGATAACTTGTTATGTGCACGGAGATTTAGCATGCCTTTCATAATGTTTTTAATGATTAAACTGTCTTCATGTTATGAATACGTATGTGAAAATGGGGTTTAATTAAGAATGCATGAAACCTTATGAATGAATGACCATGTCAAGATATGTGAGGGATGTATAGGACCCACATGTGACGGGTGCACCTGAAATTATATAGCGCAACAAGAATGATGTGATGGGTGCGCTCGGAATTATACAGTGCTCCAATGCATTGGGGAAAGAAGGAGTCTCATGAGACGATTATGTGCGATGGTCTTGGCAGTTAGTCATGGCTCGAGCTATCAAGGAAACGGGGTGGGCAGTGAGCCTTGACCTGTTAAGTATGTTATACGGTCTTGATGAAAGGTCTTGACAAAGTCCAGTATTATACATTCCCTCTGCATGTAATGACAAAGGACAACCAGGGGTTATTTCAACTAATAAGACAACCCCTAGTTGAAAGCTCCCATGACTATGAAAATGTAATTTTTTTGTCAAGGGCTGTTTTTCATGTGGTGAACTGCTAGATAAACTGTATTGTTTCTCATGAACCATGATACGAATGTTTCGCCTTCTTAGCCACAGAAATATTTTTAGGATTTAAGTAACCTTTTTTTAATATTATGAATTGCTTATTTTTCTTATGTTGCGCTCTCTGATCATGTTTACTTTAAATCTTATTTCAAGTACGTGCTTCTTTGTGCAAGTGGTTTTCAAAGAATGATGGATTTCATGTTTTAAGAAAAGATAATGTTTTGTTTTAGCAAAGAGTTTTATTCTCTTCAAAAGGACTTCTTTGAGAAAGAATTTTCTTAAAATGTTTTTTTTTCTTTTTAAAAACCCCTTTCTGGGCATATTTGCTCACCCTACGTTTTTGTTTAAAATTTTTCTGGCATGGTTGGTACTAATGAAGTTAATCAAGAGCAGCTGGTTTCCCAGAATCCTGAGCCTCGCGATTTTCTGTATTAATGGGACATGATATTTAATTTGTAATGATATAATGAAATGTTAAGTATATCATGTCTCATTAGGCACCCTGAGTTTGGGGGTCGCTACAGTTGGTATCAGAGGATGGGTTCAAGTAACTCTGGCAAACCAGGTTATATAAATGTATTACTAACTAAGTAAAAATGTTATAACTTTCAGATGGCTGATGTACCTACCGACCTTTTTTTACTTCCCACTGAGGCTCTAGAGAACATTATATCTCTATCTAGCCGTGAGAACTATCTGAATTATGCCCAAATTCGCATGATGTGGAAGCACCTGTACGATGTGTCAAACTCACCTAGGGTTCTTAGTCTTCACTGGGGATTGTGGATGGATTATCTCCTAATGATGATGACCCAATTTCCCTCTTATGCATGTCGGGGAAGGTATCACGAAGGACTCTTCCGAGTGTTCACAACTGGAGAGGAATTTGGCACAATGCTTGATAACCCCTTTCAAGAAGCTGCTGCTGCTGGAGACCTTCAAGCGGCTTACCTGTTCCAGATTTTGCATTATGGCTTCTAGGGCCAGTTAATGGACTTTGGAGCATTGGAAAATGAGTCCACCTGTGTGTATCTTAGGCAAGAAGTGTATACCGATGTTACCCAACTCCATACACCTCACGCTAAACTCAGGAGGCGTTATAAATGTTACCATGAGATTAGTCCTATCTGTTCATCCACTGTGTCGTTTGAAGAGTTAGGATGCTTTTCCACTCTTTGTGGTGTACGTCTTGTAAACTCAGACTTTTCCATGTAAACTTTTTCATAAATAGAAGTTTCTTGTTTCCTTTCATGTCTCCACCTTATCAATGTTGTTAAGAGTTTCCCTTTGATGTATTCTTTCAGATGGCTGGTAAAACAAACTTCTCATCCATACCCGATGAGCTAGTAGAAGTCATCATAATCAAGGCATGCGCGGTGGATTATCCATCCTTTCTCCACCTGCGAGGGTCCTGCCAGCGTTCGCTTGATCTAGAAAACGGTCCAGAGATCCTTCGTTTATGTCAAGAGGGTGATTGTGTCTTTCACCTCATTTCCACAGCTCAACTCCTCTGCTACAGGCGAAGGGGAAGATACTTTGAGGGCATGTTCTAGTGTTTCACTCTGGCACAGAACTTTTTTGCCAGAGCATGCTTCCTCGTGGCCTCCCAGGATGGCCAGTATAGTGCAGCCTTCATGTTCCAAGTCATGAATCTCAGTCTCCTCAACCGCATCATCCCTCTCGACTACCTCAAGCATGATGTGGCCAGAAGAGTCATCAAGGAGTTTATCTACTCGGACGTTTCTGAGCATTGCATCACACGAGCCTCCCTTTGGAAGCCCGTGTGCAGTACGCACGAACAGGAGTTCAAGGAGTACTGTTCGAGGTGCATCTGAGCTAGGGAAATGGAAGAGTTGTGTGCCAACTTCGGTATCCCATTAACCGATCCAGATCCACTTTTTTGGTAGTGTTCTACGTATGGGGTTTCAGTTTTCTCTTTTTATCATAGAATTGCGAGGGTTCAATTCATTAATGGGGGAAGTGAGGTAACGACCCGAGAAAAACCATGTTTTGATTTTTGACAAGTTTGATTTTCAATGTCACCCGTTAAGTGAACCAACAAACAACTAATAAGGTATTAATAATAAAATTCATTAAATGGATGAAAATTCCTTTTATTCAAATAATCAAAATTTTGGCTACAACTTCCACTGACCGAACAAGAAGATAAATTAACCAAAAATCCCGACTAAGAACCCGATTACAATAATGGGGAGACTGCTTAAAACCAATAAGATCCCAAGAATGTGGTAGGGGTTTCGTGCGTCCATCATAATAAACATGAGGATGTCCGAAGCCACTGCAACCGTTCTGAGAACCAGGGGAAATCATACGAACCATCTTCTCCTTTCTCCTTCAGTCACCTAGTGCGAGGGACACCCCGAGACCAGACCCTTTTATAAGCACCCTAATCTGACCGTTGAACCCCAAACAGCTATAAATTTGACCGTTGGTTTCCCCAATAATCTAATGTTTTATTTTAACCGTTGTAAATAAGATAGTTTACCTCAAAAGGATCGGAATGATAATTGTGTAATTTTCTTTAATGTTTAAAAGTGACATCAATGATAATTTAATCAATTTATTTCTTGTTTTCCCGAAAATGTGAATTATGTTTTATGAAAAATTAATATTATTATTCACTACACTTATTTTCTTGATTTGAGAAATTAAAATTTGATGTTGTAATTATATTAAAGCTAATGGGTTTTTTATGTTTTCTAAATAGGTATTAACCCTTGAGTTATATATATATATACATATTGCATCAAATCAAATAATTCTTCTTCTCTAAATTAAATTTAAGGGCTAATGTTAATACAAATGTTTATAGCTTGGATAAACAGTTTTGGAAACTACGTCAAGTTATGTTTTCTTTTACTTATGTGTTTCATGATGATGATACTTATATCAACGCACCCTTATGTGTGATTGAATGTGGATTAATTGATAATAAACTTTAATTAAGAAAATTAATGTAATTCGCTAAAAAGGAAATTGAAATATATATATGTGTTATGTTTTGAGTACCCAATGTTTTTAATGTTTAATTTTCATAGTGAAATATTAAGTAATTAATAACTACGGTTTAATAATAATAATGATAACATAATAAAAATTATTGATGTTTTAAAAATAAAAAATATATATATGTATACATATAATAAAACATTTTGATTAAACCAATATATAATTTTATTGACAAATGATTTTTATTAAAATAATAAAAGTCAGTTTAATAATTGATTTTTTAATAATAAAAACAATGATTTAATAATCTAATGAAAATATTAATAAAATAACATTAAAAAAAAGAGAACTGACTGAATCACGTTTCATTAAACGCCGCATCAAATCCAGGCTGTTCGGTCTTCTCCCTCCGATCGCAGCCGTCCATTTCTTTTAATGCCACACTGTTTGTGAGTCGTCCGATCATCCCCGGTTTGATCCCAGTCGCCCGCTGTTTTCTCGGTTTTCTTCTACCTCGCACCTACGGCTTCTTCTCCTTCCTCATGACGCCAGACCAGTAGATCGTAGGGTGCCTCATTTTTCTCTCGTAGGCCGGCTAGTAGACCCGGCTATCTCCTCCTTTCCATGAGTCTACACCGACCCCCACCCTCAGATACTCTACTTTCATATGGGTCTTCATCTTCATTTTTTTAAAACCCTGTTGTACTGAAGCAGGGTGTTTTTGCACCGATCTTCTTGATCTCTCCGACCACCAGACATCGTCGCTGCTTTGTTTCTCCTTCTCTTCTCCGAACTAAGGTAAGGGTCGAGTTCCATTTTTAAATCTTTGTTTAAGCTTAGGTTTATATGTGTATATAAATATATATTTGTAATATATATATGTATAACTTCTATGTTTACACTCTCGGCTCTCTTGCCTCATTTGCTCCTTCCCTCCAAATAGGTAAGGGAAAATCCCAGCTGCTATTTCTTTTTCTCCAAATTTGATACACAATGTTTTATATACACCTTACTTATACAGATGTGTGTATAAATTTACATCAAGGCCTCATGAACCAGTTATCACTGTTTTCATCTTCCAGAATTCGACCAGGTTAAAGGAAGTTTTTGGGGTTTAATTTTTTAAAAAAAAAATTCAGTTTTAGTGACACACACTTTGTGTATATATATATGTATGTATATACATTTATATACACATAAGTATAAGAAGATATATGCAAATATACAAACTTTTTTTGTGTGTTTATAACCCTGATTTTATTTCGCCTATAAAAATGGAGTTTTTGGGTAATTGTACGAACATGTAAAATCATGAAAGTGTATGAAGTATATTGATATATATATATATATATACATGTGATTATATCGATGTGTATGAACATCAATGTGAACTTGGTTCCCTTACTTTGTAATTTATTACAATATAGCATGATGATCAAAATTTTATTTACCCAAAATATTATTCCTTTTTTTTAAGTACCCAAAAACTATTTTTGTACATGTTATATGTACGATAAAGTTTATGGGTTGGTTTGATTTCAAAATTATTCTTGCAATTGAGAATTTCCATTTATCACTACTCTTGATAAATCAGGATTTTGCTTTGTGAAAATGGTTAGTATGGACTCCTTAAACATTTACAAGTGCATACATATATTCATTGGTATGTACTCATGTTTATGAAATAACCTTGTTGTATGTGAGGATGACTTTCTGTCAATAATGGTTTATGGAAATTATGTTCACCCCTTTCTCTTCTTTTATGGAAAAGAACTCTGGATGTTTTTCCCAAATAAAAATTTTGTTTAAGGTAAAACACGAGAGAGATTTTTGAGAATGGTTTAATGTGCTGAACCCATGCATATTTGTAGGTATACATATCATTATTTTGTCTTCAATTACGAGTTCTCTTATGATGTTTGAAAACTTTATAAAGAAAAGGGGGCTCGTTATTTAACGTGCTAATAGAAGAGTTTACACAATTATATACATGATTTTCCCAAGATGGACTTGATTAAGCACATTGTAACCCCAACCGCCTGTATTAAACACCCATGATATCCATTTATCATCATATGTGTAAGATATGAACGACTATGCTTTAATTGAGTATTATGATGTTATGGAATGTTAAGTGTTATGTTCATTTTCTTAAAACCTGTGTTTTCAAATGTTAAGATAACTTGTTATGTGCACGGTGCTTTAGCATACATTTCATAATGTTTTTAATGATTAAACTGTCTTCATGTTATGAATACGTATGTGAAAATGGGGTTTAATTAATAATGCATGAAACCCTATGAATGAATGACAATGTCAAGATATGTGTGGGATGTATATGACCTACATGTGACGAGTGCGCCCAGAATTATATAGCGCAACAAGAATGATGTGGCGGGTACGCCCAGAATTATACAGCGCTCCAATGCATTGGGTAAAGCAGGAGTCTCATGAGACGATTATGTGCGACGGTCTTGAAGTTAGCCATGGCTCGAGCTATCAAGGAAATGGGGTGGGCAGTGAGCCTTGACCCGTTATGTATGTTATACGGTCTTGATGAAAGGTCTTGACAAAGTCTAGTATTATACATTCCCTCTTCATGTAATGATAAAGGTCAACCAGGGGTTAGTTCAACTAACAGTACAACCCCTAGTTGAAATCTCCCATGACTATGAAAATGTAATTTTTATGTCAAGAGCTATTTTTCATGTGGTGAACTTCTAGATAAACTGTATTTTTTCTCATGAACCATGATACGAACATTTCCCTTGCTTAGCCATAGAAACCTTTTTAGGATTTAAGTAACCTTGTTTGAATATTATGCATTGTTTATTTTTCTTATGTTGCGCTCTCTGATCATGTTTACTTTAAAGCTTATTTCAATTAGGTGATTCATTGTGCAAGTTGTTTTCAAATAATGATGGATTTCATGTTTTAAGAAAAGATAATGTTTTGTTTTAGAAAAGTGTTTTATTCTCTTCAAAAGGACTTCTTTGAGAGAGGATTTTCTTAAAATGTTTTTTTCTTTTTAAAAACCCCTTACTGGGCATATTTGCTCACCCTACGTTTGTGTTTAAAATTTTTCAGGCATGGTTGGTACTAATGAAGTTAATCACAAGCATCTGGTTTCCCAGAATCCTGAGCCTCGCGATCATCTGTTGTAATGGGACATGATATTTAATATGTAATGATGTAATGAAATGTTAAGTATATCATGTCTCATTAGGCACCCTGATTTTGGGGGTCACTACAAAAGTTGTCTGTAGTGAAGGAATATGATGAAGAATATGGTACTTAGAAGGGTAAAGGATCACTGGATGGATGATTTTTTGTGTAAGGAAGCATCTACTACATAGGAAAAAATAAAATACACAATATTAAAAGGAAAAATGGTTCACATGGGGCTTGTGGTTTGTAGTGGTGGTAGTGGTATGCAGTAAAGAAGATGTTGAATCAAATATTTGGTAACTCTCGGTTTAGATGATTAAAAAGATATCATTTCCTATATAAGGATAGCTAATCCCAAGGATTATAAGAGAGATAAATTTTTATTAGAGATTATATTTACTCTGGGAATTCATTGAAGCCTTCAGGAAGATTGTGAGGGAGCATTTCACCAAGGCTGGAGTGGTTCTTATGGAAGAAATTCCACCGAATTTTTTTTTGTGGGAAATTATATCCCAGAATGAACATGGTATGCGGAGGAAGAAGGATCAATATGCATAGGAATCTTTGAAGGAGAAGTGGTTTGTGAGGAGGATTCTGTGAATGAGATTTTTTTTACGAGAACTGATCTCACAAAGGGTGAAGCAGCCCACATAATAAATTCTAGGGAAGGGTTTTCTAAGGAATTAATGCTTGAAAAGAGTAAAAAAAACTCCACATGAAGTACACTAAAGATGATGAATTGCAAGTAAGAGGTTCATAGAGGAGATTCATGGAGTTGGAACATGGATGAGGTATGCGACAACAAAGGCAGAGGCATTCTATGGACAAAGGGTGGTTTATGGAAGTGGTAGTGGTTCACGTGAGTGGTGGCGATATGTAGAGGAGGCCTTATATGTAGAAAACTCACTACACATTATATGAGAGGAGTATGTGGAATGTTGAACAAACTAAAAAGATTGAAAAATAATCAAATGAATTTATGAAATTAATTTATGTTACTTAACAGTATGTGGAAAGGTGGATTTCATTTGAGGGTGAAAAGGGAATTCAACATAGAATCTAACTATAGTTGAAGATATGTGTTTTCATGAAAATTAAGGGACCTAAATGTCCATAAACTATGTTGGATATACAAGTCTATAATTAATTAGTGTATTCCTTTCCAAGAGTAGTGAGAAAAGGAAGAGGATGATTGTGACTGTTTCTATTGGTTCTGATCTATAGAAATAAGAAAAGGGAGTGACCTTTTGGATTGCAGTGAGACAACCCTAATCCTTTGTAAATACAGTGAGCCTAGGATTAGAAGATCTAGCCAGAACCACATACTCATTATTGTTAGTGAGCCTTATTGAATTTGGTACATCATCACACTACCATTTTTTTCACCTAGGATATAGCCTGTGTGAGGGTGAACCAAGTAAATATTTTTGTGTCTCATTCTTCATTTAAATTATGTTCATAATATGAAATTGGAACGAGAGAGAATACAATATTTTTAATGATGAAACAGGATCTGAAAGGGAATAAACATTAATATTTCATACCTTGATTTACCACCCCCCCTCCCATCAAGGTATTCAACCTAGTGAACCATACACTTTGGATGATGTTTTTATGGTACATGGTGGTGAATATAATGGTGGGGAAGATCCAAAATCATTGATGTGCCACCTAGAGCCCAACTGTGATGTACACTCCCAGGACACCAATTTAAATCACCTTATTGGCTATGCTAAAAAGTGTGAGTGTTGGAAACATCAAAATATGTTGAATAAAAGTGTTAGGATTAGTAGGTTTTAGTGGGTTATGAATTTAAAATATTGTACTTGGTACATGAGTTACATAACACTAATGATAATTTGGAGTTGGCTCATTAGATCCATCCTCAATAAGAGAAAAATGAAATTGAGAGAACATTTAATCCATTATATTTCTTTTGAACATATATCAGCATGGCTATCACCATCCTAGATCAAAAGATCCCTCATGACAGTTATTTCCTAGAAAAATATGGATTTGTTGATCCTACTTCAACTTATCTTCGGGGTTCTGCATCTCATATACCAAGGACAAGTTTCACCCTTCATCACCCATAAAAACCTCCTTATCCCAACTCTCTTATTATAAATAATTATAATTTTCCAATACATGTTCTATTACAGATCCATTGAGGTCGTTTACATTGGATTCATGGTGATTTTATTCATACTGGGGCTCCTGGTAGCACCTCGGGACTTTATGATCTTCCTCACCATTCTCTCCACCCTTATATCCTAAATAACTACCTTTGATAAGAACAAGAATTGAATAATATCCACCACTGGAAAATTTATATCAATGTTACACCTCCACACAGTGACCCCAAAATGTGGATAAAGACACTAGTTACCTATGTGATCACTGACACTCTCTCTATGATATCTTTAATTTTTTTTAATGTGTATATCAGATATTGAAAGCATAATTAATTTTTAACAATACGATCTTATCCTTGTGGTGTTCCTTTAGAATAATTTATTTTCTAGTCACACCATTTTAATAAATAGCATGATGACCAACAATAATCTTTACAATTTTGAAATTTAGTATTTTCATAGTTTAAAAATGATAAAGAAATATGTTTTTGTGGGAAAAGGTGAAAAAAATAAATCCCTCCCTTATTTCAAAAACACTTAGTAGAATATAATAAAAATCAAAAAAAATATGGAACCATTGATCTTCCATTAAAAATGGTGATGAGGATTGAATTTATTATTTTATTTATGTTTTAAAAATTATATACATATAATAATGTTGATATTTTAAATAATAAATCCAAATAATCATCATTATTGTTATTTTGGTTTTATTTTTTTATATTATGTCATAATATTTACTGATATAACATATATATGTATGATATTAAAATTATTATATAAATACATGAATCCCATGATCAAAATATTATAGAGGTGAATTTTCAAGTTATTGGAGAAGGGGTTGTAGTAGTTATTGTAGCTATAAAACTATGCATCTAATTTTGGCCTAAAGGAAAAAGATATGGGCCTTTAGGTATTTATGACACTATAGGCCTATGGTCCACTAGGCCTTCTATCCATATCAGGCCTTCAGCCCCATGGATTTTGGGGAATATGGTCTTCAAGACATGAGGAAATCAGGTCTGACCACATAGGAGTAGATCCCAGAAGAGTAATTGGAGAAAGTTACAACCACCAAAGTATAGATATCTAGATTGGTAAAATGAGACTGTATGATAACCACCATTTCTAAAAGGTAATGTGACGTGTGTAAATAAGCACCATTAATGATTTAGATGATGGTGAGGGGTAGTTCAGGTGTAGTTGGGTCATTGGGCATCTGGGTCATGTGGTGGGCCCTATGCATCTTTGTCTATGGATCAGGTAATATTTACCTCTTAACCTAGTTAAAAAGGGTATTATACAAAAAAATAAATAAAATTATTTAAGGCCTTTGTTCTTTGATAACAACGACCCTAATATATAAAACATGCTAAAAATTTATAATTATAAATATAACAGGTATTGTCATGAATTTCCAATAATTATTAATGTTATTTTTATTGTTTTTACCACCAACATATATACTATTATTTTCTTTATAATTATTGTTAGTAATTTACCTTTATAGAATGAATCAGTGGTAGTAGCCCTTCAGTGTCACAAGTAGGTTTTCAGTTCGAGTCTCCATAAAATCATTTTTCATAGCATATGTTAATTGGATGTAGGGTCTGTTGGGTGTATTAGAAATGAAATTTTATTAATTAATAAGTTGGATAGGGTATGTACCTTACATATTAACGGAATTTTATATTTGGTCTCTTTGATTGACATTGAATGATCACATTAAATTCCATGTCCATTGTGTAACGACGTGTTCATTTCAAATGGTCCAAGAAAGATATACCAAGAATATAGGTTGAAGGCATGGGTGTAAAACCTACATGATGAGATATTGTGATAAAGGGATAATATTACATAGTGAGTGCTCGTATATATCTATTGATGTCGTGACATTGAATATTTTCTATTGAGTGCCTCGACCCATTTCTACCTAGAAATATTATACTTTTGGAAAGAATGTCTAATGCTAATAAGAATTAATCCTAGAGGGTCACACACTAAGGCTTTTCATTGACCTAAATTAAACTCTATTACAAATTAATTATTGGAATAAATTTTATTCTAAAGATATTGGAATAATTTTATTCAATATTAATGATCACATAGATTAAATTAATATCTATCAGCAAGGAAGAAATTAAATTAATTTGATAAATAATATTTATCTATTTATTTATTTAATCGAAAAATAATTTGTTATTTAGGTGTTAAATAAATGATGAGGATGAATATTGGAACATGATTGTGTCTAGTAATAAATATTAATTTGAATGCTAGTAAAATAATATTTACCATTGTGCATGTTAACACATGCAATGGAATGAAAAAATATTATTATTTTAATACATGGATTTGAGTCAGCCATGGGTTTAACATTGTTGGTCAGAGTGGGTATCTTAAGAGGTTGGTAAATTTAGTGTAGAATAAATATTTTTATCTAAAATAGAATTAATTAAAATCCCCCAAATAATTAAAATATCATATTTAATCCAAATAGCATATCGATATATATTCTGAACCTTTAAAATATTTATCAATGTTTGATTAAGTCGTAGTATAAAAAATTATGAATAAATACTTTAGAATTTGAAATTAATTAACATAATCAAAACGTTATATAAACACTAGTTAAAACTAACTATGAAAGTATTTTTTTTATAGTTAAAAATAGATTCAATTTAATGTTATGAAATAAAAAAACAAAATAGATAGCATAATCAATGCCATAGGTTCAGTCTCGAGTTCAAACATAATACACTCCACTTGTAAATCATATTCTACCAATAAAATTATATAAATTAATCTTTTATCTAAAACCTAGATCATGTATACAATAGAAAACCATTTTTCTATGTCACACATGACCTCTTCCAAAACACCCTTGGGAATAAAATAGTGATAGGTCACTCAGGGACCTCTTCGATAACACATGGGTAAAAAATTTTAAAAAGAGTCTGAGAATATATCTTGTATATTCCTATTATAAAAAAGGAGTCAGTGTGTGTATTTAACATATAGAGTAAATAGGAACTTCTTGTTATGTGAAATATAATAAATATAAAGTTAAAATAAGGGTGTAAAGAAGATATTGTTGCATGGCCTGATAATCTATATAGCTTGTCACTCCTTGATTATAGCTTAAAATGAATCTCGATTCATTTTTTTTATATTTTCAGTAGAATAAACTATTGTAAACTCTTTTTGGTTAGTCTATGAGAAGGACTCTAGATGTTCAAAGGTATTCACCTCTTCTACAGTTGATCACTGGTAATTTTTATTCATGTAAGATACTCATCACAAGAATATTCTTTTGATCTTTAAATGTTTAGTTATAACACTCTTCACATGTGCATGTATATTTGTATCTCTATCTCTTCACAATCTGTATATTCTCATGAGAGATTGTGCTACTTATTTTAGTATAAATGTGTAGGAAAAATCATCTGGATTCTCTTCTTGTCATACTAGATGATAGGCACACAATTTAACGCACTCTTGTAATAGTTAATAACAATTATTAAATTAAATCCCACCATTAAATTTGATAATATATCCATTAGAAATATATTATTCCGAATAAATAGAAATATCAGTTGTGACTCTTTCGAATGGTGAGATGGATTTTGGCGGTGGCATGAGCTAGTAGTGAGTTAGTCCCAAGGTGATTCATCTCAGTGGTTGATCATTACAAAAAATTATCATATTTTCATTCTAGCAGAAGGTCATCATCAATGGTCAATCATTTCTGGTATTAGTTCTAATCCACACTTATAAAAATTTTCATTCTGGTGGTGAATCAAATGTGATGGTGCATGTTTTAAACATTTAAGACAATTTTTTCGAACAACGGTGAGTCATATCTCACAGTAACCCTTTCCCATAATTTGACAAAAATCCATTCTAAAACTGACATGTCTTTAGTCAGGGGTATTTCCCATATTAGCCATATTTTTATATAGATAGTGATTTTCCCCTATGGTGAGTCTTTATAGCAGTGACTCAAACACAATGTTGAGTCATTTGTGGTGGTGTGTGTTTTTAACACTTAGCCAGATTTCTCACCAATATTCCTTATATGATAAAATGGTTCCATAAAACATAAAACACATTAATAACATAATATGAATAATTTTTTTATCATTAATATAAGTGTTACAATAATATCCATCTTTTTGATGATCACAAATCATGGAATTTTATAAACCATGTATAGAATAAATTGAGGCTCTAAAATAGATAATATTAGCACTTTAAAAATATATAGTGAGATATTGATCATAATGGTATCGAAGATATTTAAGTATCAAGTATGTGATATTCAAAGAACAAATTAAAATACATATGGTATTAAGGATAGTTAAATAGGAAACAATGTCATCAGAAATTAAAAAAGATAGTATCATAGAAAATAATTACACATATAAACTCTATAATGACATTGTCCCCATTTTGGGATTATCAAAAAGATTAAGAAAAACATAAAATGAATGGAAATAGAGAATAAAGGGAAATAGAAAAGGAATAATAAGATATGTTACATTGAAAAAGTTATGGTATGTGTAGAAAAAAAGGTGAAAAAAACGTTATAAAAAATTCCCATCACATAACAATAGTTGAATATCAAGGCACATTGGGCTTGGGAGTAAGTGTAGATTTTGTTTTCCCTTTTCCAGATGTGGAGGCTTCAATTGTTGAGGTTGAGGTAACAATAGGGATGGCTATAGGAATAGAATGAATAGAAATAGATTATCTAATGATGATATTTCTGATATGTTTCACTACTTCCCTTAGAGTGAAACTAAAAGGATGAAAACTAGCTTCTAAAGGATAATTTGGGTCTCTGGTCATACATGGACTGAATAATTATTGATCAAAACTTGGAGGTGTTAGATGAGAAGTAATTGGAATGACATCATAATCCACCATAGTGGTTCCAAAAACATGTAGAATGGATTTTATAAGATTTATGAAATCAATAATGATATTTACTCCTTTATCTATAGAATTGAATACATTATTGTTCTCTTATATAAACTACTTCAGTACAAGATTCCTCACCTTTAACTCATTAACATTTTCTTTAAAGTCCTATGAAACTAGAGGGATCATTATTTTATCAGAAAGATACTTGAAATGATAATTGAACTCATGCTTTGTATATATCATTAAAAGATAATATATTATAGATTTTGTTGTGGTAACTATGTCATCGTTAATATCTTTTATATACTCTCTAACCATCATATGGACATAATCCTTATTATGACTGATTTTATTTAAACATTTCTAAGGAATGAAATTTATATCACATAATACAACATGAATATGCAGATGTACTATTCAGACTACAAGGGACAAGGCTCCAGACGAGGATTTAGGGTTGGTGCATTAACCAAATCATAGCTATCCGGAATTAGATGAATGAGAGGGTATGGAATTTCTATCAGTATCGGGCCTGTACAGATCTGAATAGGACATCTAGCCAACAAGCCTTGTGATGGTCAGTGCGGATTCCATGACATGTGATGGGGAGGAGCAGTTTGAAGTTGTCTTTTTTGCATGATTCCCTCTAAGATCTACAGGTCTTTTAATTGTCTCTAATCCTTAGGTCCTTTTAAGGGTTCCACCTTACACCTTGAAAGCTGTTTTATAAAAAATATAAAAAATGACCTCCTTCAATCCATTCAGTCAGAGGTGTTTGGTTTTTCAAAATCAAATAGAAATCAGTGATATTACTTTCCATAAAATATTATATGTCACCTATGTTGAAAACAACAACTGAATATGATGTAGAACGAGTAATAAAGGATGTATAATAAATAGTAGGTTAATTGATGTTATAAGAAAACCTCTAAAATATCGTGTAGCATCAATCTTATCCCAAAATAACCCTTAGGATCCATCTAACCTTGAAAAATAGGTCTCTCATCATCTAAATTTGAGTAGTATAGAGCAAGTGAGACATACCCTGGGTACTTCTACCACACCTACAGAATTGGTTCCATAAAACTAAAATCGTACTTACCATAATTCATTCAACTATTTATCCAATGATAGGTGAAACATCAAACTCCTCAATAGATCACTACAAAATAGTTGTCTTCTTACCAACAGTAAGATAGAACTCAATCTTCTCATCAACTGACTATTCAACAAAAATATACAAATACAACATTTGTACGTCTATTATAGGATCATTGTGAACACCATAAACACTAGGAAAACCCATGTGAATTTTTTGGATATGATTTTTGTTCCCAAAAAACTGATGGCTTTTTCTTATAACTTGTTGTTCAATAAACATCTTCAACTAGGATCTATCTCTCTTTAAATATGGAAACACCTGGTAAACCTAGAGAAGATGTAAGTTCCTCAGGTATCCCAACTTATTCAGCACCAATTTATCCACTAGTACTGTCATGGTCTAATCTTCTATCATTTTTATCTGCATCTCCATCTCCATTTCTATTGGCATTTTAATTTTCATCTTCTTCATCTTATCCATAAACTTCTTATTCATCATCATCACCATTATCTCATTCTTATTTTCATTGTCCCCATTTTTTTATTCTTCTTCATAATACCACCATTTTTCTCATAATACATAGGGGTTCTTTTGAATTCATATTCACCTCACACTTGAGTTTCTTCTTCCTCATGGCCTACTTTAAAGAGATATTCACTAACAAGGAGTTACCTGGGTGGACTATGTACACCATAAGTAATAGGAGGGGTACTTCTGGTCAGTTCTAAATCTCTTCCTTCGTCTACTACTATTTTATTCACTTCATTATAAATATTAGTAGCCTCATATTACTCATCTCAATATTAAACTACTTCATCTATATCTAAACCCTGATCTATAATATTCCACATACATGATGGATGATCAACTAAGTTAAAGTCTTCATAAATTATTTCACTATCATCAAACCAATTCTTCATCCATGGGTTCATAATAATATTCATTCTATTGAAAATTACTTATTTAATTCAAAAACCTCCATAGTTTACAACTTTTTATTCTCATTCATCAATCAAACCCTTGACTTCTAGCATATCTGAAATAAACATGGGGTAGATGAGAAAAATTAATCTTGAAGAAGGAATAAACATCTTCATAATTTCTATAATTTACCATCTATAAATATTTTCGTTTTCACATGTATTCATTAAATAAAATAGATAAACATCCTGATACCTCATGCTGGAGAAATGTCCTTTCCTTGGGAATATAATGTGTTGGATATACTTGAGAAGAAACTAGTACTCACCACCAATTTAAGAAAAAATGGTCTTCTATGTATCACATCTATAGTTAATTATAAAAAGTAATCCTCATAAAATAGTATCACATTTATATGGAACAGTTACATGATAATCATTAGAAACACCTTTGTGAGGAACTGCCAATCATCTATCCCATTATCTAGATCAGAAGGAATCTTTTTATCGATTTACTTTGTTTCATATCCAATCATTATTTACGTCCAAAATAATGTTGATATAATGATAAAACAGATGGAATAACCTAGTATAGATGGTTATCTAATTAGGAGAGAACCATTCTACCCATCCACGGTCTTGCAGGATTCATAGAACCATCGGTTTACTCGATAACATATATTTAGAATGATATAATTTCATGTCCACCACAACTCTCTTTGAATGATCAAGATTTATAGGCTCTATAGTAGCTAAAAGGATCGACTCTACTTTTTCTTTCATTGAAGGATTTGAATTGTCCGTAGAGGATTTTTCATTACTTTTTACTTTAAGGTTGGTGATTGGCTTGAAATTCAGGGATGAAGGTAATTAAGGCTAATGGCCGAGAGAGAAAAGGACACATTGAGGGTTTAGAGAAAGGCGTGAGGGAGTGAAGGAAATTAAATCACCCCAATTTATGTTTTATATCATTTTGAGATTTTAGGTATTTATAAATAAAAACATTAAACAATAATTTATATCATATTAAATAAATAATCCATACTGAAATTAAGATTGATGTCTTAAAAATAATAGCATGAAATTGATAATGGCATGAGGTTTCCAACAGTGGGTAAGATAAAGGTGGGTAAAACTCAATGGTGGGTAAAACTCAATGGTGGGTAAGACACCAATGGTGGGTAAAACACCAAAGGTGGGTAAAACACTAATGGTTGTAAACTTATAGTGGTCGGTAATACTTAATGGTGGGTAAAACACTAATGGTGGGAATAAATAAACGATAGTTAAAACTCAACGATGGGTAAAAATATAGTGGTAGGTCCTAAAAAATTATTCTAAACTAAAATTAATCATGCACAATTCTTGTATAATGTAGTCTATTCTCTCAAAAATCAAAGTATTAATGAATATATTAGTAAGTAGATTTTTTTACCAATGTATTCAATAGTTATATCACCCTTTTAAAAATTATCTCTCAAAAAGGGATTTCTTACATTATTATATCCTGTTAGAGAGTGATATACTAGGTTTTTAGAAAAAAATATTATCAATTTTTTTTCACAATTAATAGGGATATATCATAATAGATTTCCGGAATCTAGTAATTTGTGTTTTTCCTACAAAATTTTAGCACAACAACTACTTGTGGATATGTACTAATCTCCTGCAATAGAAAATGCAACCTAATTTTCTTTCTCACTACACTAAAAACCAATATACCTTCCCAAAAGATGACATATTATAGTGGTTCATTTTTATCTACCTTAAAACCCCCAAAATAATCATATTAATAACTAACCAGGTCAAATTCTTATCCTCTAGGATTGAGAAATCGTAAATTAGTAGTATTAAAGATGTATTTAAAAAGTCATTTTATAGGAATTATATATGACTCTTTTGGGTTTTCTTGAAAGTGATAACACATACACACACTAAACATAATTTCATGTTGGATAGTAGTTTAGTATATAAGACTGCCAATCATACCTCTGTAACTAGTTTGATCTAAGGATTTCCTAGCTTTATAAAGATCCAATATATAGGTGACACTCATAGGAGTGTCACAACTCTTAGTAAAATCTAAATTAAAACGTTTTAAATTATACCTCTTGTATTTACATTGATTTAAAATAATTCCATATTTGTTTGGGAAAATTTGAAAACCAAGAACGAATTTTGGTTCTCCCATTAAACTCATTTCATATTCATTTTGTATGATTTTTGAAAATTCCGTACAGAAAATATGTTTATAAGGTTCAAAAATCTTATATTTTATATAAATTTGAACAACTAAAATATATTTTGAATTTTTTACTATAAAATATATGATCAGATATATGTTTTATATGTCATTTTGAAATAAGAAAAAAGATAATCATATCTTTCCTAGATCTAGGACCTTGTTTCAAACTACATTAATCTTGTGTTATCTTAAAAACATGATTTGGAAAATGATGACATTTTAATCTAGGGGTTGTTCAACAAAAACATCCTTAATTATATAACCATTCAAGAATTCACTTTTGACATTAATTTGATATATTTTGAAATATAGATGTTCTTTATAAGAAACAAGTATTATAATGGATCCAAGAATATATTTAGGTAAAAAAAATTCTTCATAGTCTATAACCTCTTCTTGACTATACCCTTATGTAACTAGTCTAGCATTATTCCATACTATTGTGCCATAATTATCAACATTATCTCAAAACACCCATTTAGTATCAATATTGAAGGTGTATTTGGGTCTTTCAGAATGTTTCCAAAACAATATTTCTTTTAAATATTTTATATTCTTCTTCAAAATCCATTACCCAGAATTCATTACTATTTTCATTATTGAAGTTATTAGATTCAAAACGAGACAATAAATCATAATGTTCAACTAGATTTCATATAGAATCTCTAGTTTTTGTACCTCAATATAAGTCACCAACAATAGAATATAAATAATTGTATTAAGGATTCCTAACAACTTTAGAAAAAGTGGGGGTTGTTACCTTAGGTTTTTCTATGGTTTCGAGTTCATGTTCTATAATTTCCTTATAATTTTTTGATTTTTCATCTTGTTTTATAGTAGAATCAGAAGGTTGTTAATTTATATTCAAAGTGGATAAAATCATCCAAAAGGTTTTCTAATGTGATTTTATGTTAACTTGGATATGTCTCTTAAAACATGACATTGATAGACTCTTCCATAGTCATGGTTCATTTCATAAAAACACTATAGGATTTACTAGAAGCTGATTAATGCTTGAAAAAATTTTCATCACTTTTGGAGGTAAACTTTTCAATATTAACCTTAGAGATAAGAATAAATACTTGGAAAAAAAAACTATGTAATTAACCTTGTACTTTCTAAAATTCCAAATAACATAAGGGGTTTTCTTCAAGATATGTATAAACAAAAAACTATTATTTATATAGTATGATGTATTCAAAACCACTTCGCAAAAGTCAATAGGTAGGTCATATTCATTATCCAATTTATGGGATATCACTTTAAATATTTTATTTCTTCTCTTTAAAACTCCATTTTGTTGAGGAATCTTATGAGGAAAGAATTTGTGGCTATATCCATCTTTTGATCCAAAGGATTCATTGTTTTTATTTTCAAGATCACAGCCACTGTAACATCTTAAGGTCTTAATTCTTTTTTCCACATAGGTTTTCAATAGATTTAGCATACATGGTAAAATAAGAGAAATATTCACTTTTGTGATCTATAAAGAATACTGAACTATACATTGAAAATTAATCTACAAGCCCATATACATATTTCATATGATTTAAAATAAAAACACTAGAAGGTAAAAATAATTTCACGTGAACCAAATCAAAAGGATGAGAAGTTGAAACTTCTTTCTTTAATTTAAATTAAATCTTGTGTTGTTTCCCTTTTTGAAACGGTTTATAGACCTTATCATTTAGGAATTCATGTTTGGGTAGATTCCTTACTAACCCTTTCTTAGTATTATTTCTATGTGAGTGAATGTTATAGTGACCCAGTCTCCTATTCCAAATCTAATATTCTCTATTAAAGTCACTTAAAAAAGAATCATTTGGAGAAATTAAATAATAAATATTAGCAGTATACACATTTTGTTTTCTCCTATCATTAAATAGAAAATCATTTTTAGAATTAAAAAATTAGATGAATTTTTCTCAACCATCGCATGAAAACCATCATCATACAATTGTGAAATGGTAAACATATTATATTTTAAACCATAAACATAAATTACTTTAGAAATTAATGCTAATTTTGTTTTACCAATTTTTCCATTTCCAATTCTCATTCCTTTAGTATTATCACCAAAGTTAACATGAACACCATCAACCTTTATTATGTTCTCAGAAGATTATTAGTATATTTACATCTTTCTAGAAAAACCATTTTCCATGTCCCATATATTTATACAAGATATCTTCAAATAGGTTTCTTAAAAAAATTTATACCTTGATTGATTTTGGTAACCAAATTTTATTGGTTCCAGATACATTAGTAAATAGGTGCATAGGAACCCACAATTTATTAATTGGTTTTCAAGAAGAATATTGTGAACTTTTTAAAATTAAAGCATTATTTTTTCCTATTGAATAATAACTGGTATAATAATTATGTGATTTATACTTAGGAACATATGTTCCCTTAACAACTCTTCTTTTTACATGTTGGTATCATAGACCAGTAACATATCATGGAAAAACATCCCCAAAAAATTAGTTATAATTTACTACCACTTTTACATATTTCTATTTACTTCTTTAGTTTCTAATTTGAAAATTTTAGATACGTATTTTCTATAATCATTTGAACTTTATTTTCTTTTTCTACAGTGATGTCAGATCTAATAATAGATCATAAAGCATGTTGTTTCTTCATAAAATTAAATTTGTATTTTATCTCGTTAAAAGTATCTTAAATAATATTTAAGTTCTAAAACATTTCATCTATTTGAATCTCATCATTATTTTCATTTTTATAATGATCATAATTAAGTACAAGAGATATAGTAGGTACCTCATATATACTTTCATGAAGCACATGTTATCTCTATTTTTATTCTCTTAATATGTTATGTTAGAGTCACTAGAGATTCACTCAGAGGAACATCATGTTTATTTTATGTATTTGTTATAATTTTTATCCTTTTCCCGATGCTTATTCCTTTACATTAAATTACTATGATCAGCCGTAACAGGTACTTTTCTCTTACGCTCATAGCTGGTAATATTATTTGAGTTGTCATCACATTTCCCAATCTTGTTCCTAATTTCCACTATTATCATATTAACCTTTACTCTATATTTCTTGAATAATTTATTAATCTTATAGAACATATTAAATCTTCTCTATAAATGTGTCGATTCCACGTCACTATTAGTTGGCAATTCCCCTTCACTAGATCTTTCATCTTGTACCTTTTTTATTTTTGTTTTGATGCAGTATTCTTGAAAGAAAAATATTTTCTCTTATGTTTTACATCTTCTTCATGATTTATCATAATATCTTCCTCATACATCATCAACATCCCAAAAACTTCTGTGAACAATAGGTTACTGATGTCATAGGATTCCCTTATTGAGAAACATTTCCCTCTCCATATCACTAGAAGACATCTTAGTAGTATCATAACTTTTTCTTTGTCTAACAATAGATTTCTAAAGTATGTCATGGTGTTCATTATTTCATTGAACCTAAGATTCATATAAAAATTTATCTCATCACGTTTCTTCATAAAATTATAATATTTAATTGTAAATTATTCAATCTCATTTCATTAATATTTGTATTTATTTCATGAGAAGTAGATAATGTATCCCAAATATCAAAATTAGTTTTACTATAAGATATCCTATTAAACATTTCATCTCCCAAGTCATACTAAAGGGCATTCATAGTTTTCAATGTTTTATTATTATCATATTTAGTAGCATCATCCTAGTCTTTTCTATGAGTCTTAGGTAATTCATGTTTTTCCACCACTATAGACCAAATTTAAAAGCCCATACATTCAATATACCTTTTTTCATTATTTTAAAATGTGTATTGTTATTTCCATTAAATAAAGTAGGTTTTTTGAAGAAGAACATTTTTTTAAATATATATTCAATGAATTAAATTTAGAAAATTAAAAAAATTAATATCTTTAAAATAAAATGAAAATAATTGTGGAAACTAATTTGAAAATCCTATAATAGAAAATATTAGTTGGAGTGAGTATCTCAAGTGGTGGGTGAATTACAAACCATATTAAAATTTATAATAAAACAGGTTTAAATAGAATCCATAAAATAATTAAAATATTATAGTTAATTAAAATTTTAGATCAATATAAATTCATATCTTTTAAAATATATTTCAAATATCGATTATGCATTAGTTTAAAAAATTATGAAAAACTACTTCTCTTGTGGACTTGATTTATTTTTTCAAATAATAGAGTCCCTTGTTTCTTGAAAGTTTCTCGTTATACTATTAAAAAAATAATGAAAAAATAATTTATCTTTTGAAATATATTTATTCAATAAAAATATTATATAAAAACTAATTAAGACTGACTATCAAGGTATTGGTTTTGTTTGTAGTGAAAAACAAATTCACTATCATGTAATGAAATAAAAAAACAAAACACACAATAGAATAAATACAATCGGTTTAGTCTGGATTCAATGATTAAAAATATCCACTTGGGAATAACCTACTAAAAAGTAGATTATATAAAATAATCTTTGATCCAAAACCTGTATTTAGTATACAATAGAAAACCAACATTCTAGGTCGCACGGGACCTCTTCCAAAATACATGTGGGAATATGTTAAACAAATTACACTCAGAGTCCTCAACCATGACACTTGGGTACACAAGTGTAAATAGATTTCAAAATAATATTTAGTGTCTTAAAGATATATAAAATGATTCATTGTGCATGTTTAATATATATTGTATACAAACACTACTCAAAACAAAAAATATAATAAATTGAAAGAGAAAATAAGGGTGTAAGGAAGATATTGTTGCTCAGTCTAATTTGATATATGGATTATGACTCATTTAGTGTATCATGAAATGAATCTAGAGTTTTGTTCCTTGTATTTCTCAGTAAAATATAGTATCGTAAACTCTTTTTGGGGAGTAGGTAGAAAGAGATCTGGATTTTCAATTTTCTTCACTTCTACACTTGATAACTGGTAAAGATGTCTCATGTAAGTTACACTTCACAAAAATATTCTTTTGATCTTATAATGTTCAATTATAGATCACTTATCATATGCATGTATATTTCTATCTATATTGCTCCACACTATGTATCTTCTCATGAGGGAGTTTGCAACTTCTTTTAATAATAGTTTGTAGGTAGAATCATCTAGATCATCATCTTGTTATATTATATGACTGACACACACATTAAAGAATTTATGAAATAGTTTATTAAAAATAATTAAATTAACTCTCAACATTAAATGAGATAATTTAGCAATTAAAATTGTTTAATTCAAAATAAATAGAAATAATGGCGTTGACTCTTTCAAATGGTTAGAAAAATTCTAGATATGACTTGAGCTAGTTATGAGTCAGTACAATGGTGAGTCATCTCATAGGTAGGTCATTCCAACACTTTTTCAAATTTACATTATAACAACATTCCATATTTAATGGTGACTCATGTTTGATGGTAGGCCTTTTCAACACTTATCAAAATTTTCATTCTAGAAGTGACTTGTCTATGATGGTGGGTGTCTTCAGCACCTAGAAAAATGTAATCGTTCAATGGTGATTCATATCTGACAGGGATTTATTCCCATACTTTTCAAAAAAATTGTTATGTTGTTTACTTTTCTTTGGAAGTATGTCCTTTCCGTACTTAGCCATATTTTTATCAGGATGGTGAGTTGTCCCCAACAGTGATTCTTACAGGTAGTGACTCAACCTCAACGGTGAGTCATGTTCGATGGTGATTTTTTTCAACACTAAGACAAATTTCACATAAATCATTATTATATGATTAATTTATACCATAAAACATAAAACACATTAATAAGTTTATAAACATGTTTTTTATCATTGAAATAGGGGTCCCAAAAAATACTTTTTAAGGGAACTTTTCCGATTAATTTAATTTTAAACCCTAACCAATGGTCAATATATAGTCCCCTAATGTATTTTAAGAGAGGTTCAAATTGATAATAATTATTCACAAAATAAACTCTATCTGGAATACTCCTCTTCCTTCTCATATCCTCTTAATAATGAAATGATCCTGATAATTTCTTCAAGACTGAATAAACATGAATAAATCAAGGCGAACAATGCATGATGATCAATCGACCTCTCTAGTACCCGATGATTCTTTTGTGTCATTCAGATATCATAGGAGTGCATATGGAACGCTGATATATGGATTCTATACTTATATACTACGTGTACAATGATGGATTATTGAAAAGGTATTCAAACAATTTACAACTATGATAAAGAAAGATCTCAAGAATAAGGTATTCTTTCATAAAATTTAATTAAATTAATAATAAATTTAATTTGAAAAAGATAACCTCTTGGTTTCAATGTCCCTTATTTTCAATATTTGATTGGAAAAAATCATTGTTCGTGATATTCATGTATTGTAAAATATGTAAATGATCCATCAAATTTTACATTTTCAATGTTGGGATCAGCCCAAATAATCACATCTACAATACCCTGAACCATCAAGTGGTATTAATGGGGTAAAATAAAATTTTATAATTTTTTATTTTAATTTTGATAATTCTGTATTTAAAAGGTAAAATTATTTTCATGTTTTAACTCCCTCCAAAACATTTATTAAAATATATTATATGTTTTCGTATTTTATTACTAATATTACCATGATTGGTGAATCATTATCAAAGATAACATATGATGAACCCATCTAAAGGTTCCATGAATTCTGTCAGGATAATAAAACACATCTAGGTGAGTAATCCTTTATTAAAAATCATGTATCCTTTTTAAATTCACAAGGACATCCACATGTAATTTTAATTTATGAGTAATTACTATACACTACATGTAATAAATTCACCATGTTTGGATCAACAGTGGTGGCAGATAGCTTTGATAGAGTATACACCTTGTAGATTGACTATAAATCATGTAATCCATGTGTTTCTAATGTATTAAACATGGGTTGAAACTACATAATGTAATCAGTACACCAAGTGTATTTAATACACCACATGTATATAATGGTAGCCACGTATCTTTAAGTACATGTTTTATATTTCCTAAATTCCTATAAGAAGTACACATTGAGTCCGTAGGCGTGTACTGTGAATATACAATGACGATAAGTGCATGTGATGTGGCTAGATTAAACACACCATGTATAATACCTATTTATGTGAAAATATTACATTTAATTAATTACTACATTAAACCTCGATGATCTGAGTTTCATGTGGAATAAAATTAGTATGGAATTCCATCTATCAGTTTTTATATTATATAAAATTAATAATTATTTGTACCAAAAATATCAAAACTATGAACCAAGTATAATTACTATTTACTAAATACTAAACACATTAAATTGTACAGGCTATGTACTTTTCATGTGTTTCATCTGGAATTAAATTGGATGTACATATTTTGAAATTATGACACATTCCATTAACATAATAAGTCATATGAGTGTATTTTTTACAATTAAAATCATACTAAATAGTTCGGTAAGTTACTCACTGAGTTGCTTCCAGGTAACAAGTTCTATACTATTTTATTGTGTTTTAAATAAAATAAAATAATATATTGAATTTAAAATCACAATTGATGAAAAATCCAGGATGACTAGATGAAATAAGATAAAATTAATTAATTGACTAATAAGAAAATTAATCTGATTAAATTCAGGGATTTTTTATCTTATTGAAAAATGAATTGAAATAAATTGTGGATTGTTTCTTTAAATTCATAAAAATTTCTTGAGTATTACTTATCATGAGCTTGACCAGACCAAAAAAAATTTTCTTTTTATTTCATTTTATTTTGTTACATGGTTTTGAAATTAATTGTTATTAAATTAAATATGATGGAATTCGAGTGGTCCCTCCTCATTTTATTATGTATGAATTTCATGTACAATGTTGTTTTATGTAACTCCCCTTAACAAATCCTTTGGATTCCCTCATATGTGTGAGTTATAAAACATATGTAATAAATGGATCTTCTAAAGGAACATGGATTTTCTTCTAGATGGAGTTGTGGTAGTGGAGGTCCATGATGTAACCGAGATATTACTAACATGAGATATGCATAGGAGGATCAGTTGGATGTTGCAACTCATTCCAAGACTATCATAAGAAGATTATCACTAGCTTGATAGATTGATTTATTCCTGACTCAGCAAATCATTCATTTCATATATCTCATGATCGTTCCATTTTTTTATTTTATTTTATATCTGACTTATGTAAGATTTATTTTATGGATACAAGACCATGATCACATATATAAATGAATGATTATACAAAGATATAATTAAAATAAATGGTTTAAGAGTATCTGTTTTATTGTAACATTATTATTACATAAATAAAAACCCACATTATATTACCAAGATATGTGAAGGATAAACATTATAATTTTACCCAAAATAAATTAAATCCCTTTACATAATATTAACTTAGAATATGCCTTCCAATAGAGGAATAGAAATGAAAACAATTGAACAAAGTGTTTGACCTACCCTTTTTAGGATAATTACATTTATCATAGAATACGGGTGGCACGACGGAGCTTGAGCTAGAGATGATTGTTGTCTAACCCTAATGGGATCGGTGGCTCTCCCCCCTCCGCTGCAAGCCAGAGGGGGTGGATGAGAAGGAGGTATCATGGCGGATTCCTTTCACCCGATTTTCTGACCCTGATTTGTATCCACCTTTTCCTGAGATTCAGCTCGGTCCAAAGGTTCATGGCTTTCAGAACGGAGACCCCGTGGTCCCTCTTTCAGTTTTGGAGATCTCATAAACTGATAGTCTCCTTGATCTGACATTGATTGCTCGATTCATGAAGCTTCGACCTTCGATGGACAATTTCGATAGGTTCGTCGACAAATCATGGGGACTTCAGTTTCAGTAGGTTGTTGGATTGCTGGATAAGCTTAGTTTGATGGTCTGTTGCTCTTCATCGGAGGACATGGTTCGTGCGCTGTCATTCACTCCGCGGAAGTGCGGAAGTTATGAGTTTAATTTATACAGATGGTCTTATGATTTTAATGTGAATCATGATTCCCCTCTTATTCCGGTCTGGATTAGCTTGCCCCTGCTTCCCCTTACCTTTAAAAACCTAGAAATCATTCGTTTGTTAGGGATCATGGTTAGGTGCTTTCTGTGTGTTGATTCCCATACAGCCTCGGTTAGCCACCCAATTAAACCAAGGATGTGCGCGGAGGTTGATACCTCGAGAGCGCTGGTGTAAACGATTTGGATTGATGCTGTTGAGTAGATTTGATGCAAGAAGTCGGCGATCTTTGATCATTGGATGGATTTTTGTTCGATTTGTCATAGACTCGGACACACCATGGCTTGATGCTGATGCGATGGCCACCAGAAAGCTGATGCTGTTAAGGCCAAATGTGTTTCAAAAGTCAGCAATGGAGGAGATCACGAGCCTAGAAGAAATGGATTCAGTATTGCTGAACACTCTTCACCTGCTACAAAGCAGGGTGAAAACCCCTCGGTGTCTAGTGTTTTTAGCAGGAAAAATGACGATCTTAGGGTTAATTCCTTCGATACTCATGTTGGTAGGAACACAATAGAGCCATCCTTATAGATTCAAGATTATTCTGACAGTGGTAGAAATAAATTCATGGGATGTGGTCTTAACCATTTAACAAATGAAGATGATGCTGACTAGTCCCTCCTGATTAGCATTGAATTGGTCAGTGTTGATCCATGGTCCGTTAACCAGTTCGCAGCACTGGAGGAGGATGATAATGGGGAGTTTAATGCAGGGGAAATGATGGGAAGACTGTTGCCTCCATAGGTGTCCATCCTCAGAATTTGAATGATTTGGTGATCACTCCAGGCTCTCCCTTCAGCCGGCTGAAGGTAGATCTCGTGGGACCTTCCAGCGGTAGGATTTAGGATGGAGAATGTAAATTCCAGCATATGGAGGACCGGGTGGAAGGTGAGTCGGATGGTAGCTAGTCCTTGGACCGCTCGTCTAGAAGTGAGCAAGTGGAGTTAGTTGGTCAGGATACTGAGAAAGAATGTAAGGGAAGTGCAGATGTCAGTAAGGGGAGGCATTGGTCTGATTGGGTTGCGCCTATTACAACCAGAGGTGATCAGATGAGAGATTTGGGTTCGTCTTGGTTGACGGTTCCCTTGAATAACAGGTTTGAAGGTCTCGTAGAGGCCGATTTCAGTTCGGATTTTATTCCTCTAAGTGAGGATGTCAGGGTCAATGGGATGGCTACCGATGTTCATGAACTTTTTCACTCATCATATGAGGACTCAAGCCTAATATGTGATAGGGACTTGAGGAGAAGGAAGGGGAGGAAGGACTACTCCTCTCTACCCCATCCTCTCGAGACCCACTCTGCAAATAAAATGAGCAAGATGAAGATGGGAACTGAGGCTTTGAGACATTAGAAGCTTGAGGTTCATGAGGATCATCCCACGGTCTTGCTGTTAAGCTCCGGAGACCACATGATAGAACAACCCTTATTGCTCAACGCAACTGTGGAGGAGGCAGCTAAAATGATGGGGAGGTCTCTTGAGGTTTCTATAATGAGGAACAATATACATGGATTGAAAAACAAGATTCAATTTTGGTTAGAGGATTCAATCAAGGAAAGATCAGTGTAGAGGAGTACATTCAGTCTTGGGACCAGCTGGTTTTTGAGTTTGAGAAGCAGATATTGAAAGGAGATGATTTAAAATTGGCATCCTTAGCATGGAATCTATTTAGGGAAATTGATTCGGGTGAAATCAAGTTTATTTTTAAAACTTCTGCTTAAGCAATTGGCCTCAGTTGGATGGCTTGAGGGTATTGGTTTTGTGAGGGGTTACCTAGTTGTTCGGATTGACTATATGGTTGATCTCATTCTCCAGATTTGGCCTAGACCTGCTTCAGATTAGGATCAGAGCAAGAATTCTCCATCGAGGCAGACCTTCAGATTGGGATGCTGATAGGGTATGGCGTTGCCGTCGGTTTTGTGCCCGTGCATCTGCATGGGACTGTCTGCTGAGGGTCTGCATCGTTGGAGGACTTTCATCATGGCACAGTTTCCTGGGAGGGGCAGGACCGATTGATTTATGTGGATTTTTTGGATGTTTTGTTCTCTTTTTTGGTTTCTCACTTACTCCTTAAAAGTGTCTGATGTTAAATTAAAAAATTAATTTTCAGTCAGTCATCGAATTATTATTATTTTTTTGGGTTTATATACCCATTTTACATCAAGACAAGTAACCATTTTTTTAATTTATGTATCTTAGTGGAAAGTGTTGTGTAAATACCTTTTATTATTTTAGGATTGGGGTTTCCACTCATTAGATCAATTAGCTGTAAGCTTGGAGTTGGAAAATTCCTCCCTACTTAAATACGAATGAGTTACTAAATGTTCCCTTTCTTAGGCTATTAGAAGGTTCATATGGATCATTCCCACTAGATTCATTGAAAAATTAGATATTTTGATTCCAATGGTCGGGGATTTTCGGAGTTGTGAAAATAGAGGGCGACTAAATAATATTAATTTAACTATGTCTCACATAAATTAAAATAAAGTGATTTACTAATAATCTCCCATTTCAATATTTTAGGAAAATGGAAATCCCATCAACCCCATTATACCTACGATCGATATGGATAAATACCATATCTGTACTATAACAAAATATAAGAGTGTTTTATATTCCTATAGTTAGTATTTCAACATGAATGGAAATATTACATGCTAGAATTGTCACAACCTAATACATATTCTTAAGAGGGGAGTGGTTAAGAGTTCATTGTCTATGATAAACACCTGACCGATGTGGTTGATTTTTAGTGTTTGATACTTTCAATCATGCGTAATGAACTAATGAATTCACATAAAGACATGGATTCTTATTACATGCTCCAACTTATATATGGACTATATCAAGACAGTGTAAGATCTGAATGGTTTTTGAAATCCAATGTTTTTTTTCATAGAAATATTGGGGAAAGCGCACACACTAGGACTCACATAATCAAAATCATTATCAATATTTAACCCGTAGATGATATAGGTTTTAAGATACCTAATGAACCATGCACAAATTTAATTCTTTCATAACTCCCTTAAATCTTCCCCATCTTTATTGTTAATTTCAAGATGAACAACATAACAAATTCTCTCCCTTATATTTTTTACACTACTTTGCCAATATGACAAGGACATAAAGCGTGAAATTCCTACCATCCATATAGCCAATAAAAGGAAATGTAATGTGAAGAGATCTAAGATAAATTATTCTTTCCAACACACAACCAGGATTCATAATATCAACTTATAAAAAAGGAACATGAATCTATATGTTTCACATGTGATGAGAAAGAACACTGGATGAAAAATTGTTAAATATTACAAGTTAAAAGGGAAAGCTTATGGTGAATTTATTATTAAGTGAAATTAATCTATATATACTAATTGGGTATTAGATATAACATTTCATTTTCAAAAATGTATTTCAATATAGGAAATGTGTAGATTATAGAGGATTGATTAAGGTGAGATATTTTTATGAGTAGCTAACAAATCCAGATGTGATGTTGTGGCTTTTAGAGACTACCACTTGAAATTGCGGATGGGAATGGACTTTGTTCTAGAAAGTTGTTATTTTCTGCCTTCAGTTTCTAGAAACATTATTTCCCTATCCAAACATGATACAATTTGATTTATTTTTATGTTTTTAAGTAATTTTTTTCTTGTATAAATAAATAATGTTTTTAGGATGGAATATTTGAATAACGATTTTTACTCATTGGATTTCACAAAACATGTAATTGAAATTGATAATGAAACTAGTTCACATGGATCATATGATACCAAACTACAGAATAATTGACTAGTTCATGTACCTGGAACATTCATGGTCAAAATACACAAAGATGGATAATTGTTTTCATTTTAAATAAAACCAATTGATATATTTCATGAATGATTACAAGTAAGAATGGCCAAAGCCTTATTTAGTGGAAATGGTAAAAGGGAAAAGGAGATTCTTGAATTATTTTGTACCCATGCGTGTGGACCATTTTTAGATGAAGCATGGGGTTGTTACTTATACTTAATAACTTTTAATGATGATTTCAGTAGATATGGATATGTACAACCTAAAGAGGTATAAGTAACATTATATTGATATATTTATAGAAAATAAGAATTATGTTGAGAACCATAATGATAATAAGATTAAGAAACAATACTCTGACTATGGTGGAGAATATTATAATCATGTATTCATTGATTCTTTTTAGGAGTTTAGGAATTAATCCCAACTCACTCTTCCTTATACGTCATAATGGAATAGTGTATGTGAGTGGAGAAACCACACCCTATTGTACATGGTGTGATCAATGATGAGTTATAAGAGTCATTATTGAGTCAACAAGGATATATTATGAATTCTCCATTCCTTATGGATTTATGTTTTGAAAATCTCAAAAACAGCTTCTTAAGGTCTGTTTTACTTACAAATTTTTCATTCCATCTTACATACCAATTTTTCATTTCGTTTACATAAAATTTTGTCGATCCGTTTTACTTACAAATTTTTCATTCCATTTTACTTATAACATTATAATTATATTTTACATAAAAAATTATCATACCATTTTACTTAAGATTTTGACGCACCATTTTACATAACCATATGTCATACTGATTTTGTAATACTGGTGAATCTATGATACGATTATTCAGTTTAATGATACTGGTAACAAATTCGCACTGATTTTATGATATCGGTACTCAAAAATTGAGACACCTTTCTCTCAATTCAATTTTCTTTTTCTTAAGAATATATTTTTCTTGATAATGTTAGAGTCGTTTAAAGTATCTTTCCAATATTATTGGATTTAAAAAAAATATACATAAAATTTATTTTAAACAAAACATCATATTTTATTGTTCCTTATATGAAATGATGTTGTACAATCTATTATAATCTAACCACTTTCTATTTGAATCATGTCCAGATCCCTCCAAAATTTAAGAAAAATATGACTATTGGAGTGGAGACGACCATTGAGAAGTTTTACTTATAAATAAGATTTCATTTTAATGATCAAAGTAGTGAAAGAATATGAGAAAAAGATTGTGAAGTGATCTAACACAGTGAAGTGATTTCTAGAGAGAGGGGTTCTTACAACTCTCAGTTCATTGTGTAGATGTTGTAAAAAACATGTTTAGGTGTGAAAAACTTGTTCAGACATTATTTGTGCAGACTCTAATCGTGCTGATCGTGGCCTTCCAGATTTGGAAGATAGATGTTCTAATTTCCTTCTAAATCGAGGTCTTGCGGGGATAGAAAGACTGATACCGATATTTGGATTGAAGAATTACTTGGGTTTCGGTATGGCCGACGTTCTTGAAAGTCTAAATCAAGGATCCCTTATCCCGTTTTGTTGCATACCCTTCTCTTTGGGTTAAAAGAATCATATTTTTACTTGTTTTCTATTTCATGTTTTTTTATTCTTCTAAATTTTTAACTTTGTAATGTTAGATAGTATAACATTCTTATACTTTCTAATTCCGTTACTCGGAATAAATTTACAATTTTATACGATTCAAGGTAGAATCATTACATTAATAAAATATTCCTTATATTTTTATCTTACGGTTGTAAAGTTTAAGAAATGGTTTCATTAAGAGGGTTTGTAAAAAAAATTTAACTTTTTTAAAATAGGTTTTCTTAAAGTTGAAATCTACCATTAAGAAACAAATTCCCTTAAGGTTATGAAACATTCCTTAAGAAATTTTTTTACCAACTTTAATGGTTCTAATAGAATTTATAAAGTATACACTTCACCCCCTATTGTATTTTAGAATCTCATTACACTATTTGATCCTAAAATTGTTATTAGAGAAGGTATCTAAAATACTTATATTCACATATAAGTTTTATTAATAATATTTTAATTGATCTAAACTTCTTTATAGATTAACTTTTCTTTCATAATTCTTGCTTAGATATTTTTATATTTGCTTAAAAACTTTTACTGTAAACAAGTTCTCCGGAAAAAAATATCCTTTAGTACGACAGACATTCATGTTGGATATCTGGACAATCTAAATCCTACTAGACCGCCGATATTTAATGGAAATGACTATGAGTAATGAAGAGACAAAATTTAATCTTTTTTTAAAACACAGTCATAGACAACTATGTCATGTTAACTAGAGATTATAAGATTCTCGATAAGGTACTTAGAACCTTCACTAATCAAGAAAATGTGGAATACAAGCTGAACATGAAGGTATAAAATAATTTTCATTGTTCCATGATTATAAATAAACATATCCAAATTTCATCTCGTGAAGTTCAAAATACCTTTTTAGAGAAGCTCTAAGTAACTCACTTTGGAACTTCTAAAGTCATTGAAACTAGAAGATCCATGTTCAGAGTTGACTATCATGGTTTCTATTATCTTTATGGAGAACCCATATGTAAGGTACAACAATGATTCATTAATATCATCAAAAACTTACAAAAAGTGGGTAAGAAAGGTCTATTTGATGAGATTATTGTAGAGAATATCTTAGTCATCATGCCTAATGAATGTGAATCCATGAGGATAGATATAGATGAGAATAAAAAAGTTACTCATATTTCTCTTGATGAACTGTTTGGAACTCTTCTCCAATGTGAAACTAGAATGAAGATAGATTATGATATTATTAAGAAGAATAATGTAAATGGATGTGCTTCTTTTACAACTACTTCAAATCATATGAAATCCAAGACTCCAGAGCAAATTACATGATCTAAATCTATGAAGGTTGTTATTCAATTTAAATCTAGTGATAGTGAAGCTTGAGAAAATGACCTGGCCAATATTTCTAATAGGATTAACAAGATTTTTGGGATAAATAACTTTCAATATAGATACAAGAATAAAGATGAAGATGATATGAAATATGGAGAAGATTCATGTTATTAATGCAAAAGAACCAGTAATATTATTCCTGATTGTCCCTTGCTTAAGATAAGAGACAGGAAGGATAGGAATTATGTGGGAAACAAGAAGAAGTTATACCTATACATGTCTAAGAATAACTTTAAATACAATAATACATGGAGTTACATTGGTGTAGATTCTTCAGATGACTCCCCAGAATATGAGTCTTCTGATAATAATAATATTGGTTTAATATCCAGAGCTCCTTTTCAAAGTCATTGCCTTATGTCCAAGGTACAAACTGCTGAGTCCTTAACCAATATGTCTCTAAATATAAATTTTCCTGATAAGGATATTTATTTCAAAGAAAAAACCTCTTCATCATTCAATAATAATGATTTACCTTCCTATTTGGAGGTTTCCAAATTTTTTATACTTCATGAAATGAAAAATTGTAAATTTTCTATGAAACATTAAAAGGAAAATTCTAGAGAATTTATTTTAATAGAATAAATTTGAGATCTTACAAAATATCTAGAAAATAAAAAGGATGATATATAAAATCAATCTAAGAAACTTGAGGAAGTTAATTTTGGGAAGGATAAACTTTATAAGGATATTAAAAGCCCGATTTTAGAAAAAAAATGCTTTAGAGGATAAACTGAACTATAATTCTATTTTCTAGAGATAAAAATTTAGTCTTGAGGCTAAAGTCTAAAATATTTTCCTGGAAGAAATTTCTTTTAAATTTTACTTATGGTTAATAAAATTTTGAAAAGATGTATCCTCAAATCCGACCTCATGGTAATAATCAAAAATTAGGTTATTCTCAAGAAATTTTATTTTTTGGAATAATTATTTTTTACCTCCAAGAGCTCCCTTTTCACTAAAGGTCAATGTGTTGGGAATTAAAATAAGAATTTTTCTTTAAATAATGTTCAATCCCGTGGGTTTCAAAAATATTATTTTTCTAAACAAATGTGGATACCTAAGATTTTATTATCTAACAATTCCGGATCCATGCAAGTTTAGATTCCGAAAACCCAACTCTTTCATTTTCAAGATAATGAAAAATGTACCAAAATCATATGGCACATGGATAGTGGATGTTCCTAGAACATGACTAGTAACAAAGACTATTTCAAAAATATTTTAAAGACTAAATGTGGAAAATTAACCTTTGGAGATAACTCTCAAGGATAAATTGTAAGTATATGTAACATTATTCTTCCTGGAAAAGCTATTATTTCAAATGTTATTTTTTTTAAAAGGCCTTAAGCACAACCTCATTATCATAGACTAATTATGTGATGAAGGTTACCTTTTGAATTTTAGAAATGATAAATGTTTAGTTCATAATTCCATGGATGAGTTTATTCTCTCTATCCTGGAGCATGATAATGTGTTCACCTTAAACCTATAATACCTTAGAAGTCAAGATATACCTTTCCTTAGTGCAATTTATGATCAATCTGGGCTTTGGAATGGATGACTAGGACACAATTACTTAAGGAATCATATTAAACATTCTAATAATGTATTATTTAAGGACCTACCGGATCTTCAGTTTGATTATTACATTTTTTTTATCCTTGTCAATATGGAAAGAAACATAAATATATCTTTAAATCTATAAGTTATCTTTCAACTTCTAATTCCTTATAGTTGGTGCACATTGATTTATTTGGTCCAACATAAACTGGATGTATTGGAGGAAAATACTATGTGTTTGTATTTGTTGACGACTACACTAGATTTACATTGGTCTATTTTCATGCAAAGAAATATAAATTTTTTTCTTATTTCAAAAACATTAGAGATCAAATTAAAAATGAGAAAAATCTACCATTGATGAGTATTCATAGTGATCATGATGGAGAATTTGAAATTTCAGACATTGAAACTTTTTATAGTAAGAAAGGTATTACTTGCAACATTTCAGCACCAAGAACTCCTCAACAAAATGGGGTTGTAGAAATAAGAAATTGTATTCTTCAAGAGCTGACCTAAACCATGCTGAGTGAATATTCTATAGCTAAATATTTTTGGGCTGAAGCTGTATTTACTTCCCGTTGTACTATAAATCGAGTTTTAATAAGACCTTTTCTAAATAAAACACCTTACAAGTTATGGACTGGCCAAAAACCAAATGTTTATTACTTCAAATGTTTTGGTTGTAATGTATTCAACTTGAATAATAAAGATAATTTACATAAATATTCACCCAAATCAGATGAAGGAATTTTCTTAGGATACTCTAATAACTCTAAGGAATATAATTTTTTAAAGAAAAAACATGAAATGTGGAAGAAACAGTTCATGTTAAATTCGATGAGAATAATCACTTTGTTTTCATACAACCTACACTTATTTTTGATATATTTTATAAAAATTATCATCAATATTTGATATAAGATTCTTCATATTAGAAAAATGTTCAAGACAATATTTCTGAGACATTTACCCTGGAATACTTTTTACCCTATGTTGATGAAAAAGTTTTACAAAACACAAGTAGGTTGATACATAGAATCATCCCAGTGAAAATATCATTGGTAATGTTAATCAACAAGTAAGAACAAGAAGTTCTTTAATAAATGATGTTGAACATGTTGTTTTCTTTCCCAATTTTCACTAAAGGCTCTTGATGAAGCCTTGGGTGATGAATATTGGATAAACGCCATGCAAGATGAACTCAGGGAATTTGTAAGGAGTCAAGTTTGGCCCATGGTTAAAAACCTATGGAACATTCTCTTATTGGAGTAAAATGGGTTTTTATAGATAAATGTGATGAAAATGGAATTATTGTTATAAATAATAAAATATTAGTTGTTAAAGGCTATAACCATTAAGAAAGCATAGAATATCGAGAAACCTATGCTCATGTAGCAAGACTTGAATCTATATGTATTTTTATATCCATTGTAGCAATATTAAATTTCAAACTCTATAAAAGGGATTTGAAGTGTGATTTTCTCAATGGTTATGTACATGAGGAGTTCTAGGTAGACCAAACCCATGGTTTTGAAGATACAAAATATCCTAATAATGTTTACAAACATACCAAAGATATATGGACATAAACAATCCCATAGATCTTTTTATGATAGACTTATAGGATTATTTATTAAAAATAACTATGTTAATGGAACCACTGCACCAAAAAAATTTATTATGAAAGAAAGTATATTTGTTTTGATTGTAAAAATTTATATTGATGACATCGTCATCAGATCATCTGAAAAATCTTTAACTGATTTCTTTGCGTTGAGTTTGAGATGTGTATGATGGTTGAGTTATCATTTTTCCTTGGTTTTAAAATTTTTCAAAAACTAGAAGGAGCATACATATATGAATATAAGTATATCAAAGAACTAATTAAGATGATTGGGTATGACAAGACTAATAGTATAATTACTCCAACTGAAACCTCTAATAATATTGATTTTGATGAACCAGAGAAACCTATGGATCAAAATTATTATAGACGAATGATTAAAAGTTTACATTACATAATATATAGTTGAACTTGTAGGTTCCGGGTGCAGCAGAAGCGTGTTTGTGGGTTTTCCAAACTTTAATGTTAATGTTAAACAATGTTAAAACTGAGATCTATCCTGATATAAAACACCATATCTTCGGAATAGAACGAAGAATGAAAAAACAAAAGAGGGAATCCTTGAACCATATATATAGGATCATCATATGTTGGTTATAACTAATTTAATTAATTCCCAGAAATATCATGGTGAAATTATTTCTTCGTTGATGTCTCTGGTCATGATCCTATGATCCATCACTGTGTTATAGATTCCACGTGTAGGATTCCTCTAGAAGTGATCCACACATGTACCACATATCTCTAGACATCACCGAATGGATCTCCGGGTTCTAGCGCAGAAGAACCTTCGCTTACGATGTTCGCCTTCGATCATCTTGATCTGGCATATCTCTCTCGGTCTTGAGAGAATTCTTGGAGGAAGGTGTTCTTTCGGCCTTGAAAGAATTCTCCAGAATTGTTGTGAAAAAACAAAAAAAAAGGCTAGCTTCAATGAGAATAATGTAATTGGGATTTATAAAACTTGGAATGATAAAATGAATTAATTACCTAAGAGAATTTATTCATTTCATTTAATTCTTAAAAATACCCCTTGTATTAGTAATAATTATTGACTATTATTATAACTTGACATTAACCCATCGAATTACACATAACATTATATAATTATATAAATAATATTATTTATCCAATATCCCAAAAAAACTACACAGCGTGTATGTATAAACATACACGGTGTGTAATTTTTAATTTTTAATTTTAATTTATTTCCTCCACCGTATTTATTAGACCTTGAGTAATGTCTATTTATTTCTTAAATAAATGTATCTTTATTACTTGATAATAAATATATATTATTTCACCCATAATATATTATCTCAAATAACTAGTGTCTAAATATATGCGATCAGGTATCCTTGAATATTTATTAAACCACAGTCAGGAATAATCCTTATTCATCTTGTTAAATTAATATTTAACTAAGATACATGGACACACTTTGTGTGTGACCCTCTAGGCCTCTTTCTCAGTGGAATTAGGAGGAGCCTACCTAATGTCCAAGGTTAACATCTAGAAACACGCCAAGGAACCCATAAAGAAATAAATTAAAACCGTAATGACGTGTCACCTCACATGAACACTTACTATGTAATGTAATCCCTTTGTCTCGACATCTCTAATCATGAAGTTTTCATGTTAGTGCCATTAAACCATGTGCTCGATTATTCTTTCTTTGACATACCAGAATTTAACTTTCTCATAACATAATATGGCCATGGATTTATGTAGACTATATCAATTCCATCATAGGGCCTAATATATCTACTCATGTTATAGAATAGAAGGGAAAAATCATTTCTCTCATTATCTATTAATGCAGTATTACTCGTGACGCACCAAACATATCTGACCTCGTAGTGAACAATGTGTCATCACAATTTTCTTCAATACATCTAAGTGTGTGAGTTTTAATACCCATTCATAATAATATTAATGTCTATGTACCAATACACACGTCCGTGGATAGGAAAATCCAATGACACTATGAAATGTGGATTTCCTACTGGCGGGTCTCGTTCTCATAATATCGTCCTATATATTACCAATGGCGCACACCATGAGATGGTGCATCAAATTTTTATGAGTCCTTACCCCTAATGACCAATATTATTTGTGCCCTTCAAATAACATCATCCGTCTATATACATTTTATTCAATAATAGTGTTATAGCCCTTCCGGGTTCTCATCATAGCAGGGATCTACTACGACCCATAAATGCAACAGCTATCCTTAAGACATTATCACATGAATTGTCATGCAGAATAACAATCAATATGTGATAAGTAATTTATTAATGAATAAATTACAAAGTAGTTTGTTCTAGGCCACCAACTCCAACAGACTCCCACTTAGAATAGAGCAAACTGCTAACAACCTTTAACCCGCTAGATCTCACTTGATATTCATGCTTCTGCTGAGATATGCATTTAGTCATGGGGTCCTCCATGTTCTTTTCCATGGACACTCTGCTCACTACAACATCACTGATTTGATATAAATCCCTCAAGAGGTGATACTTCTGGGGTATGTGATTTGTCCGTTGATGTGACCTTGGTTCTTTTTCAAGATCCACCGCTGCAATATGATCACAATACAATGTAATGGGATCTTTACTGTAAGGCACCACATAATGCACTTGGAAAAAGTTTTGAATCCAGATGGATTCCATGGCTGCATCAGAAGCTGCTATATATTCGGACTTCGCTGTAGAGTTAGCGACGATTGGATTCTTTGAACTCTTCCAGCTCACAGCTCCTCTATTGAGACAGAAAGCATATCCAGATTGCAACTTCATATCATTCTGATCTGTCTGAAAACCAGCATCAGCATACCCTCTGATTACAAGATCCTCATCTCCTCCATACACCAGGAACATATCCTTAGTTCTTCACAGATACTTAAGGATAGTCTTAACATCAGTCCAATGTTGTTCTCCTGGATCTGCTTGATATCTACCGACCAAGCTCGGTGCATAGGCAACATCAAGACTGGTATATAACATGGCATACATGATGGATCCTATAGCAGAAGCGTATGTGATCTTAGTCATTCTATCTTTCTCTTGTTGTGTCTAAGTACACATTTTCTTAGAAAGATGTAGTCTATGTGACATTAGAACAAATCCTCTCTTCGATTGTTCCATACTAAATCTCTTTAGTATCTGGTCAATGTATGTACCCTGACATAGTCCAAGAAGCCTCTTGGATCTATCACGAATGATCTTGATCCCTAAAATATAGGCTTCATAACCCAACTCCATCATGGAGAAACACTTGTTCAACCAGTCCTTAACTGACTATAAGGCTAGTACGTCATTTCCAATAAGCAATATGTTGTCAACATATACTACTAGGATAATGACCACATTCCCATTACATTGCTTATAAACATATGGCTCACATTCATTCTTAATGAATACAAATTCCTTTATGTCTTCATTAAATCGAATGTTCGATGACCTGGATGCTTTCTTTAATCCATAAATGGATTTCTGCAACTTGAAAACCCGTTTGGAATCACTTGGTGTCACAAACCCTTCTGGTTGTGTCATATAGACATCTTCCTGAAGGTTCTTGTTAGGGAATATTGTTTTGACATCCATTTTCCAAATCTCGTAGTCATGGTAAGCACCTATGGAAAGTATGATTCTTACAGATTTAAACATGGAAACTGGCAAGAAGGTTTCATCATAGTCAATTCCTTGATGTTGTTTGAATCCTTTAGCCAATAGCCTTGCTTTATAGGTGCTAACATGACCTTCCATGTCCAATTTTCTCTTTAATACCCATTTTCATCCAACAGGAATAACATCAACTAGATCATCGACCAGAACCCAAACATGGTTCCGATACATGGAATTAATCTCATAATTCATATCTTCTAGCCATCATGTAGCTTCTGGGCTCTCTGCTACATCCTTATAGGAGAGAGGTTCATCATTGTCCAATAATAATGATTCACCATCATCATTGGACAGGAAACCAAATCTGTCTGGTTCCCTTACCTATCTTGAGCTCCTACACAGTACTTGTGTTTTTGGAACTTCATCCACGGGGACCTGTAGAACTTATTCTTGTACCAACTCCTGTGTATCTGGAGAGTCAACTTCATCGAAGTCAATCTTTCTCCCACTATCCCTTTTGAGGATGTGCTCCCTCTCAAAAAAGATGGCTCATCTGGTGACAGTCACTTTCTTGTCTTGAGGGTTATATAGGTAATATATTATCATTTCATAGGGATATCCTAGAAAGATACACTTCGTTCCCCAGGGTGCTAGTTTGTTTCCTGAGAAGGCCTTAACAAAACGATTCGAATCCCCATACATGTGTATGCGACAAAATGGTTTTCTTTCCATTCCATAACTCAGAGGGAATTCAATTTTTCTCCTTAGTTATTACTCTGTTTAAGGGGTATGTTGTAGTTTTAATTCAAATACCCAAAAGGATAATGGAATATTTGAATGAATCATCATCAACATCACCATGTCCAATAAGGTACGGTTCCTCGTTTCACTAACACCATTCCACTGTAGTGTATAAGGAGGAGTGAGTTTAGATAGAATTGCACACTCCCATAGAATATCGATGAACTCTTGGTTTAGATATTCTCCACCTTGATCTGATCAAAGCGTCATTATCTTCTGACAGAGATGATTCCTTACATCATTCTTGAATTCCATACATTTCTCTATGGATTCTAACTAATACCACATTAAGTAGATATATCCATATCTACTCAAATAATCAGTAAAAGTATCTAATAAAGAATATATACCTCTAGATTCTACTGGAAATGGTCCACATACATCTGTGTGTACAATTCCAAGAAGATTTGTGGCTCTTTCACCCTGTCAACCGATAGGTGGCTTGGTCATTTTACCTTGTAAACAAGAGTGACATCTATCAAGTGGTTTTAGCTCAGTAGAGTCAAAATAGCCATCTTGGCATAGCTTTGTCAAGCGCTTCTTGTTTACATGACCGAGATAGTGATGCTGCAACTAGGTGATGTATGAGTCATGTGAGTTTGTTTCGTAATCGATTTCCATCACTTGGTTTTCGTAATTTAGTACAAACGAACCATTATTTAAATGTTCCATACCATAACATACATTGTTCTTATAAAATAGACATCCCTTATTTCTGAACATGAAAATAAATCAATCCATAAAAAAAGATACATAAATTATGTTCTTGGTAACATTAGACACATAATAATAGTTACATAAATCCAAAATCATCCCAGTCGGCAATGAGAGGTTGTAATCACTAATAGCCAACGTGGCCATCATTGCACCATTGGAAGCTCGAAGATCCACATCTCCTTTGGAAATATTTCTAAATATACTTGGTTTCTGCATTTGAATACAAATGTGAGCCCTACAAGTTGTATCTAATACTAATGTGTAGAAATAGAAAGATTACACATGATAGCGAATGCACCTTTAGTGTCCCCATGCTTCGGGGTTCAGTTCCTCTTTCAGTGGCCCTACTTTCCACATGAAAAACACACTACCTCTTGTTCTTTTCCCTGCCCTTGAATCTTCCCCTTATTGGAGGGGCAGTGCTCAGGGGCTTCAGACTATTTATAAGTCTTCGCCCATTTTCCTTGTCATTCCTTTTCTTATTCCCCATAAGGACTGTGGGTTTTTCATGCCCCATGTCCTTATCTACCAAGAGAATCATGGTCAGATGTTCTGATATACTCTTCTCATTTCCACTCATGTTATAATTAACAATGATGCTAGAGAATGTCTTAGGCAGTGATGATAGGATGAGATCTTTACGGAACTCTTCCGGGAATTTAAGCCTTAAGTGTCCAGGTGTTCAATGTAGCCAATAAGCTTGACTACATGAGGCCTAGTTGGCATAGACTCTCCAATATTAGATGTAAATAAAGCATTGGAGAACTCATACCTCTCTTAACTTTCCTTCTCTTGGTAGAGATCCTAAGGTGAGAAATCATGCTATACGGGTCTCTGTTTTCATGTTGATTCAAGAGCTCATTAGACATGGATGATAGCATGAAACACTGGACATCTATGGCATCATCCATGTGTTTTTCATAGAGATATATTGCCTCATCATTGGCCTCTTTTCCAGGCGCAACTGAAACATGCTCTTACAAAAAAAAATTCATTTCACGGTGAAGGATGACGCGTAAACTCCCCTGCCACTCTTGCAAATTGGTGCTGGTGATAAGGTTTTCATTATCGAGTATGGTTCGAAATGATATATTTGAAGTCATTTTCTTACCGATTCTACAAATAAAGACGATAAAATTTTTAGTACTTTATTAGCAAACAGATACAAATAAATAAATTAATACTTATTAGTTTCCAACTGTTTTATCAAAATCCAATAACCCTCACTGTTGACTTTCGGAATATTTTTTTTCCAGAATATTCTAATTGAATGTATCCATATCTCCCTTAGCATTACCCCAATTAGGGTGGTCAAGAAAATTGAAGGGTTTTAGGTAGTCATTCCAAATTCCAACTACAGTAACTCACAGCTCCTTGATCCGCTGAGTGGACTCCCCAATCCTGAAATCCTTTTATTTTGGATTTCATCAACCTTTTCCTCTTGGACACACCATGTCCTACTGTGGCAATCATACCTTGATGCAAACAAATTCAAGTCAATACAAAACCTTGAATTAGAATTCCCTGATAATTGAAATTACCCAACTAGGGCTGGTGAAGAACTTTGAACTATGGTTTGATTCTAACAAAGATTATGTAAGGATATACGGACTTAATATTTCTTTGGGAGATTTTATCCTTATGTGTAAATTTCCATTTTATTATATTTGATTAAATTATTGGTAATATTAGGTGGGATATACTTAAGTGATTAACCATGTCTAAGATAATATTTACGCATAATCCGGTCTTATTTTAAGTCCATATTTCATGATTGTTATATACATTAATTGTGTGATCGTGACAACACACCCACAATAAATAAACCATGTAACTGACAGAAATAAAATAAATGGTATGATCATGAGCTTGTTCTATTGGTTAGTTTATCTAGCAGTTGATAAACTAACCCAAGACCTATGGGAGAAAACACATTGAACCTTTCGGGTTTGTGTTTACATTTTTTCACCAGTCCACCTTTTTATCTCCTTTGATTTGTTTCACATTGGCTTCTGACTTGAGCCGCCTCCACTAGCTTGGAATCTTAATTCGTTACAAATGAATTTATCTCACACGCAAGTGAGGGGTAAAAAGGGGGTTTTACATAGAATAATCCTTGGTGCATATGCCCTACATATTAAGGAGGAGAAGGCTATCATTCCATCAAATTTAATTTAAATAAATTAATTAAAATAAACCATTCACATACAAAGGACTTGGTCTAGCTCATGAACATCCATACATGCAACGATATTTATGCTTAAATAAAACTAGCATTCAATTCCTTAATTGTTCTTGTTTAAGATAAATCACGCCCGAATAAATTAATTATATTTAATTAATCAATCCTTTTCTCTTAAACACTTTTATGAATTTCCTTGAGATTCGCATCCATCATAATTTTAAACTAATGTATTCATTTAAAATTATCTTTTTACATAACTTGTACCTTGGAGGCAACCTAGTGAATTCCCATTCATTACGTAGATGTTAAATTAAACACATATATATAAAACACCTATCACGTGTTATGCCTTATATTTACTCATGCGCTATGGTACACGTCTCAAGGTTTTTTATAATATAAATAATAAATTTTAATAAATATGTGTAAGTTGGATGAGTACACGACATGTAGTTATGACTACATGGAGTGTAATTTTATTCACTGTCCATCTGAAGTACACACCCGAGGACTCGGCATGTTAATGTACTTCAACATTTTTTGGAGTAGACGACATGTTCAGTGGGACACACGCCATGTAGTTTCTTTGTTACACAGTTTCTAGTCAAGAAATTCATCTATGGGGTACATGGTCAAACCCTAACCCGATGTGACAAAATGCTGTTTTCATTATACCACACGCAGTGTCGTCCGGAAACCGTGTTCCAATTGTTCATGTTCAACACATGGTGTCATTAATGACTTAGATAGGATCCAATACATGGCCTGATTTGGCGGATCCGTCCAATGCATGAACCTAGACTACATGATATGTACTTACGAATACACATCGTGTATTCTTGTGTTGTACGGACAGAAATGCTTGGCTCCTCCAGATGAGATCCTCTATTTTATTTTAATTTAATAAAAATAAAAATGTGTTTCTGTATTCTGAATGAGAAACGATAGAGGAGGAACATGTTTCGATATTCATATTTAAAGAACAATTAACTAGAATTGAAACAGTTATATTATTATATGCGTAAATCACCAACAAAAAACTAAATAATTATAATCAAAGATATAACCTCCCTCTGATACCACTTGTATGTTCCAAGCACAGCGGAAGCACGTTTGTGGGTTTTCCCAACTTTAATTTTAACATTAAAAACATTCAAATAGAGATCTGTCACGATATAAAATACCAAATCATCGGGAGAGAATGAAGAAAGAAAAAACAAAAGGGGGAATCCCAAAACCATAGAGATATGATAATTATATGTTGGTTGTAATTAATTTAATTAATTCACAATAATTACATTGGTGGAATTATTTCATCGTTGATGTATCCGGTCACGATCTTTTGATCTATCGTTGCATCGTAGAATCCAATTGTAGGATTCCTCTAGCGGTGATCCACATGTGTACCACGTATCACTAGATGTCGCCAAAGGGGTCTATGGGTGCTAGCGTGGAAGAACCTTCGCTTGCAATGTCCACCTTCGATAGCCTTGATCTGGTAGATCTCTCTTGATCTTGAAAGTGTTCTTGGAGGAAGGAATTCTTTTGGTCCTGAATGAATTCTCCAGAATTGGTGTGCACAACCAAAACAATGGATAGCTTCAATGAGAATAATTTAATTGGGAATTATAACACTTAAAATAATAAAATGAATTAATTACCCAAGAGCATTTAATCATTTCATTTTATTCATAGGAAAACCCCATGTCTGAATAATAACTGTTGACTATTATTATTACTTATCTTGTGCCATGTGAATTACACCTAATATTATTTAATTAAATAAACAATATTATTTCTCACATATCCCGAAAGAAAACTACACAGCTCTTATGGATAAACTTAAACGGTGTGTACTCTTTAATTTTCCAGTTTAATTTTTTTTCCTCCACCATATTTATTAGACCTTAAGTAATATCTATTTATTTCTTAAATAAATGTAACTGCATTACTCGCTAATAAATATATATTATTTCACCCACAATATATCATCTCGAATAACTAGTGTCAAAATAAATACAATCATGCATCCTTGAATAATTATTAAACCATAGTGGGGAATAATCTTTATTCAACTTGTTAAATTAATATTTAACTGAGATACATGGACACACTTTGTGTGCGTCCCTCTAGGTCTCTTTCATAGTGGAAATAGGCAGAGCCTGCCTAAAGTCCAAGGTTAGAGTCTAGAAACATTCAAATGAAACCATAGTGAAATAAGTTAATACCACAATGACGTGTCACCTCCTACAAACACTTACTGTGTAATGTAATCCCGTTGTCTCGATGTCTCTAATAAAGTGAGTTTCATGGTAGTTCCATCAACCCATGTGCTCAATTATTCTTTCTTTAACTTCCCATAATTGAAAATACCCATACCTTACAATGGAAATGTATTTATGTAGGCTATATCAATTCCATAAAAGGGCCTGAGATATCTACTCATACTATGGAACAGAAGGAAAAAATCCTTTATCACATTATCTATTAATGAAGTATTACTCGTGATGCACCTAATATATCCTACCTCTCTGTGAATAGTGTGTCGTCATAGTTTTTGTCAATACATCTAAGTGCGCGAGTTGTAATACCCATTAATAATAATCTTAAAGTCTAAGTACCAATACAAATGTCTCCAGATAGGTACATCCAATGACACTATGAAATGTGGATTTCATACTGGCGGGTCTCATTATCAAAATATCCTACCGGATATTACCAAGGGCACACACCATGAGAAGGTGCCACAAATTTTTATGAGTCCTCACCGCTATGGATCTGTTTTATTTGTTTCCCTCAAATAACATCATTCGGACATAGAACATATATTCAAGAATAGTGTTATGGAACATCTGGGTTCTCATCATAGCAGGGATCCGCTATGACCCTTTAATGAAACAGCTATCCTTAGGACATTATAACATGCATTGTCACACAGAAGAACAATCAAGACGTGATAAGGGTTTTATTAATGAATAAAGTACAATTTAGTTTTTTCTAGGCCACCAACTCCAACAGACGTAATCTAATGTTTTCAGTAGTCTTATGTGCAATATACCAAGAAAATCCTAATGAATCTCATTTAATGTTTGTGAAAATAACTGTTTGATACTTAAAGGTAACTTTAGATTTAGGATTATTTTTTTCTTCTGGAAATGATTTCGAACATATTTTTTTTTGAATTCTGTGTTTGGTGGTTGAAAAAAGGATAGGAAAACTACATCTAGAACATGTCATTTCATAGGACATTCCTTAGTCTCTTGTTCATGTAAGAAACAAAATTCTGTAACACTTTCCTTTGTTAAAGCTGAATATGTAGCAGCTAGAAGTTGATGTGCTCAAGTGTTGTGGATGAAACACACACTCAGAAACTATGGTATGATTTTTACAAAAACTAAAATAATGTGTGATAACACAAGTTCCAATTCCTAATGTAAAACCATTCACATCACTCCTGTGAAAATGACATAGATATTAGACATCAATTTCATAGGGATCACACACTTAAAAGAGATATTGTTCTTCAATTCATCATAATGAAATAACTACATGCTGATATTTTTACAAAACAGTTACCTTCTGATATATTTGAATACATTAAACAGAAGGTAGTAATGATCACTGTAAGGGAATCATTCACATGTTCTTCTTGTTTAAATCATCTCCTATCATTAAGATACTCTATATTTCAGGGGGTACAAATGTTTTTTCTTTTTCTATATTTATCTTAGAAAATATATCTTTCTCTAAGATTTTTTTCCACTAAAAAATTCCCGAAATAGAAATTCCCTGGAATGGAAATTCAAAGAATCTAATTATTCCAAGAGAATTCCTATAATACTGAGAAATTCATTAGAGTATCCCATATGGTACACTTTCTTATTTTTTTGATCTTATGTTTTAGTTTATATTATTTAAAAAATATGTTCCTAAATTTTTGATTTAATTAATTATTTACCTTACCTCAAAAAATCAGAATTCATATTTCTACAATCATCTTCAACCATAAAATCAGATCAGGTTAATTTAAACCGTTTGATTATCATATGGAAGTTGAAATTTCACATCTTTGTCTATATAAGGGGTGCCTCATTTATGAGAACAACACAATCATCTCTACTCCCTATTCCAAATCATTGTTTCCATCAAAGTATTTGTTCCATCTCTTTTGTTTCTTACACTCCGAACGACTCCTGAATCCTCAGCAGATCGGATGCCGATTAACAAGGATATAAATGATTGGTTGATCTTTAAGGAAATACTGGTATACCGTAATTTCATTGAAAAGTATGACTCCCTCATCTTGAAGGTCATAAAAACTAATAGTTGGGAAAGCGTATGTGTAGCTAAGGAGAAAAGTTAGGATCTGGTTTACCCTGACCAAGTCATACAATTCTATGAATTTTTTATTTTCTTTGTAAAGGATATCAAGTACATGTTTATCTAAAAATATTATGATTATACTTATATAGTTCTTTACAAGAAGGGGGGAACTTTACTCAAGTTACCTTATGAAGGATAGGATATTCTATGCTCTCATATATTTCCCCAGACGGAAGTTTCTGTTGAGAAAGATAATGCTCTAGATTATCATGGTCTCAAGAATATTAATCATATAAAGACTACAAATCATATAACTAACAAAAAACGTGTAGCCCTCTAGATTCAAGGTTTTCTTATTCCAAGGAAAGGGGATAAGTACTCTTTAACAATATGTGATATCTTTTTATTTGATTTTCTTTTCAATGTAAAGAAGATCAACTGGAACAAATACATCTTTCTAACCATCCATGTAGTTAAAAGAGGAAACATTAGATCCCATATAATTATGTATTCAAGAATTATCTCTAGAATAATTGTAATGCTACTTCATGATTTGAATGTCCATTATCGATCAATTCCTCAATATTTCAATATTTTGTTAATCAATGATGATACACTATTGAGAATGAAGGTAGATTTTCTACCGAAATCTATTTTTTTTAAGACATAGTTTTTCAGAACAAGGTTGGTGTTCCAGAATCTTCAAAATAAATAACTAGGAAATGAAAACCTGAAGAACCTAGATTACCAACATCGGTTCCTACTAATCCAGTATCAGCACCTCTTCTTATAAAGAATCCAAAATCCTATTTCGATTCAACGATTGAAAAATGGGGAGAAATGGTAGCTACTAGAATGGATGGTGGTCTTTCCTTTGTCTTAAATCCTAAAGAGTCTAAGGCATTAAAAATTATGCAAGATAAAATCTAGAGAAGGAAAACATGGAGAAGATATTAAAGAAGAAATCCTAAGAAGCTCAAGTGTGTTAGTCTATACAAGAAGAGGTATAGAATAAATCTCAAGAAGCACCAAAATGTTGAGTTATTTCTGAAAAGCTAGTTGTTTCTCTAGAAATTAAAAAAGCTAAGAAAGTCTTATAATTTTCAAAACTGGTTCATGAAATGGAAGATCAGATAATTCAAGATTAAAACGATGATATTATAAATGATGTGGATGAGTATAATGGAACTCCTTAGACTTTGAATCTAAATCAGTTTCAGAAGAACAAGAGATTGAAGATGAATTTGAAGTGAAAGTGGAAGAAGAAGTTAAAGTTGATGTAGAAGAAGAAGAGTAAGAAGAGGTTGAACAACAAGATGATGAAGGGGAAGAGATCTAGAAATAAGAAATACAAGAAATAACTCAAGAAGAAGAGATTAATGTGGAAGAAAATAAATAGGGTGATCTTAATCCTATCCCTGTATCTGATTAACAAACCCCAGTTCTAAATCTTGACAAAGGAATGAGTGTTATAGTTTCTTCATCCTATAAAGAAATGCCTCAGAAGTCTTTTAAAAAGATAGATAAACTGGTTTCCTTATCTCCAAGACAGTCTGAGAAAGTAAAGATGAATGATACTCTGAGTCATCATCCTCTATAGTTCATGACTTTTTTATTCTATCTTTAAGAGAAATGGTCAGTACTATTTCGGTTCATGAAAATATAGATTAACGGATTTAAATGATGCAGGAGACTGTAAACAAAAAGATAAAAATCTACTAATATGTTGATGGATATGGTGTTCAAGCAAGAAATGGACGTCAACATTCTTTTGATTGATTATAAAGCTTAGAAGGTGACCTTCAAGAAAGTTTTTAACCGCATCAAAACCATCAATGAAGAGATTAGATAGTTCAGTGACTTCATGGATTCAACAAACGAAGCTTTCAATACCTATGAATTTGAGTTCAAAAAAGTTAGAGAATCTATCTCTGATAAAGTAATCCAACTCAATTCTGTTGCATGGTCTGTAAGTAATGAAAAGGAAGTCAGATCCAAATTAGTAAAAAAGGTGGCTTCTCAAGAAGAATTTATCAAAAATCAAGATGATAGAATCAACCTTAAATAATAAAGGAACTTGTCCTTATAAAAGAAGAAACATGATTAATTGATTTTTCTAAAGAATATTCAAGAAGATCATAATGAAGTTAAGAAAGTTAAATCCTTGATGAAAAACTTTTATCGGAGCAGAAGAAGGATGGTTGAATATTTTCTCTACATTCTGATTCATTGTTATAAACTAAAATTCTGTTTCAAAATTTCCATAATACAAAATTTTTATTTCATATCTTTATTTTTTTCCTATGCATGTTTTCTTAACCTTAAAGTTACATCCTATAATTTTCCATTTCTTTTTGAAAATCAAAAAGGGGGAAACTTTATTAGATGGAAACATTTTATGAAAACTTCAATGAGGGGAAATCTATTAAGGGGGAGATAATATTTCCCAATTAATGGGAAGATATTTATTATAAAAAGTAATATGGTTACTAATGTTCAAGATTAAAATCCTTAGGAAACTCAATTTAAGGGGGAGATAGTCGTATTTATCCTTAATCTCATTAAAAGGGGGAGATGATTTTTCCTTACTTATTTATCAAAGTCAATATATTAATCCTTAGTAATGTTTTTTGTGCTTTCCAAAAAGGGGGAGATTGTTGAGTCAATAAGGATATATTATGGATTATCAATTATTTATAGCTTTATGTTTTAAAAATCAAAAACACTTTTCCTTATGTTCTATTTTATGTACAAAGTTTTCATTCTGTTTTACTTACAAATCTCTTATTCTCTTTTACTTAAAAAAATTATAATGTTTATATACAAATTTGTCTTTCCGTTTTACATACAAATTTTTCATTCCATTTTACATAAAACATTTCCATTCCATTTTACTTACAACTCTATCATACCATTTTACTTAATATACTGATGTACCATTGTACTTAAGCATATTTCATACTAATTTAGTGATATCGGTGAATCAATGGTATTGTTTTTCATGTTAACAGTACCGGTAAAAATGTCATACTTATTTTATGATTTTGGTACTTTAAAACAGTGATACCGTTCTATCAATTAGATTTACATTTTCATAAGAATATGTTTTTCTTGATAATTATAGATTCGTTTAATGTATCTTTTCAATATTATCAGATTTTAAATTTTATAATACTTAAAATTTAATTTAAACATAAAAGCATTTCTTATGATTCCTTATATGAAATTATGTCATAGAATCTATTATAAATGAACCATTGTCTATTTGATACTAGTCTAGGTCCCTCCAAATTTTATGGAAAATATGACTGTTGGAGTGGAGCCAACCATTTAGATGTTTTGCCTCTAAATAATAGTTCATTTGAATGATCTATGTAGTGAAAGAATATGTGAAAAAATATTGTGAAGTGATATGACACTGTGAAGTTATTTGTAGAGAGAGAGGGTCTTTAAACTCTCAGTGATTCAGGTGGATGTCATGAAAAACTTGTTCAGGCTTTAAGAACTAGTTCAGACTTGCTTTGTGCAGAGTCCCGTCATGTTGATCATGGGCTTCCAGATTTGGAAGACAGAGGTTCTGATTTCCTTCTAAATCTATGGCTTGTTGGAATATAAAGGAAAATACAAATCATCAAATTGAGGGCTTACCTAGGTTTGGTTAAGACAGACTTTCTTGAAGTATAAAGCAAGGAACCATTATCCATTTTTGTTGGATTCCTTTCTCTTTGGGATAAAATAAATATATTCTTACTTTTTTTTCTATTTGTTGTTATTTTTTATTCCTCAACAATTGTAACTTTGTTATGTTAGACAGTATAACTTTATTATACTTTCTAATTCAGTTACTTTAATAATATTAAAGATTCTATATTCTTTAAGGTATAATATTTCCATTAAGAAAATATTCCTTCAGTTTTTATCTTACGGTTGTAAAGTTTAAGAAATGGTTTATTTAAGAGAGATTGTGAATTTGGATTAACATTGTTAAAATAAGTTTCCTTAAAGTTGAAAGCTAACTTTAAGAAACAAATTCCCTTATGGTTAAGAAAAATTCCTTCATAAAATTTTTCTGCAAACATTAAAGTTTCTAAAGGGATTTTAATGTATACAATTCACCCCCCCCCCTCTTGTATTTCATCATCTCATTATACTATTTGATCCTACAGTCTTTTTGTATCCTTTTGGGAATAAAGATTATAGAAAGTAGCATATATATTAAACTAAGTGCTAACTAAAGAAAAAAATATTTAATATGAAATTTTATGTGAAAGAATGTCTTTATTGATGAATTTATACTTTTTTTATTATGAAGAATATTTTAAGGCCCTTTCAGGTAACAAACATGAAACTCAAGGAATATTTTATATTTATATGATAGATCAAGGAAAAAATTGGTATTGCCTATGTGAACCTTCAAAAAAATCTAAATATGGAAGGATATTCCATATTTTTTGAGAGATAGAAGAACCCTTAAATAGATCATGGGATTTAGATAGACTTTGATAAAGTCCAGGATCAATGTAAACAAGAGTTTTTAAAGGTATATATTCCATAATATTTCAAGTGTGAAGAAATTTTGGAGACACTCATACTATATAAGAGTAAGAGTGGAGTTATAGAATTAGAATAACTTGGTTTTTTAATCACTGGGGGTGGAGACTCGTTATTTTTTTATATTAATGATCATGAAATCTACATGGCATAAATAAGTGTCATAGATGTTTCTAAGTGTAAATAAAATTTGACTTTTTAATTTGTTTTCATGTACCAAGACTGACTCTAAATTTTCGTAAATACTCCAATGAATGTAAATATCACTAGTTTTAAATGGGTATTCAAGAATAAAATGGGCGTGGATGGACATGTCATATATATATGGAATAACTAGTTTTATATGTGTTGAAATAGGGTCAAGTGAAAGACTATGATGAAACATTTTCCCCAGTTTCTATGATGAATTATAAGATAATTCTACATTCCATTGGGGATTACCATGATTATGATATTTGGAAAATGGACGTCTGACAATCCTTCCTTAATGGAACCTTGTGGAAGATTTCTATATGACCCAAACTAAATTTTTTGTGACTCTAACATATTTCGACAAGGTATATGAATTAAAAAGATCTTTTTATGGATATAATTAAGTATCCAGATCATGGAACAATCTATTTTATAAATCCATAATAGAATTTGGTTTCATAAATATTGAATGGGAACCTTGTGTCTATAAGCAATTTAGTGGGAGTGCGGTTGTTTTCATAATATTTTACGATGATGAAATAATACTTATCGGAAAAAAAATCCATATGGTCTTTTAAATCGTGGTTAAATACATAAATCTCCATAAAGGAAAACAGTAATGCAATATATATTTTTTTGGATCAAGAACCAAGTGACTTCTTTGTCTAAGTCGAAGTACATATATTGATAAGATAGTGAAGATATTTAGTATGGATCAATCCAAGAGGGTATTGCTTCTAGTTTCACATGATATCCACCTTTCAATGAAAAATTTTCATCAGACATAATATTACTGAATAAGGTTGTAAAGGATTCCATATGAATCAATGATTAGGTCAGTCATATATGTTATGTTATAAACCTAGATTAATGTCTCATATGTCTTATATGTTGTAGGACTATATCAATATGATGCAAGTGAATGATATAAGATTAATGTCAAGAATATCATTATGTATTTGAGATGAAATAAGGAAATTTTACTAGTCTATGAAGGAGATAAAGACCAAGTTATTAAGGGATATGTAAACGGTATATTCCAAATAGATCAATACAGTCTAAAATCAGAGTCAGGATAGATGCTCACCTTCAATGGAGGTGGTGTGAGTTGGAAGAGATCAATGAAAGATTGGTTCGTAGATTTTATTGCAGTTTATGAGTATATTTCAGCTTCTGAGGAAGCTAAATTAGTAGTTTGGATACGAAAAATCATCAAGGATAATGATGAGGTACCAAAAAATAAATACCCTATCACACTCAATTATGATAATACAACAGTGGTGGATCATGCACAGGGGTGAAGATCACATTAGAGGGAAAAGCACGTACATAATAAGTATCATATATTGATGGATTTTTATCATATAGGTAAATTTAAAATTACTATAGTATCCATGGAAGAACACATTGATGACCTTGTAACTAGAGACATAACATAGTATAAAATTAATCACTATGAGAGGGTCAGTGGATAGAAACTCATTGGATGTTAGCTCTAGTCTAAGTGGGTTTCTATTGGAGTTGATGTGTTGAAACCTACTATTTGTACTTAACATAACATGTATATTAAAAGAAGTTAATACTAATTAAACATATTTTATATATTTGTAATTTATTATCATGAATTTAATTTAACAATTTCCTAGAGTATCTAACACATTGAAAAGGGAAAAGAAGTTTCCCACTATGATGTGAACCATAAAATTTCATGATGATATTCTTATTCATAGTTCTACGATTGGATAGAATATATGATGGGTTATATAGTATAGTGATTTCAATGTTTTATTACTCATAACTAACTGTGAGTTTAACTCTTGAAGTTATCACTTGTCAATCTCAAATATGGGAGATTATGAGAAGAGATCTGTTAGTAGGAATTCTATACATTTTATGTTTCATAAAATATTCATATCCTCATGTGTGTGTAATGCTCATTAAAATTTATTATTATTGGTAACTCATTTCATGAATCACACAATTATATCTCCTAACCAAAATCGTGACACCATATGTTCATGGGATGTAGTATATGTTGGGAGCATCAGGAAAGACATGTTATTAATGAACAATTCATGGAAGGATTTGTCCCATCCATATTAATGGAATTTAATTTCTTAACCCTATGATTTAAATTGAACAATAATATTAAATTCCATGACCATTTTGTAACAAATGTTTTATTACTAATAGTCTAAGAATGATGTGTCAAACATATACGTTGATGGAATGGGTGTGAAACCTTCATGATGTGATATTATAAAAAATGGATTATATTACAAAGTGTGCCCTCATATGTTATTATCAAAATTAAAAAGTAACATATTTCTATTGGGTTCCTTGAACCATTGGTAGATAGTAATCATGGACTTTTGGAAAGAATGCCAAATGAAAACAAGAAAGAATTTTATAGGGTCACACCGTTTGTGTTTCTATTGATCTCAATGAAATTAATTGAATTGAATTATTGGACAAAGAATTATTCTCATGATTGAGGAAAAATTTCATTCAAAATTAAAGATCACCTAAATTAAATAAATATTTATTCTCAAGGAAATTATTAAATTATATATATATATATAATATTTATTAATTTATTAATTTAATGAATGAATATTTAATTTATTTAGGTATTCAATAAAATCCAAGGAGGACTAGCAGTGTAAGATTATTTCAAATGATAAGTATTAATTTTTAATATTTTAAAATACTATTTTTCAATGTTCTAGTTATAAGATGACATTGAATAATAGTAATATAATTAATTTAATAAATGACTTGGTGTGAGAAATGAGTTTACCATTTTATTTGGGGAACTTGTGAAATTAACTAAAATAAAAACCCTAACCCTAGACCTATTAATAGACAACTAATGGACTCTAATAGAGGTTAAAATCAACAATAGTTTTTCACAATATATTTCCCTCTAGAATCATCCACTTCCTACTCACATCTTCTCAAGAATGAGAAGATTAATATAATTTCATCAAGAATAATGAATCATTATGTGGTAAAGATAAACAATGAAACTTGATCAATCAGTCATTTTATCATCCAATGATTCATAGGTGTGGTTAAAACATCATATGAGCATGTGTAGATCATTACCATAGGTACTCTACATGTTGGACTGATATGTGAAATCATGGATTAATGAAATTAATTTTAAATAAAAAACATATTAAATGAATAAATATCATAATAAATAGGTCCTATTTATTTTTATTTAAATAAATTAATTATAAATTTAATGCAAAAAATATATCCTATTAGTTTTTTCATTCCTTATTGTCATTATACAAATGTAGAAAAAATTGTTTGTTAATTTTTCATCTTATATTATTTGCAAAGGATTCATAAATTATATCATTTACTTATTCATGATTGTCTTTGATAAACCTTATTTTATTTTCCAAACCATAAAATTATTAGGGTGTTTTGTATGAGGTAGTTATATCCATGGATCCATAGACAGTGGATGTTTTGAAGTCCTATACATCTCCTTAAAACATGTTTGAGATCAAGATATTTCTTCTTTTATCTAGAAACATCCATTACTTTATCCATGACTACTCTCATCATTAATAACCTATTACTATAGTGATGGAGAAGGGAGTGAGGCTTTAGTGGTAAGATTAGTTTGAGGAGGAATTTTGTTATCCTAACAGAAGGTTACCAACAATATATGTATTGAAACATTCCGAGGTAGGGGCCAGATATGTTTCATACTAGGATATATCACACCTCAGTCTAGGAGTTGTGATGATGCTTAGGGAGAAGGTACTGGTTAATGGGTCACACCAGTTGTAACTATATCAGAGTAAAAACCCAACTCATGTCATGGAGCATGAATCCTTGGTCCATGATCTATAGTGTTGTAGAAATTATCTCTTTAATATGATATTTTTTGTTTAAAATTACAACAAAATCCTCCATTATATCTTAAAAAATGGGACTTGAACCGGAGGATTAGTATCTGGGAAGCGTATCTTAAAATTTTTGACTTCAAGATGGATTATAAATGAGGTAAATGTAACATTATTACAGGTTCTCCTATCCATAAGATGAAATTACCACATGATTATAATGAGAGGACTTCAAAAGAGTTGTTGAACATGGTGATATTGTTGGATAACTAGAGTATGGGTGGTTATAATAATAAAATATCATTGATTTATACTCCACTAGTTGTAACATATTCAATGGTATACTAGGTTAATGAAGGAAATTATACTAACCCTGACTGTGTTATGTTGTAGTTACAACTTTCAGGTAGTGACTTGACACTCATGTGGTTATTTGATGGTAACAATGTGATATTTTTACATGGTTGAGTAATAGTCCCTAATTCTATTAGAGAGGAGTTGATGAGGGAAATCCATACCTCTATATGTTTAGTACATCCTAGTGTAAAAATGATGTTCCACACCCGGACGAGCCAGTTCTAATGGACAAGGATAAAAATAGACATCACTAGATTTTTTCCTAATGCCTTACCTACCAGAGGATAAATTACTAGCATTAGTATACCTATGGTTTTATCAATCCACTTCTAGTGCCCATGTGGAGTTAAGAGTATGCTTTAATAGATTTTTTTGATGGGGTTACTGAAGAGCCTGATGTGTTGTGGTGCTTTCAAAGTTATTTTTTATCAGATGATGAAGGTATCTCACTTCTTATAATTTATGATACTCACTTAGTGGATGACATGGGAATGTTTTATATATATGAGATCATATTATTAAAAGTAGTTCCCTTGATAATTGTATCTAATAGGGAGACACATTTCATATCTCAATTTTTTTAGGTCAATCATAAGGTCATAAGTACTTAGATGAGGTTGAGTACAATGTTCTTTCCTTAGATAGATGGACAATTTGAGTAGAAGATTAACATATTGGAGGATATGTATCGAGATTTTATACTAGAATGTGGTGGTATGTGGGATGATAATCTATATTGGTATAGTTATATTATAATAATAGTCTCTAGGACTCAATACTAATGTAATATTTTGAATATCGTTATGGGAGGTCATGCAGTTTAACTATTTATTTACATGAGGCTATTGAGGCAGAAAATGTAGGGGTGATTTTGGTCCAGGAGACCTCTGATAGAGTGTAGCTAAATAAAAAGTGGATGATCAGATTAGTGAAGGCATCAATCAAATGCAGACCATAGGAGGAGACCTTTGGAATTTACTATGGGATATTTGGTTTTCTTTAGAGTAACTCCTCAGTATGTCCATTTACATCTAGCTATCCCTATGTTATGATGAGCCCTATGAAATCACAGAGTGGGTTGGGAAAGTGGAATATTGTTTACATATTCATTCAAACTACTGAGGTATATACAATGTTTTTCAAGTATCTAAGCTCCATAATTATATGCATGTTATAATGCATGTTATGGATTATATGGATGTTGTATTGCATACAGATGCATATTATGAGGAGCATCTAGTGCATATTATAGAATAGTATTGGAAGGTTCAATTTCGGTAAATATGGTTTCACTTGTTCAGATCTTATGATAGTATGGATGGATAAAAGATGAGATGTGTAAATATTCAAATGTTTGAGATTAATTTCTTATGTTGTTCAAGAAATACCACTAGGGACACTTATTGATGATTAGACTTCATCATAGGGTGATAATTTTATTTTCCATACTTTTTAAATATTCTAAAATCTCCTTTTGTTTTATTTTATATGTTCATATTGTGGAAAATTAATAATTTTCAACATTGTTTACCCTTTGGAATGGAATAGGTCCTACTTTAAGGTAAAAGGCTTCAACAAAAACAATGGTCTTATATTTTGGGTGTTATATAAATGTAACCCATAATTTCCAAGGGTTACATAATGGAAAATAGAAACTGAGTAAGGGTAGGGTGTTTCTTCTAGTTGCTAGGGAAAGGTAGACCAATGTTGACAAAGGTTACATAAGGATAAAATGCTTTCTTCATAATAGTATGTTTGTATTTATAAATTATTTATAAAGGTAACTATCCAGTTCTAAAATCTATGTATGGGTAAGAGGAATGTTCATTACATTTTGTAATGGTAGCCTTGCTTGTGTCAAGGGGTACCTCCAACATTCTAAAGGCTTCATAAGGGAAAATATAGAAATGTATATGGGTGGTCTAAAATTTAGACTCTTTGTAATGGTAAAACACCTTACCCACACTTGATTTCTACGATCATCATATGGGTAAAACCATGTTACCCTTACACACTGCATTTTTGGTAAAAAAAGTGTTTTATTGTATTTTCTCATTTCTTCCTCCCCAATATGCTCCTATAAATCCTTTTGATAAATTTAAAATACTCAAATATTTAAGAATATATTCCATTTTCCCATTTAGGATTAAAATGTCTATTATATATGAGATCATACAATCTGCATTCAGGAAACATTTTAAAGAAAATTTTACTGGTTAATTTAATTTTCAGTTCTTAATGTTGTAGACTAATATGCAATTTTCCTAGTTGAAAATATCATAAACCTTTATAATATCATATATTAGAGACTATCTTGAGTTAAATCATCTCAATTGTCGTTTATAAATATATATAAATCCCCCTTTATGTGATTCTAGACCAACTTTTTGTATCCATGTGTGGTAGAGTTATAAAAACCCAAACTTCTATCAATAGAATTTCTCCCTTATTATAGTAATTTCATGTAATATAAAGTATATAAAATCACATAGATACAATAATAAATGATTTATAAATGAGGAATTAATAATATTATATGTTTTTCTAGATGTTAAGAAATATATACTATTGAACTAGAAACTTGACCTTAAGAATAGTAATATGATCGTTATGAATAGTAAACTGGCCAAATAAATAGTAACCTCACCCACTAATGTATAAATAAAATTTAGGCATCATATAAGTGAAAATATTATATAATTATATGATACTTTTTCTAAGTAAATATATTAAAATTTATTAATTAAGGGTTCACATTTTTGTGAGTCATAATTAATTATTTATAATTAATGAATAATTTAATATTTTAACAAGAAAAATGTATTCATAAATTAATATTTTTATGACTTATTATTTTAATATAATTTTTTGAGAGCTTAAGTGATTTTTTCAAGGTGCTATAAAATCATTTATAATTTTAAAATCTATATTTTCCATGTAAATGATGATTTTAATTAAAAATAAAATTACTCAAATATAGAAAATTATATTCATAAAACGGATTTCATTTGTGAATTCTACACATAAAAAATGGTTAGGGAGAATTTTTGGTATTTTTCTGAAATAATCAAATTTTTGGTTAATTTAAAATATGGTAATTTATATTATATATACATTATAGGATAAATAGAATATTCCTAACATCATGAATTATTTCATCATGATAAAATCTAACATTACTTTATTATTTTAATATTTTTATTATAATTATTAAACTATTTATATTTTTGAGCCAAGATAATAACTAATGATTATAATAATGGGGAAACCCCCCCTCTCTTCCATTGTAAATTCCATCCTTCACACCCTCTTATCCTCACACCTCTCAGGATTTGAGCCTCACATAAATTCTTAACAACATTCTTATATAGAACCTTCCTCATTTACAAGAGCAATTGGTCCCATAAAAATACCAAAACATCTTCCCTATGGAGGTTCTCAAGGAGGATATATTTAAGAGGTAAAATCGTCTTCCTTTTTCTATTAATTTATTTTAATTTTGTTTCCTTTTCTTTTTATATCCTCACATAACCTCATTAAAATATAATGATAAACAATACTACCTTAAATATAATATAATTATATCATTTTAATGTAATATACATCATTAAACTCTTCCCTCTCTCTCTGTTATTCTAAAAATGAAATCATCGCCTGTGATTTTTAAATTTACCGACATCATGGAAAACGAACTTTCATATTCCTTCATCACATTAAAGGATGATAATAAAATCATTAAATTGTTGAAAAAAGATTGTAAGGATTATGTTATAACCCTTTAATGTTATAGAACTATCTTATATACATAATACTAAATGATAAAACAAAACTTGTTTTTTGTGATCAAAAAACCGGCAAAAGTTAAATTAAAATGATCGTCATTAACTTTTATCTAATGATTCATCCTCATACAATATAACCAAATTCATTATAAGATAATTTATGCTTATATTATATAATTACTAAAATATAATAACAATGCTAGTTATTTATCCAAATTTTAAATGAACTTCCATTCATGGACAAAAGTGAATCGATCATGAAAATTATGAAAACGATAAGTCCGAAATAATAAAATTAAACTCTATAACCCATCCAAAATCCCATAATTAAACTTAATAAACCCATAAATAATCAAATTCATGTATAAAATGTTTTGTATTATATTATTTATGAATCTAATGTGATTATACATGACATTAAATAGAAAACATAATTCAGATACAAGGTAAGGGTATTTCTCAAACCCAACTCTCTTTCTTTGGGTTTTCCCTCTTTCACCACATTTTCAGTATGAATATTCCTTAAATATAATTTATTAATTATATTAAATTTTATGGGATATAAATTTTTAATACATTATTTTATGATAAACACAATTTTTTCCAAAAAAAACTCTTCTTCCAAAAAAACACACCATTTTATGTCTCTAGATTTTGTTGTCTTCACTCAATATTTATGATTCATATATCAAGTATGTTATTACGTATATTATTTGGGAACCAAAGTATATGAATGTATGATTTATGAAAAGAAACCCATTCCTTTACATGGGTTATTTTATGTCCAAGATTGATGTACTTTCTATGTTGCGTGCATAATGATGTAAATGTTATGATGTAACGAGTGCGCTCAGAATTATATAGCGTAGTGTAAATGTTATCATGTAATGGGTGTAATCAGAATTATATAGCACTCCAATGAATTAGGTAATGTGATTAATCACATTAGTAAAATTTAAATATGTGTGAACAGTATGCTAGCTTTGTTCACAACTATGTTTCGTAGTTAACCACTAAGAAATAAGGTTTCATTTTTGTGTATTTCCACATTCCAAGCCTATTCTTATTGATTTATCTCATATTTATGATCATATTCCCATGTTATGATGATAATTATTATCATCACCCCATATTATATTGATTCATTTCTTTCGATATCTTCTTAATAGGATTTTATATCACCCCATTTTGATGTATATCCTTAAGATATTACATGTACGATGTAGAATCTAAAGGTTGATTAGAAGCTTGAGAAGAAGGAATTAAATAAATGTTTATGTTTTATTTTGTAAATTCAATGTATATCCCTATTTATTCAAGACAATAAACCATTGTATCTTTTTTGTGTAATGTTTTTATGATTTTTATCATTAAAATAATGTTATAGTAATCTAAGAAATAGTATGGTCTCTATAGTTGGCATTAGAGCAAGGTATAGTTAATTTGGGAAATTTGATTATAGATTCTTAGTGAATACACATAGTAAGAGACTAAGTATATGTAATCACACAATAATATTTTTTAAACATATGGATCCCATAATATATTATTTTACTGTTAATTTCACAATGGAATAAATTGTTTATTCATGACTTGTTGACTTGGGTTTTGTTCTAACCTTTTCTATTTTAAAAAATGGTAGGTGTTGGTCGAAAAAATAACAATAACCCCTGTGAGCGAAAATCCAGCGACTTCCCGATTGACATCCCTAATGCCTTGGGGTGGAGGTTAAAATTTCATGGGGATTATTACCCAGATGTCTTAGGATAAAAACAATAACCTAAATTATTTGGAATATCCTCTTTCAACTGAGAGGGAGAAACTGGTTATCGAGTTTCTTATGAAGCAATGGCCACTGATGTTTAGTGGATCTTATGATCCACTTTTTGTGGAACATTGGTTCAACTCAATGGAGAATATTTTTTTTGTACTTCATTGTTATGATATGGATAAGGTGAATCTTACTTTTTACTCTCTAGTTGGAGAGGCTGATCAATAGTGGATGTAGATTACGAACCCCAAACCAAGGGATGAATTTGAAGAGATAGAGTGGTAAGACATTATGATAATGGTTCTTAACAAGTATTTCCCTCTAAATCTTCATAAAAATATAGAGATACAATTTATAGAGATAAAGAAAATAGAAGGAGAATTTTTCATGGACTATGAAGTAAATTTCACAAGGATTTCATGGTATTATTTTAGGTTTTTTATCAACAATGATATAGAAATTAATAGATTCCCTAGTGGATTAAAACCACACCTTCAGAATTCTCTATCTATTCATGACATTGGGAGTTATGAATAATTTTGTTCATGTGATATCGAAGTGGATATGGATTTTGGATAATGGTCCCATGGTTATAGTGATAAGAAATTAGGATGGAGATTCAATATCGAGGATCTAATGAGAAAGGGGGAAAGAAAACTCAACCAACCACATATAAAAATGTGGGAAAATGTATCATTTGAAATGCCTCAAATGGATAGATAATTGCTTCATGTTTGGGATATAAGACCACCAAGCTCATGAATTTAAAAAGACATGATGAAATATGAAAATGTGGAGGAGGAAACGAGAGCACCACCCATGGTCATATGCAACAACAATAGGGAGAAAGGGTACTATGCAAGCCAGTTCAATAAACCTTGAGTCATTAAGAATAATTAGTGTCATCGGCCAACAAATTCAAAGGATAAAGAGGATGCGTATTCAATAACTACCGCATAAGTGGAGAAATAAAATGAATTTGTACAAGGTACACTTATTATTTATTCATGACTGGAAAATGTGTTATTTGTTTCGGTATCTATGCATTCCTTTATATCATTAATGTTTGCTAGAACTATTGAATCAAAGCCCCGAAACCTTGAATTAGAGATATCCATAAAAACCCTAATGTTTCAATAATTAAAACCAGATTTTTGGACTCTTATCATGTTTTTCTATGTGGGAAGAATATTCCATCAAATTTGATGATACTCTCCTTAGTGGAATTTGATGCTATAATGATAATGGATTGGCTCTCGTTATATAGAGAACATATAAACGTTTTGGGAAAAAGGAAATATTTTTTCATATTAAAAACCATACCATGCTCTTTTACAAATGAAAATAATATCAGTAATCTTTTTTGGAATATACATCAATAGTGTGGGCATTTATTCCCTATAAGGAACCATACCTCACCAAAGTTGTTGAGTTAAAGGAAATTTTTAACCTAGCGGAAATCCCATTGTGAGGGAATACAGTGATGTATTTCTTAAGGAGTTTCCCGAACTTCCCCCATATTATGAGTTACAGTTTTAAATAGAACTCATACTCAGATCTACTCATATATGAAAGTGTCCCTATAAGAGGTCTCCTATCGAACTGGAGGAGTTAAATAAGAAGATGAAAGATCTTTTGAACAAAGGGTTCTTATTCCCTAGTGCATCGCCTTGGGGTGTTCCAGTTCTCCATGTGAAGAAGAAGGATAGATCAATGTTTTTTTGTATTGATTATAAGGAACTCAACAACATCAACATAAAGAACAATTATCCTATTCCAAGGATTTTAAGAATTGTTCAATAAATTTCAAGGAGATCAATACATCTCCAAGGTGGATCTTCATTTTGGATATCATAAGCTAAATTTGAAGAAGGAAGATATTCATAAGACTACCATCCATAAAAGTTATGGGAACTATGAGTTTTTAGTGATTCCCTTTAGATTTATTAATCCCTATGCAATATTCATTGATTTTATGAATATATTCTTTATACATTACCTTTAAAAAATGTTGGTAGTGTTTATCAATGATATTATCATCTACTCAAAGATCAATTTGGAGCATGAAGAACATATAATGGTTGTTTTGGAAACATTATGCGAGGAGAAGTTGTACTCTAAGTTTAGAAATTGTGAATTTAGCATGCCGAATGTCACATTCTTGGGACATGTGATCACATGTGAGGGAATTTTCTATAGACCCTTCAAAATCAAAGGCAGTTGAGAAATGGATTAGACCCTCTAGTGTCATGGAAATTTATAGTTTTCTTGGTTCATAAGGGTACTACCAATGTTTTTAGAGTAATTTATTATGATTTTATATCCCTATAAATTGTTAACAAGGAAAGGGGTGAAGTATATCTGGATAGATAAATGTCAGTAATGCTTCAAGGAGCTAAAGAGAAGGTTAATCACGGTGCATGTACTCACATTACCAAAGAGTGGATAATGTTTTTGATATACAGAGATGCTTCAAATAAATTATTCGGTTGTGTAATCATTCATAATGATAATTTGATAGCCAATACCTCATTGCAGTTGAAGATACATGAGCTGAACTACCTGATGCATGATATGGATCTAGAAACTGTGATTTTCCCTTGAATTTTTTTGGAACTGCCACTATGGTGAAAATCGTGATATATATAACGATAACAATAGAGTAAAGTATATATTCACACAATATAATCTCAACATGCATAAAATCATACGGTTAGAGCTAATTAAGGACTACAGTTTCTCTATTCATTGTCATCCCAACAAGGAAAATAAGGTAACTAATGCTCTTAATATAAAATAACCTACTACTATATCAATTTTATGGATTGAGAAATACCTTGTATTATTGTACATGTAAAGTATGGCTTTATAAATAATAAAGGGTCTAAATACATCCTACCTTTCATTAATGATTACCCAACAATCTATCCAATAAAATATTAAGGAGGTACAAAGGGATGATATGGATTTACAAAATAAGTTGAATGAAGTAAAGGAAGGGAAGCTATAATAGTTTCTTATCAATGATGATGGTGTGATTCATTTTGGAACAAGGATTAGTGTCCCTTAATCACCTGGGATAAAGAAGAAGCTATTGGATAAATCACATTGCTCAAATTTTGTCTATCCATATAGGGAGTACCAAGATGTATGGTGATCTACGAGAACACTTCTAGTTGGAAAACATGAAGAATGAGATTGTGAATTAAATATCAAGGTTCTTGATATGTCAGGAAGTTTAATCAGATCAATATAAGTCTAAATGGATGACGTAACCATTTCCTATACGCATGTGGACATGAGCGAATGTCACTATGGGCTTTTTCACTAGTCTCCAAAAGACATCCAAATGAAAAAATATGATATGGATTTTGGTGGAAGAACTCATTAAGACCTCCCACTTTATTGTTATTTGGGAAGATCTATCGCTTTAATAACATGCAAAGATATATGTGAAGTTAGTGGTGAGACGAAATGGAGTTACACTCTCAATTTTCTCTGATTTTATTCCCAATTTCACATCTAAATTTTGGAGGAATCATCAAACTGATTTGAGTACAGATTTTAGATTTCAGCACGGTTTATCACTCACAATGTAATAGCTAATCTAAAAGGACTATTCAAGAACAGGAATATATTCTAAGAGCCTGACCATTATAATTAAATGAATGATGGGATCAGCATCTCCCATTGGTTGATTTATCATGCAAAAATAGATTCAACTCATGTATTCAGATAACTCCATATGAATATTTGTATGTACCGTGATGTAGAAATCTGATATGTTGGGATGAAGTTGAAAAAAGAAAGCATATTGGATCTGATATTGTGAAAAAGATGACAAAGAATGTTAAATCCATCGAGTAACATATTAGAGCTATATAGAGTCAGAAAAAGATCCATTCATACAATCATCAAATGTACTTGGAGTTTGATATTCAAGATAAATTCTTCCTTTGAATCTCACCATGGAAGAGATTCATGACGTTTGGAAATAATGGAATGCTAAGTCCATGGAACATTGAACCCTTTAAGATCCATAATCACATAGGATCTGTGGAAAATATTCCTGCCCATTCACCAAATACGGCACAAGTCCATGATGTGTTTCACAAATAACTCTTGAGGATCTAAAAACTAGATCTGTTAAATATACTGAACTCGGAGGTGGTGTGGATGTAAGATGATCTATCTTATTAGGAGCATCCAGAAAAGATTCTGGACCCAAGAGATAAGGTTTTACGCATCCAGCAACCCACCTGATCAATATTTTGTGGTAGAATAATTAGTATGAAGAAGCAACTTCGGAATTGGAGGAGGGGATGTAGGAGAAGCACCCTCACCTGTTTATGTAAAATAAAAAAACTTGGGTGAAATTTTAAAATGGTGGAAGAATATGACCCAAACATTTATCAATGGGATTTCTATCTTCTACTGGTAATATAATATAGTATAAATCAAATAAAATCACTTATATACATTAATAAAAGATTTATAACTGAGAAATTAATGAAATAAAAAGTGTTTCTAAAAGTTAAGGAACCTATACTGATGAAATAGTAACTTTACCTTAGGAATAGTAATATGACCATTATGAATTGAAAACCAGCCAAATGAACAGTAACCTCACCGATTAATGTATAAATAAAATTCCGGAATCTTATAAGTAAAAAATATGATATAATTATATCATAGTATAAGTAAGTAAATATTTTAAAAAATATTAATTATGTGTTTTCATTTTTGTAATTAATAATTATATAGCAAAAAAAATTGATTGATATAATAATTTAAAAGAAATTTTATATTCATAAAATTTATTCATAAATTAATATTTTTATATCTTATTATTTTAAGATAATTGTAGGAGACCTTCCGTGATTTTTTTAATGTGTTATTAAATCAATTACAATTTTAAAATCTATATCTTCCATGTAAATTATGAATTTATTTAAAAATTAATTTACTCATATCTAGAAAATTATTTCCATAAAATGGATCCATTCTATAATTATATACATAGAAAAATGGTTAGGGTGAGTTTTTTGGAATTTTTCTAAAATACATTAAATTTTGTGAATAGTAAAATATAGTAATTAACGATATATTTACATTATAGGTTAAATAAACTATTCATAACATTATGAATGATATTATCATAATACTATAGAACATACATTGATTATTTTAATATTTATTATTATAATGATCAAAATATTCATATTATTAATCCATAATCATAAACTAATGAATATAATAATGAGAAAATGTCCTTATCCTCCGTTATAAATACCACCTCTCACCCCCTCTTCTCCTCGCACCTCTCAAGCATTGAGCCTTGAATAAATAATTCCCAATAATATTCCATAGACCCTTACCCATTTCTGGGAGCTCCTTGCTTCATCAAAATACCAAAATCTATTCCCTAAGGAGGTTCTCAGGATTAGATATTTAAGAGGTAAAATCATTATCATTTTTCTTTTAATTTGTTTTAATTTTGTTTCCTTTTCTTATTATCTCCTAACCTACCCTCATAAAATTGAATGATATACTAAATTATCTTACATATACAATAATTATATTATTTTAATGTAATATCCATCATTAAACTCTTCTCCCTCTCTCTTTTACTCAAAAAATGAAATCGTCACTCGTGATGTGTAAATTTACCAATATTGTGGGAGATGCACGTTCATATTCCTTCAATTGCATCAAGGATGTTTATAAAACAATTAAATGTTTTAAAATATATTTTAAATTTTATTTTATAACCAGCATTATGTTTTATAACTAACTTATATACATATTACTAAATGATAAAACAAAACGGGATCATTGTGATCGAAAAATAGCCAAAAAATAACTTAAAATGATCATCATTAAATTTATCAAAATATCATTACTCATACCATATAACCAAATTAATTATAAGAACATTTTTATGTAATTTATATCATAAATAACATATAATATAAATTCTAGATATTTATCCACATATTAAAGGAGCTGCCATTCATGTATACAAGTGAACCAATCATGAAAAGTATTAAAAAGAACACTACCAAACAATGAAATTAATCTCTATTACCCATATAAAATTCCATAATTGAACATAATAAAACTATAATTAATAAAATTCATGCAGAAAAGGTTTTTTATTTGTTAATTAATTAAAATAAGGTTATTATATTGGACATTAAAGTAGATAAATCATTTAGATGTAAGGTAAAGGGAATTTTCGAATCCAACACTCTTTCATTGAGTTTTTCCTATTTCACCACAGTTTTAGTATGGATATTCCTTAATTATAATTTCGTAATAATCATAACTTTTATTGGATATAAATTTTTTTTACATTATTTTATGAAAAACATAACATTTTCCAAAAGAACTCTTCTTTCAAAAAAACACACCCTCTTACTTCTCGAGATTGTTTCATCTTCACTCAGGATTGATGATTCATATATCAATTATGTTATTACCTATTTCATTTGGGAACCCTTGTTTATGAATGTATACTTTATGAAAATAAACCCCTTTCCTTCCATGGGTTATTTTATTTCCACGAATGATATATGTTCTATTCAGCATGCATAATGATGAAAATGTTATGATGTGACAGGTGCTCCAGAAATTATATTGTGCAATGTAAATGTTATTATGTGATGGGTTTGGTCAAAATTATATAGAACTCCAATTCATTGGGTAACATTACAAATATCTTAATTTAAATTGAAATATGAATTAACATTATTCTATCTTTGTTCACAACTATGTGTGGTAGTTAACCGCTAAGACAAAAGGATTAATTTTTATGTATTTCCACATTTTATGCCTATTCTTAATGATTTCTCTCATTTTTATGATTCTATGCCTATGTTATGATAACAATGATTATTCCCTCTCATGTTATACTGATTAATTTAGTTATATATCCTCTTACTAGGATTATAGATCACCTCATTTTGATATATATCCTCAAGAGATTACTTGTACTAAGGAGAATATGAATGCCAATAAGAAGCTAGAGAAGAAGGAATTATATAAATTATTCTGTTTAACATTGTAAATTTAATATATGGTCCTAGTTTTCCAAAGATACTAAAGCTTTGTATCCTTGTTTTATAATTATTTTATGATTTTTATCACTGAAATAATTTAATATTAATATAACAAATAGATGGGTTGCTATAATATTTCACTATCCATCTTCCATTATTTGGTGTAGTGTTTTTTGAGAAAACTTTCTAGATATATTTTCATTATATATTTGTAAATTCAACTCTCCTAAACTTTTTTAAAATTGATAAATAATTATTTAAATAATAATAACCCATAATTGTCAAATAATAATTATTATTATAAAATAAAACATGTATACCTTTGATTATTATAGAGAGATAGAGTATTGTCTCACAAGGTTCTACAATTATTAATTAAGGAATTAATTGAAAACTAATGTGTTGGAATAATTTTATAATTTTTGAAATTATCTAGGAGGTAGACAATATTATAGCATGAGGGGTGTTATTTCTTTTTATAAAAAAAATATTTGGAATTCGTTCTAGGAATCCTTGGCGTGTTGTTGGAACTGATTAACACACGAATGATATTCAGGCTATAATACCTTCACTTATTTCAATGGTATGATTCATCTGCTAACATGGTTTGTGATCTCCATTATTGGTGATTTATTGAGGATATTTTATATTTACTATTACCCATATATTATCTATATTTCATGAGATTTTTTAGGGTATCATTTTACAAGCCCGATCTAGATTCACAAGTTGTTTGTGATTCTAATATATATCTCATGATTCCATGCTATGTTTCTTTATCATACTATACCATTATTTTGTTTTAACTTACCATGGAGGTTTGGTACCTGGTAAAAATGATAGGTGACCATCATGGTATGATTATCCCTTATAGGTAGAGACCACATGATTTGCAATTATGATGATGCAAGAGAATGATAACACTATGGCTCAGAAAAAACTCAATGGATTGAGGATTCCTAGGAACAATTTGAAACTCAGTACCCTGTGGATTCCATGTAAAATGTAAACTCAATGCCTTATGTAATATGAGTATCATTCCGAGTTGATGCCTTTTAGATTCTATGTGGAATGATGATGAACTTAAGGATACTTTATAATCGTTTTCGATTACTCTTGATCACCATTATGGCATGGATCTGAAGAATGTCATATGGGGGGGGGGGTTTGTGGAATCTTGGACAGCACACAAACAATCTGTACATGATCATGTTTTTCATTCATTATCATTTATTACTATCAAGGAATACACTAATTGTATGTCTGTACACCTCTTAAGGAAACATTATTGGTGTCCTACTGGTTTTGTTTTACTCACACCATGTATGAGAATCTCTATGCACAATAAAACTTAATCTATAGGGGTTTGAATAAGGGAAAGTGAATGTGGCTGATGGATGAGCAGTAGATCATGGAGATGTTGGAAAACTAGGATGTACTTCATTGGACTCCACATTTTTCTATTTATTTATTTATCTACTTCACTTTTATACTCTGGTTTGGATTTCCACTATTGGGGATATTTATAACCTTTAATAATTTCTTACCTGTTTATTATTTACTTCCATTATGTTAATTGGATCATTATATTATTTATTTTATTATTTGTAATATGACATGATACTAAGGGTATAGTCTTCCCACAAACAGGCTTAGACCGTCACTACTATTCGACAACCTCTTTAATATGGGGAGGTGCACATGAGGACTTTTGGAACATTGGTTCTAACCTAGTGGTTTAGTCTATGTCATTACACTGGTGAAAGAAACAACTTTTATTATTTGAAAAAATGATTTTTCATATCTATAATTTTGAATACATTCATTTATTCAAAATAATAAAAGATTATAGATAGAAAAAATATTTTTTTCAAAGAAGACATGTCAGATCCCCCTCCCATACAATGGTTTCCCTCCTAGGATGACAATGAGATAAGAGAGATAATGACGTATGAATCCTACCTCAAATATGTCATGAGTTGTAAACTATCACTGAGGGTATACCATACGCACAAATGGGAGGCATTACCCTCAATAAAGAACAATTATGGTGATATAAGATAGAAACACCCAATAAAATCTTCATTATAATTTAAAATAAGATATCTCAATACGTGCATGTAATTTCATAGAAGATGAACAACTATAAGAAAACTACAATTATTAAAAGAAAAAACCCTAATAGTGGCCTCAATTCTCTAACTACTCCTAAAAAACTCCATGAGTTTGTAATTTCCATCCCGATCACTAACTATGTTTTCCATACATGAAAAATATTTTACTTATATGTAGGGTGATCATAACTGGTATTTACAGTTGAATCCTCCCTAGATCCTCTTGCGAAAAATATTAAGAGAACATACGAAGGACCTGTGAATAAGTAGAGAAACTAACATGTCACCTAATCAGGTTTGATATGTTCTCATCCCCACTATGGATCTCTTACCAAGTATCATATACAAGTAATAATATAACATCCAACATAATACAAAAATTAAAGTACCCCACTACCACTTTCACATTGGTTTATAGCTCTACCCCAAAGTCACAAGTCTTGATCCATCTCTCCAAATATAATATGCATACATCATATAGAATTTTATAATCACCTACACCTCATGCATATCATAATTCCTAATAATCACCACCCCTATATCATAATGGATTAGTTTTCAAGGAGCCACTACTACCTCTGCACCATGTATTATACCTTAATCAACTACATCTTGTAAACAATTACCTATATTAATCCTTAGGATGCTATATCCATAGATATATGTGTGTAAAAACAACCATAATACATCACATCCATCTACACAAAAATATGGGAAATTAAACATTTTTCATGCTCACACATAATACTACCGAGTGAAGAGAATGGGGAAAGAGTAGGTAGTAAGACAAATGTTCCTCGCCATCCTAAATATTAGGAAGAACACCCTCCATAGTTTATAGGGTGTCTGTCACCCAACCAAAATGGGTGGGGCTTAAAATGATATAAAAAATTATATATATATATATATAATATATATATATATAACCACACATTGGAAAATTACATGGAATTAAACTTGACATAAATTATCATCACTTAGACAATTGACTATCAACATGAAGGACTCGATATCCTATAAGAACACAATAATTCAATAGATTCTAAATTAATTTTTCCATTAGTAATTTTAAATATATACTAATTGCTGGTTAGTTATTCTACGTTAACCATTGAGCTATCAACATCATGGGTTAAAATTTATTATTCATTTCTTCCCAATATTCTAGGTACTCTATTATTCATAGGCTCACATCATGTTACATGGTGAGGATCACATATTTAGAAAATTTAAAAGGATGCAAGAAAACAAAAAATAGTTAACAAGGAATATATCCCCAAAACCAAGGCATCTAGCCTTCATAAGAGATCCATGCCACACATCCCTAAAAACAATATATATCAAACAACCAATTTATTACCAATTTTAATAACCAATTAATTTATCATAGGATAAACCCACACAAAACCCAAGGAATCAATTATCAATAGATAACAATAATTTAAACATTATTCCAGAATAACATTTATTTCCATAAATTATAAAGAGGTATGTTTTCAATCAAAAATTCCACTTTAATTTTTTAAATAATCAATAATTATATCATAATTTTCTTTATACAATTTCAAAACATAAAAGATATGAAAAACCATAGAATAAACAAAATATGTCACATCATGTGGTCGTTATTACTCAAACCCAATTCTTTCATTAAATCTAGTTTTATATACATTATTGTCACTACCCGTACCTTGAGGTTCATGACTACCCCAATCCCACCTTCCTTAGGCCAGGGATTGGAGACTAGAATTGGAAAGGAATATCCCTAATATGGGAAGGCATTGACTCAAATCATGTACACACACAGACTAGGTTCATGATAAAAATAGACAACATAGTATAACCGATGAAAGTAAAAGTAAGTACTGATGTAAGGGGGATAGTATATAAGACAAACCAGAAAGAGAGTACATAAAAAGAAAAACAGCTCTTGAGGTCGTCTACCAAGGATCCTACCTGAAGGGTAGGTACAACTCATGTATGTGGCCCACCACACTAATCGGTTACCTCCGTACACTATGTAGTCTAGGCTCCCAAGTCTTGGTCAAAGCATCTCTTCGTCTTCACAAGACACAACAAGGTATGAGAATAGCTAGTGGAGGGGTGAGTATGACAATACTTAGTAGGGATCCCAACACCCCCATGGTCTCTAAGAATTCTACAATGGAAAATAACAAAACATTATATCATTCACAAGAACAATGTAAATGGCATCTCACACATGGTATAACTTAAGTACAGAAGTACATATGATTATTTGTAATGAGGGATCATCTTATTCTATCTAGAGGCTCTGTTGATGATCTGCATAGGATTGATAAATTTTGAACCATACAGAAATGCTAGTAATTAACCCACATAGGATCGATATTCTTTGACCTTCATAGGATCGATAGGTTGCTGACCAATACATGATCGATAGAAACTGACCCACAGAGTATCATAAAGCACTGACCCACACCGATCGATATTCACTCTTAATGTCACAACCAGCCACATGATTCCTGTACTTAGAATGCATGATTCCTGGAGGATATTCTCCTTAATCCAATTGTCGTATTTCAATCTCCACTATGTCCCACAAAGTTGTAACCCAAAGAACCACCATGTCATAAGGGTTCCAACGCAACAGACGATGCATAAATCGGATTCTCGGTCAGTAAGTTATATGCGTTTAAATGTCAAGGGGCAGGATGGAATTGAGTTCGATCCAACCCAGCTGTATTCAAAAATACTCCAAAACCCAATTGGTATATCTCAAATCGGCCGCCTCAACCTCAGAGTTCTGACACTATAGACGGTTAGTCCAACGGGCGTCCAATTTAGGAGTCATGCCCCATTAAGAGGAACTGGGCTTAAATGGGTCTAGGTATGGTCTGATCCAGCCCGGCCCAAACATGTTGGACCTGGACCAGCCTGACTGGACCCATCTTAGACTGGCTGGACATGGCCTGGACCGACTGAACCCGGTCCTGTCCACCGGCTGGGTAAGGACCCAGCTCCCCACTGAACGGATAGATGCTTGTTTTGCCTTTGACAGGCAGGGGTGAGCTAGCACTGCCCCTTCAGCTGACCGGTCCCATGGACTGCTCTAAGGCAGGAATAGTGGTCTATGTCCGTTGGCTCCACCACATATCCTATGCGGCGTGCCGCGGTGGCACGCCACCGACCTTAAACGCTGTTGGCATCAGTCGGCCACCCCTGTCAACCACGACGCCTACGGGCACCGCCACCTCCTCATGGTTGGTGAGTGACAGCCGCTACCTCCTATGGTAATCAGTGGTGCTTCTACGGGCCTCTGGTGAAGCTTTAGAGGTTTGTTCCCTTTTTTGACAGCACCGACATGCCTCCTTGGTATGCTGACATCACTGTGTGACCCCTGGTTTCATCCTGCCTTAGTATTAGTTGGTTGTCCATGAAGAACGAAAACAATACTGAGTTCAGTGAAGGGTAAAAGCCTTGATCGGTTTGGATTGATCCATCTGCATTAGAGTTATATCATGGTAATAGTTCAACATCATAAAGGCTAGATGTATCTTAAAAATACTTAAACAAAACCCCTACATGGAAATGGTTTTGTGGACAAAGGAGAAGGTTCATGTTCTTTGGCGGTTGTCATCTCCCATCGTTGTGCGGTATAAATCTTCCAATGGTCATCGAAGCTCCAATCTACGTTGGTGGACAATGTCATCAGCACTTCTTCATAGGTTTCTCTAATGAGTGACCCAATCCCATGCATAATTTTTTTTTAAATAACGGGAAAGGAACCCCCCACATTTCATTTCATTAATGTGGTTCATTGATGTGGTCCCTTAATGAACCACATTAATTGTTCCATTAAAGATTATGAGCATCATGATTATGAAACAAAAGGTCATGTAATTAAATCACTCTCATTCAAACCTGATGTTACACTCTAGTCCTAGCATTCACCACTAAAAGGCGAGTATAGCATAAAATAACTTAGGGAGTTATTTTATTATTTTTTTGTAAAGTCCAAAAATTATATTTTTTGTTCGACCATTTCCAGTCAATGTTAAGATTCCAAAGCGAATCATGTCACAAAGAGTCCAACGGTGTCCTCGGATATTTAAAATGATAACCGGTTCAAAACATAGAAATTTGTGCTCGCACGTTTACTGAGTGTACCTTATAAAATGTTCAAAAAATTATTTTCAGGATCTTCGTTCCTTGAAATTACTTGCCATCAATTTTTTCAAACTCATAATAATTCTATATAATTAAAAAAATTACATCGAAATTCTGAGTCTTTACATTATCCCCATCATAGGTATTTGCATCCCCAAAATCTACAACAAAACTAGGGAAACAAATGGGGATCCTGAGCACGTATCTAAGACTCCCGATCCCATGTTCTCTAATAGAGGTTCATGGGATACCAATAAACTCGCACTATAGGAATTGACCTCCCAAGATGGACCTGCTCTTTTCGATCCTCAATATCCATTAGGAACTCCACAAACATCACCCCATTTCCAATGTCCAGCTCGCCCCAATTGATAACTTTTGATGGATCATACACATACCTCATCATCTGCGACACAGGGAAAAAATTATGCACTCGGTGCATCTCTAGAGGTAGAGCTAGGCGGTAAACCACCTCACCAACTCTGTTGATGATCTAAAAAGGTTCTATGAAACTTGGAGATAGCTTTCCACCCTGGGAAAATCTCTGCAGTCATCATCAACATGAGACCTAAAAGAAATCATGATTTCATCCTCAAACTCCAAGGGTCTCCTTCTCCTGTTAGCATAAGACTTCTGACTTTGCTGTTTAGACTTCATCTACTCTCGGATGACCTGCACCTTCTCAGTGGTATCATGTACCATCTCTGGGCCGATGTGTGCTGACTCCCCTGGGTCAGTCCAGTATAGAGTTGATATGTATGGTCTCTCGTGCAATGCATGAAACGATTCAATTCCAATGGTGGAGTGATACTTTTTATTGTATGTGAACTCCACTAGTGGAATGTGGTCCTCCCAACTATTGAAAAAATCAAGGACACAAGAATGAACATTTTCTCAAGTGTCTGTATGGTCCGCTTAGTCTGACCTTCTGTCTAGGGGTGAAAGGCGGTGCTCAATCATAGTTGAGTTATGAATTCCTTGTGTAATCCCTTCGACAAGAGGGATGTAAAATGAGTGTCGTGGTCTAAGAGGTTCAGCGATGTATCCTCGTGAAGTAGTACAATCTCATGTACATAGAGTCGTACCAATCCCTCTATTGATCCATGCTCTCAAATGTGTAGTAAGTGTGCTGACTTGGTGTGTCTATCAAAAATAACATAGATTGAATCACGGAAACTAGACATATGTGGTATCCATATCACAAATTCCATGGAGAAACCAACCCACTACCATTATGGTACCTCAAGTTGTTGTGATAAGCTTGTTGGGACCTAATGCTTGGCCTTCAGTTGCTGAAAAATAAGGCATCGTGAAATGAACTCTTCCACTGTCTTCATTTCTGGACATCAGTACTGACACTAGATGTATTAGTACATCTTCTCCACACCAGGATGTACCAACAAAGGCTATGTGTGCAACTCCCTAAACACATCCTCTCGTAGCATCATTGGTACTATGGTACTTCCTCTAAAAAGGATGCTGTGATCCACACCATCGAAAAATTCTTCAGGAACTATCTTGAGGAAATCTAAGCACGTCAGGCCTTGCAGTCAATGTACCCAAGATTAGTCTCTCTGGCCCAATGAAGGAGTGGCGGTGTGAACAATCATATACTAGAGGTAAGCTGATACATAACGATCCACAAAGGGTAAATGCAATGTGGATAGCTTCTTTGTCCCCTCATTCAGCAACTAGAGTCCAGACCTCCTACTTAGTGTGTCTGCCACCAAATTTCTCCTTCCCAGGAGTGTAGAATATCTCAAATTCATTGTCTTGGATGAACTCCATCCATCACTGATGTGCCATATTTATGTCCTTCTGTGAGAATATATACATGATAATATTTTTATTAGAGTATATAGTAAATCGTTCACCCATCAAGTAGTGTCTCAACTTCTTCAGGGAAAAGACCACTTCTACTAACTCTTGGTCATGGGTCACATAGATTTTCTCATGTTGCCTGATCTTTCATGAGACATAGGCAATCACTGCTTTTTCTTTCATTAGTACACATCCTAGTCTATTACCTAATTATTCAATGTAGATTTTAAAACCAATTCCATATTATGGTAGACTCAAGATGATAAAACTTGATATCCTATGCCTCAGCTCTTGGAAACTCTGCTGGCATCTCTCCATCCAAACAAATGGTTTTACCTTGTCTTTTAAAGACAAAAAGGGTGTTGATACTCTGGAAAAATATTTTATGAATCTTCAGTAGTACCCATCTATTCACAGGAAACTCCACACCTTGATCACACTCTTGGGTGGCTCCCAAGAAAATACTGCCTCTATCTTTTCCAGATCCACAACAAATTTACCCTCTGAGATTACGTTCCCCAAAAATTAGACTTCTCATATCTAGAAATGGAACTTTGAGAGATTACCATAAATCTGGTTATCTCGGAGAGTATCCCTAACTAGTTGTAGATGAGTGGCGTGATCATCCTTAAACACTGAGTACACCAATATATCGTCAATGAAGACCACCACGAAGCGATCAAGGTAATATTAGAAGATATTTTAATGAGTCCCATAAAAACTGTTGGAGCGTTGGTTAGTCCAAAGGCATCACCAAGAACCTGTAGTGGACATACTGACATCTGATGGTTTTCTTCGATATGTCCTCATCTCATACCTTGAGCTGATGATAGCCTGATCTGAGGTTTATCTTCGAAAACCACTGTGCCCATTCTGGTGGTCGAAGAGATCATCAATCCTCGGTAGAGGATACTTGTTCTTCATAGTCCCATGGTTCAACTGCCAATAGTCCACACAGAGACTTAGACACCCATCTGCATTCTTGGAGAACAAAATCAGGGCTACCCATGGAGAAACATTGGGCCTTACAAACCCATTTCTCTACAAGACATCCAATTGTACCCTCAACTCATGAAGTACCATAAGAGCCATCCGATATGCTGTTGTAGATATCAGTGACTTCCTGTGGTACAGATTGATGTAAAAGTACCTCTATACATGAATTTAGTCCCATAACTTCACCAGGTAAGACATCAGCATACTATTCCACTACAACCGGATAGCTCAGACTCCACTTGTCCACTACACCGAGGGTGATGCTAGCCAAATGCTGAGTGATCGGATTCACCCTCCTCTGAGAAGTTTGTCCTATGTTACAGTGGTTTCCTTCTCACCGTTAAATGAAAACATGATCCCATCCTTGTAGAAACACTGCAATTTTCACCTAAAATAGTCAATCTGAACATGGACTGTGGATAACCAGCCCTTATCCAAGATGACATCGTAAGGCCTTGACGCTGCTACTTCGAGAACCGAGTCGAAGCTGTCGCCTCCTAGAGTAAGCTCACACTTCCTACACTGGTGTTCAATCATCTAATCCTCTCATGTAGGAGTCTCTAAATGTAAGGATCGATCCAATGGATCTATCAGATTCTCTGAGCTCAGAATGAGAGTCGTGGAAAAGAAAGAGTGACTGGAACATGTGTCTATAAGTACTACAGCTAGGGTGGCATAGACACATATCGTACCTCAAATCATCTCTAGAGTAGCGTCATCATAGGTCTCTACTACATGAAGCTGATCTCACCCCTGTCCACCTGCTCCATGTGGTCGGGGTGGACAACCTAGGGGTGGTGTCAGTAGAACCTCAAATTGCCGCCCACCACATGCTGCACGACCAACTCCTCTACTATGTTTGCTGCCCTACGGACCTCCTCGGTGAATCTCTTCCTCTTCCTCAGCAGTCCTACAACCATATGCTAATCATCAGTATAACGGGATGGGAATTAATTATCCATGTGACCCTTCCCACCACACGTGTAGCACAGTCTTCTCCTCTATTGTCCTCCTCTGTCCCATGTTCTCTGCACTTCTGACCCTACATCATGGGCTCACCCATTGGAAGGTATGGTCCTCTTGGACATCTGCGTTATCTACATATTACATGCTATAGATGTCTCAAATGCCTATGGTCTGGTGGTGGATCTCACCATCTGCTCATGCACAGCTAGGAAGCTCTCCACCAATAGTGCTCGCTCTAGCACTTCAGCCTATGTCGAAATATTGAGCAATATCATCTATGCTCTGATCTCCCATAGGAGACCCCTCTCAAATTTCTAGGCCCTAATGAAAGGACCTCGTACCATGTCGGTGGAGTGTTGAGAGTGTTAAGTGAATCATGTCCAGTACTGGGCTACTGTCAGGTATCCCTGCTTTAAGTGCAAGAGCTCTTGAATATGCACAGAGTGTGGAGTCACTAGAACAAACTCCACCCTGAAGAGGCCCTCGAAGTCCAACTAGGAAAGTGTCGCCTCCTCATGAATCTACAGCGTCAGGCACCAACATCTCACTATTATTTCCTAGAAGAGGCTAGCAGACTAGGATCAACATTTGGCCTACTAGTATCTCGACCAAATGAAAAACCCGTACCATAGCCTCCATCCAGTACTCAAATGTATACATGCGGGTATGTCTAACCTCGAAACCATTGAAATATATTTATATGGAACTTGTGCAACGTGCTCAGTCAGCATGCACAGTATGGTAGTGGGAATGGTGGAATTTGTTTCTCTATGGGTAGTGGTGTTTCTGGTACACCACATTAAGGTGATATCGCCACAAGAGGGCCATGTACCGATTCCTCATCACTCTGTGGGCCATATTCATGATCTCTCACTGGAATCCTAGCTGTTTGTCTACGTGGTGGCATCCTATAAAGAAAAAGGAGTGCCATGGTCAAAAAGTTATACTTGGTGAGCTAACTCAAATAGATCAAATAAAAATACATTTTCAAAACACACACAAACATTGTTTTCATTCACTGAGTAAGAAATAAGAATTAACGGTCCTTTTGTATGGATACATCAGCTTCTACAAAAACACTGGACTCACCGAACTGAAACCCAAACACAATACACATACCACTATTTATCCATTGAAAAACAAATACCCTTAGTCCTTCTAGTATAACTGGCCCCTCTGATACCACTTTTTCAATACCCATCCTCTGGGGCCCATGCCGTGACTACCCCAAGCCCACCTTCTATAGGCAATGGGTTGGCGACTAGCACCAAAAAGGCATATCCCTAAGATGGGAATTCATTACCACAAAACCATTACACACACAGACTAGGTTCACAATGAAAGAAAAACAATATTATAATTGTTCAATGTAAAAGTAAGTACTGAATTAAAGGGTCCAGTATACATGCCCAACCGAAAAGAGAGTACACCAAAAAGGAAAAATAGCTCATGTGGTCATCCGCCAAGGATCCTACTTGAAGGGTAGGTCTATCACATCTCTACAACCCACCACAAAAACTGGTAAGCATCGAACAATGTCTAGTTCAGGCTCCCAAGTCTCAGTCAAAGCTTCTTATCATCGGCTTAACACAAAACAGGGTGCGGGTAAAGCCCATGTAAGGGTGAGTATGATAATACTCAGTAGGGACCCCGAGACCCCAGAAGGTCACCCAGAATTCCACCAAGGAATAAACCACAAAGCATGATAACATTAACAAAAACAAATTAAAATACATCTCACACCAGATATAACTTATGTATAGCAATACATATGATTAGTCGTAAAGCTATATCATCTTATTTTATCGACAGAATCTGTTGTCGACCCACACATGATTGATCGATGATGACCCACAAAGGATTGCTAAGCGCTGGCCCACACAGGATTGATAGGCACTGACCCACATTGCATCGTTAGGCACTAACCCAAATAAACTCACCAAGTGCTATCCCACATAGGATCGATAGGAGTTGTTCCACACATGATCCCTGAGCGCTAACCCACACATGATCAATATTCATTCTTCACGTCACAGCCATCCACTGGATTCTCGCACATAGCACACTTCATTCTGAGACAATCCTCTCCTTGAGACATATATTTTATTTCAACCACCACTATTTCTCATGAAGTAGTAACTTTAAGAACCGCCATGTCATAAGGGTTCGAACGCAACATATGACATGTCAATCAGATGCTCTGTCTGTAAGTTATAGGAATTTTAATGTCGATGTCCCAGTTGGATTCAAGTTCGATCCAAACCATATGAATTCCAAATATCTCCAAAATCCATGTTCATATTCTCAAAATAATAGACTTTTGATAAGGATTCTAGAATCATAGACGGTATGACAACAGAGCATCCACCTAAGGGGTTATGCCCCTTTTAGGGAAATTTGGCCTAAATGGTTCTGGGTCTAGTCCGACCTGGTCAGACCATCTTGAACCTGGTGTAAATGGCCCAGACCGGCTGGACCACCCCTGGACCAGCCAGACCCTATCCGTTCAAACGACTATGAATTTTCATCCAATAGGTTGCGGGCCCATCACCCATCTGAATGGACAGAAGTTCATTTAGCCTTCGACCGATGGTGCTAGGCTGGTGTTGCCCCTTCAACTGAACAGTCTCGTGCCCCGGTCTAGGGTTGGACTCGTGGTTCATGTCCGCCTCCAATGTGGATGGAGCCGTAGAATCATCTCCATAGAGTTCCATGGAGGCATTCATCATACCTTCAACGTGGATGGCATGGACTGGCTGCCAATATCTGTCGTGGCGCCTGTGGACGTCGCCCACTCCTCGTGGCGAGTGAGTGTCAGCTGCCGCCTCCTCTATTCGCTAGCACCGCCACACCGGAAGAGCTTATGCGGGCCTTTGATGATGATCCAGGGTCTGTTTTATTTTTTGACTATTCCCATGAGCCTCCCGGGATGCATCCATCAATGTGTGACCCCAGTTTCGTCTTACTGTCGTATTGGTCGGTCGTCTACAAAGAAATCAAATAATACAGAGATTGGTGGAGGGTTCGGGCCTTATTTGGTTCGGCCCACACCCCCCGTGTAAGCACTATATTTGGGAAGAGTTCAACATCATCAAGGATATATGTATCTTAAAAACACCTAAAAACCCCCTACCTGGAAATGATGTTGTGGACAAAGGAGAAGGTTCACATTCTTTGGCGCTCATCGTCGCCCGTCGTTCTCTGGTACAAATCATCCAATTGATATCAATGTTTTTTCTATGTTTTTGAAATTCATCGCTGTCACTTCTTCATAGGTTCCTCTTGTGAGTGACAAAAAAACCATTCCCACACTTTATTTAAATATTGTGAAACGAACCTCCCTCTTATGTTTCATTAATGTGGTTCATTAATGAACAGCATTAAATGTTCCATTAAAACTTATGAGCATCGCGGTTATGCAACCAATGGGCATGTCATTAAATGCCTCCCATTCAAACCTGAAATTCCACCATGGTCCCGCCATCCACCTCTCAATGGTGTGTAGATAATAAAATAATTCATTGAGTTATTTTATTATTTTTTTATAAATTCCAAAAATTAAGTTTTTTGTCTGTCAATTGCTAGTCAAAGTTAAGCTTCCCAAAAGTGAATCTAAGTGTTGTGAGTCCAACAGTGTCCTCATATTTCTAATCAGATCACCGGTTGTAAAGATATAAATTTTCACCCACACATTTTCTGAACGTACCTTAAAAAAAGTTCAAAATTTTTGTTTCGGGCCCTCCAAACCTCGCAATCACGTGCTCTCAATTTTTGCAGACTCGTAATAATTCCATATAATAAAAAACATTACATGAAAATTCTAGGTCTTTAAAATTATGGTTGATTACTCTAATACCTATCGATATAAAGCATTATAACATCACAATTTTACATAAATGTGGAAAATAAACGAATCACATAACACAATACTTTAAACGTTCATTGAACAATAACAGAACAATAGTGTACATATCTCATCACCTCTCGCCCATTATTAACCTAAATTCTATATTATATCCCTATTATGAATGTTACCCTAAACACAAAAATAAATCCATTTTATTGAAACAGATTATCCTTCATAGAATAGAAAGGTTCAACATTTGAAAATGAAACCAAATAGAGAATTTTGGAGTTAGTTTCATTGAATAAAATTCTATATACTTTATAGTTACCTATATTTAATTTTTTGAATAATAATAAACCTTTATCATATAAAAATTGTTCTTCTTCATGATATTGTATTTGATAATGTTCTAATAGTTTCTATCACACTGAATGATCATAGTTATTCCTTATGTGATCCCAAAACATCCTTGACAATATTCTTGAATATATTTTCTATAGACGGATTATATCATTTTATGGGATCAAAATGATATAGGATATTAGGTTTGGATAATAATATGGCTTTGATACACTTTCCCATGGTGTTTTTAATTTTCAATTTCTTGTATTGAAGGTTTTGAGAACTTGACCTCCAAGTTGGATATCCACATTCATATTTCATTAGAAGTTCTAATATGTGGATCTATGTACTGAACCATAGAAATTTATATTATTATTAATGAATATTATTAGTTATTTACATTATATTTTTGATGAAAACTCTAGAAACATATGTTTTTGGTGAGGTAGGATATGTTTGGTGCATCATGAGTAATATTGCATTAATGAATAATGCAATAAAATATTGTTTTGTTATGTTCTTTAACAAAATTTCATATCTCAGGACCTTTAATAGATATACTGACGTCCACATAAATCAATGGCCTTGTTGTTCTCTAGGGCGGTTCATTTTCAGAATGTAAAAGAAAGATACATTGAGTACATAGGATAATGAAACCAATATGAAACCTACTTGATTAATGATTTCATGATACAATGATTATATTACACACTAAGAGTTTGTATGAGGTTTTATGGCATTACGGCATTAACATCCTTATATATGGGTTTCTTGGAGTGTTTCTAGATGTTAACCTGGGACTTTGGGTGACCCCACGTAATTTCCCTTAAAAAGAGGCAAATTGACACACACTAATGGTATCTTAGTTAAAAAATAAAATTATTCATTATATAATAAAATGAAAGAATATTATTCTCATGTTTTGTTTATTGATTATTCATTTTCTAGTTTATTTCATTTATTTCTTCACTAGTTATTCAAGGGAATATTCTATGGGAAGAATAGTTAACAAATATTTATTCTTCATGTTGTGAATTAATATTTATTTATTTATTGTAAAATAATGGAGTGATATTTATTTATTAAATAAATAGACATTATTAAAGTCCATATTAATATTGTGTTGGAATGAGTAACATAGTTTAATTTTCTACAGATAAAAAATATATATTAAATATTATTTGAATAAATTATTAACAATTTATTCAAGATGTAATATTTAATAAATTTTTTGTATTCATACATATCCAGAAAAATTGTTGTTATTTTTATTATATACGTGGGTTTCTATAGTGATTAATAAAATAATAAGGATTCATGTAAAATTATTATTTTTTAACCATAATAGTATTTAATCCTAGTTATAATATTTCCAACATTAATAGCTGACAATTTGTTATTTTTTTACATCATCTCAAGGAGAATTCTCTCAATCCCTTGAGAGAACATCTCTAAGAATTTTATCAGGAATGGAGATGGACATAACACCACTATCCCTCATGATTTTATTAAGATCAAGAAGAATACTTCTTTGAGGAAATTCACATGAGGATCATGGATGAATAATACAAGTGTTAGGATCTTCCACAAAAGCACTCAGAAATTACTATGGTAATAATAAAATTTTCATGGATCACATATAGAACACAACTAGAGTAAATATATACTAGATTACTACCATGAAATGAAAATAATATGTAGAGACTTTTTCAGATTCATCATCAAATAAATAATCCATTATAAGAGAATTCATAAACTGGTTAAATTGACTATAAATCTGTATATGATGATCTTGTGTTTGATTCTTCTATTTTCATGTAAATTAATATTTGATATAATTCCATTGGTCACAACATTCTTCATCTATGTACTTCATATATTAATAATATATTATAACAAAAATCTGAGTTGGTAATGTCCTCTCAACACTTCTAATATCAGGTGGTATCAAAGGGGTCTCATAATGATTTAAAATTATTTCAATATTGTTGATTGATTTATGCATTTACTATTAGTATTAAATAAAGGTTTTATTTTCCTTTAATTCAAATGCAGATATATTCTCTTCTTCGCCTAAATTCTCATTAACATAATCAATAAACAGATTATTTATGAATGAAAACATTTTGACGAAATAATTCAGTGGTGCTAATGATTCTATCCAGATGGAAAAAGAGTACACATTGTGCATCCCATTGATACAAATCATGTACACATTTTTAATGCACCAAAGAATCTCATGAATTAAATTGGTATTAATTATGAGTGTTTGAATTTATTAAACATGATGCGTATTTAATACTCTACATTTTGACCAGTCTATCTTCGCATACAGTTATCAAGACTACATGATGTGTAACTAGAGTAAATGATGTGTAGTCCATAATAAAGAAATGGACATCATATTTTCTTACACGGCCTACATGATTGGTAACTATAAAACCTGGAGACCACATGGGGTTTATCCCATTTATATGTTATTTTTCCATTAATTTCTATGGCATTATCACATTACCAGTCCTTAATCATGTGTTGTGGATAGACAATGAGGATATATACATGATATTTCATAGGATATTACGAAATGTTTATATTAAATTCTTATGAAAAAATTAAAATTCATTTACTATATAATTTAAAAAAATTCAATATGTGTTACATTTTTCATTCAGTCAACTCTTACATACTATGTGGTGGTATTTATATACATTAAATTTCTAATTATTTTCTATTTAATATTTTTAATAGTATATCATGTACATTTAATAATACAATTATTACTCTATGTGTATTAAAACATAACACACAATGAAAATAACCCGTGTTTCATTAAATTTTCTCATTCATTCAATGAAATTATGTGATATGTTTTTATGCTACATGTCACCTAAGAAAAAATTATATGAAAATAACACATAATTGGTAGTTAAAATGGATACTCAATGTGTTTATTAAAAGATATATGTTTTTTACATAGTCAATTTTAAATAAATTTATCAAAAATTTCTAATATTATTATGGATGAGGATCCCAAGAATGTTTGGATGATAATTAAGATAAAATAGTTGATTAATTGAAGAATAAAATTAATTTATTTGAGCAAGATTTGTCTTAAATGATAATTATTGGGAATTATGTATATTTAAAAAAATCATTCACTACATGTAGGTGGATGGTCATGATAATATACCAGAAAATTGTATGTGACACTTTTATTTAAATTTATTATTAAATTATATTGATAGCATAAAAAACCTCACAAATATAATTATGTAATGGCCTGCATTCCCATGGTTTCCTTTTATGTAATACCCCATAACTAATCCTTTGGATCCCCTCACCTGTGTGTGAGTAAAATTTATGTAATGGATAGATCTCACATGAGAGTAGAGGTGGTTCATGTTTAGAGTTGATGAAAAATGATCCCAAGAGATACAAGGGTGGACATATGGAAAGTTGTTACTTGAACCAAGCAATAGTTTATGGTTTTCACCTAGATCAATAATTAGTTGACCATCCTCTGGATACACTAACCATTAGGACAAACAATTATTATAATTATCTTATTATTTTAATTATTTCATATTTCATGGTTATTTTTATTATGGATGTTTTGTTCTGATCTGGTAAATTAATGAATTTACAAGAATGAATTTTAGAACTAAAATAAGCTATATAATGCATAAAATTTATCTAATACATGGTTAATCACTTATATAAATCCACAAAAAATTAAAAAACAAGTAATAGATATAAAAATTAGTAAATTTATTAATAAAGATAAAAAAACACCTCAATTAAATATAGCAATTCGGTGAAGCCACCCAGTACTAAAGTTATAATCAAACAATATTTCAAAGATATTTAATGGATACAATTTTGGGTGCTTTTAGTTATTGGGGAGCTCAAACATAGGTTTTCGTCCAACATAAATTAGTTCACTGGAACAATTTATTACCAAAGTAGTACTAATAGGAAAGGGTTGAAGAAATCTAAATTTGTTGATATTAGGACTGGAGTGTCTACTCAGTAGATCAAGGAATTTCATGTGAATTTAGTTAGAAATTTTATTCCTACTTTAAACCCTTCAAAAAACTTCATACATTAATATATAGTCTATGAGAAGGGGAATGTGTTCCCTTGCGACTCAAATTTCCATAAAATGAGGTGTTAGTAACCAATGGTGAGAGATAATAGTTTATAATAAAATAGTGGGAGATTAAAAAATTTAATATTTAGTTTATAATTTTATCAAATAAAGTACTAAAATTATTCTAATTTTAGTTATATAACTTATAATTAACATGAAATAAAACATATTACTATGATCCATACTTGAGATGGATTTCATTCTCACTAGAACAAAATTTTATGAATATAAAACGTGCTTTTATGTTATTATACACAATGAAAAGAAATTATATGTTCTTGAAAACCCAATCCCTAAAGCACATGGACAAGAGTAATGTGAGGAAGAGTTTTCTCTCTATGGTAAATATTTGTACGATGCCTCATATGTCCAGTATTTCATTCTATCTTCCATTTAAATGGAGCATCTAATGAAATATGAAGATATGGATGTATATAAAAAGACATTTAATCATCATTATCTTTATCAAGAGAATCATGAGTATCATATGAGGGCTTGATGATTGAAGATTGATGTAGTTAGCTATAGAGAAAGTGGGATTTTGTTTGAGTTTGATTCCTAGTAACAACTTATGTATACTTTATATTATCTTGATTCATTTTTTAATATTATTAATAAACCTTCTATCAGAACATGATTTTTCTTATTCTTAATGTAGTATGTGACAATTTCCTAAATGGAGCTATTATACTGGAAGGTTATAGTTTTCCACAACTATGATGGGATTCTATAAGTTCCATGATATTATTCTAAAATATATTTTATATAGTTATATGATATCATTTGACCGAACACAAATGATAAAGTCTATCAGGGGTAGATACTCATTGGACCTCGAATCACTTTCTCATGGTGTTAACCCATAGTAATTTCTGGTGTAGAATATTTTGAGAACCTGATACACCAGTAGGATATCCACATTTATATGTGTCAATAGATGTTCCTATCTAAGGAGTTGTGTATTGAACCTTGTATTTTAAGAATATTATTATTAATTAATAATGCTAGTTTCATTATTTGATGTGTTGATGGAAACCATGATTAAATAAGCTTGTCGTGAGGTTGGGTACATTGGGTGCATCATGGGTAATACTAAATTAATAAATAACAAAATAAAGGATTCTTCCATTCTTTTATTTATCATATATTTATATCCCAAGACCATCAATGTAAATTATACAGCCCGAATAAATCCATGTTTGTGGTGATATGTGGGAAATTTCAATTGTAGAATGCCAATGAAAGATACATTAATTATATAGGTTGATGATACCAACATGAAAGGTTCTTGATTATAGATTTGATGGTAAGAGGATTATAGTACACATTATGTTTCTGTATGAGGTTGTATGTCAATGTGAAATTATGGGTGCCTTTACATGTTACTAGATACTATTCTTGGATGTTGGGATGCCCCACCTAATACTATATATAAAGAGGCCTAAAGGGTCACATGTTAAGTGTAACTAGAACCATAGTAAAATAATAATAAAATTTATTATTTAACATGTGGAATAAATATTATTCTCAAATATGGTTTAATAATTATTTACCTTTTGGTTGATCACATATATTTCATCACAAGATATTCGAGAGAATATTTGGTGAGAAAAATATTTAATAAATAGTTATTTTCTTTTTAGTGAATATAATATTTATTTATTTATTTCAAATAAATAAGTGATTTTAATTTATTAAATAAATATTTGTTATTGAAGGCTTGATAAATATTGTGGAGAAATGACCTACCGATTTTAATTTTCCAATGAGAAATAAAACATATTAATTAATTTTTGAATAAATTTTTAAAAAAAATTCCTAAAATAATATTTATTTAATTGAATATGTTTCCATAGGATAATAAATATTATTATTATTATTATTATGTACATGATGCACTACAAGTATTAAGGTTATAATTAGGGAACTAATGAAAGAATTTTTTTATAACACCAACACTATTTAAAACAAATTATATTATTACTAAACCAATGGGTTTCTTTTTTTTTTCTTCTATGTGAAAGGACTCATGGATAATTCTCTCAAGACCTGTAGAGAATCTCTCTAATAATTCTCTCTAGAATATAGAAAGATCCCCCTCCCCTAAGCCTCTTAATTTTAGTGAGATCAAGAAGAATCCTTCTAGAAGTGATTCTCATTATGATCATGGACTAGTGGAATATGTCAAGTCTAACACACAAGGAATAACCATAGCTAACCCTCACCCCCCAATAGTCATCAATGAATATCCTCATATTACAAATGCACCAATGGAATAATCAAGAATATTCCCACACAAGGGGAGAAATAATAATCTCATAGAGATCAATAACATACATAAGTTAAATGAAACTACAATAAAAACCGGGTTTAGCAGCAGTTTTGTGGCGGTGGTTCACAAAACCACCGCTAAACGTTTTCGCCGAAAGGTTTCGCGGCGGTTTTTAATAAACCGCCGCGAAACCAATTTTTTTTTTAAATCCCGACCCTTCCTTACACCCACCATGGTTGTTTCCCTCAAACCCTCACAACCCCCATACCCTCCCTTCTTACCCTAACCCACCCCCCCTGGTGACCCGCGACCCCCAACCGTCCGGCGACCCCGTGACCTCCGTCTCTAGTGACCCTGCGACCCGCGACCTCCGTCTTCGGTGACCCCGCGACTAGCATCTCCGGAAGTTCCCTCGACCGGATACCCCGAAGACCCATGACCCACCTTCTCCTGGTGACCCGAGGTGCTTAACATAGTCTTGTATATATTCCTACCATCCGCTTATTATTTCAGGCTATACGCTAATTTATTTTGATGTAATTTCTTCCCACCATGTCTCTTAGTTAGCTTCGTTGTGCTGTTCTGAGAATGTGAAGGGAATCAATCTCATCCCTCAAGGATAAATCCCACTAATTTTAGTCTTTGAAAATTCCCACCTATTATGGGATCTCAGTCTCTCCATAATCAAACCATCCAAAAAAATATTATTCTACAATCCGAGGATGTGTCTCAGTCCTTAAAAATTTAGCGAGCTTTCGCTCTATGTCTATAAAGAAACATCTCCCACACTAACTATATCTAGAGATTTATCATTTTACAGATACTCCCCATTGAATCTCATTTAAGTGTAGTTAGTCATACTTCCTCTATTAGGTGTTCAATGAATCAAAGTTCCAAATTCTATCAACTAACATTTAAGTGAACTAGAGTCACTTATAGCAATACACTCCAATCTTCTATCACATGATTCATGGATCCACTTCCAGATGTATATCTTCTAGAGTTCACTCTATTTTCATTTCTATATTTGATGAGGTTACCTTTCTTCCCAGAATTCCAACACATAGGACCACTCTCCACCGAACTTCTCCCGCTCCTTATTCTCTTTAATTTTCCTTTATTATGACCCTTCTATAATATGGATCACACCATTCATTTCACACCATATACAAGTATAACATATCTTGATCTCTTTCCAATGAATTTCAACATTCATAATTAAATATCCAATGTCTATAAACATAGGTCATTATTTCTACTCAAGTTACTCATAGTGGTGATCATTGTATTCCAAGATTAAAGGGGTGATGATAGTAACAACAACACCAATTTTAGATCCTTGAAATCTACCTTACCTAACTCCAATTTAATTCTTATCATGTTGAAGTTATTAGTATGATTTACAATAAACTTATCGTCTTACATACTCATGCCGAATGATATCTTTAGTAAGAAAATTTTATTTATCACCATGGGATTCTCAAACATGATAGCAAAGATCTTCATAAGTTCTGAACTAGTGTAACTTACTAAATATTTTAAATTTATTATGATTTAATTAAGTATAATAGTTTGTGTTAAAGTTGTAAATTCATTTATAAATAATTACTTCAAATTAACTGAGCTTAGGACTTGAAATATACATAAATGTTTGAAGTAAAAATTGGACATTTCCTTTGTATTATATCAAATCCAAATTTTATGGTTTTCATGATTTTTTTTAATATGAGTTGTTTGAATTATTGAAGTTAAATTTTTATAGTACTAAACACAAAACATATTTAAGTGAAGATTACATACATCATTCATTAGTTTTTAAAAGATATTTTAATGAGAACCCCACTATGGAAATCCAAATTGATGAATTAAATTTTCACAACCTAATGACATAATGAATTTCAAAGGTCTCTACAAATTCAAGGAAATAAGAAACACTTTCAAATTAAAAGTGAGAGGTAAATTCAAATAGATAGTGAAAAGACTGAAAAACATAAAGAGCGATGAAACATGACCAATTTTCATGAACTGGCCTAGGCTACCCATAATCTGAGAACCCAAGCTAGCATGTGATAAGTCTCAAATGATGTCATATAAGGGCTAAATATTTCTAGTAATTTCATTGTACTAATGGTCTGAAAATAGTGAATCTTTGGTGTGTTCAATGACATCACTTTCAATGGGGTGTTGTTTGAGGCAACATAAATGTTCAATCGACAGTGTCATGATAAGTGTGTAACCCGATATTCTTCTTCTCCTCAATGAGGTGTTGGCGCTATCTATTAGGGACTAGACTTGTTCAGTTTGTCTGGGCATGCTAAGAATGTGCTAAATGTGATCAATGTATCATCTTTATTATATTATGCATAATTTATGATCAATGGGTCATCTTTATTATATTATGTTTCTAAAATCTTACATTATCGTATATATGAATATCGTTCTATATTTAGTAGTAACTATGTGTTTTAATTTTTTTTATTATTGGGTAGGCACATTGTGATATACATGGATAAAAGCTGCATCACATTAACAAGGAACACACCTAAATATGTTTAAGGGTTTGCATGAGTTTTTAGATTTTTCAGTTTCTAATCGTTTCATTGAAGGGATAATAAGATGTCCATGTCCTAAATGTAAATTTAGAACATGGTTGAAGAGAGATGGTGTTTATAACATTTAATACTGAAATAATTACCTGGTAAATATTTGTTTTGGAATTGGCATGGAGAATCAAACAATACAGAAAGATTGAGAACTAAGGTTAATCCACTAAATGAGGTCCCAAGTTCGTCGACAATGGAAAATGAAATGCAAAACCTCATAAATGATGCATCCGGCCCTGAAAGACACCACTATGAGCATCAAAACATATCAGAACAACAAGAAGAGGGTGATAAAAATTGCAACATTATAAGTGGTGTTTTTGAGACTGTAACACAAGCAGATCAAGATTTTAACATATCATTGGATCCTCCTCTAGATTATGTGGAGCCAAATGTAACTGAAATCTCCAGTGAAGAAATTGGGTTTGATGATTTAGGTGACGATGGAAATCAAGAGTTGTATACTGGGTGTTTGAAATATTCAAAGCTTTCATTTCTTCTAAAGTTGTACCATATCAAATGTCTATGTGGAATTACAAATAAGGAAATGTACATGTTATTGGAATTGATTCGTGATGCATTTCCTGAAGAAAAAATCCCATAATATTTTTATGATATGAAAAAAGTTGTTTACAAGCTTGGTCTGAATTATAAAAAAAAACATGTGTGTCCCAATGATTATATGCTTTATTGGGGAGAGGATTCAAGTGGACAGAATTGTAAGAAATGTTCTTCTTCTAGATGGAATTCAATGGGTGGTGTTGGAAGTCTGACTAAACATAATTTCATCGAGAAGTTGAAAAGGAACATTCCTACAAAAGTTTTGCGTTACTTTCCCTTGAAGCCACGATTGCAAAGATTATTCATGTTATCAAAATCCACCAAACACATGAAGTGTCATTCTGTAGATAATAAAAAAGATGGGTTAATGAGACATCCATGAGATTCCCAATCATGGAATACATTTGATTCATTACATCCAGATTTATCAGCTAATCCTAGGAATGTTTGATTGAGATTTGCTGCCAATGGATTCAACCCATTTGAGACTTTGAGTACTAGTTATATCATTTGGCTAGTTGTTTTGATCCCTTATAATCTGCCTCCGTGTATGTGTATGAAAAAACTATTTGATCATTTAGATGATTATTCCTGGAAAAAATGCCTGGAAATGATATTGATGTATAATTGCAGCCTTTGATTGAAGAATTGTAGGACTTATGGAGAAATGGTGTTGAGACATTTGATGTTTCTTCTACAAAATGTTCAAAATTCATGCTACATTAATGTAGACCATTAGTGACTTCCCTTGTATTGGGAATTTATATGTTTGGAACACTTATATGGGTTTGGCTTGTCCCATTTGTAACTTTGATTTTGAGCCCAAACGGCTACCTCACAGGAGAAAATGGTGCATCTTGTGCCATCAATGATTTCTTGATGCATCTCATAGATTTCGGCTGAAAAAATCAAAATTTAATGGATCTATTGATCATAGACCACCTCCAAAGTTGTTAGCCGGTTCTAAAATATTGACCCATCTGGAATATGTTGAAAGAAAATTTGGGAAGTTTCATCATTTTAATGATAGCGGAAAACTAGTCTGAAGTGCATCATCAAGTGAAATCAGAACACAACAATGGAAGAAAAAAAAGTATATTCTTCAAACATCTGTATTGGGAATTAAATTTGTTGTCACACAATCTTTATGTGATGCATATTGAGAAGAATGAATGTGATAATTTGATTTTAACATTACTTAATTAACATGGAAAGTAGAAGGATCATCTCAATGCTCCCAAAGACTTACAAGTAATGAACATAAAACGTGATCTCTGGCCAGATTAGAATGAATAGTATGTTCTGGCCATTTTTGCAATGAAAAATAAGGATAAAGATACATTCCTTCAAATTTTAAAGAATGTGAAGGTATCTTATGGGTATTCGAGTAACATCTTAGGGTGTGTTTACTTGAATAATTGTATGTTATATGGATTAAAAAGTCATGATTCACATATTTTGTTACAACAGTTACTACCATTGGCATTGTGTACATTATTACCTGAAATATTTACTACTGTTGTACTCCAATTTTGCACATTTTTTAGGCAATTATGTGAGAAATATCTACATCCATTTCATATTGACAACCTCCTGGAGAGGTTTGTATTGACCCTTTGTGCAATGGATATGATCTTTCCTCCATCGTTTTTTACTTTCATAATGCATTTAACTATGCATTTGGTTGAAGAAGCTAAATTAGGAGGCTCCGTTCATTAGAGATGGATGTATCCAATTGAAAGGTATTTTATTTATATGTTTCCAGTTAAGTAAACAATTTTTGTAATTTAAATAAATGCATAATATTATTATTTTATTTCACAGATATCATGGGTATTTGAAAGAATACGTGAGAAATAAAGCTCAACTAGAAGGCTCTATTGCTGAAGTCTATTTGGCCGAGGATTGTCTCACCTTTTGTTCCAGTTATTTGGATGATATTGAGACAAGATTTAATCGAGTTGGATGTATTTACAACACATCAACTCAATCTCAAATGCATCAAAAATCAAAAATATTTCATGCTATTGGCTGATCTGTTGGGAGGACCTCGTATGTGACACTGAAAGAATTGGAATTATTACAGGCACATAGATATGTGCTGCTGAATAGTAAAATTACAGATCCATTTATTGAAGAGTTGAGGATTCAAACAAAGACACGAATGAGAGGACGAATTGGAAATGAGGAAGATATAATGAAATATGTGGATAAAGAGCTAGAAGATTGGTTTGCACGATGTGTAAGTTTATAAATATTGAAATAAATACAAATATTAGTTTGACACATACAATTTTTAAATATATTAAATTGTATTTATTTTTTTAGATCATGAATACTGATACTCAATCATACTTATCAGAATATTTGATGTTTCTTGATAGAGGTCCTATAAAACGAGTTAGAATGTTCGACGCTTATAATGTGAATGGCTTCAGATTTCGTACAGTCGATCGAGAAGTGGGTTTGAAAACACAGAATAATGGTATATTTACATTTAATGAAGTGGGATACAATGGAATCCTGCATGATATTATTTAATTAAACTACCACGGGCATTTTTCTGTTGTTTTATTCAAATGAAAATGGGTCGATATTATCAGGGGAGTTAAAAGAGATTCCTTGCAATTTACTTCTGTAAACTTCTCTCATTGGATAGATGTTGGTGATCGTGAACTTCATGATCCATATATCTTAGTATCACAAGAAAAATGGTATATTATGTGAATGATGTTGTGTATGAATGGTGGAGTGTAGTTACTCACGTAATACAAAGAGATTTGTATGATATGTGTGATGAAGTGGAAGATTTTACCTCTACATTTGAATTTCATCAACAACATGAATCAGAATTATTTTTCCATCATGATATTGAAAATATTAGTCTAGCATGGATGAATGAAGTGGATGAAGAAATGGATCATGAAATCGACATGATTGAAGGGTGAAATGATTGTATGTACAATTATTTATTCATTCAGCAACCACATGTTTAATTTCAACAGTCATTCATTATCATTGTTTTATATATCTTGTTTGTTAGTACTGTTCATTTATTATCATTTTTTAAAACAATTCTGCATAAATATTTTGAAATATATATTCTGAACTTAATTTTATTTGATAAAAAATGACAGGAATGCCAAGGAGGAAGCGGTACACTATTTCATCTAGTTCTGCGACAGATGACGATCCATCTATCCCAACGGCGTCTGAGGCACCAGCTACCTACACCACTGCACCATCTCCCCCTGCACCATCTCTAACACCATCGGTGGATGTCCCATTAAGGGATGAGTCATCGACTCCCCCAACAGGAGCCTCAGCAGTGGGGAGGCAACACGCCCCTTCCAGTTCATCACAGACACTCTGGAGGGTCAGAGTCATAGGTACAAATTTTAATTAAATAAATTTATTGCATTTTTTTATAATAATTGCTTGCTCATTGTAGATGAAAGAAATGCAACCATGAAAAAACACATAAAAAGTTCAGATGTCTGGAACATTAATGGTGAGAATATATTCATGCCATTTGATTCTTATGGGGTCCCGATGGATGAAGTTGTGGGGTTACTTGGCCAGATTATAGGTCAGCTGGCAGTGAATCTGATTTCCCAGCCTATTTCATATGATGATTGGAGGAATATGCCTCAAAACTGGGGAAATGAAGTTTTTGATTCTCAGATAAAGGTAATTTTATTACATTATAGTTTAATTGAATTTCATGTTACTAATATGTTCATAATGAATTTTTGTATAAAAATGTTCTTCCACTTTACCGTTGCTGATGTGATAGCACGGAAGTGTACATTGAATAATCTTGGTAAAAAATGGAATGATTTCCAATGGAGGATGTGATGTGATGTCAATGATACTTCGTTGACCGTGTAGAAAATGTATGAGAAGCTACCTAGTGGGGTACCGAAAGAACAGTGGAAAGATTTTGTGGATAGACATCGTGATGAGAAGAGGATGGTATTGAAATATATATTATTATATTATCCTCATTTTACATTTATACATGTATATGAAGAGGAGATAACATTGAATATATTAATATTAAATTAAATTTTATTTATATCAGGATCTCTCAAGACAGAATGCATCAAACCTCGCAAAGCAAGTCATCCCACACACTGCATGCTCAAAAATCGTTTCTAGAAGCTGAATGTCATTGGTAATCTTTTAATAAGTTTAAATATTTATAAGAAAATATTATTTACTTAAAATATTTAATTGTTGATTTATCATTGTTTAATCCAGTCACAGAGTTTTGGGCATGAAGCATCCCGAACTTAACTGTGGCTAGATTTTCACAAAAAAATAGATGGAAATTTTGTTAATGAGCCTTCCAAAGAAGTTGGGGTATGAAGTCAATTTTTTATTATAATACCTTATTATCAGATTTTACTATGTTAATATATATTGGTATTTTATTTATAGATAAAAAGTAAAGAAATATGGGATGCCAATCCTGAGAAGTCCTACTCAGTCTCCTAGAATGACCCGATTGCTAAAGTCCTTGGGAAGGAGCATCCTGGTAGAGTACGCGGGATGGGTTTGGGACCCGTACCAGCCACAAGGGATTCCAGCTGTATCTACTCCTGTTTATAGTCATTTCATACCTGAATACTCTTAGAGTGAGATGTCTTGTCTAGGAACCACAGTTCAAGTCCCGGGGGATCCGATATCTGCTATGAAGAAAGCGTTGACTAATATATATTAGCAGACGAGCATATATGCCCCCGGTGGTGGTTCATCGAGTAGTAGTGAGCAGGTATATCACAAAAAATCCAAACCATTTAGTATGAAAACATTTATTGGTTTTATGTTTAATTATAAATATGAAAAAATATTTAATTTTCAATATAATTTTCTTACAGGTGGCAGCAGGTAGTGGAGATGGAGGTGGAGAGGGTGACGATGCATCATCGGACCATGAGTAGTAGTATTATTGATGTGTTGAACAAATATGAGAATGGTTGGTTTGTATATGTAACATTTATGGAACATAGTTTCCACCAAACATATCCATGTCCTAACATTTTCTTGATTTCTCATGTTTCCTTTTATGCATTTTTTTGATTTATGATGTTTCATTTTATGTCTTGGTTTCTCGAGTGTGGTATAAATCATTCCATTTAGGCCTGTGTTTGAATTGGTAGTCAAGATTTTGGATGACTAAAGAGTGATCCTTCTGTTATTTTGTTTTGGGTATATAAATTGGAACCTAGTAGGCAGCATAGAGACCAAACATAAGAGGATGATGGGAATGTGGTTTAGACTAATCATGTGATACGAATCATATAATCACCAATAAAATTAGTTGGAAACAAAAATGGTGAACCTAACATGGAACCTTAAACAAAATTCATGTGTCAACCACTTTTTAGGCTCCTTTTTCTCTCTCAAAATATGAAATGTGGAAAAACATGGATCCGATACAATTGATTATAAATGTGATTATTTATTGATATGCTCATTTCATGAGTATTTCTTGTAAATGTTTCTCATAAGTATTTTGGCACTTTCAACTAGAACCCCCTTTGATCCAAATGACATTTTACTACTTTAAGAACACATATGCTTCGACTAATGCACAAGTTAGATCCTAATTTAAAATAGGGCTCTATTATCAACCTTCCACCCTCAACATTGGGTCTCAAATTCATTGGTTTCAGAGTCACACCTAAATTCTACCTTTCCATCTTCAGAGGATTCTAAAAAAATCCATTCATCTCCAAATAATCCCACTAACTAAATATGGTGGAAAACTATGAGCAAGTGGACACATTTTCCCACATTTACTAAGCTTGTCGGTATAATCTGGTATTATTCTAAGAAATCACCAAGAATATTTTTCTAAATAATATATGGAATACCCATATACTTTCCCACTGACTTTATTAAAATCGGTATTTACCTATATGAAATGGAGGAAAAGATCAGGCCCATACACATTCTCCAACAATAGAATAAGAAAATATGCATGTTCTGATCACTGAAGTAACCTAGAATATTATATAAATTGTTAAAGGGAAGACACACAACTATTCTACCATAATTTGGGTGACTCGTTAACACAATATGAGGAGATTTAGAGAATATGTACATCTTTTCTCACATTCAAGAGGGTCATGGGGCAAATCCCATGTTATATGGACAACCAGATCGGGACCATACCCTCGTTCCAACTAAAGGTCATCGGTCTACCCTAGTGGTCACTACAGGGTATGAACATATCCCAACAAAAATTCCATAGACCTATCATAAAATTATCATAGTGACATGAGAGATAATCAAACAAGATTAAGTATATGTAAGATGATATCCATAGAAAGTAACCTCTATCACCCACAAGAGAGCATCCAAAAAGAAGCAAAACCAAAGGTGATTGGAAAATGAATATCTAGTCTATGATCTTGATTTACTTCATATTGGTGTTCTTGAATGATCATATGTTTATCTATGGATGATCAAGATCCTACTCCTTTGTAACCAAATTACAAAAATATTAGTTTCATTTGCGAATTTCCTCTTATCTAATTTGCTGCCGGTAGCTATGAAGGTCCTCCCCATACACCCTTCCATGAAGGATCACATAATTATTAGAATATTATTGATTAGGAGATTAAATATCCTGATCATCACCAATAATATTATATAAATGTCTGGATGATAAAAGAACAAGGATTTATTTCCCTTAATATCATCCACCCAAAAGGTCTTCTCTAGGGTACACATTGCAGGAATTATCCTTATGGCTTGAATTCAAGTTGTTGTTGTAGCACTCCCCATGATGAAAATAATTATGAATTTCCTCTCTATATTGACAGTTTAATTAATCAAAGAGGTCCTCCACTTGGTGGATTGACAATGAAAAATTCCTCCTATCACAATTCACTTGGGAAAATGAGGTCAGTCAAGCCCGGTGCCTCAATATTGTCAACTGAAATCCTTTCTCAATAGGAGGACAACCCAAGAGAATGGTAATTATCCAAACCACACTTGGACCACTTTCCATCCAATATAATAGGTTAAACCACTTCTAATCCCTTTGTTTACAATAAAAAAGTGGGGAAACAACCACTTTGGTCAGACCAGGTTGAGGAGTCTCTTGAAAAATATAAAGAACCATTTTTCTAAAGACAATATACAAGTCGTGTTATAGCCATTATCCACTCCACAATAAAACATTCTATAGGTGTTGTTGGGAATATCTTTTGCATGAAATATACCTAAATCTATGTTCCAATCTTCGTTACCTAAAAACAAAAGTATTTACAATTACTGAGATATCAACAAGGACCTTACAATTACTGAGATATAAACAAGGACCTTATTAAGCCAACAAGGCCCAAAGTACGGTGTATGTAGTTGAATGCAGAGGTTATAGGAGTCTGGGTCATATCTTTCATGTCTTCAAAACTTTTCTACCAGTTCCTCATAGGGGGATAAGATCTTTACATATTCCACATTATTATATGGGTCCTCTTAATTTTTAGTAGGGATGTCACTATAATACCATATACTGTTGAGGCCATGGTGGTAGTCGACATAGTTGATACTAGACTTAGGAATTATTGTGCATGAAATGTGATCCAACTCAGAATAGTCAGGTTGTAGCATAGATTCATGGTATGGGAAAACTAAATGACGTTCAACATATGATAGGGAGCATAATTCAAATTCATCTATTGTTTGAGGTACTAATCTAGTAACCACTACTATAGATTCTACATTATTTGACACAACTGCATCATACAATGTTATATTTGATATATTTATATAGATTCTGGTCCTTGATATAATGTATTTAGGTGTCATTAAGAATATGTAAACCTCATTGGTTATTCGATCAATGATTTTTCACCGATGGAATTATTTTCCCCATCAGATAGGAAATTTTTTTTATATAGAATTCATTACTTCCCATCATGTAACTGTATGATATAATTATTGGAATGGATTTCATGCTTCCCTATAAATCCATTATTGATTATTATCACTACAGAATTATGGTCGATTGTTTGTATGATGTCTCATGTTTTACCATGTTGGGGATACCAAGTTAGAAATAATATTTTATTTATTTGTATGATGTCACCTGTTCCATTTTCTAGTTTTATTTTTTTAGGGCAGTGGGGCAGTAGAAGAAAAACTGCAATTTTTTTTTCTGGTCAGCATTTCGCAGTGGTTTTAACTGCCGTGAATTCTTTACTGGTCAGTATTTTGGGGTGGTTATAACCGCTGCTAATGATTTACTAGTAAAACATTAGCAGTTCTTAGAACTGCCGCAAAATGTAATCGGTTTATATTTAGCAGTGGTTATAACCACCACTACTTAGAGGCGGTTTTCACCGCCGCGACAGAGACGCATCAAATGCCTGAATATCGTGGCGGTTAAAACCTCCACGAATAAAAATATATCCAGCACCCATAAAACTACCGCTAAAGTCACAAAAAACCGGCAAAAAATGAGATATCTAAGACGCTTCCCTTAATCCCCCATGAAATGAAAAAAAAACGCCGCTAATAGATTGCCGACAACCAGTTTAGCGGTGGTTTAAACCGCCGCTAATAGCCGGTTTTGTTGTAGTGTGACAATCATCACATAGTGATAAAGAACCCACACAGGGGGTAATCAAATCAAGTGGAAATAATGTGTTACATTCCACATTAACCATTTTAAAACCAAAGTTCCAACATAACCATTAATATCAAAACATGGGTCATGATTCGAATCCCTTCCACATTTCATATTATTATATTCCAAGAATTATTTGTAAAATGATATAAATCATACACTATTTAAAAAATTTCAATGGAACCCTCCCACAATTTCCTTCATCATTGTAATAAAAAAGAAAAAAGACCTTTATTTCCATAAAAAACAATTCAGTAGATCCATTGATCCATTTTTTATAATGGTTAAACCAGACACAAACTCCAAATTACTGTGTGAAATATATTAAAGAATCCCTTTATAAATCACTTTGTTGTCAAAAAATCACATTATTTCAAATCCAAATTTAAAATATAATTATCACCCATTGAAAATAAAAATTAAATTAACAAATACCACAACTCATCAAAAAAATTTCAAAAATATCCTTAGGAATTTCACAAAATCATAGCACATCTAAATATTCTATTTTAACCATCAAAAAATGAAATTTAAAATAGAAACTAATTATACCATGCACAACACAGAGTGAAATTTTAAAAAAAAATTAAAATGGAATCACATATAATATTAATTTTAATAAAATGGAATTTAGAAAGCATATTCACACTTTAAGATCCATAATGAAAAAATTTCATATAAACAGTTACTTTGAGGAAGAAAAAACCAAGTCGAAATGTGTCACCTTCATCGATTAGCACACCCACAGGGATAAAAAACACATATACAAACCATGTACAAAAAAAATATCACCATTATAGAATCTTAAAACACTAAAATCATCAAAAATATGTTTAAGATTCTTGAGGAAGACATATCCAAGAGTCGAGAGAGAAGTAAATAAAGAAAGGGAATGTCTGGAAGAAATACCCCAAGATATCTTGAAAATCACTAAAGAGAAGGTAAGGATCAAAGTTGAATGATTTTTGAGCACCTCTCCAGGATCCCATGAGTAATTCAATATGAGTAAGGGAGAAGAGGTGTGAACCCCCTCTTAATTCAAAGAAGAAAATGGTAATTTCCAAAAAATTAAACCCTAGGGATGTCTGAATGATTTCGTTACACAATTTTTCAAACCATGAACCAAACATATATAGAAAATTTTCTTATCTATACATCCCTCACACAGTTTAAATTGGTCATTTCATAGTTAGAAAAACCATGAACCAGCCATGCCATTAGGATCTCAAAAAAACTAGATCGACATTATATGATTTCCATACAATTTACCAAATCTTGTGTAACGCATCTATCACCCCCTCAGGCACACCAGAAAACCCACATGGATTCTCTTATGGGATCAAATGGTATGACATAAAATTTCATTTCCCATTATGACAAGTTTTTCACATTTCAAAATGAACTAAGGAGGATCCTAATGATGGGAGGTAACACGGTTTCCCTCTAACTGTATTCCTTAACCATGTAAAGAAGGAAGCCTATGAGAATTTTTATATTCCAAGATAAAAACCCGTAAAAATAAACCCAAACCTCTACTATATAAAATAATGACAAACAAACAACCTAGTGAATATGGGGTGTCACAAACTACCCAACATGCCACATTATTCTCCCAAAAAGTCCACAGTGGAAAAAAAGAGAAAGAGAACATGGAAGATCACGAGAGGACCTGACCAAAAGAACCATCCAACATGGTTTATCCTCAAAACCAAAAACAAATATCTTCAAAAACTATGAAATTGATCAACCAAAATCTTACCCAACATCTACAAGTACTATAGAAACAAAAACATCATACAAGAAGTCATATTAATAATGGAAGACCTAAAATGGTCACCCTACCATTTATAATTCCTCTAACAGGGTGAAACCTATGAATAACTAATATTAAATGTATCCTCGGACAACCAAGAAACCAATGGAGTAACACAATTTCAATCCAAAATAACATAAAAATAAAAAGAAGGAAAATAAACCACAAATATCCACAAAATAATGACATAGGATCTCATCTTTATTTACCATACACATGGGAAAACAGTGGTCAATAACTAGATAAACCTCACATGGCATATCCAAAATTATCATAATCCAGACACCATTTAGTATACCAACTCAACATGTAGTAAAAACACCGTAGTTACCCATTCATGCACTTAAGTCCCTTCTCATGTCCAAATAATTATCTCTTAAAATTACCAACATAGAAATGTGTGAACATCATTACTCCTATGAAAAAACGTACAAAAATAATGTTGCTCAATGAAGCAGAACCCACAACTAACCCTTAAAAGAGAGGAAAACTAGTGAAAAAACTATATATCCACTCAAAAGTGAGGGGTATTCTTGAAAAGAATCAAATAATTCCATAAAAAGGAATTCTAACATATCCATTAGAAACATCTACAATGAAGAAACATCTATAAGATTTAGTAAAAAAATCAATTAAATCTCCAAAAACATGATCAAAACCATCAAAGGAAAGGTACCAAAACAAAAAACCCATAATCAAAGTGTTAAACCCAATACATATTCTAATAACCCATCTTAAATAACTTTTTATGACAAACCAATCCTCTGCAACAGATGAAACACCTAGGAAACATAAGATGGGTTGGATTAGTATACCATATATCCCCACCCTAGAATAACATGAGGTATATTCTATTATAACTAGAAGGAACCTTTGGTTCTAACTCTAATTAATCATGTTTATTCTCCTTAAACTTTTATTTATACTTATGTCCATTTAATAGAACTAAGGAATCAGCCACCACTGGCTTCCTAGATTATTCAGTTTCTATTAGAATTTACTCATTGATAACCACATGAAAATATGTTTGACCTAACACAAGTATAGGTAAACCAAGATCTTGGTAATGTGAACCCTTGAAGAAATGAACTTTATTAGAATTAATTATAACCATCTTTAGAGAAAAGAAGACTAATTTTAAAAGGTTATTGAAGTAATTCCTCTCTGATCAGTCACCCTGATGAAAACCCGTAAGATCAAGAAATTTCTCACCTTTCACATACTCAATAAATAACTTCTAGAAAACATCCATATTCCAAATCTCCAAATACATGCCTTCATGTAGTTAGAGAGGTACCACCGAATCCCACCAAAATTTATTAAATCTAAAAGAAAAGATTGCAATAGATCTAATCCATGATACACCATGAGTTCCAAGATAATTATCGATCATATAAATCTATTAAAACCACCACAAAACTTATAATGACCCCTATTAACCACTAAAATAGAGTATATACATATTCACGAAGTCTAAAACGGGGTCTATTCTCATAGAAGGTTCCACATCACCACTTCACATGGATTTTAGGTGCACTATAACTGAAGAAACCTTTTTGAAAATTTTGGGTGAAAACAACAAAAAATAAATGAGCATCAATTCCTGACTCAAAAAACAAAATGATTCTGCCATATGTTATGAACAAGGAAAAAACAACAAACCCTCAAACAAGGCACAAAAATTTACTAAAGGAACATTTCTTTTGAACCAACCATTTTCATCAATTAAATTTTAATTCATATTATAAATATTTATCACTAAAATACCAATCCAACCAGACATTTAAAATGAATAAACTTCACTATAAAACAAAAAAAAATACAATAAGGTAATTCATAAAAAAAATTCTTTTCAAAATCCCACATTTTTTAAAAACCAAGTATAAAAAAGAATGCTCATAAAAATTTATTTCCATTTTCAAAACACTTTCGGATTTTGTTTCCAAAACAAATAACCTTTTTGATATAAAAACACTTTTAAAACTCCCCATTTTGAAATCAATTAATTTCTATGATACCCAATAAATGATGTTTGAAACATCACATTTTCCAAATACAATTAGAAAAACAACTTATTTATAACTAAGGAAATTTTCACTTATATTTATTAATCAAATCCTATTTTTATATTAAAATTTTTACAAAACCTGTCATTTTCAAGAACTATGTTTCAAAAACAAGTTCTCTAAAAGCACCACATGAACCTTCAAATATGGTTTACAATAATCACATCAAAAATCAGCATCAAAACACTTATCAATGCAACTCATATTTTTTGGAAATAAATTTAGAAGAATTTTGAAATTGTGAGGAGTCTAAAAAACTATACATGGAAGAAATATTCAAGTGCAAAATTTTTCCACATTGATTAGGAAAATATGCTCCAACCATGAAACACACTCTATAAAACAGACAGACTCAACCTCACAGGCACCACATGGTTTCCCAAGCCATGGATTCTAAATATTCAGCTTAGGTGATAATTTATTTCCTTCACAAAACCAAAGAACGACCCCCAATATAACAGACATACTCAATGGGGGTCAAAACGCTTCAATTACAATCAAAATCCTTAACAAAAAACTAAAACAAATTCAAATTCTTAATTCAAAACCTAAACATCTCCTGGAAGCTTGAGGCTCATTAAAGGAAAGAGATTTCTAGACTCTCTTCTCTATTAACTCTATTACTTCAACAACTTTAGTATCTACTATAACATGAAATCACAAAATTATAGGGGTATTTCAATAATAATGGCTCCTAATTAAGGAATCCCAAAACCGGATCTGATACATTTTTTATTGAACTAAACTGGGCTTCTATCCGAACAAGCACCCAAACCAACCTTTCAAAATCCCTGAAGGCCATTCCTGATCCCTATGGGAAGGGAACTACTGCCTTGTTATCATAAGAACCCCTTTTGTAATGATTTTTAACCAAAAAGTGATAAAAGGTAGAGTGATCAATAAGGAGATAAATTAATGAACCATTCCAAATAGGCCATAACCAACTAAACTAAACGAGACCATTTACAAAAATATAAACACAACCACTATCCCTAAATTGGAGGGTACAAAAATGAATAATAGATACAACACCGACCAAAAATAAAACAACAAAAAACTAACTCAAGAAGAGATTGATATTATATCCATGAAATCACTTATTGCTCCCCACCACCCATCACACCCCACGTCAGCCACAAATAATGATGAATGACTCCAACAGGGAACCTGAAACCGAAAACCAATAGTAATAAGATAAAAACCCAAGTAGGTCACCACAACCCACCAAATCAATATAATGTGTTTCTGAACGAAATTAATAAATGCTAGTTTGGAAATAAACTAGAAGGTAAACTTTTTCATATATAACGTTTTATTGAATCCAAAAATATCAATAATTTTATTTTTAAAAATTTATCCCTATTTCCCAAAACTGAATAAAATGATTTGAAAACATTCCCAGTAGCCAAATATTTTTCAAATCCACCCACCCGTTCACATTTCTCAAAAATAAATCTTTTTATTAAATTGAAAATGGTTACAAAAAGATTGATAAACCACATAATTGAAATGATACGAATAACATGGTGATAAAAACCCAATGAATGGGGTTATAAAATCAAGGGAAAATCAAGGGTTTTATTTCATGTTACACATTTTAAAAAATAATAATAAAATTGTTCATTAACACTAAAAAATGGATCATGAATCCAATCCCTTTCACATTTTATAAAATGACATTCCCAACACTCTTTGGAAAATAAAGGAAATCACACACCATTTAAAAAATTTCAAAATCACCCTCTCAGATAATTCTTTTTTGTGGAAATAAAAAACAAGGTCTAATACCTTCAGTTCCATCAAACATATTTCAAAAGATCCATTAAAGAATTTTTCACAATGGGTAAATGAAACTCACATTTTTAATCACAATTTGATATCCATTAAATGAACCTTTTATAAATCACTTTTAGGTAACCACCTCACTTTATGTAAAATACCACTTTAAAATATAGATTTCACTAATTAAAAAAAACTAGCTCAATTTCCATTAGACATCATGAAAACCATTTTATATAGCCCCACATACATTTCACAAAATATTATCACATCAAACGTTTCCATTTTAAACATGAACATATAGAAATTCAAAGGTAATGAATAAATTCCATGATCAAAACACAATTAAATTGTTTTTAAACATTCATAAGGGTATTAAATATAATAATAATTTTAATTTATTGATAATTAGAAAGAATATGAAAGAATTAAATTCTAGATTGATACAATTGCATGAAAACATCTTCTTGGATGAATCCAAAAGCAAGATGAAATATATCTCCATCAACAACGATCACAACCATGGGGATATAAATAGTGTATACAAAACCTAGACACCAAAAATCCCAACATTATATCCATTCATAACCCTAATATTGTCCACAAGATTTATATAGTTCATAGGGGAAACCAAAACCACTAGAGAAGAGAGATATAAAGGAATAATAGGTAAAGAGAGGATTAAATGAAAAAAAACAACTTGAAAATCACCAAAGAGAATGAAAGGATTAGAGCTTGAGGATTTTGGATCTCTTCTAGGGTCTCTAAAGATTCAACTGATGTTTATGGGGGAGAAGTGGGAAAGACAGTAAATTTCAAAAAATTAAACACATTTCCAAGTGATAAGGTTTTCCAAACTATGTGCCAACTATTCCCTAGACACTACCTAGGCTATAAACTGCTTCCGTGGTCTACCTTGTGCACTAAATGGTGTAAAAAATATTTTCTAACTTTGAAATTTGGTATAATAAAAAACCAGGGCCATACTATAATCATAGCGCATAGTTTTCCAAACCATGAGCAAGTTGTGTGCCACACACCAGAAAGAACAGAGAAAATGAACAGTTTCTCCTTGGGTATCATATAGTTTGAACTAAACCATGTGAATCCCATTCAAAAAACCATTTATAAATAAAGATGAAATTAAGAGGATCCTCACAATGTGAGGCCGCACACATTCCCTTTAACCATGAACCTTAAGCATGCATAAAAGGAAGCCGCTTAGTATTTCCATGTTCCATTACTAAAAACCATGGAACCTTAAACTGAACCTCAATCTCATTATATAATATAAATGAAACCACACAATGACATTGGGGGTCACAAACTCCCCACCATTCCTAATTTCCCTCAAAACATTCAAAGTCAAAAATAATTTAAGAGAAAACAAAAGATCCAAAGAGGCCCTAACCAAATACACTACTAAATGATATTTATCCTCAAACAAATCAACTAATATTATCAATAATTAATTAACGGATCAAACAGAAGGTTACAAAAAATATCCAAGAATAGATAAAATAAGAAATTATTAAGTTGAAATTTATATTTTCAACACTTTTTAATCTTTATTTGGAAAATCTGAATACACTTTTTAAATTCACGTGTTTAACTAAATTTATACATTCCAAATGGTTTACAATGTCTTTGTAGAATAAATATATTTTCTATATGTTGAGTACATTTTTCATTCTAAAATTTATTTTTAATCAGATGAAAAATGCTTTCTAATTGGATTATAAAAACTTTATAATTGGGTGATATAAAATTTCTAATCAGATGATTAAAATCTTTATAAATGGACAAACTGAGTTTACTTTACCAAAAAAGATAACTTAACATCATTGAGATGATTCTTTCATAATGACCATCAGATAAAATCTGTATTAAACATCCAAGTGAAGAAGGAGTTCGTCCCAATCTATTTCAACCAACTCCAAGAATCACATCATATGACCACTAGAGAATTTACTATAAAAATAGTTACATTAAATGACAATGAAGTAGACACTTTATCAAATCAATCCATAAGAAGTTTACTATGTTCTAAAATATTATTAAAGGCTATTTTTTAATATTTAGGGAGTTCTAATTCTAAGGAATCGAGTATGGTATTTTAAATTCATTAGATCCTTTTTTTAATCATTATGTTCAATATATTTTGATTGATGTATTTTGGGGATAGGAAGATATGTATTAATATTATATTCTGATCAAGGGTTTCCATGGATAGGGAATGTGAATTACCAATGAATAACTACAACTAAATGTGTTATCAAACAACTGAGATACCACAAGAGATACTCACTCTCATAACAAATGAACATTCAAACCCAAGGAATGGAAACAAACCACAAAAAACCACAAAATAATGAAATTATATCTCATCTCGAGTCAGAGTACACATGGATATGATATGGTAAATAACTAGACCCCCCTAAAAAGGTACATCCTAAAATTGTATAATCCTATTACCAGTTAGTATATCAACTCAATCATTAGAATAAACACCCTAGTTTCCCAATTATTCCCTCAATACCTTTCTCATGTCAAAATAATAAGCTCCTTAATGGCTGAATAGAAGAACTAGAACAATCCAATACCATAAATAAAGGATCTGTTTACTAATAAGGCTCTATGAAATGACACCAACAACCAACCAAAAAAAGCGACAAAACCTGGAGAACAACCTCAAAATTCATCCCCAAGGGATGGAGGGGGGGTATTCCATAAATATAACAAATCATTCAATAAAATGTAATTAAAAACAATAAAAAATAAAAATTTCCAATTGGGAAACAACTAAATTAATCCAAAAAACAATATCCAACGATATAAAACCATGATTAAAACCATTAAATGAAATTTCCCAAAACAAATAACCCCTCCTCAAAAGAATAAAAACAGTACTAATTATAAAATATGATCTTAAAAAACTTCTTATATATGGACTAGATGACCATGATAGAGGCCTACCCAAGGGGAATTAATACATGAGGGCCTATTATTCCCTAGAGCCCCACACTAGAATTACATTAGAGAACTTATCTTCTCATGAGAAGGACCCTATATATCTAGATCTAGGTCATTATACATTTTCTCTTAACATTATATTTTATCCTTACACCCATTAGTTGGGACTAAGTCATTAACCTCAACTAGATACCTATACTAATCATCTTCCATTTGAATGGCCTCATTAATAGACTCCTAAAAATATGCCAGACTAACTGAAAATTAAATTTTTTATTCAAACACTTTTTTTGGAAAAGTATAAATTTATAATGCCATAGTCAAGTAGTGTTACAAACAATAAGAAATGAATAAATCGTTAAAAACAAGACTAAAATTATTAGAGTCACTTACCTTATATATCCTCGAATGAAGAGAAAGTACTTTGGTGTCTAAGCCATATTGGAGTAAATATTTCAGAAAGGTAGCTAGATTGTCCTAAATTTGAATGTACTCTTCTACATTAATCTTTCTCTCACTGAATCCATATGTTAAAATTTTTATTTATTGTTTACCCATTCCCATTTTTCCTCATTATTTTTAACACATAGTTCAATTTTGAGGATTCTGTCCACCTCTTACATAGAGTCCAAGATCGGTGTTAGATCAATATTCAATTCAATATTATAATGTAATAGAAGAAACAACTTTTTTCATTTTCCTTTTCAATACCCTTCTTCTTTAGTGCCCTCCACCTTTCCCATCACACCACTCTTTCCTGTTATCTGATCTTTACTCTTTCCATTTTTTGGGGATGGGATCTTCTTTCTTTACTAAAATTGTATCGATGCACCCCCGTTCTTCACCTTAGATATTCTATAAGACATTATTTTCATTATATTAGTTATCTGAGAGTAATCCTTATGACCTGTAGTTATTTTTATTTTAACCACAGTACATCCCCTCGTATCTTGATTCCCTTTTTCCCCTTATTGTTCCTTATGCTATATAGTCCTTTATCTCATATTCCTTCCACACAATCAACATAGAGTTAACTAGATATCTAAACTTCATAATCAGCCTTGTAAAGATCATGATCTACTCTGGGGTTTTTAACTGGTGAGTTTGAGTGCATACCCAGACCAGTCTGAGAATCTTGAGCTTGGCACAAGGATTTAGCTCGAGTTAAATCTATATCCTCCCGACCTGCTTCTTCCTCAACCATAACACTAAAAGGGTTTCTCATATTTATACATGGGATTGTATGAAGTGGAATATCATTTCCTTCATTTCATGTCTAAAGTACTCCTTCCTAGATCTTATCAGTTGGTAAAGAACATTTATAAACCTCCTAAACCTTCTCCTTATGAGTGAATCCAGTATCGAGGAAAATAGCCTCTCAGTCAAGTTCCACATAAGGTATTGCATGCACCTCCTTAGTGCATCATCATCCATATGTGTCCTTCATTGACCTACTAACACCAAATTCATATTCCAAACAAGCAAAAACATATTCCACATTTTAATTATCAACATTCGTGTTTGCCTCGTACTGAGTGGATGTATCCTTTGTTGGCTCGTCCTATATCATTGAGGGGTGCTATGAAACCATTCCTACCTATATTGGTATGAATTTATAATTTTTATTCATATAAGGAATAAAATATACAACATCGGAGACATTGTGACATGAAAACCCCCTTTCTATTAGGCCATGCACCTATCTGTTTCTACGTCCACGATGGAACACTAAAGCCAAAGAAATTATCCGACCACCGAATGCATAGTGATCTGTCTACGATTCAATGATAATAGCTTGTTTACACTGGAATTTCACATTTACTATTATACACACCCATTCAATCAGTGTCTTCAAGACATCAACCCCAACACAATTGTGTGTGTAAATAGGATGGCTCACAGCATCTGTTCGACTATTAGAGAACATAAAATGTCAAACCAGGTTTCTGAATAAACGAAAAATGGGAGGGTTTTGAAAGGGGAGTGGGTGATTAGGTAATCATACCCATATCATTTTCACCGGAGCATCTCGCGTCATGTGAAAAATTAAGGTCCACCAAAAAAGATAGAAGAAACACCTTTTGTATTTGCGTGGATCATTGGACTAAGAAATAATAAGATCACACATAGATGAAAATTTGTTCATAATATGCCTCTTGTCTATAATCCACACCACTTATCATTCTTGTAAACCCCCAAATCGAAAAAAGAACTAGTCAAATGAATCTACCCAAGGTAGGTAATGATGGAATTGATCAACTAAGGTCAGGTTGAAGAGATCTGTAACATTTGTGATTTATGACATAGAGATTGAATGTTGAGGCACACCTTCATAGAGGTTTGAGACTTTTGAAAAAACTGATATCTCTTGAAATGTTGGATGAAACTGAAAATTCAAAAAAGAATGAAATGATTGATGGTGATCCTTTTGGGTAGACAGTTATAGGGAACCTCCCCCTCCATTGAAGAGGGGGCTCTGGGATCTCGGTCATCGATGCCTACAGAATCATCGGGAGAGCGCATAGAGGAGTGGGATCCATTGAACTAAGATCTATTTGAAGGACACCACTAAATAAATTGGAATTTTTAGAATAAATGATGACTAGGATTGCAGAAAATAGTACCAAATTCAAAAAGCGATCGATTTACACCATCACTGGTCAATAACCCATATGAATAACTAAGAGATAAATATATTTTCCCCCTTTCACAATATTTTGTAAGAACCATTGGAAAAATTACCCTCTAAAAATCCCCATTACATACCTTCAGGAAGCTGGGGATGTACGAAAAACTCTAACCAAACATGAATGAAACTATAAATAAATAAATTGATGTCTCTCAAATATGAAGATTCATGAATTATGATAAAATTAGGGATAAAATCAATCTATTCCAATAACCACTCCACTCCCAATAACCCTTAATTACCACATAAAAAGGTAAATGTCAATTCATGAATTCCAAGATGGGGTTAGAGCTCAAGGATCCATGTCCACAAATCAAATTGGATTTTGGGTAGGCACAAGAACATGAGAAACCATTTCTTCTATTTTGGGAGACAATAATAAGTAATATGTTAACAATATAAATTAATTCCTCAATAAAAAAACCAAACAATGCTTTTATATGGTAGAAATTAAGGAAAAAACAAAAAAGCCTTAAATGATGCATAGGTATTAACACCCTTAGAACATTTCTTTTGAAACCACTATTTTCACAAAAGAATTATAAAATCTTCTTCTAGAATGGTGTCACTCAAAAACTCAACTAACTAAAATTTCAAAACAAAAGATCCTTTGTGGAATACACAAAATTTTCCCCAATAATGAAAGTTACACATAATTATTTTCAAAATCCTAATTTTGATTAAAAATAATTGTTCAAATTAACGATCATTAAATTTTATTTCCACTTTTAAAAACACATTCCATATTTGTTTCAAAAAAAATCTCTTTTGATCCTGAATTGATTTTAAATATTCATTTATGATTCAATTTCTTTCATGAATACCCTATGAATAAATTTTGATACATCAAATCTTGAAAATACCATAATAAAATAAGAACATTATAAAACATTTCATAAAACTAAGGAAATTCAATAATCCCATTTATTCATTAAACCAAGTTTTGATAATACCAATTTTAAAAAAACCCATTTATTTTCAAAAATATTGTCTTAAAACCATGGACATTAAAGGAACTACACACCCCTTACAACAAGGTTCACAAAATTCACATCAAAAAAGGGTATGAAAACACTCCTCTATCCACTACTGATAAGTTAAAAACACATTAATAGATATTAGTAATTTTAAGGAGTTTGAAAATATCAACTAAGAATGAAAAAGTGATGTGTACGTTTGGACTCATGGATTGAGAAACCATGATCCAACAATGCAACACACTCTTTAAAATATGTAGACCTAACCACGTAGGCACCACACGATTTTCCCAATCATTTCATTTAAACCATGAAACTAATGTGCTTCTCTATTTCCTTCCCAAAACCATTGAAAATACCACTAATATCTCTTACGTACTCCAATAAGATAAAAAAGAATCAATTTTTGTGAATATCCATTGCAAAACCTGAAAGCAAACTAAAATTATCAATTTAAAACCCAAACTTCCCCTTGTATCATGAGGCTCAGGATGAGAAAGAGATAGCTAGGCTCTCCCTTACCTTTCCTCTCAAAATACAATATTCATAGTCTCCTCTCTACCAGGACATCCTAAAAATAACAATGAATACTCAATAAACATGTGATCTTACTAAGAGAAACACAACAATGGCTCTGATAAAATTTTGTAAAAACACCAACTAGGATGTCATCCATCCTAGAACCCACCCTACCCTCCCTAGGCCCAAAGGGAATTCCTAACACCAATGAGCTAGAACTAGTGTCTAGGAATCATGGAAATTCATTTTGGAATTATTTCTCCCAAACCAATGATAAATTATATTGTAATATATAAGGATCCAAAATAAAGAATCATTCCAATCAAGTCATAACAAACTAAACTAAAGAAACCCATTTAAAAAAAATTAATCACAAACACTATCCATAAACAAGAGGATAAAATATAAAATAACGGATACAAAAAGAAACAAAAAATAAAACTACTATAAAAAGAGTCATGCTAATCTAGATACCATCTCTATTCTGCCACCGATTTCTCACCGCCACCTAACTCATTCCACATCAGTTTCAAAGAATGAAGAATATATGAAACTAGGAACCTGAATGAAAAATATGTGGACATGAGAAAAAAAATATATATTGGTTATCAAAAACTACTGAATATATTAAATATGTTTCATAAGGGAATTCATAAATTATAGTTTAATTGTAAACAATAAATTTTACTTTTTCACATATAACTTTTATATAAAATAAAAAAATTTCATAATTATCTTTTAAAACGTTTCTCATTACATTCCAACACTATATAAAATAGTTTGAAAAAAAACCTAGAATACTAAGATATTTTAAATCCACACACCCATTCATATTTCTCAAAAAAACATTTTTTTATTAATAATATAACATTAAAAAATCAAACCAGTTGTTTCTATCTCAAAAACAAAACAATGATTTTAAAATCCACTTTATGAACCACACAATAGTATTTAATTCCAAACATATCCAAACATATTTGAAAACTCATTATCTGATGGAAATGACCCAACACACACATGGGTTAAGCACAACAATACTAGTACCATCCATTTCACAGAACATAAATCCAATATAAATAAGAATATGATCAATATCAATGAATATGGATAAAATGATACAAACAGGAACTAGATTAAACTCCCATAAACCAATAAACAATCATGAAATTGAATGTATCATGGTTTATATCCTATGGATTCCAAGCATTCAAGTAACCTAGACACATAACAGTATACCAACTCAAAACTAGCTATCAGTGCACACTGAATATCGAAAAAATTCCATCTAACTATCCCACACAAGACTCGTTGTAATGAAAAACTCTTCCTATCCCTTGTAAATAACATTACTTGAGGCCCAATTTCAGTGTGTCAGCCACCTTTCATAATAGATAACATCTCCCACTTAGTACCAGGGTTCCCATGACCAAAAAGAATATAATCCATAAGAATATGCAATCCAGGTATAAGTCATAAGGCATAACCTTATCCAAACCTCACCCCTAATACATATCAATTAATATTACCATATAATATATAACCCCATGGAATAATAAAACACATTCCCACACAAGGGTGGAAATATGCATCTCAAATAGATCGATTACCAACACATGGAAAATGACAAGCATCATATTGTGATAAAGAACCCACACAATGGGTAATCAAATCAAGGGTAAATAAAAAGGATACATCCATAATAACCATTTTAAAACAAAGTTTACAACTAGGCCTTCTACCCCAAAACATGGCTCATTATGGTAATCCATATTCCATTTCATCAAATGAAATTCTAATCACTCTTTGTAAAATGATTGAAGTAACACACCATTTAAATATATTTTAAAGCAACCCCCCACCCCACATGGTTCTTTTTATTTGAAATAAAAAAGTAGTATTATGACCTTAATTTTGATGAAATACATTTAAAAGGCCATGTTAATGTATTATTCACAAGGGGTAAACCACACACACATTTAAAATAACCATTTTAAATCTATTAATGAACCCCTTTATAAATTACTTTGAGGTAATCCTCTCACTTTAAGTCAAAAACTAATTTTAAATAAAGTTTTAACTCACTGAAAACCACAACCAGATCAACATCTGATTCACATCATGAAATCCATTTCAAAAACCCCCTCATGCATTACAATAAATCTCAACACATCTAAATATTCCATTTAGAACATTAAGAAATGTAATTTCAATGACAACCCATCTATAATAAGATCAAAATAAAATGAAATGGTTATTAAAACGTCATAAGGGTATCACATATAATAATAATTTCAGTAAAAAACAAATTTAGAAAACTCAATCATACTTTTAATCCCAAAATGATACAGTTTCATAGAGACACGTACTATAAATTATTGAAAACCAAGTCAAAACACATCACCTTCAATGATTTGAAAACCCAAAAAGATAGAAATGGAATCTAAAAACCCCATAACAAAGAAACATACAAAAATTATATCCACTTGGATACCTATAACCATCCGAAAAATATATAATTTTCAAAGGGGAAAACAAATCCAAGAGCTGATAGATGGAGAAAAGAAAAAAGAGGGAAAGATGTGAAGAAATATGTCATAACCACTTGTAAATTTCAAAATATAAGGGAAGGAATAGTGGTGGAGGATGTCAGAGATCATCCATGTAACGACCCGAAATTTTTAAATAAATATTGTTTCCTAATTTTATGTGTTATTTTATTTTATTTTTATACTCAACAAAAATGTTTCATTTGATAACATGAGTATAATTAAAATGGGACTGTTGGGTTTTGACTGTTATTTGACCATTGGTCAATATGACCGCTGGAAACTAAACGTTTTGACTATTGTCTCTAAATACAAGCAATCTTGGTTAATTAATATAGAAACAAGATTTGATGGCCTCACCCAGTAGTCTTGGACCAATCGAAGCCCATCTAACAGAACTTGGGAAGGAGGCTGCACCACTGGGCTTTGCGCTGGACCAAACCCAAGCTGAACTTCATCGTATAAATCTAGAACGGGATCGCCTTCGCGAGAAGTTCAAACTGATAGAAATTACTACTCGTGTGATGTTGGTCGAGCCTCCCTCAGATTCTCTCACCTTAGCACACCTTACACTTAGGTCCTATGCTGGTGTGATAAGGGGCTATATAAGGAGACCGTAACTGTCTTGTGTAATCCTTTGTTTTAAATAAAAATTTTGATTCCTTCTATGAATTTTCAAATGACCGGATAAATATAGTATGCATATTTTTGATAAATTTTAGAAAAAGGTTATTTTAAAAATGTTTATGTAAACCATAAATAATTAAAAACGTGTAATGCTTTTAAAAAAAATGGTCTTCTACAATTATGTTCAGTACGAAATTTAGAGTCTAATATAATCAACTTGATTTTTGATGAATAGTAAATTATGAATAGTGATTTTATGATTAGGATTAATAATGTGTCCTAATAGATTAGTAATCTCACTTAAAGAAAGTATTAAAATACGCTAGGCACTTTGATTAAGTAATGTGATTCAATAAAACGGTTAAATAAGGGTTTCATAAATTATTATTCAAGTATTAGTTTTTTCGGATGAATAGTGTTTTTTAATTAAAATTTTAATTAAAAATATTTAGAAAATTATTTTTATAAAATGGACTTCATTTTTGAACTCAGAGCATCGATATTATGTTAAGGTAATTTTTGGGGATTTTTCTAAAAAAAATAATTTTTCGATGAATAGTGTTTTTAATTAAAATTTAATTAAAAATATTTAGAAAATTATTTTTATAAAATGGATTTCATTTTTGAAATCAGAGCATTGATATTTGGTTAAGGTGAAATTTTGGGATTTTTCTGAGAAAGTTGTATTTTCGATGAATAGTGAAAATACAGTTTTTAAGTTACGGGTGTTTAATGACATCATTAAATGATGTATTAAGTTTGTAATCAATATTTGAGACTTATGAATAGTAATATAAGGTATGAGGTGTCCAAAGTGGCCAATACCATGGGCAAATACCATGGGCAAGCCCATGGTTTTTCCAAACCCACTAATGAGGTGTCCCTTGGCCATTAATGCCTTGTCCCCTCACTTTCCCTATAAATATCAAGCCATCCTCTCATCCATTCGACTCCCCACTCTCCCCCAACGAAGTTATGGTCTCCTTACCTCCCAAGTAGTCCTCCCAAGGTGCCCCCAAGCCCTCAAGGTCCAAACCATTGAGTTTTAAGAGTTACGTTTTAAGGTAAGGGATCTGACCTCTCTCTTTCATTTCAAGTAATCTCTTTTATGTAATTCCTTTTATGCTCCATGTTCTTATGTTGGAGGATGTTCTTTTATACTCCTCTTACTTCCCTTTTCATGTTCATATAATGAGAGATCCCCTCTTACTCTCATTATTTTGTTTTATGAAGTTTTAAGTGGCGCCATTAGGCTGCCGAAATTTTTGTAACAGATTCTTCCTCCCTTCTCATTTTTTAAGATCTATTTTCATGTAAAGTATTTCAAGTTCCTTTTTGTTATGTTGGGGTATGATCTCTATATCTATCATACTGGACTCTTATATTAATATGATGAGTGACCCCATTTGATCTATTCAATTCTGTATTTTGAAGTTTTAAGTGGTGCCGTTAGGCTGCCGAATTTTTAAGTGGTTCTTCACCCTTCTCGTTTTGAAGTTCTACTTTCATGTCAATTATTTCAAGTTACTTTTTGTTATGTTGGGGAATGATATCTATATCTATCATACTGATCTTTTATGACCATATTATGAGATACCCCATTTGATCTCTTCAATTCAGTATTTTGAAGTTTAAGTGGCGTCGTTAGGCTGCTAAATTTTTAAGTGGTCCTTGCACATTTCTCCCTTTTCAAAGTTCTAATTCCATTTCAAGTATTTCAAGTTACTTTATATTATGTTGGGTTATGATCTAAATATCTATCATACTGGACTCTTATGTTCATATGATGAGAGACCCTATTTGACCTTGTCAATTCATTTTTTCCGAAGTTTAAGTGACGTCGTTAGGCTGCAGAATTCTCATAAGAGAAATCTTATTTTTGTCTTCCTTTCATGTTCTTCATTTCATATGGTATATTTTCAAACTTCATGAACATGTTCTTAAATTTCTTATATTTTGTCCCTCTACTGTTTTATGGGTCATTTATGAATGTTTTACCCATGTCCCCTCTCTTCTCAATGTTCTCTAAAACCCCGAAACATAGCCGTTATGCTGCAGAATTTTCGTCTCAAAGTGCCTCTCTCTCTTTTCTCAAAATTATTTTATGTTATAAAGTGAATACTCAAAGCTCTTATTTCTACAGGGGTATTCACATATATATCAACATGTTCCATTTTAAATTCTGGGATTTACATACATGAAACCCGCTTTCCCTTTTCTGTGGGTTTAAAGTGACATAAAGATCATGTCTTTAAAGCAGTTTTCAAAACTTTATGATTATGAAATGAAACCCATTTCATTTATGCTATATGAGTTATTTATGAAATGATTGATGATGATATATGTGGCTCACATGATAATAAAGGAAAATTTACGGGTGTTCCCTGATAGCGCTCAAATGCATTGGGTAATGATGTAACCACTAGAGATTACAATTTTCACGATACCTTGGTGAATAACCTTGGTAATTTTCAAATGACACCTTGGGGGTGGACCTTTGTGATATTTTCATGATTTTCAATATTAAATGTTGCAGCCACATCTTCAAGTTATGAAAAAGTTTTATTTTTATTATGATATGCCTCATGATTTCATTTTCATTCTTTAAAGTTCTTTTCATAAATTTATCGATGTATCTCAAGTTCATATGTAAAATGTTTCACTTTTTCCCTTGCTGGGCCTTCTGCTCACCCTTTCTTTTTATGTATATCCCCAGGTAATGAGATGCAGTAATGAGCCAAGGGTGAACATGAGGAGAGGCCTTTCAAGTTTTTAAGAAGAATGTTTTGTTTGGTCTCATGTTTTATGTTCCTTGTTTCCAAGACACTAAACCTTAAAGATCCTCAGTTCCGTGTAATGAAATGAAAGTTATGTTATAAAAAGACGGGATGATATAGTTGGTATCAAAGGATGGTTTAGTTATTTGTGGAAATTAGGATATGAAAATTATAGGAAGAACCCTATAGAAAATTTTAAATATAGGAAATCTTCCTGGTATTTTGGTGAGTATTGAGTAAGGGGTTGCCAAGAAAATACATCCTTGTCTGGATACGAGTAGGTAGAGGTGGCTCTGGCACAGATGTACATAGCGGTAAAACCTGAAAACACCGCTTTGAGCTAGACTCGAACGAGAACTGGTACACGACAATGGGCCTTGCTACACTCTTGGTTACGACACTCCCGGGGGATATGCTTTGGTAAATTCATAAGCTTGGTATGAACCATTGTTAAAGGAACAAAGATAAAATAAAATAAAGATCCACATAAGAATATATGATCATGGATAATCTAGATGGTAACCTAGGGGATCAGAAGTTAGGGTATACTTTTCTACTACAAGTTATCCTTATATTCTTTAAGTTCCTTTTCATGATTATTGGTTAAGTATTTAAGCCCATAATTATACTTTCTTTTCTTAGTTAATGGTGGGAAATGGAATAACGTGTCCCAAAAACTAATGTGATAGGAAATGCGACGATTTCCATATTAATATGACAGATTTGATTAGGGGATTAAAAGATGATTATTATTTTGGAAGACGTTCACTATTTTGGGGACCCTATATGATCGAGGTAAATAGATTACTATGGTATTTTCATTGAGGAGTAAGGTTGACTTATATTTTGAATAATTGATGAATTTAAGGTGGACTTATAGTAATTTGGTTTAATTATGGGAATGATTAACCTATCTTGGGTGAAATATGTTTAGGTTAGCTAATTTTGTTATAAGATGTTAGGAGTGGTTGATGTTGTCTGGAGATGAACAATGAAGTTGTTCTGGAAGAATATGTTATCAAATCCTTCTTGTATTTGGGTTTCAATCTTAGTTGATTTATTTTGAGAAATTTTAAGGACCATTATTTATGGAATGGTCTAGGATGAACTTTGGGTATTACCATGGAACTTTGAAGATTTAAAAGTAGTTTCCATTCCTATGGGATTCTTTCTTTTTGAAGAGTTGTTTCAACTTAACCTTTCTGTTTTTGGGATAATGTTTAAAGATAGAAGAAATAGATAGTTAATCTTTTGTAGATTATGTGATTCTCTACAAGATGATTCTTGTGCTTTTATGATACCAAGTGTTTTAGAATTCTCATTATTTGGAGAAAAGATTAGTGTTGGTAGGGACTTATTAAAGGATGAAACTCTACTTTAAGGTAGGTATATTTTTATGTTTTTGTTCTATGTAGTAACTGAATTCCTCAAAATTATGAAAAGAAACGTAAAACAAAAATGTTGTTGGTTTACGTTTCCTACTAGGTAATCAAAGACCATTTACACACATCATAAGTTCGGGATTTTCTTATGGTTAACTTTCTCTTAATCATGTTCCCTATCACCCTCCCTCAGAACTTGGCCCTTTGTTTTCTCCTCCATATCCATATTTTCCCACAAGGAATCCTAGAGTGGGTGAACTCGGGTGACCTTTGTACTTACCTTTCTTTCTTTTAAAGTAATAGTTTTACTGACTCCTTTTCCGATGTGGGAATTTCAATGAAATTTCAAAACCCAATTTTAAAAAAATTGTGAGGACGCAATTTCTTAAGGGGGGAAGATTGTAACGACCCGAAATTTTTAAATAAATATTGTTTCCTAATTTTATGTGTTATTTTATTTTATTTTTAAACTCAACAAAAATGTTTCATTTGATAACATGAGTATAATTAAAATGAGACTGTTGGGTTTTGACTGTTATTTGACCATTGGTCAATATGACCGCTGGAAAATAAACGTTTTGACTATTGTCTCTAAATACAAGCAATCTTGGTTAATTAATATAGAAAGAAGATTCGATGGCCTCACCCAGTAGTCTTGGACCGATCGAAGCCCATCTAATAGAACTTGGGAATGAGGTAGCACCACTGGGCTTTGCGCTGGACCAATCCCAAGCTGAACTTCATTGTATAAAGCTAGAACGAGATCGCCTTCGCGAGAAGTTCAAACTGATAGAAATTACTACTCGTGCGATGTTGGCCGAGCCTCCCTCGGATTCTCTCACCTTAGCACACCTTACACTTAGGTCTTATGCTGGTGTCATAAGGGGCTATGTAAGGAGACCGTAACTGTCTTGTGTAATCCTTTGTTTTAAATATAAATTTTGATTCCTTTTATGAATTTTCAAATGACCGGATAAATATAGTATGCATATTTTTGATAAATTTTAGAAAAAGGTTATTTTAAAAATGTTTATGTAAACCATAAATAATTAAAAATGTGTAATGATTTTCAAAAAAATGGTCTTCTAAAATTATGTTCAGTACGAAATTTAGAGTCTAATAAGATCAACATGATTTTTAATGAATAGTAAATTATGAAGAGTGATTTTATGATTAGGATTAATAATGTGTCTTAATAGATTAGTAATCTCACTTAAAGAAAGTATTAAATTAAGCTAGGCACTTTGATTAAGTAAACTGATTCAATAAAATGGTTAAATAAGGGTTTCATAAATTATTATTCAAGTATTAGTTTTTTTGGATGAATAGTGTTTTTTAATTAAATTTTAATTAAAAATATTTAGAAAAATATTTTTATAAAATGGACTTCATTTTTGAACTCAGAGCATCGATATTATGTTAAGGTAATTTTTGGGGATTTTTCTGAAAAAAAAAATAAATTTTCGATGAATAGTATTTTTAATTGAAAATTTAATTAAAAATATTTATAAAAATATTTTTATAAAATGTATTTCATTATTGAAATCAGAGCATTGATATTTGGTTAAGGTGAAATTTTGGGATTTTTCTGAGAAAGTTGAATTTTCGATGAATAGTGAAAATACAGTTTTTATGTTACGGGTGTTTAATGACAGCATTAAATGATGTATTAAGTATGTAATCAATATGTTCGACTTATTAATAGTAAGATAATGTATTAGGTGTCCCAAGTGGCCAATACCATGGGCAAATACCAAGGGCAAGCCCATGGTTTTGCCAAAACCACTAATGAGGTGTCCCTTGGCCATTAATGCCTTGTCCCCTCACTTTCCCTATAAATATCAAGCCATCCTCTCATACATTCGACTCCCCACTCTCCCCCAACGAATTTCTGGTCTCCTTACCTCCCAATGAGTCCTCCCAAGGTGCCCCCAAGCCCTCAAGGTCCAAACCTTTGAGTTTTAAGAGTTACGTTTTAAGGTAAGGGATCCGACCTCTCTCTTTCATTTCAAGTAATCTCTTTTATGTAATTCCTTTTATGCTCCATGTTCTTATGTTGTATGATGTTCTTTTATACTCATCATACTTCTATTTTTATGTTCATATAATGAGAGATCCCCTATTACTCTCATTATTTTGTTTTATGAAGTTTTAAGTGGCGCTGTTAGGCTACCGAAATTTTTGTAACAGATTCTTCCTCCCTTCTCATTTTTCAAGATCTATTTTCATATAAAGTATTTCAAGTTCATTTTTGTTATGTCAGGGTATGATCTCTATATCTATCATACTGTACTCTTATGTTCATATGATGAGAGACCTCATTTGATCTCTTCAATTCAGTATTTTGAAGTTTTAAGTGGTGTCGTTAGGCTGCCGAATTTTTAAGTGGTTCTTCACCCTTCTCGTTTTGAAGTTATACTTTCATGTCAATTATTTAAAGTTCCTTTTTTTTATGTTGGGGTATGATCTCTATATCTATCATACTGATCTTTTGTGACCATATGATTAGAGACCCCATTTGATCTCTTCAATTCAGTATTTTGAAGTTTAAGTGGCGTCCTTAGGCTGCTAAATTTTTAAGTGGTCCTTGCACATTTCTCCCTTTTCAATGTTCTAATTCCATGTCAAGTATTGCAAGTTCCTTTCTATTATGTTGGCTTATGATCTCAATATCTATCATACTAGACTCTTATGTTCATATGATTAGAGACCCTATTTGACCTTGTCAATTCATTTTTTCCGAAGTTTAAGTAACCTCGTTAGGCTGCCGAATTCTCATAAGAGAAATCTTATTTTTGTGTTCCTTTCATGTTCTTCATTTCATATGGTATATTTTCAAATATCGTTACCATGTTATTAAATCCCTTATATTTTTCCCTCTACTGTTTTATGGGTCATTTATGAATGTTTGACCCATGTTCCCTCTCTTCTCAATGTTTTCTAAAACCCCAAAACATAGCCGTTATGCTGCAGAATTTTCGTCTCAAAGTGCCTCTCTCTCTTTTCTCAAAATTATTTTATGTTATAAAGTGAATACTCAAAGATCTTATTTCTACAGGGGTATTCACATATATATCAACATGTTCTATTTTAAATTCTGGTATTTACATACATGAAACCCGCTTTCCCTTTTCCGTGGGTTTAAAGTGACATAAAGATCATGTCTTTAAAGCAGTTTTCAAAACGTTATGATTATGAAATGAAACCCATTTCTTTTATGATATATGGGTTATTTATGAAATTATTGATGATGATATATGTGGCTCACATGATAATAAAGGCAATTTTAAGGGTGCACCCTGATAGCGCTCCAATGCATTGGGTAATGATGTAACCACTAGAGATTACAATTTTCACGATACCTTGGTGAATAACCTTGGTAATTTTCAAATGACACCTTGGGGATGGACCTTGGTGATATGTTCATGATTGTCAATATTAAATGTTGCAGCCACATCTTCAAGTTATGAAAAAGTTTTATTTTTATTATGATATGCCTCATGATTTCATTTTCATGCCTTAAAGTTCTTTTCATGACTTTATTGATGTATCTCAAGTTCATATGTAAAATGTTTCACTTGTTTCCCTTGCTGGGACTTCTGCTCACCCTTTCTTTTGATGTATATCCCCAGGTAATGAGATACAGTAATGAGGCTAGGGTGAACATGAGGAGAATCATTTCAAGTGTTTAAGAAGAATTTTTTTTTGTTTCATGTTTTATGATCCTTGTTTCCAAGACACTAAAACCTAATGATCCTCAGTTCCGTGTAATGAAATGAAAGTTATGTTATAAAAAGACGGGATGCTATAATCCATTTCATCCAAAGAGTTGGCCGATGTGATTGGAAGAGAATAAGAGTAAAACCCCTCTTTATTAAAACATTTATTAATTGGAAACTCCTAAAAATATAGAAACATGGGTTAGCGGTACAGTTTGTCCATATGGTTTTCCAAAAAATGTGCCACCCATGTGATGGCCACTACCTAGTACAAAAACCCCTTGCATAGTTCACCTTGGGCCCCATATGGTTAGAAAAATAGTTCTCCATACATACCATTAGACAAAGATAGAAACAAGACCAACCCCACATGCTTTCCTCACAATTTACCAAACCGTTAGTAAGTTGTGTGTCACACCCCCAAACACATCACGGAACCCACACAGTTTCTCCAAGGGTGTCACATGGTATGGAATTAACCATGCAGAACCCATGCTGAAAAGCCATTTGTTGTTCAAAATGAAATGAAGAGGCTCCTCAGGAAGAGAGGCCACACTGTTTATATCTATCCATGTTCCTTAACTATAAATAGAAGGAAACCTATGATAATTTCATGTTTCTGAACCAAAACTGCTTGGAAAAACAATCTGAACCTCAAATTCATAAAATAATACAAAATAAACAACACAATGACACTGGGGGTGTCACAAACTCCCCAACATACAACATTTTACCTCTAAAATTCCATGTTTGGGATGAAGGGAAAGGTAAAACAGATGATCCCAAGAATACCTAACCAAAGGAGCCACTCAACATGGTTTAACATCAAAACCAGCAAACAATATCTTCAATAATTATCAAATTAACCAACCATAAGGTTACCAAACATCTCCAAGATAAAATTAATTAATAAATTCAAATAATAATTACTATAAATCATGGGATAACTAACAATGTATCCTCACGATTTATAATTCCATTGACATGGTGGAACTATGGAATAACTGCCAAGAAATTTATCTTAAATCAACCACAAACCCATGGGAGAAACTCACTCTCAAACAAAAATCACTAACAACTCCAATGATGTAATAGAAACAACAGATAGCCTCAAAAGAATGACATAATATCTCATTTCGGGTCACAATACACAGAGATAACCTAGGGTTAGGAACTGGATCACCCTTACAAGGTGCATCTCAAAATTTCATAGGCCAAACACCATTTTTTATACCAGCTCAACTGGTAGAAAAATCTTTCTAGTTGTCCACTTTTACACTCAAGACCTTTCTCATATCCAAACAATGATCACCTGAAAGTCTCAACACAATAATGTTAAAAACCCCACTGCTCTTAAGAGTGGCTCACCCAAATAATTAGGCTCAGTGAAATGGAACCCACAACCACCACAAAAACCGAGTAAACCCAGACACTAACATCCCAATACATCCACAATAAAGGGAGGGTGATCATTCTACAAATAGAACAAAGCATTCAATAAAACAATAACAAAAAAATCCATAAAAACTCCAAAGAGGAACCATCAATAATATTATATGAAAAATATCCAAATATTTAAAACCAAAATCACAATCATCAATTTGAAGGTCTCCTGTAATGTCTCGGATTTTTCTGTTTATTATTTTTAAATATAATAAGGAATTATTTCGAGACCGAGCGTGAAGACGGCACATCATTTCGAGGTCCAGTGAGCCAGGAATGGTGGTTTGAACTTTTTAAGTCATGTGAGTCGGCGCTTGTGTGCGGTTGTGGAAGTTTCCAAATGGATGCCCGGATTAAAAATCTGAGCACAGCATTGCGTCCGGGACGACGACTTTACCTATGAATGAGGCTAACCACGGCCGGCGCGGGTCAAGGGAAAAAGTTAATTTTCAGACATTTTAATAATAAAATAAAATAAAAATAAAAATCTAAATGTTTATTTTATTTTATGGAAACAACCGCTGCAGCGTGTTAAAAGGGTAGTTGTTCCCTTACTTAAATGCTGTGTCATAATGGCAAATAAATGGAAAGTTGGACTCTTTAATACGCAGCGACGGGACGTCTGTTTCCTTAACTAATGGTGCATCATAATGACTCAAGTTTTGGCAAGTAGGGGTCATTAATATCGCCACGTAATTAAGTGCCAATCTTGTTTCCCTTTTTAAATGGGTGAAAAATTGCTGATCGTTGGCAACTCTTGAGAAGAACCTCTGCCGAATCTGTGAGGCGTTGGAGCAATTCTCGACGACGAACAACAATGGATCGAAACCAAGGATCATTGCGCCAGCGTTGAAGGATCATGATGACAACGGCAGCACGACACCTTCGTCAATGATCGATCCTTTCAAAAGGTATGGGTTTATATTTTTTTTTTCTTTTCCATGTATTTGAATTTAAACTACGAACACAGATCAACCACGAACAAGTTGATCCGCGGATTCGTACGTTTTTGCGGGAGGGTTTTATTTGGGATGATTTTGTGGAATTAATCCATGCTTTATATTCTTGAAGATCTCTTCTCCGTTTAAACCTACTAATGGGAGCGGATCAATGCCGTGATGAATGACAGTGGTGGTTCGTTCCTCAATTTGTTTATTTGGATTTCTTCCTCCTTTTTCCCCAGGCGTTCTTCGCGTTCTTTGTGGGGAAATGAACAACGGATCGTTTTGCATCCGTTCTGTGATGAAACGATCCCAAATTGAAGGTTCGACATTACAACATCCTTATGGAGGTGCGGTGACGTTGGCAGGCGACAAATCGGACCAGATCGGAAACGGCGTTCTTCGAGCGTTCTTCGCACGGGAAGACCGATCATGTTTTCAGAGCTGATCGGAGGCCCAAAAATGATGGAAACAACATCGTGGTATCGGGGCGATCAAAACATGAAGGTTTCATGGCGATCGGATGGCAGGATCAATGATTGGAGAACCACGGGAGGCGCGATGGAGGAGGTCCGTGTTTTTAGAAATTTCTAGAATACACGGCGTGTTTTTTTGAAGAACACGTAGTGTAGTTCTGATGGTGGCGGCTAGGGTTTCGGGGTCAGAGAAGGACCACACAACGTGTGACCTCGGTCACACGACGTGTTGGACCTTCCCCAAAGATCGGCATGTACTTCATGTGGTACACGGACACGGGATGCTCTACACGGCTTCAGGCAGCACGGCGTGTACAGCTCGACAGAGGCGGCTACGCAGAGCTCGGCATGTATCCCGGGGATACACGGACACGAGATTGAGTACACGGGTTGGTGACCATGTACGGGCACATGGCCAGAGTACATGGAGCCAACCCCAGTGACCCAGACACGGCGTGTACTCCGTACTACACACCGTGTATAAATTTTTCTACATGACAAGCCTCACGACACGGGTCATTTCACACGTGCAGTACCTGGGGTCAAACAACACGGTTTGTGTCATTTCTACACACCGTGTACTTTTTGGAGAACGGCTTGGTCCTTTTGTTCACCGTTCCTTGAACATCCTTCGTTTTGGTTAGTGCCCCTTTTTCTTTTCCATTGAAGGTCAGGAATCATTCCCTCACACCGGTTTATGATCCCTTCAGCAGGACTTTTCGGTGATAGAGTCAGGCATCCATCCAAGAGGCCCAGATCGAGATCCTCTATCCATTCTAGACCCTAGGTAGAGTCAGGTATCCGTGTGACCAACTTTACCGGGCGTTGATGCTCTACCTAGCAGGTGAATTCCAGATGAGTCGCGGTATCCGCCATGGCCCTAGCGGTTATCCTCATCTGTGTATCGAGATCTTTCCACTCAAGAGTGTGTCTCCCGTAATGAGTGCTTCTATCTATTGTAACCCTTCCACTCAAGAGTGTGTCTCCCCCAATGAGTGTAGCTATATCTCATAACGGTTTTTGACGAACATCACTCCTCGGACATACGTCATCAGAACTATAAGACTCGTGGACTGTGTTCTCCCGGAACGAGTGCATCATGGAATCTTTAAACAGAATCCCTATCGGGGTATGCGGTTGCGTGGCTTGTCTCTAGACCACGGACCTGGTCTTTGAGTATATCTGATTTGTTTTATATGTTCTGTAAACATTTATTGTGCATAGCTGACTGTACCTTTACTTTTTTTACTGCTTTGTGATTTTCGGGGTCCTCTACTGAGTATTGTTATACTCAACCCTGTACGAGCATTGCTCGCACGAATGGTGTCTTGTGCAGACAAGAAGCCTTTTGACAGAGTCCAGGGCGGACCAGGACAAGAACGAGCTTTCGGAGTTTCCTACAGGCTGAGGCGTCCCTACGGCTATGAGCAGTAGTCCCAGTACCTTTGTGCTTACAGGTTAGACTTTGCAGCGTTTTTTTCAGACTCTTTTTTTTTGTTGGGCTTGTATTCTGGCCCAGTTTACTTTTACAGTACTCTACCTTTCTATGTGCTCTATTGGTTGGGTTTAGTTGTATGCATGCTTTTTTTTCTTAGCGTTTTACATTTCAGCATTTGTGGGCTTGGAGATGTGTGTGTGTGTGTACAGGTACTTAGGCAATGCCTCCCATGTTAGTGACACGCCTACTCGGTGCCAGTCACCAGCCCCTGGCCTATTGGAGGCGGGCTTGGGGAGTCACGGCACAGGCCCCACTGAGACGGGTCGTGAATGAGTGGTATCAGAGGTGGTCGGTTCTACCTTAGGGCCAAGAGTCTGTGAGTTTGGTTGGGGAAACAAGTGTTGAGTGTTTCGGGTTCGGCTTTCAGGACAGAGACTCCAGTGTTGGTGCGGCGGCCGACGTAACCATACACCAGGACTCTAATAACCTGCTTTTCGACCCGGTTCTTGAAAATACTAGATGCGGGGAAATAAAAGGTACATGCATCATATAGGAATGGGTTGTTTCTTCCATATCCTTGGTGTCAGCTATCCAGATATACTCATTCACCGTGACACATAATTTTTTTACAGGATGCATCTGCGACGCATACCCGCTAGGATTCAGCTGCCCGGTCACGAGGATGACCCCCTCAGTGAAGAGGCTTCGATATAGGGACCAGTTCCCTAGGTGTTGCTGCTAGGTGGCGCACCTGCTATACCGTCACAAGTGGAGCAGCCAGTGGTACCAGCGGTACCGACCGATGTGAAGCACAGACTCAGCGTGATCCACGAGTTCCAGAGATAGAGACCCCTCAGGTTCCGAGGCGAGCCCGACCCTCAGGCGGCTAACGACTGGCTTGAGGCGGTGACTAGAGTTTTTAGTCTAGTGAGGACACCATCAGACTACATGCTGATCCTAGGAGCAAGCCTTCTTAAGGGTTCGGTGGGACGATTGTGGAGTATTACCATGCACACTCATGATGAGGAGACTCTTTCGTGGACGGAGTGTGAGAAACTCTTCAGGGAAGAGTTGTCTCCTGTTACGCTGAGAGCTGTGCACATCCAGGAGCTTCTTCAGCTCCAGCAGGGTTGTATGATAGTGGCTGACTATTCATCGAGGTTCACCAACCTCGCCAGGTACTCGATGTATATGGTCAGGGATCAGTACTTCAGGGCTCGGACCATTGAGTGAGGTTTACGGCGAGACAAATGAGTTAGTGTCGTGCCTCTATGAATATCGATCTATGATGGAGTGCTCAAGCGGGCCTTGGTGATCGAGAGCTTCTTAGTAGAGAAGAGATAGCCTCCGGCAGTCAGCAGTAGGAAGACAGGTGCAGAGACACCGGCAGCAGGGAGCCGACGTCAGGCATAGGGATATGGACGTGGGAGACGTCATATGAGGACCCAGGACAGGGGATCGATAGTCCAGGGCTATCAGGCTGGATCTAGTCAGCCTAGGGAGAAGCGATGCTATGCATGCGACGGTAGGGGGCATCACGCTAGAGATTGCCCGACAAGTCGAGCTGCTGACAGGGAAGTGGTGGATGGGCCACCGAGGCAGAGGCAGAGAATGGAGCAGGCAGATCCGCTAGGCGGCAGACATGGCAGAGGAGCAGGGAGAGATGCATATGGTGGAAGACGCTTCTAATTACTTCCACCACCACCCCCAGGAGGTCCGCACCAGGCTCAGGGAGCTGGGGGACAAGGATGGGGACAACTGCATGCGGTCGAGGCATACGACCCAGGGGCTCCAGGGATGATTCAAGGTACGATCTGTGTATTTTCTACCTTAGCTTCCATACTCATAGACACAGGTTCCAGTCATTCCCTTATAGACACATGTCTTGTACAAAACCTCAAGATTCTGGTAGAAACATTGACTCGATCCTTACGGTTGGAGACACCTACGTGAGGAGACTCGACGATCACGCACCTTTGCAGACAGTGTGATCATACCCCTGGAGGTGAGAGTTTCAGTTGGAAGCTCTTAGTGGTAGCGTCGAGGCCTTTCGACGTCATTCTCGGTATGGATTGGTTATCTTCGGTCCATGCCCAGATTGACAGTTTTAGGCGAAGAGTGCGGTGTGTCCGCCGTGATGGAACAAGGTTTTCCTTTGTCATAGAAAAGGAAACCCAGGAAGCACAAAGTGGGCTCATGCATAGGAGGGGCATCTGATCACTCATGAGTTGGCTAGCCTTACCCTCGGAGCAGTAGATGTTGTGAGCTCTCAGTTCCTAGCAGTGGTGGCAGAGTATGAGGACGTCTTTCTAGAAAATGTCCTCGGGTTACCTCCCCGCTGAGAAATTGACTTCTGCATCGACTTACACCCCAGGACGACATTGATTTCTGAATTGGCTTATCGGATGTCTCCCGCAGAGCTTCGTGAGCTGAGGGTGCAGTAAAAGGATTTGAAGAGCAAGGGTTTCGTGATACCCATCGTTTCACCCTGGGCGGCCCCGGTCATGTTTTCCAAGAAGGCAGATGGGAGTCTGAGGTTGTCCATGGATTACCGGCGCCTGAACCAGGTAACGGTGAAGAACAAGTATCCACTGCCGAGAATTGATGACTTCTTCGATCAACTAAGAAGGGCTCAGTGGTTCTCAAAGGTTGATCTTCGATCAGGCTATCACCAGCTACGAGTGCGGGATGAGGATATACCGAAGATGGCTTTCAGATGTCGCTACGGTCACTATGAGTACTTGGTGATACCCTTTGGCATGACGAATTTCCCCGTAGTGTTCATGGGGTTAATGAACTGGTTCTTCCAACCATACTTGGACCGATTCTTAGTGGTTTTAATCGATGACATCCTTGTGTACTCGGCGTCAGAGGAGGAGCACGCGAGACACCTGCGGATGGTTCTGGACGTACTCCGAGAGCACCAAAATTATTGAAAGCTCTTGAAGTGTCAGTTATGGATTCAGGAGGTCCACATTCATGGAAATTCCATCTCAGTAGATGGAGTAGCTGTGGACCCAGCCAAGGTGGAGGCTTTGTTAGCATGGGAGCCACCTCGGAGCGTGACAGAGGGGCGAAGCTTCCTTGGGTTGGTAGGATATTACCAGAGATTCATCCCTCATTTCTCCCGGAAATCTGCACTGATGACGGCCTTGACCAGGAAGGGGGAACCCTTCGTATGGAAAAAAAGTGCCAGCAGGCCTTTGAGCAGCTGGGGCAGAGTTTGACAAGCGCCCCAGTCTTGAGATTGTCGGAGGAGGGTGTCGGGTACGTACTTTTCTGCGACGCATCAGGGACCAGGCTTGGTTGTGTCTTAATGCAGTGGCATGAAGTGATTTCTTATGGTTCATGCCAGCTTAGGCCACATGAGCAGAACTATGCGACCCATGATCTCGAGTTGGCAGCGGTAGTCTTGACATTGAAGATGTGGCGACACTACCTTATGGGCGAGCGGTTCATTGTCTACTCTGACGACACGAACCTCAAGTACATCTTCTCACAGAAGGATATGAATCTGAGGCAGAGACGTTGGCTAGAATTCCTCCAGGACTATGATTTCGAGATCATCTATACTCCTGGGAAGGGGAACAAGGTGGCAGATGCTCTTAGCAGATGGTCAAGATCACAGCTGTTGAGTGAGGCGACACAACAATTATCCGTGTTACAGTTAGCCTTCGTGGATGGTGAGGACACAACTTACCTACAGTCGATGGTTGTCACAACTCCACTCTTATAGTGAGTTATGGAGGCACAACTTGGGGTTGTTGATTGTGTGGCTTTACATGCTCAATTAACCACAGGACATGCCCCTGATGGTTTTTCACAAGGTGGGGAGCACGTACTTCTCTTCAGAGGACGCACTGTTGTACCAGTGGCGTTCCAGGAGGTGGTCCTGAGGGAGTTTCATACATCCCATTTGGCGGTACATCTCGGAGTGGCAAAGTTGTACCAGGATCTCCGAAGACAGTTCTGGTGGTCAGGCATGAAGAAGGCAGTGGCAGAGTTCGTTTCTCGATCCCTCACATGCCAGCAGGTGATGGCTGAGCACCAGGTTCCAGTAGGGTTAGCTCACCTCTTGGAAGTTCTAGAGTGGAAGTGGGATGGAATATCAATGGACTTTGTGACATGCTTACCACAGACATCCAAGGGGAACGATTCCATCTGGGTGATCGTTGACCAACTCACCAAGTCGGCCCAATTCATAGCTATCAGGGAGCAGAGTTCCGTAGAGAGCTTGGGACGCCTCTACGTACAGGAGATACTTCAGATTCATGGCGTCCCCTCGACTATAGTCTCAGACCGAGACGCCCGCTTCACATCCCGGTTGTGAAAGGGATTGCAGATAGATTTTGGGACTCAGCTACGCTTGAGCACAGCGTTTCATCCCCAAACAGATGGTCAGATAGAGAGGATCATTCAGGTTCTGGAGGATATGTTGCGGGCCTCTATCTTGGACTTTGGTCACAGCTAGGAGGACCACCTACCACTGGTGGAGTTTGCGTACAACAACAGCTACCACTCCACCATTGGTATGTCACCGTTCGAGGAATTGTATTAGAGACCCTTCCGGTCACCGCTTTGTTGGGCTGACCCCGGAGAGTCAGCACTCATGGGTCCAGAGTTAGTGTGAGCTACCACGGAGAAGGTGTAGATCATTCTGGAGTGGATGAAGTCTGCACAGAGCTGGCAGAAGTCTTATGCTAACAGACGATGGAGGCCTCTGGAGTTCGAGGAGGGAGACCACATTTTTCTTCGGGTCTCACCTCAACGTGGGTTGCGGAGATTTGGCCGAGGCGGTAAGCTATCTCTGTGTTTAATCGGACCCTTCCAGATCCTAGGCAGAGTTGGCGAGGTGGCGTACCACCTGGTGCTACCACCACATTTGCATTGTAGAGACCCGAAGCTTAATGTACATAGACATTACATTACTTTTTCGAAATACATAGTACATAACAAAAACACACACACAAGGACTGTAATAGTTTAGTGTCTTTGGAAACTCAGAATATAATCTTCTAATCGTGGTGAAAGATCTTCAACATCTCCCATAAAGATCTTCTTTTTTTAAAACCTAAATCCATTCTTTATATCCTGGGGAAAAGAAAACATAAAAGGGTAAGCTCAAATGCTCAGTAAGGGTAAACAAAAGAAATATCAATCACATCATATTCATAAGAACATATCTTTTAGAAATATTAACCTGCAAAAGAGATCATAATTTCATAACATGGGATAAATCATAGTAGTGAAATGTAATACCAATAATCATATCTTAAAATATGAAACTTTGTGCCATACACACATAATCATAGATAATCATTTCTTATTAGTCAAGACTCATTTCCAAGACTATCTTAGTGGACAAAGACCCCTTTTGAACCGAGTTCACTCCTCATTTCAGTCATGTTTCACTGAACCTGTATAACCTACCGTTCCAGCCATGTCTATCTCATGATATATAAAATCTTTACCCAATGTATTGGAGGGAGATATAGGTCCCACCCATCTCATAATGATACCATTCTTATGTGTTCCACAAAATCATAAATCATACATCATTGCATAAACCATGTAATAAAAATGGGATTCTTAAACATCGTGACATCATAAAACAATTCATATTGGATAAAGGAATTCATAAAAATAATTCCATCACAACATAATAAAATCAATGTTATAATAGGGATAGAAACAGAACCCTATATTATCTTAGATGGAAAATAATTTTGATAAAACACTTGAACTCCATTCTTGAGGAAAATATCATTTCTAATTTAAAAACACTTTTCCTTTATTAACATGTCATACAATTCTAAACTAAAAGAAGTTGATTAAAAATAAACTTGAAAACTTGTAAAGGAAGTGTCTTGGAAATAATGTTTTAAAAATCTATTCATTTTGTATAAGTTAAAAAAGAACATTCTTTTCATACTTTTGTCGGAAAAGTAAAAAAGTACCTCGTACGAAAAAAGACAAAAGATTCCTTTCATATCTTTTACTATAAACTCACCAAAGGGTAAAAAAGGATTTAAATAATTGTAGGTGGATGGAAATAATATTACATATTGAGGAAACATGGATGTGGATGATAAAATACACCCCAGTAAATACCAAAGTATAAACAATCTCGGATAAAAACGAGATTGTGATATTTCCCTTACCTTAGGTCCGATTTGTTTCATAAGTGTCTGAAAATCCTGTATAATGATTTAAATAATGTTATTGACTTATTCCAGAATCATATATATTTTTATGATATCATATATGGTCATATTCTTAGCTTCTTAGTAATAATATTTCATTGCTACTTGTTATTCAGGTGTTTATAAATTTTTGTTCTTATGCGTGTTTTGTCGAATAAATTATTATTCTTCTATTTAGGTTATAGATACATCATTTCCAGAATGGTATTAATGTACTATATATCATATTTAATCATTCAATTCATTTATATAATCATTATGTAATGAAGATCATGTAGAACGAATCACATCACATTGTGGAGACGGTATTCCGTATGTACGCACGAGCGATGATATCGTTCCCATGATCGTGGAATTGTATTGGAGTGTATGTATACTATTTCAGAATCAATATAACTTTACGATAATCATATATAGTAATTATTTACACAATTATACCCATCCAAGTAAGGTGGTGGGAGAAAATAGATTACACCACGTCGTGGAGACGGTATTCCGTACGTACGCATGCGCGGTGATTTCGTTTTCCGTAGGATGGATAGATGGTGAAATAGGGTTGTTTCATACATATAATATCATATCAGTATATTAGTGATACTGATGTTATTACTTCATATTGAAACAACTAAAGAAGAAGAAGTTGAAGAAGACAGAATTTGGAAAGGATCGGTAATGGATATTACCTCTTTTTTTTGACGTGCCTCTTCTTAACCTCCTCTTAGGGCACTAGGGTTGGTCTTTGAAGAAGACCAGAACCTCTAGTATGATTCTAGGGAAGTGGAGAGGAGAAAGTGGCAGGGTTTGGCCGAGCATGAAGGCTCAAATTGGTGTGAGGAAGAGAGGGAGGAAGTGCCCTTTTATAAGGGAGGAGAGGGGCACCTTTGGAATAACTGAAAATATTATTTTATTATAAAGCCAAATTCGGTTTTAAATAGCTCCAAATTGAGTTATTTCGAAGCTAAGGTGGGGATGGGTCGAAATACTATCATAAAATAGAATTTGGACAAGTTTAGTTTACTATTTTAACATTATCATTTAGTTTTATCTTTAAGTTAGATAATTTTATTTTTATCGTGTCTTTTTGTGTTCTTACACTATAAGGTTAATAAACATACTATAACAAGCCAAACGATCCCCAAGTTGTTTATTATTAATATATATAACATTATATAAGTCATTTGGCCGAACCTTAGATTTTTAGGAATATAATAACAATTAATAATATAATATTTGTTTTTAAAAACTATTTTATGTCAATTTTGACACTATTTGGTAATTGATTTTTGTAAAAAATCATAACAGAATGATTAGTTCGAAAAAGGTTAATAACATAAATAATAACATGTCATATTAACCTATAAAATTAGTGGAATTCATAAAAAGTTTCAAATTACATTTATTTGGGTATTTATAACATCAATTATGTCAATATTTCATTAATAAGATAATTACTGCATCATCGTTGTGTCATAAATAAATTAAATTATTTAATGTCTAAAAATTACAAATAAAATATAATTATGTAGGAAATCTTTTTATATTTCTAATGAATATTTATAGTCTAATTTATCTTATTTATAACCCTATATTAAAAATTATTTACTTATTAAACTTTGATTTTAACTATTTTAACCCTTCTTTAAATAAATTAATAATAAATGTCCTAATCTAATCCAAGTGGGCTTAAATGGTCATATGTTATTCCTAAGGTTGTTTTTGGTCGAATTAAACTTATCCAATAAAATTAGGACATGTGTTAGGGTAATAATAATATCATTTTTACCCTTAATTACACTATTTACTTTTAACCGTGGTAAAAAAAAGTAAAAAGTTACTATTCATCAAAAATTATTTTCATCTCATTGAACCACATTTTAGTCCTTTATATTAACCGTGTCTCTCGGATTTTTGAAATTCCACTCACAGAAGCGGTAAAATTATGTTTTATGAACAATTCAGTTTTTTTAACTACCACTTAGTGGTTTCACTATTCATCAAAAAATGTATGTTTCCAGAAAAATACAAACAATTAAGCCTAAGCTATATTTGATATTATGAATTCAAAAATTATGTCTATTTTACCAAATTAAAAACATATCAGTTACCTTAATTAATTTAAAAATTAATTCCCGTCGTCAAAACAAATAGCATGTTTCTAAGAAATAATAACTATTAAAAGATTGACACTTGTTTATGTCTGGTTTAAAAGTGAAATTACATCCAATGACCAACATTGTATTAAATTGTAAAAATATATTCTAAATATAATTTAAACCGACTCAAATTAATAATTTATCACTATTAATTATTTTGATTAAAAAAGTTGTTTTTAATTAAAATTTAGTAATTTTCATTATTCACCAGAATATGAAAGTTATCTGAAACGTACCAAAATTTCACCCTAAGCTAATTTCGATATTCTGAATCCAAAAATGAAGTCCATTTTGAGGGATCAAATTTCTAAAATTTTAAAAGGTGGTTATTACTATTCATAACGGCTAGTTTTAATAATATTTTAATAGCATATCGTTGTTTAGTGAAACTCGGTATTGCGTACTACACACGCTATCGAGGAAGGTCGCGATTGCGTGTAATGCAAGGCAAGTCAATGATGTGTGTTGTGCAAGCTCCTATTGTTGTAGCGTACAACACAAGACATTAATGAAATTAAAAAGAATATTTTTCATAAAATCTCGGGGTGTTACATTCTACCCCACTTAAAATGAATTTCGCCCTCGAAATTCGTCAGGGTTATAAATGGTTTACTAATTGAATGTTTCTTTAATAGAAACCCACATCGTAAAGAGGAATACCAAAACAATTCTTTAAAAACACTAGTATGAAATGTAAAAGTTACCCAAATAAACTAATCACTGGGTTTCCACATAGGTAAAAATATGGATATGGAAGAAAAATATAACCATCATGTTCTGATGGAGAGTGGTAGAGAACCTGACTATGGAAAATCCAGCAATCACAAAGCCATAAATTTGTGATGATCTAAGGTACCATCTAATTCATCAGATATAAGATCACTAGGACAACATTTTTGGTTTTCAAGATCATTTCCCTAAAGTTGATGAAATTGGAATTAGAAGAAATACTTTCGTGATTTTGGTACTGTGTCACTGTTGGTCATTCTTTGGACAATTTCAACTTCATCTCTTAAAGAAATGATGTTGGATTTGTCATTCGTGAAGTGTTAGCAGATCATGTGATAGATTGATGGGTCATTCCATATGTCTCAAACAAAAGGTTACAAAAGTTATCAAAAATACATAAGACCATCTATGGTGAGGTTATTCATATACGATTCCAAAAATGAACTTATACTTCATATATCATACCGCGTGATAAAATAAAACTAGTTTCTACTAACCAGGGACTTCCTGTAGGCTAGTGGTAGGTGATAAATTCTAGTCGCACTTCGGTTGTGGGATCGATTCCCACAGCCTTGTCCGACGCGATGGGCTGTTGCCCGTCCTGCAGGTTGTCCTTTTTCTAAAACTACATTAATATAACATCCCATCAATAATATCAAAAAAATGTTTTCTCCTTTAACAATACTAACTTATGTCCAACATAATCATTTTTAATCTTTAGGCATATCCAAAATACTACTGTCCAATCTCATATTATAGTGAAAAAGATTACCAAAGAGTTCATATAACAAGCATGTAATACCATCGTTGATCCCCGTATATCATGAGATATGTCTTGTTGGTCACATTCCAAACATTCTAAGGCCTTAATCATGTATTCTATTGAAAAATGAATACCCATTTAACCTTAGTGAAAACATTAATGCAGTTAAAATTTAACACTTTCCACATACCAAAATCCTCAAAATTCTATATACTCAAAACATGATATCACTTAGTCCTTATATCAATCATGAGCTCCTGAATACAATCAAACATCTCATTATCTTCTTATCCCTTCATTATCTGCATATCATCTTCTTACCAAAAATATCTCAATCACTTTGCATGGTTACCGGTACCATAAAATTATTGAAAACCACAATAGACCAATACATAAATATTCCAATATTCCACGATACTATATACATCATTATTTTGGATTCCCATTACATAAACACTTAATCATTCCACCACATCGTTTTCATATTCAACATCGCCAATAGTGATCGCATGTGACTTCCCTTTGTCCTTTTCCTTAAGTGGTTGCTCATGTCGATCATCACTAACCCTTGGATTAGGGAATTTATTAGCATAATGCCCCATTTCCTTGCACTTGAAGCATTGAAGTGTTGGTGGTGTGTTCTCTCCAGTCTTTTCTTTATTCACGTCATTAGAAACCCTTTTTCCATTACTTTGACACTCAGCTGCTTGATGACCTTCTTTTCCACACTTAAAACATTTTCTAGTCCCTTTAAAAAAATCTCCACCATGCTTCTTTCCACACTTTGAGCATAAGGAAACATTCATCTTCGTTTCAACATTATTATGAGATTTCTCCTTGAACTCCATCTTTCATTTCTTGTCAAAACTACTAGATGGAAAAGTAACACCAACTTCTATTTCTACCTTGATAGCACAACACACAATTTCTTCATAGCTACTAAAGTCTCTTATAGCTAATGCCCTTCGATGATTTGGTTTTAAGCCACTGAAGAATCGATCAACATTACGTTCAGGTTGGATGATAAAGCCAGATGCATACCTTGCAGGCCTTGTAAAATTTTCTTCGTATACCCCAACAGATTCATCATCCTTTTTCTTTAGTTCAAGAAACTCCTTCTCCATCTTTGTTCGAAGAATATGAGGGAAGTAATTATTGAAAAATAAGTTCTTGAACTCGTCCCATTCCATGGACTCAATTTCATCTCTTGGCCTCGTATTCTTGATAAGATTCCACCATTGATCAGCTTCACCTTCCAAACGATATACCGCTAAGATGACTTTATCATGTTCTGAACATTAAAGAACTGAAAATATCTTTTCAGTGGTACTGATCCATTGTTCAGCAATAAGTGTACCAGAAGGCCCACTGAAAGAAGGTGGACATTGCCTCATGAAGGACTCAATAGAATATTGTTCCCTTCTCTGCTCATTTGGAAGTCTAGAATGATTCATAGCTTGTGTAAGAATAACAATAAGATTTTGCACTCCATCTCCCATAACATTTGTTTGTTCAGGAGGACAATCATTGCATTGTCCATTGCATTGATCAACATGTTTCCTTCGGGTTCCAGCCATCGTCTAAAACCCAAAAAGAATAGTGTGAGAGGCAAAAATCATGCTAGGGAAAAAAACATAATAAAGGGGGAGTACCTTCAATATCTAACATCTTAGGTTTAATTCTATGATTGTTAGCGTAATTCTAGGACTATAACCTATACGTATACTTAACCTTAGGGACATCCCTAGACATACCTTAGAAATATCTCTTGGGATCTCACTAAAGTTCTCGCATCCTAGTTTCCAAAGGTTGACTAAACCTCCCTCTGATACCAACTGTATAGACCCGAAACTTAATGTACATTGACATTACATTACTTTTGCGGAATACTTAGTATATAAAAAAACACACACACAAGGACCGTAATAGTTTAGTGTCTTTGGAAACTCGGAATATAATCTTTTAATCGTGGTGAAAGATCTTCAACATCTCCAATAATGATCTTTTTTTTAAACCTAAATCCTTTCTTTATATCCTAGGGAAAAGAAAACATAAAAGGGTGATCTCAAATTCTCAGTAAGGTTAAACAAAAGAAATATCAATCACATCATATTCATAAGAACATATCTTTTGGAAATCTTAACCTGCCAAAGAGATCATAATTTCATTACATGGGATAAATCATAGTAGTGAAATGTAATAGCAATAATCACAACTTAAAACATGAAACATTGTTCCATACACAAATAATCATAGAGAATCATTTCTTATTAGTCAAGAATCATTTCCAAGACTATCTTAGTGGACAAAGTCCCTTTCTGAACCGAGTTCACTCCTCGTTTCAGTCCTGTTTCACTGAACCAGTATAACCTACCGTTCCAGCCATGTCTATCTCATGAGATATAAAATCTTTAACCAATCCATTGGAGGGAGATATAGGTCCCAACCATCTCATAATGATACCATTCTTATGTGTTCCACAAAATCATAAATCATACATCATTGCATAAACCATGTAATAAAAATGGAATTCTTAAACATCGTGACATCATAAAATAATTCATATAGGATAAAGGGATTCATAAAAATAATTCCATCACAATATAATAAAATCAATGTTATAATAGGGATAGAAACAGAACCCTATATTATCTTATATGGAAAATAATTTTGATAAAGCACTTGAACTCCATTCGTGAGGAAAATATCCTTTCTACATTAAAAACAATTTTCCTTTCTTAACAGGTCATAAAATTCTAAACTAAAAGAAGTTGATTAAAAATAAATATTAAAACTTGTAAAGGAAGCTTCTTGGAAATAATGTTTTAAAAATATATTCATTCCGTATAAGATAAAAAAGAACATTCTTTTTGTACTTTTGTCGGAAAAGTCAAAAACTACCTCGTACGAAAAACGACAAAAGATTCCTTTCATATCTTTTACAATAAACTCACCAAAGGGTTAAAATGGATTTAAACAATTTTAGGTGGATGGAAATAATATTACATATTGAGGAAACATGTATGTTGATGATAAAATACACCCCAGTAAATACCAAAGTATAAACAATCTCGGATAAAAATGAGATTGTGATATTTCCCTTACCTTAGGTCTGATTTGTTTCGTAAGTGTCCGAACCTACTGTATAATGATTTAAATAATGTTATTGACTTATTCCAGAATCATACTTATTTTTATGATATCATATATGGTCATATTCCTAGCTTCTTAGTAGTAATATTTCATTGCTACTTGTTATTCGGGTGTTTATAAATTTTTGTTCTTATGCATTTTTTGTCGAATAAATTTTTTTTCTTCTCTTTAGGTTATAGATACATCATTTCCAGAATGGTATTAATGTACTATATATCATATTTATTCATTAAATTCATTTATATAATCATTATGCAATGAAGATCATGTAGAACGAATCACATCACATCGTGGAGATGGTATTCCGTACATAAGCACGAGCGATGATATCGTTCCCATGATCGTGGAATTGTATTGGAGTGTATGTATACAATTTCAGAATCAATATCACATTACAATAATCATATATAGTAATTATTTACACCATTATACCCATCCAAATAGGGTGGTGGGGGGAAATAGATTACACCAAGTCGTGGAGACGGTATTCTGTACGTACGCACGCGCGGGGTTTCATTTTCCATAGGATGGATAGATGGTGAAATAGGGTTGTTTCATACTTATAATAACATATCAGTATATGAGTTGTAACACCCCAAGATTTCATGGTGTGTTATTTCTTCAAAATAATTCAATAACTTGCAATACACGCAACACCGAGTTCAATCATACCATGACATACCAAAAAAATCCATTCAAAAGAGGTTATGAATAGTATTAACTAAATTTTAAACTTTATATAATCCTTATAATTTTAGAATCCATGTTATGAGTTTCTTAAGCATAATGCAAGAATAGATTCATTTTCAGTATTGCACTTTTATCAAATTTTAATAGTGAAACCTTTTTTACAATATTTTAAAATTTTTGACTAAATGGGGACATCAAAAAATTTAAAATGAAACATCCCAAGCTTCCACGGTACGCTTTCCTTTGAATAATGCAACGGCGTGCATTGTACGCAACTTCGAGATTCTAACACACCCCAACCAATCAAACTAGCCATTATGAATAGTAATACCTACCTTTTAAAATTTTAGAAATTTTATCTCTCAAAATGGACATCATTTTTGGATTCGGAGTATCGAATTTAGTCTACGGTGAAATTTTGGTACTTTTTGGATAACTTTCATATTTTGATGAATAGTAAAAATTACTAAATTTTAATTAAAAACAACTTTTTTAATCAAAATAATTAATAGTGATAAATTATGGATTTGAGTGGTTTTAAAGTATATTTAGAATATATTTTTACCATTTAATATAATTTTGGTCATTGGACATAATTTTACAATTAAACCAGATATAAACTAGTGTCAATCTTTTGATAGTTATTATCTCTTAAAAACACGCTTTTTGTTTTGACGGCGGGAATTAATTTTAAATTAATTTCTTCCACTTCTGTGTTTTGAATTTAGAAAAATGGATTCCATATTTTGAATCAGGATGTTCAAATTGTGTAAATAGGTAACTTTTATTTTTAGACATTTTGAATAATTACTGCGGTAAATATTTTATTTACCATGGTTAAGGGTAAATCCGGTAAATAAGGGTTAAAAAATAATATTATAATAATACTAAATTACCCTAAAACGTGTCTTAGACTTATTGGTTGATACATGATCGACCATAGGCATCTTTGGGTCGATTTTGGGACCCCATGGTGCCACTTGTAGGTGATAGGGACACTATATTTTAATTAAGTTAAAATGAATACAAAAATGACACAAGCATATATCTTTTAGCAAAACAATTTTTACATAGGGTTATATATGTTGGATTTTAGATTATAAATATTCATTAGAAAGATAAAAATATTTCCTACATAATTATAGTTTATTTATAATTTTTATATATTAAATAATTTAATTTATTTATGACACAATGATGATGAATTAATTACTATAATAGTGAAAAATTAAAATAATTGATATTATATATACCCAAATAAATATAATATGAAACTTTTAAAGAATTAAAATAATTTTATAGGATAATATGATATATTAGGATTGATTTAATTTACTTTTTTCGAAGTAATAAATCTTTTATGAGTTTCACAAAAATCAACTATTGAATAGTATCAAAATTGACATAAAAGAGTTCTTAAAACAAATATTATATTATTAATTGATATTAAATTCCTAAAAATCTATGGTTCGAACAAGAGACTTATATCATGATAGGATCATCATTAGTGGACCACTTGGGGGTCTCTTTTATTTATATAGTAATTTTATTAACCATATTATATAAAAATACAAAGAGACGTTGTAAAAGTGAAACTAATTAACTTAGAGTTAATACTTAAATATAAGGTTAATATAAGTACCAAAACCTATCTAAATTCTATTTTTTGAGTTGTGTTCGACCCATACCCACATTAAAAGTTAAATAATAAACTTTGGGGCCATTATAAACCGAATATGAATTTATTATAAACTAATATTTCTAGCTTTTCCAAAGGTGCCCCTCACCCCTCTTATAAAAGGGCACTCCTCCTTCTCATTTCTTCACACCATAAAAACCTTTTGGTTCGGCCTAAATCTACCCAAATACCCTCCCAACATACCTCACTACAACTTAGAGGCCTTAGTTTGATCAGAAAGCCAACCTAAGGAGCCCTTTTGATCAAATCAAAAGGAAGAACCTGAAGAAGAGGTAATGATTTCACCACCTTTTTCCAAGTTCCTTTCTTCTTCCACTTCTTCTTCCTTTGTTGTTACCATTATAAAATAATAACTCCAGTATCATATATATACTTTTATGTTATTATAAATATGGTACAACTATATTCAGTATTCTATCCACCCTTTGAATAACATGTCACCATACGTGCGTACGTACGGCTTACCGTCTCCACGTCGTGGTGTAATTGTTATTCAATATATTATTATTTGGATGGTTATAATAATGATATGTAACTCATGTAAATAATAAATATAACATGTTAATGATTCCTTATATATGATATAACAACCATTTATATATTATTTTAATATCAAAAGAATGATATTGTCGCTCATGCGTACGTACGGACTACCGTCTCCACGAACGTGATGAGATTCATTCTCCATCGTATCCATTCAAGTATAATTCTCATTTTATGATTAATAATAGTATCTAAGGACTTGATATAATTCTGGAAATGAATAATATACAACCTATCCATTACAAACATCGCTTACGTAACAAAACATATAAAAGAAAATGAGTAAGTTAACACCCGAAACAACGATAATACTAAGATATTATTAACAAATCAATGCTAAAAGATCATATATGATATCATATTAATGTATATGATTCTTGTATAATTAAATGAAAATTATTTCACCATTATACAGGAGGTCAACCTACCCCAACCAAGGAAAAGTACAAGGTAAGGGTTATTTCACAATCTCTTCATTATCCGAGGTTGTTTATACGTAATAATCTTCTGGGATCTCTTTATCATCCACATCCATATTTCTTAAACATGTATTTCAAAACATTTTTACTATTTACAAGAATATGGGTTAAATTCATTTATACCCTTGTTCGACTTTTTATAAGAGGTTTATAACGGAATCTTTCCTTCGTTTTCAAAACAAGGTCCTTTTTAACCTTTTCGATAGAATTAAGGTAAGAATGTTTTTTTTAACTTATACGGCAGGTGCGGCTATTTTCCACCGTTATAAAATATTTGAAGCTTCCCTCACAAGATTATAAGAATATTTTCAAAGACAATGTTTTATTTTATAAATATATGACTCTTAAATGATTTCAAAAATAGAAAGAGATATTTCTTTAAAAAGAGTTTTGATTTCATCTATGTCAACATCCATTGATAGATTTTAAGCTTATTTGAAGTTGATTTATTATGATACAAAACTTCTATATTGTATTGAAGGTTTTGTGATATTTTTTTACTGTGGATAAGTTATTATTATGTCACTCATGGTTTTTTTTTTAAGTATTGACATTTTATAAGTTATTTTTAATCCGAATTTTTATGTTATATTTCAACCTTTCATTCAGATGAATGTGTTAGACAAGTATGTTCCGGGTTGGGGACCGGTAAAAGTAAGCCCTCCGGTTTGGTCTCTGGTTATTAGATGAACTCCGGGTTGGTGTCCGGTTATTAGAGGCACTCCGGGTTGGTGTCCGGTTATTAGAGGCACTCCGGGTTGGTGTTCGGTTATTAGAGGCACTTCGGGTTGGGTTCCGGTTTCAGTTAGCCCCAAGGTCTTGGGACGAGGCCTTGAAAAAGGAATAAAAGTTCAGCATTATGAATTCCAACATTATGAAAGTGGTTATTGATATTGCATGTAATTATTCGATTAGTAGAATATCCATGTGAATAAGTAAATGGCATTATTTCATTTTACTTTTTCCACACTATGTTGAAGTTCAAGTTTAAAAGGCTTTTGTTTTAGTAATGCATTTCCTTAAATTTTTATGATTAATTTTGAATGTTCCAATATATTGTTATCCTTACTGGGCATTTGAGCTCACCCCTTTTCTATGTTTTATTTTTCCCAGGATGTGAAGAAGTTGGTTATGAATGACTTGCAGGGATATTGTGAGGGGATAATAGTGTGGACTATGGAGACATTATGTTGTTGTAGTAGTTTTTCACTTTATGATGTAATGTAAAACTTATGAATATATCTAGTGTTTCCAAGGATACTAAACCAATAGGTCTTTTGAGATTTGATCTTTCTTGTGATCATGCCAATGTTATGTAATAATGCACCGACTCTGGGTAACTAGGGTCGGGGCGTTACATTTGGTATCAGAGGAAGTTTAGTACAAACCTTAGAAGCTAGATTTAGATAAACTCTGATTAGAGCACATAGATTTAAGATGAATTTTGAGGATTAGTATATAAGAACTTCCTAGAATTTTGGTATTGTAGAGATTTTGTGAGTTTTCTGAGGAATACATCCCTGTCTGGATACGAGCAGGTAGAGGCGGCTCTGGCACAGATGTACCTAGGTGTAAAACCCGAAAACACCGCTTTGAGATAGACTCGAACGGGAACTGGTGCACGACAACGGGCCTTGCTGCACTCTTGGTTATGACACTCCCGGGTGATATGCTTAGGATACCTCTCATTTTCATTACAAATCATTATAAAGAGTTTATGAGTATATACTTCCTCAACGGAGACATTTTTATGATTATGGATTATATCCATAAACTATTTAATTTATGTTATGTGTTTTACAAGTTTGGGATTAGGTATTGTTATTCATAAACTAATCTAATGTATGCCATTGTTTAGAAATGGCGCCCAGTAGAAGGAATGAGAACTCTATCAACGCACATGATACAAAGAGAAAGAAGGATCATATATTTCATGGTCTTAAGCCAGAATTTATAGGAGAAATAGTCTCCCATGTATTATCATCATATGAAGAAATAATATCATGTGTTGATAAGATAAGTAAAGATTTTACTGAGTCCTATGGCTTTGAAGGGAAGCAAGAGAAGAAACGGATGGAAGAGAAAAATATGGATAAAGGGAAGAGGGAAAAGAAGAATTTTCCCATATGTGATAACTGTGGGAAGAAACACCTTGGAACTTGTCTGAAAGGAATGGGAGTTTGTTATAAGTGTGGAGGAAAAGGGCACAAAGTACGTGACTGTAAGGGTAAGAAAATGGTTTCAAATGTACAATGCTTCATTTGAAAGGAGTTTGGACACTACGCGAACATATGTCCCAGTAATCAAACCATGCCGCAAATGATGCTATTGGATAATAATCTAGTTATGATACTACCACAGATGAAGAGGAATGATTTGAGTTCTTATGTTGATTATGTCAATTAATTGTTGTATCAATAATATACTTGTTATAATAATTATGGAGTATATAAGGATTGTACTACAGTACTATTTCATTAAGGACATGAGATTGTGTGGAACAAAGAAAAGTGACACAATAGCAGGATAAATTTTTGGAAAATATATGGTTGAGAGCATGATAAACCATAATATAGTTCTGATACCGAGGTAGTGATTTTGTAATAATACATGATTGTTTTGGATAAATTATATTGGATATTCTTGACTACCTTGAAATGGATTAATGATTTGTATATTCCATAATTGTTGGGGTTTAAAACATTTTTGGATTGATGAAGTATATCCATCAATCTATATGGAATAAGGGAGCATGAATGTAATCAATAAGGAATATGGTAATTTAGGATGTTTCAGTGTATTAAAAGAATACATGATGAAGGTATTCATATGCTATTACGGGGTAAAAAGGATCTACATTATGTTTACCTTCCTTATAAATGTTGGAATGTGAGTTTGGACATAAGTATTTTGGATAGTTCTAGTTTGTATTATTTTGGATTTCCATAAAAGGACAACCCGGAGGTCGGGCGGCAACCTGTCGCGTCCGGCAAGGCCGCGAGACTTGAACCCGCAACTGAAGGGCGACAAGGGTGTATCACCTACCACTGGCCCACGAGATGTCCTGGATTAAATAATGTAATTTTTTTAAAGATTTGGTAGATGAATTATATATTCATTTATTTTGGAACCCTGTAAGAATAGTATAAATAGTAATTTTTTTACGTTCTATTATCTTTTAGAGTGAAAGATGAGTTTGTGGTAGAAATTTATTAATGGATAAAAATCTAATAATAAAGTAAGTATATCTCCTTATTTTCTTAGTCAATCTCATAAATAAATTCCTCTACATTAATAAAAGGAACTTAGAACAAAAATTTTGTCCTAGATGGTACCTTAAATCATCACTAATTTATGTCTTTGGGATTGTTGGCCTTTTCATAGCCATGTTCTCTACCACTCTCCATCAGATAATTTATGGTTAGATTTCTCTTCCATATCCATATTTTCCTACATGGAACCCTAGTATGTGTTATTTTCGGTAATCTTCATACTTTACACTCTTTATTTTAAATAGAGGCATCATTAATTCATTTTTCGATGTGGAATTTCAACTAAGATATTTTGAAACGTCAAGAATGTGTTATCCCAAAACCCTATGTTTTATTGAACTGATGGTATTTCAAATCATCATAGATTGATGAGTTTAAGGACCTCAATTTTATACTTGTTTGTGATTGATGACCTCAATCACTACCTATAAATATTTACGTTTTTCCTCCAATTATATGTTTCTAATTTCCACCAATGTTCTCCTAATCGAGATCATAATTTGGTGGTGACCCTTTCATTTCTCTTTTCCTCATATTAAGACTAAATTTTAGTAACCCAATTTCCGATGTGGGTTTTCCCACAAATATATTTTCTATTTTCAACCTTTTATTTTTGAAGAACAATTTCAAATTGCGAGGACACAATTTATTGAAGGAGGGGAAAATGTAACACCCCATGATTTCATAGTGTGTTATTTCTTAAAAATAATTCAATAACTTGCACTACACGCAACACCGAGTTCAATCATACCATGACATACCAAAAAAATCCATTAAAAAGAGGTTATGAATAGTATTAACTAAATTTTAAACTTTATATAATCCTTATAATTTTAGAATCCATATTATGAGTTTCTTAGACATAATGCAAGAACATATTCATTTTCAGTATTGCACTTTTATCAACTTTTAATAGTGAAACCTTTTTTACAATATTTTAAACTTTTTGACTAAACAGGGACATCAAAAAATTTAAAATGAAACATCCCAAGCTTCCACGGTACGCTTTCCTTTGAATAATGCAATGGCGTGCATTGTACGCAACTTTGAGATTCTAACACACCACAACCAATCAAACTAGCTGTTATGAATAGTAATACCTACCTTTTAAAATTTTAGAAATTTTATCTCTCAAAATGGACTTCATTTTTGGATTTAGAGTATCTAATTTAGTCTAAGGTGAAATTTTGGTACTTTTCGGATAACTTTCATATTTTGATGAATAGTGAAAATTACTAAATTTTAATTACAAACAACTTTTTTAATCAAAATAATTAATAGTGATAAATTATGGATTTGAGTGGTTTTAAAGTATATTTAGAATATATTTTTACCATTTAATATAATGTTGGTCATTGGACATAATTTTACAATTAAACCAGACATAAACAAGTGTGAATTTTTTGATAGTTATTATTTCTTAAAAACACGCTTTTTGTTTTGATAGTGGGAATTAATTTTAAATTAATTTCTGCCACTTATGTGTTTTTAATTTAGAAAAATGTATTCCATATTTGAAATCAGGATGTTCAAATTGTGTAAATAGGTAACTTTTATTTTTAAACATTTTGAATAATTATTGCGGTAAATATTTTATTTACCATGGTTAAGTGTAAATCCGGTAAATAAGGGTTAAAAAATAATATTACAATAATTCTAAATTACCCTAAAACGTGTACTAGCCTTATTGGTTGATACATGTTCGACCATAGGCATCTTTGGGTCGATTTTGGGACCACATGGTGCCACTTGTAGGTGATAGGGACACTTTATTTTAATTAAGGTAAAATGAATAGAAAAATGACACAAGCATATATCTTTTAGAAAAACAATTTTTAAATAGGGTTATATATGTTGGGTTTTATATTATAAATAATAATTAGAAAGATAAAGATATTTCCTACATAATTATATTTTTTTTATAATTTTTAGACATTAAATAATTTAATTTATTTATTACACAATGATGATGAATTAATTACTATAATAGTGAAAAATTAAAATAAGTGATATTATAAATTCCCAAATAAATATAATATGAAACTTTTAATGAATTAAACTAATTTTATAGGATAATATGAAATAATAGGATTGATTTAATTGACTATTTTCTAAGTAATAAATCTTTTATAAGTTTCAAAAAAATCAACTATTGAATAGTGTCAAAATTGACATAAAAGAGTTCTTAAAACAAATATTATATTATTAATTGATATTAAATTCCTAAAAATCTAAGGTTCGTCCAAGAGACTTATATCATGATAGTTTCATCACTAATGGACCACTTTGGGGTCTCTTGGATGTATATAGTAAGTTTATTAACCATATTATATAAAAATACAAAGAGACATTGTAAAAGTGAAACTAATTAACTTAGAGTTAATACTTAATGATAAGGTTAATATAAGTACCCAAACCTGTCTAAATTCTATTGTTTGAGTTTTTTTCGACCCATCCCCACCTTAACATTTAAATAATAAACTTTTCATCCATTATAAACCGAATATAAATTTATTATAAACTAATATTTCTAGCTTTTCCAAAGGTGCATCTCACCCCTCTTATAAAAGGGCACTCCTCCTTCTCATTTTTTCACACCTTCAATACCTTTTGGTTTGGCCAAACTCTGCCCAAATACTCTCCCAACATCCCTCAATACAACCTAGAGGCCTTAGTTTGATCATAAATCCAACCAATGGAGCCCTTTTGATCAAATCATAAGGAAGAATCCGAAGAAGAGGTAATGATTTCACCATCCTTTTCCAAGTTCCTTTCTTCTTCCACTTATTATTCATTTGTTGTTACCATTATAAAATAATAACTCAAGTATCATATATATACTGTGATGTTATTATAAATATGGTACAACCATATTCAGTATTCTATCCACCCTTTGAATAACATGTTACCATACGTGCGTACGTACGTCTTACCGTCTCCACGTCGTTGTGTAATTGTTATTCAATATATTATTATTTGGATGGGTATAATAATGATATGTAACTCATGTAAATAATAAATATAACATGTTAATGATTCTGTATATATTATATAACAACCATTTATATATTATTTAAATATCAAAATAATTATATTGCCGCTCGTGCGTACGTACGGACTACCGTCTCCACGAACGTGATGAGATTCATTCTCCATCGTATCCATTCAAGTATAATTCTCATTTTATGATTAATAATAGTATCTAAGGACTTGATATCTTTCTGGATATGAATAGTATACAACCTATCCATTACAAACATGGCTTACGTAACAATACATATAAAAGAAAACGAGTAAGTTAACACCCGAAACAACGATAATATTATGATATTATTAACAAATCAATGTTAAAAGATCATATATGATATCATATTAATGTATATGATTCTTGTATAATTAAATAACATTTATTTCACCATTATACAGGAGGTTAACCTACCCCCACCAAGGAAAAGTACAAGGTAAGGGTTATTTCACAATCTCTTCATTATCCGAGGTTGTTTATACGTAATAATCTACTGGGATCTCTTTATCATCCACATCCATGTTTCTTAAAAATGTATTTCAAAACATTTTTACTATTTACATGAATATGGGTTAAAGTCATTTATACCCTTGTTTGACTTTTTATAAGAGGTTTATAAAGGAATCTTTCCGTCGTTTTCAAAACAATGTCCTTTTTAACCTTTTCGACAGGATTAAGGTAAGAATGTTTTTTTTAACTTATACGGCGGGTGCGGCTATTTTCCGCCGTTATAAAATCTTCGAAGCTTCCCTCACAAGATTATAAGAATATTTTCAAAGAAAATGTTTTATTTTATAAATATATGACTCTTAAATGATTTCAAAAATAGAAAGAGATATTTCTCAAAAAAGAGTTTTGATTTCATCTATGTCAACATCCTTTGATGAATTTTATGCTTATTTGAAGTTAATTTATTATGATACAAAACTTCTATATTGTATCGAAGGTTTTGTGATATTTTTGACTGCGGATAAGTTATTCTTATGTAACTCATGGTTTTTGTTTTAAGTATTTACATTTTATAAGTTATTTTTAATCTTAATGTTTATGTTATATTTCAACCTTTCATTTAGATGAATGTGTTAGACAAGTAGGTTCCGGGTTGGGGACCGGTAAAAGTAAGCCCTCTGGTTTGGTCTCCGGTTATTAGAGGAACTTCGGGTTGGTGTCCGGTTATTATAGGCACTCCGGGTTGGTGTCTGGTTATTAGAGGCACTGCGGGTTGGTTTCCGGTTATTAGAGGCACTCCGGGTTGGGTTCCGGTTACAGTTAGCCCCAAGGTCTTGGGACGACGCCTTGACAAAGAAATTAAAGTTCAGCATTATGAATTCCAACATTATGAAAATGTTTATTGATATTGCATGTGATTATTCAACTAGTAGAATATCCATGTGAATAAGTAAATGGAATTATTTCATTTTACTTTTTCCATACTATGTTGAAGTTCAAGTTTAAAAGGCTTTTGTTTTAGTAATGCATTTCCTTAAATGTTTATTCTTATTTTTGAATGTTCCGCTATATTGTTATCCTTACTGGGCATTTGAGCTCACCCCTTTTCTATGTTTTATTTTTCCCAGGATGTGAAGAAGTAAGTTATGAATGACCTTTAGGGATATTATGATTTGATAATAGCATGGACCATGGAGACATTATGTTGTTGTAGTAGTTTTTCACTTTATGATGTAATGTAAAACTTATGAATATATCTAGTGTTTCCAAGGCTACTAAACCAATCGGTCTTTCAAGATTTGATCTTTCCTTTGATCATGCCAATGTTATGTAATAATGCACCGACTTTGGGTAACTAGGGTCAGGGCGTTAGATGAGTGATACTGATATTATTACTTCATAATGAAACAACTAAAGAAGAAGAAGTTGAAGAAGAAAGAATTTGGAAAGGATCGGTAATGGATATTACCTATTTTTTGACGCGCCTCTTCTTAACCTCCTCTTAGGGCACTAGGGTTGGTCTTTAAAGAAGACCAGAACCTCTAGGATGATTCTAGGGATGTGGAGAGGATAATTTGGTAGGGGTTGGACGAGCTTGAAGGCTCAAATTGGTGTGAGGAAGAGAGGGAGGAAGTTCCCTTTTATAAGGGAGGAGAGGGGCACCTTTGGAATAACTAAAAATATTATTTTATTATAAATCCAAATTCGGTTTTAAATAGCTCCAAATTGAGTTATTTCGAAACTAAGGTGGGGATGGGTCGAAATCATATCATCCAATAGAATTTTGACAATAGTAGTTTACTGTTTTAACCTTATCATTTAGTTTTATCTTTTAGTTAGATAATTTTACTTTTACCGTGTCTTTTTGTGTTCTTACACTATAAGGTTAATAAACATACTATAACAAGCCAAACGAACCCCAAGTTGTATATTATTAATATATATAACCTTATCTAAGTCATTTGGCCGATCCATAGATTTTTAGGAATATAATAACAATTAATAATATAATACTTGTTTTAAAAACTATTTTATGTCAATTTTGACACTATTTGGTAATTGATTTTTTGTAAAAAATCATAACAGAATGATTAGTTCGAAAAAAGTTAATAAAATCAATAATAACATGTCATATTAACCATTAAAATTAGTGTAGTTCATAAAAAGTCTCATATTACATTTATTTGGGTATTTATAACATCAATTATGTCAATATTTAATTAATATGATAATTATTGCATCATCATTGTGTCATAAATAAATTAAATAATTTAATGTCTAAAAATTACAAATAAAATATCATTATGTAAGAAATCTTATTATATTTATAATGAATATTTATAGTCTAATTTATCTTATGTAGAACCCTAAATTAAAAACGATTTACTTATTAAACATTGATTTTAACTATTTTAACCCTTCTTTAAATAAATTAATAATAAATGTACTAATCTAATCCAAGTGGTCTTAAATGATCATATGTTATTCCTAAGGTTGTTTTTGGTCGAATTACACTTATCCAATAGAATTAGGACATGTGTTAGGGTAATAATAATAACATTTTTACCCTTAATTACCCTATTTACTTTTAACCGTGGTAAAAAAAGTAAAAAGTTACTATTCACCAAAAATTATTTTCATATCATTGAACCACATTTTAGTCCTTGATATTAACCGTGTCTCTCAGATTTTCGAAATTCCACTCACAGAAGCGGTAAAATTATGTTTTATGAAAAATTCAGTTTTTTTAAATACCACTTAGTGGTTTCACTATTCATCAAAAAATGAAAGTTTCCAGAAAAATAGAAAAAAATAGGCCTAAGCTATATTTTATATTATGAATTAAAAAATGATATCTATTTTACCAAATTCAAAACATATCAGTTACATTAATTAATTTAAAAATTAATTCCCGTCGTCAAAACAAATAGCGTGTTTTTAAGAGATATTAACTATCAAAAGATTGACACTTGTTTATGTCTGGTTTAAATGTGAAATTACATCCAATGAACAACATTATATTAAATTGTAAAAATATATTCTAAATATACTTTAAACCCACTCAAATTAATAATTTATCACTATTAATTATTTTGATTAAAAAATTTGTTTTTAATTAAAATTTAGTAATTTTCACTATTCATCAGAATATGAAAGTTATCCGAAACGTACCAAAATTTCACCCTAAGATAATTTTGATATTCTGAATCCAAAATGAAGTCCATTTTGAGAGATAAAATTTCTAAAATTTTAAAAGGTGGTTATTACTATTCATAACGGCTATTTTTAATAATATTTTAATAGCATATCGTTGTTTAGTGAAACTCGGTATTGCGTACTGCACACGCTATCGAGGAAGGTCGCGATTGCATGTAATGCAAGGCAAGTCAAAGATGTGTGTTGTGCAAGATCCTTTTGGTGTAGCGTACAACAGAAGACATTAATGAAATTAAAAAGAATATTTTTCATAAAATCTCGGTGTGTTACATTCATCGGGTACATGATGTCTTCCACGTGTCGCAGCTGAGGAGGAACATGCATGACACATCGCACGTCATCGACTGGGGTGGGCTGGACATCGAGGATGGAGTGACCTTTGCTGAGTACCTGGTGGAGATCGAGGATCAGTAGGAGAGGATCCTTCGTGGATGATCGATTCCCTTAGTACGCGTCCGGTAGCAGCACGAGAATCTTCAGGAAAGCACGTGGGTGCGGGAGGCCCATATCCGTGCCCATTTCCCTCATCTTTTTAGTAGACTTTGTTTTAGCTTTTCAGGGATGTAAATCCCCAAGGTGGGGAGAATGTAATGTCTCGGATTTTTCCGTTTATTATTTTTAAATATTATATGGAATTATTTCGAGACCGGACGTGTTGACGGCACATCATTCCGAGGTCCAGTGAGCCCGGAATGGTGGTTTGAACTTTTTAAGTCATGTGAGTCGGCGCTTGTGCGCGGTTGAGGTAGTTTCCAAACGGATGCCCGGATTAAAAATCTGAGCGAACCGTTGCGTCCGGGACGACGACTTTACCTAAGAATGAGGCTAACCTTGACCGACGCGGGTCGAGGGAAAAAGTTAATTTTCGGACGTTTTAATAATAAAATAAAATAAAAATCTAAATCTAAATGTTTATTTTAATTTATGGAAACAACTAATGTGGCGTGTTAAAAGGGCAGGTGTTCCCTTAATTAAATGTTGTGTCATAATGGAAAATAAATGGAAAGTTGGACTCTTTAATACGCAGCGACGAGACGTCTGTTTCCTTAACTAATGGCGCGTTATAATGACTCAAGTTTTGGAAAGTAGGGGTAATTAATATCACCGTGTAATTAAGTTCCAATCTTGTTTCTATTTTTAAATGGTTGAAAAATTGCTGATCATTAAAAATTCTTGAGAAGAACCTCTTCCGAATTCGTGAGGCGTTGGAGCAATTCTCGACGACGAACGACAACAGATCGAAACCAAGGATCGTTGCGCCGGTGTTGAAGGATCACGATGACAACGGTAGCACATCGCCTTTGTCAACGATCGATCCTTTCATAAGGTAGGGGTTGTTGTTTTGATTTTCTTTTCCCCGTATTTGAATTTAAACGACGAATGCGGATCAACCACGAACAAGTTGATCCGTGGATTCGTACATTTTTGCGGGAGGGTTTTCATTCGGATGATTTTGGGAAATTAATCCATGATTTATATTCATGATGATCGCTGCTCCGTTTAAACCTACTAATGGGAGTGGATCAACTCCATGACGAATGACGGTGGAGGTTCGTTCCTCAATTTGTTTATTTGGATTTTTTCCTCCTTTTTCCCCGCGCGTTCTTCGCGTTCTTTACGGGGCGACGAACAACGGATCGTTGCGCATCCGTTTTGTGGCGCAACGATCCAAAATCGAAGTTTGGACATCATAACGTCCTTATGGAGGTGCGACTATGTTGGCGAGTGACAAATCAGACCAGATCGGAAAGGGTGTTCTTCGAGCATTCTTCGCGCGGGAAGACCGATCATGTTTTAGGAGCCGATCAGAGTCACGAAAATGACAGAAACAACATCGTGGTGTCGGGGCGACCAAAACCTGAAGGTTTCGTGGCAATCGGAAGGCAGGATCAATGATCGGAGCACCACGGTAGGTGCGACGATGGACGTCCATGTTCCTGGAAATTTCCAGAATACTCGACGTGTACTTTCGAAGAACACGCCGTGTAGTTCTGATGGTGGCGACTAGGGTTTTGGGGTCAGTGAAGGACCACACGGCGTGTGACCTCGGTCACAAGACGTGTTGGACATTCCCCGAAGCTCAGAGTGTACTTCGGGTGGTACACGGACACGAGATTCTCTACACGGCTTCAGGCGGCACGGCGTGTACAGCTCGGCAGAGGCGGCTACGCGGAGCTCGGCGTGTATCCCGGGGATACACGGGCACGGGATGGAGTACAGGGGTTGGTGACTATGTACGGGCACATGTCCAGAGTACACTGAGCCAGCCCTAGTGACCCAGACACAGCGTGTACTCCGTACTACATGCCGTGTATAAAGTTTTCTACATGACCAGCCACACGACACGGGTCGTTGCACACGGACAGTACCCGGGGTCGGTCAACACGACGTGTGTCATTTCTACACGCCTTGTACTTTTTGGAGAACGGCTTGGTACTTTTGTTCACTGTGCCTTGAACATCCTTTGTTTGGGTTAGTGCCCCTTCTTCTTTTCCCCTGAAAGTCAGGAATCATTCCCTCACACCGGTTTATGATCCCTTCAGCAGGACTTTTCTGTGATAGAGTCAGGCATCCATCTGAGAGGCCCGGATCGAGATCCTATATCCATTCTAGACCCTAGGTAGATTCAGGCATCGGCATGACCAACTTTACCGGGTGTTGATCCTCTACCTAGCAGGTGAATTTCGGATGATTCGCGGTATCCTCCATGGTCCTGGCAGTGATCCTTATCTGTGTATCGAGATCTTTCCACTCAGGAGTGTGTCTCCCTTAATGAGTGCTTCTATCTATCATAACACTTCCACACAGGAGTGTGTCTCCCACAATGAGTGTAGCTATATCTCGTGACGGTTCATGAAGAACATCACTCTGCGGACGGACGTCATCAGAACTATAAGACTCCTTGAGTGTGTTCTTCCGGAACGAGTGCATCATGGAATCTTCAAACAGAATCCCTATCGGGGTATGCGGTTGCGTGGCTTGTCTCTAGAACACGGGCCTGGGTTTTGAGTATATCTGGTTTGTTTTATATGTTCTGTAAACATATATTGTGCATAGCTAACTATACCTTTACTTTGTGTACTGCTTTGTGGTTTTCGGGGTCCTCTACTGAGTATTTTTATACTCACCCCTACACGGGCTTTTCCCGCACGTCTGGTGTCTTGTGCAGACGAGCCGCCTTTTGACAGAGTCCAGGGTGGACCAGGACAGGACCAAGATTTCTGAGTTTCCTACAGGCCGAGGTGTCCCTACGACTATGAGTAGCAGTCCCAGTACCTTTGTGCTTACAGGTTGGACTTTGCGGTGTTTTTTTTTCAGACTCTTGTTTTTTTGGTGGGCTGGTATTCTGGCCCAGTTTACTTTTACAGTACTCTACATTTCGTCGTGCTCTATTGGTTGGGTTTAGTTGTATGCATGCATTTTTGTTCCTTAGCGTTTTACATTTCAGCATTTGTGGGCATGGAGATGTGTGTGTGTGTGCGCAGGTACTTAGGCAATGCCTCCCATGTTAGTGACACGCCTACTCAGCGCTAGTCACTAGCCCCTGGGCTATTGGAGGCAGGCTTGGGGAGTCACGGCGCGAGCCCCACTGGGATGGGTCGTGACATCTCCGTGCAAAAAAAACATCCTCAAAGTATTAAACATGAGACCACTTCCAAAACCCATCCTAGAAAACTTCTGATGATGACCCAAATGATTGTGATAAAGAAGAACCATATGATACATATGATAATAGTTCTTTTTATGCCATGTATTCCAATATTTGAAGCACATTATAGATCACCTCTTCCAATGAGAAGGATCGTTTTCTTCTAGCTCATGATTATCCTACTTTTTCTGATTACTTTACATGTTATCATTACACCCATTGGATAAAACTAAGGCATCACCCGTCACTAGATTCCTATTCGGATCAGATTCAATTATAATGGTCACATTGAAAACCTTCTAAAATGACCCATTATCAGTAGTGAACAAATATGGATTCAAATTCATGAAGTCTATGTAGGGATCCTAGCTCTATGATGTTTCCCCACACACCAACCCACTTAGAGTCTAGGTGGGCACTATAACTAGGTAATCCTTTTTGAAAATTCTGGGACATAATAATAACAATGATATAAACAATGTTAATTAATTACTCATATATAAACTATTTTATTCCACCATAAGGTGGGAATCAAATACAAAATTACTAAACCAAAATTGAGGTAGAAAATTTCACAACAAAATAACTTTTCAATTGAAATAACCATTTTCATAAAGTAATTATAAAATCCCCTTCCACCGAGGTGTCACTCAAAAACCAATGTAACAAAAAACTAAAAACAAAAAAAAACTCAATGGAACATACACATATTTCCCCAATATGGAAAGATACAAAAAAACATTCAATATACCACTTAATTTATAAAATGAAGTACTAAAAGAATGATCATCAAAATTCATTTCTAGTTTTTGAAAATACATTCAAATTTATTTAAAAATATATGTTTTTAATAACAAAAAAATTAAAAAACACCTTTTTGAAGTTAATTGATTTATTGAATACCTGTGTAATCAAGATTGAAACATCCAATTTTCAAAATTCCAAAGGGAAAAAATGCTTTATAAAACATTTCATAAGTCTAAGGGAATTCACTAATACTATTTATTCATAAAACCTGTTTTTGATCATAAGTATTTCACAAAAACCCTTGATTTTCGAAAATGAGGTTTTAAAACCAATCTCACAAAATGAACCACACAACCCTTCAAGTAGGATTCACATAAATCACATCTAAAAAGAGAAACAATGCACTCCTCAATCCCCCTCATTCATGTAAAAATCAGATTAGGAGAATTCCATAATCATTAGGAGTACAAAAAATTCAACCAAGGAATAAAAGCCGATATTCACAGTTTGGTCACATTGATTATGAAAATCATGATCCAACCATACAAAAAGCTCTACAAAAGAGGCAGACCTAACCGCATGGGAATAACATAGTTCCCAAGTCATGTATGCTAACTTTATAGCTTATGTTCTACTCTATATAAATCCAAAAACTAAGTAATGATCAATAATATAAATCACATTTTCAATGGGGATAAAAGAAATCAATTTTAATATAAATCCATAGTGACAACTAAAAAATAAAATTATTAATTTGAAATGAAAACATCCCATGCCAGCTTAAGGGTTGCGATGAGAAAAAGATAGCAAGACTATCTCCACCCTTAACTCTCTTGGTTTGACAACATTAGTAAATTATTTACCAATAAACCACCGTATAAACTTCTAAACAAAATAATATTGGGGAAATTATAATGGAAACCCAAAAACTTCATGGATATCATTTTGTAATGAACCAACCAGGGATTCCATCTAACCTGACACCTGACTCGGCCTGCCACAAGGCATAAAGTGAATTCCTGATCCCCATATACTATAAACTAGCTCTTGGGAATCATGGTATTCTCTTTGGAATGTATTTTTACCAATCTATATATAAAAGAGTGTGGAATAAATAATGAGACAGAATAAAGAAGCTTCCCAAATAGGTTATAATGAACTGAACATGTCAAATCAATTTCCATAAAAGTAAATAAAAACACTATCCATAAACTATAGGAAACAAAAAATAATAATAGATACAACATGAGAAAAAAATAAAAAAACCAAAAAACAACTCAATCCATAACCGAGAAAATCACTATCAAACAACAATATGATCACTGCCATCCAACTCACCCTACATTGGGATCAATGAATGAAGAACGGGTCAAACTAGGAAACTGGAACTTCAAATATATATTTTTGCACTGAAAATATTAGTAGGTCACCAAAAACACAATTAATCTATAAAATATGTTTCAAAATAAAATTACAAATTTCATGCTTGGAAATAAACTAGAACATAAATTTTTCATATATAACTTTTATGGAAATAAATAAAATTCCATAATTCTATTTTAAATTTTTTTTCATTATTTTCCAACACTAAATGCATTTCATTGAAAATTTTCCCACTAGCCTAATCCATTTCAAATACACAAATTCATTCACATTTCTAAAGAAAATGAACCCATTTATTTATTTGAATGAAAATTTTTAATTTAAAACATCAAACTGGTCAATGTCATCTCAAAAACAAAACAGACACTTTTCAATCTGGTTTTAGAACCAAACATGAGCCTTTAATTTCAAAAAAAGTTTTCCGAAAATCCTTCAAATTTTATTTTTCCGAAGGAAATTACCAAAAAAACAAATGGTTCAGTCATAATAAAATAGGCACTATAAATAGATCAAGGAATATATAAAATATAAACAACAATAGTGTTCATATTAATGAATATAGGTGAAATTATATAAATATAAACTAAATCAAAATCCTCTGAATCAGTAACCAAATAATTAATTGAGTATTCCATGGGATCTACCATTTGTATGATTATCATATGAAATACCAAACCACATAAGATTACTCCACATCACTAACTAAAAACCATCATGTACTAAAGTTCAAACCACAAGTCGTCTAACTAGACCACATGAGCCTCATTGCAATTAAAACCCCCTCCTAGACCTTATACCTAGCACAACTAGAGGGCCACTAGTGGTGTGTGAGCCAACTAGAATAATTTACTAGATCAACCACTTAGTACCTATCTTACCCTGACCTGAATGGATGTGAGGGATAAGAAACATCAATCCAAGTCTAACACAAAACTGGTAACTATATCTGACCCTCACCCCTATAAACCAATAATGAATAAACCTATATAAAAAATGTAACCACGGTATAATCAAGAACATTCCCATTAAAATGGGAGAAACAAGAATCTCAGAGATATCAGTAACCCAGACATGTGAAGCATAATGCCTTGCACGGGGATAAAGAATCCACAAAAGGTGTAATCAAGTCAAGGGGAAATCAAGGGGTTCCTTTAACATTAAAAATTTTCAAAATAAATTTAAAACTGGTCCTTTTAAACTAAAACACATATTATGATTCAAATATCTTTCATGTTTCACAAAATTACAGTACAAAAACTCTTTATAAAATGATGGAAATCTTGCACCATTTAAGAACATTTAAAATCATCCCTCCAAAATGCGTCTTCTTCTTGGAAATACAAAATGTGGACTAAGACCTTTATATATATCAAACACATTTCAATAGATATATTAATTCATTTTTCATAGGGTTTAAACCACATATACATTTCAAATAACAATTTAACATCCATTAAAGAACTCCTTTATAAATCATATTGAGGTCCATCAAAACCCACATTAAAATATAGTTCTCACACTTTGAAAACCAAAACCAGATCAACATCTAACTCACATCATTAAAAATAGTTCAAATTTTTCCTCAAAGATTTCATAGAGTCATAACACATATAAATATTCTATTTCAAACATTTAAATTGTAATTTAAAATAGAAACCAATTATTCGAAGATCAAAACACAATAAAATAGTTTTTAACACATCATATGGGTATCAAATATTATCACACATTCAATAAAAATGAATTTAGAAAGAATAAAAACACATTGAATTATAAAATGAAACAATTCCCTGGAAATACCAACTAGGAATAATTGAATACCAATCCAAAACATTCAACCCTAAACAAACATCACTCCCATAGGGATAAGAATAGATTCTATAAACCCAAGAAACCAAAAACCCAACATTAGATCCACTCAAAAAATTATATAAGAGAAAATTTTTATATAATTCATAGGTAAAACCAAAGAAAAAAGATGAGAGAGATGGAATGGAATAAGAGTGAAAGAGAGAAATAGATACCATAAAATCTCATTGAAATCAGAAAATATAAATAAAGGATCAAAGTGGATTTAGTTTACAAAAGTGATAAATGCCATGGTCGGAACATTTGTTTCCATCTTTTTGGTACCCAAGGTGGACCATGAGAGGGGTGTCTACCTTGGGAACCAAAAAGTTTGAAAAAAAAATCTCCAACCATTCCATTTAGAACTATCAAAATATAAATCCATTTTTCTTGGTTTTTGAAAAAAAATACATGTTGTAATCAAGTCATGCATCACACCCCAAACACACGAGAGAACTTGTATTGTTTATCCTTGTGTATCACATGTTTTAGACTTAACCATGAATATCCATACTAACAAGTCATTCTTAGTCTAAAATTAACCGAGGAGGCTTCTCATGAATGGATTCCACATATTTTCCCTTTAATAATTCACTTTAACCATGCATAGACGTTAGCCTCTGAGAATATAATTTTTTTCAGGAAAACCCCCTTGGAAAGTCCAACTAAAACTCAAAATCAAAAAATAAAAATAAAAAACCCAACACAGTAACATAGGGGCTATCAAAAAAATTGATATAATATCATAGATATGCTAAGGTGATGGGGGAAAATCTCATTAAAGCCAATGCAATCCCTATTTATATTTATTAAGTGCATTTTGGATTGTGATACAACTAAATAAGTATAATATATTTAATTATTTCTTCAAGATTATGGAATTTTACATTTGGAACTAACCAAGATTTCAATATTATAAAAGTGGATAAAAAGGTTATACATTATGATATCAACTCCTAGGAAGATTCACTCAAATACATGAATACATATATAATAGTGTATATAGAAAAACATAATTGTTCTAATGACTAAAGCCATAAGTCAGCATAATCATGATATTATCAGGTTAGAACTAACAACTTGACCATTAACAAGTTGTATCTTATGAATGTGGGAGTGTTGTAAAATATGGTTCCCTATATCAAACATGAAAAGAAATGTTTAAATACCAAATCATATATATAGAGTTATGTATGATGAATACTTTCCATAATAGTGTCAATAATTCTGTGTCCACAATTTACATTGTAATGTCCTTAGATTATTTATCATATCAATAGGTTATATAATTTCCCTCCTATAATGAGAATCTAGAGATACTATGACTTGAAAACCATTGCCAATACATCCATCCCATGACCTTTACCACATCCATACCTCCATATCCACGACTATCATATGAAAAACTGACCATATCATGTCATAAACTGGAACAAAGATAAAAAAGGAATCAGGATTGAAAATAATAAATATGAATTATATTAGAATAATTGATAATATGTAACCATAAAATAGAAATGATGAACCATCATGACTGCCTTATGAAAAATGATGTGGATCAGAATGGTCAACCTCCTTTCTACTGCTGGTATCTGTCTCCTACAATACAAAAAGAAGATTTAATAAAATAATTATAAAAGAGAACATAAAAAATATATTTATAATTTTTCACATAATAGTTTTTATTTTTTAATAAAATATAAAAAATATATCATGAGTAACACTTTAAAAACATTAACATAACTATTTAGTATATGATTCATCATTTGGTGCTATAAAGGGATAAATATATAAAAATCTTGTCAATTTTTAAACCAAATTGCTATGTGCCTAAAATTAATCAAAAATAAAATTTTAATCTTTTTTATAGGAATATATTTTTTATATTTAAAAAATAATTCAATGGTGTTAATCTCGTGATTTCACATCAATCTAAGGTAATTTTCTATTGTTTTGACCATTACATGCATGTTTTAGTGTATTAAAACACTAACAATTCATTGAAAACCATCCCAAAAAAAATTATAACATGGATTAACATGGATTTGGTTACTAAATTTCAAAAATTATTCAACATTAATTTTCCTTTGACATAATGATAATCTGATGTTGTTTCATTGGGTTTGACCCCCTCACAAATGTTTTTAAAATCATTAGTATCTTTTAAAACAATTTATTGAGTCTCTTTTAGAAAAATGCATATCTAATGGACATGTTGTGCCCTCATACACATAAACAATAATTAATAGGTTGTTTTACCAAGATTTCATTACAACCTGAGATCATTTTATAGTGTTTTGACAATTACACTCAGGTTTTAGTTTTTCAAAACTGTAAAAACATGTTTAAAGGAGTCTCGGATAAACCGTAAATCAGATTGGTGTGGACGAAGTTAACTCATAAAAAAAATATAATTATAGTGATTTAACAATGAATTTAAGGTATTAAGATGTTGTTTACTTCATTTATCCCATGTAACATGTTTTTAAAGGCTTTATTATCTTCCAAATTTCATTATTGAGTCAATCTGAGCACACCTCACATCGGATGGATATTTTTTCTATCCATACACATAATAAATAATAAAATTTTATTTTTACCATGATATTGTGTCAATATGTGCTTTTTTTCTATGGATCTGACTATTACACCGATATTTTAGAGTTTTGAGACACTAAAAACACGTTTTTGGGCATCTTGGCCAAACCATTACTCATATTAACATAGTTTTGGTTTTTATATTTCAAAAATAAATCTAAATTTATTTTTCTATAATTTCACGGTCTTCTTATTTTTTCCATGATTTTCACCCACTTGCACATATTTTTAATGAATTTAATACCTTTTAAAATAGATTATTGATTCATTTCGAGCACAATGAATGTTCGATGGATTTTTTGTCTTATTTTACATGTAAAAAATAAATGAATGGTGATTTTTCCATGATTTAACCATAACTTAAGGCGATTTATATGTATTTGACTTTTACACACTCATTTTAGTGTTTTATAACACTAAAAACATGTTTACGAGAAACCCGTCCAAATTATAACTTGAATTTTCCTAACTTCAGTTTCTACATTTTAAAAATTAATTTCTTCCAATTTTACTACGATTTAATAATCATCTAACATTGTTTGTATGGTTTTGTCCCCCTAAAACATGTTTCACAAGTCCTTAGTAACTTTTAAAAATGATTATTGGGTCATTTTGAGAACACCACACGTTATAAGAAAAAGATTTCTACTCATAATCATCAAAAATAATAAAATAATGGTTTTACCGAGAATTAATTACTATCATAGGATTCTAGATGTGGTTATGACAGTTTCATGCACGTTCTAGTGCTTTAAAAACTAAAAACACATTTACAGGAATGTTAGGAATATAGAAACTTGGAATGACATGGAGTCAATTCCTAGATTTCAAAAATAAATCTATGGTTATTTTTATTTTATTTCATAGCCAAATGACACCTTTTACAAGGTTTTAACCCCCTAACAAATGTTTTTAAAGGCTTTGGTTTCTTTTAAAACTACTAATTGAGACATTCAGAGCACATATAATATCATGTAGATGTGTTGTGTGATCTTACACATCATAAATAATTCAGTGTCGTTTTCCCCTAGATTTCATTTTAATTAGAGTATTTTTTTATAGTTTTCACCATTACACATACATTTTAGTATTTTTAAACAATAAACACACACTTAAGGACGTCTTATTATAACAGTAACTCAAATTCAGGTGGTGTTGGTTCTACATTTCACAAATAAATATAGGGACATTTTTCAATGATTTTATAGCCATCATATGTTGTTTAATTTGTTTTTTACCTCCCCCCTTGGTACAGGATTTCAAAGGCTTCAGTGTCTTTTAAAACAACTAATTGAGGCATTCTGAACAGATCACACATTAGTTGGATGTTTCTTCTATTATTTCACATCAAAATTAATTCAAAGGTGTGTTTAGCATGATTTTATATTAATTTGATGTTGTTTGTTATGGTTTTGACCATTTCACCCACATTTTAGTGTTTTAAAACAATAAAAATGTGTTTATGGGAATATCAACCAACTAATAAATTTATTTGGCATGGATTCGGTACCTACATTTCAACAATAAATAAAAATTCATTTTTATAGGATTTAAGATCCATTTGACACTATTTAGTTGGGTTTAACCCTGAAAAAACATGTTTATAAAGGATTTGGTATCTTTTAAAACTGTTTATTGAGTCCTTCCAAGCACACTGTATGTTCGTTCGAAGTGTTTTCTACTCTTACACATCCAAGATAATTAAATGGACATTTTTTCATGATTTAAAATCATTCTGATGCCATTTTATATGGTTTGGACCATTACAAGCATATTTTGGTATTTCAAAACCCGAAAAATGTGTTTATGATTATCACAACCAAATCGCCACATGGAGTGATGTGGCACCAGTTCCAACCTTTCATAAATCAATATAACATCATTTTATTATAATTTCATGGTAATATGACATCACATTCTTGGTGCTAACCCTCTAACACATATTTTTAAAATCATTGGTATATTTTAAAACTGCATATTGAGTCATTCTTAGCACAAAACATGACATATGGATATGGTGTCTACTCATACACATCAAAAATAACTGAACTTTTTTTCTCATTATTTCACACCAATATTAGATCTTTTTATTTTGTTTTTACCATTACACTGGTGTTTTAGTTTTTTAAAACACTAAAAATTGGTTTAGGGGAATCTTCAGAAAAAATGTATCCCAGATTGACATGGTGTTAGTTCCTACATTTCAAACATCAATATGTATTTGTTTTCCTATGATTTCAAAACCATTCGACCCTTTTTCTTTAACTTTGATCCCCTAACAGATGTTTTTTAAGGCTTTGGTATATTTTAAAACTATATATTTAGTCATTCTAGGAACACCACATGTCGGATGAAAAATCATATGGTTTCTATCAATATAATTCTAAATATTTGATTTTATTCATAGAATCCTTAAATTTATAAATATTCCTAACTAAATTACCATGTAAAGTATATTTTTTTGGAATGACCATTGAGATTGGAATTGAAATAAATAAGTATTGACAGTTCTGGGCTACTGTATGATTTCATTGAAAATGTTTTAATTATCTATAGAGTTTAGAATTCCCTAATAATAATGATCTATAAGACTAGAAATTTACTCATGGGTCATTCCAATTTACCTCTAAAATATATAAACTAAATAATTTTTAAAATGAGGACTAACATTGATCCCATGTTTTCCTGTAACAGTCATGTTCATTCAATGTTACATTCAACATTAAAATTTCTCTTTTTTCATCTTGGTCGATGGAATTGCTAAACCCCCCACTTAGTGTAGCAATAAATATCAATAATTCCCTACCAAATAAAACTGATGGAGTAAGCCCAAAACTCATCCCCTGTACACTCTCAGGATTCCCCTTCCCAAAAATGATTACAACTACATCATTCTGAGAAACTGATGATGATTATGAACGATTCATATCCTAAGGTTCTTGAATTTTAACCTATTATTACAATAATAATAACTACGATTCCTAAAGTTACCTAAACTTCAGGATATTTTCTATTAAACAATTTTAATTACTATTTAATATTATTTTATTAAAATAAATTCATAAAAATTAAAAAGAATTTAACACAAAAAACAATACTTAACCACAATTAATTAGGGGAGACTACATGGATCAAACGACAATAATATAGGTAATTATAACTGTTAGATCCACCTATTCAACCCTATTTCACTGGATTTTATTAATTTTTTACAAATCCATTTTTATGTTTTTATGGAAATAAAATAATGGTAAATATTATGAAAATAACTTACTCCAATGTCTCTGGTAGGTTCATCCACAAAATTGATGTTGGATTTTCTATGAATGTTAAGCCACATCTCTATTCGACCAAAAGAGTGAAATAATTCATTATATTTTATAAAAAAATATATTTATATGTTTGAAAAAATTGTTTACTTATTATAAAATAATATAAATAATAATATATAAAATAAAACCAAGATTGTTCTTTTTCACAAAAAACTCCTAGACCCATCAATAAGAGTAATGATTTTTTTGTCATGATTCAAAGTATTTTTTTATAATTCAGGAATTAAATAAAAACACTAATAATAATTAAAATGTTATTATGTTTATATTATTATGAAACTATAATATATGAAATTACCCCATGATATAAATCTATGTTAATATAGATAAACATATTCAACAATTCATGAGAACACCATTAAGAACATTCTTATACATTGTTCAAGAGATTGGAGATGTTTCAATAAACTCATGTCATAATCTCTTTTTCAAATATCTTTATTTCATGCACAAAATATTCATAAGAGCATATTTTCCATGATGAAAGGTATTATGATTGTCTAACTAAGGGATTTCATGAATGTATATAAAGAATAATGAAAGGATGTTAGTTTCATGGAAGACTATGATTTTTGAGAAAGTGCAATGTTTCCTGAAAAACAATAATGTTTTTTAAAATTGGTGTAAACATTTTGTGAATGAATTAAGTTTAGTGATATAAAAAGTGATTGGAACTTGTTGAAGACCTTAAACAAATATAGATTCCATGAATACTAGTTCAACATGGAAGTATAAGATATTTCATTGGTGTTTTTGAAAACTAATTTGTGATAGAGAAAAGTGAATTTCAATGGGAACTAATCATTCCATCAACTATCTGAAAATGAATTCATGTATTTTCCTATGATCTAAATATAATTCTCACCTAATGTAGTAATAAAAGGGAGAGGAAAAAGGTAGTCACCCATAGGTGGTAGTGATCTAAAAGATAAATCTTATAATGGTAGTGAGCCTTACATGGAGTGACTATAGTCGAATCATTATATCCACAAGAATAGTAAAGATTACATTATTTTATCACATCAACACAATGTCAGTGTGTGATCCTTAGACATAGGCCACTATATGTAAACCATGTAAAATTAATATATCTTATGTTCATTGTTTTCTTATATTGTGGATAATGATAATTAGTGAATTTTGATTTAGTGATCTTCAATATTATCTAAATAATTATTTGATAAGGGCTCTAGTTAATAATATCATCACTTAATAGGGGAAAATAAGTGTGACCCATATAATAGGTGAGGTCAATATTGGTTTGGATAGTGATATTTTCACATGTACAAGGGGAAACAAAAACAAGTTTTATAACATGATTCACCCCCCATAAGAAATATCTCTCTATAGTACATTGTGGGTCTTACACATGAATTAATATTAATCTTAATGACTAAGGAACAATACACATTCTTACAGAAAAAGATATCTAATGACACATAAACATGTGGATTCCAATTAAAAGATATATTTTCATAATCTCCCATCTTAGATACTACTATGTATTAACTTCACGAGACAAATACTCATATTCTAATGAGTACTCAGACTTGATGTTCAATATACTATATTCCCTCTCATTGAATGTTATCCAACCATTTAATAAGGTCTTAAAAATATCATCAGGAAATTTCAAGGTTCTCATCATAGTAGGGAACTTCTATTCCCTATTTTAGAGTATATTTAAATTAATATTCGCTTATTTGATTATAAATTTAATATAATGCATAGAAAAATAGTTCTATAACACTAAATCAAATAGTAAGTTCTTCTTCTTCTTCCTCATATATTACTTGCAAAACAATGAGTGAGAACTAGGTGATTGAAATTCTTTTCATGGACATATTTGTCTGATAGTGTCTTTATCTGGTAACATCAATTTGGTACCCTCTATATGATACATTATTCATCAAATATCTTCTTTATCTAGTTTTTTAAGATTAGTGTAAGTTATTTTAGTATCCTTAATATGATAGAAGTTTATCTAATATGTTCTTCATCTAGTATCCTCAGTATGGTAACAATTTGTATGGTATCATATTTATAATACCCCATCATCTATTTCTACTATATCTGATTCTTTTATAAAATATGTCTCCCAAGTTCTTCTATCAACGCCTCACATATTCAATAATTAATATGTATGAAATAACTTGATCAGCATATTCAAATTTCACCTGCTCTCTATTATATAGGCAGTATATGACTAAAAATTAATGGTGAAATGTGATCTTTAAACTCACAATTCTTACTCAAACATTGAATATCCCTCTAAAAAATAATTCATTTTACTATATTTAAGCTTCTTGAAAGATTATGTTTAACCAACTTCCTCAATAATTTCCTTAAATCTAGGATTCAATCATTGTTCAAACCTCTTTAAATAATGGGAAAAATCACAGTATTCCATCCATATTTTTTGAGTCACTGAATGTCCAACTCAACATCATCACTAATAATGTCTTTAAAAACACTCATTAAATACCCTTAATCCTTTATCCAAAACTCCTATATAGTACCTGCTACGTCTGTTAATGTTATGTTTGATACTGCACTGTAGGAACTTCACCATAAAATAGTGCCCTATTTGTTTCCTTTATCAGATAACAACCAATTAATCTACCCAATAGACTTAGCCTAGAAAAATGTTTTCATTTCTTTTTCTTGGAACCCTCTATTTTAAAGAATTTAAAATGTTCATAAAAAGGAGTCATACCCTTATTTGTGCCTAATGAACCCACTCTAAAAACTATGTCCGGTCCTTCTATTCTCATTCTTCATCTGGTGATCTTTTTTTGAAAAACTCATATGTTTTGTGATCATACAAACAATCCTCTTTCAGAGGAACCCACAACTATTCATTGTCACGTGGAATATATCTAAAGCCCATAAATTGGTTTTGGTAATCTGGAAATAATCAATCCAATTAAAACAATCAATTCCATTGAAAAATATTTTGTTCTAACATATGTATGATCTTATCATTTCGATCTTCTTCATCAGACCACCTTAGATCATTAATCCTAGATTTCTCAATCTAGTATAATTTGTTCAGAATCATAATAACTAATACTCAAATTTTTCAATGGATTTATATTTTGAAAAAAAAATAAAACACAAATCAATCATCCTTTATTGTTCAAATATATGAAAAACCCTCTTGGTCTAAATATGAGTAAAGTGGACAACTCTAGAATTTGAATTTGTCAACAGTACAGATGAAATTTATCAATGCTAAAAAGAATATATATTAAAGGCACTGATAATATGGGGTCACCTTTACAAGCCCTAAAAATGTACTAACAAAGGCACCCTTTATCAAGGTTAAACAAAGTGTTGATAAAGGTACCATTTTATAAGTTATTTTTTAACATTGATAAAGAAATCCTTTTATAAGTTAATTTTTAGTGATGATAACTGGTTCATTTATCAGCCCATTTTTAGCACTAAATAAAATAAATAAAATAAATTTTTTCTTCTTTTACAGCTCAAGTCCCCTTTCATCGAGGTCTGAACCCCAATTTTATCTTTTTTAAGACCCCAATCCCATCATTATATTTTAATAATCAATGGTTTTGTTGAAATTGAAATGGTTTTCAATTAGTTAATATGATGAAATGTCAATGAGTTTTAAATTCAGATTGTCGAGCTGGTCAGTCGATCTTAGAAAATGTGTTAGTGATCTTTTTATTTCACATAATGTTTACAATAATGAAACAAGTGAATAATAATAAGGGGTATTGCATGATAAGGAGAATGATTTTATATTTTTAGAGGAATTTATGCATGAGGATTTTCATTGAATTTTATGATAATATTTTTTATGTTTTTAACGTGTTGAACAATAAAAAATTTTCCAGCCTACTGCTAAGAGGAAGAAACACAACACACCATAGTGGGTGGCTATGCTTAACCCCAAAGATGAAGAGCATGACATTGTAGTTTCATGCTCACGCCTACATGAGGCACAATAGTGGCGGAGCACCACCATGCAGGGAGGCATGGTGGCGGAATTGGGAATAAATATGAAACCATAGAAAACCGGTATGGGAATTTATCAGAGGAGGGGGATGAGGATTAGGATTCATATTGTCACATATTGTATTATAAGGAGGAAAGGAAACATTGTACATTTCCCTGTGGGAATGTGTTTTTAGGGGTTATTATAGTGTCTAATGAATTATCGCCTTCTAATTCGCTTATCATGTAATCCATGTTTTTTATCTATTTTTTAGTTTTAGAAAATTCCCAGATAGAACTGAAGTCGTCCAATCTTAATCGAACTGATCATCTAGGTTGTTCGATCTCCATGCAACTTCTTCTTTATCCACATCCTTGTCTGACATTTTTGAATAGCGGGATCACTATGTCAATATCATCTAGAGATCGGTACATGGAATATGATCTTAAATTAAGCATTTTAAGGATTTGAGCATGATCAAAATATTTTATGCACCTTTTCTTTCATAATATAAGGATAAAAAAATGAGACTCTACTATGTACAGAAGATTTAAATCTTGAGATGATTTTTCTCGAACCCGCATAATAGAGACGGTGTTTGAATGAGATGATTAATGAGTAGTCAACTTTTTGATTCTAGAAGATGCTGAGTAGCTGGATCGTTGCCTATAAATATAGTTGGAAGCATTCATATATGGTGTTTTCGATCATTTGTTATGATATTATTGTTCCAAGATAAATAGAGGTGTGAAAATGCTCTGGTTTTTATATATAAGGAGTTCCACAAATTTCCTAGTTGCATGAAGAATAATACTTATAGGACCAACAAATATGTTCCTAGCACACTAGCGTTGCATACTAAAGAACAAGGTTCCACGAAGCAACCAAGATAACATGATCCTCTCAAGTGTATATCTACATTTTCTTTCCCGAAGTGTATAAGAAATCACATACTGTGTTTATACACACAATATCTTGTGTGAGTGAAGGCCTTACATTCCCTGAGTTTATACCCAGTCAATTTTGAACATAATAATGAGCGAGCATCCAGTTTTTTTGTAAATGGTGTGAACAGTGAGTGTGCATGATTTGTGTAATGAAATGTACATATATGTTGTGAAAATGGTTTTCAGGGGTGATGTTAGTAAAAGGAATCAATATCTGTGTATAGTGTATGTATGTACAGGTAGAACACATGGGTGAAGAAAGAGATATTGAGTATACTATATATGCTCGTGAATTGTTCGAGAAGTCAGTGTGTGAAAAGGTGAGTACATGAGAAGGAATACAGTTTGATGAAGTGTAAAGTATGTCATTGGCATAATGCAATATGCAGGCGATTGAATTTAACACATGCATAAGTTGACATTTCCATGTAGTGACTTAAATACATTCATGATATTTAAATTAATAAAAATGTAATATACAGTGCATAGTGAGGAGTGATATTTAAGACTGGAGTCGGGAATGTTTTCTATTAGTTTATCAGAAGATTCAGTATCTATGTTTTTCCGTGGTTTGTGAGGATGTGTCTTCAGCAAAAGAAACATTTTTTTCTTGACCAGAATCATACTATGTTTAGTGATTATAAATATGTGTTTATATTTTTTCGCTGAGTCAATTTCATATCAAGTGATGATTAGTTTTATGTGAGAAAATATGATAGTTAATCAGAATATTATACTGAGTTCACATGAAGAAGAACAAGGCCAAGAGATCACATCACTAGAAGATAATTATAGTTGAATTCCTCTTCATAAGATGTATTCATTGAAGAATTGGAGGGATTACAATATAAAGAACATGATATTTTCTAGAGATAGATCAATTAGAGGGAGTCAGTATAATGAACATTTGTGGGATGCCATTTTAAATACCATGCTAGGAGATAGGCCATGGTAATCAATTGTGATCAGGCATTACAAATGTTTTTCAATCACGAATTTAAGTAGATTTTGTGTACTTGTAATCACATTGCATATTATTAGTTGAAATTTTGTGTATCGGATTATCTTGAGCACTTCAAGGACATAGTCACCCACATCAGGGGAAAACCTTGTAAAAATACCTGTGTGTTTTTTCTTTGTTTTCAGTCGTTTTCATATGGGAGAAGTGAGACTCTAAAAATTAGGGATCAATATCTTAACAGATCGCAGAGGTTGATTTGAAAATAATTAATTATAAATGTACATTACTGATCCACCCACTCCCCCTATCAGTGAATTAACCAAACATGGACTCTTTGAGTGGTATGATAGAATATGGTTTCCTCTATAAGGATCCAACATTTTATGAAGATATAATGATGTAGAGTTTAAATTCATTCAACAATGGAGGATTTTTTTTGATGGAAATATATATTATGGATAGAATAATTGAATGATTTCATATCTTTTATCAGAACGTCTTGAAGTTTGTGATGCTATAATAGTTGTTTTTATACTATCAGGAGTATATTCTCCCATGCAACATGATGATAAGTTAAATAATGAAGTAGATGGGAAATCCGAAAATGCTATTTTTCATCCTTATCTAATAAAGTGTTCACTAATGTTATGTGATCAAAAATATCCAAGGGGATGTGGGATAAACTCGAGAATATGTATTAAGGAAATGTGAAGATCGAAAAATATAAACTGAAAATATGGAGGGCTAAGTTTGAATATTTTCGAATGGATACTGATGATATGGTTGATGACTACTTTATTGGGGTGAATGAGATTGAATGTCATATCAGGGGTTTTGGAGATACTTTGGAAGATCCATCTATTGTCAAAAATCTGATGCATAATTTTCCTAAAATATTAGTTATAGACTTATCTATTGATGAATTACATAATAAAATTATAAATTATGAAATGATAAAGGCTCTTATGTTCAAAAAGAAAGTTAAGGTGTAAATGGAATTCAAAGAAATAAAAAGTATCAAACTGAAGGAAAAGAATGATTAACCATTCTTAGATTATGATGAGGATGAGGTTAGTTATACTTATTATAAATGATTCATGGCTTTTATTTCTAAAATCATAGAAGAGGAACAGGAAATGTTAATGTTTTTATTCCTTTAAAGTGATTTAATGGTTTTCAAATTGGAAATTTTTCATTTTATTGTCCAACAAAATATTTTAATGATTCTGAGAGTGCTGATGATGAAGAATACTACATTAAAAAAAGATCTGAATAAACTATAAAGAGTGAAATTGGAATGAAGAAAAAGTTATCATGGAAGTGAAAGAAAAATATGATGAGTAGGAGAGTTGATAAAGACTCTTTAGCATGGACTAAATCATATGATTAAGGTTCAACTATGAATAATAAAACCTTCATAACACAAGTTAAGAGGAAAGTTGATTCCTTAATAAGTGATGAGAATGAATAAGAGAGCTATCATGAGTACATGCTAAGATCTAAACATGTAGCATGTCTTGATCAAAACACTGTACTCAAGAAAAGAATCAAACTACTTAAGAAAGAAAAAAGTAATGGAAAAAAGAATATGAATGATCATTTTGAAGGGATCAAAACATAAAAGGTAAAAATTGAAAAAAATGAGAAAATTTTGAGACATATTAATGCAAAACATTTTTAAAAAGAAGAGGAATTTGTTGCGACATAGTCTCACTATCTTGAAGTAGAAAACAACTTGAATAACAAGCAAGATTATTTTGATAAAGGAGTTGATGTTCAAGATTAATCATTTAAAGCTACTATGAGGACCATTCCAAAGAAAAAGTTACAAGTTATTTCTCATTTTATTATTGATACTAAATTTTTTTCATCTAGTGGTATAGGTTCTAACAAAAAACATGAAGAATATAGGACTATGGAGACAATGATTCATAGGTTATTGCTGACATTGTGGTAAATTTGGGTACAAAGCCTACAACTATTGGAATAATATTTCACTCCCTTATAATTGGAATTTATCAAGGGGAGAATTCTTTATAAGAAAAGAATCTTCTCAGTGAGAAGAAGGAACATTCCTAGTGTGAATAAGTTTGTAACTAATAAATAAAAAAGTCTGTCTACCCATAATAATCCAGATTTTCTGAAGGAAATTTTTGAAATATTTGACCAAAGTGGTCATTGTGCTAATTCTTTCATGACAACACTTCCAGGACAATTACTGCAGGATGCTAATGTAAAAAGATATCAAAGAAAAGAAAAGATATCTGATCAGTTTATTCAACACATATATGATGAAGGGAAAAAAATTGTGGTCAAATCAATGAGATTTAATACAAAAATATAATTTCTAATAAATCATCCCATACTAATATTGGAAGAAAAAAAGGCTCAAATTGAGAGTAAATGCTCAGTCAGAATCTTATTTTTTAGTAACCAAGAGGTCCCTCCTTATTCCATTCCATTTTATTTGTTTTGAGCTAACAATGATGGTAATTAAAGGATATGTTTGAGGCTTTCACTATTGTACTTCATGATGATGTTGTGCTTTATTAAATCTAAATGAATGAAATGTGTGCATCCCTTAAGGGGGAGCAATGTTGATAATAAATATCAAAATTTTTGATATATTAAAAAATAATAGCCATTGTATTCCAGCTACACTTTTATCCCTTATTCATAATTGTATTATATTATCAATTATGGGGAAGTTCTTGGTTGATGAAAAAGTAGAAACATAGTGGGAGTTTTATCCTTTGCACTATAAATTTCTGATGTGTTTGTTGAAGTATGTGCAGGGATTAATATTACATTCTTAAATCTGCTTATTTCTAATCTTTCGGAGAATAATTGATACATTCTGATCATGGATTCACATACATGGCATTCTATGGATAGGACAGAAATCCTCGGTTATATCTCTCTTGTTTTCTACACTCTGTTATCCCTTGTTGACATATAGTTTTTTTAACTAAATGGTCATTGCTAAGAAAAATATGCGAGACTAGTCCTCTATTTAAAGTGATTATGGAATTTTCATATAAATAAAATGATCGTGTTTTCAGGACAAAAATGTGATGAGTTGAATTCTTTCCTATACTACTATATTTGGTTTTTTTCCTAATAAGGGGGACAAGATATAATTTACATTTATAATAAACTGACTATTGACAACAAATGAAAAGGGGAGATTGAATATTTCAAGTTGTTTTTTGAAGTTGAAATTTTTGGTCAATTAGTTAATAAGAAGATAATTCAATGAGTTTTAAATTTAATGATTGTCGGGTTGGTCAGTAGTTCTTTGAACATTAGTCAGTGATTGTTTGAGTTGACACAATGTTTAATATAATGAAGGAGTAAATAAAAAATAAGAAGATGTATTTCATGAAAAGGAGAAGAATTTTTCATGTAGAATAATTCATGCATGAGGTTTTCATTTGCATTTTATAAGAATATTTGTTATTTTTTAAAACTGTTAAGCATTAATAAATTGTCCTACAAACTATCCTAGGGAAATCAGCACACCACACCATAGTGGGTGGTCGAGCTTTCCCCCAATGCCATCTCACATGAGGTTGTATGTTCATTGGCATGCCTATTTGAGGAAAAAATGTGGCAGAGAACCATCGTGCAGGGGGGCACTACGATGGAGAGAACATATACGGGGTAGTACTGGATGATGGGGAAGAGAAATCTGAATCATGCAGTAGTATATTGTATTATAAAGAGGAATATAAACATAGTCTGTTTTGATGTGGGAATTTATTTTTATGGGTACTCTAGCAGTGAATGAATTCCCGCCATCTGATTCACTAATTGGTTTAACTGAGTCATCAATTTGTTTTCTGTTTTAAAAAAGCCTAGATAGAGTTGTAGTCATCCGATCTTAATTGAACAAAGAATCTGGGTTGTTTGATCTCCATGAAACTTTGTGTTCATCCACATCCTCATCTATGATTTTTGAACAGTTGGATCTCTATGGCCATATCATTCGAAGATCGATCCAGAGCTTCTGAACTTAATTTGAGAATTTTAATGTTCCGAGCATGATCAAAATATTTTATTAAACATTGTTTTCATAATGTAAGGATGAAAAAACAATTACTCCACTGTGTGCAGCAGATTTAAATCTTGAGATGGTGTTTCTCGAAGCTGCATAGTAGAGGTGGTGTTTGAATGAGCTTAATAATGAGTAGTCATCTTTGTGATTATAGAATATTCTGAGTCGGTGGATCATTGCGTATAAATAATGGAGGTAGTATCTTGTGTGAGTGAAGGCCTTGAATCCACTGAGTTTATACCCATTTGTGTTTTCATGTAATAAGGAGCGAGTGTTCAAATTTTGTTGAAAATGGTGTGAACAATGATTGTGCCCAATTTGTGTAAGAAAACATACATATATGTTATGCAAAGGGTTTCCATGCATGAAGAAAGTAAAAGGAATCAATATTATGGAAATTTAATGTGAGTGAAGGAATCACACTTCCATGAAGAAAGAGATATTGTGTATACTGTATATATATGTGAATTGTTTAAGTGCTCAGTGTGTGAAAAGGTGAGTACACAAGATGGAAAAATAGTGATGTGGTGTAAATAATGTCATTGGAATAATACAATATGGATGGATTTGAATTTAACTCTTGTATAAGTTGACATGGCCATGAAGTGTATTAAATACATGCAACATGTTTAATGAAATGAACGTGCAATATGAAGTGCACAATGAGCAGTGATATTTGAGACTGGAGATGGGGGAGTTTTCTATCAGTTTATAAGAAGATTATGTATCTCAGTTTTTCAGTGTTCTGTGAGTCCTGGTCATCAGTAGAAGAAATAATTATTTGATGAGTAGAATTGTATTGAGGCATCTGATTATATATAGGTAATCATATTTTCTGTGAGCTGAGTTAAGTTCAGATCAATTTATGATCAGTTTTATGAGAGAAAGATTTACATTTAATCAGAAGATTATACTGAGTGGACATGAAGAATAATAAGGCCAAAAGATCACTATATTCGAAGACAGTGATAGTTGAAGACCTATTCAAAAGTGGTATTCATTGGAGAATTGGTGGGGTACCAACATAAAGAAAATGAGCTTTTTGGGAGATAGCTCAACTGGAAGGATTCAGTATAAATAAAATTAGTGGGAGTCCATTCTAATGATACTATCGGGAGACATTCCACAGTAATCAGTTATCATTAGGCATTATGTGAGTTTTTCTCTGAGGCATTTTGGGAGATTTTCTGAATTTTTAATCACATTACATATTACTAGTGGAAGTTTTATGTCTCAGATTATCACGAACACAGTAAGGACATAGTCACCCACATCTGGGGAAAACCCTATAAAAAACAATCTTTATTTTTTAAGTGTTTTCCACTGTTTGCATACAGGATAAGTGAGAATTTAAAAACTATGGATTGATATCTTAACCAATCACAGAGTTTGATTTTAAGAGAATAAATTTTAAAATTACATCACTGATTCACCCACTCCCCCTCTTAATGATATAACTGAACCTGGACTCTTCACTATTCACTTGAGATTTCCACATGTTCCCCCCTTTTATCAGTTCTTGATCCCCCAACCTATCACCATTCCTCCCAACCCCTTACTATCCACACACACCAAGATTTGATCATGGAACTCACTCCTTCAAAGAGAAGGCCCTTATTACTTCCCTATCTTTTTTATTGAAAATAAATTTATGTTTGTGTGTGTGTATATTTATATATATGTCTGTATGTGTGTGTGTGTGTGTTTTATTTTTTATTTTTACGTGTGTGTCCACATATATGATTATATATTTATTTTAATATATATTTGTTGCAATTTATATAGAAAAATATATTAATAGAAACACCAACAATCACAGTTGTCACAAGACTAAATTATTTTAATTCTATATATTGATAAATTTCTATATATATATATCAACATATATACTTGATTTAATATATATATATATTAATATTTATCTAAATATATTAAAATATATCCATAAATATATGTGTGTATTATTATTACATGAAACACATATTGTAGGGTGTCCAAAAGGATACAATTATTTTCCAAGTGAATCATAGTGGCTGACTAGGTTTTTCTCACATGAGGAGCTTCACTGTTGATCACTCACTGATTCCTAGATTCCATATTGTATTTTTTATGTTTTTCTTATTTTATTAAAAAATTTTAAAATTGGGGGAATGATAATAAAATGAAAAACTAAACATAACATAAAAGTTACATAGAAAACTGAATGAATGACTTTGGGGTAGAAATGAAATTCTCTTAATAGATTCATCCTTGTAAAAACTCCATCATCTTGATTTATATATACTAAATGAACACACCCTTTCGTATGTGTAAACACCTTCAACCCTAGTTTTGAATGTACAACGCACACAACAATTTCCATGAGAATCATACATTCACCTCCTCAATCGATGGAGAATGTGTATAGAATATGAGGATAATCATTAGATTATTATAGTGGGGACTACATCCACCACAAAATATCTGTGGATTATCATAAAGAGAATTAAAATCATAGACTTCATTTTAACAATGGATTACTCCCTCAGGATATTCCTTAGGCCACATTATCATAATCATGAGTATAATAGTTCACAATGGAGAATAGAAGAGAGAGAGAGAGAGGGAGAAAGATAGATAGATTAGAGGAACACTTTATTTGAATATTCACATAAGGTTTCATGAAAATGAATTAAAACTAAAAACTAAAATATAATATAAAAAATAGCATCATCCAAATTTCATAGGGAATTTGTTGATCCACCTTCATGTTGGAGTTGGTGGCCTAGAACCAAATACTTTTTACTTTATTCATTAATAAATTCCTTATCACATCTTGATTGTTTATCTGCGTGGCAATGCATGTGCTAATGTCCTAAGGACAGCTGTTGCATTAATGGGTCATAGCGGATCCCTGCTATGATGAGAACCCAGAAGTTCCATAACACTATTCTTGAATATATGTTCTATGGCCAGATGATATTATTTGAGAGACACAAATAATACAGGTCATTAGGGGTGAGGACTCAAAAAACATTGAGGCACCTTCTCATGGTGTGCGCCATTGGTTATATCCTGGAGGATATTATGAGAACGAGACCCGCCAGTAGGAAATCAACATTTCATAGTGTCATTGGATGTTCCTATATACAGACGTGTGTATTGGTCCATATACATTAAGATTATTATTAATAGGTATTACAACTCGTGCACTTAGGTGTATTGACGAAAACTGTGATGACACACTGTTCGTAGCGAGGTAGGATACGTTGGGTGCGTCACGAGTAATACTGCATTAATAGATAATGCGAGAAAGGATTTGTCATTTCTGTTCCATAATGGAAGTAGATATATCAGGCCCTTTGATGGAATTGATATAGCCTACATAAATCCATGGCCATCATAAGGTATGGGCGAGTTCAATTCTGGGAAGTCAAAGAAAGAATAATCGAGCACATGGGTTGATGGCACTAGTATGAAACCCGGTTGATTGGAGATATCGAGACACATGGATTATATTACATGGTAAGCGTTCGTAGGAGGTGACACGTCATTGCGGCGTTAACTTCTTTCTCTATGGATGCCTTGGCGTGTTGCTAGATTCTAACCTTTGAATTTAGGCAGGATCTGCCTAATGCCACTAAGAAAGAGGCCTACAGGGTCACACACTATGTGTGTCCATGTATCTCAGTTATAATATTAATTTAACAAGTTAAATAAATATTATTCCTGACTATGGTTTAATAATTATTTAAGGATTCCTGGTCGCATTTATTTTTACACTAGTTATTTGAGAAAATATATTGTGGAAAAAATAATATATATTTATTAGAGAGTAATGCAGTTACATTTATTTAAGAAATAAATAGCCATTACTCAAGGTCTAATAAATATAGTGGAGGAAATAAACAAATTGAAAAATAAAAGTACATGCCGTGTATATTTATATACACACCATGTAATTTGTTTTTCGAGATTCGTGAGAAAATATTGTTTATTTAATTAAATGATATTAAATGTAATACATTGGGAGAATGTCAAGTAATAATGATGGTCAACTGTCATTATTAAGACATGGGGTATTACTAAGAATTAAATGAAATGATTAAATGCTTTCGGGAAATTAATTAATTTTATTATTCTAAGTATTATAATCCTAATTACATTATTCTCATAGAAACAGAGCCATTTTTGTGCACAACGGATTGGAAAAATACTCTCAAGCCAAGAGAGAATTCCATTTGCCACCAAGAATGCTTTCAAGTTACGAAAGCACGATCCTCCACCGGATCAAGGCGGTTGAATGCGGACAACGAAAGCGAAGGCTCTTCCGCGCTAGCACCCAGAGATCCCTTTAGTGACATCCAGAGATACATGGAGCACATGTGGATCACCTCTAGAGGAATACTATACATGGATTCTACAACGCAATGACGGATCAAAGGATCATGACTAGAGACTCCAATGAAGAAAGAATAACATCGAGTTAATTCTTATGAATTAATTAAATTAATGATAAACAACATATGATGATATTATCTCAAGGGTTCCAGGAATCATCTTTTCTTTTTCGTTATTCGTTCTATTCAGAAGATTCGGCATTTTAAATCATGACGGATCTCGGATTGATCATTTTTTAACGTTAAAATTAAAGTTCGGCAAAACCCACCAACACGCATCTACTGTGCCTGAAACCTACAAGTGGTATCAGAGCGGGTCATATCGTTGATTATAATTATTTATTTTTTCGTTGGTGATTTTCGCATTTATTAATTTAGTTATTTCAATTCATGTTTAATTGTTCTGGAAATCTGAATATCAAGATCTGTTCCTCCTCCCTCGTTTCTTTTTCACCTCATAGAAACGGAATTTTCATTTAATATTGATTAAAATAAAATAGAGGAACTCATCCAGAGGAGACAAATGTTTCTGGCCATACAACACCAGAAGACACGGCGTGTATTCGGAAGTACACACCGTGTAGTCTGGGTTCAATGCATTGACTAATCCACCAAATCAGGTCGTGTGTTGGATTCTTTCTAAAAATTTAAGACACAGTGTATTGACCAGAAACAGGTGGCACACGGTTTTCAGAATATAGGTCGTTTGGTCTAATGAACACGGTGTGTAGTCCCTTTGGGTTAGGGTTGGGCCGTGTACTCTGTACATGTCCTGTTCGGCTGGAAACCATGTAACGCGGAAACTACATGGCATGTGTCCCACTGTACACGCCATATACTCTGAAAATTTCCAAAGTATATTAACACGCCCTATCTACGAGCGTGTACTTCGGATGGACATTGAAGAAAAGTACACGCCGTGTAGTCTAAACTACACGTCGTGTACTCACCCAAATTACGAAGATTTATTAAAGTTTATTATTATATTATACAAACCCTTGAGATGTGTACCATGGTGCAGGAGTAAAGCTGAGGCAGAACACATGATAGGTGTTTTATATATATGTGTTTAATTTAACATCTGAATAATAAATGGTAATTCACCGAGTTGCCTCCATGGTATAAGTTACATACAAGGATAATTTTAAATGAATTTATTTGTATTAAATTATGATGGATGAGAATATCAAGGAAATTCAAAAAAAGATTTAAGATAATAGGATTGATTAATTAAAGATAATTATTTGATTCGAGTGTGATTTATCTTAAATGAGAATGATTAATGAATTGAATGCTAGTTTTATTTATGCATAAATATCATTGTATGTATGGATGATCATGAGATAGACCGAGACCTTTTTATGTGAATGGTTTCTTTTAATTTATTTATTTAAATTAAATTTGTTGGCCTACAAGCCATCTCCTCATTAATTTGTAGGACCTGCACGCACAAGGATTATTTTATGTAAAAACCCTTTTTACCCCTCACCTACGTGTGAGATAAATGCATATGTAATGGATGGAGCTCCCAAGCTAGTGGAGGCAGCGCAAGTCAGGAGCCAAGGTGAAACCAATCCAAGGAGATACAAAGGTGGATAGGTGGAAAGCTGTAAACATGAACCCGAAAGGTTCAAGGTGTTTCTCCCCAAGGTCTTGGGTTAGTTTATCAACTGTTAGATAATCTAACCAATAGAAAAGCTCATGATCATACCATTTATTTTATTTCTATCAGTTTCATAGTTTATTTATTGTGGTTGTGTTGTCACGATCACACAATTAATGAATTAAACAAGCATGCAAGATGGAACTAAAATAAAACCCGCTTTTACGTAAATATTATCTTCGACATGGTTAATCACTCAATTATATCCCACTAAATATTAACAAGAATGTAATCAAAGATAATAAAAAGGCAATTTACATATAAGGATAAAATCCATCAAAAGAAATATTAAGTCGGCATAGCCTTGCATAATCTTGGTTAGAATTGAACAATAGTTCAAAGTGCTTGACCAACCCTAGTTGGGGTGCTTTCAATTATTGGGGAATTCTAATTCTTCTTTTTGGGTTGAATTGACTTGGTTCGCATCAAGGGTTGACTGCCACAGCAGGACGTGGTGTGACCCAGAGGCAAAGGTTGAGGAAATCCAAAAAGAATTTCAGGATTGGGGAGTCCAGTCAACGGATTAGGGAACTGTGAGTTAATGAAGTTGGCATTTGGAATGCATACCTAAAACCCATCAAGTATCTTGACCAACCCATGTTGGGGTAATTTGAAGGGAAATATGGATCCTTGCCGCTAGAATATTCACACAAAAGAATATTCTGATGTCAATGGTGAGGGCTATTGGATTTCGATAAAACAGTGGGAGACTAATAAGTATTAATTTATTTATTTGTCTCAATTTTTGTAATAAAGTACTAAACCTTTTCTCATCTTAATTTTTAGAAATGTCAAGAAAATGACTTCAATCATATCATCGTGCACCATACTCGAAAAAGAGAACCTTCTCACAGAAACCAATTTCCATGAGTAGCAGAGGTGTTTACGCGTCGTCCTTCGCCACGAAAGGAAATTGTTTTTGCTGGAAGAGCCTATTCCAGTTGCGCCTGAGAAAGAGGCTAGTGATGAGGAATTATCTCTCTACATGAAACACATGGATGATGCCACATATTTCCAGTGTTTCATGCTATCATCCATGTCTAATGAGCTCTTGAAGCAACATGAAAACATGGATGTGTATAGCATGATGTATCACCTTAAAGATCTCTACTAAGAGAAGGCGAGACAGGAGAGGTATGAGATCTAAAATTCTTTGTTTACCATGAATCTTGGAGACTCTGCGCCAACTGGGCCTCATTTAGTCAAGCTTATTGGCTACGTTGAACGCCGGCACATCTTAGGGATTATATTCCCGGATGAGTTGCGTATAGATGTCATCCTATTATCACTGCCCAAGACCTTCTCTAGATTCATTTTCAACTATAATATGAGTGGCAATGAGAAGAGTCTATCAGAGCTTCTGACCTTGATTCTCTAGGAAGATAAGGACATAGGGTGTGACAAACCCACGGTCCTTATGGTGAACAAGAAAAGGAAGGAAAAGGAAAAGTGGCCAAAGATGTATAAATGGTCTGAAGCCCCCGAGCACCATCCCTCCAAGAAGGGGAAGATCCAGAGGCAGGGCAAGGAACGGGAGGTGGTGTGTTTTGAATGTGTAAAGCAGGGCCACTAGAAGAGGAAATGCACCCAGAAGCGTGGGGATGCTAAAGTTGTGTTCATTATCGAGTTCAATCATTCTATTTCTACACATTGGGTTTTAGATACAGCTTGTGGGGCTCACATCTGTATTCAAATGCAGGAACCAAGTAGATTTAGAAAGATCGTCAGAAGAGAGGTGGATCTTCGAGCTACCAATGGTGCAAGGCTGGCTGTGTTGGCTATTGTCAAATATCAACTCTCATTGCCAACTGGCATGATTTTGGTTTTACAAAACTGTTATTTTGTGCCTAGTGTTACCAAGAACATAATTTATGTATCTTGTTTGGATTTGGATGGATTTATTTTCATGTTTGGAAATAAGGGTTGTCTCTTTTATAAGAACAACGTATGTTATGGTATGGCACATTTTAATAATGGTTTGTATGTACTAAATTACAAAAACCAAGTGTTGGCAATCGATAACGAAACAAACTCACATGACTCATACATCACCCAGTTAATGCATCACTGCCTTGGTCATGTGAACGAGGAGCGCTTAACAATGCTCTGCCAAGATGGCTATTTAGACTCTACTGAGCTAAAACCACTTGATAGATGTCATGCATGTTGACAAGGAAAAATGACCAAGCCACCTTTTAGTGTATAATGTGAAAGAGCCACAAAGCTTCTAGGTTTGGTACACACGGATGTGTGTGGACCATTTCCAGTAGAAGCTTGAGGTGGATATTCTTACTTCATTACTTTTACTGATGATTTGAGTAGATATGGCTATGTCTACTTAATGAGATATAAGTCAAAGTCCTTAGAGAAATTTATGGAATTCAAGAATGAAGTAGAGAATCAGATTGGTAAGAAGATAAAGAATCTTCGATCGGATCGAGGTGGAGAATGTCTAAACAAAGAGTTCATCGATCTTCTATGGGAGTCTGGGATTCTATCTCAGCTCACTCTTCCTAATACACCATAGTGGAATGGTGTTAGTTAAAGGAGGGATGACACCTTGTTGGACATGGTGAGGTCGATGATGATTCATGCGGATCTTCCATTATCCTTTTGGGGATATGCTTTATAAACTGCATCATACATATTAATCCAAGTACCAACTAAGGCGGAAAATGGAATTCCATCCGAGTTATGGAATGGAAGGAAACCCACTTTGTCGCACACACGTGAATGGGGATGTGAGGCATTTGTTAAGGCCTTATCAGGAAACAAACTAGCACCCTAGGGCATGAAGTGTATCTTTATATGAAATCACAAGGAAATAAAAGGATATTACCTATATAACCCTCAAGACAAGAAAGTGACTATCACCAGAAAAGTTGTCTATCTTGAGAGGGAGCACATCCTCAAGAAGGATAGTGGGAGCAAGATTGACTTCGACAAAGTGGATGCTCAAGATACACGAGAGTTGGTACAGGAACAAGTTTCACAAGTCCCCGTGGAAGAGGTTCCAGAAACAGAAGTACTTCGTAGGAGCTCAAGATAGGTAAGGGAACTAGAGAGATTTGGTTTCCTAGTCACCGAGAATGGTGAATCATTATTTTTGGAAAATGATGAACCTCTCTCCTACAAGGAAGTAGAAGAAATATCAAAAGCTATAAGAAGGATAGAAGCTATGAATTATGAGATGGATTCCATGTATCAGAACCAAGTCTGAGTTCTGGTCGATGAGCCAGTTGATGTAAAGCATGTTGGATGCAAATGGGTATTCAAGAGAAAGATGGACATGGAAGGTCAAGTTAGCACCTATAAAGCAAGTATAGTGGCTAAAGGATTCATACAACGTCAAGGAATTGACTATTATGAAACCTTCTCACAATTTTACATGTTTAAATCCATAAGAATTGTACTTTCCCTAGTAGCTTACCATGACTACAAGATTTGAAAAATGGATGTCAAAAAAGCATTCCTTAATGGGAACCATCAGGAAGATGTCTATATGACACAACAAGAAGGGTTTGTGACACCAGGTGAAGCCAAACGGGTTTCCAAGTTTCAGAAATCCATTTATGGATTGAATCAAGCATCCTGGTCATGGAACATTAGATTTGATGAAGCCATAAAAGAATATGGTTTCATTATGAACGAATGTGAGCCATGTGTTTATAGGCGTTTTAATGGGAATGAGGTCGTTATCCTAGTAGTATATGTTGATGACATATTGCTTATTGGAAATGACGTACCATCCTTACAGTCAGTTAAGGACTGGTTGAAAAAGTGCTTCTCCATGAATGGCTTAGGTGAAGTAGCCAACATTCTAGGGATCAAGATCATTCGTGATAGATCCAGGAGGATACTTGGAATAAGTCAGGGTCCAAACATTGACAAGATTCTAAAGAGATTTAGTATGGAAAAATCCAAGAGGTGATAGGTTATAGTGTCACATGGCTTACATATTTCAAAGAAAATGTGTCCCCATACACAAGAGTAGAATGATAGGATGAGTAAGATCCCATGCGCTTCGGCTATAGGATCCAACATGTATTTCATGTTATATACCAGGCCTGATGTTTCCTATTTACTGAGCATGGTTGGTAGATATCAAGAATATCTAGGAGAACAGCATTGGACTTCTGTTAAGACTATCCTTAAGTATCTGAGAAGAACTAAGGATATGTTCTTGGTGTATGTAGGAGATGGGGAGCTTGTCATCAGAGGGTATGTTGATGCTGGTTTTCAAACAGATCAGAATGATCTGAAGTCGCAATCTGGATATGTTTTGTTTGTCTCAATGGAGTAGGTGTGAGTTGGAAGTGTTCAAAGCAGCCAGTTGTCGCTGATTCTACAGCGGAGTCCGAATATATAGTGGCTTCTGATGCAGCCAAGGAAGCCGTCTGGATTCGGAACTTTGTGCAGGAGCTTGATGTGGTGCCTAGCAGTAAAGATCCCATTACATTGTATTATGATAACACTGCAGCGGTGGCTCTTGCAAAAGAACCAAGGTCACATCAACGGACAATGCACATACTTTGGAAGTATCACCTATTGAGGTATTTATATCAAAGGGGTGAAGTTGAAGTGAGTAGAGTGTCCATGGAAGAGAACGTGACGGACTCAATAACTAATGGACTATCTCAGCAGAAGAATGAATATCATTTGAGAGCTAGCAGGTTAAAGGTTGTTAGAAAATTGGCTCTAGTCCAAGTGGGAGTCTGTTGTATTTGGTGTCTTAGAACCAACTACTTTGTAATTTATTCATTAATAAATGCCTTATCACATCTTGATTGTTCTTCTGCGTGAAAATGCATGTGATAATGTCCAAAGTATAGCTGTTTCATTAATGGGTCATAGCGGATGCCTGCTATGATGAGAAACCAGAAGTGCCATAACACTATTATTGAATATATGTTCTATGGCCAGATGATATTATTTGAGGGAAAAAAATAATACAGGTCATTAGGGATGGGGACTCATAAAACTTTGAGGCACCTTATCATGGTGTGCACCCTTGGTAATATCTAGGAGGATATTATGATAACGAGACCCGCCAGTAGGAAATTCACATTTCATAGTCTCATTGGATGTTCCTATTTGCGGAAATGTGTATTGGTCCTTAGACTTTAAGGTTATTATTAATGGGTATTAAAACTCACACACTTAGATGTATTGATGAAAACTGTGATGACACACTGTTCGCAGTGAGGTAAGATACGTTGGGTGCGTCATGAGTAATACTGCATTAATAGTTAATGAAAGAAAGGATTTGTCCCTTCTGTTCCATAACAGAAGTAGATATCTCAGGCCCTTTGATGGAATTTATATAGTCTAAAAAAATCCATGGCCATGGTAAGGTATGGGCGAGTTAAATTCTGGGAAGTCAAAGAAAGAATAATCGTGTACATGGGTTGATGGCACTAGCATGCAACATACTTGATTGGCGATATTGAGACAAAGGAATTATATTACACGGTAAATGTTCTTAGGAGGTGACGCGTCATTGCGGCGTTAACTTCTTTCTCTATGGGTGCCTTGGCGTGTTGCTATACGCTAATCTTGGACTTTAGGCAGGCTCCACCTAATGCCACTGAGAAAGAGGTCTAGAGGGTCACACACTAAGTGTGTCCATGTATCTCAGTTAAATATTAATTTAACAAGTTAAATAAATATTATTCCCGACTGTGGTTTAATAATTATTTAAGGATTCCTGATCACATTTATTTCGACACTAGTTATTTGAGAGAATATATTGTGGGTGAAATAATATAAATTTATTAGCGAGTAATGCAGTTGCATTTATTTAAGAAATAAATATCCATTACTCAAGGTCTAATAAATACGGTGGAGGAAATAAATAAAGGGATAAATAAAAGTACACACCATGTATATTTATATACAAGCCATGTAATTTGTTTATCGGGATTTTTGAGAAAATATTGTTTATTTAATTAAATGATATTAAATGTAATACGTTGGGTGCATGTAAAGTAATAATGATGGTCAACTGTCATTATTAAGACATGGGGTATGACTAAAAATTTAATGAAATGATTAAATACTTTCAGGCAATTAATTAATTTTATTATTCTATGTATTATAATCCCAATTACATTATTCTCAATGAAACAGATCCATTGTTGTGCACAACGGATTGGAAAAATACTCTCAAGCCAAGAGAGAATTCCTTTTTTCACCAAGAAAGCTTTCAAGTTACGAAAGCAAGATCCTCCACCGGATCAAGGTGGTTGAAGGCGGACATCACAAGTGAAGGCTCTTCCGTGCTAGAACCCGGAGATCCCTTCGGCGTCATCAAAAGATACGTGGAGCACGTGTGGATCACCTCTAGAGGAATCCTGTACTAGGATTCTACAATGCAACAACGGATCACAGGATTGTGACCGGAGACTCCAACGAAGAAATAATTCTATCGAGGTAATTCTTATGAATTAATTAAATTAATTATAACCAACATATGATGATCCTATCTCAAGGGTTCCAAGACTCTTCTTTTATTTTTTGTTCTTCATTCTATTCCAAATATTCGACGTTTTAAATCATGATGGATCTCAGATTGAACGTTGTTTAATGTTAAAATTAAAGTTGGGCAAAACCCACCAATGCGCTTCCGCTACGCCCAAAACCTACAAGTGGTATTAGAGCGGGTCAAATCATTGATTATAATTATTTATTTTTTCATTGGTGATTTATGCATTTAATAATATAGTTATTTCAATTCATGTTTAATAGTTCTGGAAATCTGAATATCGAGATCTATTCCTCCTCCCCCGTTTCTCGTTCAGCTCATAGAAACAAAATTTTCATTTAATTTTGATTAAAATAAAATAGAGGAACTCATCCGGAGGAGCCAAACGTTTCTGGCCATACAACACCAGAATACACGATGTGTATCCGGATGTACACGTTGTGTAGTCTAGGATCAATGCATTGAAAGATCCACCAAATCAGGTCGTGTATTGGATTCTTTCTAATAATTTAAGAAATCGTGTGTTGACAAGAAACAGGTGGCACACAGTTTCCAGAATACACGTCGTGTGGTCCAATAAACACGGCGTGTAGTCCCTTTGGGTTAGGGTTGGGCCTTGTACTCTGTACACGGCCTGCCTGGCTGGAAACCGTGTAACACGAAAACTACATGGCGTGTGTCCCACTGTACACACAGTGTACTCCAAAAATTTTCAATGTACATTAACATGCCCTGTCCCTGGGCGTGTACTTCGAATGGACGGTGAAGAAAAGTACACGCCATGTAGTCGGAACTGCATGCCGTGTACTCACCCAAATTACGCAGATTTATTAAAATTTAGTATTATATTATACAAACCCTTGATATGTGTACCGTGGTGCAGGCATAAAGCTGAGGCACAACACGCGATAGGTGTTTTACATATGTGTGTTTAATTTAACATCTGTGTAATAAATGGGAATTCACCGGGTTGCCTCCAAGGTACAAGTTACGTACAAGGATATTTTTAAATGAATTTATTTGTTTAAAATTATGATGGATGAGAATCTCAAGGAAATTCAGAAAAAATATTAAAGATAAAAGGATTGATTAATTAAAGATAATTAATTTATTTGAGTGTGATTTATCTTAAACAAGAATGATTAAATAATTGAATGCTAGTTATATTTATGCGTAAATATATTTTCATGTATGAATGATCATGAGCTAGACCGAGACCTTTGTATGTGAATGGTTTTTTTTAATTTATTTACTTAAATTAAATTTGTTGGCCTGCGAGTCGTCTCCTCATTAATATGTAGGGCATGCGCACCCAAGCATTCGTTTATGTAAAAACCCATTTTACCCCTCACCTACGTGTGAGATAAATGCATATGTAATTGATGGAGCTCCCAAGCTAGTGGTGGCGGCTCAAGTCAGTAGCCAAGGTGAAACCAATCCAAGGAGATACAAAGGTGGACATGTCGAAATATGTAAACACAATCTCGAAAGGTTCAAGGTGTTTCTCCCCCAGGTCTTGGGTTAGTTTATCAACCCCTAGATAAACTAACCAATAGAAAAGATCATGATCATACCATTTATTTTATTTCTGTTAGTTTCATGGTTTATTTATTGTGGGTGTGTTGTCACGATCACACAATTAATGAATTAAATGAGCATGCAAGATGAAACTAAAATAAAACCGGCATATACATAAATATTATCTTAGACATGGTTAATCACTTAAGTATATCCCACATAATATTAACAAGCATGTAATCAGAGATAATAAAATGGCAATTTATGTATAAGGATAAAATCCCTCAAAATAAATATTAAGTTGGCATAGCCTTCCATTATCTTGGTTAGAATCGAACCATAACTCAAAGTGCTTGACAAACCCTAGTTGGGGTGCTTTCAATTATCGATGAATTTTAATTCAAGGTTTTGGGTTGACCTGACTTGGTTCACATCAAGGGTTGACTACCACAGCAGGACATGGTGTGACAAATAGGAAAAGGTTGCGGAAATCCAAAAAGGATTTTAGGATTGGGGAGTCCACTCAGCAGATCAAGGAGCTGCGAGTTAATGCAGTTGGCATTTGGAATGCCTACCTAAAACCCATCAAGTTGCTTGACCAACCCTAGTTGGGGTAATGCGATGGGAAATATGGATCCTTTCCACTAGAATATTCACACAACAGAATATTCTGAAGTCAATGGTGAGGGCTATTGGATTTCGATAAAATAGTAGGATACTAATAAGTATTAATTTATTTTTTTGGCTCAATTTTTGCAATAAAGTACTTAATATTTTCTCATCTTAATTTGTAGAAATGTCAAGAAAATTATTTGAAACATATAATTGGGCACCATAATCGAAAAAGAAAACCTTCTCACCAGTACTAATTTACAAGACTGGCAGAGGCGTTTACGCATCGTCCTTCGCCACGAAAGGAAATTGTATGTGCTGGAAGTGCCTATTCTAATTGCACCTGGGAAATAGGCTAGTGATGAGGAATTATCTCTCTACATGAAACACATGGATGATGCCATAGATTTCCAATGTTTCATGCTATCATCCATGTCTAATGATCTCATGAAGGAACATGAAAACATGGATGTGTATAGCATGAGGTCTCACCTTAAATATCTCTACCAATAGAAGGCAAGACATGAGAGGTATGAGATCTCCAATGCTTTGTTTACCACGAAGCTTGGAGAGTCTCCACTAGCTGGGCCTCATGTAGTCAAGCTTATTTGCTACATTGAACGCCAGAACATCTTAGGGATTAAATTCCCGGATGAGTTGCCTACAGATCTCATCCTATCATCACTGTCCAAGACCTTCTCTAGCTTCATTGTCAACTATAATATGAGCAGAAATTAGAAGATTCTATCAGAGCTTCTGACCTTGATTCACTAGGTAGATAAGGACATGGGGCGTGACAAACCCGTGGTCCTTATGGTGAACAAGAAAAGGAAGGACAAGGCAAAGGGGACAAAGACTTATAAACGGTCTGAAGCCCCCGAGCACCATCCCTCCAAGAAGGGGAAGATCCAGAGGCAGGGTAAGAAACGGGAAGTGGTGTGTTTTTCATGTGGAAAGCAGGGCCACTAGAAGAGGAAATAAACATGGAAGCATGGGGATGCTAATGGTGCGTTCTTTATCGAGTGTAATATTTCTATTTCTACACATTGGGTATTAGATACAGCTTGTGGAGCTCACATATGTATTCAAATGCAGGAACCAAGTAGATTTAGAAAGATATCCATATGAGAGGTGGATCTTTGAGCTGCTAATGGCGCAAGGCTGGCTGCATTGGCTATCGGCGACTATCACCTCTCATTGACAACTGGCATGATTTTGTTTTTACAAAACTATTATTTTGTGCCTAGTGTTACCAAGAACATACTTTCTGTATCTTGTTTGGATATGGATGGATTTATTTTCATGTTCGAAAATAAGGTTTGTCTCTTTTATAAGAATAGCGTATGTTATGGTATGGCACATTTGAATAATGGTTTGTATGTACTAAATTACAAAAACCAAGTGTTGGCAATCGATAAAAAAATATACTCACATGACTCATACATCACCCAGTTATGGCATCACCACCTTGTTCATGTGAATGAGAAGCGCTTGACAAAGCTCTGGCAAGATGTCTATTTAGACTCTACAAATCTAAAACCACTTGATAGATGTAACGCTTGTTTACATGGAAAAAATGACCAAGCTGCCTTTTGGTGGAAAAGGTGAAAGGGCCATAGAGCTTCTAGGATTGGTACACATGGATGTGTGTGGACCATTTATAGTAGAATCTAGAGGTGGATATTCTTACTTCATTACTTTTACTGTGGATTTGAGTAGATATGTCTATGTCTACTTAAAGAGGTATAAGTCAAAGTCCTTAGAGAAATTTAAGGAATTCAAGAATGAAGTAGAGAATCAGCTTGGTAAGAAGATAAAGAAGCATCAATCGGATTGAGGTGGAGAATATATGAACCAAGAGTTCATCGATCTTCTACGGGATTCTGGGATTCTATATCAGCTCACTCCTCCTTATACACCACATTGTAATAGTGTTAGTGAATGGAGTAAACACACCTTGTTGGACATAGTGAGGTTGATGATGAGTCATGCAGATCTTCCATTATCCTTTTGGGGATATGAATTACAAACTACAGCATACACATTAAAACGAGTATCAACTAAGGCATAAAATGGAATTCCATCCGATTAATGGAATGGAAGGAAATCCACTTTGTCGCACACATGTTTATAGGGATGTGAGGCGTTTGTTAAGGCCTTCTCAGGAAACAAACTAGCACCCTGGGGCACAAAGTGTATCTTTATAGGATATCCCACGGAAAAAGAAGGATATTACCTATATAACCCTCAATACAAGAAAGTGATTGTCGCCAGACAATCCGTCTTTCTTGAGAGGGAGCACATCCTCAAGAAGGATAGTGGGATAAAGATTGACTTCGACGGAGTTGATGCTCAAGATACACAAGAGTTGGTACAGGAACATGTTCTACAAGCCACTGTGGAAGAGGATCTAGAAACACATGTAATGTGTAGGAGCTCAAGAGAGGTAAGGGAACCAGAGATCTTTGGTTTCCAAGTCACCAAGGATGGTGAATCATTATTGTTGGACAATGATGAACCTATCTTCTACAAGGAAGTAATAGAAAGCTTAGAAGATGTAACATGACTAGAAGCTATGAATTCGGAGATGGATTCCATGTATCATAACCAAGTTTGGTTTCTGGTTGATGAGCCAGTTGACGTAAAGTCTATTGGATGCAGTGGGAATTCAAGAGAAATTTGGACATGGAAGGTCAAGTTACCACCTATAAATCAAGGCTAGTGGCTAAAGGATTTAGACAACATCAAGGAATTGACTATGATGAAACCTTCTCACCAGTTTCCATGTTTAAATCCATAAGAATCATACATTCCATAGTATCTTACCATGACTAAAAGATTTTGAAAATGGATGTCAAAATAGCATTACTTAATGGGAACCTCCAGGAAGATGTCTATATGATACAACCAGAAGGGTTTGTGACACCAGTTGAAGCCAAAAGGGTTTGCAAGTTGTAGAAATCCATTTATGGATTGAACTAAGCATCTAGGTCATGGAACATTCTATTTGATGAAGCCATAAAAGGATTTGGTTTCATTATGAATGAATGTGAGCCATGTGTTTATAGGAGGTTTAATGGGAATACGGTCACAATCCTAGTAGTATATGTTGATGACATATTTCTTATTGGAAACGACATACCAGCCTTACAGTCAGTTAAGGACTTGTTGAAAAAGTGCTTCTCCATGAAAGACTTAGGTGAAGAAGCCTACATTCTAGGGATCAAGATCATTCGTGATAGATCCAAGAGGCTGCTTGGACTAAGTCAGGGTACATACATTGACCAAATACTAAAGATATTTAGTATGGAAAAATCCAAGAGGGGATTGGTTCCAGTGTCACATGGCTTACATCTTTCTATGAAAATGTGTCCCCAGACACAACAGGAGAAAGATAGGAAGGGTAAGATCCCATACACTTCAGCTATATGATCCAACATGTATGTCATGTTATGTACCAGGCTTGATGTTCCCTTTGCACTGAGCATGGTAGGTAGATATCAAGCAGGTCCAGGAGAACAGCATTGGACTACTATTAAGACTATCCTTAAGTATCTGAGAAGAACTAAGGAAATGTTCTTGGTGTGTGGAGTAGACGATGAGCTTGTCATCAGAAGGTATGCTGAGGCTAGATTTCAATCAGATCAGAATGATCTGAAGTCTAAATCTGGATATGTTTTCTGTCTCAATGGAGGAGCTATGTGCTGGAAGAGTTCAAAGAAGCCAGTTGTCGCTGATTCTACAGCGGAGTCTGAATATATAGTGGCTTCTGATGCATCCAATGAAGCCGTCTAGATTCAAAACGTTTCCCAGGATCTTGATGTGGTTCCTAGCAGTAAAGATCCCATTACATTGTATTGTGATAAAACTACAGCAGTGGATCTTGCAAAAGAACCAAGGTCACATCAACGGTCATAGTACATACTCCGGAAGTATCACCTCTTGTGGGATTTCTAACAAAGGGGTGAAGTTGCAGTGAGAAGAGTGTCCACGGATGAGAACGTGGAAGACCCCATGAATAAAGGCTTATATCAGCAGAAGCATGAATATCATGTGAGAGATAGCGGGTTAAAGGTTGTCAGTAGTTGGCTCTAGTCCATGTGGGAGTCTATTGGAGTTTGTGGCCTATAACCAACTACATTGTACTTTATTCATTAATAAATTCCTTATCACATCTTGATTGTTCTTCTGCGTGACACTTCATGTAATAATTTCCTAAGGATAGTTGTTGCATTAATGGGTCATAGCGGATCCCTCCTATGATGAGAACCCAGAAGTTCCATAACATTGTTCTTGAATATATGTTCTATGAACGGATGATATTATTTGTGGGAAAAAAATAATATAGGTCATTAGGTTTGAGGACTCATAAAACATGGAGTCACCTTCTCGTGGTGTGTGCCCTTGGTAATATCCAGGAGGATATTATGAGAACGAGACCTGCCAGTTGGAAATCCACATTTGATAGTGTCATTGGATGTTCCTATCTGAAGACGTGTGTATTGGTCAATAGACTTTAAGATGATTATTAATGGGTATTACAACTCGTTCACTTAGATGTATTGACGAAAACTATGAGAAAACAATATTTGCAGCAAGGTATGATACGTTGGGTGCATCATGAGTAATACTGCATTAATAGATAATGCGAGAAAGGATTTGTCCCTTCTGTTCTATAATGGAAGGAGATATCTCAGGCGCTTTGATGGAATTTATATAGCCTTAATAAATCCATGTCCATGGTAAGGTATGGGCGAGTTCAATTCCGGGAAGTCAAAGAAAGAATAATCGAGCACATGGGTTGATGGAACTAGTATGCAACCCGCTTGATTAGAGATATCGAGACAAAGGGATTATATTACACAGTAAGCGTTCACAGGAGGTGACATATCATTGCGGCGTCAACTTCTTTCTCTATGGGTGCCTTGGAATGTTTCTAGATGCTAACCTTGGACTTTAGGCAGTCTCCGCCTAATGCCACTAAGAAAGAGGCCTTGAGGGTAACACACTAAGTGTGTCCATGTATCTTAGTTAAATATTAATATACCAAGTTAAATAAATATTATTCCCAACTGTGGTTTAATAATTATTTAAGGATTCGTGATCGCATGTATTTTGACACTATTCATTAGAGATAATATATTGTGGGCGAAATAATATATATTTATTAGCGAGTAATGGAGTTACATTTATTTAAGAAATAAATATCCATTACTCAAGGTCTAATAAATATGGTGGAGGAAATAAATAAAATGAAAAACAAAAGTACACGCCGTGTATATTTATATACATGCAGTGTAATTTGTTTTTCGGTATTCGTGAGAAAATATTGTGTATTTAAATAAATGATTTTAAATGTAATACGTTGGGCGCATGTCAAGTAATAATGATGGTCAACTGTCATTATTAAGACATGGGGTATTACTAAGAATTAAATTAAATGATTAAATGCTTTTAGGAAATTAATTCATTTTATTATTCTAAGTATTATAATCCCAATTACATTATTATCATAGAAATAGAGCCATTGTTGTGCACAACGGATTGGAAAAATATTCTCGAGACAAGAGAGAATTTCTTTTTCCACCAAAAACGCTTTCAACTTACGAAAGCAAGATCCTCCACCGGATTAAGGAGGTTGAAGGTGGACATCTCATGCGATGGCTCTTCCGTGCTAGCACCCAGAGATCCCTTCAGTGACATCCAGAGATATGTGGAGCACATGTGGATCACCGCTACAGGAATCATGTACTTGTATTCTTCAACGCAACGATGTATCACAGGATCGTGACTGGAGACTCCAACGAAGAAAGAATTCCATCGTGGTAATTCTTAGGAATTAATTAAATTAATTATAACCAACATATGATGATCCTATATCAAGGGTTCTGGGACTCTTCTTTTCTTTTACATTCTTCGTTATATTATGATGATTTGGAATTTTAAATCATGATGGATCTCAGATTGAATGTTGTTTAATGTTAAAATTAATGTTGGGGAAAACCCACCAACGCGCTTCCGTTGTGCCTGGAACCTACACTTCAGCTGCATGGAACCACTATATTTATAGGCATCAAAACCTCAATGATCTGGTCTTCGAATTTAAGAATCTCCTCTTCAAATTCCCAAACATTGTATCTCTTTGAGTTTGGAAAATATTTCCACTTTTAATTCAATGAAAATATTGTGATCAAATGATCCATTAATTATCCATGATAGAGATAACATTTCTTTGACTTTCCCATATTTCCTTATCTTCACCCGTGTCCATATCAAGATTTAATTTGACTTCATCATCCATTTTAGATAAATTTATCTTCCCATGTGGCATTTGACTCATCACTATCCTCGAATCGCATGTGAATGGAATGAGTGTCCTAACCAAAGAATACTCTATTTGTAAACCCTTTCTCACATGTTAAAGGGATTAGGTTCCTTGAGAGAACATTTTCCACTATTTTGGATTCAACATGGCATAAGATTTTATTTAAGTGGGTTCTTTGATCTTCATCTACCACTGCCAACTAGTTGTAAAGGCTTGCATGTTTCTAATTATTCTTCTACTGGGGCCTTATTATTCCTTATAAATGGTGGAGTGAACCCTTGTTTTTTTATTGATGCATGTATTCATAACAAGATCATTACCACACAGAGGGATTGGTAGTATTTTATTTTGTTTTCTCCTCCTTGTTTATGCATTCATATCTTCCATGGTATATCAACATAGGTTTCATGATGTATTGATTTCATATCATTTTTTCATGGTGGTTTTTTTTTGGGTTTTGTATGACCATAACATTACCATTTTTAGTGAATGACAACCCAATAACAGGAATATCTATATTTGAGAATCATCATGTAAATAAATTTTATAAACAATGTACCTAGAAATCATCAACAGTGACTTTTTTCATTATCGGTGAAGGATAACGCTGGATGAAGATCACATAGTAGTGAACAAAATCACCCTACCTACAAGAGGATAAACCAACCAATGGATCAGTGATTGTATAGTGAGGATACTCAAATAAAGAAGAGGTCTTAATGCCTTCATATTAGATGATAAAACGTAGTGTATAAAGAATATAAAAAGTAGAGGCTTACTTAAAATTTATTATATTTATAGGAGGGATCACATCCCTTTGTATATCCATCCATGAAGAACTTCCTTCAATGAAAACTTGTCATTCATATTATTCTATCCATATAAATTTATTCATATAATTAATTTAATCTTATTCAATGAGTGGTCAATCTAATTAATATGTTTATAACAGATTATAACTGCCAATTAAACCATTTGTGAGAAATAAATATATATCATATATATTTATATATTTATTATTGTATGTATTTAATACCAGAATTACATGCATCAAATGCATGTAATTAAATATACACTTTATATATATATATAATTTCATATATTATATATTTTTTAGTGCATATTTTTCAATGCTCCACTTGAACTAAAATCTTCTAAGGAATTTATGCATAACATCACAACTCTTTATGAATATATTCAAACTCTTTTGGATTTTTTTCATCACAATATATTCATTTTAAAAAAACACATTTTCCAAAATTTTAACCACATCCAAGGGCCTAATTGTGGGACCCTTATGGCCTTAGAATCGTTGACGACAACTATAAAATCTATATTTTATAGATATAAGAAAACATCAACCTCTAGAAAAGAATCAGTGCTACTCAAGCTACTAAGGGGATGGGTGTACTCTCCATCAAACATATTCATATCCCTATATAAACATTTCCACCACCAGATGTATCATATACTCCATGTGAACCATATATAATCCCTATATGTATGACATCGAGAGACCACTAGACATGGAACATGCGAATCTATTAAAGGCCTCTCATCATTTTATTGATTCTCTAAAAATACTAACTAATTGGATGAATATATCACATTCCATTCATCTATCTGATAAGAATATCACATGTCACTTATCCAAGTAGATTAACACATCATATATGAAACAACTATTCATGGCCATGAATTTCTTTAGTTTAATTCAATCAAGGGATAGATTTCATTCCTTTTCATAAAAGTGGATAAATCCCTTAGTTTTTTCACTCCAATCGACTACATGATCAACAACAAACCCAACCACCCCTGATTAGCTGAGTTAGCATGGTGAATTTCATATGTAGGGAATCAAAGTATGAATGTTATCATGATTTGTATCTCACTAACCTTGGGTAATAAGGATTGATAATAAGTATACACCCCTTAGTATATCTATAACCATACGACATTCCATGATATACAATTTAGCGTATCAGTCCAAGTAATAGGTCTATACTTGTTAAATCAATAATATATTCTTCAATATCTCATATAAAACCCTTTATAATAGATATAAGAATCTATTCATGCTAACCATTACATTTCATCACAACAAATAAAACTCCATGATGACCATCAGTTAGGGAAAACTCAAAGTTTTTACTTTGCAACTATTCATGTAAAATAAATTGAAGTACACATGAATGAATGATAAATTCATATTTTCTTTTATTATAATAACATGATACATTGAGAACCATTACAACTAATCCCTTAATTTTAGAACACATAGAGATATAACATGACTCTCATGAAATTACAGTAGTAATGGATTTTAAACATTCTATCCAAATGTAATTCAAATATTATCCTTATGTGACCATCTGATAAAGTAATCCCACTAACCTCATAGTGAGAATCATTTATGAAGCAAGATATTTTTAATAATGGTGATATGTAGGAATTATATTCCTTAATTTTTACTCTTCTGACTTTAATTGAAACTTCCTAACTTCATAATGGAAAATGTTGTAATGTTGTATTTCATTTTCTACATAGAACTATATCTATGTACACCATCATCATCCTAGAAACTCCTTCTGATAAAATTTTTCATGAAATATTTTATAATTAATGTAATTGTTTACATTATAACCTTAACATCACATCTTAAACACTTTTAGGATAAAGTGATATCATCATTTTTATGGTAAATAATATAACTATTTACATTTTTTTAAAATTTATACCCCAAATAATTTTGGGATATAATGTGTAATACATTGAGTATTATCTGGGATAATCCTTTATGTAATATTGATGTTCAATTTTTATGGTAAATAAATGCACCAGTTTACATTTTTTATTTTAATATATCCAAAACTCTTTAGTACATTTACTTAATTATCACTATAATCTTATTCTGCTATAATCTTTTACTTAACAGTAATATTCACTTTCTCATAGTAACTAAATGTAAAAATTTAAATTGTTATTTATTGTAAAATATCCAAACACCTTAGGATATAATGTATATAATCCCTTAAAATATATGTGGTTTAATTGATTATTTTTTTAATTTTTTCATTCTCTATGTTCAATCATATTCTCACTAGCTTCATAGATAAATATATTATTTTAAAAATATCTTCTAGAAAAAAATTAACTTGTTGTTTTAGGAAATAAAATTTATTTCCTTTAAGTAAGAGTACTAAACAAATAAATTATTAACTCCATATCATATATGGTATTTTATGTGTTTAGAACATTATTTTCTGAAAATAATACATTATTAAAATATCCCACCAATGGGTGTAATGAACACATTGCCATATATTTTAACCAACATTTGGATTAAAATTTTATCATGGAGGAACTCTTTTATCCAAATATTCTTTTCAAGAACATTTTATATAAGTTTTTGAATTATTAACCTTATGCATAAATTTAATCATCTCATAATAACTGTTTGTTATCGAACATCCTCTCTTAACCTTTAAGTGATTTTAGATGAAGATATGTGTCTATTATTTAGATTCATCCATGTTTGATACATTCCTTTACATTCAAATTATCAATATAGTAACTGTTTACTTCATCACTAGAATGAAATCTACAACCTCAATCAATTATTCCTTTGATTTTGAACTCCTGTATATTTACATCACTTTTTAAACATATACTCAGAATCAAACACCATTCAAAATCAAAGAATTAATTTATATAGAAATCGTTCCTATCATGGACATTATATGGAGTTCCAAAACTTCTTTAGGAACATTTTGGATAATCTAGTCATATTGATTTATAATTATTACTTCATGAATATCCTAGGTTTCCATGGCTATGATTTTCTTCTTGAAGAAACATTGTTGGACTTTTCAACTAATTTTTCCTCTCATAGTTTTAACTTTTATCCAATTATACTATATATATAGTATTAGAATCCAGACATAATATGCCCAGTCCATCCATTCTCAAAACATTGAGAATATAAGGTAATTTTTTATTGAATCCACCCAAATTTTCATAACAATCCTATAATGAAAATACTATTACTTCCATAACAAAAACAATAAATTTTAGGAATTCTTCATGAATCCTAAAAATATTCTATATTATTGAATTTCATGGTCATACCAAATCATATTTAGTATAGGAGACTACAATTCCTTAGGTCAATTATACATTAAATTCCATTGAAACCTTAAATGAATTATTTCACGATTCCATAAGAAAATAAATTTAGTTATTGATAAACTTCAACACTTGGTTATTCATGAATGAATTGTTTAGACACATTGACTATCTCTCTTTCACAATACATTTTTTATGTTACTAGTATTAAGAGTTGTTTATTTTAAGACCCTTATTTCAATGATTACTGTGATGTTTAGTTTTATGATGAGGATGAATTTATCTACAATAGAACTTTTAATTTGAAGTAAATCATATCTTTTATATTTTCATTATGGGTTTTTAAGGATAGTTCTCCCACTAAAATTGTTGACTCCATACATCATATCAATTTAGTGATCAAAGATCCATATTTCACTAAGCTCAAGATCAATTTATAATTTCTCGCATTACATAGCTATTTAGGTAGTTCATCATCCCAATAAAAACTGTTGTGAATATTAAATAATTTACTAGATAACCATTTATCCAAATCCATCCATGGTTTCACTCAGCTCTATTCCTTTGGTAACCTAGTCCTATAAGGGTCTCTCGGCTAGTGTAATCCAATGAAAACTCCCAAAACATGGTAACAAAAAAAGATCCAAGGGCACCAAGTATTGAATGACCTACAAAAAAAATAATCTATAATCAGGCATTACTTTCTTTCCTTACACAAGATAACCCAAAGACACTCATATTTAGCATGACCTACCTGGTTGGATGATTGATGTCCTAACAAGTGTCTCTTTAGAAGGAATCAAACACTTATTATTTGTGGTGTTTTTTCTTTTATTTTCTCACCAATTTATTATACAACATATGCATATTATTTTCATAACTATTAAATCATATGTAATCATTATGATCTCATGTCTTATTCCCTTTATTTTTATGCATCTTTTAGTGATTTAGATTTGGAATATCTACTCCAACAAACAAATTAATTTTTTCGCACCAATTTAATGTGTAACATGTTACACAACCCACAAGTTTGTGTTAATCAAAAAAATATAAGCTAAGTATATTCATACATATACATATTCATAATTTTTATATGGTACATGAACACTTCGTGTAAAGTAATAATGTTATATGAGATTGTAAAACTCCGCAAGAGTTATCCCAGAGCAACAGATTGCCAACCCCATTCACTTTACTAACCAAGGTGACCCTCCATGAATGTACGTGGTCTGACCCCAGGTTCCTCTACCTGTGGATACTTACTCTAGAGATAATTCAATTCATGAAAAGATTAACAACTAATATGCACACACTATTCCCTAAAAAAACTCTCAAGATCATAACTATAATTACAAATTTAGATCAGGGTTGATGGAAACAAAAAAATTTTATATCAAACCTAGAATAATACGAATGCCTCTATCATAGAAGAAATTAAATATATAAATTATTTCATAAATTTATTCATAATATAAATTATTTATAACTATGAATAAAATAGGGAATCATATATATACTCAAATGGCTCAGACCATGAAGAAAACTCCATAGCCCCCAAAATTATTATAATGAAAGAGGGCAGACACACAAAAGAGAGTAAGTTTAAGAGTGATAAAACACCACCAGGAAAACATACAAGATCACCCTTTGTTCCTACCACCACGTCCATGAAAATACCCATGACATCTTGGGTGCCTTCCACTTGGCCATTGTTTTGGGGTCTGCCAAGCACCACCATTATCATCATACTTCACCAAGTCAGCGTCAATCTACTCGCAAATTTGGGTATCCACCAAAGTAGCACCATCCACATCATCATTGTTACCATCACCATGAAGAGGCCTCTTGTCTGGTTCCTTAGAGGAGGATTGTATTTCAACCTGATGAGAACCAAAAGCATTAGTCACTAAAAGTGATAAAGATATTTTACCTTTCCATTAATACCTCTCCTTTTATAAATCATCAATCATTGTATAATTAATATACTCCATCATATTAAAAAAATTTACAAAATTAGACATGAATGAAGCCGCATTCACTTGAAAAGGAGTTGCAATATAAATGTTGTCTTCCTTTACATGGAACACCTACTCATGGGAGGTTATAGCCTTTTCAATTGATGTCGTTGTCGATACATACACATAAGGGACCAACACACTATGGTCACTAAAAAATTGGGCATCATCCTTTATAAGTTATAAAATGATAGAAGAAGATAAAGAAGAAGTATAAGTAAATACGTGCTGATGGGAGGATACAGTTTTAATAATCAGATAAACATTTATAAAAAATTTATAAATAAAATTTAATTATAAACACTTTAATAATTCCACCTTTAATATTATAGATATTCCATAATTTTGAATATAAACTATTTATATTCATTCCAATGTGAATTATTTCATTTCTATCATAATAAGGCATTTCCTTTTTAAATATATCGTATTATAGGAATTATAAACTCTGTAATTTAATTTCTATCATGTAAAACTTTTCCATTATCTTAATATCATATACATACTTATTATATAAATTGTGATCATATCAATCATCTAAACACCTTTTGATGTGTAAAAAAATAATATCCAAATAAATCCCCTTTCATTTAAACAATTTTAAATTATGTAATTATGAACTAAACATGAATATTAAATAAATTTATTAAATGAAAAAACAAAATTCCTAAGTATAATACATTTATGAACTACTCATAAACATATGGTAATTATAAAAATTTTATAATATTCAAAGAATATTAAATTTTTATATTTTGTTTAATATGATCCCTTCACATTTTATATAAAATGGAATTTATAAGAAATTTATTGAATTATAAACATTTTATAATTTAATATCTATAATATAAACATTTCTATATAATCAAAATATCATATATATTGTAATTTATTAACTCCTTATAAATAATATTTTATGATTTATAAAAAAACCATTGATTTCTATATCAAAAATCATGCCATTTAATTTTTCAAAAGGTCATTTTTCATAAAAAATAACAATTAACCATAAATAGTTTTTAGTTTTCTAATGTATAAAACACTTTTATAAATTTATATATAAATATTTCATGATACTTTTTAATTAATTGTAAACTATTTATAAATAACATAATTCAATTCAAAATTGTATTCTCCTAAATGAAATATATATTTAATTTGTTTTCATATAAACAATTGTAATATATATGAACATTTCAAAATTCTTTACAGGCTTGCAAAAAATTTTGTTTTACTATTAAAAGTTGGTTTTCATAAATTAATAAACATGTTGTTTTTTAAATAAGTCTTCACCTCCGATACTAATTTTTGGGTTTTGTATGATCATCACATGGCCAAGATTAGCGAAAGACCACCCAAACACATGAATATCTTTGTTTGAGAATCAACATGTAAATAAACCGTATAAATATTGTACCTAGAAATCATCAATGAATGTAGTTTTCTTCTTTCTCACCGAAGGATAATGTTTAATGAATAGTGTGTAGTAGTAAACAAAATAACTTTGAATCCGAGGGGGGTACATCAACCAATGGATTCATGAACGTATCATGAGAATACACAATTGTTGAAGGGGTTTTATCACCTTCATCTTGGATAATGAACAACATTGTGGGAATAATAGAGAAATGAGAGGCTTGCTTGAAATTTCTTATATTTATAGGAGGGATCACATCCTGTAATAACCCGGATCTCTTTTCATGCATGTTATCCATTTTTCTAGAGTTTTTAAGGAAAATAAATTTTCTGGAAGTTTTTGAAGTACACGCCGTGTACTTTCTGAGTACACACCGTGTACTCTTCCCGGCTCGTAGCCGTGTGCTGGCCGTGTCCGGGCCACACACACGGTGTGTAAGGCTGAGGTGGAGGACGGTTAATTTTCTGTACGGAAAAAATTGAACTACACGCCATGTACTTAATAAGTACACATCCTGTACTTTCGTTTTTTTTTCACTAAACGGACTGGGGTCACAGCTGACCCCCAAAATCATCTTCTTCTCTAGATTTTGTCCACCCGGAAGCGACTGTATGACCGGATCTTCTCTGAGCTCCCGCCCCGCCGTCCATTCTTCTATTTAAGCATTGTCGATTACGTTGGAATCGCAGCGGTGAGTTCTTTCTTTTTCTTTAGCCTTGTTTTTTTATTCTTCCACGTTTCCAAGTTATCGTGGGATGAACGTTTTGTGCGTTTTCTAAGATCTACATTGTTCTAAGAGGAATCTGTCATCGTGGTTCACGTATATCGAACTCCTCGGATCGAGGTAGGTGGTTTGTTCCTTTTTGTAGAAAGTTGATGAATATTATATGCAAATTCCACCAATACCCATGAATGGGGTATTGCATGTTTCTAGTTTTTCCCCAGATATTTTCTTGGTTGCTTATTTGCTTTAGTAGAGGTTATTTCTTGTGAGTAGAGTAATTTATTTTGTGCTCAGGTTTCTTTGCCATGATTGTTTTCCTATTGGGCATTTTTCCAGTTGTCGTGCCTAGTTATAGGATAGTGGAACTGTTGTATTGTTATTGTTGTTGAGTCTTAGAATGATAGAAAAGTAGTTCTTGAGGTTTACTTGGATGATATACACATGCTGATCATGTTTAGTTATACTCAGGATTGTGAGGACCTAGAGTAGTAGACCAAAGGAATAACTGACAGAAGGGATTCTCCATAATGTCTTTTAATTACGACGTGAGACTATAGGGGGAATTTACATTGAGTGATTCCCTAGAGAGTCTGTAGATCCATGACGTGGGCCACAGGGGGAAATGACATTGAGTGCTACCCCAGAGAGCCTTTAGCACGATACGAGACTACAGGGGAATTGACGGTGAGTACTTCCTCAGAGAGTCTTCTTATTTATGTAGCTGAACTAGAGGGGTGAGACTTCGTGTGCTTCCCAGAGGGTTGCTAGTACTGATAGGTTGAACCATAGGGGTTAGACTGTGAGAGTTACGCAGAGGGTTTCCTGTTTCTTCTTTTGTTGTTGGTTGTTTACTTGTGTACTTTGTTTTCTAGAACTGTGGATTGTAGCTTCTTGTGCTTTTCTGTTTACTTCTTCTTGTTTTATTACTGCCCTGTATTCATTGACTGTTAGGAACAAATCTATGGGTGATTGCCTACTGGGATTGTATCCCACACCCCGTTTGGGCCATGCTTTTGGGCCCAAGCAGACTATTTTGTTGCAGGTATAGACAAGGGCAAGTGCCCTTCTACTGTAGTATCATGATTGCACCAGGAGCTGGGGAGCATAGGACTGAGCCGTGGCTCACGATGCTGAGGACCATAATTTTTTTTCTTTTGCAATTGGTTTCAGCAGTATTTCATCACGTTGTTGTGTTTTCTTTTTTCCTTAGAAACATGTACCTGATGTATCATTGTCATCATAGTTATATATCAACGTTGCTTCCGCTGTTTGGTTTCTGCTGTTATGCATGTTGTTTACTACTTCTTCTGTTTATTGTTGTTTTCTTACCTTTTATACCTTATTGAATGAGGGAATAGTTTCCCCACCGACTCACCAAGGCCCTCACTGCTAGTCGGCAGCCTCTGGAGTTCGAGTAAATGTGCTTGAGGTCATGTGGCGAACCGGGTACGGGGCACCAGTGGAGGGGCTCCGGACTCGGGTCGTTACAATGTTGTATCAGAGGAGTTCATTTCTCTTTATTTACTATTTGGAGACTCTATCCAGGGATATAACGGTTTCGGTACTTGGTATTAAGCTTTGCTCGAGAGTAGCTAACCCGTGTATAGGGAAAGGCCATACTACCTCGTTAATTGCAGTTTGCTGGTTTTGAGTTTTATGGTTGATATGTTATCACCTAGAGTTATTCGCATGACTTGTGCAGTTATTGTTTTGATATTTCGGTTCTATTTCTGTCACAACCCAATGATATGAGGGTATGTCATCTCATGCATCATATAGACACTTGTAGGAATCACATGCCATGAATTCTTTCCATTCCATCTAGGGTGCATTAGCGATTGCATGCTGTTGTGATAGACCTTGTGTAGATTATGCTTGCTGTTCTGATAGTTTCTTGATAGATTCTATACTGTTATGTTAGAAAAACTGTTTGTTTTGTTCTTTGTTTAATGTAAATGCCAAATTTTTGTTCTTGAGGTGTTATGGGCCCTCACGGATCAGAATTTGGCACTTTTTCGCCTTGTTTTTAGTATTTCTGGGAGTCTGAGTAGTTTCTGAGCTACTGCCCAGAAAAACCCATAAGACACGGTGCACACTTTTTGGATACACGCCGTGTAGTTTTCAGGCCGTGCCACTGACCATGTGAGCATAACAAGGTGTTGTGGGAGTAACGTCGGGAACACGCCGTGTATGATTGGTACACGTTGTGTATGTTCGGAGCCATGTACCTAGCCTGGTCACTAACAACATTGGTCGGGGATGCTCGGGTAGAAAACGTTGTGTCCTTAGGGAACATGCCATGTAGTCCTGTCTAGGTACCCGGCCGTGTTACGAACAACACGGGCCAGCATTACCTTCTTTTCCACATGTCGTGTTTTTTTGGAACACGTCGTGTCGTCCTGTCTAGGTACCCTACCGTGTCACGAACAACACAGGTCAGCATCACCTTCTTTTCCACACGCTGTGTTGGTTCGGAACACGCCTTGTAGTCTTTTACAGGTACTCGGCCGAGTCACGAGTAACACGGGATGGGGTCACCTGGACTATGCACGCCTTGTTTGTTCAGAGTATGTCGTGTAAGGATCAGCCGTGTAGACGGTAGTGTGTTTCACAAACACGGGCTGCCGAATCCTTGTCTAGTACACGTTGTGTGTGTGGAGAACACACCGTGTAGTGTCGAGTTATGTCGGACCATGTGGTTTAGACATGTAAGGAGACTCAGGTAGGGGAACTGTTTTCAAGTACACGTCATGTGTGGGTGCAACACGCCGTGTAGTTTGAAGTGTACACAACTTGTAGGGTAGGAGTACACACCCATGTCAGTGGGTTAAGAAGACACGCCATGTAGTTTTATACACGACGTGTAGTCATGTTTTTTAAACTTGTGTGTTTTCTTCCCCTGTTCCCGTTTTGTGCTCTTGTGTTCACTATCCTTACTTGATCTAAGGTGTGATTTCAATATTTCAAAGATATGCCTCCGAGATGTCCTCTGGTCAGACATCTATCATCAGGAAGTGATCAGACGCTAGATAGGGCTGATCAAGGACTTTCGTCTAATCCTCCAGTTGGGCCAGCCTTGGCAACACCTGTTATACCAGTTGCAGGTTCTCATGCGCAGTTTAGGGAAGGTTTCACGAGGATGATGCAGGCCTTCCAGGGAGCTCCGCTTCCCGCCATGTCTATGGAAGACTTGAAGCGGGTCTTACAGCAGCAGCATCCTCCCACGTTCACGGGGGAGGGAGGACCTCATGCTGCAGAGTCATGGATGGAAGCCATGATGGCTATCTTCGAGCATCTGGAAATTCCTCCAAAGAGGCAGGTTAAGCTCACCACCTACATGCTCCGAGACTCCGCCAAGAGGTGGTGGGACGTGATCTAATAGGAAGGTCAGCAGCAGGATATGGTTTGGGAGGTGTTCCAGCACGTGTTCTATGACTACTTCTGCCCGAAGACCCTGAGGGCCGATCGAGCCCGGGAGTTCATGAGCTTAGAGAGGGGTACTCTATCTTTAATGGAGTATTCCTCTCGTTTCACTGTGCTGTAGCGTTTTACACCCCTTCAGGATGGGAGTGGTGTTTTCTTGGTGAGGTAGTTTGATTGTGGACTCAGGCGGGAGATCCGCTCGTAGGTGAACATCTTCCAGCTGACTTCCATTACGTCCATCGTCAATCAAGAATTTATTGTAGAGCGCAATATGAGAGACTCTAGAGCTGTAATCCAGGGCGGTTCTGCTTCCAGAGTTAGCCATCCTCCAGATGACAGCAAGAAGCGTCGTAGGGAGCCTACGCGTGGTGATTCGAGGAAGCAAGAGGCATCATCAGGAAACCAGGTGACATGCTATCAGTGTGGCCGAATAGGGCACACGAGGCCGCAGTGCCATAGGGACCCCATGGAGTGCCGATCTTGCGGAAAGATGGGTCACCTTCTGCGTTTCTTCTAGGTTTTCTCATGAGTAGCTGGTGACCGGGGTTCTTCCATGACTCCTCATTCAGGAGAAGCACCGCCAGTTTCTCACAAGTCGGGGAACTGGAGTTCTTCCGGCCATTCGGGCTGAGGTGGAGGTCAAGGTCGTGGCGGTCAGCCACTAGTTCCTCAGCACCAGTAGGGTGGTTCTGCTTAGAGTGGTCAGCCAGGGGCGTAGGGCCACGGTACAGGCCAGTCATTCGCCGTTGTGTAGACTTATCCGGAGCAGGATCCCGACCCTTCTACTGTTCGAGGTACAATTTTAGTAGCCTCAGTTTTATCTTCAGCCCTTTTCAATACTGGTGCTACACATAGCTTTATCTCTATTGCTGTTGTGGAGAGCCTTGGACTCTGTGTCTTTTCTTCTACTGACTTTTTGACACTAGACACACCTTTGGGAATGAGGACATCTAGTGTATGCCAGTGTAGAGAGTTCCCTCTCGAGGTTGCAGGGTATTTCTTCTTATAGGATCTCTATGTCCTAGAGATGATAGGCTATGATGTCATCCTTGGAATGTATTGGTTGATTCCCTTTCATGCATTCATCGACTGCTATTTCCAGAGAGTGAGTTTCGTTTCACCAGAGGGTGAATCTTTCCTTCATAGAGGCGAATGGGACGTTTGGGTGAGTCGGCCAGGACTCGAGCATCTTGGGCTAGGAGCGGTGATAGCCCAGATTTCTTGTCTTTATCTGGATGATCAGGGGACTCCACAGTTGGACTTTCCTCCAGTGGTGGATCGCTTCAGGGGCGTCTTTCCAGAAGTCTTTTCAGGTTTTCCTCCAGAGTGTGAGGTAGACTTCTCTATTGAGCTCATGCTAGGAGCGGCACCAGTGTCCATTCCTCCGTATAGAATGGCCACACCTGAGTTGTAGGATCTCAAGAAGTAGTTGGAGGAGATACAGGCTAAGGGTTTCATTCGACCCAGTACTTCTCCTTGGGGTTCTCCTGTTCTGTTTGCGAAGAAGGAAGATGGTACCATGCGGCTTTGTGTGGATTATCGGAAGCTGAACTAGTTAACGGTCAAGAACCGATATCCCTTGCCACAGATTGATGACCTTTTCGATCAGCTTTGAGGAGCACGGGTGTTCTCAAAGATCGACTTGAGGTCCCGTTATCATCAATTGCATGTTAGACCATCAGATATATCTCTGATATCTTTCAGGAGAAGGTATGGTCTATACGAGTATACAGTCATGTCGTTTGTTCACACAAACGCACCTGCAGTTTTCATGGCACTAATGAATCGAGTGTTCCATCCTTACTTGGACTCCTTTGTCGTGGTATTTATGGATGATATCTTGGTGTACTCTCACACTCGAAACAACCATGCCACACATCTTGATATCATTCTGAGTACACTGAGAGAGCATCAGATTTATGCTAAACTCTCGAAGTGCCACTTCTGGGTGGATCAGATTCACTTCATGGGTCACGTAATCATAGAGGCAAGAGTATCAGTGGACCTAGATAAAGTGAGAGATGTAGTTTCCTGGGAGCAGCCGATGAACGTCTTTGAGGTACAGAGTCTCCTAGGGTCGGCTGGATACTACAGATGCTTCATTCAGGACTTTTCGTGCTTAGCAGCACCTTTGACACAACTGACCAAGAAGGGGGTGAAGTTCTCATGGTCAGATTCCTGTGAGTCATCCTTTCAAGATCTGAAAGGGAGGTTGACGTCTGCACCAATACTAGTCTTGCCAGAGCCAGGCAAGATCTACACTGTTTACTGTGATGCTTCAAGTATCGGGCTGCGAGCTATGCTTATGCAGGGAGATAGAGTCATTGTGTACGTGTCTCAGCAACTGAGGCCACATGAGAGGAACTACCCTACGCACAATTTGGGTTTAGATGCTACTGTTCATTCCTTGCAATGTTAGAGACACTATCTTCTGGGAGAGCACTTTGTGGTCTTCACTGACCACAAGAGTCTCAAGTATATATTCACTCAGCGTGATCTAAATTTGAGGCAGAACAGGTGGGTCGAGTATCTTCAATCTTTTGATTTCGAGCTTGCGTATACGCCGGGAAAAGGCAACGTCATGGCTGATGCGTTGAGCAAGAGAACTCAAATTCAGGAAGTTCAGGAGGCAGTAGTGAGTGGAACACTACTGGAAATTCCATCATTCCCAACGCTTTTTTTCCAACGGTTTTAATAAACTGTTGGGAAAAAGACCCTATGCCAACGGTTCATATGAACCGTTGGGATATAGATCATATGGACCAGTTTTTCCAACGGTTCAAATGAACCGTTGGGAAATATCCATCTAAAATCACTTCTGCCATCGGGATACTTCTCTGATTCCTAACCCGCAACCCTCCAAACCCTCGGTGCCACTCTCACATACTCCTCCCGTCCTCACCAGGGATCCCATACAGACCACCCCTCGCGGCTCGCCGCTCACCGATCGCCGCTCACCGCTCGCCACTCGCCACTCGCCACTCGCCGCTCGCCGCTCGCCGCTCCCCGCTCATCGGCTCCCACACATCCCCCTTCAAGCCAAAGTTATCCAAACCCTACAGGGCCGCTCCGTTCCTCCTGTCATTACTGCCGCTCTCTCCTCCTATCATTACCGTCGGTCTCACCCCCCTTGAGTTCCCCTCCTCCCATCCTGAATCATGCTCGCCGCTCGCAGCTTCCCGCTCATGGTCGCTCGCGAATCCCCCTTCTGCTGTGTAAGCATCAATTCTAACTCTCTTTAAGTTTGAATTCAGGTTAATTATGAGTTATTATTAGTATTTATATGATTCATTCAGGATATATAACTGTCATTTCCAATGTTTTATATGATTTATTTTAGCTCTGTTGATGATTATTGCCTTTACAAAATTATCCAAAGGAGGGTGATTCAACAATACATCATTGAGTTCACCTGTATATTGAATCAATGTTTTTTGATTCCACATTTGCATACGTGAAACCCAATAACTGCATGACATGTGTATTATAATCAGTATCCCAATTTGTTTGAGGGGTGATCTTCCCTATTTAGATTCTTTTCTTGTTTCCTCTCTGTTGATACAATGTGTTTGACTTTATACTGTTTTATGAGATCGTTTCTCTTCTTCGATGTGATGTTTTTTAATGGATTTGCCCTTTTTTGAGAGGCATCTCACACGAGAGTGTTTTTTTGGTTATTTAATGATGTTGCATGGTTATGAACCTTGTTCATCTGATGTGAAGTTATGTTCTTTATATAATGATATCCTTGGGAGTCATTTCATAGGGTGGATGTTCAGGCCCCTTTCTCTCCTTTTCAAGTTTGTTTTAAATTCTAAAGGACATTAATTGTTTGAGAGATATCTGTTATAGGGTCCCAAATTTATAAAACCCTTTGTGTTTTATGATGGTTGGAGGTTCCAAGAGGGTGATTAGAGCCTTTTACATTTTCAAATTATAATTTTATTCATGGTGTCACTTATTTGATCATGCATTTGATTTCTTGTCCATGTGGTAACTTGTTTGATTATGCAGTTACTAGTTTGTTTTTTCCACCCCTTATTTGACTATGAAATCTTTTTTTTTCCTTATGGTTAATTGGTGAGGTTTCTCACTTGTTTGTGTGAGGAAACATTGGAAGCTAGAGTAGCCTTCGGGTCTTCCATGAGATGGATTTGTTTTTCTAAAACATAATGTGAGAACATTTCTGGAGTATGTTGAAATAACCCCAAATGTCTCCATGAGATAGCATAAATAACCCCAAGTTTCTCCATACATCGTATCCTCCTCACATGGGTTGGCCACTCACCCAATCATATCAAACATGACATATTCTATCCTCTCAGTCACATAGTATAGACTCATCTCTCGATGATTATCCCATAATCCTCATCCCACACACTATAGTCTTCTCTCGGCATGTTGACCATTCTTTAATTATATTATCAAGAATCTGGTCAAGAACCTCATTAAAATCATGTATTTTAACCCAGCCCCACTAACACACCAAGCCTCTTGGCATTATAATTCCAGTATGTCCGACAATACCCAATACTCACAGTAGCATCTCATCCTTGATCTCCTTAGTTTAACTTCTGAATCATTAAATGGAGTAAAACCTATCATAATACATTTTATAGACTCTAAGGGACCATCCCACTCTAAGAACCCACCAAGATTCCAATCCATCCTCATAAGTATTTCCTCATCAAACACTAGACGTACAATTGCCACATTTATCACCATAAGGCCCAATCCTCTTAGGAATATTTTACTTGATCTAAACCCTCATCTAGTCCATACACATATCATCCAAATTATAAGACATATGTTAGACCACTCATATCCCAATTGATATCTAGTGACAGGGTGATTTCATTTCCATAAAATCACTAAAGAATTTTATCTAAACCTAGGCGGCTTGTGAACACCATATCTATAGGTCTACTATGTTAATCTACTTACTTTCATTTACCGTCATTAGACTCCATGACTCCCATGGAACATAGTTATAATCAATCCCTTTTCAATCTATGATCGAATAATCAAGTTAGTGTTTAAGGGTCTATCGAGGCTCTTAATACTATCTTTATATACATAAGAATTCTTATTTAAAGAAACAATTAATTTAAGTAATGGTTGATCACCTATGGAGGTGCTTATACTTCATCTTCTAACTGCTAAATGATGTATATCCTCCACGTGAATGAGGAATTAAAAAACTCCCCTTCCATGTTCATGTAAAACCTATATTTCCCAAAGACAGCATACTAACCTCAAATATATAGGTGAGAAAAATCAGAAGACTGGTCCATGATCACATCATTAGTCATAGCTTCATCAAAAATCTTCATTCCTTAAGCCTTATATTAATCATATGATTTGACATATACTTACCATATTAGTGAATGTTGATTCATATTCAATCACTAACAATTTTCCCTACTCAATATCTAAGAGATCTCAAGATCTAGCTTGTTTAAGATCATCTAGGAAGTTTTGGTCATTGACGATTAGTTGGAATCACTTCTAATAATGTTTTCATCCTCCCATTCCACAATAACTTTACACCACAACCTATCTTGACCCTTTAGTAATGGTGTAGCCATGTAATTTCCCAAACAAACTTGTATTGAACAAAACCATACTAAGCTGAAACTCGAGCCAAACTAATTATATACCATTTATAGGAAGATTAATTGTTAATTAATAGGAATGTACTTTTTAATAGTATCATTTTGAAACATGGATTTGTTTCCCCCTTGCTTGCAGGAACATGATTTGACCTTTGTGGCGTTGTGGTTCTTATATGTTGGGCGGTGACATGTATAGTCACACGAGACAAGTATGTTTTAGTTTAGTTTTTATTTTATTTTATTTATCGCATTGTCCACTTAGGTCTTTTACTGGTTTCTATGGACAGGGAGTAGTTATATTCTATGAAGGAGGACAGAAGGGGTTCAGATTGTTTCAATCCGCCGACTTTAATCCGAGGTAAGATTCTATGATTACTACTTGTCTCGCACCTCATATATTTTAGGGATTTCAATGTTTTTGACTCCATATTATGTTTTTGGTAGGGCGTTGGATCGTTTTGTGTTGGTTTGGGTGGATTTGGTTCTCGCCAATGGAGGTAAGGATTTAATGCTGTTGGTTGGTTTTTCACTGGTTATGTAGGGTCCTTTATGTGTTTTAAGGTTCTTAATATCCTTTTTGTAGTGCGTTGATCCCTGCTCGTTGGTTTTGAGTCACCAAGTCAAGGGTGACTCGCCTGCGTGTGCATAGGTAAGTAAGTATATGTATGTGGGTTCCCCCGTTACGTGTATAGTCAACCATGGCAATGATTATGCACGTATGGGGCTTGGTGTGCCCATGTATATATATAAAAATGCATACGTAGGAGAGTGGAGACAGGTATATGCATTTAAGCATATGTGTAAGGATCCCCTTGCACATGCTCATGGCCATGTGGGTGTGTGCATAGGGGATAGGTGTCCTTGCATGTGTGTGAAGGTGTGTATACTCAGTTGGGGAGCATCGGCTTTTAGTTAGAAAGATCCAAGAGCCAAAGTGGACGGCTTGGTTCCACCTTGAGGTAGGGTCCCTCTTCTAGTCTCTTTAATTAAAGAATTCTTTAAATTGTATTACCTTCTTTCTTAATTATGCATAATTATATCGACTTGAATATCTTGAATAAGTGTTCTTTTATATAATCATTTCATTTGATAAATAACGTCATTTTTTATAATAAAACCCTTCCAACGGAGGTGCGCTGTCTGCGAAAACTCACAGTGATAGTTATGTTGATCTAGTTGCTTAACTTATTGCATTTGATTTGTGCTGAATGATTTATAGAATAAATGTTAAATATAATTAAATGAATTTTGTGATAAATCAATGCCATGATTTTATAATAAAACCCCTTCAATGGAGGTGCACTGTCTTCTAAACCAAAGAGTAGTGATAGTTATTTTCTGTCGTTTTGTTTCCCTTTAGACGTTGCGTCATTGTGTCACTCGCTACAACCTTCTCTGGTGATCCCTTGTTATAGCATATTAAATAGTTGATATGTTATATCATTTGGCGGCAGGGCGATGGCCGGAATTTTGCCCCGCCTCCTCCCGCTCCATTCGCTCCTGGCCGGAAGATGCTGCCCTGCGGATGTCGCTGGACCGGGCCAACACGTCGCGGTCACGCCGTGGTCACGCCGCGGTCACGCCGTGGTCACGCCGCGGTCACGCCGCGGTCACGCCGCGGTCACGCCGCGGTCACGCCGCGGTCACGCCGTGGTAATGCCATTATTTGGCCCTGCTCTAGGACGACACCTTGCGGCGGTTCGCAATCCTGTCGGGATTCGATGTATGATACCTTGATAGAGTTTTAGATACATTACCCATCCATAGTAAATGGGGAGGGAGGCGACGACCGGAATGTTTCCCCACTTCCTCCCGCTCTCTTCGCTCCTGACCAGAAGATGCTACTCCGCAGATGTTGCTAGACCGGGCCAACACGCCGCGGTCACGCCGCGGTCACGCCGCTGTCATGCCGCGGTCACGCCGCGGTCACGCCGCGGTCACGCCGTGGTCACGCCGCGGTCACGCCGTGGTAATGCCATGATTTGGCCCTGCTCTAGGACGACACCTTGCGGCGGTTTGCAATCCTGTCGGGATTCGATGTATGATACCTTGATAGAGTTTTAGATACATTACCCATCCATAGTAAATGGGGAGGGAGGCGACGACCGGAATGTTTCCCCACTTCCTCCCGCTCTCTTCGCTCCTGGCCATAAGATGCTACTCCGCAGATGTTGCTAGACCGGGCCAACACGCCGCGGTCACGCCGCGGTCACGCCGCGGTCACGCCGTGGTCACGCCGCGGTCACACTGTGATTTGTCCCTGCTCCAAGACGACACCCTGTGGTGGTTCACAGTCCTGTCGGGATACTTCTCCTATCCCTAATCCGCACTTCTCCAAACCCTCGACGCCAATCCCATACTCCTCTCGTCCTCGCTACCGCTCCCATACCGACCACCCCTCGCCGCCGCTCCCATCCCAACCACCCCTCACCGCTCGCCGATCGCCGATCGCCGCTCCCCGCTCATCAGCGCTCGCGATTTTTTTCTAAAATCTCTATGCGAACCCATAACCCTTCTCGTTTCACCCTAAACCATAGCTCGACGCACCCATATGGAAGATTTTTCCCAATAGCTCGACACGAATCCTACTTCCCAACCGACTCTCGACGTGAACCCTACTTCCCAGCGCGACAGGTCTGGTTTTCCAATGCTCAATTCTTCCGCATTAAATGGGTACGTATTATGATCCACTTACGATTTTAGGTTGTGTTTGGAACCCTGCATACCTACCTACTCTCGAGGGTTCTAAATCTACTTTCCAACCGGTCATCTTATCTTTGATTCAAGTAATTTTTGTTCATTCACATTAAATCAGTATGTATGCCTTCATTTATTTTTGATTTTTTGGTTCCATTTCGCTGCAATGTATTGTCTATTATGATCCCCTTATGAACAAAAGCAATATATCATTTTAGGTTGCAATTTTGTTTTAATTTACCTTTATAGAATCATTTTGATTGATATTGAAGAGGTCAAAATGAGGTGGGGAGGAGGGGGGGATGTGCTGGAGGGGGGGATGGGAAGGGGTGAGGTGAGGAGGAGGGGGGGTGGACAGGGGGTTGGAGGTGGCTGTGTAGGTGGGGGAGAGGGGGAGAGGGGGGGGGGGATGTGCTGGGGGTGAGAAAAGATAAGATACAGGTGTGAAAGAACATCCATGTTGATGGCAGCACCAATACATTAACGACTAGAAAAACCTGATCATCGATCAACAACGTCTCCTACTGATCATCTATCAACAACGCACCCAATGGGGTATATAAAATAAATGAATAACCAATGAATTATCAATGGTCCTAATGACAATCATAAAAGTTTTACCTTACAAGGGCTCTATAGTACAAGATTGACCACTCCACATGGGCGTTATTAATTAACAGGTATAGAAAACACTGGTCACTCAATCAGTAACAATCCCATTATGGCATCTTCAAGAGTCCCTTTGATGAATATAAATATCTTAAGGAAATCCGACCATAACTTCTATCCCACATCATCATCCCATACCAATGGTTCCAATAGTTTCAATCCTAAAAAAAGACAGTAATCCTCAACTATTCTAACCTTGAGAAATAGGTACCAAAATTTCAGGATAAAACAAGATCTCTTCATATATACTACTTGATTATAATTTTCAGGATCTATATGAAAGAACATTGAACAGAACTAGCTTAGATTTCACAATCCATTCCAACTAATGATCTCATAACCCTCACACATGATTCTCATCTCACAACCCAACCTGCTGGAGGATTCTGAATCCAACCCTTGAAGAAATCCTGATAAAGAATTGTTTTACTCCGAAACACCATAAAGACCACATTCAAACACAGAAAGTATTCCATCATGGAAATTTATATGAAAAACTGATCAAAATTGAATACTCATAAGTCGAATTCTGACTCGAGGGTTAAAATAGGGTAAACACAACAAGGAGAAAAAAGTACCCAACCTGTACTTTAGGTATATGATATGTAACCCAAAATGTCCCCTCGTTCCATGTGACATAGACTACTCAGTGTGTACTTTTCCAAAGTACACATCATGTGTTCCGGTATATGATGTTTACCCCCACCTGGGTATATTCACATACAAGGCCCCACTTAGCATGAAAAATTCCCTACTACGTGGAATGTATCACCCCATACACAATCTTTACCCCACATATGGTTCCCATGTATGTACCTATCCATATATCCCCCCCACACAAGGTCTACCCACACACAATGCCTATCCATGTACCTCGCACTAGATATAGCTTTATACCCTACATGGTCATCTTCCACTAGCACACCCCGAGTCACCACTACATGGCATGTAACCCACCCCCTTGTATTAATCTTTTAGTTCCAAAAACCCATATTTCCCAAGTACGAAGAACACATGATGTGTGTTCTCAAAACTACACATCATGTACATGAGTTATCCCAAACTAAACCCCCCCAAAAATATCCCAAAACACCTAATTTCTCCAAAGTATCCATTGATTGAATCCTGAATGGGTCACCAAAAACCCAAAAAATACGATTAAAACTTAAAATCAACTACCCTATGGGAATTTGTGGGGGAGGCAGGGGTGTTTGGGGAGGGTGAGGTGGGGAGGAGGGGGGGCTGTGTAGGGGGTTTGGTGGGGAGGGGGTGGGCTGGGCAGGGGGGAGGGGGGGTTGTGCAGGTTTGGGGGTGGCTGTGTAGGTGGGGGTGCTGGGCAGATGGGGGAGGGGGGGCTGGGCAGGGGGGTTGTGCAGGTGGGGTGGTGGTTGTGTAAGTGGGGGAGGGGGTGGGATGTGCAGGGGGGTTGGCTAGGCAGGGGGAGTGGGGCTGGACAAGGGGGGCTGTGCCAGTGGGGCAGTGGGGGGGTTGTGCAGGTGTGGGGGGGCTGGGAAGATGGGGGGGAAGGGGGGTTGTGCCGGTGCGGGGTGGTGGTTGTGCAGGTGGGGGAGGGGGTGGGATGTGCAGGGGGTTATGCTAGGCAGGGGGAGGGGGCTGGGCAGGGGGGATGTGTAGGTGGGGGTAGTGGGGGGGGGGGGGGTTGGGCAGGTGGATGAGTATGGAGATGAACTTGAGTTCCTTGAACCCAATTAGGGAACTGCAGAACGATTTCGTAGGACCCGAGTATATCGGATAAGGCACATTCATGGAAGAATCTATAATTCTAGCCATGTCCCTACTTACACTATCAATGTTGTAGAAATCGTGGAAGAGCCATTTAGTGAGTCTAGTAAGAGAAGGAAAATCCCCATGCATAATCCAACCAGGTACAATAACTATGGAATGTAATAATGCTACAACCACCATAGATCCAGATTAATACGTCATTATGTTGAGAAACATCAGACCCTTGTACCTTTATTTAATGATAAATGTTAGCAATATTTGAAAATATTACATTGACTATGATTTTTGATTTAATATCATTCTAATGTTGATACATTCTCATATGTGATATGATGAGGACAATATAGAACCTTCCACATAGATACTACAATTCTGTGTCCAATGCAAGAAATGTCCATAAGTCCAATTCATGCTCGGGGATCAATTTGGAGACCTCATTCTTGAATCATAAATTATAGTGATTCAGTAGGATTAAAACATCATTGACTTTTTAGGAAGGCCTCTTTAAACTTTTCTGACCACTCAAACATAACTACATTCTTAGTAATCCTAGTCATAGGAACTTCTAAAGGGGAAAAGTTTTAAATGAACCACATGTAAAACCCGAACAAACAAATGAAACCCACAATCTCAAACATGTTTCGTATGCCTTCTCATGAAACCACAACCTATACATTCGTTGGGTCCACATAAATTTTCACATTATAGATTACGTGCCTAAGAAAACATACTTTATGGAAGCATAAGTGACACTTTGAGATCTTATAAAACATATAATGTGGTCAAAGTGTACAAAAAAAATCTATAGGTTTCCAATGTGTATATCAATGGTCGGTGAGTATATAAGGATATCATCAATAAGAACCACAATGAATGAGTTGAGATATGTATGGAAGATCTCATTCATGAGATCCATGAACACCATTGGATTAATTTTAAACATGAAAGGAAATTAAAGATATGTATGGAAGATTCATTAATAATTTTCACACCATTTGTAATACGAAATCATATATATACATTCATTCAACTAATCAATTCATGTCCTTAACAAAGTTCCACATGTCTCATTACTGCTAAGTAAAAAATGGCAAGGATCAATATTTGCCCTCATGTACCTCTTTATAACCTCTTTATTACCTCTACACAAGTAGTAATTTACCGCTTTCAAAATAGTAAATTATCTTCACAGATGTCTTTTCTAGCCCAACATATTTATATGTATCCACTACTTTTACCCTTATCAAAGCACTAGACTAATACTTCTCACTCAATATAGCTCATCACTCAACTCTCAACATCTTCCATACTACTAAATGTAGTGTCTCATACAACTATATATCACATACCAACCTTCTCACTTAACAAACATCCATGTTAATACATTATGATCAATGTAAATCCATTTTCTGAAATAATACCATATTAACCATGGTAGGTCTAATATCACATTCAAAACTCTCCATTATCACTCATGGTTGGGTTCATCTAGAACCTTATCACTCAAGGTGAGGCCATTATATTGACCACTACCTTATCAATCATGGTAGGGTTATATATCATGTTATAATATGATAACTTCATTATCACTCAAGTAAGGGTCCATCTAGCACCTTATCACTCAAGGTGTTGTCATTCCTTATTATATATCACTATACTTGTTAGAATTTCTCACCCAAGATGTGTATGAAATAACAACAAGGGCATTTGGTCCATATTATAGCTCACCAGATAGGTACAAGGTTCTAGTTACTCGGGACCTATTCCCCCTAACTTATCAATCATGTTAGTGTTAGATATCATTTTATAATATGATAGCATCATCATCACTCAAGTAAGGGTCCTTCCAACACCTAATCACTCAAGGTGTTTTCATTCATTAAGATATTTCACTATACTTGTTAGAATTTGTCACACAACATGTGTATGAAATAACAAGGACATTTGGTCCATATCATAGCTCACCAGCTAGTGTACCACCATGAAGACCATGATCCCATGTGATAAATGGTTAATTTTTATGATTCTCCCTATGGATCATCATTCAAATTTCAATGGATACAAAAATCATCTATGGAAGGTATATAATAAAACTCATGTAGTAATCTACTGGATTGTCATGGAGGATTATCTGAATGTTTTCATTATAGATTGGGGATAGAATATTACCTTGTAATCTTATCCTCTTAGAATATGATAGAAAATTTCCAAAGTGAGCCCAACCGATGATGTAAATAATTCATAACCACTGACAAACACCATGTTGGATGTCATCATAGCATATCCCCTTGAAAATTAGGCATGTGATATCTCTCATGAATCAAGTAAATATCTATCCCCATAGAATCTATGTGTCACAAGAGCCTGAACAATATCCCTCTCTTAAACACAATCCAATACCTTGATAAATGCAACAATATAACTAAATCTCTTGACATTATAGAAGTCATTGCCCCATAGTATATGATTCCCCCATCATTATACTCTAGGAACAAAAGGGTTATAATGGTCATAGTGTAAATATCCTTCTAGGTTATTATATTGAATGATTAAATTCATCGAAAAAATATCAAATTTATCCTGGAGTAATCAAAACAAATAACCCTTATTCGATAGATCAGGATTGAGGCAGGGGATTCTTCATATATGAGTTATAAACTTGAATTTCCAATATCCCCGTCCCTATTTGATGAACAAGACAACATTTTGTTGGTTCTTGGTCTCTCTACCACATCAATATGTGAACCATACAAGGGGAAGGGACGTGAGTAAGCCTTCAAAAATGAGATGATTATTTCTATGTGTTTTTTGTGTGTTTTTTTTTGTGTGGTTTCAGGTGATTAAAGTGAGTTTTCTATGTGTTCAGTGGTGTGTTTTCTATGTTTGTAGGTTGCAGTGTTCCTAAGACAGAGTGGTGTGTTTTTTGTGTGTGCAGTGGTGTGTTTTCTGTGTGGGTAGTGCTGTGTTTTCTGTGTTTTCTGTGTGTGCAGTGGTGTGTTTGCAGGTTGCAGGTTGCAGTGTTTTGGTGAGTTTTCTATGTGTGCAGTGGTGTGTTTTCTATGCGTTTTCTGTGCAGTGGTGTGTTTTTAGAGTTTTTTATGTGTGCAGTGGTGTGTTTTATGTGTTTGTAGGTTGCAGTGGTGTGTTTTTTTGTGATTGCAGTGTATTTTTGTGAGATGACACGTTTTTGACAGAGTTTACATTGCAGCCTGTAGTATTGCTGGTTGTTTCATCTTAAATTAATGGGGGGTCTAACCCAACGGGTTCAAAACCGTTGGGTTATACCTTTGTGATGCTGCAACATTTCCCAATGGTTTTGAACCGTTGGGTTATACCCTGCTGCATTTCCCAACGGTTTTGAACCGTTGGGTTATACCCCTGCTGATACCTTTCCCAACGGTTCAAAACCGTTGGGGTATACCCTGCTGCTTTTCCCAACCCTGCTGATTTTCCCAACGGTTCAAAACCGTTGGGGTATATCCTATGCCAACGGTTTTAAAACCGTTGGCATACCCCTGTCGCTGATTTTTCAAACGGTTCAGCTGAACCGTTGGTATAAAAGAAATCTAAACAGCCTTTCCCAACGGTTCAAGGTGAACCGTTGGTATAAGGCTTTCCCCACGCCTCACAGCCCAACGGTTTCTAAAACCGTTGGGATAAGTTTTCCCAATGTTTTTAGGGCCTTTTCCAACGGTTTTAAACCGTTGGAAAAACATGGATTCCCAGTAGTGGAAACTGATGGCTTTGTTCCCTGAGATGCATCTGAAGGTGCACGACAGACGGGGACAGACTTTTCTATCTTCTATAGCGGTTACCTCCACGCTAATTGATCGGTTACAGATGTGGTAGCTATCAGACTCAGAAGGCTTAGTCCTATGGGAGAGTGTGTCAAGAGAGGACCATATTCCTGGATAGACAGTGGGCGGGGATGAGATCATGCATTTTCAAGGATGTGTATTGTAACACCCCGAGATTTTATGAAAAATATTATTTTAATTTCATTAATGTATTATGTTGTATTCTACACCAAGATTACCTTGCGCTATACGCAACACCGTATTAGCTTGCAGTATACGCAACACTATTCTTGGATCGTGTTACACAAAATTTTGATAATAGTTATTCTACGCAACATTGAGTATATATATATATATATTAAATGTATAAATGAAATATGGTTGGATTCTGTTATACGAAACATTGAAGGATTCTTTCACAACACGCAACCCTGACTTGGCTTGCATTACACGCAATCGCGACCTTCCTCGATAGCGTGTGTTGTACGCAATACCGGGTTTTAATAAACAATGTTATATTATTATAATATTGTCATGAACTAGCCGTTATGAATAGTATTAACTAAATTTTGAATTTTATAACATTATTATTCATCTTACACATTTCTAGAACATGGTATAAGAACAAAATAAATTTTTCGGGTAAAATAAGTATTTTTCAAAAAATGCAGTTTTACCGCCTTTTGATGGCGCACCCACTTTAAATATAGTTTTTGACATTTTTATATGTTCAATTTGACAAAATAATATTCTTCTTTTGGATCAGGATGTAAAAATTTACATTAGATAATGTTTTGATATTTTTCCGACAACTTTCATATTTTAATGAATAGTAAAAACACGCTATATTTTAATTAAAAACAACTTTTTTCATCGTAATATATTATGTGGTTAAATTATAATATTGAACGGTTTTAAAGTATATTTATAATATATTTTTACCACTTAATATAATGTTGGTCATTGGACACAATTTTACAATTAAACCGAACATAAACAAGTGTCAATCTTTTGATAGTTATTATCTCTTAAAAACACGCTTTTTGTTTTGAAAACAGCAATTAATTTTAAATTAATTTCTGCCACTTCTGTGTTTGGAATTTAGAAAAATGGATTCCATATTTGGAATCAGGATGTTCAAATTGTGTAAATAGATAACTTTTATTTTTAGACATTTTGAATAATTACTGCGGTAAATATTTTATTTACCATGGTTAAGGGTAAATCCGGTAAATAAGGGTTAAAAAATAATATTATAATAATATTAAATTACCCTAAAACGTGTCTTAACCCCATTGGTTGATACATGGTCGACCATGGGCATCTTTGGGTAGATTTTGAGACCCCATTGATTCACTTGTAAGTGATAATGACACTTTATTTTAATTAAGTTAAAATGAATACAAAAATGATACAAGCATATATCTTTTAGAAAAACAATTGTTACATAGGGTTATATATGTTGGATTTTAGATTATAAATATTAATTAGAAAGATAAAAAGATTTCCTACATAATGGTATTTTATTTGTAATTTTTATACTTTAAATAATTTAATTTATTTATGACACAATGATGATGAAGTAATTATCTTATTAATGAAATATTGACATAATTGATGTTATAAACACCAAAATAAATGTAATTTGAGACTTTTTATGAATTCCACTAATTTTATAGGTTACTATGATATATTAATGTTGATTTAATTAACTTGGTTCGAACATTTAATTCTGTTATGACTCTCACAAAAATCATATATCAAATAGTGTCAAAATTGACACAAAATAGTTTTTAAATCAAATATTATATTATTAATTGTTATTTTATTCCTAAAAATCTAAGGTTCTGCCAAATGACTTAGATAAGGATATATATATTAATAATAAACAATTTGGGGTTCGTTTGGCATGTTATAGTAAGTTTATTAACCATATAGTGAAAGAAAACAAAAAGACATGGTAAAAGTTAAATTATTTAACTTAGAGTTAAATCTAATTGATAAGGTTAAAATAATATCCTAAACTTGTCTAAATTCTATTGGTTGATCGGATTTCGACCCATCCCCACCTTATCTTTGAAATAAGACCCTTTGGAACCATTATAAACCGATTTTGACTTTAATATAAAATAATATTTTGAGATATTCCTAAGGTTCCCCTCTCCTCCCCTATAAAAGGACACCTCCTCCCCCTCCTCCTCACACCAATTTGAGCACTAAAGCTCGGCCAACCCCTGCCAAAATCTCTTCTCCACTTCCCTAGAAACATCCTAGAGGTTCTGGTCTTCCTCAAAGACCAATTCTAGTGCCCTAAGAGGAGGTCTCAAAGAGGCACTTCAAAGAAGAGGTAATTACCGTTACCAATTCTTTCATCTTTATTTCTTCTTCCACTTCTTCTTCTTAGGTTGTTTCATTATAAAGTAATAACACCAGTATCCCTCATATACTGATATGTTATTATAAGTATGAAACAACCCTATTTCACCATCTATCCATCCTACGGAAAAAGAAATCACCGCGCGTGCGTACGTACGGAATACCGTCTCCACGCCGTGGTGTAATCTATTTTCCACCACCACCTTACATGGATGGGTATAATGGTGTAAAGAATAACTATACATAGTTATTACAATATCATATTGATTCTGATATATTGTATAATCCACTCCAATTCAATTCAATATTTATGGAAATGATATCATCGCTCGTGCGTACGTACGGACTACCGTCTCCACAACGCGATGAGATTCATTCTCCATGTTAACAATTTAAGAGTGATTATAAAGTATATATAAGACATAATAATGAAATATATGACATTATAAAGCTACTGGATTTATGTATATATATTTATGTCATCTACTTACTTTCATTTCAAGACAATAAGGAAAGGAAAACAGTGTTCATGCGTACGTACGGACTACCGTCTCCATGAACGGTGTTTTTCATTTTATTTATCTATCTATTATATATATATATACTGAATATATATGTTATATAAATCATGTTTTATATTCTGGAAGTAAGTAAATCATGATATAAGTAAAAATGATGTCAAGAACAACAAGTCAAAACACCTACGATAAATGAAACGATTTTACCCAAAACGCTTCTTTAACATGGAATTTACAAAAGAACGGGTAATATAATGTCATAAGTGAACCATATATGATATCATAACAATGAATATGATTCTTTAATAAGTCAATAACATGATTTAAATCATTATACAAGAGGTTCAGACACTTACAAATCAAGTCGGACCTAAGGTAAGGGAAAATATCACAATCTCATTTTTATCCGAGATTGTTTATACTTTGGTATTTACTGGGGTGTATTTTATCATCCACATCCATGTTTCATAAATAATATTATTTCCATCCACCTACAATTGTTTAAATCCATTTTTACCCTTCGGTGAGTTTTTAGTAAAAGAAATGACAGGAATCTTTTGTCGTTTTTCGTACGAGGTACTTTTTGACTTTTCCGACAAAAGTACGAAGAATGTTTTTTTTAACTTATACGGCATGAATGGATTTTTAAAACATTATTTCCAAGAAGCTTCCTATACAAGTTTTCAAGTTTATTTTTAATCATATTCTTTTATTTTAAAGGTGTATGACATGTTATGAAAGGAAAAGTGTTTTTGAAGAAGAAAGGATATTTTCCTCAAGAATGAAGTTCAAGTATTTTATCAAAATTATTTTCCATCTAAGATAATAAAAGGGTTATGTTTTTATCCCTATTATTACATTGATTTGATCATGTTGTGATTTAATTATTTTTATGAATTCCTTTATCTTATATGAATTGTTTTATGATGTCATGTTGTTTAAGAATCCCATTTTTATTACATGGGTTACGCTATGATGTATGGTTTATGAGTATGTGGCACACATAAGAAAGGATTCATTATAAGATGGGTGGGACCTATATCTCCCTCCAATGCATTGGGTAAAGATTTTATATCTCATGAGATAGACATGGCTGGAATGGTAGGTTATACCGGTTCAGTGAAACAGGACTGAAACGAGGGTTACTCGATTCAGAAAGGGACTTTGTCCACTAAGATAGTCTTGGCAATGAGTCATGACTAACAAGAAATGATTTTCCATGATTATGTGTGCATTCCACAAAGTTTCAAGTTTCATGTTATGATTATGGTGATCTCATTTTCACTTCTATGATTTGTTCCATGTTAAGATATTATGATCTCTTTTGCAGGTTATGATTTTCAAAAAGATATGATATGATTTTTATTTCTTTTTTATACCCTTACTGAGCATTTGAGATCACCCTTTTATGTTTTCTTTTCCCCAGGATATAAAGAAAGGTTTTAGGTAAAAAAATGGAAGATCTTTACGGGAGATATTGAAGATCTTTCACCAGGATTAGAAGATTATGTTCCGAGTTTCCAAAGACACTAAACTATTACGATCCTTGTGTGTGTGTTTTTGTTATGTACTAAGTATTCCGCAAATGTAATGTAATGTCCATGTACGTCAGGATACGGGTCGTTACAGTTGGTATCAGAGGAAAGGTTTAGTCAACCTTTGGAAACTAGGATGCGAGAACATTAGTGAGATCCCTAGAGATATTTCTAAGGTATGTCTAGGGATGTCCCTAAGGATAAGTATACGTATATGATACAGTCCTAGAACTACGGTAACGATCATAGAATTTAACCTAAGATGTTAGATATCGAGGATACTCCACCTTTATTATGTTGTTTTCCCTAGCATGATTTTTGGCTCTCACACTATTCTTTTTTTTTTGGGTTTTAGAAAATGGCTGGAAACAAGATGTTTCACGATAATGGAGGATATGATGGACAATGGAATGATATTCTTCATAATGAAATGGGATTTGGAAGTCCAAACATCATTATTATGCCAAATCAGCAATCTCATAATATGATCAATAAAGTAAAATTTGGTAAGTTTCCTGACTCGGCTAATAAGAGAAAGATGGAGTTTCATGGTGATCATAGAGGAAAGAAAGTTCAATTTCCCCTATGTAAATCATGTGGGAAGAGGCATCAAGGAGAATGTTTCAAGGGAACTGGAAGATTCTTTGGGTGTGGAAAAGAAGGACACCAAGCAAGTAAGTGCAAAGGAAAAGGTTCAGTTAACACCATGGATGAGGATAATGGTATTGCTACGACATCAAAAATGGTTAAGTGTTTTAAATGTGAAATGTATGGGCATTATGCAAACCAATGCCCAAAGGGAAAGACTCATGAAGAGAATCAGTATGGTTGTATGGGTAGTATTTATGTGGATGATGATGAAGAGACTACAAATGATATGTGAGATGAAAGAATTGTTGAATCTCGGTTAATGGTTTAAGAATGTAGTGAAATGATTACATGTTTATCATGTGTAATGTTGTATAAGAAATCTCATGGTACTATGGAATAAAGAGACATCGAAGGATTGTTACACTATTGTCTTTCCTTGAGTTATGAAAGTGTATGATTAATGGTACCACTATCCATGAAAGGTTATTCAGATATTTTTGGAATTTAGATGATATGCGCATAAGGAAGGAATAATATGATAATGAGGTGTTTGATTGTATTCATGAGATCATGACTGATATAAGGAGAAGGTTATATCATGGTTTGAGTATAGAGAATTTTTGGATTTTGATATTCACTAAGGTTCAATGGGTATTCAAGAGAATACATGATTAAGGCCTTTGAATGTTTGGAATGTGACCAACAAGACATATCTTATGATATATGGGGATTAACGACAGTATTAAATCTCTGGTAATCGTTTTCACTATATTATGAGAGTGGACTGTAGTATTATGGATAAGCCTAAAGATTAGAATGGATTATGTTGGACATAAGTTAGTATTGTTTAAGGATATAAGATTTTCAATATTATTGATGAGATGTTATAGTAATTTAGTTTTAGAAAAAGGACAACCTACAGGACGGGCGACAGCCCATCGCGTCGGACAAGGCTGTGGGAATCGAACCCACAACCGAAGTGTGACTGGCCTTTATCGCCTACCACTGGCCTACAGGAAGTCCCTGTTTATTAGAAACTAGTTTTATTATATTATGCAGTATGATGTATGAAGTATAAAGTCCATTTTAGGAACCATATATGATTAATCTCACTATAGATCGACTTATGTATATAAGTTTTGCTAACCTTTTGTTTGAGACAGATGGAATGACCTGTCATTCTATCACATGATCTGCTAACACATCACGAATAACAAATTCAACTTCATTTATTTAAGGGAAGAAGTGTAAATTGTTCAATTAACGAACAACAATGAGATTATACCAAAATCAAGTAAGTATTTCTTCTAATTCAAATTTTTCAACTTTAGGGAAATGATATTGAAAACCAAAAATGTTGTCCTAGTGATCTTATATCTGATGAATCGGATGGTACCTTAGATCGTCACAAATTTATGGCTTTGTGATTTCTATCTTTTCCATAGCCATGTTCTCTACCACTCTCCATCAGAAAATGACGGTTAGATTTCTCTTCCATGTCCATATTTTCACCTATGTTCTCCTATGTGGATACCCAGTGATTAGTTAACTTGGGTAACCATTACGTTTTATACTTTAGTTTTTAAAGATAAGTTTTGGTATTCCTTTTTACGATGTGGGATTCTATCAAAGAAATTATCAAATAGTAAACCATTTATAACCCCGACGAATTTCGAGGGCAAAATTCATTTTAAGGGGGGTAGAATGTAACACCCCGAGATTTTATGAAAAATATTATTTTAATTTCATTAATGTATTATGTTGTATTTTACACCAAGATTACCTTGCGCTATACGCAACACCGTATTAGCTTGCAGTATACGCAACACTATTCTTGGATCGTGTTACACACAATTTTGATAATAGTTATTCTACGCAACATTGAGTATATATATATATATATTAAATGTATAAATGAAATATGGTTGGTTTCTGTTATACGAAACAATGAAGGATTCTTTCACAACACGCAACCCTGACTTGGCTTGCATTACACGCAATCGCGACCTTCCTCGATAGCGTGTGTTGTACGCAATACCGGGTTTTAATAAACAATGTTATATTATTATAATATTGTCATGAACTAGCCGTTATGAATAGTATTAACTAAATTTTGAATTTTATAACATTATTATTCATCTTACACATTTCTAGAACATGGTATAAGAACAAAATAAATTTTTCGGGTAAAATAAGTATTTTTCAAAAAATGCAGTTTTACCGCCTTTTGATGGTGCACCCACATTAAATATAGTTTTTGACATGTTTATATGTTCAATTTGACAAAATAATATTCTTCTTTTGGATCAGGATGTAAAAATTTACATTAGATAAAGTTTTGATATTTTTCCGACAACTTTCATATTTTAATGAATAGTAAAAACACGCTATATTTTAATTAAAAACAACTTTTTTCATCGTAATATATTATGTGGTTAAATTATAATATTGAATGGTTTTAAAGTATATTTATAATATATTTTTACCACTTAATATAATGTTGGTCATTGGACACAATTTTACAATTAAACCGAACATAAACAAGTGTCAATCTTTTGATAGTTATTATCTCTTAAAAACACGCTTTTTGTTTTGACAACAGGAATTAATTTTAAATTAATTTCTGCCACTTCTGTGTTTGGAATTTAGAAAAATGGATTCCATATTTGGAATTAGGATGTTCAAATTGTGTAAATAGATAACTTTTATTTTTAGACATTTTGAATAATTACTGCGGTAAATATTTTATTTACCATGGTTAAGGGTAAATCCGGTAAATAAGGGTTAAAAAATAATATTATAATAATATTAAATTACCCTAAAACGTGTCTTAACCCCATTGGTTGATACATGGTCGACCATGGGCATCTTTGGGTCGATTTTGGGACCCCATTGATCCACTTGTAAGTGATAATGACACTTTATTTTAATTAAGTTAAAATGAATACAAAAATGATACAAGCATATATCTTTTAGAAAAACAATTGTTACATAGGGTTATATATGTTGGCTTTTAGATTATAAATATTCATTAGAAAGATAAAAAGATTTACTACATAATTGAATTTTATTTGTAATTTTTATACTTTAAAGAATTTAATTTATTTATGACACAATGATGATGAAGTAATTATCTTATTAATGAAATATTGACATAATTGATGTTATAAACACCAAAATAAATGTAATTTGAGACTTTTTATGAATTCCACTAATTTTATAGGTTACTATGATATATTAATGTTGATTTAATTAACTTGGTTTGAACATTTAATTCTGTTATGACTCTCACAAAAATCATATATCAAATAGTGTCAAAATTGACACAAAATAGTTTTTAAATCAAATATTATATTATTAATTGTTATTTTTTTCCTAAAAATCTAAGGTTCGGCCAAATGACTTAGATAAGGATATATATATTAATAATAAACAATTTGGGGTTCGTTTGGCATGTTATTGTAAGTTTAATAACCATATAGGGAAAGAAAAAAAAAGACATGGTAAAAGTTAAATTATTTAACTTAGAGTTAAATCTAATTGATAAGGTTAAAATAATATCCTAAACTTGTCTAAATTCTATTGGTTGATAGGATTTCGACCCATCCCCACCTTATCTTCGAAATAAGACCCTTTGGAACCATTATAAACCGATTTTGACTTTAATATAAAATAATATTTTGAGATATTCCTAAGGTGCCCCTCTCCTCCCCTATAAAAGGACACCTCCTCCCCCTCCTCCTCACACCAATTTGAGCACTAAAGCTCGGCCAACCCCTGCCAAAATCTCTTCTCCACTTCCCTAGCAACATCCTAGAGGTTCTGGTCTTCCTCAAAGACCAATTCTAGTGCCCTAAGAGGAGGTCTCAAAGAGGCACTTCAAAGAAGAGGTAATTACCGTTACCAATTCTTTCATCTTTATTTCTTCTTCCACTTCTTCTTATTAGGTTGTTTCATTATAAAGTAATAACATCAGTATCACTCATATACTGATATGTTATTATAAGTATGAAACAACCCTATTTCACCATCTATCCATCCTACGGAAAAAGAAATCACCGCGCGTGCGTACGTACGGAATACCGTCTCCACGCCGTGGTGTAATCTATTTCCCACCACCACCTTACATGGATGGGTATAATGGTGTAAAGAATAACTATACATAGTTATTACAATATCATATTGATTCTGATATATTGTATAATCCACTCCAATTCAATTCAATATTTATGGAAATGATATCATCGCTCGTGCGTACGTACGGACTACCGTCTCCACGACGCGATGAGATTCATTCTCCATGTTAACCATTTAAGAGTGATTATAAAGTGTATATAAGACATAATAATGAAATATATGACATTATAAAGCTACTGGATTTATGTATATATATTTATGTCATCTACTTACTTTCATTTCAAGACAATAAGGAAAGGAAAACAACGTTCATGCGTACGTACGGACTACCGTCTCCATGAACGGTGTTTTTCATTTTATTTATCTATCTATTATATATATATATACTGAATATATATGTTATATAAATCATGTTTTATATTCTGGAAGTAAGTAAATCATGATATAAGTAATAATGATGTCAAGAACAACAAGTCAAAACACCTACGATAAATGAAACGATTTTACCCAAAACGCTTCTTTAACATGGAATTTACAAAAGAACGGGTAATATAATGTCATAAGTGAACCATATATGATATCATAACAGTGAATATGATTCTGTAATAAGTCAATAACATGATTTAACTCATTATACAGGAGGTTTGGACACTTACAAATCAAGTCGGACCTAAGGTAAGGGAAAATATCACAATCTCATTTTTATCCGAGATTGTTTATACTTTGGTATTTACTGGGGTGTATTTTATCATCCACATCCATGTTTCATAAATAATATTATTTCCATCCACCTACAATTGTTTAAATCCATTTTTACCCTTCGGTGAGTTTTTAGTAAAAGAAATGAAAGGAATCTTTTCTCATTTTTCGTACGAGGTACTTTTTGACTTTTCCGACAAAAGTACGAAGAATGTTTTTTTTAACTTATACGGCATGAATGGATTTTTAAAACATTATTTACAAGAAGCTTCCTATACAAGTTTTCAAGTTTATTTTTAATCATCTTCTTTTATTTTAAAGTCGTATGACATGTTATGAAAGGAAAAGTGTTTTTGAAGAAGAAAGGATATTTTCCTCAAGAATGAAGTTCAAGTATTTTATCAAAATTATTTTCCATCTAAGATAATAAAAGGGTTCTGTTTTTATCCCTATTATTACATTGATTTGATCATGTTGTGATTGAATTATTTTTATGAATTCCTTTATCTTATATGAATTGTTTTATGATGTCATGTTGTTTAAGAATCCCATTTTTATTACATGGGTTACGCTATGATGTATGGTTTATGATTATGTGGCACACATAAGAAAGGATTCATTATAAGATGGGTGGGACCTATATCTCCCTCCAATGCATTGGGTAAAGATTTTATATCTCATGAGATAGACATGGCTGGAATGGTAGGTTATACCGGTTCAGTGAAACAGGACTGAAACGAGGGTTACTCGATTCAGAAAGGGACTTTGTCCACTAAGATAGTCTTGGCAATGAGTCATGACTAACAAGAAATGATTTTCCATGATTATTTGTGCATGCCACAAAGTTTCAAGTTTCATGTTATGATTATGGTGATCTCATTTTCACTTCTATGATTTGTTCCATGTTAAGATATTATGATCTCTTTTGCAGGTTATGATTTTCAAAAAGATATGATATGATTTTTATTTCTTTTTTATACCCTTACTGAGCATTTGAGCTCACCCTTTTATGTTTTCTTTTCCCCAGGATATAAAGAAAGGTTCTAGGTAAAAAAAATGGAAGATCTTTACGGGAGATATTGAAGATCTTTCACCAGGATTAGAAGATTATGTTCCGAGTTTCCAAAGACACTAAACTATTACGATCCTTGTGTGTGTGTTTTTGTTATGTACTAAGTATTCCGCAAATGTAATGTAATGTCCATGTACGTCAGGATACGGGTCGTTACATGTATGGGTGACATCAGACATATGCGAGGAGCTGATGCGGGATTTCCATTCCTCCATTTGGGCAGTTCATCCTAGTATCACTAAGATGTATGGGGACCTTCATCGCTAGTACTGGTGGCCAGGTATGAAGAAGGATATTGCTGGTTTTGTCATGAGATGTTCTACTTGTCAGCAAGTGAATGTAGAGCATCAGCGACCAGCAGGGCTTTTACAGCAGTTACCCATTCCAGACTGTAAGTGGAACGATGTTGCGATGGACTTCGTGACTGGGTTGCCGAGGTCATGTCGGGGAAATGGTGATGTTTGGGTTGTCGTTGACAGGCTTATGAAGGTTGCTCACTTTTTTCCGATCAAGGATACCTTCAGTTTCGATGATCTAGGATGAATTTACATTCGATATATCATTCGTCTGCATGGAGTTCCACGCTCTATTGTTTCAGAAAGAGATGCGTTCTTTACCTCTCAGTTCTGGCAGGGACTTCAAAAGGCCTTGGGTGCATAGTTACTTTTGAGTATAGCATACCATCCCCAGACTGATGGCTAGTCCGAGCGCACGATCCAGGTGCATGAGGATATGCTCTGGGCTTGCATTCCAGACTTTGGCGGTTCTTGGGAGAAGCATATCCCTTTGGTGGAGTTTGCCTACAACAACAGTTTCTAGGTGACCATTCAGATGGATCTATACGAGGCATTGTACGGTAGGCCATGCCGATCACCCTTATGCTGGCTGGAGGCAGGAGAGGCAGCTTTTCTAGGACCTCTTCTTTTTTAGGAGACCTCCGAACAGATAGACCTGATTCGGAAGAGGATGACTACGGCGTAGTCTCGATAGAAGTCTTATTCTGATCAGTGGAGATGACCTCTGCTGTTCATGGTCGGTGATCAGGTTTTCTTGCATGTCGCACCGAGGTTGGGACACAAGAGGATTCGTAGAAAGGGTAAGCTTTCACTGTGGTACATTGGGCCGTTTGAGGTCTTAAAGAGAGTAGGGCTAGTCGTCTATCGGTTGCAGCTACCTCAGAGGTATCGGGCCATGCATGACGTCTTACATGTCTCTCAACTCTGATGTTACTTTTCAGACCCATCTCACATCTTTCAGCCTGAGGAAGTCGAGCTTGAAGAGGATGCATCGTTCAAGAAGCATCCTATCCGGATTGTCAATCATTGTACTAAGGTTCTCTATGGGTGGTCTGTTCCTATGGTACGAGTGCTATGGCAGCACTAGCGAGTACAAGACGAGACCTGGGAGAGGGAGACCGATGTACGATCGTAGTGGCCGGAGCTGTTTGGTTTTTCTCCTTCTCCGCCTCGTTAGGGAAATTCTGGGACGAATTTCTTTAAGGGGGGAACTTTGTATGAACCCGGATCTATTTTCAGGTGTGTTTTCCCTTTTTCTGGAGCTTTTATAGAAAATAAATCTTTTTGAAATTTCAGAAGTACACGCCGTGTACTTTATGAGTACACACTTTGTACTCTTCCCGGCTCGAAGCCGTGTGATGGCCGTGTCCGGGCCACACACACGGTGTGTAAGACTGAGGTGGAGGCCAGTTAATTTATAGTATGGAAAAAATTGAAGTACGCGCCGTGTAATCAACAAGTATACGCCGTGCACTTTTTTTCATTAAACAGACCGGGGTCGCAGCTATCCCCCAAAATCATCATCTTCTCCAGATTTTGTCCGCCCGGAAGCAACCGTACGACCGAATCTTCTCCGAGCTCCCACCCCGCCGTCTGTTCTCCGATTTTAGCACGGTCGATTACGTTGGAATAGCAGCGGTGAGTTATTCCTTCTGATTTAGCCTTGTTTCTTGATTCCTCCTCGTTTCCAAGTTATCGTGGGATGAACGTTTTGTGTGTTTTTTCAGATCTACATTATTCTAAGAGGAATCTGTCGCCGTGGTTCACGTATATCAAACTCCTCAGATCGAGGTAGGTGGTTTTTTCCTTTCTGTAGAAATTTGATGAATATTTTGTGCAAATTCCACCAATACTCGTGAATGGGGTATTGCGTGTTTCCTGTTCTGCCCCTGTTGTTTTCCAGCTTGTTTTTTTTCATTTGTATAGGTTATTTCTTGTGAGTAGAGTAATTTATTTTCTGCTGAGGTTGCTTTCCCTTCTTGTTTTCCTGTTGGGTGTTTTGCTAGTTGCCTTGCCTAGTTGTAGGATAGCGGAACTCTTTTTTTGTTATTGCTGTTGAGCCGTAGAATGATAGAAAAGTAGTTCTTCAGGTCTAATTGAATGATATACACGTGCTGAGCATGTTTAGTTATACTCAGGACTGTGAGGACCTAGAGTAGAAGACCAAAGGAAGAATTGACGGAAGGGCTTCTCCATAGTGTCTTTTAATTACAACGCGAGACTATAAGGGGAATTGACATTGAGTGCTTCCCCGAAGAGTTTTTAAATCCACGACGCGGGCCACAGGGGGAATTGACGTTGAGTGCTTCCCTAGAGAGGCTTTAGCATGATACGAGACTATAGGGAGAATTGATGGTGAGTTCTTCCCCAGAGGGTCTGCTTATTTACATAGCTGAACCAGAGAGGTGAGACTGTATGTGCTTCCCAGAGGGTTGCAAGTACTGATAGGTTGAACCATAGGGGTTAGACTATGAGATCTACCTAGAGGGATACCTGTTTCTTCTTTTGTTGCTGGATGTTTACTTGTTTAATTTTTTTGCTAGAACTGTGGATTGTAGCTGCTTGTGCTTTTCTGTTTACTGCTTCTTGTTTTATTACTGCCCTGTATTCATTGACTGTTAGGCTCAAATCTTTGGGTGATTACCTACTGGGATTGTATCTCACACCCTGTTTGTGTCATGATTTTGGGCCCAAGCAGACTATGTTGATGCAGGTATAGACAAGGGAAAGCACCCTTCTACTTCAGGATCTTGATTGCACCAGGAGCTGGGGAGGATGGGACCGAGCCATGGCGCGCGTTGCTGAGGATCTTACTTTGTTTTCTTTTGCACTTGGTTTCAGTTTTATTTCATCATGTTGTTGTGTTTGCTATTTTCCTTAGATACATGTACCTACTGCATCATTTTCATCATAGTTATATATCTACGTTGCTTCCGCTATTTGGTTTCTACTATTATGCATGTTGTTTACTTCTTCCACTATTTATTGTTGTTTTCTTACCTTGTATACCTTACCGAATGAGAGAATAGTTTCCCCACCAACTCACCAAGAAACTCGCTGCTAGTCAGCAGCCTCTGGCGTTCGAGGAAACGCGCATAAGGTCATGTGGCGAACCAGGTACGGGGCACTAGTGGAGGGGCTCCGGACTCGGGTCGTTACAACATCCCTTTATATAGTCATCCATGAATCATTTCATTAAATTAAAATGTTTTTTCCATATTAATGTATCCATATACATTTATTCTCATAATTAATTGAATCTTATTCAATGGTTAGTTATGGAAATTAATTAGTTCATTATGGATTATGACTAATAATTATACCATTTAGGAGAAATAAACATATATCCCATATAAATATTTATTATCATATGTAATTAATACATTCATTACATGCATAAAATGTATGTAATTTAATATATACATTATATATAATATAATATCACATATATATATATATATATATTTCCTATCTAATAATGACATCATGGTTTAGCATGGCCCACCCATACAATAATCGAGAGTCACTCATTACTTGCTTGCCTTACACAAGATAACCCTAAGTCACCCAGCTTTAGCACAACCTACATAGTTGGATGATCGAGTTCTTGATAGGTGTCTCTTTGAAAGGAATCTATCATGTAGTATATGTAGGGATTTCTTTTAAGGTTCCACCAATTTAATATACATCATATGCGTATTAAAATTGTATCTATTACATCCTATGTTTTAATTATCATTTCATGTTTTATTCTAGAACATCACAGTGTCTTGTCCATGCAACCCTCCATAATGACCTATCATGGAGGCATGCACATCGAAGCTATCTTCTATTCCCTCGCCACGGTCCGTCTGTGGGATTTTACTCATATTACATTCCCAATATGGCTCTCCTATCATGGAACTCGAAAATTATGTGTCATTTTTTCTGGGTTGAGGACTATCCATGTGCTGGCCACTTAATATATTATCAACCTAAAATTAATAAACAAAATTAAACTTTTAAATTTAACATTTTCATCAATTTTTATTGATATTTACTCTCCAAATATAAATTATTCACAATTTGATAAACCCATTCATAATTTGGTAAAATCAGTTAAATATCATTAAAATAATTTTTTATATTTACTTTTTTCATGTAAATTTTTTTAGCATCATTTCTCACACATGTATATACATTTTTGTTGGTATATAAATATTATTTTATTTTTATATGGTAGATATAATGGATAAATAATTATTTTGATTAAAATGAATTATTACATTTTATTTACATAAAAAATATTTTTTAAATTAAATTTTATATAAAAATATGTTTAAATGGTTATTTATAAAATTACATTTATAGATAAAATTATATAAAATCATATATATATATATATATATATTAAGGATAGGTACGCCTTATATTAAATGATTATCCAAAGAAGAATTACACAATAGAGGTAAGAAAATGGGTAATCTGATTACCTTCATTACCAATAGAGGGAAAATCACAATATTATATCTTAGATGCCATGTGCCAGAGGGTTTTCCGTTATTGATGCAAAAAAATACGGATCCCCTTCACCTCAATCTAAAGCATTAAATATAATTTGGTTGCCATTTTTTTTCCACAATATATATGTATATATTTAATTTTAAATAACCATAAAACCCTACCATAGAAATGGGTTTTCATAGCGCCACCCTTTAACGGTGAAAAAAAGTGATGTTAAATTGTACTTTTAATAGTGAAAAAAACACATTTAAAACTACCCCCTTATCAGTTCTTCTTTTTTCACTCATAAAGACACCCCATAATCAATTCTTTTTTAGCACTATTAAAGGGACCTCCTTAATCGACACTTTTTTAGTAGCATAGATTATGGGGGTCTTTATCAGCACTTATAAAGGGTATATTTTAAAAAATCTTTAAAAATAATATTTATTTATTTATTTACATTGATATAAATATAATATATATTTTTTAAATACATTTTCGATATGTATAAAAAAACGTTTACACCTAATATAAAAGATTTATAGTAAAAATAGTTTATAATGTTTTTAAAAAATATTATTAATAAATAATTTTATAATTATTATCAAGTAATAATCATTTAATAACAATTTTATGACATAAAAAATCCAGAATTTATAATAGATCTAAATAAAGTTGAAAATGAAACTCAAACTTCAAACGACGATAAATTTTGATTCGGGTGTTCATATGAGATCTACTACATATCAAATCAAATCCTACGATGAGCTCTATGCACTATTAAAAAAGGAAAAATATTTTTCACACTTTTCGAGGCCAAAAAAGGACTAGAAGACATCCAACTCATAGTTTTTAAAAAGGATATGAAAAAAAAATTAATATTCAATGGAATTTCAGCCTTGTATAAGGGGGTATTTTTTCCCTTCTTTAGTAGAGACTAAATTTATTCCTTGGGATTACAATCATATTGATATTAAGGATTTGAAATTTTATCATTTTTCACAATGTATTATTATTTATAATCAAATATATAACAATATATACATATTTTTTATATATTCACACTTAAAATCTTATTTTATAAATAAATAATTAATCATATTTATATATAAAATGCATTTCTCAATATATAAGCCTTATCTGAATAAAGGAAAATATTTATTTTATTTAAAATGAAAGTATATGAATATTCTTATACCATTATAATGTGTGTGTGTGTGTGTCCATATATATACATATATATGTACTAGTGTGTCTATATTAAAAACCTGATATATATTATCTATTTGTTCTAACATATTAATATACATATTAATATTAATATATGTAAATATATATAAATATGTATAATTATACTTATAGATACACACATATATATAATATATATACATGTGTATGTATGTTGTATATATGAATTTATTTATTAATTTATTTTTAAATAGATGAAAAAATATATTTTATAAATGTTTTTAAACGTAATCATATAAATATAAATTAATATACAAAAAAATATATGAATAATAGAATATTACTGTATATATAAATATAAATAAATTGATATAAATATAAATATTTAAACATAACTAAATATATATATATTTATATATTAATATATCTAAATATATTTATATCCATATAAATCTATATTAATATACGAATAAATATAAATAAATTGATATATCATTAAAGGGGGAACGAAACAATATGGATGAGTGATAATGGTGCGGGCGTGCAAGGGAGACATTTCAGGTTCAATTCCAAGAGAAAAGGCAGTGGTGCGTAGGTAGGTGCAGGGGTTGTTGGCGCTGTTAAATGGTGGGGGTTATGCCTCTACCACTATACGACATAGGGATTCATGGCGTCATTGAAAGGGGGTCAAGCATTGTTAAAAGAGGGGTGAGTCAACCATATGATTTATAGAATGTTTTTACTTTTTTTTTAAATTTTATCAGTGTTAAAAAAAGTGCTGATAACATTCTATTTTTATCATCACATGAAATTAGTGGTGTTAAAGGGGTGGTAGTGGTACACGGTAGTGGGGATTCCAAGCACTCTTTAAAGGGGGTCAAGCATTGTTTAAAGGGGGTGTCTCTACCCTCCGACTTACATAAATATTTTTTTGACTTTTATTAGTGCTAAATATAATGCTGATAAAATATCCATTTATAAATTCTTTTTTTAGCACTGATAAAATGCTCGTTTTATCAAAGATGATAAAAAGGATACCCTTTTAATAGCGTCTTGTTTATTAGTGTGTTTTTACCGCTGATAAAATATTTTTTTAGCACTGATAAAATCATGTTTTGTAGAATTGAAATATGAGAAATGTTAAAATTTGAATACCATGATATCTATATGATACTAATCCCTATGAATAAATTAAGTCTCAATAGAAAAAAGACAAGAAGACCCTCTAAAAAAGCATAAATTTTGTCGACTGTAGAAAAATCTGGGTATCTCAACTAAAAACACCAGTTTGAAGGTCCTCTATGCCTTTTTTACCTACAAAATACATAGATTGGGGTTCCCTTGCATCTTGAAAAAGAATAGATCTTCCATATATTTGATTTCATATCTCATAGATCCTAAATAGTCATATGGATCAAAATTTATAGTTATTTGAAGTTAAAGTCACATTTTTAACTTATCTTAAAATATTAATTAATTCATTAATTTATTAATTTATTCTATCTCCAAATTGTTATTAAATAACTATTAATTAATACTAATTTACAATTTAATAATTAATATTTGTTTCAAATTATTTTTTAAATCATTTTTAGTAAATAAATTATATATTAAGTGTAAATACATATTCAGTATCATATAAATTATATTTAGGAAAATATATTTCATATATATCAATAAAAAACTATTTAGATACTAATATTTGATTTTTTATAATTTATATTTTTTATGAATGTCACATTTTAATAGTGAAATGAAAAATGGTGATAAAGGACTGCTTTATAAATGGTGAAAGATCATAGATAAATTCTAAGAAAATACTTTTAAAGTTGGTCTTTACCAACAATAAAAATACAGTAATAAAATTTAACTTTTATCTGCACTTCTGTAGCATTAATAAAGACATCGTTTGTCAATTCTTTTTGTTTGTGCTGATAAAAGAAACCTAGTTATCAGTGCTTTTATTTTGTTACTATTAAAATGGAGTACTTTATGTGTATGAATATGTTGTAACGATGCAGGTATACTTCCTGAAACACAAGTTCGAAGTGTTTTGAGCTTTCATTCAAGGAAAATCTTTGGTGGTCAAGAAATAGGGTATAAGGTGAAGTGTTTCTGATAAAAAATGGTGGGGAGTATGCTGGAAGGACACTACAAAAACAAATGGTGTTTAGCGGCATCTTATTTAGCGGTGGTTTTCAAAACCAATGCTAAATTTATATTTTTTATTTATTTAGTGGATGTTTTAGAAAACCATAGCTAATTCATGATGATTTTTTATTTTGTTGTTGTTCATTTCGGAGAAATTTAAACCTCCACTAAATAATTAGTGGAAACATTAAATTTTTTATTTAATTTTTTTGTTATTTTTTTTAAAGAAAAATAATTTTTAAAATTATAATTATATATTTTTTATTGTTTATTTGTTATTATTGTTTTTAGTTTTATTCTTATTATTCTTTTTCGATTATTATTATAATGAATTATGTATTATTGGTTATTATTTATTATTTTATAAGAACTTGTTATTATTAATTTAAAATTTAAAATAAGTAAGAATGATTAATTAATATTTTTTATTTTTCAAATTTTAAATTTTAATTATTTTCAACTTATTTCTTATTAATTGTTCAATTTAAAACATTTTTAAAAATATTTTTTTATGTTTTTCTATATTTATATATATTTATATATGTTATGAGGGTATATGTATATATATATTTATAATTATGTGTATATATTTGTGTCTGTGCATATTTATATATTATATATTATGTATCATATATTAAAAATTATTTATTTGTATATATTTATATATTTTTTGGGTGAATACATAGATGTCTTTATGTGTGTGTATTTATGTATCTTTATATAATTTTTTATTTATTTTTATTTTTATAATTATATATAATTATCTTTAATTATATATATATATATTTCTGTGTGTTTGTGTATTTATATAAATTTAGGTATATTTATTTGTAATTATTATATATATATATATGTATGTATTTATATATATTTATGTTAATGTATTTATTTTTTTATATATTTTAGATAATTATACGTATTTATTTATGTTAATATATATATATATATTTATTTATTTATGTATACTATGTAGGTATATATATATATATTTTAATATTTAATAATATATGTAGAGACATATATATATATATTATTTAATGAAATTTTAATTATGTAAATATATATTTATAAATATTGATACATATTTATGAATATTTATTTACATTAATATATATATTTAAAGACATGGAAATTCCGTGGAAATATTTTTCCTAAATACATGGGAATTTAACGAGTCTGCAAAAAATGACGGTGCATGATCCTGAGGCCTGATGTGCCCCGAATCAATTTCCGAAGTTTTATTTAGGTACGTTTAGTAATGGTACGAGAGGGATTTTATAACTTTTGAAACGGTGCTCAGAATTGAGATCTGAGGGCACCGATGAACTCGTAGCATCAGTGATTTCTTAGAGAGACCTTCACCGCAGTTGCGTTCTAAAGAGAATGGAAGTTAGATTTTGGGTTTTTAATAAAATTAAATAAAAATAAGTGTTAGCTCATTTTTATTTGTGGTGGTTAAATTCTCTAAGAGGTGGTTGGAGGTGGGGGCCACCACACCATAACCTCCCTTAGGAGGATATCTTTGTTGGGGACCACCCGGGGGTTGTAACCTCTTAGAACCCCCAATTATGTGGAGAAACCCTGGAACTTTCCCCACTCATAAATGTGCCAACCCTCTCAATTAATTAATTGAACTCATTCAATTTAATTAATTCAAACCTTTTTTATTTATTTTGAATGTTTTGGCTAACAAATTAAATAATGAATTAGATTAACCCATTATTTTTTTTGGGTAATTCATTTGGTGGCATATTGAGAGAGGAGTTGGAAGGACTTAGAGAACATCATCTTCCAACGAAGAAGGCCTCTTCGACCACCAAAGAACGACGAACACCTTCAGTGATCTTCTACCGTGCCAAAAGAGAAGGAGTCGAACGTGAAGAACGCTGTCATCAGCTTCGTCAACTCCGAGTGCTCATCTGCCAAGGATGTATATTATCTTTCCTTTTTCCGACATTAATGAATCGATGTCACCTTTCAATGACTTCGTCAATGGTCATTGATACAAGGTAGGGGTTTGGAGTAGAATTTGGTTTCTGTTCTTCATCGTTCATTCTTGGTTAATGTTTTTCCAATTGATATCACAATAACGTAGAAGGCTTGGGCCGCATGAACACATCCTGACCCTCCCCCTTTGATTGTTCGTGTTTGATGATGATGAAGGCGGAACAAAGGCAGCGGGCGTTGGGCCGGCCGTGAAGGAAACTGGCACCGCAAAGGCTGCCCAGTCGCTAGAGGGGCGTAGCGCCATCACCCTGCGTAGAGAACCGATCCACGACCAGGGTGGGCCGTGGAGAAGCAATGCGGCCTGACGGCCGTCGGAGGGACGCAGCACCGCCGGGCCATGCAGGTGGAAGGTTCGCAGCCAGGGTAGGTCACGGCAGTCTGACGGAGGGGTGGGGCAGCTGAGCGCTGCGTGGAGGAGGTGTGGCACGGCCCAGGCGGTCTGTGGCAGAGGAGCTGGAGCGGCTGGCTGCTCGGCCATCCGGGAGAAGCGGGACCCAGCGACTCCCACGTGATCTGGACTGATGCCACCTGGCACCGGTTTCGGCTCACACCTGAACTAAAAAGTAGTTCAGGAACTAGGGGGCATGCGGTTTTCACCACTGGTCGCGGCTAAGTCATACCCCCCAGCCCGCCAGGTCGCTAGCCCGACCAGGCCGCTAGGCCAACCGGGCCGCTATCGGGTCGAGCCGCCCCCTCGGGCCGGGCCACCCCCTCGGGTAGGGTCAGACCTATAGACCGGGTCGGTTCCATGGACTGGTTTGGACCCCCAATTTAGACCTTGGTCGGGAGGGTTCGTTCTAACTAGGTTGGACCGGACCCGGACCCATCTGACCTGATTACACCTTTTCGCCCATAACATGGTCTACGTGTGTCCGATCTACGAACCGTCTAAGACGATGAAAATCTTGGAATGAGACAGTTCTTTTGTCATACTTCACATGAGGTTTGGACACACATGGTGTATTGTCTGGTTGGTTTGAACCTAAAATCCAACCGGGCTCACGGAATAGAAATGCCAATAACTCACAGACCGGGTGTCCGATTGACGCGTCGTTTGTTGCGTTGAGACCCCTTTGACCTGGCGGTCCTTTGTGATATTTCAACATGGTACTTCGTGATAGTTGGAGTATCGACCAGTAGCTCATGGTACAGATCCTTCCAGAGGAGAGGAGACAGAGTATGGAGACCTAGTAGTTGGCTGAGACCTGAAGAATGCTTGACTGATTCCACTCAGAGTGACTCGACTGGCCCTGTGGGGAGCACCTCTATGTGGCACGACAGACCCCCGGTGGGGATCACCTCTGTGTGATGCAGTAGACCTAAGGTACTCGACAGTACGGGTACCTCAGTAGGCTATGATGGGGTGTGCCTTTGTGTGAGCGCGGAAGACCCATGGTGGGGAGTGCCTTTGTGTGACGCCGCAGACCCACTGTACTCGACAGGAGGAGTACCTAAAAAGTCTATGGATAGTGGGAAGCGCCTATGTGAGATGTAGCAGGCCCACTATACTCGATAGATGAGAAGTACGTCGTCATCCGTGGTTTCGATAATAAAAATCCTGGTTTTAGCTGAATTAATGACTTTTGTGTTTTCCTCGTGATTGAGAGGGGTTATTTGATAACTTAGGTATATGTATGGGAATATACCTAAGTAATGATTATACTTTGGTTTCATACTTTTTCGTTCATCCTTGTTGCATTTCGTGATACCCTGAGATTCTCGGGGTCCCTACTGAGTATCGTTATACTCACCACTGCATGGGCTACGCCCACACCTCGTTGTGTTGATTGCAGACGACGGACATCACTGACTGAGGCAGGGAGTAGTAGGACTGGATGGTACTCGGAGGTGGACCACTCAGTGTGACGGTACACGGAGCATACGAACAGATGTGGAGTGCTGAGGAGGCCACTTGTACCTACCCTTCAGGTAGGAACCTCGAAGGACAACCCAGTAGCTATTTTACTTTTCTTCAGTTGTACTTGCTTTCAGTTTTACTTGTACTTACAGTTGGGCTTGTATTTTGGCCCATTTTACATTCCAGAACTTCTCTTGTATTCAGGTTTACCTAATGTTTACTTCCAGATCGTACTCTGATTTTGTATGATTATAGTTTTAAAAGATATTCCTTCACAATTTAGGGAATTACGCCTTTGGTGCTAGTTTCCAGCCCCTGGCCTATGGAAGGCGGGCATGAGGTAGTTATAGCACATGCCTTGGGGGACGGGTCATGAAAAATTGGTATCATAGGATCTGGTTCTACCGCATAATTAATGACTTTGATATTTATTTTCTACGAATCAATAGTGTTAAGGGTACTAAGTGTGGTTTTCAGTTTAGGGAGTCCAATATTGGTGCGGGCGGCCGACGTATCCATACACCAGGGCCCTGACATCTGATTTCTGACTCAGTGAATGAAAAAACTTATTGCGTGTGTGTTTTCAAAAAAAATTCATTATGTTATATCAACTAGTTCATCTCACCAGGTATAGTCTTTTTACCATGTTGCATTTGTTTCTTTCAGGATGCCTCCCCGCAGACAACCAGTTAGACCCCCAAGAGTAGTATGCAGTGACAACCCACCGAGAAATGAGGCCTAAATGTAGGGCCCATTTCTAGTTGAGGCACCGGTGGAGGCACCAGCAGTACCACTCTCCATTGGTCCACCAATACCACCATCCCCAGCAGAAGAGAGTGTACGCCGCTTGAGCGCATTGCACGAGTTCCAGTGCCAAAGGCCGCCCAGGTTCAGGGGAGATACGGACCTGTAGGAAGCTAAGGATTGGCTGGAGGTTGTGGTGAGAGTCTAACTGCAAACTTCATGGTGATCCTTGAAACTATCCTCTTTCATGGTGTAGCAGGAAGATGGTGGAGCCTGATGCTACAGGTGTATGATGAGATGACACTATTATGGACAGATTTCGAGAGCCTGTTCCAGGCGGAGTTTGTCCCACAAACCCTTCGAGTGGTACGGATATAGGATTTACTTCATCTACAGCAGGGTAGCATGACAGTAGCGCAGTACTCAGCATGGTTCACCGACCTCTCATGCTACTCCACGGATATGGTACGAGACCCATTTTTCAGGTCCCAGACAGTCGAGCAGGGACTCAGGCGGGAGATCAGAGCCTCGATGATCTCACATAGCATCCCGACGTAGGTGGGGGTGTTGGAGTGAGCTATTATAGTTGGGATTTTACTTGATGAGAAATCTCCAATAGTGAGACCCACTACTAGTTGACTTGAAGGGGAGTCTTCTGCAGCTGGCAGTAGAAAGATGACGCAGAGGTCCAAGAGGACCAGACCCACAGGTGGTCGACCGCATAACTCAAGATCGGTCGTGCGGGGCACACAGATCAGAGACACACCTATTAGGAATAGGTAGTGCTACTCATGCGGCGGGCATGGTCACAGGGTTCGTGACTGTCCGACCCGCGATACGGACGATCATAAAATAGTTGAGGGACCTCCCAGGAAGAGGCAGAGGTTCAATCAAGGCAGTCTGCAGGGTGCAGGGGGTTGGCGCACAGGGGGAGCTCAGCTTCAGGCAGCTGAGGCATACGACAATGGCACTTCGGAGATCATTCAAGGTATGATATGTGTCTAATCCACCTTAGCTACAGTTCTTATAGTTATAGGTTCCAATCACTCTTTCATTTCCACTTCACTCATTCGGAACATGGAGATTCCAACGGATCCGTTGGCTTGATCCTTACGGATAGAGACTCCTACGGGAGCTGATTTGACAATTACGAACTGATGTCGAAAATGCAAGCTTACCCTAGGAGGCAAGAGCTTTGGCTGGGATATACTAGTAGCGGCGTCGAGGCATTATGACGTCATCTTGGGTATGGACTGGTTATCTATAGTTCATTCTCAGATCAACTGTATTAGGCAAAAAGTGTGGTGTGTCTGCACGGATGGGACCAGGTTCACCTTCATCGGGGAGAAAGGAGCCATTTTAGCACATGATGGACTTACCCGGAGGAGTGTGCAGCCGATCACTGATCAGTTCGCCTACTTTACCCTAAGAGCAGTTGATGTGGAGTTTCCGAGCTATCCTGTAGTGGTGGACCAGTACACGAATGTTTTCCCTGATGATGTCCCAGGTCTACCTCCTCATAGAGAGGTGGAATTTTACATTGACTTGTACCCTGGGATGGCACCGATATCTACTCCAGCATATCGGATAGCTCCCTCTAAGATTCATGAGCTGCGGGTATAGCTTGGGGATATGCAGGGCATGAGATTCATCCGGCCCAGTGTTTCTCCCTGGGTAGCCCCGATTCTATTCGCCAAGAAGGCGGATGGGAGGTTGCGGCTTTTTGTTGACTACCATCACCTAAACCAGGTGACTGTGAAGAAAAAGTACCCACTTCCATTGATTTATGACCACTTTGATCAGCTGAAGGGAGCTCGATGGTTCTTAAAGATAGAACTTAGATCATGTTATCACCAGCTCAGAGTTCGAGATGAGGATGGGCAGAAGACGACCTTCAAATGTCGGTATGACCACTATGAGTTCTTGGTAATTCCCTTTTGCATAACAAAAGCTCCAGCAGTGTTCATGTGTCTCATGAACAGGATTTTCCAGCCTTACCTCAATCGCTTGGTCATAGTCTTCATTGATGACATTTTTATCTACTCGACTACTGAGGAGGATAATTCCTACAATATACAGGTAGTATTGGGCACACTCCGAGAGCACCATCTTTATGGTAAGCTCTCGAAGTTCCAGTTTTGGATTTGAGAGGTTCACTTTTTGGGACACGTCATCTCGGAGGCTGGAGTTGCAGTGGATCTAGTGAAGAATGAGCCAGTACTTGCTTGGGAGCCACCCAAGAGTGTGATGGAGTTAAGGAGTTTTTTGGGTTTGGCTGGATACTGCAAAAGGTTCATTCCATACATCTATAGAGATGCCACACCACTATTATCCTTGTCAAAGAAGGGTAAAACCTTTTTGTGGTCGAAGATATGTCAGCAAAGATTTCAGGAGCTGTGGCAGAGGCTGACTAGTGCCCCAATTTTGAGGCTTCCAGAGGAAGGTGTAGGGTACGTAGTTTACTACAACGCATCAGGGACCGGACTTGGGTGTGCCCTGAAGTAGGAGCGAGTGGTGATCGCATATGGTTCTCGACTACTGAGATAGAATGAGCAGAACTACGCCACCCAGGACCTGGAGTTAGCAGCCTTATCCTTTTCCTTGAAGATGTGGTGGCACTATCATATGGGTGAACTTTTTACCGTGTACTCTGATCACAAGAGTCTCAGGTATATCTTCTCTCAGAAGGACCTGAACCTAAGACAGCAGTGATGACTTGAGTTCCTCCAGGACTATGACATCGAGATAGTCTATACTCCAGGGAAGGTGAAAGTTTTTGCAGATGCACTTAGCGAGAGATCTGGTATACAGCTGCTATACGAGGCCACAGAGCAGTTGGTTGCCTTACAGATATCCTTTATGGATAGAGATGGAGCAACCTTTCTATAGTCTCTTATAGTCACTCCTCCACTTATTCAGTGAGTCAGAGAGGTACAACATGGGGACACTGACTGCGAGACACGACGTGCTAAGATATCCACAGGGCAGGCACCTGATGGATTTTCTGAAGGTGGGGAAAACATCATATTCTTCAGAAGATGTACCATGGTACCAGTTTCACATTAGGAGGAAGTGTTGAGGTAGTTCCACACTTCCACTCTAGTGATACATCTAGGAGTATTGAAGATGTATCAGGACCTCAGACGATAGCACTGCTGGCCTGTTATGAAGTAGGAAATAGCAGATTTTGTCTCACGATGCCTCACTTGTCAGTAAGTGAAGGAGGAGCAAGAGGTACCAGGAGGATGGTTTTAGCCTTTAGAGGTCCCAGAGTGGAAGTCGGATGGGATATCCATCGACTTTATGAGGGTATTCCTTGTACATCCAGGAGTCACGAATCGATTTGGGTGATCATCGACCGACTCACCAAGTCAGCCCACTTCCTTCCGATTAGAGAGAAGGGTTCACTAGAAAGCTTGGGATGCCTCTATATGCAATAGATTGTTCGTTTACATAGATTTTCTACTTCTATTGTCTCTGATCACGATGCATGGTTTACTTCCTAGCTAAGGAAGGGGTTGCATGAGTCTTTCAGAACACAGCTTCGCTTGAGCACCGCCTTCCATCCTCAGACATATGGCCAGACTGAGAGGACAATCCAAACCCTCGAGGACATGCTACGTGAAAGTTTCCGTGACTTCAGTCGTAGATGGGAGGATCACTTACCATTGGTAGAGTTTTCCTACAAAAAAATCTATCACTCATCCATTGGTATGGGACCTTTTGAGGCATTGTACGGGATATTTTGCAGATCACCTTTATGCTGGACAGACCCTGGGGAGTCAGCACTGGTGGGACCAGAGCTGGTACGAGCTACAACGAAGAAGGTGCAGATCATCCAGGGGTAGATAAAGACTGCACATAGTAGGAAGAAGTTGTATGCTGACAGGAGACGGAGACCTCTGGAGTTCGAGGATGGAGACCACATATTTCTACGGGCCTCACCTTGACGAGGTCTACGGAGATTTGGCTGAGGTGACAAATTGTCTCCACAATTCATAGGACCTTTCTATGTCCTCATCAGAGAAGGCAAGGTGTCTTACCACTTAGCTCTTGCACCTCAGTTGCACAGGGTGCACGACGTCTTCCTTGTATCCCATCTGAGGAGATATGTGAACGACCCAACACACATCATCGACCATGGGGAGCTGGACATCGATGACGGAGCGACATTAACAGAGGTTCCAATGGAGATCAAGGATTGATAGGAGGAGGTCCTACATGGATGGTCGATACCTCTGGTGCGCGTGCACTAGCAGCACGGGATCCACCAGGAGAGCTCATGAGAGCGGGAGGCTCAGATGCGTTCTCAGTACCCTCATTTGTCCCCTTAGTGTGAGTTGTAGCTTACGGGGATGTAAATCCCTGAGGTGAGGAGAATGTAAAGACCCTGAAAGTCCATGAGATTTTTTTTCATAAATACATGGGAATTTTTCGAGCTCGCGAAAACTGACGGTGAGTGATTCGGAGGCATGGTTTTCCCGGAATCCACTACTGGAAATACAGTATTTCTAAACGGTTAAGAACCGTTGGGAAAGGCTGCAAAACCATTGGTATATGTTATACCAATGGTTCTGCAAACCGTAGGGAAGTAATCCATTGGGAAATCTTTTCCCAACGGTTTACAGTGAGCTGTTGGGATAGGATGGAGAAACATTACCCTATCCCAACGGTTCTTCCAAACTGTTAGGAAGGCTTTTCCCAACGGTTTACAACCGTTGGGATCGGGTGGAGAAAAATTACCCTATCCCAACGGTTCTGCCGAACTGTTGGAAAAAAACCCAAGGTCTCCTCTTTCCTAATGGTTTCTAAACCATTGGGAAAAGTTATTTACCAATGGATCATGGAACCGTTGGTAAAACAAAACCCATAGATTCTATGGAAATGGTTTCAAACTGTTGGCATAGCATATGCTGAGCAAATTGCACAGCAGCTCTGCAATTTGCCCACCTGGTCTCATTTTGTGGGTTCCCTCTCATTTTAAATCCAATTATTGTACCTATAATAAACTAACACATACATATACAATTATTGTACCTGCAATAACCAACTAACACATACATATAGAGAACAAATTCATACACATTTATCATATAATGCTGGAACTATACACATACATAATTAAATTAGAATTCAGAACATAATTATAAACATACATAATTCATTTTGAATTCAATTTAAAATTTAGATGACAATTATATGTGGAATTCAGAAGTCAATTCATAATTTGATCGGTTTTTTGTATACCATATATTTTTACCTAAAATGATGACCATTTTAAACAAAATACATACACCCGGAGTGCTACCAGTCACACCGCGCCTCGGATTGAGGAGAGGTTGACTCATACAGGTCACATATGACCCATGGATCGTTGTGATAAAGTATAGACACAATCCGAATGCGTTTGGTCAGTTTTCCGTATGCCAATTGATGTTTTTCAATTAAAATGACGTCTTTTTAAGACAAAAGGTAGACGCATTGAGTGGTGATGGCCACACCGCGTCTCATATTGAGGCGGGGTTGATTCGTACAAGTCACATATGACCCATGGATCTTTCTCCTAATGTTTCAGTGGAAACCGAATTCGTTTGGTCATTTTTCTATATGTACTTAAAATGTTGTCCATTTTAAACAAAAGAGATCCACATAGAGTTATTCTGGTGACACCGTGCCTCCGATTAAGGCGGGATTGACTCGTACACGTCACATATGACCCTTGGATCGTTGTGATAATGTATCGACACAATCCGAATGCATTTGGTCAGTTTTCCGTATGTCAGTTGATGTTTTTCACTTAAAATGATGTCCTTTTGAAACAAAAGATAGACACTTTGAGTGGTGGTTGCCACACCGCACCTCGGATTGAGGCGGGGTTGACTCGTTCACCTCACATATGACCCATGAATTGTTTTCCTAATGTATCGACACAATCCAAATGCGTTTGGTCAGTTTTCCATATACCAGTTGATGTTTTTCAATTAAAATGAAGTCCTTTTGAAACAAAAGGCAGACACTTTGAGTGGTACCTGCCACACTGCATCTTAGATTGAGGCGAGGTTGATTCGTACACATCACATAAGACCCATGAATCATTCTACTAAAGTTTCAAAGGAAACCGAATGTGTTTGGTTGGTTTTCCATATGTACTTAAAATGTTGTCCATTTTAAACAAAAGACAGCCACTTAGAGTGATTCTGGCCACACCGTGCCTCCGATTAATGCGGGGTTGACTCGTACATGTCACATATGACCCATGAATTGTTGTGATAATGTATCGACACAATATGAATGCATTTGGTCAGTTTTCCGTATGCCAGTTGATGTTTTTCACTTAAAATGAAGTCGTTTTGAAACAAAAGACAGACACTTTGAGTGGTGGTGACCACACCACGCCTCTGATTGAGGTGGGGTTTACTCGTACACATCACATATGACCCATGGATAGTTGTGCTAAAGTGTCAACACAATCCAAATGCGTTTTGTTGGTTTTCCGAATTCCAGCTGATGTTTTTCAATTAAAATGACATCCTTTTGAAACAAAAGGCAGACACTTTGAGTGGTTTCAGCCACAACACATCTCATATTGAGGCGGGGTTTATTTGTACCAGTCACATATGACCCATGGATCGTTCTCCTAATGTTTCAATGGAAACCGAATGCGTTTGGTCGGTTTTCTGTATGTACTTAAAATGTTGTCCATTTTAAACAAAAGAGATCTACTTAGAGTGATTCCAGCCACATCATGCCTCAGATTATGGAGGGGTTGACTCTTACACATCACATATGACCCATGGATCGTTGTGATAAAGTATCGACACAATATGAATGTGCATGGTCGCTTTTTCGTATGCTTGTTGATATTTTTCACTTAATATGACGTCTTTTTGAAACAAAAGACAGACACTTTGAGTGGTGGCGACCACACCACACCTCGGATTGAGGCGGGGTTGACTCATATACATCCCATATGACCCATGGATCGTTTTGCAAAAGTATCGACACAATATGAATGCGTTTAGTCAGTTTTGTGTATGCCAGTTGACATTTTTCAATTAAAATGACGTCCTTTTGAAACAAAAGGCAGGAACTTTGAGTGGTGGCAGCCACACCACGCCTCGGATTGAGGTGGGGTTGACTAATACATGTCACATATGACCCTTGGATCTTTGTACTAACGTATCCACACAATCCGAATGCGTTTGGTCAGTTTTCCGTATGCCAGTTGATGTTTTTCAATTAAAATGATGTCCTTTGGAAACAAAAGGCAGGCACATTGAGTGATGTCAGCCACACCATGTCTTGGATTGAGGCGGGGTTGATTCATACACGTCACATATGACCCATAAATCGTTCTCCTAATTTTTCAACTGAAACCGAATGCGTTTGGTCGGTTTTCCATATTTACTTAAAATTTTGTCTATTTTAATCAAAAGAGAGCCACTTAGATTGATTCTCGCCACACCGTGCCACCAATTAAGGCGGGGTTGACTCATACATGTCACATATTACCCATGGATCGTTTTTCTAACGTATCGACACAATCCGAATGCGTTTGGTTAGTTTTTCCTACGCCAGTTGATGTTTTTCACTTAAAATCACGTCCTTTTGAAACAAAAGACAGACACATTGAGTGGTGGTGGCCACACCGCGCCTTAGATTGAGGCAGGGTAGACTCGAACACATCACATATGACCCATGGATTGTATTTCTAATGTATCGACACAATCCAGATGCATTTGGTCGGCTTTCCATATACCAGTTGATGTTTTTCAATTAAAATGACGTCCTTTTGAAATAAAAGTTAAACACTTTGAGTGGTTCCGGCCACACTGCCCCTCGGATTGAGGCAGAGTTGACTTTTACAGGTCACATATAACCCATGGATTGTTCTCCTATATTTTCAACGGAAACCGAATGTGTTTGGTCTGTTTTCCGTATGTACTTAAAATGTTGTCAATTTTAAACAAAAGAGAGCCACTTAGAGTGATTTTGGCCACACCATGCCTTAGATTAAGGCAGGGTTGACTCGTACACGTCACATATGACACATAGATAATTGTTCTAAAGTATTGATACAATCCGAATGAATTTGGTCACTTTTCCGTATGCCAGTTGATATTTTACACTTAAAATGACGTCCTTTTGAAACAAAAGATAGACACTTTGAGTGGTGGAGGCCACACCGCACCCTGGATTGAGGCAGGGTTGACTCATACATGTCACATATGACCCATGGATCATTGTTCAAAAGTATCGACACAATCCGAATGCGTTTGGTCGGTTTTCTGTATGCCAGTTGATGTTTATCAATTAAAATGACGTCCTTTTGAAACAAACGGCAGACACTTTGAGTGGTGGTGGCCACACCGTGCCTCGGATTGAGGCGGAGTTGACTCGTACATGTCACATATGACCCATGGATCATTGTTATAATGTATTGACACAATCCTAATGTGTTTGGTTGCTTTTCAATATACCAGTTGATGTTTTTCAATTAAAATGGCGTCCTTTTGAAAGAAAAGGCAGACACATTGAGTGGTGTCGGACACAACGCATCTTGGATTGAGGTGGGGTTGATTCGTACATGTCACATATGACCCATGAATCATTCTCCTAATGTTTTAATTGAAACCGAATGCGTTTGGTCGGTTTTCTGTATGTACTTAAAATATTGTCCATTTTAAACAAAAGAGAGCCACTTAGAGTGATTATGGCCACACCGTGCCTCCGATTAAGGCGACGTTGACTCTTACATGTCACATATGACCCATGGATTGTTTTAATAAAGTATCGACAGAATACAAATGCGTTTGGTCAGTTTTCCGTATGCCAATTGATGTTTTTAACTTAAAATGACGTCCTTTTGAAACAAAAGACAGACACTTTGAGTGGTGGCAGCCACACCGCGCCTCAGATTGAGGCGGGGTTGACTCTTACACGTCACATATGAGCCATGGATGGTTTTTCTAATGTATCGACACAATCCAAATGCATTTGGTTGGTTTTTCGTATGCCCGTTGATGTTTTTCAATTAAAATGACGTCCTTGTGATACAAAAGGCAGACACTTTGAGTGGTGTCAGCCACACTGTGCCTCAGATTGAGGCAGGGTTGACTCATACATGTCACATATGACCCATGCATCGTTCTCCAAAAGTTACAACAGAAACTGAAAACGTTTGGTCAGTTTTCCTTATGTACTTAAAATGTTGTCCATTTTAAACAAAAGATAGCCACTTAGAGTGATTCCGGCCACACCGTGCCTCTGATTAAGGCAGGGTTGACTCTTACACGTCACATATGACCCATGGATTGTTTTTCTAAAGTTTCGACACAATCCGAATGTGTTTGGTCAGTTTTTCATGTTCGAGTTGATGTTTTTGACTTAAAATGACGTCCTTTTGAAACAAAAAACAGACACTTTGAGTGGTGGCGGCCACACTATGCCTTGGATTGAGGCAGGGTTGACTTATACACATCACATATGACCCATGGATCGTTGTGCTAAAGTATCGACACAATACGAATGCATTTGGTCCGTTTTCAGTATTCCAGTTGATGTTTTTCAATTAAAATGACGTCCTTTTGAAACAAAAGGCAGACACTTTGAGTGGTGGCGGCCACACCGCAGCTTGAATTGAGGCGGGGTTGACTCGTACACATCACATATGACCCATGGACTGTTGTGATAATGTATCGACACAATCCGAATGTGTTTGGTCACTTTTCCGTATGCCAGTTGATGTTTTTCAATTAAAATGACGTCCTTTTGAAATAAAAGGCAGGCACATTGAGTGGTGTCGGCCACACCATGTCTCATATTGAGGTAGGGATGATTCGTACACATCACATATGACCCATGAATCGTTCTCCTAAAGTTTCAACGGAAATCGAATGCGTTTGGTCGGTTTTTCGTATATACTTAAAATGTTGTCCATTTTAAACAAAAGAGAGCCACTTAGAGTGATTCTGGACACATCGTGCCTCCGATAAAGGCAGGGTTGACTCGTACACGTCACATATGACCGATGGATCGTTGTGCTAATGTATTGACACAATCCGAATGCATTTGTTCGGTTTTCCGTATGCCAGTTGATGTTTTTCACTTAAAATGACGTCCTATTGAAATAAAAGATAGACAATTTGAGTGGCGTCGGCCACACCGCACCTCGTATTTAGGCGGGGTTGAGACGTACACAATACATATGACCCATGGATTGTTGTTCTAAATTATAAACACAATCTGAATGCGTTTGGTCGGTTTTCCGTATGTCAGTTGATGTTTTTCAATTAAAATGACGTCCTTTTGAAACAAAAGGCAGACACATTGAGTGGTGTCGGCCACACCACCTCTCAGATTGAGGTAGGGTTGATTTGTACACGTCACATAAGACCCATGAATCGTTCTTCTAAAGCTTCAACGGAAACTAAATGCGTTTGGTCAGTTTTCCGTATGTACTTAAAATGTTGTCCATTTTAAACAAAAGAGAACCATTTAGAGTTATTCCGGCCACACTGTGCCTCAGATTAAGGCGGGGTTGACTCTTACATGTCACATATTACCCATGGATCATTGTGCTAAAGTATCAACACAATCCAAATATGTTTGGTCGCTTTTCCGTATTCCAGTTGATATTTTTCAGTTAAAAAGACGTCCTTTTGAAACAAAAGACATACACTTTGAGTGGTGGAAGCCACACAGTGTAGAGACCCGAAGCTTAACGTACATGGACATTACATTACTTTTGCGGAATACTTAGTACATAACAAAAACACACACACAAAGACAGTAATAGTTTAGTGTCTTTGGAAACTCAGAATATAATCTGTTAATCGTGGTGAAAGATCTTCAACATCTCCCATAAAGATCTTCCTTTTTTTTTACCTAAAACCTTTCTTTATATCCTGGGGAAAAGAAAACATAAAAGGGTGAGCTCAAATGCTCAGTAATGGTAAATAAAAGAAATATCAATCACATAATATTCATAAGAACATAACATTTTGGAAATCTTATCCTGTAAAAGAGATCATAATATCATAACATGGGATAAATCATAGTAGCGAAATGTAATCCCAATAATCATAACTTAAAACATGAAACTTTGTGGCATACACACATAATCATAGAGAATCATTTCTTATTAGTGAAGACTCATTTCCAAGACTATCTTTGTGGACAAGGTCCCTTTCTGAACCGAGTTCACTCCTCGTTTCAGTCCTGTTTCACTGAACCGGTATAACCTACCGTTCCTGCCATGTCTATCTCATGAGATATAAAAACTTTAACCAATGCATTGGAGGGAGATATAGGTCCCACCCATCTCATAGTGATACCATTCATATGTGTGCCACAAAATCAAAAATCATACATCATTGCATAACCCATGTAATAAAAATGGGATTCTTAAACAACATGACATCATAAAACAATTCATATAAGATAAAGGAATTCATAAAAATAATTCCATCACAACATAATCAAATCAATGTAATAATAGGGATAGAAACAGAACCCTTTATTATCTTAGATGGAAAATAATTTTGATAAAACATTTGAACTCCATTCTTGAGGAAAATATCCTTTCTGCTTCAAAAACACTTTTCCTTTCTTAACATGTCGTACAATTCTAAACTAAAAGAAGTTGATTAAAAATAAACATGAAAACTTGTAAAGGAAGCTTCTTGAAAATAATGTTTTAAAAATCCATTCATGCCGTATAAGTTAAAAAACATTCTTCTCCTACTTTTGTCGGAAAATTCAAAAATTACCTCGTACAAAAAACCACAAAATATTCCTTTCATATCCTTTACTAAAAACTCACCGAAGGGTAAAATTTAATTTAAACAATTGTAGGTGGATGGAAATAAAATTACATATTGAGGAAACATGTATTTGGATGATAAAATACACCCCAGTAAATACTAAAGTATAAACAATCTCGGATAAAAATGAGATTGTGATATTTCCCTTACCTTAGGTCTGATTTGCTTTGTAAGTGTCCAAGCCTCCTGTATAATGATTTAAATAATGTTATTGACTTATTACAGAATCATACATAATGTTATGATATCATATATGGTCATATTTATAGCTTATTATTAGTAATATTTCATTACTATTTGTTATTCGGGTGTTTATTACTTTCTTGTTCTTATGCGTGTTTGTCGAATAAATTCTTATTCTTCTCTTTAGGTTATAGATACCTCATTTACAGAATGTTATTATTGTAATATATATCATATTCATTCATTCAATTCATTTATATAATCATTATTCAATGAAGATCATGTAGAACGAATCGCATCACATCGTGGAGACGGTATTCCGTACATACGCATGAGCGATGATATCGTTCCCATGATCGTGGAATTCTATTGGACTGTATGTATACTATTTAAGAATCAATATCACTTTTTAATAGTCATATATAGTCATTATTTACACCATTATACCCATCCAAGTAAGGTTGTGGTGGAAAATAGATTACACCACGGCGTGGAGACGGTATTCCGTACGTACGCACGTGCGGTGATTTATTTTTCCGTACGATGGATAGATGGTGAAATAGGGTTGTTTCATAATTATAATTACATATCAGTTTATGAGTGATACTGATTTTATTACTTCATAATGAAACAACTAAAGAAGAATAAGTGGAAGAAGAAATAAAGATGAAATAATTGGTAACAGACATTACCTCTTCTTTGAAGTTCTTCTTTGATACCTCTTTTTAGGGTACTAAAATAGGTCTTTGAAGAAGACCAGAACTTCTAGGATGTTTCTAGGGAATTGGAGAGGAGAAATTGGCAGGGTTTGGCCGATCTTGAAGGCTCAAAGTTGTGTGAGGAAGTGGGGGAGGAGATGCTCTTTTATAAGGGAGGAGAGGGGTACCTTTGGAGTAACTAAAACTATTATTTTATGATAAAGTCAAATTCGGCTTTAAATAGCTCCAAATTTATTTATTTCAAAGATAAGGTGGTTATGGTTCGCAATTATCTCATACAATATTATTTAGACAAGTTTAGGTTCCTATTTTAACCTTATCATTTAGATTTAACATTAATTGAATTAATTTTACTTTTACCGTGTCTTCTGGTGTTCTTATACTATAAGGTTAATAAACTTACTATAAGAATACAAACGAACCCCAGGTTGTTTATTATTAATATATATAACCTTATCTAAGTCATGTGGCCTAACCTTAGATTTTTAGGAATAAAATAACAATTAATTATATAATATTTGTTTTAAAAACTATTTTATGTCAATTTTGACACTATTTAGTAATTTATTTTTGTAAAAATCATAACAGAATGATTAGTTCGAAAAAAGTTAATTAAATCAATACTAACATGTCATATTAACCTATAAAATTAGTTTAATTCATAAAAAGTCTTAAATTACATTTATTTGGGTATTTATAACATCAATTATGTCAATATTTCATTAATAAGACAATTACTGCATCATATTTGTGTCATAACAAATGATAATTATTTAATCCCTAAAAATTCTAAATAAATTCCTATGATGTAGATAATTGTATTAGATTTCTGGAGACTATTAATGTTTGCAGTTTCATGAAGTGTATCACTAAATTTAAATTATTATACTTATAAGATTTAAGAAAGTGACATGTTGTCACATTCTTTGGTTTTAATAATAATTAAATTATTTTCATTGAAAAAAGTCCATTAAATGAATCTAATCCTACCCTTAGGTGATATGGGTCGAATTTTAGTCATCCAATAGGATTTTGACATGTGTTAGGGTAATTTTATAATAATATAATTACCCTTAATTACCCGATTTTCCTTTAACTAAGGTAAATAAAATTTACCGTAGTTACTATTCATAATTCCCAAAAATAAAAAGTAGCTTATTAACATAATTTGGATCCACTTATTCCAAATATGGAATCCATTTTTTCAAATTCAATACACAGAAATTGCATAAATTAAATTAAAATTAATCCCACTGTCGAAAGAAAATGGGTTTTTCTTTAAAACATTGCAAAAGATTGAATTGATTTATCATACGAATTCAAGGTAGAATAAATGATAATTACATACATTATATTAAATGGTAAAAATATTTTCTATTTATACTTTAAAACCATTCAATATTATAATTTAACCATATAAATTATTGTGATGAAAAAAGTTGTTTTTAATTAAAATATAGCGTGTTTTTACTATTCATCAAAATATGAAAGTTACCAGAATAATATGAAAAATTTATCCAAAGTAAATTTTTATTTTATGATTCCAAAGAAGAATTTTATTTTGTCAAATTTAACTTCTAAACATTTCAAAAACTAGATTTAAAGTGGGTGCGCCATCAAAAGGCGGCAAAACTGCATTTTTTAAAAAATACTTATTTTACCTGAAAAATTTATTTAGTTCTTATACCATGTTATAGAAAATGTGTAAGACGAATAATAGTGTTATAAGATTCAAAATTTAGTTAATACTATTCATAATGGCTAGTTCATAATAATATTATAATAATATATCGTTGTTTAGTAAAACCCAGTATTGCGTACAACACACGCTATCGAGGAAGGTCGCGATTACGTGTAATGCAAGCCAAGACAGGGTTGTGTGCTGTGCAAAAATCCTTCATTGTTTCGTATAACATAATCCAACCATATTTCATTTATACATTGAATATATATATATATGTATGTATACTCAATGTTGCGTAGGATAACTATTATCAAAATTCTGTGTAACACGATCCAAGAATAGTGTTGCGTATACTGCAAGATAATACGGTGTTGCGTATAGCGCAAGGTAATCTTGGTGTAGCATAAAACACAAGACATTAATGAAATTAAAAGTATATTTTTTATAAAATCTCGGGTTGTTACATTCTACCCCCCTTAAAATGAATTTCACCCTCGAAATTCGTCGGGGTTATAAATGGTTTACTATTCAAAAGTTTCTTTAATAGAAACCCACATCGTAAAAAGGAATACCAAAACCAATCTTTAAAAAAAAGTATGAAACGTAACGGTTACCCAAATAAACTAATCACTGGGTTTCCACATAGGTGAAACTATGGATATGGAAGAGAAATCTAACCATCATGTTCTGATGGAGAGTGGTAGATAACATGGCTATGGAAAAGCCAGCAATCACAAAGCCCTAAATTTGTGACGATCTAAGGTACAATCCGATTCATCAGATATAAGAGCACTAGGACACCATTTTTGGTTTTCAAGATCATTTCCCTAATGTTTATGAAATTGGAATTAGAAGAAATACTTTCGTGATTTTGGTATAGTCTCACCGTTTGTCGTTCTTTGGACAATTTCCACTTCATCTCTTAAAGAAATGAAGTTGAATTTGTCATTCGTGATGCGTTAGCAGATCATGTGATAGAATGATGGGTCATTCCATCTGTCTCAAACCAAAGGTTAGAAAAGTTATCAAAAAATACATAAGTCTATCTATAGTGAGATTAATCATATATGGTTCCTAAAATGGACTTATACTTCATATATCATACTACTTAATATAATAAAAGTAGTTTTTACTAAACAGTGACTTCCTGTTGGCTAGTGGTAGGCGATAAAGGCCAGTCGCACTTCGGTTGTGGGTTCGATTCCCACAGCCTTGTCTGACGCGACGGGCTATCGCACATCCTGCAGGATGTCATTTTTTCTAAAGCTATATTACTATAACATCCCATCAACAATATCAAAAAAAGTTTTATCCTTAAACTATACTAACTTATGTCCAACATAATCCATTCCAATCTTTAGGCTTATCTAAAATACTTCGGTCCAAGCTCATAGTATAAAGAAAATGATCACGTGAATGCCATAATTTATCCCCCATATATCATAAGATATATCTTGTTGGTCAAATTACAAACATGTGAATACCTTAATCATGTATTCTCTTAAAGAATGAATATCCATTGAGCCTTAGTGAAAACATGAATGCAGTTAAAAGTCAACACTTTCCACATACCAAAATCCTCAAAATTCTATATCCTCAAACCATGATATCACTTAGTCCTTATATCAATCATGAGCTCATGAATACTATCAAACATATTAGATTCTCTTTATCCCTTAATTATGTGCATATCATCTGTTTTCCAAAAATATTTCAATCACTTTTCATGGTTACCGATGCCATAAAATTATTGAAAACCACAATAGACCAAAACATAAATATTCCAATATTCCACGATACTATATACAACATTATTCTGGAATCCTATTACATAAACACTTAATCATTCCACCACATCGTTGTCATATTCAACATCACCAATGGTGATCTCATGAGACTTCCCTTTGTCCTTTTCCTTAAGTGGTTGCTCATGTCGATCATCACTATCCCTTGGATTAGGGAATTTATTAGCATAATGCCCCATTTCCTTGCACTTGAAGCATTGAAGTGTAGTAGGTTCATTCTGTGTATCCCTTCCTTTGTTTGCATCATTAGGAATCTTCTTCCCATCATTGCGGCATTCAAATTCCCGATGACTTCCCTTTCCACATTTGAAACATTTACTTGTCCCTTTAAGACAATCTCCACCATGCTTCTTTCCACACATTGAGCATAAGGAAACATTCATATTCTTTTCCCCATTATTCTGAGATTTCTCCTTGAACTCCATCTTTCATTTCTTGTCAAAACTATGAGATGGATAAGTAACACAAACTTCCATTTCTACCTTGATAGCACAACACACAATTTCTTCATAGCTACTGAATTCTCTTATAGCTAATTCCCTTCGAAGATTTGGTTTTAAGCCACTGAAGAATCGATCTTCTTTACTTTCTGGTTGGATGATAAATCCAGATGCATACCTTGCAAGCCTTGTAAAATTCACATCGTATATACCAACAGATTCATCATCCATTTGCTTTAGTTCAAGAAAATCGTTCTCCATCTTTGTTCGAAGAATACGAGGGAAGTACTTATTGAAAAATAAGTTCTTGAACTCATCCCATTCCATGGACTCAATTTCATATCTTTGCCTCGTATTTTTGATAAGATTCCACCATTGATCAGTTTCACCTTCCAAACGATATACTTCTAAGATGACTTTATCATGTTCAGAACATTGAAGAACTGAAAATATCTTTTCAGTGGTTCTGATCCATTGTTCAACAACAAGTGGATTAGAATACCCACTGAAAGAAGGTGGGTGATGCCTCATGAAGGGCTCAATAGAATATTGTTCCCTTCTCTGCTCATTTGGAAGTACAGGATGATTCATAGCTTGTGTAAGTATAGAAATAAGATTTTTCACTCCATCTCCCATAACATTTGTTTTTTCAGGAGGACAATCATGGAATTGTCCATTACATTGATCAACACAGTTCCTTCGGGTTCCAGCCATCGTCTAAAACCCAAAAAGAATAGTGTGAGAGGCAAAAATCATTCTAGGGAAAATAACATAATAATGGGGGACTACCTTCAATATCTAACATCTTAGGTTTAATTCTATGATCGTTAGCGTAATTCTATCACTATAACATATACGTATACTTAACCTTAGGGACATCCCTAGACATACCTTAGAAATATCTCTAGGGATCTCACTAAAGTTCTCGTATCCTAGTTTCCAAAGTTTAACTAAACCTTTCCTCTAATACCAATTGTAGAGACCCGAATCTTAACGTACATGGACATTACATTACTTTTGCGGAATACTTAGTACATAACAAAAACACACACACAAGGACCGTAACAGTTTAGTGTCTTTGGAAACTCGGAATATAATCTTCTAATCATGGTGAAAGATCTTCAACATCTACCATAAAGATCTTCCTTTTTTTACCTAAAACCATTCATTATATCCTGAAAAGAAAACATAAAAGGGTGAGCTCAAATACTCAGTAAGGGTAAACAAAAGAAATATCAATCACATCATATTCATAAGAACATAACATTTTGGAAATCTTAACCTGCAAAAGAGATCATAATACCATAACATTGGATAAATCATAGTAGTGAAATGTAATCCCAATAATCATAACCTAAAACATGAAACATTGTGGCATACACACATAATCATAGAGAATCATTTCTTATTAGTCAAGACTCATTTCCAAGACCATCTTAGTGGACAAAGTCCCTTTCTGAACCGAGTTCACTCCACGTTTCAGTCCTGTTTCACTGAACCGGTATAACCTACCATTCCAGCCATGTCTATCTCATGAGTTATAATATCTTTACCCAATGCATTAGAGAGAGATATAGGTCTCACCCATCTCATAATGAAACCATTCATATTTGTGCCACAAATTCATAAATCATACATCATTGCATAACCCATGTAATAAAAATGGGATTCTTAAACAACATGACATCATAAAACACTTCATATAAGATAAATAAATTCATAAAAATAATTCCATCAAAACATAATCAAATCAATGTAATAATAGGGATAGAAACCGAACCATTTATTATCTTAGATGGAAAATAATTTTGATAAAACATTTGAACTCCATTCTTGAATAAAATATCCTTTCTGCTTCAAAAACACTTTTCCTTTCTTAACATGTCATACATTTATAAACTAAAAGAATTTGATTTAAAATAAACATGAAAACTTGTAAAGGAAGCTTCTTGGAAATAATGTTTTAAAAATCCATTCATGCCGTATAAGTTAAAAAAACATTCTTCTCCTACTTTTTTCAGAAAATTCAAAAAGTACCTCGTACAAAAAAACGACAAGAGATTCCATGCATATCCTTTACTAAAAACTCGCTGAAGGGTAAAATTGTATTTAAACAATTGTAGGTGGATGGAAATAATATTAAATATTTAGGAAACATGGATTTGGATGATAAAATACACCCCAGTAAATACTAAAGTATAAACAATCTCGGATAAAAATGAGATTGTGATATTTCCCTTACCTTAGGTCCGATTTGCTTCGTAAGTGTCCAAACCTCCTGTATAATGATTTAAATAATGTTATTGACTTAATACAGAATCATACTTATTGTTATGATATCATATATGGTCATATTCCTATCTTATTATTAGTAATATTTCATTACTACTTTTTATTCGGGTGTTTATTACTTTTTTGTTCTTATGCGTGTTTGTCAAATAAATTCTTATTCTTCTCTTTAGGTTATAGATAACTCATTTAAAGAATGGTATTATTGTAATATATATCATATTCATTCATTAAATTCATTTATATAATCATTATTCAATGAAGATCATGTAGAATGAATCGCATCACATCGTGGAGATGGTATTCCGTACATACGCAAGAGCGATGATATCATTCCCATGATCGTGGAATTGTATTGGAGTGTATGTATACTATTTCAGAATCAATATCACTTTTTAATAGTGATATATAGTCATTATTTACACCATTATACCCATCAATGTAAGGTTGTGGTGGAAAATAGATTACACCATGGCGTGGAGACAGTATTCTGTACGTACGCACGCGCGGTGATTTATTTTTCCGTAGGATGGATAGATGGTGAAATAGGGTTGTTTCATACTTATAATAACATATCAGTTTATGAGTGATACTGATGTTATTACTTCATAATGAAACAACTAAAGAAGAAGAAGTGGAAGAAGAAATAAAGATGAAAGAATCGGTAACAGACATTACCTCTTCTTTGAAGTGCTTCTTTGAGACCTCCTTTTAGGGTACTAAAATAGGTCTTTGAAGAATAACAGAACTTCTAGGATGTTTCTAGGGAAGTGGAGAGGTGAAATTGGCAGGGTTTGGCCGAGTTTTAAGGCTCAAAGTGGTCTTTGGAAGAGGGGGAGGAGGTGCTCTTTTATAAGGGAGGAGAGGGGTACCTTTGGAATAACTAAAACTATTATTTTATTATAAAGTCAAATTCGGTTTTAAATAGCTCCCAATTGATTTATTTCAAAGATATGGTGGGGATGGATCGAAATTATCTCAACCAATAGAATTTAGACAAGTTTAGGTTCCTATTTTAACCTTATCATTTAGATTTAACATTAAGTTAAATAATTTTAGTTTTACCGTGTATTCTTGTGTTCTTATAATATAAGGTTAATAAACTTACTATAAGAAGCCAAAAAAACCCCAAGTTGTTTATTATTAATATATATAACCTTATCTAAGTCATTTGGCCGATCCTTAGATTTTTAGGAATAGAATAACAATTAATAATATAATATTTGTTTTAAAAACTATTTTATGTCGATTTTGACACTATTTATTAATTGATTTTTGTGAAAATTATAACAGAATGATTAGGTCGAAAAAATTTAATTAAATCAATACTAACATGTCATATTAACCTATAAAATAAATTAAATTCATAAAAAGTCTTAAATTACATTTATTTGAATATTTATAACATCAATTATGTCAATATTTCATTAATAAGACAATTACTGCATCATATTTGTGTCATAATAAATGATAATTATTTAATCCCGAAAAATTATAAATAAATTCCTATGATGTAGATAATTGTATTATATTTCTGTAGACTATTCATGTTTGAAGTTTCATGAAGTGTATCACTAAATTAAAATTATTATACTTATAAGATTTAAGAAAGCGACATGTTGTCACATTCTTTGGTTTTAATAATAATTAAATTATTTTCATTGAAAAAAGTCCATTAAATGAATCTAATCCTACCCTTAGGTGATATGGGTTGACTTTTAGTCATCCAATAGGATTTTGACATGTTTTAGGATAATTTTATAATATTATATTTACCCTTAATTACCCGATTTACCTTTAACTATAGTAAATAAAATTTACCGTAGTTACTATTCATAATTTCCAAAAATAAAAAGTAGCTTATTAACATAATTTGGATCCACTGATTCCAAATATGGAATCAATTTTTCCAAATTTCATACACAAAAGTTGCAGAAATTAAATTAAAATTAATCCCATTGTCGAAAGAAAACGGGTTTTTCTTTAAAACATTGCAAAAGATTGAATTGATTTATCATACGAATTCAAGGTAGATTCAATGCTAATGATATACATTATATTAAATGGAAAAAATATTTTCTATTTATAATTTAAAACCATTCAATATTATAATTTAACCATATAAATTATTGCGATGAAAAAAGTTGTTTTTAATTAAAATATAGCGTGTTTTTACTATTCATCAAAATATGAAAGTTACCAGAATAATATGAAAAATTTATCCAAAGTAAATTTTTATTTTATGATTCCAAAGAAGAATTTTATTTTGTCAAATTGAACTTATAAACATTTCAAAAACTATATTTAAAGTTGGTGTGCCATAAATAGGCGGCAAAACTGTATTTTTTAAAAATACTTATTTTACCTGAAAATTTTATTTTGTTCTTATACCATGTTATAGAAAATGTGTAAGACGAATAATAATGTTATAAGATTCAAAATTTAGTTAATACTATTCATAACGTCTAGTTCCTAATAATATTATAATAATATATCATTGTTTAGTAAAACCCAGTATTGCGTACAACACACGCTATCGAGGAAGGTCGCGATTGCGTGTAATGCAAGCCAAGTCAGGGTTGCGTGCTTTGCAAGAATCCTTCATTGATTCGTATAACATAATCCAACCATATTTCATTTATACATTGAATATATATATATATATACTCAATGTTCCGTAGAATAACTATTATCAAAATTGTGTGTAATACGATCCAAGAATAGTGTTGTGTATACTGCAAGATAATACGGTGTTGCGCATAGCGCAAGGTAATCTTGGTGTAGCATACAACACAAGAAATTAATGAAATTAAACGAATATTTTTCATAAAATCTCAGGGTGTTACACACCGCGCCTCGGATTGAGGCAGGGTTGACTCGTACAAGTCATATATGACCCATGGATCGTTGTGCTAAAGTATCGACACAATCAGAATGCGTTTGTCAGTTTTTTGTATGCCATTTGATTTTTTTAATTAAAATGACGTCCTTTTGAAACAAAAGGCAGACACTTTGAGTGGTGGTGGCCACACAACGCCTAGGATTGAGGAGGGTTGACTTGTACACATCACATATGACCCATGGATCGTTTTAATAATGTATCGACACAATTCGAATGCGTTTGGTCGGTTTTCTGTATGCTAGTTGATGTTTTTCAATTAAAATGACGTCCTTTTGAAACAGAAGACAGACACTTTGAGTGGTGCCGGCCACATCGCGTCTCAGATTGAAGTGGGGTTGATTCGTACACGTCACATATGACCCTAGAATCGTTCTCTTAAAGTTTCAACAAAAACTGAATGTGTTTGGTCAGTTTTCCATATGTACTTAATATGTTGTCCATTTTAAACAAAAACATACACTTTGAATGGTGACAGCCACACCGCGCCTCAGATTAAGGCGGGGTTGACTCGTACAGGTCACATATGACCCATGGATCATTATTATAAAGTATCGACACAATCCGAATGCATTTGTTTGGTTTTCCGTATGCCAGTTGATGTTTTTCAATTAAAATGACGTCCATTTGAAACAAAAGGCAGACAATTTGAGTGGTGCCGGCCACACCGCATCTCAGATTTAGGCGGAGTTGATTCATACACATCACATATCACCCATGATTCGTTCTCCTAAAGATTCAATGGAAACCGAATGTGTTTGGTCATTTTTCCGTATGTACTTAAAATGTTGTCCATTTTAAGCAAAAGAGAGCCACTTAGAGTGATTCCAGCCACACTGTGCCTCAGATTAAGGTGGGGTTGACTCGTAGATATCACATATGACCCATAGATCGTTGTGCTAATGTATCGACACAATCCGAATGCGTTTGGTCGGTTTCCGTATTCCAGTTGATGTTTTTCACATAAAATGACGTTCATTTGAAACAAAAGATAGACACTTTGAGTGGTGGCGGCCACACCACACCTCGGATTGAGGAGGGGTTGACTCGTACACATCATATATGACCCATGGATCGTTGATATAAATTATTGACACAATCCGAATGTGTTTGGTAGGTTTTCCGTATTCCAGTTGATGTTTTTCAATTAAAATGACGTCCTTTTGAAACAAAAGGCAGACACTTTGAGTTGTGGCAGCCACACCACGCCTCGGATTGAGGCGGGGTTGATTCGTACACATCACAAATGACCCATGGATCGTTCTCCTAAAGTTTCAATGGAAACCAAATGCATTTGGTTTGTTTTCTATATGTACTTAAAATGTTTTTCATTTTATGACAATTCTCAAGTGTCTATTAGTGGAATGATATTCACATAAAATCTTGTGGAAATTTATATAAAATATTTTTATATCATTCCTAGTATGGATTAGATTTTAGTTTATCATGCTATGAAACATTTCGGAGCTAACAATGTCATGCCCAATGAATACATCTCTTTTATAACATACCAAGAATCTATGATATTGATTAGACGTGTAAATGTGATTTACATTGATTATCATGATGAAAATAAATAAAATATATATTATAGATTTTCTAGTATTAAATTAAATCAAGGAGGGTGGGGGGATGTCCAGCGGGGCTGTCCGGGGGGCTGTCCGGTGGGTGTCCGGGGGGCTGTCTGAGGACCATGGAGGAGGGTGGGGGGCTGTGTGGGGGGCTGTCCGGGGGGTGTTTGGGGGTTGTCCAGGGTCCAAGGAGGAGGGTGGGGGGGATGTCTGAGGGGCTGTCTGGGGGGATATCCGGGGGGATGTCTGGGGTCTAGGGAGGAGGGTGGGGGGCTGTTCGAGGGCTGTCTGGGGGCTGTCCGGGGGCTGTCCGGGGGTGTTCGGGGGGTTATCCGGGGTCCAAGGAAGAGGGCGGGGGGGCTGTCCGGGGGCTGTCTGGGGGGGCTATTCGGGGGGGGGGGGGGTTGTCTGTTGTCCATGGAGGAGGGTGGGGGGCTGTCTGGGGGCTGTTCAGAGGGCTGTTTGGGGGCTATCCAGGGGTGTTCGGGGGGTTGTCTGGGGTCCAAGGAAAAGGGTGGGGGGGATGTCCGAGGGGATGTCTGTGGGGCTGTCCAGGGGGATGTCCGGGGTCCAGGGAGGAGGGTGGGGGGGTGCTGTCCGGGGGCTATTCGGGGGGCTGTCCGGGGGGTGTCCGGGGGGTGTTCGAGGGGTTGTTCTGGGTCCAAGGAAGAGGGTGGGGGGCTGTCCGGGGGGGCTGTCTGGGGGGCTGTCCGGGGTCCAGGGAGGAGGGTGGGGGGTTGTCCGGGGTCCAGGAAGGAGGGGGGTTCCCAAACACACATCCACTAAAAGACAACAACATCCATTTATATATATATATAAAATAACACAACTCCAATACAATACTACGAGTCTAGATAAAACCAACAACTAGAATAGATTAAATATCAAATCTCAGTAATATCAGTCAAAAATATAATGGATCAACTTGTCCCACATCACCATCACCATCATCACCATCATTATCACCCTCGCCCTTGTACCCATCATCTTTCTCTCCCTCCTCACCCTCACCCACCTCCTTGCCCTCGCCCTCCTCCTCACCCTCGCCACCCGCCTCGCCCTCCTCCTCCCCCTCCTCTTCCGCATCAGACTCCTCGCCATCATCATCGTAAAGCTGGATATCGTCCTAACCACCACTAGAACTGCCAACTAGTGCACCATATATAGAACATATCGACGACATATACTCATCAAAATCTAGGCTGGCCTCTACTGGAAGTGTTGGACGTAGAACTTCAATTAATTTCATAAATGCTCTGTTTGCCCAAGCAGACTGTTCTGCAATCTCTGTGGCCCTTATCTCAGCCTGTTCTCCTTGTTCCCTAACTTTCTACAGCTCGTTGGCACTACAGCTCATACCTGAGCTGGGCCAATACCTCGTCGTGGATATCCTAGGTCACCAACGTACTCTACCAGAATACTTCTCTCCCAACAACTGATGTAAGTGATCTGTTGGCACAAAATTTTCTGGTTCTTGGGCATCGAGGGCCTCTAAAGCATCCTATTACAAATATAAATATATCATTAAGTTAAAAAATATATATTTAAATATAAATTCAACAGATTAAAACTTACAATCTGCTGCTTAGTCGCTTCGTTGATGGCACTGCTATCCTTTTTCCGTCTACTCGAGCAAAATTGTTTTGCTCGCGGCACACGTCCTTCAATATTTTGTATTTGCCTCTAAAATGACATTGAAAACTAAAGTTATATTAAAACTTTAGCAAACTATGAAATAATTGAGGGAAAAAAAGAAAGTGTAAGTCATAATGAAAACTTATAAACAATTGTCATACCTCCTTCCTCTCGTGATCAGGCATCGTAGTCTGTCCTTGTGTGTGGAGGTATTTTTTGCATCAATGTTCTTTTTATTTTTAAAAATGATTCCTAAATAAAATTCGAAAATGAAACAGATAGTATTAATGAAAAACATGAAAGTTATTATTTAAATACCTCAAATGTTATTAATACCTTAAACTGGGTACTCGTCCAATGAGTAATCATCTGACGATACTTCTCTATAGGACAATCATCCACCATGGGTACCGCCTATAACTCAGTTCCAACTCTAGAAACCCATACAATATAAAACTCATGCTTTTAGGCTCTCTAATGCTCCCCTAAATCCTTTAGACATTCCGTTCGTGCACCCTCACCATCGGGAAAATTAAATCGAAGCTGCAATCAAAATATTAATTCATATAAATACAAAAATAATTCATGGCATTAAATAGAACAAATTTATTTACCCATATCTCTGCCCAAGATCTATCCTTGAACTCATGTGGAAAATGTCTCCACGAAAGCGGGCTGACAAGAATGATTTCAGAGTATTTCCCAAGCGTCGCCAAAAAACTCTGACATTGCTGCCCTATTTTCTCAACCATTTGGTTGTCTTCATTATAATACACCATAACCTGTGTACGGCAGTTACACACCAAATGCATGCATGTACGCCCCTGCCCATTCCTCCTATCAGTAGATGTATCTTTCATGAAAGAAAAACAAATATTTTAGCAAAACAAGTTATAATGAAAATAAATATTGCTATAAAAATTGTTAGGGTTTCATAAATATACTTGTGTCGGTCTGATCGCTGAGTTACACTGGATCCACAAAAACTGATTGAACATGCTGTGGTGGAACAGCAGTCGAAGACGATGGAATATAGAAGCTCGGAGAGACAAAAGTAGAAGGAAAAGAAGATGGGATAGCTGTCTGACCAGATACTAAAAGGGGAGTGGGAATCATCATGGGATGTGAAAATGATGGGGCAGAAGATGCAGAAGGTAGCGAAAACATGGCAGGCCTAAATCTCCCATGTGTCCCTAACGACACACCAGGATCAGAATGTGGGAAGGATGACATGTCAGTTGGAGGGGCTGGGTCTTGTCCGGTACGAGCAGTTGCTCGTCCACCTCTGGTATGAACCCTCCTTGTACCATCGGCATGAGTACTAGTACTAGTACTAGGATCCTCGTCAAATAACGGTCGACGTATAGGTGGATCCTACAAAAATGTTTACAAAAAAATTAGTCACATGACATTATATATTCTTTAAATATATAAATTTGAAATAAATTACTCACTACAGGAACTAATGAAGGAATTCCCAACTCCGTCATTCGACGATTGTTCTCCATAATTTTTTTCCTTCATCTCTCTTCAAGTGGCATTATTTCCTGCTTTTGAAAAAAACATGTAACTAATTAGAAATGGAAAACTAACATGTAACCTAAAAAACTAAATATATGAGGGAATAGGGGGATTAATTGGTAATTTATCTATTAATTGTTTTAGAAGATCTTGAATGGATTTAATAAATCATAAAAGTTGTAATGTTCGCAAAGTTAGAAATATTGTTTGACTATGTTTGAATACAGTTCAATTCCAAATTAGAAAATGCAATTCAAATAAAACTGCAACCAATAAACATTGAAAATTCACATAATGGTCAAGTCAGCTATCAATTGTTTTAGAAGAGCTTGAATGGATTTAATAAATAATACAAGTTTGCATGTTCACCAAGTTATAAATATTGTTTGACTATGTTTGAATACAGGTCAATTCCAAATTAGAAAATGAAATTCAAATAAATCTACAACCAATAAACATTGAAAATTCACATAACGGTCAAGTCAGCTATCAATTTTTTTAGCAGAGCTTGAATGGATTTAATAAATCATAAAAGTTGTAATGTTCACCAAGTTAGAAATATTGTTTGACTATGTTTGAATACAGTTCAATTACAAATTAGAAAATGCAATTCAAAAAAAACTTCTACCAAAAAACATTGAAAATTCACATGATGGTCAAGTCAGCTATTAATAGTTTTAGAAGAGATTTAATGGCTTTAATAAATCATAAATTTTTTAATGTTCACCAAGTTAGAAATATTGTTTGACTATTTTTGAATACAGTTCAATTCCAAATTAGGAAATGAAATTCAAATAAAACTGCAACCAATAAACATTGAAAATTCACATAACGGTCAAGTCAGCTATCAATGGTTTTAGAAGATCTTGAATATATTTAATAAATCATACAATTTTTAATGTTCATCAAGTTATAAATATTGATTGACTATATTTAAATAAATTTCAATTCCAAATTAGAAAATGCAATTCAAATAAAACTATAACCAATAAACATTGAAAATTCACATAATGGTCAAGTCAGCTAAACCATATTTGTGATCAATACTAAATCAATTTGAATATTACCATCCTTAACAACCCAACTCGAGGTATACCACAATAATTGAGAACATGGATGATTGATTCTATATATTTTCAACCACAACTTCAGGTTCACAATCAACACTGAAAATTGAGCTATTTGAGTCATCAAAAGAAATAAATGGATTGGTTCCATTGACACTGGGGACAGTGTCAATTACATTATCACCATCATCAAAAATATGTCTTGGAATTACTTCAACCATGACACCAAAATCAGGTCGAAGTTGGTCTTTGACATAAAAAGCATGTTTAGACATTGATGCCAACACATATGGTTCTTCGGTAGTAATAGTGCGAGTCAAATTAATTACTCAAAATCCACAATCATTAATAAATGTGCTATGTCTCGTCATCGAATCAATCCAATGGATTTTCATCATTGTGACTCATCTATGAGATAAATAATCCAATATTATTATTTTCTCAACAACTCCATAATAACCCACATTTTCAAATCGTGGTCTACTATCTGATGCACTGGCATAACAATCTGTTGTGGTAGTAACCATAACACCATCATGTTGGGTTCTCAGGTTCTTTTCTCGTTCAGTGACAATAAATTTGTACCCATTGATAACAATTGATTTACTGTCACGAACCATGGTATTAAGACCAAAATCCAAAGCTCTTATTTCCTCAGAGACAGAGTCAGTAGACAAACTCAATACCTACAATATAAATGACTATTAAACATAATTAAATATTGATATATTTATTTTAAACATTAATTTTTTTATTTATTCCATTTTAACCAAGCAGAAAACTATTTTCTATGCAAAGTCTCTCTCCTTCTCAAAGATAAAGATCGATGATTCCTATTTATCATTGTTTTATGATCCATGTAGATAATAAATAGGAATAATTTAACAGATATATATATGTAAGATATATATAATCAATTCAGTTACCTTATATAGTCATTGAACGAATCACAGTTGAACAAAATAGTGCGATGTTCCATATCCCGCTCTTCATGGCTTAATGTCTTCAATGTATATGATCCAAGAATTCCTCCTGTTTGAGGAAATGATGGAATACTGGGTTCAATTTGCTCATATTGTTCTTCTTCATTTCTCATTGGTCTTTTCAATCTTCTAGTAAGATCAGACAAATACATCGAGCATAAATCCATACATTCTTTAGCCATGAAACCATTCACGATAGAACCATTGGGATGATTTCAGTTTCGGACATAAGACTTGAATGTGAACATATTTCTTTTAGTTGGATACATCCAACGAAAAGAAACAGGTCCTCCGATATGTATTTCAGTGGGAATATGGACAGCCAGATGTAGCATGCATGTGAAAAATGATGGAGGAAATATTTTCTCCAACTCACAAAAAATTAATGGGGCATGTGTCAACATTTTTTGAAAGAAAGACTTGGATATCTTCTTAGCACAAAGATCTCTAAAGAAATGGCACATCCAAATAACAGCCACCCTTACATTATTGGACAAAAGATGACAGATTTCTATTGGAAGAAACTCATGCAGTAGAACATGATAATCATGATTCTTCAAAGATTTTAGCTTCAACTTTTTTATATTGACCCATTTTGATATGTTGCTTGAATAGCCATTATGAACTCTAATAGTCTCTAATACTTCCAAAAATTGTTTTTTTCCGTAGGTTTCACCACATAAGAATCCCATGGAAGTTTCCATTTATTTTCCCTGATACACACAAGATGTAATTCTGGTCAGATGCCCAAATCCACTAAGTCACACCGAGATCATAAATCATCTTTTGTATTCCCCTTGAAATTTAGAAGAACTGAAATCAAAATTTCACATATATTCTTTTCAATATGCATTACATCTAATCAATGATGTAACAAATTGGTTGACCAATAAGGCAAATCAAAAAAGATACTCCTCTTCCTCCAATTGTAACAGGTTTCAGTGAAACATTCTTTCTCTTTCCAGATTTCATTTGACTCTTCCCGAATAAAAAACTAAAATCTTTCAATTAATTAAGCACATCAGTCCCAGACATACAATGAGGTGGATCATCAGTCTATATGGAATTATCAAATCTTCGATGATTCATTCTATATGGATGATCCTTTGGAAAGAATCGTCGATGTCCCATATAATTGAATCTACAGCGATGTTTCAGTCTTCTAGATCGTGTATTCTTCATACAAATTGGAGATGACAATTTTCCCTTCGTGCTCCATCCAGACATCATTAAATAAGCTGGAAATTCAATGATCGCCCACATAAGCGCAGCATGCATCTGAAATATGTCTTTTGAACATGCATCATATGTACGCACACCCACATCCCAAAGAAGTTTCAACTCTTTTATTAACGGTTGCATGTAGACATCATTATCAATGCTGGGATCAGAAGGATAAGATATGAGTATTCTCATGAAAGTGAAAGGTTATTTCATACACAACCATGGGGGAAGATTATAAATGTGTATAAAAACTGGCCATGTGTTGTGCGAAGTAAGCATATTCCCAAATAGATTAAAACCATCTCATGAAAGACCCATCCTCACATTACGCACATCAGCTGCAAAATAAGAATTTCGAGCATCAAATCTCTGCCATGAAAATCAATCTGTAGGATGAACCAACTCATCATTAATCTTCTTTCTCTCGGTATCATTCCATCTCATTTTTATTGATATGTCATCAGACATAAAATGATTCTGGAGTCTAGGGATCAATGGAAAGTACCACATTACTTTCTGTGGAATGTAGGATAGTGTTCCATCAGATTTTGACTTCCAGCAGGATGTTCCACATTTTATACAATCATTTCATTCAGCGGTTTCCTCCCAGAATAAACTGCAATCTTTCGGGCAATCATGAATTTTGTTTTTTGAAAATCCAAGTTCCTCAACTAACATCCATGCCATATAGTGGTTTGAGGGAATATCATCATCATCTAGAAGAAAATCCTTCAATAGGGTAAGAATGTAATCGATTTCTGTATTAGAAATCCCATACATAGTTTTCCCATGAAACAATCGGATTAAAATTTCCAGCTTTTTCATTTTATGTCATTATCTATATACTGGAGTCATGGCAGCATCATTCAATTTTTTCACACTATCAATATCATCATTTTCACTAGATGCATCAGTTGTGCTCATATTGAAGTCTTCTTGAGTCGAAATCCTTTCTTTTTCGTGATGATGAATAAATGGAAACTGATCATCTAACAAATTCTCCATTCCAGTCTTTTCATTTCGGTCATCACCAATTTGAGATTTCATTTTCTCCCCATTGTGATTCCACACAAAGTAGTTTTCTTGAAAACCATTTTTGGTTATGTGTTAGCTAACTTCTTCACGGGTCAACCAAGGTCTACCAACACAATTGGAACATGGGCAGTGTATGTGACCACTATCTTAAGCATTGTGAAATGCAAAATCTAAAAATCTCTACAAATTTTTTTGAAAATCACTTGAGATCCGATCAGTTTCATACATCCAACTTCTGTCCATTCTGTAAAAAGAATTTATATACGTCATTTTGTCATAAACAATTCAATAGTATTGACCATTAATAGAAAATACATTTAACTAAACGATAAAGGAAGAAGTTTCTAGTCGATGTAGTGAACTATTAAAATAATGTAAAGAACAAGTACTCATAAATTAAATTAAAATTTATTTATATTAATTTTCATTAGGTCTATAAGAGGCACATGCCTCAGGTCCCATCATGTGTTATAGGCATCCCAAATCATCCACTCATGTTCAATAACTCATTATTGACACCTGGCCATACCTTTCATTACCCAATTACTTCCCCAAGTCAAGCACACCCCATGGGTGAATAAATGTTAGGCTTCTACACTAATAGGTTGTTCATTGCCTGTAAAAAGATTTAATTTCATTAAGTATAGACATAAAAACTTATTTTTAAATTTGAAATTCTTAATAAAGTATGACAATGATAACAAAATTACTGAATTAAACTTGTGAATTATCTAACATTTTTATGGTTGTCTACACATGCACGAATGGGTAGTGAAAAGCACCCCACCCTCATAAAAGTGAGTATTGGCCAAGAAGGACACATAATATACAACATACAATGAGAACCATATTTAGTTGACCCTAAAGTTATATTAGTACAATCATCTTGGGGGAAATGGAATATATGATCCTGGTTAACTGATGAATTCAAAAGCTCATTTTCCATATGATGGACACTATCTAAGGTAATAAATCATGTGAGGATAGGTTTACATCATTCAATTTCCAACATGCTAGTGAGAATGAAGGCTTAAATTAATGACTTGAGTTCACTGATACCATGTCAACCGTTATACACACCATGTGAACCCTTATACACACCATATGAACCCTTATACTATATCATCATTATTACAACCATTAATAACAACTTATTAAATAACATCACTTGTTAAAGATAATCAAATTGATCATAAATCAACAATAATATTGGATATATCAAGTAAAATGAATCCATACTATCTTACATCCAAAATGACCACCCACAACCATGATTAATGACCACAAATCTCCACTTTCGGCCAAATCAAAAGTGAAAACAAAAACACATAGTTGTAAAAAAAACTTCATTTGTGTGAAGAATAATAATCTCATTGTCCTCATGATATTTGAATCACACAGTCATGATTTTCAAGATGAACTTGTATCCATGAAACCATATGAGAAACATGATTCAATACATGCATTTTTATGATTTTCCCAAGCATTTTGAGGAACCCCAAATCAGTGAAAATGGTCATTGTGCTTTAAAATGGTGATTGAATAACACATTTATGATGTCTAAGGAAGAATTATTAATGGTTATATTAGAAAAACTAATATTCAATAATAATTCGAATTTGACATTCTATGAATTAGTTTCACGAAGAAGGAAGAAGTACTAATTAGGGACCACATACTATTAGGAAAAGTTCTAGAAGATACTCCATATGTTCTATTGTCCAAAGAATAAGTGAACAGTGTGTCATTATATATATATATATATATATATATTTTTGATAGAAACATGATACATACTTGTAATGTAATACACATAGTGTACAAAAATTAAGATGAACAAGATCTTCATGTTTGGCATTATCTTAATGAAAAGAGTGATTTTCATGAAATAATATCAATAAATATTACAAACAATTTCTTATTAGTTCATATAAATGAAGCTATAATATTTGAAGCAAATTAAAAAAACTATGAATCATAAAAATTAGAACACAATAAAGAGACACCATGCCCTTATAAATGTAAATGTGTAATGAAAACATTAATTGGACATACACTGATATAGGGATTTGAGTACACAATTCGTGGAACAATCATAAAAAATTTACAAAACCCCTAAAAATTGGGAATAACGAAATTGTTGAGAATATAAGTATTTGATTTATAAGTGGTGGAACTATATCCTTGATAAAATATGGAAATATTCTAACCTGGTAGTTTCTAATCTGATGGAAGAGGTGGGGATTTGGAAGTGCTTCTGCCAAGGAATCGCTTCTGGAGACCAGTGGAAGGGTTCTGGAATCGTGGGGAGGCCGCTGGCTGCATTTGGATAATATGGGGCTTTTTTTGCCCAACGGTTTCCTCAAACCGTTGGGGAATGTTAATTTTCCCAACTTTTCTATACGGTTTTAGAAAATCGTTGGGAAAAGTCACTTGTTCAAGTTCTTTACCAACGGTTTATGAAAACTATTGGTAAAGACAACATATACCAATGGTTCTTTGAACCGTTGGTATACAAGTGTTGGGAAAAGTCTCCTTTCAAGTAGTGATCAATTTCCAAAGTTTTCTTCAGGTACGTTAAGTAAACGTATAAGCAGGATTTTATAAATTTTGAACTAGTGCTTGAAATTGAAATCTGAGGGCACCGATGAACTTAAAGCATCGATGATTTTATAGAGTGACCTTCACCACATTTGCATTCTAACGAGAATAGAAGCTAGATTTTGGGTTTTTAATAAAATAAAATAAAAAAGTGTTAGATTATATTTATTTGTGGTGGTTAAAATCTCTAAGAGGTGGTTGGAGTTGGGGTCCACCAAACCATAACCTCCCATGACAGGTTATGGTGCTGGGGCCCACCCGCACATAACCTCCCTTGGTAGGATATCTTTGGTGTGGACTACACGGGGGTTGTAACCTCTTAGAACCCCCAATTAAGTTGAGAAACCCTTGAACTTCCCCCACTCATAAATGTGTCATCCATCTCAATTAATTAATTTAACTCATTCAATTTAATTACTTCAATCCTTTTTGAATTCATTTGATTGTTTTCACCAAAAAATTAATTAATGGGTTAGCTTAACCCATTATTTTTGTTTGGGCAATTAAATTGGCGGAATATTGAGAGAGGAGTTGGAAGGAATTGGGAACATAATCTTCTAAAGATGAATTTCTATTCCACCACCGAAGAACGACGAACACCTTCATCAATATTCAATTGTGCCAAAAAAGAAGGAGCCTACTGTGAAGAAAGTCGTCTTTAGATTTGTCACCTCTGAACGCTCATCCACCAATGACGGATATTCTCTTCCTTTTTTCCAACTTTTACGAATCGACGTCACCTTTCCACGACTTCATCAATGGTCATCAATACAAGGTAGGGGTTTTGAGTTGAATTTGGTTTCTGTTCGTCATAGTTCTTTCTTGGTTAATGTTTTTCCAATTGATATCACAACAACGTGGAAGGCTCGGGCCGCACGAAAACGGCCCGACCCCCACCCTTTTATTTTTCTCGTTTGATGATGGCGAAGTGGGAACAAGGGCCGCCGATGTCGGGCCGACCGCAAAGGAAACCGGCAACGCAATGGCCGTCGGGTCGCCGAAGGGGCAAAGCGTCGTCGTGCTGCATGGAGAACCAGGCCGCGGAGGAGCAATGTGGCATGAAGGCTGCCAGAATGGCCCGACGACGTTGTCCCGTGCGGGTGGAAGTGCCACGGCCAGGGCGAGCCGCGGAAGACAAGCTCGAGTGGCTAGCCGCTCGGCCAGCCGGGAGGAGAGGGACCCAGCGGGTCCCGCGTGATCTGGACTGGCGCCTCCTGGCATAGGTTTCAGCTCACACCTGAATGGAAAATCCGTTCAGGAACCCGGGGGGTGCAGTTTGCCCCCTAGCCACTGCTAAGGCGGACCCCCGCCGGGCATCCGGGTCGCCAGGCCGACCGGGCCGCCGGGCCGCCATCGGGTCGGCCCACCACCTTGGGTCGGGCCACCTTCAGGTCGGGCCTCCCCATCAGGCTAGGCCTCCCCCTCGGGTTGGGTCGGTTCCACGGACCGGGTCAGACCCCCAGTCCGGACCCAGGTTAGGACGTGTCGGTCCAACTAGGTCAGACCGGACCCAGACCTGTCTGACCCAATTACACCTTCTCGTCCATAACATGGGCTACGGGTGTCCGATCATCGAACCGTCTACAGAAACGGAAATCATGGAATGATATGGTTCTTTTGAAATACCCCACTTGAGGTTTAGAAACAGATTGGGGTATGGTCGGGTTGGTTTGAAACTAAAATCCAACTTAGCCCCAGAATAGATTTGTAAATAACTCACAGATTGGGCGTCCGATTGATGCTCTGTCTGTTACATTGAGACCCCTTTAACATGGTGGTCCATTGTGATACATCAACATGGGACTTGGTGATAGTTGGAGTATTGACCAGTAGCTCATGGAACAGATCCTTCTAGAGGCGAGCGGACAGAGTACAGAGACTTAGTATGTGGCTTAGACCTGATTACCGCTTGACCGATTCGACTTGGAGTGACTCGACTAGACTAGTGGGGAGTGCATCTGTGTGACACAGAAGACCCATGGTGGGGAACGCCTCTGTGTAACGTGGTAGACCCATGGTACTCGATATGAGGAGTACCTTAGCTAGCTACAAGGGGGAGCGCCTCTATGTGAACGTGACATACCTGTTGTGGAAAGCGCCTCTATGTGACGCAGTAGACCCATGGTACTCGACAGAAGGAGAACCTAAAAAATATAAGGATAGTGGAAAGCGCCTCTGTGTGATGCGGCAGCCCTACTATACTCGATAGAGGAGTACACTGTCATCCTTGGTTTTGATAATAAATATACATGTTTGAGCTGAATTAATGACTTTTGTGTTTTCCTCATGATTGATATGGGTTACTTGATAACATAGGTATATGTATGGTCATATACCTATGTAATGGTTATCCATTTGTTTCATACATTGTGGATTATCCTTGTTTGATTTCATGAGACCTAGAGGGTATCGGGGTCCCTACTGAGTATCATTATACTCACCCATACACTGGCTATGCCTGCACCTTGTTGTGTTGGTTGCAGACAACAGTCGATGCTGATTGAGGCAAAGAGTAGCAGGACTAGGCGGTACCTGGAGGTGGACCACTCGGCGTGATGGTACACAGAGAATATGGACGGACGTGGAGTGCTGAGGAGGCCATCTGTACTTACCCATTAGGTAGGAACCCCGAAGGACGACCCAGTAGCTGTTTTACTTTTCTTAAGTTGTACTTGCTTTCAGTTGTACTTGTACTTACAGTTCGGCTTGTATTCTGACCCCTTTTACTTTCCATCACTTCTCTTGTATTCATTTTTACTTAATGTTTACTTCCAGCTCGTACTCTGATTGAGTATGTTTACAGTTTTAAAGGAAATTCCTTCCTATTTTAGGGAATTATGCCATTGTTGATAGTCGTCAGCCCCTAACCTATGGAAGGCGGGCTTGGAGCAGTTACGGCACGGTCCCTAGGTGACGGGTCATGACAATATACATATATTTATTTATAAATATATAATATGTAATAAATTTAGGAAAATAAAAATAAATTAAAAAACTATCGTTAAATATTTTTTGGTGGTTTAAATTGTTATTAAATACTGTTTTCAAAAAGATTCCCAACAACCAAATTCATGAAACAATTAGAAATCATCACACAACATTTATGAGTGGTTTAAATCAACACTAAATGCTAAAAAATCTCGTTGTTAAACCTGTTTTTTCTTGTATTAGGATTTTTGGGTACTACAGAAGACACAAATGACTAGGATTTGAAAAAACCGTTCTTGAAATTCCTGGCATGTTCAAAATGATGAATCAAACATTGATGGAAAGAATGCAGAGCTTTCAACTGTATTAACTATATGACCTTTGTCTGTTATTATTTATAAATTCAATTAATTTTATAATTTTAATTATCCTAATATCCAAACATATTTATTTATCCGTTATATAAATATATAAATATATATATTTAAATGTATAATTTATATTTATTTTGAAAGGATTTTCTTTCTTTATAATTTTTACCTATTCCCATCATTTTTTTTTCACAACAAAATCTTACATATAGACGTTTATTTCTGTTTTTTTCCTTTTCATTCATTCCCATCCCTTTTTTTCATTTTTTTGGTCTTACAAAGTTGAATATTAAATACACTCAAATTCCATTCATATTTATGGTTTCACATTTTTTTAATATGTATGAAACCCCCCCCAAGGACACTACAAATATCACCGCCATTGTTTTACGTCTTTTTTTCAAATAACCTTTTTTCACGTGAATCAAATTTTTTGCATTATTCTATGTATTTATGGTGTATATTAAAGATACTCAAACGAACCATACATATAAATGTTTTTAGATTTTGTTAATACATGTGTAACACCCTAAAACGCCACTATAAATATCACCGAGGATGTGAGAAAAAAGGAAGACGAGTAAAGTTCCAGGCTCCGGTGGAGAGGGGGAGCATGGTAATAAATTGGAAAAGATGTAGGGCATGGAGTGGAAAAAAATGGTGAGGAGGAGGAGATTCATGAAAGTGGGGTGGGTGTTGAAAGTGGATTCCACTGATACTCAACCTGAAGAACCCCTACCATAACATGTAGAAGGTTCAGGAAAGACATCATCAGCCTAGGAACAATGAGAAAACATATAGAACGAGAATGGAATATATTTCGTGGACCTTCTCAGGGTTCGTGCAATCACAACGGTAGCGCACATCCTCATGGATCCGGGAAGAACTAGTGAAAGATCCTAGATACCGCGTGTCTCACAGTGGCCATTAATCTGCGATTGATCATTTGGAACACCATGTTCAAGAGCAGCAGGAGGCTGGGAAGAAAGATGATGAGTTCCGGTATCAATAAAACCACCAGGTCTCCGAACGATATGGCAAAGGATGCGGTGCAGAGTGGGGACCATGGTAATAAATCTAGAAAGACGTATACTAGTAAGAGGGATAAAATGGCGATGAGGAGGAGGTTCGTGGCAGTGGGGAGGGTGTTGAAACGAGACACGGTCTGCCCCTGAGACTTAACTTGAAGAACCCCTACTAGAACATAGAAAAGTTTCAAGAAAGTCATCTTCAGACTAGGAAGAATGAGAAAATATGTATAGAATGAGAAGGCTATATAAGTGTCATGTGCGATGTTTGGAAGCCTCCGAAATAATATATTTCATGAACCTTCTTCGGGTTATCATAGGATTTCTTCAGGTAAAGTACAATGGCGAGACAATGTTCCCTTTTTTCTCTCATCCCATTACCGTGAACCTCCTCTTTCTCACCATTTTAGTCCACCCAATGTTGTCCAACCATCGACGTTTCACCTCTCTATCCTCCGGATGCTCCTATACATGGTGTTTCATAGGATCAATTGTAGAGTAATGGGTGTCGCCAAACCCACCCTAACCATGCTCCATTGGTTCTTCTGAGACTACCCAACGCCACGATGATGTTGGCTACTGGTGTGATCACACACAGTTCACTCCATCCTGTCATGGATCCACTCTGTCTACCCCAACGAAATTCCATTTTTTCTTTTTTACTTCACAACATGACTCCATGTGTGTTGACCAATGCATATGCACTCGTTATTTTAATTAAAAAACATGTTTTCCTTCTATATTCAATTATTTTGATATCCCTAGTTTATTTAGGTAAAATAATTTAGTAAAATAAAAGGAATTACTTCAATATCTTCCATCTTGTTGTTAACATTTTTAAAATAAAAGAAAAATATTTACTTCATAAAATCCATCTCGAGGAAAAATTTGGTATAAGGGTGTTTTTATTTTATTTTTGAATTTAAGTGGTTTAGGGTTTTTTTATTTGGGTATATGGGTTTTCCAACCACCAAATCAATTGGCGCTTTGAAAAAATACCCAGAGCACCAATTGATTTGGCGCTGGGTAGTTTATTATTTCAAAAATCTCACGCTACCCCCACCCACCTTATATACATATATCTTATATATATTTATATAATTATAATTATAAATATAATAAATAAAACAAATATATTTATAATAAATATATTTATTATAATAAATATAACGAGTAAAATAAATATATTAAATTTATAATTATCTTTATTATATAATTATAATAAATACATAATTACACTAAATATATAATTTTATATTCAATAAATATATAATTATAAATATCATTATTATATAATTATAATAAATATAAAATTACAATAAATATATAACTATGATAATTATATATTTATAATTATAATAATTATACAATATTAATAAATATACAATTTAATACATAATAATGAAATAATTATAATAAATATACAATTAGAAATAAAATAATAATATTATTTTAAATATATTAAATATATAATAACAATAAATTTATAATTATAATTATAATAAATATACAATTATAATGAATATATAATTATAATAAATATATAATTATAATTAAATTAAATGTATAATAATTAATATAATTAATATATAATTATAATAAATATATAATTATAATTATATAATAATTATTATAATTATATTATATAATTATATAATAATATAACATTTAATAATAATTAAAATAAATATAAAAATGTGAAATATATAATTGAAATTTAATTATATATTAAAATTATATATTTTTTATAATTATAAATATATAATTATTATAATTATATATTTATTGTAATTGTATATATTTATAATAAATATATAATTATTATATTTATAATTATATATTTATTATAATTAAGTAATTGTATAATTATATAATTATAATAATTGTATATTTATTGTAATTATATATTATATAATTATATATAATAAATATATATTTATAATATTATATTTTACAATAATATTATATATTAAAATAAATATATAATATTACTGAAACAGTGCAGAACATGGAAAAACTCCATGGTCCCCAAAAATTATTATAAAATAAAAGAGATAGTACAATCGGAAATTTTAGGGTAATGATGAGAAACACCCTACCAACACATTACATATAAAACACTCAGCCTTTGTTTCTACCACCCCGACCATGAAATCCACCCCGACCTCTTGGATGCCTTCCTCTTCACCATTGCTTTGGAGTCTCATAGTCACCACCTTGATCATCAATATCCATTGATTCCATAACCTTATATTCATTTACACTTTGAAAATTCATTGGAAGTACTTCATCTCCAGTCCGCACTCCTTCATCATGGACAAGCTCAACTACTTGTATGTCGAAACGATCAACCTGTTTTATACCAAAGTCATTAGTCACTATAGGAGATAAAGTCATTTTAGATTTCCTTTCCCTACTCTCAATGTATAAACCATCAAATTATGGGGAATTGATAGACTCCAGCATGGTAATGAAATTATTCTTCATATTATGAGTCTCAAGTACACCCACAGGCATGGAAATAGGGGTTGTAGATGTAAATTAAGGAGTTACAGTTGAAGCATCATATGATGCAACACTAGAAATGTCTTTCATTGTCCCCTAGAGCCACATGCATGCTTCTTCACATCAGCAGCCTGCACAGGCTATTTTACATCAGATGCAGGAGTTAGCACCAGAATTCCATGACCAGAATCAGCTCCACCAACCTGCAACCTAGGGGCAGAGTCACCAAAGACTGCTAGAGCAGAGAAAAGATCAGCTGCCCGCAATATCCTGATGCACAGCAGGAATAGGTGTATCCCTCATCTCATGAGCCGAACTATTTATACCTGAATCAACAAGAAACCTAGGGGAAGAGTCACCCAAGGCTGTTGGAGCATCAATAGGCCCAGAATAATTGTAACACCCTGGTATTTTATGAGAATTATAGTTTTTTATGCATTATGTTATACGCAAAGGAATCTTTCACTGCACACAGCACTGACTTGGCTTGCATTACACACAATCGCGACCTTCCACGATAGCGTGTGTAGTACGCAATACCGGGTTTCACTAAACAATAATATATTATTATGGACTAGCCATTATGAATAGTATTAAATACATCTTTAATTTTATAACATTATTATTCATCTTACACATTTTCTAGAACATGGTAAGAGAACAAAATAAATTTTTCGGGTAAAATAAGTATTTTTCAAAAAACGCAGTTTTGCCGCCTTTTGATGGTGCACCCACATTAAATCCAGTTTTTGACATGTTTATAAGTTCAATTTGACAAAATAATATTCTTATTTGGAATCAGGATATAAAAATTTACTTTGAATAAATTTTTGATATTTTTGTGATAACTTTCTTATTTTAATGAATAGTAAAAAAATACGCTAATTTTTAATTAAAAACAACTTTTTTTATTGAGATAATTTAAATGGTTAAATTATAATATTGAATGGTTTTAAAGCATAAATATAATATATTTTTACCATTTAATATAATATATTTCATTATCATTAATTTCACATTGAATTCATAGGTAAAAAGATTTCAATCTTTGGCAATGTTTTAACTTCTAAAACCCATTTTCTTAACAACGGGATTAATTTCAAATAAAGTACTTCAACTTATGTGTTTTGAATTTTGAAAAATGGATTCCATATTTGGAATCAGTGGGTCCAAATTATGTTAATAGGATACTTATTATTTTTGGGCATTATGAATAATAACTATGGTAAATTTTATTTACCATAGAAAAACAAAAATCGGGTAATTAAGGGTAAATGTAAGATTATAAAATTACCCTAACACCTTCCAAAATCCTATTTTATGACTAAAAGTAGACCCATATCACCTAAGGGTCGGATTAGATTCATTTAATGAATTTTGTTCCATGAAAATAATTTAATTATTATTAAAACCAAAGAAAGTGACAACATGTCACTTTCTTAACTTTTAAAAGTATAATAATTTTAATTTAGTGATAATCTTAATGAAACTTCGAAAATGAATAGTCTCCAGAAAGATAATACAACTATATACATCATATTAAGTTATTTATAATTTTTAGGGATTAAATAAATATCATTAATTATGACAAAATAGTGATGTTGAAATTATTTTATTAATTAAAATATCAAATAAATGGTTTTAATAATATTAAAATAAATATTATATGAACTATTTAATGTTCTAAAATAACTTTATAGATACATATGACATTTTATGAATCTATTAAAGCTTATAGTTCGAACATATCTTCTGTATATAGTTTATTTAAATTCGAATAAATGAATTGTGTCAAAATTGACAATATTGTTATTTTATAAAAATAACATATTATAAAATTGTTTAAAAATCACAAAAATATTTAAAAATTATACATTAAAATTTATATGGTCTTCAATGTCATAAAATGTCAAATTATGGAAAATTCACATAACATATGAAATTATTTATAATAATTTAAAATTTAGAATTTTATTACCACAAATAAAATTAAATTGATAAATAAGGATAAATCAAGTTGATAATGTTTAAAATAAATTCCTAATATAACGACCCATACTTTACATACATTGTTAATACTTCAAAATTGAAGCATACTTATTACAACATATAACAAAACCACGAAAGGACCGTATAGGTATTGTGTCTTTAGAAACTGGGAAACATAAACAACTGGTTCATAAAGCGTCTACACTGTCTCCCATTTATTTCATCATATCTGTAGTCCATTTTGGCTTATCTTACTTAATAACCTTCTTCCTGACCTGGGGAAAGAAATCATACAAATGGGTGAGCTCAAATGCTCAGTAAGGGTAAACAAAAGAAATATCAATCACATCATATACATAAGCACATAACTTTTGGAAATCTTAACCTGCAAAAGAGATCATAATTTCATAACATGGGATAAATCATGGCTGTGAAATGTAATCACAATAATCATAACTTAAAACATGAAACTTTGTGTCATACACACATAATCATAGAGAATCATTTCTTGTTAGTCAAGACTCATTGCCAAGACTATCTTAGTGGACAAAGTCCATTTCTGAACCGAGTCACCCTCGTTTCAGTCCTATTTCACTGAACCGGTATAACCTACCATTCCAGCCATGTCTATCTCATGAGATATAAAATCTTTACCCAATGCATTGGAGAGAGATATAGGTCCCACCCATCTTATAATGATACCATTCTTATGTTTGCCACAAAATCATAAATCATACACCATTGCATAACCCATGTAATAAAAATGGGAATCTTAAACATCGTGATATCATAAAACAATTCATATAAGATAAAGGAATTCATAAAATTATTTCTATCACAACATAATCAATTCCATGTAATAATAGGGATAGAAATAGAACCCTTTATTATCTTATATGGAAAATGATTTTGATAAAACACTTGAACTCCATTCTTGAGGAAAATATCCTTTCTACTTCAAAAATACATTTCCTTTCTTAACATGTCATACAATTCTAAACTAAAAGAAGTTGATTAAAAATAAACTTGAAAACTTGTAAACGAAGCTTCTTGGAAATAATTTTTTAAAAATCCATTCATGCCGTATAAGTTAAAAAAACATTCTTCTCGTACTTTTGTCGGAAAATTCAAAAAAGTACCTCGTACGAAAAACGACAAAAGATTCATTTCATATCTATTACTAAAAACTCACCGAAGGGTAAAATAGGATTTAAACAATAGTAGTTGAATGGAAATAATATTACATATTGAGGAAACATGGATGTGGATGATAAAATACACCCCAGTAAATGCAAAAGTATAAACAATCTCGGATAAAAATGAGATTGTGATATTTCCCTTACCTTAGGTCCGACTTGATTTGTAAGTGTCTCAAACTCCTGTATAATGATTTAAATAATGTTATTGACTTATTACAGAATCATAATTATTTTTATGATATCATATATGGTCATATTCTTAGCTTCTTAGTAGTAATATTTCATTGCTACTTGTTATTCGGTTGTTTATAACTTTTTGTTCTTATGTGTGTTTTGTCGAATAAATTCTTATTCTTCTCTTTAGGTTATAGATACCTCATTTCCAGAATGGTATTAGTGTAATATATATCATATTCATTCATTCAATTCATTTATATAATCATTATGAAATGGAGATCATGTAGAACGTGTCGCGTCACATCGTGGAGAAGGTATTCCGTACGTACGCACGAGTGATGATATCGTTCCTATGATCATGGAATTGTATTGGAGTATATGTATACTATTTCAGAATCAATATCACTTTATAATAGTCATATATATTCATTATTTACACAATTATAGCCATCCAAGTAAGGTGGTGGTGGAAAATAGATTACACCATGGCGTGGAGACGGTATTCCGTACGCACGCACGCACGGTGATTTCTTTTTCCGTAAGACGGATAGATGGTGAAATAGGGTTGTTTAATACTTATAATAACATATTAGTATATGAGTGATACTTATGTTATTACTTCATAATGAAACAACTAAAGAAGAAGAATTGGAAGAAGAAATAAAGATGAAAGAATCGGTAACGGACATTACCTCTTCTTTGAAGTGCATCTTTGAGACCTTCTTTTAGGGCACTAAAATTGGCCTTTGAAGAAGACCAAGACCTCTAGTATATTTCTAGGGTAGTGGAGAAGAAAAATTTGTAGGGTTTGGCTGAGCTTGAAGGCTCAAAGTGGTGCGAGGAAGAGGGGGAGGAGGTGCCCTTTTATAAGGGGGGAGAGGGGTACCTTTTGGAAAACTAAAAATATTATTTTATTATGAAGTCAAGTTCGGTATTAAATAGTTCCAAATTGATATATTTCGAAGATAAGGTGGGTATGGGTCGAAATACTCTCATACAATATAATTTAGACAAGTTTAGGTTCCTATTTTAACCTTATCATTTAGATTTAACATTAAGTTAAATAAGTTTACTTTTACCGTGTCTTCTTGTGTTCTTATACTATAAGGTTAATAAACATACTATAAGCAACCAAACGAACCAAAAGTTGTTTATTATTAATATATATAACCTTATTTACGTCATTTGGCCGAAACTTTAATTTTTAGGAATAAAATAACAATTACTAATATAATATTTGTTTTAAAAACTATTTTATGTCAATTTTGACACTATTTAGTAATTGTTTTTTATGAAAATCATAAAAGAATTATTAGTTCGTCAAAAGTTATTTAAATAAACACCTACATGTCATATTATCCTAGAAATTTAGTGGAATTCATAAAAAGTCTCGAATTACATTTATTTTGGTATTTATAACATCAATTATGTCAATATTTCATTAATACGATAATTACTTCATCATTATTGTGTCATAAATAAATTATATTATTTAATGTATAAAAATAACAAATAAAATACCATTATGTAGGAAATCTTTTTAGATTTCTAATTAATATTTATAGTCTAATTTATCTTATGTATAACCCCATATTAAAAATTATTTACTTATTAAACTTTTGATTTTAACTATTTTAACCCTTCTTTAAATAAATTAATAATAAATGTCCTAATCTAATCCAAGTGGGCCTAAATGGTCATATTTTATTCCTAAGTTTGTTTTTGGTCGAATTAAACTTGTCCAATAGAATTAGGACATGTGTTAGGGTAATAATAATATCATCTTTACCCTTAATTACCCTATTTACTTTTAACCGTGGTAAAAAAAAGTAAAAAGTTACTATTCACCAAAAATTATTTTCATCTCATTGAACCACATTTTATTCCTTGATATTAACCGTGACTCTCGGATTTTCGAAATTCCACTCACAGAAGCGGTAAAATTAAGTTTTATGAAAAATTCAGTTTTTTAACTACCACTTCGTTGTTTCACTATTCATCAAAAATTGAAAGTTTTCAGAAAAATACTAAAATTTCACCCTAGGCTAATTTCGATATTCCGAATCCAAAAATGAAGTCCATTTTGAAAAATAAAATTTATAAAATTTCAAAAAGTGGTTATTACTATTCATAAAGGCTTGTTTTAATAATATTTTAATAGCATATCGTTGTTTAGTGAAACTCGGTATTACGTACGACGCAAGCTATCGAGGAAGGTCGCGATTTCGTGTAAAGAAAGCCAAGGAAGTGTTGTGTAGAAAAAGATTCCTTTGATAACATAAAAGTCTCGGGTGTTACATTCTACCCCCCTTAAAATGAATTTCGCCCTTGAAATTCGTCACTTTGTAACAAACAGAAGAGGATACCTCTCCCTCATCATATCCTCAAGCTCCCATGTAGCTTCTTCTAATTGGTGGTTCCTCTATAAAACTTTCACCAATCGAGTGGTCTTGTTTCGTAGGACTTTTTCACTACGATCCAGAATCTCTATCGGTTGTTCTTCATAAGAAAGATCTTGCTCCAGCGGTACAACTTCTGAGCTAAGTACATGTGAAGGATCAGGTATGTACTTTCTCAGGAGAGATACATGGAACACATCGTGAACTTGAGGGAGATTTAGTGGAAGCGCCAATCGGTAAGCTACCTTCCCAACACGATCCAATATTTCGAAAGGACTGATATATCTAGGGATCAACTTCCCCTTCTTTCCAAATCTCATAACCTTCTTCCAGGGAGATATTCATAAGAACACTTTATAACCCACTTCAAACTCTAGGTCTTTTCTTCGGTTGTCGGCATAACTTTTTTGTTGACTATGAGATGCTCTTATGTGTTGTTGAATAGATCTGACTTTTTCTGCCATTTCATCAATGAGATCAGGTCCTAATAGCTTTCTTTCCCCAACTTCATCCCAGCAAGTTGAAGTCCTGCATTTATTTCCATAGAGAGCTTCATAAGGAGCCATCTGAATACTGGAGTGAAAGCTATTATTATAAGAAAATTCCACCAAAGGTAGGTGTTGATACCAACCACCTTTAAAATCCATAGAGCATGCTCTCAACATATCTTCTAGGGTTTGAATTGTTCTCTTAGACTAACCGTCTGTCTGAGGATGATAAGAAGTGATGAAACTCAACTCTGTATCCAGAGTATGATGAAGACTTCACCAGAACTTCGAGGTAAATCTCGGATCCTGATCAGATATAATAGAAAGTGGTACTCCATGCAATCTTACCACTTCCTTTACATATATCCTGGCAAGCTGATCCAGAGAGAAATCCTCTCTAATAGCAATGAAGTGTGAAGAATTTGTAAGATGATCAACTATGACCCAAATAGCATTATTTCTTTTGGATGTTTTAGGAAGTCCTATGACAAAGTCCATAGTGATGTTTTCCCATTTCCATTCGGGTATGGGTAATGGTTGTAACATCCCCTTATACTTCTGTCTCTCAGCTTTAACTTGTTGACAAACCAAGCATCAAGAGACATATTCAACAACATCTCTTTTCATGCCATCCCACCAGAAGTACTCATTTAGGTCCCTATACATCTTCGTACTTCTAGGATGAATAGAGAATGAAGAACTATGAGCCTCATCCAGCAGCTCCTTCTTTAATTCGGGGATGGGAGGAACACAAACCCGATTCCTAAACTTTATATCCCATCACAATCAAGGTTGAATTCAGGAACATTTCTCACCTTCTTTTGTAACTCGACATCTTATTTCTGTGCCTCTTTAATCATCACATGTATATATGGTTGAACATTCATTTGAGAAAGATAAGATTTTTCCCCATCCATTATAATTCCAAGATCCATCCTTTGTAAATCCATAAATATTGGATCTTTTGTGATCCTCATCATGGATAAACTAGCATGGTCTTGTTGACTTAATGCATCTGCCACCTTCTTTACTTTCCCAGGGTGGTAAAGGATTGAGCAGTCGTAATCCTTAATCAGCTCCAACCATCTTCTATGACGCATATTCAGATCCTTTTTTGTGAAAATATACTTTAAACTTTTATGATCAGTATAAATATCACACCTTTCACCATTAAGGTAATGCCTCCAAATCTTTAATGCAACGATTACCGCAGCTAACTCCAAATCATGTGTTGGGTAATTTTTCTCATGGATTTTCAACTGTCATGAGGCATAAGCTATCACCATATCATTTTTCATAAGAACACACCCCAATCCCTTCTTGGATTCATCACTATAGATCACAAACCTTTCTCCACTACAAGGCAGTGTGAGAACAGGTGCACTGGATAACCTTCTTTTCAACTCCTTGAAATTCTCTTCACATTCTTCCGTCCAGAAAAACTTAACTCCTTTCCGAGTCAACTTGGTGAGTGGATTAGGTAATCGTGAAAAATCTTTCACAAAACGTCGATAATATCCAGCCAAACCAAGAAAACTTCGGATCTCAGTTACTGTTGTTGGTCTCGACCATCTTTCGATAACCTATGTTTTTTCTGGATCCACAGATATCCCCTCTTTTGAGATTATGTGACCCAAAAATGCAACTTTTTGAAGCCAAAATTAACACTTGGTAAATTTGGCATAAATCTTCTCCTTTCTCAGGGTCTTCAATATAATTCTCAAGTGATCTTCATGTTCTTCCTTGCTCTTTGAATAGACAAGAATATCGTCTATAAAGACTACCACAAATTGATCAAGATAGTCTCTAAAGACTCTATTCATCAGATCCATGAAGATAGCAGGGGCATTAGTAAGACCAAATGGCATCACTATAAATTCATAGTGTCCATACATTGTACGGAAAGCCGTCTTTGGTATATCCTCCCTTTTTACCCTTAATTGATGATACCATGAACGAAGATCAATCTTGGAAAAGTATTGAGCTCCTCGTCGTTGGTCAAATAAGTCATCAATGCGTGGGAGAGGATATTTGTTCTTGATAGTGATCTTGTTAAGTTCTCGATAATCAATGCAGAGTCTCATTGATCCATCTTTATTGTTAACAAATAGAACAGGTGCTCCCCAAGGTGACGCACTAGGGCGTATGAATCCCTTATCAAGATTCTCTTGGAGTTGCTTCTTCAATTCCTGCAACTCAATTGGGGTCATTCTATAAGGTGTCTTTGAAATAGGCAAAGCACCCGGTACGAGTTCTATTGAGAACTCAACTTCACGATTTGGTGGAAGTCACGGTAATTCATCCGGAAAGACATCATCAAACTCCCGTACAATGGGCATATTCTTAATCGTGAGTTTCTCACCAACTATTTGAGATAAATAACCTTCATTTAGTGGAATCAAGACCCATAAATGGAAGAAATTTCCACTGGAAGGTTATGTTCATCCTTGCATTGATAGACAATCATAGATTGATCTGGAATTTGAAATGTGACTTCCCTTATTTGGAAATTGATATGAGCTCCATATAAAGAAAGCCAATCCATGCCAAGAATCACATCAAATTCCACTATAGGAAGGATCACAAGATTTCCAGGAAGCACTTTCCCACAAACTTCAATCGGAGAAGAATTATAAACTTTTGATGCGACTGCTGTTCCATTAGGTGTTGTCACAGCTAACTCAATATCTAATTGTTGAGGTAATACAGTGATACCCTTAGAAAATTCTTCAGAAATAAAAGAGTGGGTGGATCCAGAATCAAATAAAACATTTGCTACATTAGAGTGGATGGTAAGTGTACCTTTCACCACATCGTTATCGTACTCCACATCGCTGATAGAAATTTCATGTGACTTTCCTTTGTCTTTAGCCTTAAGAGTTTGTTGACGTCGACCATCATCATCAACCCTTGGATTAGGGCATTTATTGGCATAATGACCCATCTCCTTGCACTTGAATCATTAAAGTGTAGTAGGTTCATTCTGTGTATCCCTTCATTTGTTTTCATCATTAGACATCTTCTTCCCATCATCGCGACATTCAAATTCCCGACGACCTTCCTTTCCACATTTGAAACATTTACTTTTCCCTTTAAGACAACTCCCTCCATGTTTCTTTCCACACATTGAGCATAAGGGAAAGGTCATCTTCTTTTTAGTGTGCTCTTTAGATTTTCCTTTGAATTCCATTTTCCTCTTCTTATCAAACCCATATGACTGATGGGTTACTCCAATCTCCATCTCGACTTTGAGAGCACAACGAACGATTTCCTCGTAGCTATTGAAGTCCCTTATGGCTAACGCCCTTCGAAGACTTGGTTTTAAGCCACTAAAGAATCGATCGATCTTACTCTCAGGTTGGATAATAATACCAGAAGTGTACCTTTCAAGTCTTGTAAAATTTTTTTCGTAGGTACCAACAGATTCATCATCCTTTTTCTTCAGTTCGAGAAACTCTTTCTCCATCTTTGTTCAGAGAATACGAGGGAAGTACTTATTGAAATATAAGTTCTTGAACTCGTCCCATTCCATGGACTCAATTTCATCCCTTTGCCTCGTATTCTTAATATGATTCCACCATTGATCAGCATATCCTTCCAAACGATACACTGCTAGGATGTCTTTATCATGTTCAGAACATTGAAGAACTGAAAATATCTTTTTAGTAGTACTAATCCATTGTTCAGCAACTAATGGATCAGTAGACCCGCTGAAAGAAGGTGGACGCTGCGTCATGAAGGATTCAACAGAATGTTGCTCCTTCCTTTTCTCGTTTGGATGTCCTGCATGATTCATAGCTTGAGAAAGTTGTGTGGTTATGGCTACAAGATTTTTCATTCCATCTCCCATAACGTTTGGTTGCTTAGGGGGACAATCATTGCATTGCCCGTCGCATTCCGCATTAACATGGTTCCTTCAGGTTCCAGCCATTGACTAAAACCAAGAAGAATAGTGTGAGCAACACTAATTATAATAGGAAAACCACATAATCAAGAATAAAATTTCACACTTAAGGTCTTATCCTAGGTTATTCATGGCCATTTCTAAAACACTAAGATTGTGTTCTATGCTTAGACTTATCCTTAGGGTTATTACTAAGGCTTTCACATCCTAGTTTCCAACGGTTGACTATACCATTCCTATGATACCAACTATAACGACCCATACTTTACATACATTGTTAATACTTCAAAATTGAAGCATACTTATTAAAACATATAACAAAACCACGAAAGGACTGTATAGGTATAGTGTCTTTAGAAACTGGGAAACATAAACAACTGGTTCATAAAGCGTCTACACTGTCTCCCATTTATTTCATCATATATATAGTCCCTTTTGGAATATCTTACTTAATAACCTCCTTCCTGACCTGGGGAAAGAAAACATACAAATGGGTGAGCTCAAATTCTCAGTAATGGTAAACAAAATAAATATCAATCACATCATATACATAAGCACATAACTTTTGGAAATCTTAACCTGCAAAAGAGATCATAATTTCATAACATGGGATAAATCATGGCAGTGAAATGTAATCACAATAATCATAACTTAAAACATGAAACTTTGTGGCATACACACATAATCATAGAGAATCATTTCTTGTTAGTCAAGACTCATTTCCAATACTATCTTAGTGGACAAAGTCCATTTTTGAACCGAGTCACCCTCGTTTCAGTCCTATTTCACTGAACCGGTATAACCTACCGTTCCAGCCATGTCTATCTCATGCGATATAAAATCTTTACCTAATGAATTGGAGGGAGATATAGGTCCCACCCATCTCATAATGATACCATTCTTATGTGTGCCACAAAATCATAAATCATACACCATTGCATAACCCATTTAATAAAAATGGGAATCTTAAACATCGTGACATCATAAAACAATTCATATAAGATAAAGGAATTCATAAAAATATTTCTATCACAACATAATAAAATCCATGTAATAATAGGGATAGAAATAGAACCCTTTATTATCTTACATGGAAAATGATTTTGATAAAACACTTGAACTCCATTCATGGGGAAAATATCCTTTCTACTTCAAAAATACTTTTCCTTTCTTAACATGTCATACAATTATAAACTAAAAGAAGTTGATTAAAAATAAAAATGAAAACTTGTAAAGGAAGCTTATTGGAAATAATGTTTTAAAAATACATTCATTCCGTATAAGTTAAAAAAACATTCTTCTCGTACTTTTGTCGGAAAAGTAAAAAAAGTACCTCGTACGAAAAACGACAAAAGATTCCTTTCATATATTTTACTAAAAACTCACCGAAGGGTAAAATAGGATTTAAACAATTTTAGGTGAATGGAAATAATATTAAATATTAAGGAAACATGGATGTGGATGATAAAATACACCCCAGTAAATGCCAAAGTATAAACAATCTCAGATAAAAATGAGATTGTGATATTTCCCTTACCTTAGGTCCGACTTTCTTTGTAAGTGTCCGAACCTCCTGTATAATGATTTAAATAATGTTATTGACTTATTCCAGAATCATACTTATTTTTATGATATCATATATGGTCATATTATTAGCTTCTTAGCAGTAATATTTCATTGCTACTTGTTATTCGGGTGTTTATAACTTTTTGTTCTTATGCGTGTTTTGTCGAATAAATTATTATTATTCTCTTTAGGTTATAGATACCTCATTTCCAGAATGGTATTATTGTAATATATATCATATTAATTCATTCAATTCATTTATATAATCATTATGAAATTATGATCATGTAGAACGAGTCGCATCACATCGTGGAGACGTTATTCCGTACGTACGCACGAGTGATGATATCATTCCTATGATCGTGGAATTGTATTGAAGTATATGTATACTATTTAAGAATCAATATCACTTTATAATATTCATATATATTCATTATTTACACCATTATACCCATCCAAGTAAGGTGGTGGTGGAAAATAGATTACACCACGGCGTGGAGACGGTATTCCGTACGTACGCACGCGCGGTGATTTCTTTTTCCGTATGATGGATAGATGGTGAAATAGGGTTGTTTCATACTTATAATAACATATCAGTATATGAGTGATACTGATGTTATTACTTCATAATGAAACAACTAAAGAAGAAGAAGTGGAAGAAGAAATAAAGATGAACGAATCGGTAATGGACATTACCTCTTCTTTGAAGGGCTTCTTTGAGACCTTTTTTTAGGGCACTAAAATTGGTCTTTGAAGAAGACCAGGACCTCTATGATGTTTCTAGTTAAGTGGAGAGGAGAAAGTGGTAGGGGTTGTCCGAGCTTGAAGGCTCAAAGTGGTGTGAGGAAAAGGGGGAGGAGGTGCCCTTTTATAAGGGAGGAGAGGGTACCTTTGGGAAAACTAAAAATATTATTTTATTATAATGTCAAGTTCGGTTTTAAATAGCTACAAATTGATATATTTTTAAGATAAGGTGGGGATGGGTCGAAATCCTCTCATCCAATAGAATTTAGACAAGTTTAGGTTCCTATTGTAATCTTATCATTTAGATTTAACATTAAGTTAAATAAATTTACTTTTACCGTGTCTTCTTGTGTTCTTATACTATAAGGTTAATAAACTTACTATAAGCAGCCAAACGAACCCCAAGTTGTTTATTATTAATATATATAATCGTATATAAGTCATGTGTCCGAACCTTAGATTTTTAGGAATAAAAGAACAATTACTAATATAATATTTGTTTTAAAAACTATTTTATGTCAATTTTGACACTATTTAATAATTGATTTTTGTGAAAATCATAACAGAATGATTAGTTCGAACAAAGTTAATTAAATCAACACAAACATGTCATATTATCCTAGAAAATTAGTGGAATTCATAAAAAGTCTATAATTACATTTATTTGGGTATTTATAAAATCAATTATGTTAATATTTCATTAATAAGATAATTACTGCATCATCGTTGTGTCATAAATAAATTAAATTATTTAATGTCTAAAAATTAAAAATAAAATACCATTATGTAGGAAATATTTTTAGATTTCTAATGAATATTTATAGTCGAATTTATCTTTTGTATAACCCCATATTAAAAATTATTTACTTATTAAATTTTTGATTTTAACTATTTTAACCCTTCTTTAAATAAATTAATAATAAATGTCCTAATCTAATCCAAGTGGACCTAAATGGTCATATTGTATTCCTAAGTTTGTTTTTGGTCGAATTAAACTTGTCCAATAGAATTAGGACATGTGTTAGGGTAATAATAATATCATCTTTACCCTTAATTACCATATTTACTTTTAACTGTGGTAAAAAAGTTAAAAGTTACTATTCACCAAAAATTATTTTCATCTCATTGAACCACATTTAAGTCCTTGATATTAACCATGTCTCTTGGATTTTCGAAATTCCACTCACAGAAATGGTAAAATTATGTTATATGAAAAATTCAATTTTTTAACTACCACTTAGTGGTTTCACTATTCATCAAAAATTGAAAGTTTTCAGAAAAATACCAAAATTTCATCCTAGGCTAATTTCGATATTCCGAATCCAAAAATGAAGTCCAATTTGAAAAATAAAATTTATAAAATTTTAAAAAGTGGTTATTACTATTCATAACGGCTAGTTTTAATAATATTTTAATAGCATATCGTTGTTTAGTGAAACTCGGTATTGCGTACGATGAAAGCTATCGAGGAAGGTCGCGATTTCGTGTAAAGCAAGCCAAGAAAGTGTTGTGTAGAAAAAGATTCCTTTGATAACATAAAAGTCTCGGGTGCTACACCTAACATGTGTAAATTTTATTGGTTGATGAGATTACAACCCTATATCATCTAATATTCTCATATGAGTCATTTTGTATGTTTTTAAGTGGGGTTGGGATTTAACATAAACTAATATTGTTTATATTTCCAAAGGTGCCCCTCTCCTCCCATATAAAAGGGAACCTCCTCCCTCTCTTCCTCACACCACTTTGAGCATTCATGATCGGCCAAAACCTGAAAAATTTTCTTTTCCACTTCCCTATAAACATCATAGAGGTCCTGGTATTCGTCAAAGACCAATTTTAGTGCCCTAAGAGGAGGTCTCAAAGAGGCGATTCAAAAAAGAGGTAATGTCCGTTACCGATTCTTTCAACTTTATTTCATCTTCCACTACTTCTTATTTAGTTGTTTTATTATGAAGTAATAACATAAGTATCACTAATATACTTATATGTTATTATAAGTATGAATCAACCCTATTTCACCCTCTATCCATCCTACAGAAAACAAAATCACCGTGCCTGCCTACGTATGGAATACCATCTCCACACCGTGGTGTAATCTGGTTTTCCACCATCACCTTACATGGATGGGTATAATCGTGTAAATAAAAACTATATGTGATTATTTTAATGTGATATTGATACTGAAATAGTATACATACACTCCAATACATTTCCACAATCATGGGAATGATATAATCGCTCGTCCGTACGTAAGGAATACCATCTCAACGATGTGATGCGACTCGTTCTACATGATCTTCATTTCATAATAATTATATAAATGAATTTAATGAATAAATATGATATATATTACACTAATAACATTATGGAAATGAGGTATCTATAACCTAAAAATATGAATAAGAATTTATTCGACAAAACACACATACGAACATAATGCAATAAACACCCGAATAATAAGTAGCAATGAAATATTACTAAAAAGAAGCTAAGAATTTGACCATATATGATATCATTAAAATATGTATGATTCTGTAATAAGTCAATGTCCTTATTTAAATCATTATACAGGAGGTTCGGACACTTACGAAGCAAATCAGACCTCAGGTAAGGGAAAATCTCACAATCTCATTTTTATCCGAGATTGTTTATACTTCATAATTTACTGGGGAATATTTATCATCCACATCCATGTTTCCTCAATATTTAACAATATTTCCTTCCACCTAAAATTTTTTAAATCCATTTTTACCCTTCGGTGAGTTTTTAGTAAAAGATATGAAAGGACTCTTTTGTCATTTTTCGTACGAAGTACCTTTTGACTTTTCCGTCCAAAGTACGTGAAGAATGTTTTTATAACTTATATGACATGAATGTATTTTTATAAAATTATTTAAATGAAGCTTCCTATAAAAGTTTTCAAGTTTATTTTTAATCAACTTATTTTAGTTCAAAAATTATATGACGTTTTAAGAAAGGAAAATGTTTTTGAAGTAGAAAGGATATTTTCCTAAAGAATGGAGTTCAAGTGTTTTATCAAAATTATTTTCCATCTAAGATAATATAGGATTCTGTTTATATCCCTATTTTTACATTTATTTGATTATGTTATGATGGAATTATTTTTACGATATCCTTTTATGGATTCTGTTATGATGACGAGGTGTTTAAGAATCCCATTTTTATTACATGGGTAATGCTATGATGTATGGTTTATGATTTTGTGGCACACATAAGAATGGTATCGTTATGAGATGGGGGGGACCAATATCTCTCTCTAATTCATTGGGTAACGATTTATATCTCATGAGATAGACATGGCTGAAATGGTAGGTTAAACCGGTTCAGTGAAACAGGACTGAAATGAGGACAGAACTCGGTTCAGAAATAGACTTTTTCGGCTAAGATAGTCTTGGAAACGAGCCTTGACTACTAATAAATGATTTTATATGATTATGTGTCTATGTGAAAAAGATTCATGTTTTAAGTTATGATTATTGGTATTACATTTCACTTCTATGATTTATCCAATGTTATGATCTCTTTTACAGGATAAGATTTTAAAATTTTTATGTTCTTATGAATATGATATGTTTGATATTTCTTTTGTTTACCCTTACTGAGCATTTTAGCTCACCCTTTTTCTTGTTTTCTTTTCCCCAGGTCAGGAATAAGGATATTAAGTAGGATATGCCAAAAAGTAACTCTAGATATGATGAAATAAATGGGAGACAACATAGATGATTTATGAACCAGTTGTTTATGTTTCCTAGTTTCTAAAGACATTATACCTATACGGTCCATTCATGGTTTTGTTATATGTTTTTATAAGTGTGCTTTCAATTTTAAAGCAATAACAATGTATGGAAAGTATGGTTCGTTATAGTTGGTATTAGAGGAAAGGTATAGTCAACCATTGGAAACTAGGATGTGAAAGCCTTAGTAAGAAACCTAAGGATATGTCTAAGCATAGAACAAAATTTTAGTGTTTTAGAAATGACCATGAACAACCTATTATAAGACCTTAAGTGTGAAATTTTATTCTTGATTATGTGGTTTTCCTATTTTAATTTGTTTTTCTCACATTATTCTTTTTGGTTTAGTCAATGGCTGGAACCTGATGGAACCGTGTTAATGCGGAATGCGACGAGCAATGCAATGATTTTCCCCCTGAGCAACCAAACGTTATGGGAGATGGAATGCAGAGTCTTGTAGCCATGCTCACACAACTTTCTCAAGCTATGAATCATTCAGGACTTCCAAACGAGCAAAGGAAGGAGAAACATTCTGTTGAATCCTTCATGAGGTAGCGTGAACCTTCATTCAGTGGGTCTTCTGATCCATTAGTGGCTGAAAAATGGATCAGTACCACTGAAAAGATATTTTCAGTTCTTCAATGTTTTGAACATGATAAAGTCATCTTAGCAGTATATCGTTTGGAAGGTGATGCTGATAAATGGTGGAATCTTATTAAGAATACGAGGAAAAGGGATGAAATTGAGTCCATGGAATGGGATGAGTTCAAGAACTTATTTTTCAGTAAGTATTTCCCTTGTATTCTTCAAACAAAGATGGAGAAGGAGTTTCTTGAACTAAAGAAAAAGGATGATAAATCCGTTGGTACCTACGAAGAAAATTTTACAAGACTTGCAAAGTACGCTTCCAGAATTATTATCCAACCTGAGAGTAAGATCGATCGATTCTTTAGTGGCTTAAAACCAAGTCTTCGAAGGGCATTATCCATAAGGGACTTCAATAGCTACAAGGAAATTGTTCAATGTGCTCTCAAGGTTGAGATGGAGATTGGTATAACCCATCAGTCACATGGGTTTGATAAGAAGAGGAAAATGGAATTCAAAGGAAAATCTAAAGACCACACATAAAAGAAGATGAGTTTTCCCTTATGATCAATGTGTGGAAAGAAACATGGAGGGAATTGTCTTAAGGGGACAAGAAAATGTTATAAGTGTGGAAAAGAAGGTCAGCAGGCAATTTAATGTCGAAATAATGGGAAGAAGATGTCTAATGATGAAACAAAGCAAGGGATACACAGAATGAACCTACTACACTTCAATGTTTCAGGTGCAAGGATATGGGGCATTATGACAATCAATGCCCAAATCCAAGGGTTGATGATGATGATCGACGTCAACAAACTCTTAAGGCCAAATACAAAGGAAAGTCACATGCAATTAATATCGGCGATGTGGAGTACGACAACGAAGTGGTGAGAGGTACACTTACCATCCACTCTAAAGTAGAAAATGATTTATTTGATTATGGATTCACCCACTATTTTATTTCAAAAGAATTTTTCGAGTGTATCACTGTATTACCCCAACAATTAGATGTTGAGTTAGCTGTGACAACTCATAATGGCACAACAGTTGCATCAAAAGTTTACAATTATTCTCCGATTGAAGTTTGTGGGAAAGTGCTTCCTGCAAATCTTGTGATCCTTCCTATAGTGTAATTTGATGTGATTCTTGGCATGGATTGGATTTCTTTATATGGAGATCATATCAATTTCCAAAGAAGGGAAGTCACATTCCATATTACAGATCAATCTATGATCGTCTATCGATGCAAGGATGAACATAACCTTCCAGTGGAAATTTATTCCATCTTATGGGTCTTGATTCCACTAAATGAAGGTTATTTATCTCAAATGGTTGGAGAGAAACTCACGATTAAGAATACACCCATTGTACGGGAGTTTGATGATATCTTTCCAGAGGAATTTACAAGTCTTCCACCAAATCGTGAAGTTGAGATTTCAATAGAACTCATAACGGGTGTTATGACCATTTCAAAGACACCTTATAGAATGTCCCCAATTGAGTTGCAAGAATTAAAGAAGCAACTTGTAACACCCCGAGCTTCCATGATACGCTTCTCATTCAATAATGCAATAGCTTTCATTGTACGCAACTTCGAGTTCTAAAACACCGCGACTAATCATAGTAGCCGTTATGAATAGTAATAACAACCTTTTAAAATTATATAAATTTTATATTTTAAAATGGACTTCATTTTTGGATTCGGAATATAGAAATTAGCCTATGTTGAATTTTTGGTATTTTTCTGAGAACTTCTAAATTTTTATGAATAGTGAAAAATACTTAAAAACAACTTTTTTATTCAAAATAATTTATAGTGATAAATTATACTATTTAGTGGTTTTAAAGTATAATTAGAAAATACTTTTACCATTTTATCCAATGGTGGTCATTATAATTAATTTAACATTCAAATTGGATATAAACAATTGCCAATCTTTTGATATAAATTGTTTCTTAAAAACACGCTATTTGTTGTAACAACGGGAATTAATTATAAAATCAATTAATGCAACTTATATGTTTGGAATTTTGTAAAATAGACATCATTTTTGAATTCTGAATATCAATTATAGCTTAGGGTGAAATTTTGGCCTTATTCTGAAAAACTTCAATTTTTGATGAATAGTGAAACCACTAAGTGGTTGTTAAAAACTGATTTTTCGTTAAAATGAAATATTACCACTTCTGTGATTTGATTTTCAAAAATCCGACATACATGGTTGTCATTAAGAAGTAAAATGTGGTTCAATGAGATTGAAATAATTTTTTGGTGAATAGTAACTTTTAAGTTCTTAATCGCGATTAGAGGTAATTAGTGTAGTTTAAGGTAAAAATAATGTTTTAATAATATATGATGAGCTTGACACTTGTCCTAATCCTATTGGATGAGTCATGGCCGACCAAGACAACCCATGGGTCAACTTGGGGACCCCATGGAGCCACTTTGGTTGGAAAATGACATTAATATATATTTATTTAATGTTAAAATTAAATTGACACAAACATGAGTTGTTTTACTAAAACAGTTTTTAAGTGGGGTTACACAAGTCCAAATTTTGACTATAAATATTCATTAGAAATATAAAAAGATTTCGTACATCATAGTATTTTTTTTATAATTTTTATAAATTATATAAATTAAATTATTTATGACATCATTATGATGCAGCGATGACCTCATTATTTAATGATTTTAATAAAATGAAAAGATAATGTAAAATCCAAGGCTTAAACTTGTCCAAAGACTATTGGATGGGTATATTTAAAACCCTTATCACCTTAAACATGAATTATATAAGTGTGGGACCTTTAGAATCCGAAAAGCATTGTATAATAATGTAACATTTCAATCTTTCCAAAAGAGCCCCTCCTCTCCTCTTATAAAAGGCCCCCAACTCTACCACCTTATTCACACTATCAAGCCTTTTGGTTCGGCCATCCTCTGCCCAAATACTCTCCCAACTTCTCTCCCTTCGTCCTAGAAGCTTTACTTTAGTCAGAAATCCATCATAAGGAGTCCTTTTGATCAAATCAAAAGGAAGAACCCGAAGAAGAGGTAACGTTTTCATCACCCTCTTTCAAGTTTCTTTCTTCTTCCACTCCCTCTTTGTTTATTATTTCAATTCTAAAATTATAACTCCAGTATCTTCTATATAATGTGATGTTATTATAAATATGTAACAACCATATTCAGTATTCTACCCATCATTTGAATGACATGTCACCATACGTGCGTACGTACGGCTTACCGTCTCCACGTCATGGTGTAATTGTTATTCAATATATTATTATTTAGATGGGTATAATAATGATATGTAATTCATGTAAATAATAAATATAACATGATAATGATTCTGTATATATGATATACTATCCAATTATATATTATTTTAATATCAAAATAATGATATTGTCGCTCGTGCGTACGTACGGACTACCGTCTCCACGAACGGGATGAGATTCATTCTCCGTCGTATCCATTCAAGTATAATTATCATTTGATGATTTAAAAATAATGTTTAAGGACATGATATAATTCTGTATATGAATAAGATACAATCTATCCATGAAAAACACGACTTACATAACAAAATATATAAAATAAAATGAGTAAGTTAACACCCCAAAACAACGATAAATCTAAGATATTGTTAACAAAGCAATGTTAAAAGATCATATATGATATCATATGAATGTATATGATTCTTGTATAATTTAATAAAAATTATTTCACCATTATACTGGAGGTTAACCTACCCCAACCAAGGAAAATTACAACGTAAGGGTTTAATTCACAACCTCTTCATTATCCAAGGTTGTTTATACATAATTATCTACTGGGACCTCGTTATCATCCACATCCATGTTTCTTAAAAATGTCTTTCAAAAAAAATTTACTATTAAATGGAAAATGGGTTAAAGTCATTTATACCCTTATAAGTTTTTTAAAGGAATCTTACCGTCATTTTCCAAACAATGTACTTTTTGACCTTTTTGACAAATTTAAGGTAAGAATGTTTTTTTTAACTTATACGGCGGGTGCGGCTATTTTCCGCCATTATAACTTCATCGAAGCTTCCCTTACAAGCTTATAAGAATATTTTCAAAGTAAATGTATTATTATATAGTTATGGGACTTCTAAATGATTTCAAAAAAAGAGAGATATTTTTCTAAAATAGCATTGATTTCATCCATGTCAACATCCTTTGATGGGTTTTAAGTTTAATTGAAATTGATTTATGATACAAAACTCCCATTGAACATTTTGTGAAATATTTGACTTTGGATGTGTTATTTTTATAACATCCATAGTTTATGGAGAAATTGTTGACGTTTCATAAGCTAGTTTTAATACGAATATTTATGTTATGTTTAAACCTATTCATATGAGGAATGTATTGGACTTAATAAGTGACGGGTGGAGCCCGCTATAGCTCCTCGATGCATCGGTAGGTCTCATGAGAAAACTAGACGTGGAATTGGCCGAGGCCCTTTCCTAATTTGATTTATGGTTTTGGTCGAGTCCTTAATCATTTTAGACGTCTTGGCCGAGGCCTTGACGAAATGTTTCAGAATGTCTGGCATTATACATTCCCTCATTATGAAAGTGGTTATTGATATTGCATGTGATTATTCGACCAGTAGAATATTCATGTGAAGAAGTGAATGGCATTATCTGATTTTACTTTTTGCATATTATGTTGAAGTTCAGGTTTAAAAGGCTTTTGTTTTAGTTATACATTGCCTTAAATGTTTATGTTTGTTGATGAAAGCTTCCGCTATATTGTTATCCTTACTGAGCATATGAGATCACCTCTTTCAATGTTTTAATATTTTTCTAGGATGTGAAGAAGTATTTTATGAATGACCTGCAGGGATAGTCAAAAGAGGATATGAGTGTGGACTATGAATACTTTGTTATTAGTTTTTCACTTTATGATGTAATGTAACATTTATGAATGTATCTAGTGTTTCCAAGGCTACTAAACTAATCGTTCTTTCGATACTTTATCTTTTGTGATCATGCCAATGTTACAAAGTAATGCACCGACTCTGGGTAGCTGGGGTCGGGGCGTTATAGTTGGTATCAGAGGCAGTTTAGTACTAACCTTGGAAGCTAGATTTAGATAAACTCTGATTAGAGCACATAGCCCGAAGATAGACTTTGAGGATTAGTATAGAAAAACTTCCTAGAATTTTGGTATTATAGAGATTTTGTGAGTTTTCCAAGCAATACATCCCTGTCTGGATACGGGCAGGTAGAGGAAGCTCTGGCACAGTTGTACCTAGGTGTAAAACCCGAAAACATCGCTTTGAGCTAGACTCGAATGGGAACTGGTGCACGACAACAGGCCTTGTACACTCTTCGTTACGACACTCCCGGGGGATATGCTTAGGATAATTCTCATTTTCATTACAAACCACTATGAAGGGTTATGAGTATATACTTCCTCAAAGGAAACATTTCTTTTTATGGATTATATCCATAAATAGTTCAATTTATGTAATGTGTTTTACAAATATGGAATTATGTATTTTATTTCATAAACTAATCTAGTTTATGCCATTGTTTAGAAATGGCGCCTAGTGGAAGGAATGGAAACTGTATCAATGCACGCACTCCGTGTAGGGATTGCCCTCCTGCTCAAGATAATTATTGTGGAGCTAGTGATACAACTGGTGCTAATCAGCTTCTCACCGTACTTGGAAAACTCATGCAGGTTATGAATAATAACCTTACTCGTATAGAGCACCCTGATCCGCAACGTGGAGGATCAATGCTAGACCGTTTCATGAGGCAAGAACCACCAACCTTCAATGGGAGTACAAATCCTATAGTAGCTGAGCAATGGATAAATTCCTTAGAGAAAATATTCCATGCCTTGGGGAGTAGTGAAAGGGAGAAAGTTGTCATGGAAGTTTACCGCCTCACTGGAGATGCTGATCAATGGTGGTCACTAATTCGAAACACAAAGGAAGATGATGAATTAACAAACATTGAATGGCAGGTGTTCAAAGAGCTGTTCTTAGAAAAATACTTTCCTCGAGACCATCGAGCGGATATGGAAAGGCAATTTCTGAGTCTGAGGCAGAAGGAGGATGAGAATGTCACAAAGTATGAGGCTAAATTTACAAGGTTAGAGAGGTATGCTACAGATTACATACGTAACCCAAGAAGTAAGACTGATCGTTTCTTTGATGGGTTAAAACCATTTCTCCATCGAGCTTTAGTATCACAATCTTTCTCAACATAAGAAGATATTTTCTCATGTGATATCAAGACAGAAAAAGAATTCTCTAAGTCTTATGACAACAAAGTAAAGCAAGAGAAGAAGAGAACAGTGGAATAAGAGACAGATAAAGAGAAAAAGAGAAAGAAGGATTTTCCATTTTGTGATAATTATTGGAAGAATCACCCTGGTACTTGCCTAAAAGGAGTGGGAGTTTGTTATAAATGTGGATAAAAGGGTCACCAGGCTCGTGATTTCAAGGGAAAGAAAGAGGCTATCAAAGTTGAATGCTACAATTGTAGAGAAATGGGTCATTATGAAAATGAATGTCCTAAGCGTCAGGGAAACTTACCTCAGAAAAGGCCAAGGGATCAAGGCCAATCTTATGCTGTGACTACAGTTGAAGCGGAATAATTAATGTATTGGTGCTTTTGGACTCATGGATTATATTCTGGTTATTAGAATAATGTGATATATAAGGATTGTACTGCAGTACTTGTTGATTTCAGTAAGGTTTTAATATGATGAAGGTAATCATATTTTTAGTATGTGACAAAAGAAAACTTTAATTTGTTTGGGGATTCTGATGTTACAATTGATTTTGGAATTTAGAGACCTTTTAGAGAAAGTCTGGACAGAGGTATTTTGGATAACTATAAAGGTTGGAATGGAATAAGTTGAACTTTGGATAGTATTGTTTAAGGTTAAAACATTTATGAAGATTATTTTTGGAATAGTATAGTACTATATTTTTAGGAAAAGGACAACCTGCAGAGTGGGGCATAACCCGTCGCGTCGGACAAAGCTGCAGGAATCGAACCCACAACCATAGTGCGACAGGCCTTTATTTCCTACCACTAGCCTACAGGAAGTCCCTGGTAATTACAAAATAATTTTACTAATCTAAATGGTATGTGTTAGCATTTTTAACCTTATACAATTATGATAAGTATAATATTTTTGGGTTCTATAATCTTTTTGAGTGAAAGGTGAGTTGAAGGTTGAAATTCTAATTGTCAAGCATAAATATATATATACCTATCTGTTATTCAATGAATAAATTAATTCTTAAACTTTAGTAAAGGGATATTAAAACAAAAAAATGTGTATCCTAATACCTTATGTCTTGTTGAACTGATGATATTTTAAATCAACATAGATTGAAGGCTTTGAGGCCCTCAATTTGACAGTTGATTGTGATTGATGACCTCAATTACTCCCAACAAATATTTACGTTTTTCCTCCAATTATATGTCTCTAATTTCCACCAATGTTCTCCTAATCGAGATTATAATTGGGTGGTGACTTTTTCATTTCCCTTTCCCTCTTATTAAGGCTAAATTTTATTAATCTTATTTCCGATGTGGGTTTTCCACAAAGGTATTTTCTCTTTTCAACCTTAAATTTTCAAAGAAAAATTTCAAATTGCGAGGACACAATTTATTGAAGGAGGGAAGAATGTAGCACCCCGAGCTTCCATGATACGCTTCTCATTCAATAATGCAATAGCTTTCATTGTACGCAACTTCGAGTTCTAAAACACCGCGACTAATCATAGTAGCCGTTATGAATAGTAATAACCACCTTTTAAAATTATAGAAATTTTATATTTTAAAATGGACTTAATTATTGGATTCGGAATATCGAAATTAGCCTATGTTGAATTTTTGGTATTTTTCTCAGAACTTCTAAATTATTATGAATAGTGAAAAATACTTAAAAACAACTTTTTTAATAAAAATAATTTATATTGATAAATTATAATATTTAGTGGTTTTAAAGTATAATTAGAATATAGTTTTACCATTTTATCCAATGGTGGTCATTAGAATTAATTTAACATTGAAATTGGACATAAACAATTGCAAATCTTTTGATATAAATTGTTTCTTAAAAACATGCTATTTGTTGTAACAGCGGGAATTAATTGTAAAATTAATTAATTCAACTTATATGTTAGGAATTTTTTAAAATAGACATCATTTTTGAATTCGGAATATCAATTATAGCTTAGGGTGAAATTTTGGCCTTATTTTGAAAAACTTCAATTTTTGATGAATAGTGAAACCACTAAGTGGTTGTTAAAAACTGATTTTTCGTTAAAATGAAATATTACCACTTCTGTGATTTTATTTTCAAAAATCCGACATACATGGTTGTCATTAAGAAGTAAAATGTGGTTCAATGAGATTAAAATAATTTTTTGGTGAATAGTAACTTTTAAGTTCTTAATCGCGATTAGAGGTAATTAGTGTAGTTTAAGGTAAAAATAATGTTTTAATAATATGATATGAGCTTGAAACTTGTCCTACTCCTATTGGATGAGTCATGGCCGACCATGAAAACCCATGGGTCAACTTGGGAACCCCATGGAGCCACTTTGGTTGGAAAATGACATTAATATATATTTATTTAATGTTAAAATTAAATTGACACAAACATGAGTTATTTTACTAAAACAGTTTTTAAGTGGGGTTACACAAGTCCAAATTTTGACTATAAATATTCATTATATATATAAAAAGATTTCCTACATCATAGTATTTTTTTTATAATTTTTAGACATTAAATAAATTAAATTATATATGACATCATTATGATGCAGCGATGACCTCATTATTTAACGATTTTAATAAAATGAAACGATAATGTAAAATCCAAGGCTTACACTTGTCCAAAGACTATTGGATGGGTAGATTTCGAAACCTTATCACCTTATCCACAAATTATATAAGTGTGGGACCTTTAGAATCCGAAAAGCATTGTATAATAATGTAACATTTCAATCTTTCCAAAAGAGCCCCCCCTCTCCTCTTATAAAAGGCCCCCACCTCTACCACCTTATTCACACTTTCAAGCCTTTTGGTTCGGCCAAACTCTGCCCAAATACTCTCCCAACTTCTCTCCCTTCATCCTAGAAGCTTTACTTAAGTCATAAATCCATCCTAAAGAGTCCTTTTGATCAAATCATAAGGAAGAACCCGAAGAAGAGGTTACGTTTTCATCACCCTCTTTCAAGTTTCTTTCTTCTTCAACTCCCTCTTTTTTTATTATTTCAATTCTAAAATTATAACTCCAGTATCTTCTATATACTGTGATGTTATTCTAAATATGGAACAACCATATTCAGTATTCTACCCATCATTTGAATGACATGTCACCATACTTGCGTACGTACGGCTTACCGTCTCCACGTCGTGGTGTAATTGTTATTCAATATATTATTATTTAGATGGGTATAATAATGATATGTATTTCATGTAAATAATTAATATAACATGATAATGATTCTTTATATATGATATACTATCCAATTATATATTATTTTAATGTCAAAATAATGATATTGTCGCTCGTGCGTACGTACGGACTACAGTCTCCACGAACGCGATGAGATTCATTCTCCGTCGTATCCATTCAAGTATAATTATAATTTGATGATTTAAAAATAATGTTTAAGGACATGATATAATTCTTGATATGAATAAGATACAATCTATCCATGAAAAACATGACTTACGTAACAAAATATATAAAAGAAAATGAGTAAGTTAACACCCCAAAACAACGATAAATCTAAGATATTGTTAACAAAGCAATGTTAAAAGATCATATATGATATCATATGAATGTATATGATTCTTGTATAATTTAATAAAAATTATTTCACCATTATACAGGAGGTTAACCTACCCCAACCAAGGAAAATTACAAGGTAAGGGTTTACTTCACAACCTCTTCATTATCCAAGGTTGTTTATACATAATTATCTACTGGGACCTCGTTATCATCCACATCCATGTTTCTTAAAAATGTCTTTCAAAAAAAATTTACTATTAAATGGAAAATGGGTTAAAGTCATTTATACCCTTATACTTTTTTGAAAGGAATCTTACCGTCGTTTTCCAAACAACGTACTTTTTGACCTTTTTGACAAATTTAAGGTAAGAATGTTTTTTTAACTTATACGGCGGGTGCGGCTATTTTCCGCCATTATAACTTCGTCGAAGCTTCCCTTACAAGCTTATAAGAATATTTTCAAAGTAAATGTATTATTTTATAATTATGGGACTTTTAAATGATTTCAAAAAAAGAGAGATATTTCTCTCAAATAGCTTTGATTTCATCCATGTCAACATCCTTTGATGGGTTTTAAGTTTAATTGAAATTGATTTATGATACAAAACTCCTATTGAACATTTTGTGAAATATTTGACTGGGGATGTGTTATATTTATACCATCCATAGTTTATGGAGAAATTTTTGACGTTTCATATGCTAGTTTTAGTATGAATATTTATGTTATTTTTAAACCTATTTATATGAGGAATGTATTGGACTTAATAAGTGACGGGTGGAGCCCGCTATAGCTCCTCGATGCATCGGTAGGTCTCATGAGACAACTAGACGTGGAATTGGACGAGGCCCTTTCCCAATTTGATTTATGGTTTTGTCCGAGGCCTTAATCATTTTAGACGTCTTGGCCGAGGCCTTGACGAAATGTTTCAGAATGTCTGGGATTATACATTCCCTCATTATGAAAGTGGTTATTGATATTGCATGTGATTATTCGACCAGTAGAATATCCATGTCAAGAATTGAATGGAATTATCTCATTTTACTTTTGCCATATTATGTTGAATTTCATGTTTAAAAGGATTTTGTTTTAGTTATACATTGCCTTAAATGTTTATGTTTATTGATGAAAGCTTCCGCTATATTGTTATCCTTACTGAGCATCTGAGCTCACCCCTTTCAATGTTTTAATATTTTTCCAGGATGTGAAGAAGTATTTTATGAATGACCTGCAGGGATAGTCAAAAGAGGATATGAGTGTGGACTATGAAGACTTTGTTATTAGTTTTTCACTTTATGATGTAATGTAACATTTATGAATGTATCTAGTGTTTCCAAGGCTACTAAACTAATCGGTCATTCGAGACTTGATCTTTTGTGATCATGCCAATGTTACGAAGTAATGCACCGACTCTGGGTAGCTGGGGTCAGGGCGTTACAGTTGGTATCAGAGGCAGTTTAGTACTAACATTGGAAGCTAGATTTAGATAAACTCTGATTAGAGCACATAGCCCGAAGATAGACTTTGAGGATTAGTATATAAAATCTTCCTAGAATTTTGGTATTATAGAGATTTTGTGAGTTTTCCAAGAAATACATCCCTGTCTGGATACGAGCAGGTAGAGGCGGCTCTGGCACAGATGTACCTAGGGGTAAAACCCGAAAACACCACTTTGAGCTATACTCGAACGGGAACTGGTGCAAGACAACGGGTCTTGCTGCACTCTTGGTTACGACACTCCCGGGGGATATGCTTAGGATAATTCTCATTTTCTTTACAAACCACTATGAAGGGTTATGAGTATATACTTCCTCAAAGAAAACATTTCTTTTTTTGGATTATATCCATAAATAGTTCAATTTATGTAAATTGTTTTACAAATATGGAATTATGTATTTTATTTCATAAACTAATCTAGTTTATGCCATTGTTTAGAAATGGCACATAGTGGAAGGAATGGAAACTGTATCAATGCACGCACTCCGTGTAGGGATTTCCCTCCTGCTCAAGATAATTATTATGGAGCTAGTGATACAACTGCTGCTGATCAGCTTCTCACCGTACTGGGACAACTCACGCAGGTTATGAATAATAACCTTACTCGTATGGAGCACCCTGATCTGCAACGTGGAGGATCAATGCTAGACCGTTTCATGAGGAAACAACCAACAACCTTCAATGGGAGTACAAATCCTATAGTAGCTGAGCAATGGATAAATTTCTTAGAAAAAATATTCCATGCCTTGGGGAGTAGTGAAAGGGAGAAAGTTGTCATGGCAGTTTACCACCTCACTGGAGATGCTGATCAATGGTGGTCACTAATTCAAAACACAAAGGAAGATAATGAATTTACAAACATGGAATGGCAGGAGTTCAAAGAGTTGTTCTTAGAAAAATACTTTCCTCGAGACCATCGAGCGGATATGGAACGGCAATTTCTGAGTCTGTGGCAGAAGGAGGATGAGAATGTCGCAAAGTATGAGGCTAACTTTACAAGGTTAGCGAGGTATGCTGCAGATTACATACGTAACCCAAGAAGTAAGACTGATCGTTTCTTTGATGGGTTAAAACCATTTCTCCGCCGAGCTTTAGTATCACAATCTTTCTCAACATACGAAGATATTGTCTCATGTGCTATCAAGACAGAAAAGGAATTCTCTAAGTCTTATGACAACAAAGTAAAGTAAGAGAAGAAGAGAACAGTGGAACAAGATATAGATAAAGGGAAAAAGGGAAAGAAGGATTTTCTATTATGTGATAATTGTGGGAAGAATCACCCTGGTACTTGCCTAAAAGGAATGTGAGTTTGTTATAAATATGGAGAAAAGGGTCACCAGGCTCGTGATTGCAAGGGAAAGAAAGAGGCTATCAAAGTTGAATGCTACAATTGTAGAGAAATGGGTCATTATGAAAATGAATTTCCTAAGCGTCAGGGAAACTTACCTAAAAAGGCCAAGGGATCAAGGCCAATCTTATGCTGTGACTACAGTTGAAGCGGAATAATTAATGTATTGGTGCTTTTGGACTCATGGATTATATTCTGGTTATTAGAATAATGTGATATATAAGGATTGTACTGCAGTACTTGTTGATTTCAGTAAGGTTTTAATATGATGAAGGTAATCATATTTTTAGTATGTGACAAAAGAGAAACTTTAATTTGTTTGGGGAATCTGATGTTATAATTGTTTTTGGAATTTAGAGACCTTTTAGAGAAAGTCTGGACAGAGGTATTTTGGATAACTATAAAGGTTGGAATGGATTAAGTTGAAATTTGGATAGTATTGTTTAAGGTTAAAACATTTATGAAGATTATTTTTGGAATAGTATAGTACTATATTTTTAGGAAAAGGACAACCTGCAGGGTGGGGCATAACCCGTCGCATCGGACAAAGCTGCAGGAATCGAACCCACAACCATAGTGCGACAGGCCTTTATTTCCTACCACTAGCCTACAGGAAGTCCCTGGTAATTACAAAATAATTTTACTAATCTAAATGGTATGTGTTAACATTTGTAACCTTATACAATTAGGATAAGTATAATATTTTTGGGTTCTATTATCTTTTTGAGTGAAAGGTGAGTTGAAGGTTGAAATTCTAATTGTCAAGAATAAATATATATATACCTATCTGTTATTCAATGAATAAATTAATTCTTAAACTTTAGTAAAGGGATATTAAAACAAAAAAAATGTGTTATCCTAATACCTTATGTCTTGTTGAACTGATGATATTTTAAATCAACATTGATTGAAGGCTTTGAGGCCCTCAATTTGACAGTTGATTGTGATTGATGACCTCAATCACTCCCAACAAATATTTACGTTTTTCCTCCAATTATATGTCTCTAATTGCCACCAATGTACTCCTAATCGAGATTATAATTGGGTGGTGACTTTTTCATTTCCCTTCCCCTCTTATTAAGGCTAAATTTTATTAATCTTATTTCCGATGTGGGTTTTCCACAAAGGTATTTTCTCTTGTCAACCTTTAATTTTCAAAGAAAAATTTCAAATTGCGAGGACACAATTTATTGAAGGAGGGGAGAATGTAACACCCCGAGCTTCCATGATACGCTTCTCATTCAATAATGCAATAGATTTCATTGTACGCAACTTCAAGTTATAAAACACCGCGACTAATCATAGTAGCCGTTATGAATAGTAATAACCACCTTTTAAAATTATAGAAATTTTATATTTTAAAATGGACTTCATTTTTGGATTCGGAATATTGAAATTAGCCTATGTTGAATTTTTGGTATTTTTCTGAGAACTTCTAAATTTTTATGAATAGTGAAAAATACTTAAAAACAACTTTTTTAATCAAAATAATTTATAGTGATAAATTATACTATTTAGTGGTTTTAAAGTATAATTAGAATATATTTTTACCATTTTATCCAATGGTGGTCATTAGAATTAATTTAACATTGAAATTGGACATAAACAATCGCCAATCTTTTGATATAAATTGTTTCTTAAAAACACGCTATTTGTTGTAACAGTGGGAATTAATTATAAAATTAATTAATGCAACTTATATGTTTGGAATTTTGTAAAATAGACATCATTTTTGAATTCGGAATATAAATTATAGCTTAGGGTGAAATTTTGGCCTTATTCTGAAAAACTTCAATTTTTGATGAATATTGAAACCACTAAGTGGTTGTTAAAAACTGATTTTTCATTAAAATGAAATCTTACCACTTCTGTGATTTGATTTTCAAAAATCCGACATACAAGGTTGTCATTAAGAAGTAAAATGTGGTTCAATAAGATTAAAATAATTTTTTGGTGAATAGTAACTTTTAAGTTCTTAATCGCGATTAGAGGTAATTAGTGTAGTTTAAGGTAAAAATAATGTTTTAATAATATGATATGATATCGACACTTGTCCTACTCCTATTGGATGAGTCATGGCCGACCAAGAAAACCCATGGGTCAACTTGGGGACCCCATGGAGCCACTTTGGTTGGAAAATGACATTAATATATATTTATTTAATGTTAAAATTAAATTGACACAAACATGAGTTGTTTTACTAAAACAGTTTTTAAGTGGGGTTACACAAGTCCAAATTTTGACTATAAATATTCATTAGAAAGATAAAAAGATTTCCTACATCATAGTATTTTTTTTATAATTTTTAGACATAAATAAATTAAATTATTTATGACATCATTATGATGCAGCGATGACCTCATTATTTAACGATTTTAATAAAATGAAAAGATAATGTAAAATCCAAGGCTTACACTTGTCCAAAGACTATTGGATGGGTAGAGTTCGAACCCTTATCACCTTAGACACGAATTATATAAGTGTGGGACCTTTAGAATCCGAAAAGCATTGTATAATAATGTAACATTTCAATCTTTCCAAAAGAGCCCCCCCTCTCCTCTTATAAAAGGCCCCCACCTCTACCACCTTATTTACACTTTAAAGCCTTTTGGTTCGGCCAACCTCTGCCCAAATACTCTCCCAACTTCTCTCCCTTCATCGTAGAAGCTTTACTTTAGTCAGAAATCCATCTTAAGGAGTCCTTTTGATCAAATCAAAAGGAAGAACCCGAAGAAGAGGTAACGTTTTCATCACCCTCTTTCAAGTTTCTTTCTTCTTCCACTCCCTCTTTGTTTATTATTTCAATTCTAAAATTATTACTCCAGTATCTTCTATATACTGTGATGTTATTATAAATATGGAACAACCATATTCAGTATTCTACCCATCATTTGAATGACATGTCACCATACGTGCGTACGTACGACTTACCGTCTCCACGTCGTGGTGTAATTGTTATTCAATATATTATTATTTAGATGAGTATAATAATGATATGTATTTCATGTAAATAATAAATATAACATGATAATGATTCTGTATAAATGATATACTATCCAATTATATATTATTTTAATATCAAAATAATGATATTGTCGATCGTGCGTACGTACGGACTACCGTCTCCACGAACGCGATGAGATTCCTTCTCCGTCGTATCCATTCAAGTACAATTATCATTTGATGATTTAAAAATAATGTTTAAGGACATGATATAATTCTGGATATGAATAAGATACAATCTATCCATGAAAAAAATGACTTACGTAACGATATATATAAAAGAAAACGAGTAAGTTAACACCCCAAAACAACGATAAATCTAAGATATTGTTAACAAAGCAATGTTAAAAGATCATATATGATATCATATGAATGTATATGATTCTTTTATAATTTAATAACAATTATTTCACCATTATACAGGAGGTTAACCTACCCCCAACCAAGGAAAATTACAAGGTAAGGGTTTACTTCACAACCTCTTCATTATCCAAGGTTGTTTATACATAATTATATACTGGGACCTCGTTATCATCCACATCCATGTTTCTTAAAAATGTATTTCAAAACATTTTTACTATTAAATGGAAAATGGGTTAAAGTCATTTATACCCTTATACGTTTTTGAAAGGAATCTTACCGTCGTTTTCCAAACAATGTACTTTTTGACCTTTTTGACAAATTTAAGGTAAGAATATTTTTTTTAACTTATACGGCGGGTGTGGCTATTTTCCGCCATTATAACTTCGTCGAAGCTTCCCTTACAAACTTATAAGAATATTTTCAATGTAAATGTATTATTTTATAATTATGGGACTTTTAAATGATTTCAAAAAGAGAGATATATTTCTCTCAAATAGCTTTGATTTCATCCATGTCAACATCCTTTGATGGGTTTTAAGTTTAATTGAAATTGATTTATGATACAAAACTCCCATTGAACATTTTGTGAAATATTTGACTGTGGATGTGTTATTTTTATACCATCCATAGTTTATGGAGAAATTGTTGACGTTTCGTATGATAGTTTTAATACGAATATTTATGTTATGTTTAAACCTATTAATATGAGGAATGTATTGGACTTAATAAGTGACGGGTGGAGCCCGCTATAGCTCCTCGATGCATCGGTAGGTCTCGTGAGACAACTAGACGTGGAATTGGCCGAGGCCCTTTCCCAATTTGATTTATGGTTTTGGCCGAGGCCTTAATCATTTTAGACGTCTTGGCCTAGGCCTTAACAAAATGTTTCAGAATGTCTGGCATTATACATTCCCTCATTATGAAAGTGGTTATTGATATTGCATGTGATTATTCGACCAGTAGAATATCCATGTGATGAAGTGAATGGCATTATCTCATTTTACTTTTTCCATATTATGTTGAAGTTCAGGTTTAAAATGCTTTTGTTTTAGTTATACATTGCCTTAAATGTTTATGTTTATTGATGAAAGCTTCTGCTTTATTGTTTTCCTTACTGAGCATCTGAGATCACCCCTTTCAATGTTTTAATATTTTTCCAGGATGTGAAGAAGTATTTTATGAATGACCTGGAGGGATAGTCAAAAGTGGATATGAGTGTGGACTATGAAGACTTTGTTATTAGTTTTTCACTTTATGATGTAATGTAACATGTATGGATGTATCTAGTGTTTCCAAGGCTACTAAACTAATCGGTCTTTCGAGACATGATCTTTTGTGATCATGCCAATGTTACGAATTAATGCACCGACTCTGGGTAGCTGGGGTCGGGGCGTTACACAACTTCAATAGAATCTTGATAAAGGATCCATACGCCCTAGTGCGTCACTTTGGGGAGCACCTGTTCTGTTTGTTAAGAAGAAAGATGGATCAATGAGTCTATGCATTGATTATTGAGAACTTAAAAAGATCACTATCAAGAACAAATATCCTCTCCCATGCATTTATGACCTATTTGACCAACTACGCGGAGTTCAATACTTATACAAGATTGATCTTCGTTCAGGGTATCATCAATTAAGGGTCAAAAGGGAGGATATACCAAAGACGACATTCCGTACAAGGTATGGACACTATGAATTTATAGTGATGCCATTTGGTCTTACTAATGCCCCTCCCATATTCATGGATCTGATGAATAGAGTCTTTAGAGACTATCATGATCAGTTTTTGGTAGTCTTTATAGATGATATTCTTGTCTATTCAATGAGCAAGGAAGAACATGATGATCACTTGAGAATTGTATTAAAGACCCTAAGAAAGGAGAAGCTTTATGCCAAATTTACCAAGTGTGAATTTTGGCTTCAAAAAGTCTCATTTTTGGGTCACATAATCTCAAAAGAGGGGATATCTGTGGATCCAGCAAAAACAGAGGTTATCGAAAGATGGTCGAGACCAACAACAATAACTGAGATCCAAAGTTTTCTTGTCTTGCCTAGATATTACCAACGTTTTGTGAAAGATTTTTCAAGGGTATCTAACCCACTCACCAAGTTGACTTGGAAAGGAGTTAAGTTTGTTTGGATGGAGGAATGTGAAGAGAATTTCAATGAGCTAAAAAGATGGTTAGCCAGTGCACCTGTGATCACACTACCTTGTAGTGGAGAAAGGTTTGTGATCTACAGTGATGCATCCAAGAAGGGACTGGGGTGTGTTCTTCTGAAAAATGATATGGTGATAGCTTATTCCTCACGACAGTTGAAAATCAATGAGAAAAATTACTCAACTCATGATTTGGAGTTAGCTGCGGTAATCTTTGCATTAAAGATTTGGAGGCATTACCTTTATGGTGAAAGGTGTGATATTTATACTGATCATAAAAGTTTAAAGTATATTTTTACACAAAAGGAACTGAATATGCGTCGAAGAAGATGGTTGGAGATAATTAAGTATTATGACTACTCAATTCATTAACACCCTGGGGAAGAAAACAAGTTAGCAGACGTATTAAGCCGACAAGACCACGCTAGATTATCCATGATGAGGATCACAAAAGATCCAATATTTATGCATTTACAAAGGATGGATCTTGGAATTATAATGGAAGGGGATAAATCTTAACTTTCTCAAATGAATGTTCAACCATCTATACACGTGAAGATTAAATAGGCACAGAAAGAAGATGTAGAGTTACAAAAAAGGTGAGAAATGATCCTGAATTCAACCCTGATTGTGATGGGATAATAAGGTTCAGGAATCGGGTTTGTGTTCCTCCCATCCCAGAATTAAAGAAGGTGCTACTTGACAAGGCTCATAGTTCTTCATTTTCTATTCATCCTGGAAGTAAAAATATGTATAGGGACCTGAAAGAGTACTTCTGGTGGGATGGCATGAAAAGAGATGTTGCGGAATATGTATCTCGATGCTTGGTTTGTCAGCAAGTTAAAGATGAGAGACAAAAGTCTAAGGGGTTGTTACAACCATTACCCATACAAAAATGGAATTGGGAAAACATCACTATGGACTTTTTCATTGGACTTTCTAAAACATCCAAAGGCAATAATGCTATCTGGGTTATAGTTGATCGTCTTACGAAGTCATCACACTTCATTGCTATTAGAGAAGATTTTTCTCTTGATCAGCTTTCCAGGATACATGTAAATGAAGTGGTAAGATTGTATGGAGTTCCACTTTCCATTATATCTGATTGGGATCTAAGGTTTACCTAGAAATTCTGGAAAAGTATTCAGCATGCTCTAGATACAGAGTTGAGTTTCAACACTGCTTACCATCCTCAGACAGACGGTCGGTCTGAGAGGGAAATTTAAACTCTAGAAGACATGTTGAGATCTTGCTCTATGGATTTCAAAGGTGGTTGGAATAAACACCTATCTTTGCTGGAAATTTCTTATAATAATAGCTTTTACTCTAGTATTCATATGGCTCCTTATGAATCCATCTATGGTAAGAAATGCAGAACTCCAAATTACTGGGATGAAGTTTGGGAAAGATATCTATTAGGACCTGATCTTGTTGATCAGATGGAAGAAAAGGTCAGATCTATTCAACAACACATAAGAGCAGCTCAAAGTCGACGAAAAAGCTATGCTGATAACCGAAGAAAAGACCTATAGTTTTAAGTGGGTGATAAAGTGTTCTTATGAATATCTCCCTGGAAGTGGGTCATGAGATTTGGAAATAAGGGAAAGTTGAACCCTAGATATATCAGTCCTTTCGAAATACTGGATCGTGTTGGGAAGGTAGCTTACCGATTGGTGCTTCCACCGAATCTATCTCATGTTCACGATGTATTCCATGTATCAATTCTGAGAAAGTACATACCCGATCCTTCACATGTACTCATCTTAGAAGTTGTACAGCTTGAGAAAGATCTTTCTTATGAATAACAGTTGATAAGGATCTTGGATCGTAGTGAAAAAGTCCTACGGAACAAGACCACTCGCTTGGTGAAAGTTTTTTGGAGGAACTACCAATTAGAAGAAGCTCCATGGGAACTTGATAATATGATGAGGGAGAGGTATCCTCATCTGTTTGTTACGAAGTGACGAATTTCGAGGGCGAAATTCATTTTAAGGGCGGTAGAATGTAACACTCTGATATTTTATGAGAAGTATATTTTTTATGCATTATGTTATACGCAAAGGAATATTTCACTGCACACAACACTAACTTGGATTGCATTACACGCAATCGCGACCTTCCTTGATAGCGTGTGTAGTACGCAATATCGGGTTTCACTAAATAACGATATATTATTATGGACTACACATTATGAATAGTATTAACTACATTTTGAATTTTATAACATTATTATTCATCTTACACATTTTCTAGAACATGGTAAGAGAACAAAATAAACTTTTTGGGTAAAATAATTATTTTTTAAAAAGGTAGTTTTGCCGCCTTTTGATGGCGCACCCACATTTAATCTAGTTTTTGACATGTTTATAAGTTCAATTTTACAAAATAAAAATATTCTTTGGAATCAGGATATAAAAATTTACTTTGGATAAATTTTTGATATTTTTCTGATAACTTTCATATTTTGATGAATAGTAAAACATACGCTAATTTTTAATTAAAAACAAATTTTTTCATTGAGATAATTTATATGGTTAAATTATAATATTGAATGGTTTTAAAGTATAAATAGAATATATTTTTACCATTTAATATAATATTCGTCATTAGCATTAATTTCCAATTGAATTCATATGTAAAATCATATCAATCTTTGGCAATGTTTTAACTTCTAAAACCCGTTTTCTTAACAACGGGATTAACTTTAAATTATTTACTGCAACATATGTGTTTTGAATTTTGAAAAATGGATTCCATATTTGGAATCAGTGGGTCTAAATTATGTTAATAGGCTACATTTTATTTTTAGGCATTATGAATAATAACAACGGTAAATTTTATTTACCCTAGTTAAAGGTAAATCGAGTAATTAAGGGTAAATATAAGATTATAAAATTACCCTAACACCTTCCAAAATAATATTGGATGACTAAAAGTCGACCCATATCACCTAAGGGTCTTATTAGATTCATTTAATGAAATTTGTTACATGAAAATAATTTAATTAATATTAAAACCAAAGAAAGTGACAACATGTCACTTTCTTAAATCTTATAAGTATAATAATTTTAATTTAGTAATAAACTTAATGAAACATTGAGCATGAATAGTCTCCAGAAATCTAATACAATTATCTACATCATATGAATTTATTTATAATTTTTATGGATTATATAATTATCATTAATTATGACACAACAGTGATGTTGAAATTATTTTATTAATTAAAATATCAAATAAATTGTTTTAAAAATATTAAAATAAATATTATATAAACTATTTAATGTTCTCAACTAAATTTGTAGATACATATGAAATTTTGTAAATCTATTAAATATTTTAGTTTGAACATATATTCTGTATATATTTTATTTAAATTTGAATAAATGAATAGTGTCAAAATTGACACTATTGTTATTTTATAAAAATAATATATTATAAAATTGTTTAAAAATCACAAAAATATTTAAAAATTATAAATTAAAAATTATATGGTCTACAATTTCATCAAATGTCAAATTATGGAAAATTCACAACACATATGTAATTATTTATTATAATTAAAAATTTAGAATATTATTAGAACAAATAAAATTAAATTGATAAATAAGGATAAATCAAGTTGATAATGTTTAAAATATACTCCTAACTTGTCTAAATTTTATTGGTTGATGAGATTACAACCCTAGCTCATCTAAGCTTCGGATATGAGTAATTTTGAAAGTTTTTAAGTGGTTTTGGTATTTAATATAAACTAATATTTCTTATATTTCCAAAGGTTCCCCTCTCCTCCCTTATAAAAGGGCACCTCCTCCATCTCTTCCTCCCACCACATTGAGACTTCACGATTGGCCAAACCATGCCAAATTCTCTTTTCCACTTCCATAGAAGCATCCTATAGGTACTGGTCTTCTTCCAAGACCACTTTTAGTGCCCTAAGAGGATGTCTCAAAGAGGCACTTCAAAGAAGAGGTAATGTCCGTTACCGATTCTTTCAACTTTATTTCTTCTTACACTTTTTCTTATTTAGTTGTTTCATTATGAACTAATAACATCATTATCACTCATAAACTTATATGTCATTATAAGTATGAAACAACCCTATTTCACTATCCATCTATCCTACAAAAAACGAAATCACCGCGTGTGCGTACGTACAAAATACCGTCTCCACGCCGTGGTGTAATCTGGTTTTACACCAACAACTTACATGGATGGGTATAATGGTGTAAATAATAATTATATATGATTATTGTAAAGAGATATTGATTCCAAAATATTATACACACACTCCAATACAATTCCACAATCATGGGAACGATATCATCGCTCGTGCGTACGTATGGAATATTGTCTCCACGATGTGATGCGACTCGTTCTACATGATCTTCATTGCATAATGATTATATAAATGAATTTAATGAATAAATATGATATATATTAAACTAATACCATTCTAGAAATGAGGTATCTAAAACCTAAATAGAGGAATAAGAATTTATTCGACAAAACACACATACCAACATAAAGTAATAAACACCCGAATAACAAGTAGCAATGAAATATTACTAATAAGAAGCTAAGAATATGACCATATATGATATCATAAAAATAATAATGATTCTGTAATAAATCAATGAAATTATTTAAATCATTATACATGAGGTTTGGACACTTACGAAGCAAATCGGACCTCTGGTAAGGGAAAATCTCACAATCTCATTTTTATCTGAGATTGTTTATACTTCAGAATTTACTGGGGAATATTTATCATCCACATCTATGTTTCCTCAATATGTAATATTATTTCCATCCACCTACAATTGTTTAAATCCAATTTTAACCTTCGGTGAGTTTTTAGTAAAAGATATGAAAGGAATATTTTGTCATTTTTCGTACAAGGTATTTTTTGACATTTCCATCCAAAGTATGGGAAGAATGTTTTTTATCTTATACGACATGAATGGATATTGAGAACATTATTTCCATGAAGCTTCCTCTAAAAGTTTTCAAGTTTATTTTTAATCAACTTCTTTTATTTCAAAATTCTATGACGTTTTAAGAAAGGAAAATGTTTTTGAAGTAGAAAGGATATTTTCCTCAAGAATGGAGTTCAAGTGTTTTATCAAAATTATTTTCCATATATGATAATATAGGGTTTTGTTTATATCCCTATTTTTACATTTATTTGATTATGTTATGATGGAATTTTCTTATGATATCCTTTTATGGATTATGTTATGATGACGTGTAGTTTAAGAATCCAATTTTTATTACATGGGTTATGCTATGATGTATGGTTTATGATTTTGTGGCACACATAAGAATGGTATCATTATGAGATGGGTGGGACCTATATCTCCCTCCAATGCATTGGGTAAAGAATTATATCTCATGAGATAGACATGTCTGGAACGGCAGGTTAAACTGGTTCAGTGAAACAGGACTGAAATGAGGAGTGAACTCGGTTCAGAAATGGACTTTGTCCGCTAAGATAGTCTTGGAAATGAGTATTGACTACTAAGAAATGATTTTTTATGATTATGAATGTATGCCACAAAGATAATTGTTTTAAGTTATGATTATTGGGATTACATTTCACTTCTATGATTTATCCCATGTTATGATCTCTTTTGCAGGATAAGATGTTCAAAATTTTATGTTCTTATGAATATGATATGTATGATATTTCTTTTGTTTACCCTTACTGAGCATTTGAGCTCACCCTTTTGTATGTTTTCTTTTCCCCAGGTAATGAAGAAGGATATTAAGTAGGATATGCCAAAAAGGAACTCTAGATATGATGAAATAAATGGGAGACAACATAGATGATTTATGAACTAGTTTTTTATGTTTCCCATTTTCTAAAGACATTATACCTATACGGTCCTTTCATGGTTTTGTTATATTTTGTAATAACTGTGCTTTCAATTTTAAAGCAATAATAATGTATGTAATGTATGGGTGGTTATAATAATGTTCTTGAGGAGCCATATCAGATCCATGAATATTTACAAATGATGACACATTCCTTTTAGTAGAATCATCAAGAGAAGATAGAACATGCTTCCCATGGATAGAATCATCTCCACCAACCTGCAACCCATGGGCAGAGTCACCCAAGGCTGCCAGAACAGAGGCAGAATCAGAAATCCTCAAAGCCGTCAATAGAGTAAGAAGTGGTGTATCTCTCATCCCATGAGCATCATGTACATTCTTCCCAACTAGGAGCTTTGAAAAGCTCCTTTTAACCGGACCAGTGTCCAATTTCCCATTTGACATGAATTTCTCCACCAGTAACATTTCAAGATCATCAACGCCATCATTACTGGAAACATCACACCCTCATTGCTGAATACATCACCATGGGTGTGATCAAGCCTCTTCCTAGACACCACCTCAGCAAAAGAGGTAACACCCTCATTCAATGACCCATCATTAATAATGGGCACCACATCCACCTTAGATAAAGTGCCACCATTCATATTGTCCTTACTCATTTGTACAGGTAGAGAGGGATCACTAGTAACCATCAAATTAAACTTACACTTTTCCACAAGAAGTCAATTTCTCTTGCAAATAGAACACCACATACCACTATGACAATTTTATTGGACATGTCCAACAGTTGAACAATTAACACAGAAATTAGGGACATGCTCAAATTCAATATCCAATTCAAATTTAAAATCACCAAAAATCGAATAAAAAGTCTCAACTAGAGGCATAGACATATCAAACTCAACCAACATGCTAGGGAAGTGACCATACCTGACCGATAAAGTCTCTTTGTGTAGCTTAATTTGGGTTCCAACGGCCAAAGATATATCCCAGAGAATGCTTGGATGCCAAAAGACCAAATTCAATTCTTTGACATGGATCCAAGACTGGGAAACAATATGTTTGACAGTAAGGGGGTTAAACAATGGGTCCCAGATTTGAAACCTCAAAACCCCAGGCATTAGATTAAGAAATCCACAACTCCAAGCCTTCGGTTTCAATTCATTCGAACTGAAGTATATATGAAAAAAATTCATAACAAGGGAAACAATGGTCCAATTATCGAAGCCCCAAATCTTGTGAAGGCGATGCCTCAAAATAGATAGATTCAAAAAACATAATTACACACCTAGGTGAGAAATAATAGAGTGTTGTGAGGCATTAATACATTCTTAGAATAACCAAGGATTCGATTCAACTATAGAAACTGTACCGTTTCTTGAAATCCTATGAGGAGAAGGGTCACCATCACGACCTCCATGAAAAAAAACGTTATGCATCCTTACAAGATGGACCATCTTCTCATTGAACCGATTCACTTGGGATAGAACCCTTCAAGGGGATTTGATGGTCCACAGGCTGTACGGTCGCAGCAGCACCAAGCGGCAAGACAGAACCACTACTACCCTTCCTCGGGCCGATGAAATCCTCTCTAGGATTGAAGTACGCACTCATCAAATCAGAAAAGCCTAGATACCATAGAGATAGAGTGAGAGACTCCCGACCCTAGACGCCATCCTTACTACAATTAATAATCAATATAATATTATATATTACAATAAATATAAAATTATTAGATATATAATTAAAATTTAATTATAGATTATAATTGTATATTGGTTATAATTATAAATATATAATTATTATAATTTTATATTTATTATAATTGTATATATTTATAATAAATATATAATTATTATATAGATAATTATATATTTATTAAAATTATATAATTATTATAATTATATATTTATTATAATTATATATTTATTATAATTATATATTATTTATAATTTTATAACTATTATAATTATATATTTATTAAAATTATATAATAATTATAATTAAAAATTTATTATATTATTTATATTATTTATTTTTCTTATATTTATAATTATATAATTATTGTAATTATAATTGTATATTTTTAATTATGATATAATTATTATATTTATAATTATATATTTATTATAATTATATAATTATAATTATATAATTATTATATATTTAATTATATATTTGTTCTAATTATAATTATATATTGATTATAATTATATATTATTTTATAATTATATATTTATTATAATTACATATTTATTTTAATTATATATTTATTATATTTATAATTATAAAATTATTGTAATTATAATTGCATATTTATTATAATTATTTAATTATTATATTTATAGTTATAATTTTATTATAATTTTATATTTACTAACATTGTATATTTATTATAATTATAAATATATAATTATTATTTTTATAATTATATTTTTCTTATAATTATATATTTATTAAATTTATAATTATATAAATATTGTAATTATATATATATTATAATTATATAGTAAATATAATTATTAATTTATAAAATTTATTTGAGTCATTATATTTATTATAATAAATATATTTATTAAAAATATATTTTTTATAAATATATTTGTTATATTTAATAAATTTACCATTATAATTATATAAATATATATAAGATATATGTATATAAGTTGGGTTGGGTGTAGCATGGGGGTTTTGAAAAAAATAAACCACCCGACACCAAATCAATTACACTATGGGTTATTTGTCAAAGCACCAATTGATTTGGCGCAGAGAAATCCCATATACCCATATAAAAAACTCTAAACCCCTTAAAATAAATAAAAAAACAACAAAACCCCTATATCCAATTTTTCCTACTTCTCCACCATCATTTCTATCCAAATCATCCCTATTATGAGATGATTCAAAATTTATAAACGATTTCCTGTTTCTCCACCATAATCTCTTTTCATTTAATTTATGATTGAAGAAATCAAAATCCAACACCACCATTTTCTAGAAAGGACCATCAGTATAAGTGGGTGATTTTGGGGTGTTGGATTTGGGTTAGCATTTCAGCATTTTCTGACTGTAACAATTTTTCTCGGTTGTGTCCCACATTGGAGTAAAGTCACAAAACGTGGATTCATATTTTTCTAACATTATAGACATACTTAAAAAATTAAATTTATATATGGTTGTTAAATTATTCTTTGCTTTAATTTTTCAAAAATATATTCAAAATGTGTTGAATTATTTAAATGGAAATCATTTTTTATATGATAAAAATGAAATTGATAGTTTTTTTTGGAAAAAAATATTCTTTTATATTAATTTTTTAAAATGAATTTATTGGGACATATATTTTCTATAATTTACTATTTTCCCTCAACTTCTAAAAAACATTTAACGTAACTTCGAATGCATATTTGAAAAATAAAAAAATAAAATATTTTACAATATCAAATGAAACACAAGTTTTCAATGCTAAATATGTGAGGACGTGTTTATTTTATCCTACTACAAAAATTTTTATTTCATTATGCATCCCATATAATTTACTCCCCTAAAATAGAGATGGTGGTATATAAGATAAAATAATAATATATTGATGCTGAAGATAACCATCATCTCACATGTAGTTTATATTAAATAGTTTCTTCCTGAATCATTTGCGTCAAAAAATGGTTTCATCTCAACGCACATTTTTAGCGATATAAAATTTTTATTTACATTAAAAAAACTATATTTAAGTATACATCTATTTATATAAACATATATTGATTATTTAAACAACTAAATGTATAGATGGATACGTATTATTTATTGTAATATAAAGATATTAATAATAATCACATCAAAGTGTGTGAATATATTTTTTCATGCACAACTACACATAAAAGAGTGTTGATAAATACCCCCTTTATTAGAACTATTTTACTAGGATAAAGGCCAAACTTTATCAGTGCTTGAAATAGAACTGATAAAGGCCTAGATGGATGCAATATACTGTAAACATAATAACACACCCAACAAAAACATGTAATTTCAAATAATTCTAAATACATTTAATTGACATCATGAATATAAAAATATATGTCCATGGTATATACAGAAAAACACTTTTATATACATCTCAAGCAATTTTTATATAATTACATTTACAATTATGCAACAAACATTTAAAAACATTAATATTTCATATTTTGATGCTCGTGATCCCCTCCAAAAAATGTCCGTTTCTGGTATCATTTTCCAAACAAATCTTCCCAACTCGAGCAAAAGATTCCACATATATAATAAAACAAATATTATGTTTTTGAGACAATAAAGAAATAAATACTACATTAATATGAAGGAATACATTAATAAAATATTTATTTTTAATAAAAAATACACATTTTGAGTTATATCAGTCACACCATGTGACGTATTGAGGTGGAGTTAATTCAAACACATTATAAATGAGTTATGGATCACTTTCATAAAATATCAAAACAATCTAAATGTTTTTGCTTGGTTTTGAGTATGTCACTTTTCTATTACTAAAATTAATATCAAATTTAAATAATGACACATTTGGAGTTATACTAGTCACACCATTAGTTGGATTGAGGTGCAGTTTGTATGTTCTAGGGGCAGCAGAATTTGGTTGGTTGGGGTACCCTACATGAATTTTAGCATTAACAATGAAAAATCCAATAACATTCATGATCATAAAATTTCGGGTATTCGGAATAGAACGAAGAATGAAAATGAAATATGGGAGTCTCAGAACCATAAATAGGATCATCATATGTTGGTTATAATTTATTTATTAAATTGACAAAAATTACCTTCATGGAATTCTTTCTTCGTTGATGTTTTCAGTCACGATCTGATGTGATACATAATTGCGTCGTAGAATCCATGTGTAGGATTCCACTATTTGTGATCCATACATTATCCACATATATTTGGATGTTTCTGAAGGGATCTGCATGTGCTAGCGCAGAAGAGCCTTCGCTTCTGATGTCCGCCTTCGATCACCTTGATCCAGTGGAGGTGGATCTCTCTCTCGCAGCTTGAGAACGTTTTTGGTGGAAAACGAATTCTATCTTGTCTTGAGAGCTTTTACAAATCCATTTTGCACAACCCCAAAAAAATTTATTGTCTAATGATAAATATATAATTGGTGTTTTTAATTACAAAGAATAATAAAAGGAATTAATTACCTGAAATAATTTATTCATTTCATTTAATTCTTAATAATACCCCATGTCTAATAATAAAATATGACTGTTATTATTACCAGACATACACCCAGTGAGTTACACCTAATATTATTTAATTAAATAATATTATTTATCATAAATTATCAAAAAATACTCGGCGTGTATATTTAATATAGACGACATGTACTTTTTTCCCATTTTTCTTTATTTTCTCCACCACATTTGTTAGACCTCGAACAATGGTTATTTATTTCTCATATAAATCTCACGCCGTTAATCGCTAATAAATATATATTATTTTTCCCACAATATATTCTGTTGAATAACTACTGTCAAAATAAATGCGATCAGACATTCTTGAATAATTTTTTAACCACAATCGGGAATAATCTGTATACATATTTTTCAATTAATATTTAACTGCGATACTTGAACACAATTAGTTTTCGACCCTCTAAGACTCTTTCTCAATGCCATTAAGCAGAGCCTACCTAAAGTCCAAGTTTAGCATCTAGAAACATGCCATGGAACCCATAGAGAAAGAAGTTAACGCCGCAATGACGTGTCACCTCCTACGAACGCTTACTGTGTAATGTAATCCCTTTGACTCAATATCTTGAATCAAAAAGGATTCATGCTAGTGCCATCATCCCATGTGCTCTATTATTGTTTATTTGACTTCGTATAATTGAACTCACCCATTCCATATCATGGCCAAATATATATTTAGGCTATATCAATTCCATCAAAGGGCCTGATATATTTACTTCCCTTACGTAATAGAAGGGAAAAAATCCTTTCCTGCATTATCTATTAATGCAATATTACTCATGATGCACCCAACATATCCTACCTCATTGTGAACAGTGTTTTGTCCTAGTTTTCATCAATACATCTATGTTCATGAGTTTTAATACCAATTAATAATAATATTAATGCCTAAGGACCAATACACGCATCCGCAGATAGGAACATCCAATGACACTATGAAATGTGGATTTCATACTGGTAGGTTTCGTTCTCATAATATCCTCCTAAATATTAACATGGGTGAATACCATGAGATGGTGCCTCAAAGCTTTATGATTCCTCACTCTTAATGGCCTGTATTAATTGTGTCCCCCAAAAAACATCATCCGTTCATAGAACATATATTCAAGAACAGTGTGATGGAATTTCTGGGTTCTCATCATAGTAGGGATCCGCTATGACCATTTAATGAAACAGCTATCCTTAGATCATTATCACATAGACTGTCACATAGAAGAACAATCAAGATGTTATAACATATTTATTAATGAATAAAGTTCAAAGTAGTTGGTTTTAGACCTCCAACTCGAACAAACTCCCACTTGGAATAGAGCCAACTACTAACAACTATTAACCCCATAACTCTCACATGATATTCATTAATCTGCTGAGATAGGCCTTTAGTCATGGGGTCAGCCATGTTCTCTTTCATGGACACTTTTCTCAAAGAAATATCACCCCTTTGATAGAAATCCCTCAAGAGGTGAAAATTCCAGAGTATGTTTTTTGTTTGTTGATGTGACCTTGGTTCTTCTGCAAGAGCCACTGCTGTAGTATTATCACAATACAACGTGATGGGATCTTTACTCTTATGCACCACATCACGATCCTGGACAATGTTCCGAATCCAGATGGCATCCATGGTTGCATAATAAGATTATATATATTCGTACTCCACTATAGAATCAGCGACAACTAGCTGCTTTGAACTCTTCCAGCTCATAGATCCTCCATTAATACAGAAAACATATCCATATTGTGACTTTAGATCATTCTGATCTATCTAAAAACCAGCATTAGCATACCCTCTAATGACAAGCTCATAATCTCCTCTATACACCAGGAACATATCCTTAGTTCTTCTTAGATACTTGAGGATAGTCTTAATAGCAGTCCAATGTTGTTCTCCTGGGTCTGCATTATATCTTCCTACCATGCTTAGTGCATAGGCAACATCAAGTATGGTACATACCATGGAATACATGAATGATCCTATAGCCGAAGCATATGGGCTCTTACTCATTCTATCGTTCTCTTGTTGTGTCTGAGGACACGTTTTCTTTGAACGATGTAGAGAATGTAACACTGGAACCAATCTCCTCTAATATTGTTCCATACTATATCTCTATAGTATCTATTCAATGTATATACCCTGACTTAGTCCAAGCAGCCTCTTGGATCTATCACGAATGATCTTGATCCCTAGAATGTAGGATTCTTCACCCATGTCCTTCATGGAGAAACACTTGTTCAACTATTCCTTAACTAACTGTAAGACTTGTACATCATTTACAATAAGAAATATTTCATCAACATAAACTACTTGGATAATGACTTCATTACCATTAAACCACTTATAAACACATGGCTCACATTCATTCTTAATGAAACCAAACTATTTTAGAGATTTATCAAATCAAATGTTTTATTACAGGGATGCCTGCTTTAATCTATAAATGTATTTATGCAACCTTCACACCTTTTTGGCTTCACCTATTATCACAAACCCTTCTGGTTGTGTCATATAGTCATCTTCCTGAAGGTTCCAATTAATAATTGCTATTTTGAAATCCATATTCCAAATCTCGTAGTCATGGTAAGGTCCTATAGAAAGTATGAATCTTATGGATTTTAACATGGAAACTGGGGAGAAGGTTTCATCATAGTAAATTCATTTACGATGTAAGAATCCTTTTGCCACTAGCCTTACTTTATAGGTGCTTACATGACCTTCCATGTCCAGCTTTCTCTTGAATACCCATTTGCATTAAACAGTCTTTAAATCAACCGTCTCATCGACCAGAACCCCTACTTTGTTCTGATACATGGAATCCATATCAGAATTCATAGCTTCTAGCCATCTTGCAAATTTTGACCTTTTTATTGAATCCATGTAGGAGAGAGGATCATCATTTTCCAAAAATAATTATTCAACATCCTCAGTGACTAAGAAACCAAATATCTCTGGTTCTCTTACCTCTCTTGAGCTCCTACGCAGTACTTTTGTTTCTAGAACCTATTCCATGGGGACATGTTGATCTTTTTCCTATAAACAATCTTGTGTACCTTGAGCATATACTTTGTCAAAGTCAATCTATCTCCCAGTATCATTTTTGATTATGTTCTCCCTCTCAAGAATGACGACGTGTTTAGTGACATCCACTTTCTTTTATGAAGGGTTATATAGGAAATATCCTTTCGTTTTTTGGGATATCCTATAAACATACACTTCATGCCCTGGGGTTTTAGTTTTTTGCATGATAATTCCATAACAAAAGCCTCGTGTTAGGCGGAGTGAATACTCAAGGGGGGGGGGGGTGAATTGAGTACCCATTCAAAATTTCTGTTAAAAACTTCTAGGATTAAAATCCCCCAATTTAATAGAGGCCCAGTTAATTAAGGCAGTAGAGATATAAGTGACTTATTGTTCAACAGGTTTCTCAAAGGTTGATTACTCCTCAGTGAAATTAGTATGACAACTAATTTGACTTTCGAAACCAGTTTACTAAACAAATCTCATATACACACTAACCAAATTTAACTATCAGAGAAGATAAAAAGGATTTCTATTTTTGAAAGTAAGCACAGCAGATAAGTATTAAAAATAGAGTACTGAAAAGATTAACAAGCTAATTTAAACAAGAGGTTCAGTCTTAAGCCAAGACCTAGTCTTCTCCACTTGGTGATCAACTGCCACCAAGTAATTTTATTAAATAAGATTGATACACAACCTGTATCGGGCTTTAAAACAGTTTTCACAAACTGTCCAGGTTTCACAACCTCTACCACAGTTACACGTGGGAAATCAAAATAACCAAGCCAAACCAGGCTTCTTCCACAGTTGTACGTGGGTAACAAATGAAAAAAGGGTTTGAAATAGGGATTTTCAGTATCCCTCAGTTTAAGCCCAAAAGTCAGTGTGTGTGTAATACAAACACACTTCTCACAAATGTAAGAAAAACTTTAAACACAACAGAGCAAAAAAAATTAGGAATAAGTTTAGAATGCTCTGTAGTGTTGGAAGATCAGCTCTGGACTCATTGGAATGGATGAGGTGAATATTTGATCCTTTTATGAGAGTTGACTCCAATAACGCAGTGTCCCAACTTCCAGATGTATAGATGATCAGTTCATTGAGATTTGAGTGTGTCACAGCATAGCTCGAAGAGGGTTCTTTCAGTCGGTACACTTGAGACTCTTTTTTTTTGTTCTTATGCAAGAGAATGATTGAGAGTATTGTGTCCACACCAAAAAAAATTGTCGATTCTTGTCTTCTTGGTTTTTTTTATAGCAATTTTGCTGTTTAAGCTCTGTAAATCCTTTTCTCGTGTTGTCCACCTTTTTCACCCAATCACGTGTGCTTTTCCTCGTACATCGTAGTGTTTCCTGATATGCCAGAAAGGATTTATAGATGATGTCAGGTGTATTGATCTGTTCAGACATGATCGTTATATAAAAGTATTAATAAATTTGACAAAGAGAAATAATATAATATCATTAGACTGTTCGCAGATTCAGGTCACACGGTAGACTTCAATTGAGGTCTTTCCAACTGTTGACTTTTTCTAACTCTGGACTTCGACTGTGGGTTCTCTGTCTGTAGGCTTGCAACGGTAGCTATTTTTCTGTTTAACTGTAGCCTCATATTGGTAGAATTCAACGATGAATCTGTAACAACAAATTGTTGCAACTGTAACCTTTTAAACTGTAGACTTCGATTGCCAGTCGACTTAGTCGACAGTGGAAGCTGTCTGACTGTAGTCCTCTACTAACGGTAGACTCATGCGACTGTAGACTTGATCAGATAAATTCTCAACAAAAGACATGATAAGGAAGGAGTCACACAGTGAACTTCTAATAGAAGCCTTGTCATATCAGTAACCTTACAACTGTGACTCTTTGTCTGTGAGCTTTGAAAAATGATTAAGCAATAGTCTTGTGACTGTAACCTTGTATCAGTAGTTTCTTAATCATAGCAGTAGACCTTCAACTGTGATCTTCTTGCAATGGTTACTTAAAGTGATAGTTAGCTGAAACTATGACTTTGAACATAAGGCTTTTACCAGTAGCCATCAATGGTGAACTTATTAAACGTAACTGTAATCTGTTGCAGTAAAGTCATGAGAGTAAGAGCATAAAATGTCTAGGATGAATTGAGTTTGAGCATAAATTAACAAGATTAGTGAAAGGCTTAATACATCATGATCAATGTTTAACCATGATTTGGGATTATCAAAACAGGTGAATCCAACAATCTCCCCCTTTTTGATAATCACAAATTATGTTAGCATATATATAAATTATAGATGTAGTAGAGAAACGGAATGCAAAGGCCTAATTTGAGGTTCTAGAATTAGCCCAATTATATTTCTCCCAATTAATTATATGTCTCCCCCTTTTTGATTAGAAAAAAAAGAAAAAAAATGTAAGAAATAAGATATTAAAAGAAATCAGGACATTACATGACTGAAAAAAAAGTACAAGATCCCTATCAAAAATACATAGACAAACTCAATCCTCTTCATCGATAGGTAAGGGATCTTTTCCTTTGGGGGAAGAAGATGGACCAAGAGAGTCAGCCGGTTTAGGAATGGAAGCAGGAATGAATGGAGGAGCAGAAATAGAGGCTCCAGAGGATCTGTAGTGAGTAGCTTGCTGAGGTATCAAGGGATGAAGATTTCAGACAGCATCAGCAGGAGACATCACGGAGGAACCGCTGGGAGTTGAGACAGGCAAGGCAGGGGGTACTATGACAGGTGTGCAATCCACATGAAGAAAGGGTAGAAGAAGGTTTCCGAAATCCATGATAATTCTTCCTCCTCTGTCCATGGCAGATAAAAAATCATTCTTATTTTCCAAAAATTTATCCAATGCAGGGGTCAATTCGCTTAATTTGCTGACTTGTTGTTTAAAAGCTTGAGTCAGAGGAGGCAATTTCATATTCTCTATCAGGAGCTTGAAGTGGTTGGTCAACTGATGCTTGGTATAAATCCTGTCAAAGTAATAGTCAACCTTGTTCTTAATGGCCTCCTGAGAAGCGGTAGCCGCTTGCAGGTGTTCACGAACAAAGCCACTTACCTCCCTAGTGGTAGCAAGAATCTGTAAGTCAGAGGTGTCACTGGCGCTGGCCTTAGAAAGTTCTTCTTTGATTACATTCCGGAACTGGTCAAGGTCTACAGGAGAGCAAGATAAAGGAAGGGATATGACCGATAAATCCACTGTCTCCTTGAAATACTGTGTCAAATTTCCAACCACCTTCTGAACAAGAGCATCCTGGATGTTTAAGTGTTCTTTGACTGAATTCTTGAAATGCTCAAACACTTCCACAAATTGTTTGATAACCTCTTTGATGTACCGAATCTCAGTGGCCACATGAGTTTTAGAACTGCTCATGGCAGTCAAAGAAGCAACTGATTGTCTTAGGGAAACCACAGCTTCAGTCTAGCTTTCAATCTGAGTATGACATACTTTAACTTCATTCATCGTTTCTTTTACTGGGCTTTCCACAACACAGCCCAGGGATAATTCTAAAGATTGCTCCACATTTTTCAGATCATCAACAAGAATGGTTTTCAACTCTTCCATGGATTGTCTTATAGCCTCCTTCATTTCAACCTTTAAGGATTCAAGGTCCTCCTTGGTTGCCAATTTGTCAGTCTCAAGCATTGGAAGGTTGTTAGTCAGGATAACTGGATCCCTTGGTGGCTTGTCTTCCTCATCCGAATCTTCATAGTTAAGTCCAAGGACTATATATCCTGGATCTGATGACCATCCTTCTATATCATAAAGTACAGAGACTGAACCAAAATGCTCCCCCTAACTTGGAGCCTTCTCTTGAGCATTTTCCTCTATCTGTTCGGCTTTGGGTAACTCTATATTTTCTTCTGCAGTCCCAGCAGGTTCGACTGTAGTTTCCTCTGTTGGTTCAGCAGTGAGGTTAGCCTCTTTCTCTGTTGAGTCAACAATGTCTTCCATATCAACAGCAGTGTATGCCACTCCTACTTCCTGGTCAGACACCGACTTAATTGTATAGCCTATTGGAGGGATCAAACTGAGCTCTTTTTCGTTCTCTTCATCATTGTCCTCTTCTTCAGTTTCAGCAACATTTTCATTTTTCTCATTCTTTTCCCTAACCTCTTCTGGCTCAACAGTTTCATCCTCTTCATAGGTACCTCTGACAACGTATTGAGATTCATCTTATTCTTCTTCAGTAGACTTGGTGTCACTTTCCCTTAGAACAGTCTCCCTACTTGGAAGTTCTTTTGAAGGGCTCACTGTTCCAAAAGTTATTGTCCTGACAGGACTGTGAGGTAGCTCAGGGTCACTCCCATCATCAATGGGGGTGTTCTCTCTTATAGGGTCACTAGCTTCTTCAGCCTCCTCTTCATCTGAATACACAGGTTCTGGCTCATCAGGTTTTAAGCCTGGATCACTTTTGTTTCTTGGCCTAGATGGATGAGTAGAGGGATCAAAATTCTCATAAATTTTTTCTTCATCATTCACCCATGCATTCTTCCAGGGATTCCAGCTGATCTTCATGAATTTGCAGATTACCTTTGAGATAAAGACACTGTTTTTAGCCACAATTACTTCTTCTTGATTTCCATCTACACCCTTTACTTTCAGCATCACCGAAATAAGCTTAGCATGAAACAAGGCATTGGATTTTGAGCTGGCCTTAATCATATCTTCCATCTGTGCCATCAGAAACCTACATAGGTTGATCTTCCTTCCATGCTTCAGTAAGTACATCAGGAATATGTCCTGGTACTTCAGTACTGCAAAGTCTCCTCTTCTGGGACTTAGTCAATGCTGAAAAAACTTAAACAGAAGTCTATCTTCTCCATTCATCTCGGCAGTAATAATCTTCTTTAACTTACCATCACCTATCAGTTCTTCCAGAGACTTCTCATACTCAAATATTCCACTATCCGGAGGAGCTACTCCAGAATAATAGTCATATATTCCTTCATGAGGAACTCTTAAACAGGCAGCCCATTCGACAGAAGAGAAACTAACTTCATTGCCGTTTACTCTGGATATTAGTCTATGCATATCATCCTCCTCTTCGAACTTTAGGAATTCATAGAATTCTTTCACAAGTTTTGGGTAGTACGGTCCATTGTTGTTGGTGAAGCATTCGGTCCATCCTTGCACATTTAGTGCCTCCAGTACTAACGATTTGCTCGACAACAACCATTCTTCACTTAGCTCCTTTTTGGCAAAGATTTCTCTCTTGGTCAGATGCGGGTTTGCAAGTCTTGTTAGGGTATTACTGGTGCCACTAGATTTGGCTCGAGTTCTCTTCGGCATTGGCACATTCTCAATGACAGACGGGGGTCGCTTTGTTCTAGCCATGGGATTTGAACGAGGTTCCTAGGTTTAGTTGAAGGCTTAGGGTTTAGGTCGTTCGAGAGCAAGGGTTGAGATAGAGAATGGAAGTGGATTGAGTCGGGTTCGATGCATTTAATTTTATCATTTAGGGATTAGAAATAAAGAGAACGGTTTGAATTTCTGAAAAAAAAAACGATTTAAACAGCGAAGTAGCCTACAGTGATATGTATCAGTGAGGTACACCGGTGATGTCTAACTGTAAGGTCTGACTGTGAAGTTCAACTGTGAGGTTCAACTGTGCGGTTCAACTGTGAGGTTCAACTGTGAGGTTAAACTGTGAGGTTCAACTGTGAGGTTCAACTATGAGGTTCAACTGTGAGGTTCAACTCTGCGGTTCAACTGTGAGGTTCAACTGTGAGGTTCAACTGTGCGGTTCAACTGTGCGGTTCAACTCTGAGGTTCAACTGTGAGGTTCAACTGTGAGGTTCAACTGTGAGGTTCAACTGTGCGGTTCAACTGTGAGGTTCAACTGTGAGGTTCAACTGTGAGGTTCAACTGTGAGGTTCAACTGTGAGGTTCAACTTTGCGGTTCAACTATGAGGTTCAACAGTGAGGTTCAACTATGAGGTTCAATTGTGAGGTTCAACTGTGAGGTTCAACTGTGAGGTTCAACTGTGAGGTTCAACTGTGCTATAGTTAATCATACCTAACTCATGTTTGATGTAATTTAATCTCTCAGAATTCAACGGGTTTGTAAAAATATCAGCTAACTGATGTTCAGTGCCAATGAATTCAAGAGTGATATCACCCTTTTGATAGTGATCCCTCAAAAAGTGATGTCTCACATCAATATTCTTTGTCCTAGAATGAGATACTGGATTTTTGGAAATGTTAATAGCACTTGTATTGTCACACTTTATAGAGACATGTTTGAATTGATATCCATAGTCTAGTAAAGTGTGTTTCATCCACAAGATTTGTGCACAACAACTACTAGCAGCTATATACTCAGCTTCAGCAGTAGATAATGCAACAGAATTCTGCATCTTACTACACCAAGATACTAGCGATTTGCCTAAGATGTGACATGTTCCAAAGGTTCTTTTTCTGTCTAACTTACAGCCAGCAAAATCAGCATCAGAATAACTCAATAAATCAAATGATTGTCCTTTTGGATAAAATAGTCCTAAGTTGGGAGTATGTTTTAGATATTTGATGATTCTTTTAACAGTAGTCAAATGAGACTCCTTTGGGTTGGCTTGAAATCGAGCACACATGCATACACTGAACATGATGTCGGGTCTACTAGTAGTAAGGTATAGTAGAATTCCTATCATACCTCTGTAGTTGGTTTGATTTACTGGTTCTCCAGTTTCATCACTATCCAACTTACAGGTGGTACTCAAAGGTGTATCACTGCCTTTACTACTATCCAATGAAAAACGTTTTAGAGGATCTTTAGTATATTTACTTTGATTCAAAATATTACCATTTTTATTTTGAAAGATCTGAAATCCAAGGAAAAAATTTGAGTTCTCCCATTAAGATCATTTCAAACTCATTTTGCATTATTTTTGAAAAATCAATACATAAAGAATTTTTAGAAGATCCAAAAATAATATCATCTACATAGATCTGTACTATCAAAACATTTTTAGAAATCCATTTAATGAAAAGAGTAGGATCAGCTATTCCTTTAGTAAATCCTTTTTAAATAAGAAAAGAGCTGAGCCTATCATACCAAGCTCTTGGAGCTTTCTTTAGACCATATAAAGCTTTAGATAGTTTGAAAACATGATTGGAAAAATGGGGATTTGTAAAACCAGGAGGTTGTTTAAAAAATACATCCTCATTTATATATCCATTTAGAAAAGCGCTTTTAACATCCATTTGATAGAGTGTGAAATTCAGATGAGCAGCATAAGCAAGTAATATCCTAATGGCCTCTAATCTAGCCACGGGAGCAAAGGTCTCCTCATAGTCTATTCCTTCCTCTTGACTATAGCCTTATGCAACTAGCCTAGCCTTGTTTCTAATGATATTTCCAGACTCATCAACTTTGTTCCTAAACACCCATTTAGTGCCTATGGTTGGAGTGTCCTTGGGTCATTCCAGTAATTCCAAAACTTTGTTTCTTTCAAACTGATTTAGTTCTTCTTGCATAGCCATTACCCAGAATTCATCATTGATAGCATCATTGATATCTTTGGGTTCAAGCTGTGAGAGAAAAGCTTGATATTCAACCTGATTTCATAGAGAAGCTCTAGTTTGTGTTCCTCTATTTAAATTACCTACAACAACATCAAGAGGATGATTCTTGAGAGTTCTAACACCTCTATAAGGAGTTGAACTGGCTTCTTCAGGGTTGTCTACTGGTCTGGAATTGGTATGAGCAGATTCTGGAAAATTTCCAGAACTGGATTCTTTTACATGGGATGTGGTATTCTTATCATTAAGGTCCAGATTTGACAAATCTTCCTCAAGATCTTCATGGTAGGTTTTAGGCTCATGTGGATCAGTCTCATCGAATTTGACATGAACTGATTCTTCCACACATTTGGTTTTCTTATTGAATACTCTATAGGCTTTACTTGAAATAGAGTAACCCAGGAAAATTCCTTCATCACTTTTGGGAGCGAATTTGTCAAGATTATCTTTAGTGTTAGGGATAAAGACTTTGCAACCAAAAACATTAAAGTAAATAACCTTAGGCTTCCTATTATTCCAAAGTTCATAAGGGGTCCTTTTTAGAATAGGTCTAATTAAGACTCTATTAATGACATAGCAAGCTGTATTTACAGCTTCGGCCCAAAAATAAATAGGTAAGTCATACTCATTAAGCATAGTCCTTGCAATTTCTTGATGGGTTCTATTTCTTCTTTCCACTACACCATTCTGTTGAGGTGTCCTAGGAGCAGAAAAGTTGTGATTATAGCCATTGTGTGAGTAGTAGGATTCAAATTCATGATTCTCAAACTCACGCCCATGATCACTTCTCAAGGTCTTAATTTTGAGTCCACTAAGATTTTCTACAGATTTGGAATATTTAACAAAGTAGGAACATGCTTCACTCTTGTGAGCTAGAAAGTATACCCAAGTGTATCTAGAAAAATCATCTACAAGCACATAAACATAGTGATTTCCATTTAAACTTGAAAATCATGAAGGTCTAAACAAATCCATGTGAACCAATTCAAGTGGTTGAGAAGTTGAAACTTCTTTCTTTGGTTTAAAAGAAACTTTGTGTTGTTTTCCCTTTTGACAGGGATTACACACTTTATCATTTGGGAATTCTAATTTGGGTAGGTCTCTAACTAAGAATTTCTTAGAAAGTTTCCTAAGTGAGTGAACATTACAGTGTCCTAGTCTCCTAGGCCATAACCAAGACTCTTTATAGAAAGCATTTAAGTAGGAAACATTTTGTTTGACCAAGGAATTTAGATCAACAACATATACATTCTCATTTCTAGATGCAGTGAAAACTAAGTAATATTTTAAATTAAAAACATTGCATGAATCATTTTCAAATTTAACATTAAAACCATCATCACATAACTGAGATATACTGAGTAAGTTATACTTTAATCCATCAACAAAAAGTACTTTAGAAATTAAAATTGTATCAGGGATACCAATCTAGCCTAAGCCGATGATTTTTCCTTTTGCATTGTCACCAAAGGTGACATGCCCACCATCTACTTTAATCGGACTCTTGAAGCAAGAATAGTCTCCTGTCATATGTCTTGAACATCCACTGTCCAAATACCATAGAGTGTTACATGTGCTCTTTAAACAATTTCCCTGCAAAATAGATTAGACATAGGATAATTTTGGTACCCAGATCTTTTTGGGTCCAGAAAGGTTAGCTAATAAAAATTTGGGAACCCATATTTGCTTTATAGTTTTTCTTAAACCAGAAATCATATTTTGAGACAAAAATACTTTGTTGGGTCCTTTAGAAAACTGTTTTGTATAATATGGTCTTGAACTAGAACCAGCAGAAAACTATCCAGATTTTGGAACAAATTTGGTTATGCTTACTTGTCTCTATCCAGGCTGATATCCTAGACCGGTTGTATATTTGGGAGCAATATGTTTTCCTAGCAGTTGTGTCAAGGTATCCCTACCAGCAGTGAACTTTTCAATATATTTTCTTAATTGTTAATTTGATAATTTAAGTTGAGTGTTCTCTTTAAATAGTTGAGCATACTTCTCTTTTTACACACTTAAATCTGTTTTAATATTACTAGTCAAAGCATGCTGTTTCTTCAAAGATTTATATTTAGTCTTTAGTTCATTGCAAGTATCTTCCAGCATATTGCAATATTCAAACAGTTCAGCTTTAGACATATTTTCCTCATTGTCTGAATCATGGTCATTTCCAGAATAATAATTATTTAAAACTGGTGAAATAGGTACCTCAGATGTGTTAGTCATGAAACACATATTAGCACGATTTCTTTCAGATTCACTAGCCTCTGATTCACTTGTTCTGTCCTCCGAAGCACTCCAGGTTGCTTTCATAGCTTTCTTGTACTTCTTGTCCTCATAGTCATATTTTTTCTTGAATTTTAACTTAGGACAGTCAGCTTTGATGTGTCCTTTCCTCTTGCATTCATAGCAGACTATATCATCTTCTTTATCTGACTTCTTCCAATCCTTCTTCCACTTGCCTTGTTGATCATACTTACCTTTGTAGTTAGGTTTTCTGAAAAACTTTTTCTTCCTATAGAACTTCTTAAATCTCTTGTCTATTTGAGCCATTTCTTCATCACTGCCAGAATCTGAATCTTCACTTGATGAGCTTTCAGTAGGCACAGGTACTTTCTCCTTGTCTTTAATCTTTGATGTAGTAGTCTTAAATGCCACGGATTTTCTATTGGGTTCATCATCTTCTTCTTTGTTCACATTCAATTCTTCTTCATACATCATTAGTTTACCAATTAACTCCTTGACAGGCAGTGTTCCAATGTCACATGATTCTCTGATTGAGACAGACGTGCCTCTCCATCTATCTGGCAAACATCTCAGTATTCTCATGACTTATTCCTTTGCTGGAACAACCTTTCCAAGTGAGCTCATTGTGTTAACTATCTCATTAAACCTGAGATACATATCAGAAATGGGTTCATCAGTTTTCATTTTAAAGTTATCATATTTAATAGTATAAGTATTTAACCGCATTTCCTTAACATTAGTTGTTCCTTCGTGAGAAATAGCCAAGGTATCCCAAATTTCAAAAGCAGTTTTACAGGCAGAAATTCTATTTAATTCCTCATCTCCTAAAGCACAGTAGAGGGCATTCATGGCTTTACAATTATTGTTGTAAGCGGCCTTAGTAGGTTCATCCCAAGTTATTCTTTCAGTTTCTGGAATTTTGTATTGAGACTCTATAGCCGTCCAGATATCAAAACCCATACTTTTTAAATGGATTTTCATTTTAAGATTCCACTCAGCATAGTTATTTCCATTGAAGAAAGGTGGCCGGTTAGTAGCATCACCCTCAAGTCTATTATCCATAACTAGATTTTGGAAAATGATTTAATGAGATAAAAATTTAGAAATAACAGAAATTTAAGATCTTTAGGGTAAAACTAAAATCATAGTTCGAAAACCAGAGTACTTTAGAAAATATTAACTTCCCTCTAATACCAAATGTTAGTCAGATTGAATACTCAAGAGGGGGGGGGGGTGAATTGAGTACCCATTCAAAATTTCTGTTAAAAACTTCTAGGATCAAAATCCCCCAATTTAATAGAGGCCTAGTTAATTAAGGCAGTAGAGATATAAGTGACTTATTGTTCAACATGTTTCTCAAAGGTTGATTACTCCTCAGTGAAATTAGTATGACAACTAATTTGACTTTAAAAACAAGTTTACTAAACAAATATCATATACACACTAACCAAATTTAACTATCATAGTAGATAAAAAGGATTTCTGTTTTTGAAAGTAAGCACAACAGATAAGTATTAAAAACAGAGTACTGAAAAGATGAACAAGCTAATTTAAACAAGAGGTTCAGTCATAAGCCAAGACCTAGTCCTCTCCACTTGGTGATCAACTGCCACCAAGTAATTTTATTAAATAATATTGATACACAACCTGTATCGGGCTTTAAAACAGTTTTAAAAAACTGTCCAGGTTTCACAACCTCTACCACAGTTACACGTGGGAAGTCAAAATAACCAAGCCACACCAGGATTCTTCCACAGTTGTATGTGGGTAACAAAAGAAAAAAGGGTTTGAAATAGGGATTTTCAGTATCCCTCAGTTTAAGCCCAAAAGTCAGTGTGTGTAATACAAACACACTGCTCAAAAATGTAAGAAAAACTTTAAACACAACAAAGCAAAAAAAATAAGAATAAGTTTAGAATGCTCTGTAGTGTTGGAAGATCAGCTCTGGACTCGTTGGAATGGATGAGGTGAATATTTGGTCCTTTTCTGAAATTTGACTCCAAAAACGCAGTGTCCCAACTTCCAGATGTATAGATGATCAGTTCATTGAGATTTGAGTGTGTCACAGCATAGCTCGAAGAGGGTTCTTTCAGTCGGTACACTTGAGACTCTTTTTTTTGTTCTTCTGCAAGAGAATGCTCTAGAGTATTGTTTCCACACAAAAAAAAAATTTCGATGCTTGTCTTATTGGTTTTTTTATAGCAATTTTGCTGTTTAAGCTCTGTAAATCTTTATCTCATGTTGTCCACCTTTTTCACCCAATCACGTGTGCTTTTCCTCGTACATCGTAGTGTTTCCTGTTATGCCTGCAAGGATTAATAAATAATGTCAGGTGTATTGATCTGTTCAGACATGACCGTTATATAATAGTATTAATAAATTTGACAAAGAGAAATAATATAATATCATTATACTGGTCGCAGATTTAGGTCACACAGTAGACTTCAATTGAGGTCTTTCCAACTGTAGACTTTTTCTAAATATGGACTTCGACTGTGGGTTCTCTGTCTGTAGGCTTGCAACGGTATCTGTTTTTCTGTTTAACTGTAGCCTCATATTGGTATACTTCAACGATGAATCTATAACAACAAATTGTTGCAACTGTAACCTTTTCAACTGTAGACTTCGATTTCCAGTCGACTTAGTCGACAATGGAAGCTGTCTGACTATAGTCCTCTACTAACGGTAGACTCGTGCGACTGTAGGCTTGATCGGATAAATTCTCAACAGAAGACTTGATAAGGAAGGAGTCACATAGTGAACTTCTAACAGAAGCCTTGTCATATCAGTAACCTTACAACTGTGACTCTTTGTCTGTGAGCTTTGAAAAATGATTAAGCAATAGTCTTGTGACTGTAACCTAGTATCAGTAGATTCTTAATCATATCAGTAGACCTTCAACTGTGATCTTCTTGAAATGGTGACTTAAAGTGACAGTTAGCTGAAACTATGACTTTGAACATAAGGCTTTTACCAGTATCCATCAATGGTGAACTTATTAAACGTAACTGTAATCTGTTGCAGTAAAGTCATGAGAGTAAGAGCATAAATTGTCTAAGATGAAGTGAGTTTGAGCATAAATTAACAAAATTAGTGAAAGGCTTAATACGTCATGATCAATGTTTAACCATGATTTGGGATTATCAAAATAGGTGAATCCAACACCTCGCATCCTCATACACGTGTTTCCAACAAACTGGGTTTCTTTCCATTCCATAACTCAGAGGGAATTCAATATGACTCCTTAGTTGGTACTTGGTTTAATGTGTATACTGCAGTCTGTAATGGATATCCCCAAAAGGATAATGGATGATCTGCATGACTGATCATCGACCTCACCATGTCTAACAATTTGCAGTTCCTCCATTCACTAAAATCATTTCACTGTGGTTTATAAGGAGGAGTGAGATGAGATAGAATCCCAGACTCACGTAGAAGATCAATGAACTCTTGGTTCAGATATTCTCCACCTCGATCCTATCAAAGCTTCTTTATCTTCTTAACATGCTTATTCTCTACATCATTCTTGAATTCCTTAAATTTCATTAAGGCTTCTGACTTATACCTCATTAAGTATACATATCCATATCTACTGAAATCATCAGTAAAACTATTGAATAAAGAATATCCACCTGTATCTTCTTCTGGAAATGGTCCACACACATCCGTGTGCTCTAATACTAGAAGCTTTATGGCCCTTTCACCCTATCCACTGAAAGGAAGCATGGAAATTTTACCTTGTAAACAAGCGTGACATCTATGAAGTTGTTTTAGATCAATAGAGTCTAAATAGCCATCTTGGAAGAGTTTTTTATGTGCTTCTCGCTTACTTGACCGAGATGGTGATGCCACAATTGGGTGATGCTCGAGTCATGTGAGTTTGTTTCTTTATCGATTTCCAACACTTGGTTTTCATAATTTAATAAATACAAACCATTATTTAAATGAACTGTACCATAACATAAGTTGTTCTTATAAAAGAATAAACCCTTATTTCTAGACTTGAAAATAAATCCATCCATATCCAAACATGATACATAAATTATTTTTTTGGTAACACTAGGCACATAATAACAGTTTTGTAAAACAAAAATCATCCTAGATGGAAATGAGATGTAGTAATCGGCAATGGCTAATGCAGCCAGCCTCGTGACATTAGAAGCTCAAAGATTCACCTCTCCTCTAGAAATCATTCTAAATCTGCTTGGTTTCTGCATTTGAATACAGATGTGAGACCCACAAGCTGTATCTAATACCCAATGTGTAGAAGTGGAATGATTACACTCCATAGCGAACACACCTTTAGCATCCAAAAGCTTCTGGGTGCAGTTACTCTTCCAGTGGCCTTGCTTTCCACATGAAATACATTCTTCCTCCCATGCCTTTCCCTGCCTGTGTATCTTCCCCTTCTTAGAGGGACAGTGCTCAGGGTATTAAGACCATTTATAAGTCTTTGGCCCTTTTTCCTTGTCCTTTCTTTTCTGATTCACCATAAAGACTGTGGGATGGTCACGCCCCATTTCCTTATATAACTAGAGAATTAAGGTTAGATGTTCCGGTAGACTCTTCTCATTATTTCTTACTTTATAATTGACAATGAAGCTAGAGATGGTCTTTGGCAGTGATGATAGGATGTGATCTGTATGCAACTCATCCCGGAACTTAATCACTAAGATGTCCAAGAGTTTAATGTAGCAAATAGGAATGACTACATGAGGCCCAGATGGCATAGTCTCTCTATGCATAGTTGTAGACCAAGCATTGGAGATCTCATATCTCTCATGTCTCACATTCTCTTGATATAGATCCTTAAGGTGAGACATCATGCTATAGATGTCCATTGTTTCATGTCGCTTCAAGAGCTCATTATATATGTCCGATAACATGAAACATTGGACATCTATAGAATCATCCATGTGTTTTATATAGAGAGATAGTTCCTCATCACTTCCCTCTTTTCCAGGTGCAACTGGAACATTCTCTTCCATCACATACAATTTCCTCTCATGGTGAAGGATGACGCATAAATGCCTCTGCCATTCCTAGAAATTGGTGTCGTTTATAAGGTTTTCCTTCTATAGAATGGTTGAAAATGAAATGTTTGAAGTCATTTTTCTTTCCATCTCTACAAATAAATATGAGAAAAGTTTTTGTAATTTATCATGATAAAATTGAGGCAAATGAATAATTTAATAATTATTACTCTCCCACTATTTTATTGAAATCTAATAGCCCTCACCATTGAATTCTGAATATTTTGTTTCTTGAATATTCTATTGGAAAGGATCCATATTTCCATTCTCATTACCCCAATTACAGTTGGTCAAGGAACTTGAAGGGTTTTAGGTAGGCATTCCAAATTCCAACTGCATTAACTCACAGCTCCTTGATCCTTTGAGTGGACTCCCCAATCCTAAAATCCTTTTATTTTGGATTTCCTCAACCTTTGCCTCTTAGTGTCACCATGTACTGTTTTGGTAGTCAACCCTTGATGAAAACCAATTCAAGTCAACACAAAAAGATGAATTAGAATCTGTGATAATTGAAAGCACCCCAACTAGGGTTGGTCATGAATTTTGAACTATTGTATGATTCTAACCAAGAATATAGAAGGCTATAACAAGTTAATATTTCATTCTGATATTTTGTCCTTATACGTAAATTTCCATTTTATTATCTTTTTTAAAATGATTGTAAAAATTATTTGGGTTATACATAAGTGATTAACCATGTCTAAGATAATATTTATAAATAAGATGGTCTTATTTTAGTTACATCTTGCATGCTTGTTTAATTCATTTATTGTGTGATCATGAAATCACACCCACAATAAATAAACCTTTCAACTGATGGAAATAAAATAAATGGTATTATCAGTAGCATGTTCTATTAGTTAGATTATCTAGATATTGATAAACTATCCAAAGACCTAGGAGAGAACCACATTGATCCTTTTGGGTTCATGTTTACAACTTTCCACATGTCCACCATTATATCTCCTTGGATTGGTTTCACCTTGGCTCTTAACTTAAGCTCCCTCCACTAGCATGGGAGCTCCGTATATTACATATCCTTTTATCTCACATGAAGGTGAGGGGTAAAATAGGGTTTTACATAAAAGAAAACTTGGGCACGCATTCCCTACATATTAACGAGGACAAGGCTATAGGCCAAAAAATTTAATTTAAATAAATATATTAAAAAACCATCCACATAAAAAGGTCTTGGTCTAGCTGATGATCATCCATATACATGTAACGATATTTATGCATATATAAAACTAGAATTAAATTCTTTAATTGTTCTTGTTTAAGATAAATCATGCTCGAATCAATTAATTATCTTTAATTAATCAATCATTTTATATCAAACCCTTTTATGAATTTCTTTGAGATTCTCATCCATAATAATTTTAAACAAATAACTTTATTTAAAATTATTGATGTACGTAACTTGTACCTTGGAGGAAACTCGGTGAATTATCATTCATAACTACCCAATTAGTAGAAAGGAACATTATGCAGATGTTAAATTAAACACATATATATAAAACACAAATCGCGTGTTGTGCCTCGTCTTTATGCCTACACTATGGTACACATCTCAAGGGTTTGTATATTAGAATAATAAATTTTAATAAATATGTGTAATTTGGACGAGTGAACAACATGTAGTTCTGACTACATGGTGTGTACTTTTGTTCATTGTCCATTCGATTTACATGCCCAGGGACATGATGTGTAGTTTTATATCGTAAATCATCAAAGTACACGGTGTGTTCAGTGGGACACACGCCGTGTAGTTTCCGCGTTACATGGTTTCCTATCGGGCTAGCCGTATATGGGGTACATGGTCCTACCCTAACCCGAAGGGGCTAAACCCCGCATTCTATGGGGCACACGATGTGTAATCCGGAAACCATGTTCCACCAATTCCTGGTCAACACACTAAGTCTTAAAGACATAGATAGGATCCATTTACATGACCTGATTTGGAGGACCAGTACAATGCATTGATCCTAGACTACATGATGTGTACTGCCAAATACACGCTGTGTATTCTGGTGTTGTACAGCCAGGAACATTTGTCACCTCCGTATGAGATCCTATATTTTATTTTAATCAAAAATTTTAATGAAAAAGTAATTTTTGTAAGGTGAACGAGAAACAAGAGACGAGGAACAGATCTCGAGATTCAGATTTGCAGAACGATTAACTTGAATTGATATAACTAAATTATTAAATGTGTAAATAACCAATGGAAAATTAAATAATTATAATCGACGATATGACCCCACTGATACCACTTGTAGGTTCCAGGCACAATAGAACACATTGGTAGGTGTACCCAACTTGAATTTTAGTGTTAACAACGATCAATCCAAGATCCATCATGATAATAAAACACTAGATCTTTGGAATAGAACGAAGAATGAAAACGAAAGAGGGGAGTCCTAGAACCATAAATTGGATCATTGTTTGTTGGTTATAATTTATTTATTTAATTGAAAATAATTGTCTTGATGAATTTTTTTTTTTGATGTTTCTGATCATGATCTGATGTGATCCACCATTGAATCATAGATTACATGTGTAGGATCTCTATAGTTGTGATCCAAACGTGCTTCACACATCTTTAGATGTTACCGAAGGGATCTTCGGGTGCTATTGTGGAAGAGCCTTCTAGTGCGATGTCCGCCTTCGATCACCATGATCCGGGGGAGGTGAATCTCTCTCTCATAGATTGAGATAATTCTTGGGGGAAAAGACTTATCTATTGTCTTGAGATATTTTCTAAATCTATTGTGCACAAACCCCAAAAAATGTCTTGGATGATGAGAAATATATAATTTGGATTTCTAAATACCTAGAATAATAGAATGAATTAATTACCCAAAAGCACTTATTCATTTCATTTAATTCTTAGCAATAACCAATGTCTAATAATAACAGTTGACTATTATTATTACCTGACATGCGCCCAATGAATTACACAAAATATTATTTAATTAAATAATATTTTTTCACATAAATTCTTAAAAAAAACATATACATTGTGTACTTTTGTTTTTCTATTTTTTTTATTTCCTCCACCACATTTATTAGACATTGAATAATGGCTATTTATTTCTCAAATAAATGTCCCTGCATTACTCGCTAATAAATATATATTATTTCGGCCACAATATATTCTCTCAAATAACTAGCTTCGAAATAATTGTGATCAGTCATTCTTGAATAATTATTAACCACAATCGGGAATAATCTTTATTCAGCTTTTTAAATGAATATTTAATTGAGATACTTGGAAACAATTAGTGGGTGACCCTCTAGGCCTCTTTTTTAATGGAATTAGGTGGAGTCTGCCTAAAGTCCAATGTTAGCATCTAGAAACACACCATGGTGCCCATAGAGAAAGAAGTTAACACCAAAATGACATGTCACATCCTACAAACGCTTACTGTGTAATGTAATCCCTTTGTCTCAATATCTCAAATCAGGCGGGTTGCATGCTGGTGCCATCAACTCATGAGCACAATTATTCTTTATTTTTCTTCTTGGAATTGAAGTCACCTTTTTCTTACCATGACCATGGATTTATTTAAGATATATTAATTCCATAAAAGGGAATGAGAAATCTACTTACATTATGGAACATAAGGGACAAATCCTTACTTGAATTAACTATTAATGCAGTATTACTCATGATGCACCCAACATATCCTACCTCACTACAAACAGTGTGTCGTCACAGTTTTTGTCAATACATCTATGTACATGAGTTTTAATTCCCCAGAATAATAATCTTAAAGTCTAAGTACCAATACACACATCTGCCGAAAGGAACATCCAATGACACTATGAAATTTGTATTTTATACTGGCATGTCTCATTCTCATAATACCCTAATAGATATTTCCAAGGGTGCATACCCTGAGAAGGTGCATCAATGTTTTATGAGTCCTCACCCCTAATAGAATGTTTTATTTGTCTCCCTCAAATAACATCATTCGGACATAAAACATATATTCAAGAATGGTGTTATAGAATTTCTGGGTTCTCATCATATAAGGGATCCGCTATGAACATTTAATGCAATAGTTATCAGTAAGACATTATCAAATTCATTGTCACGTAGAAGAACAATCAAGATGTGATAAGGTATTTATTAATGAATAAAGTACAATGTAGTTTGTTTTTTGCCACCAATGCCAACACTGTTGATTCCTACCTATCACAAATTACTAATGGATCATTTTCCTAATGTATCAAAACAATCTGAATGTGTTTTCATGGTTTTGAGTATGTCATTTTTTCTTTTTTCCTAAAATGACAATTTTAATTGGAAACCCGCATTTTGAGTCATATTAGCCACATCAGGCATCAGCTGTATGTGAGAATGCTTCATACAAATCATAAATGAATTATTAATCATTGTCTTAATTTATCAAGAAAATCGAAGTGTGTTTTCTTGGTTTTCAGTGAGTGACACATTTTTAGCTAAAATATCAATTTTAAACTGATAACATTCAATTTTAGTCGTATCGGTCACACCATGCATCAGATTGAGATCTGGTTGATTCATACATATCACAAATGACTTATGGATCATTTTCCTAAAGTATCAAAACAATCCAAATTTGTTTTCCTTATTTTCAATATGTCACATGTTCTTTTTAACTTAAATTAATCTCAATTTATATAAAAAGATACATTTTGAGTTATATCGATCACCTTGTGCATCTTATTGAGGTTGAGTTGATTTTTACATGTCAAAAATGATTCATAGATCATTTTCCTAAATTATCAAAACAAACCGAACATGTTTTCTCAGTTTTCAGTATGTCACTTTTTCATTATACTAAAATTAATGTCAATTTTAGATAAAAGGAGACACTTTGAGTTATATTGGCCACACTGTGCATAATAATGAGGTGTGGATGCTTCATAAATGTCGAAAATTACATATAGATAATTTCCAAAAGTATCAAAACAATCCAAATGTATTTTATCATTTTTAATTATGCCAGTTTTTGTTTTTTTATTAAAATTTCATTTCAAACTGGAAATGTGCAATTTGAGTCACACCAGTTACATCATGAATTTATTTGATTTGATACTACTTCATACACATCAAATATTTCTTATGAACCTCTGTCCTAAATTATCAAGACATTCAGACACATTTTCTTGGTTTTTGGTGAGTGACACGTTTTGAGCAAAAATGACAATTTAAACTGATTACGACCACTTTTAGTCACTTTGGTCACACTGTGCATTAGATTGAGGTGTAGTTGATTCCTACACATCAAAAAATGACACATGGATCATTTTAAACTTGTATTATAATAATAAAAATATTTTTTCTCAGTTTTCAATTTTTCACTTGTTATGTTTAATTAAATTAATGTCAATTTTAAATAAAAATAGACACTTTGAGTCATACCAGTCACACTGTGAGTCAGATTGAGGTGTGGTTGACTCCTAAAAATCAAAAATGAATCAGGTATAATTTTCCTAAATTATAAAAAAATAAGAATGAAGTTTTCGGGTTTTTAGTTTGTCGCATGTCCCTTTTGCTAAAATTAATGTCAATTTTAAATAATAAGATACACTTTGAGTTATATCAGTCACACTGTGTATCATATTGGGGTGAATTTGATTCCTACATGTCACAAATAACTTATAGATAATTTTTCTAAAGTATAAAAACAATCCGAATATGTTTTCTATGTTTTCAGTAAGTCACATGTATATTTTTACTAAAGTGTCATTTCAAACTGGAAACACACATTTTGAGTCATACTAGTTACATTTGTAGGATGGAAATAAGAATGTAGATGCTCAATATACAAGATGGGGAAAAAATTTATACTTTAAAAAATTCCTTTGGAACCTTTAAATATGGTATAAAACTTTCCTTCTTAACCTTAATGAAAACTATGTTTAACAATGTTAAACAAGGTAATTTCACAAGACCTCTTAGTTTTACAAACTTTCTAGATTCCAGAAATATGGAAAGTTTAAAAGGAAAATGATTCTAATTTAAAGCTTATAGACTCTTACAAATCAGAGTATACAAGCACAATGATGTGTAAGATAGTTATACATTCTTTATCAATCAAAATGCAGTGGAAAATAAACTTGAAAAAAAATCAAGTAACAAGTATGAATTCTTTTAACCCAAAGAGAAGGGTATCCAATAACCATGGATAAAGGTCCCCTAATTTATAATTTCAAAAATTTCTATCTTACCCACACCTGGGTAATCCCTCGATAGAAATATCAGAATCTGTTTTGCTATCCCCACAAGCCCTCGAACTTCAAGTTAGTCGGCACCTCTTTCTTCCTCAGCAAGGATGTCCTCGAACATTAAGGTTTTCATCACCTATATCTTCCTATCCCCGGAAGCCCTCGAATGTACTCAGCAACATTCAGAGTCTCATGAAGCAATATGAACAAGATGTTTAGTAAGCACAAAGCATGAGAGTATCTTTCTCTATAAATCACTTTAATAGTGTGTAATCTCTAGAGTGATATATCAGTCATCAAAAGTTGTGAGCTAGTCCAAATGAGATCCTATTTATAGGCACATCTCCAATGGTAGGCTCCCTCCTCCAACGGTCATATTTTTCCTTGAATCTTAGAGGGAACTATACACGTGTCTCTAAAAAAATGGTTAGTTTAGAAACAAAATGTATGACATCATTTCATAACTATAGCAATTGTATGAAAAATATGGTTGCTTAACTAAATTCATTTTTCAGAGTCTAAGAAAAATAATATTCAGAGTCTATAATACATGGAAATTTGGATTCTATTTTCATTAGATTTCATATCCTTAATTCGAATTCTGAATTCATAAGATTTTGGAGTCTGAATTCATAAGACTTTGAAGTCTAAATTCATTAGAATTCGGAGTTGGAATTCATAAGATTTAAAAGTATAAATTCATAAGAATTCAGAATCTTAATTCATTAGAATTCAGAGTCTAAATTCATAAAAGTTCATAGTTTGAATTCAAAAGAATTTAGAGTCTAAATTCATAAGAATTCGGTGTATGATTTCATAATAATTCATATTCTAAATTCAGAGAACATGGAGTCTGAACTCATAAGAGTTTGGAATCTGAATTCCTGAGAATTTGGATTCTGAATTCAGAGAACTCAGAGTCTGAATTCATAAGATTTCAGACTTTGAATTCATAAGAATTCGTATTCTGAATTCAGAGAACTCGGATCTTGAATTCGGATCCTGAAACAGAATGCTCTATATTGATTTCATTATAGGATTCTGAGGTTTTGCAATATAAAACCAAATGGAACAAGTAGAAATAAAATGTGGTAGATTTAGAAGAACCGAAATATGAACAATGAAAACAGGTAAGGTTGAATTTTCCATAGTGAAGGAAAATTTTCCTTCTTAAAATAAAACATATGGAAAAAAGAAAGTTGACTTAAGATAGAGTGTTTTTTATTTTCAAAACATGCAGGAATTGAAAAGTCATAAGGAAAAATTATTGAACAAAAAATATCCCCCTTTTTGGGAAGCACAAACATCCTTACGAAAAATAATATAAGGACTTATAATTTTTATGAATTTAAAAAAAATTATCTCCCTTTACTTATGGATTATAGAGAATACAACTAACCCCCCAGGCTTTGGAACCACTAAGGATTATATTCTGATTTTTTGAATGATATTTTTTATTATATTGAATACAGAAATATTTATGATGAAAAATCCACATTATATGAACTCCCCCTTACCTAGGGGAATTTATTCATTACTTAGTATTCTTTTTAAACATTTAATTCTCCCCCTTTGTGATTTTAAAAAATGATTAAAGGGAATGAAATAGAAAATATGGTACTAGAAATATTAGTACTGAACAACAAAATATATGAAGAGCAACCAAAAATTTCATTAGGATTGAGAAAAATTGTACAATGATAGAATTAAAAAAATATTAGATTTTAAAAATATTATCCCTCCTTCTCTTTAGGCTTTTGATTCTTCAATATGGATTTTAATTTCTTGAGCTCCTTGTGATATTCCACTACACGTTTGAGCAACTGATCCTAATCTTCAGTTTTCTTCTCTAAGGATTTAATTATTTCTTCCTGGGCCTTTTATTTTCTGCCTGATCCTTTAACACTTCATCTTACTTAAGAAGATTATATTCAATCTCAATTCTGAGATCCTTTTCTCTCTTCCAACTCTGAGAAACTAAATACAACTTCCCATTCAAATCATTCACTTCTTGCATCTGAGTATTTTCTTCAAGACATAGCTTTTCTTCAAAATATTTGGTGAGATCTCTGAACTTACCCTCTTCAGTTTGAAAAGAATTTTTGACAGTTTCTTGAAACTCATCAAGAATTCGTATATCCTCAATAGTTTTCCTTGACCAACTAGTCATCATCTTGCAAGATATTTTATGAACATTCGAACTAATGAGAAAATTATTGAAGTTTGCCTTGAGTTTGACACACTTATCAATCACCATCGATAATGAATCTAATTTTTGATTTAATGTATTTGGAAGAATTTGGCATCATGATTCAATGCTTGGGAATAATGGAATAGTCCCAACAATATCCTTCAAAGACTGAACTACAAATTCATGTTCGAGAGAGGATGATTCTGAATCTGAGACTTTGGTTGGTGAGGATTCTTTCTCTATTTCAACATCCTTCCTCTTCAATGAACCACCAATTTTTTTCTTCTACACCAAAACATTGGTAGCTATATCAACAATTACCACTTTTCCCTTATCATATTTTGGAATAAATTTCTATTGATTTGGTGATTCGTGTTCACTATCAGATAGTTAAACAATTTTGTCTTCATCAACTTTTATTTTATCAACTCCTTCCTCAACATCCTCTAGTTGTATAAAATCATGATTAGAACTTTCTTCTTCAGAAGACTTATTTACTTCTTCTTCACCCCTCTCATCATTCCATGGGGTAGAAATATTTGAAGACTCATCTTTAGAAGTTTGGATTGAGAGCTTTTGAGATAGAATTTCCTTCTCATGAAAATATTCTATTTTCATTATGAGATCATTGGTATCACCACTACCTTCTTCTTCTTATTCTTACACTACATTTTCATGAACATTTTCTAGAGTTACAAATTTCTATCATGGAGTCTCTGGTAATGTTTCTACTAAGAAGGATTCTGGTACCAGAATATTCTCCAAGGCTTTCTCAGCATCCTTCAGAAGGGATTTCACTAAATCACCTTCAGACAACATTTTCCATTGCTTCTTTTATTTTTCTTCATTTTATAGATTAACATCTGTCTTTTCCTTCCATTCTTTTTCCTCAGTAGGGTCTATACCAAAATTAGGTTCCCCTTCTTTCCTATTCTTCTTATCTTATCTCCACATAGCCACAACTTCATCAGGATATCATTTTTTCTTCATTGGCTTCAGTGGTGCGGATTGGGTTTCCTTAGCTTCTGGAGATTTTTCCTTCTCTTCCACTTCCTTAAGATTCCTCTTCCTTCCACCCTTTTAGAGGTCTCATCCACCACTTGTTTCATTGAAATATCTTCAACTTACTCTTCAAGAAAATTACAAAAATCTTCGGATTTTTTTGGAAAAACTAACTTTCATCCTTCTCAATGATTCATCAATCAACAAAATAACTTTACAATTCTTTGACTTAGAACATCAAGGAATTTTGTAGGATTCTAAACACCGAACAATCGTCTTTGATAGAATGGCTGGATATAAGATAATACGAGCCTTCATATTTCCATTCTTTATATTCTAAATTTTAATCAAGACATGTTTAACCACGTTTATCTTTCTTAGGTTCACCAGGAAATCCAGAATATACATATCACTTTTCTTCAGTGTATCCTTGTCTCCATTCCTCAGTATGAAAAAACCTTGAACCCACAGGTCAAGAATCTAGAAATTAATATAAAGATGAACAATCCTCAGAGTATTTATCTATAAAAGACCAAGACAAGATAGAGACTTTTCCTTTACAAAAGATCATTTTACATTAGGTAGCTTGTGTGAGCATAACTCTGCTTCACCTTCATAAGGAACTTCTATCAAAATGGCCGCCTTGCTATATGAAAAGGGAATATGTGTTCCCATATAACATAAAAGAAAACTTGTCTCTTTCTTCTTCTTTTAAAAATCTAACTAACTCATAGAACTCACCTAACATATCTGGATACAATAGATCATGTGCCTTTGGTATGGATATACAAACAATTTCCCACCCATTCAGCTTGATATTCTTAGAGATAATAGAATCATACTTTCCAAGGAAATTAGTATTAACCAAACTTTCTCTGTAAATCTTCTATTTAGGGATTGGAATTATAGTTGACATTTCATTCTTGGAAGATACTTCAACAGACATTCAGAATTGAGGAAGATCTGAGAAGTTCGGGACGAGATTTTGTAGAAAGGGGAAAACTTTAGTAGAGAAGAGCTTGGAGTTCGATGTGGGACAAGCATCAACGGTCCTATATATAGGCGATTGAAGCAACGGTTCATCTTCCATACTCAATATAATGGTTGAAAAACATTTTTATCAGATCTGACAGCTGAGATGATGACCGTCAGTAAATTTTGATAGAATCTCATTTTTTGAGGTTTTTATGGAAAAAACATTTGTATTTAAGGAAATGTGAATCTGAGAAATTTAAAACAAAAAGAAAATAGCAAGAGGTAAAAGATGATTACGAAAATAAATTTTGGAAAGGAAATAATACCTTTCGAATTTCCAGGTTGATTATTCGTAATATGTAAAAATCTTCTTAAATAACATTAGATTCCGAAAAAAAAATTGACTATGAGGAATTTTGACTATGAAAATACCCATTATGAAAAATCTAAGTACGAAAATTTTCATTAAGAAAATTTTAAGTACTAAAGTATTCATTATGAAAATTTTAAGTATGAAAATAATCATTACGAAAATTTTATGTATGAAATTATTCATTACAAATATTTTATGTACGAAAATATTCATTACGAAAACATTAAGTATGAAAATCTCCATTACGAATATTTTATGTACGAAAATATTCATTATGAAAATTTTAAGTACGAAAATCTTCATTAACAATATTTTTTGTATGAAAATATTTACTATGAAAATTTTATGTATGAAAATATAAATTACGGAAATTTTAGGTACGAAAAACATTATTAAGAAAAATTTTAGTATGAAAATCATCATTTCGAAAACTTTACGTACAAAAATCTTCATTATGAAAATTTTATGTTTGAAAATCTAACAATCAAATCTACTCCCCCTAAGAAAAGGAGTCTGTTACTGTATGGGGATAGGTTTCAAAAAAAAGTTAATTAGAAGGATTACCTTATGGTTATCATTCCAAATTTCTATTTAATGTATTCAAATCTGTTAAAGGGCAATGATTTTTTAAAAATATCAGCAAGTTGATCTTGCATTCCAATAAATTGGAGAATGATGTTTTTTTGTGTGATCCCTATGAAAGTGATGCCTAATATCTATGTATTTTACACGAGAGTGATGTGCAAGGTTTTTACTTAGGGAAATTGCACTAGTATTATCACACAAAATTTGTGTTTTGGTAAAACTCATACCATAGTCTGTGAGTGTGTGTTGCATCCACAACACATGAGCACAATAACTTCCAACTGCTATGAATTCAGTTTCAGCAGTTGAAAGTTCTACTGAGTGTTTCTTCGTGCATGACCAAGAAACTAATGAATCTCCTAGGAAATGTCAAGTTCCAGATGTACTTTTTTCATCCATTCTACATCCACCAATGTATGCATCTGAAAAACTTTTTAAAACAGAATCATTTCCATAATTATAAAAGAGTCATAAATCCATGGTTCCCTTTATGTAGAAAAAAATTATTTTCACTTTCATTAAATGGGATTTATTAGGATTGCAATGATATCTAGGACTGAAACATACTAAAAACATTAAGTCTGGACAAATAGCTGTTATGTATAGTAAACTTCCTATCCTACCACTAAAAGGCGTTTGAGCAACTGGTTTCCCAGCTTCATCAAGATCAAGTGAATTTGAGGTACCAATGGGAGTACTAATACTCTTAGTGTTATCATATCCAAACTTCTTAAATAAGGTCTTTAATATAATTATGTTGAGATATATAAGTGTCTTTTGGTTTTTGAGAAATTTGAAAACCAATGAAAAATGTAAAGTCGCCCATCATACTCATTTGAAAATCAGATTTCATTAGATCCACAAAGGAATTATTTAAGGATTGTTGATTTGATCCAAATATAATGTCATCAACATAGATTTGAATAATAAAAACACTTTTCTTATCTTTATTTATTAAAAAGGTTTGGTTTATGAACCCGGGTTTTTGTAACGGGTTAATTTTCCGACCCTGTTTGAATTTTTTTCTGTTTTTCTGAGCTGTTTCTGAGCAAGCTGGAATTCTGGGATGTTTTTGGAAATTTCTAGACTACCCTCCGTGTACTCCCAAGTACACTTTGTGTATCAGTTAGGAATGTGGAAACCCATGTGAGACCAAGTATATGTTGTGTGGTGGCCATGCGCAAATTTCCATCTACATGTCGTGTAGTCTTCCTTGAAACGCCGTGTAACCTATTTCCATGTAATGGTCGAGTACCTGGTCGTGTGTTGACCGTGTACACGATTCAATCCATGTACTGGACTCCTCTTAAGTCGAAGAATGGAAACTTCATCTACACGACATGTAGTATTAATATACATGCAATGTAATTTTATTTTTATTTGGGAATCTGAGATGTCGTCACGTCTTATTTTAAGAACATTCTTCTTCTTCTCAGTTAGATGAACCCTTCATCCGAAAAACCTCCAAGAACTCAAACCCTCCTAGATTATTTGTACGAACTCTGTTCTTTGATCCGTTGGTGGTTGTGGGACAGCATCGGAAAGGCTAACCCCACGCACCCGTCTTCGTCCTTGATTCCTCACCTATTTCTTTGTAGGTTTTATATGAACTGAATTTACCGGATTTGATAGGAACACATATCTACCACGATTTAAGCCAATTCAGATGCAGATATTAGGGGAATAGCATCGTATGAGTCAGAGGTAGGTGGTGCATACATTGTTTTGTGTTCTCGTAGTCTTTTGGGGGTTGCGGCCTTCGGGCACGACGTTGGGTATTGAGCGAAACACTTGTTTATTTAAAATAAATTGATTATTTGCATTCTAGGATTCTATTGGGTATTCTCTAACCCTTACTATTCTTGAGAGAGGCCAGGTTAGAGGCCATTGCTCGTTTGGGGCATTTCAGCTGAGGGTGCTGAAATGCGTATAAAGTGAACTGTTTGTTAGACTGCTGAGTTTAGACTATTTATTGATGTTCTTAGATTAAACATCTGAGTTTGATTTGATAAAGTATTTTATAAATTTTTTAAGGAATTCAAGACCTTAGGTGCTGGTATGGGACATCACAAGTTAGTGCAATTTTATCTATTTAGTGATTTCCCTTTTAAAGTGATGCTTTCGAGTAAGGATATGAAATGTGTGATATTTCCTGTGTTGAACTGTTTAGTTATGTTAGGAGTCGCCAGGATATTTTTTTGAGTGATGTTGATCACAGGTTGGGGCTTTTTCTGGGTTACATGGGTGGTTTCTTCAACAGGATTTGGCATCATGGACATCGGTTTGAGGCATTTGGACTGTTAGCTTGGGCATGGCCCGAGTTACTTGGATGGATAGGCCATCGAATTTGAGCAACATGTTCACATAGACACGATGTGTCAAAGGTGTTGTGGATTGGGAACTTATTGAGGTGATTTCCACTCACCGGGGACTTATTGAGGTGATTTTTTCTCACCAATTTCTTTTTGAGTAGTGTGCACACATATAGACTCCGTGATGAGGTGGTACAACCACTCGCTGGGTAGAGGCCCCCGATAGATACAGTTAGGTATTATTTGTTTGAGCAAGCTTCCCATAGGAAGCCACATGGGAGTTGAGGAGCCTTTGGGAGATAACATTGAGGCTATCAGGTTGGGGGTAGAGGATTTCTATGATTTGAGGACAAATATCATTGTGCCTCCAGTTACTTGATTTGAGGGCAGACATCGCTGTCCCTCCAGGTATTAATTGAGGGAAGACATTGCTGCCCCTCTTGTTATTATTTGAGGACAGGTATCGTTGTTCCTATGGATGTTGTGCCATGGGTAGGTTGAGCATTCGATATGGGTTACGATTGTTGGGCGTGCCTTCAGGACGTCGATACTTGAGAAACCTGGTGTCAGGAGGCAGTTGGTGTCATGTAAAATGACAGACATTCCGGCGTTGGCCGAAGCAGGTGACACTTCATGGTGGCTGCCGATAACCAGTGAAGTCTGTGTTTACTTTTGGGCATTGTACTATTTACTGAATTTCATTATACAATCATGTTATCTTAAAAACTTATATTAGGTACGCACCCATGGGTGGTATCCTAATGAGACTCGTCTCACATGCTACATGGGCCCTTCGGGACGTATGTAGACATTATGAAATTGCGTGCAGGTAGAGGTTCAGCCATAGGAGATAGACCTTAGAGCTGTCGGCAAGGGGACTGGTATGGACCTTGAGTTCATGCCTTGTTGGAGTTACTTTTTTTAGTTTCCTTTTTGTTTCAGCATGGTTTATTTATTATGTAGCAACTTTTGGTTAGCCATTAGATCTGTTATATATTGATATATATGACTTGTTATGGATGAATATTTGGTTGTTTACAATATTAGTTTCTTATGATATTTAGCATGTTTTTTTACTTTCTACTACTTTTTTTTCTATATTTCTTATATCATTTATCATTATTGGATATGCTTCCGCTCTGCGGGTCTGGTTTGAGTCTACTGATTCATTTACTTTTTGTTGCATCATTTACTATTTTACTCGGACCAGTACCATTTATTTCTTCCAAGATGGAATATTCTCCCCACTATACCTATTCAGACCCTCGCTACTAGTCGAGAGCGTTTGGAATTCAGGGGAGGTGTGCCTAAGGTAGTGACACCCGACCTGTTTGGCACTGTTCGGGTGGCTGGCTGGGTCCGGGTCGTTAAAAAGTTGTATCAGAGGAGTTCTTGATAGGGATTTAGTAGCATTGTTTTGCTGGATACTAATGAGATTGAGAATTCTCTTTTTATTTATACTTGTTTTACTATTTGGGATATGGTATACTAGATATAGGCTGTTACTTGAATTGGGTTTCTAGCTTGTGTTTGGGTGCCTGCAGCCCCAGGTACGTGGGATGGACCAAGTTTCCATTGTTGAGAATTGTTATTTGATTTTTTCTCAGATTATAGTTGATATTATTTCCACCTCGGTGGCTCACATGTTGTGTGATGTTATTGATTGTGATTTGTAACCCTTGACCTGGTGTGGTAAAGGATAATTGGACCTTGGCACAGTGTCACAAGGATTGTTTTCCTGGATTTTGATTGGCACATTTTTTGGGGTATTTCAATTTCATAATTGCACATATTCTTTGTGAAGTGATAATGCCATGTGAATAAAAAATCAATTGCCATGGTTTATATTCGTGACATGTGAAAATGTGAAATTCCTGATAGAATTTCTTGTTATTGCAATGTGTATGCCATGATTTATATATTTTTATAATTTCATGTGACATGGTATTTGTGTATGGATCTTGTAAAAGCAGACATGTACTATGGTTGATGTGATTTTCATCGCCAGGATTTGGCGACTTAGTCATCGGTTTGAAGGAATGTTAGTTATCAAGACGGGCATGGCCCAAGGTATTTTTGATACCTGTCTCTGTTAAGGGCGGGTAAGGAGGCCATGAGTTCGGGATGCCATGGGCATGGTTTTCAATGGGGGAGAGTAAGGGTAGTAGTTATTCACGTCTTTTTACAGCATTCATATCTGCATTGAATCTATATTGTTTTATCAATGGGATGTCTTACCATTTAGGGTATTCAGCGGGTTCCTTTTAGGGCGACTCAGATGGAGCGTCAGATGGGAAATGATACCGTGCCGCAGGTGTAGGATCAGGTTTAGGATTTGATACAGGCAGATCTTGAGCCGTAGGTATAGGCTCAAGGATAGGATCTGATCCAGGATTTAGTATAGGCAGGACAACAGCTGGGTTTGGCATCGTTCAGGCCATATCTCGACGAGCATCTCCAAGCTAGTCTGTTGTGGGTCTTGCTGGGGATCGATAGAGGAACACATGGTATAGAGCCTTCTATGACATATATGACACGGGAGTTCTAGTCGTAGCACATGCGGCTTTTTCAGGGTGAGGGTGGTCCGCAGGAGGCAGAGAACTGGATCGAGAGCATGCAGATGATCTTCAAGCAGCTCGAGACTCCTCCGGGGTGGAGGTAAAGCTGACGATGTACATGCTGAGAGGACCAGCGGAGAGTTGGTGGGATGTACGGGTTCAGGCTCATAGGCACAAGGGACTGACATGGAAGGAATTTGAGGACAGGTTCTTTGAGCACTTTTACCCAGAGACACTGAGGCCAGAGAGAGCTCGGGAGTTCTAGACTCTTTAGTAGGGAGACATTTCCATCAGGGACTATGCAGCCACATTCGTTGAGATGTCTCTCTTTGCACCGGGTATGGTAAGCGATGACGTGGCTAGAGTGAGGTGCTTCAATTATGGCTTATGACACGCCATTCGAGTCTAGGTGAATATCTTTAGGCTGGGTTATTTTTCAGAGGCAGTGAATCAGGCGCTCATAGTGGAGGGAAACCAGAGGGATAATCCCCAGGTTGGCCTGGGGATAGTTTTGGGTGATGGTTCAAACAGTAGGAATTGAGGACGAGATGATTTATAGCAGGGAAGTCAGGACAAGGATTCAGCTAGACCACCTCACGGTATTTCTTCAGTGATTTTCTTTCATTTTGTATAACCGGGTCATGTTCGGACCTAGTGTGATAGGCCTTCTAAGGAGTGTCAGGCATGTGGATAGGTCAGACATCTATAGAGGTTTTGCAGGCAGCCTTCTTAGATTGTCGGCTAGCAGGGACTAGGATAAATGGTGGAATCTGGAGTTGGTTCAGGTTCGGTACCAGGAGAGGGTAGCTGGGTTTTGGTTGCACACAAAGGACATGACCGAGACAGTGGGATCCACCTGAGGGGTCAGTGGCTAGTGGCTGGAGCAGAACCGTAGGGGGGGTCAGGCATCAGCCATTAGTACTTCATGTCAGGTGCACGTCATGGAGCTGTCAGGGACTGAGCAGGCTTGTGAGCTGATTATGGTTGTAGGTACACCGTGAGTGTGGTCGTGAGTTTTCTTTTGTTTTCATTTTGGCATGACCTCTTAAGGCATGTCTGGTTGAGTGGATGAGTTGCACATGTTACCTGCGGACTAACTAGATGCTAGTCAGTGGGATTGACATTATACCAGATGCGTTATATATATATATATATATATATATATATATATATATGATATGCATAGTATCAGGAGCATCGAGGATGCATGTTACTTGAGGTGCAAGGCACCAGGTTTTGATTTGAGCATCTATGAGATACAAGACCTCTTGGAGGTAGACACCAATGCGGTGAAGGTTATGTTGGGTTTCAGAAGTGACACGTGAGCACCGAGGAGGTGCAGGGGTGATGATGTGTCACGAGAGGACCATGGGTCAGGGAAATAGGTCATTGGGCATTGTTTGTTTGCTTTATCTGATTTGAGCTTTGTTGGTCGAGACTGAGTAGGCAATTCCTAATGTGGGGATCCCCTTGAGGAATTTATCTAGAACCTTGAGACCAGGGTAGTCTAGATTGGTTAACCGAGATGTGTATGTTCGGTTCCATCTCCGGGTTTTTTCGATAGCTCGGGGATGAGCTACTTTAAGGTGAGTAGTTTGTAAGAACCCGAGTTTTTGTAATGGGTTAATTTTTCGACCCTGTTTGAATTTTTTTCTATTTTTCCGAAATATTTCTAAGTAAGATGGAATTCTAGGAAGTTTCTGGAAATTTCCAGACTACACACCGTGTACTCCCTAGTACACTCCATGTATCGGTTAGGCATGTGACAACCCGTGTGAGACCAAGTACATTCCATGGGGTGGCCATGTGTAAATTTACATCTACACGGCGTGTAGTCTTCCTTGACATGTTGTGTAACCCCTTTCACAATAATGGCCGAGTCCCTGGACGTGTGATGACCGTGTACATGGTCCAAGCTGTGTACTAGACCCCGCTTAAGTCGATGTACATAAAATTCATCTACATGACGTGTAGTCTTGAAATACACGATGTCTAATTTTATTTTAATTTGGGAATCTGAGACGTTGTCGCATCTTATTTCCAGAACATCTTCTTCTCAATTGGACAAACCCTTCGTCCGAAAAACCTCTAAGAACAAAAACCCTCACAGATTCTCCGTACGGACTCCGTTCTTTGATCCGTCATTGGCTGTGGGACTGCATCAGAAAGGCTAACCCCGCACACCCATCATTGTCCTTGATTCCTTGCCTATTTCTACGCAGATTCAATCCGAACAGAATTGCCTGGATTTGACAGAAACGTAGATCTGCCTTAATTTAGACCAATTCAGAGGATGACATCAGAGGAGTAGCATCATACGAGTTGGAGGTAGGTGGTTCATACCTTCTTTTGTGTTTTTGTAGACTTTTGGGGGTTGCGGCCTTCGGGCGCGACATTGGGAATTGAGAAAAACCCTTATTTATTTAAACTAAATTGATTATCTGCATTCTGGGATGTTGTTGTGTATTCCCTGACCCTTTTTTGCTCGAGAGAGGACGGTTTAGAGGCCATTTCTTGTTTGGGGCATTTCGGTCGGGGGTGCGGAAATGGATATAAAGTGTACTGTTTGTTAGAATGTGGAGTTTAGACTGCATATTGATGTTGTTGGATTAAACTATTGATTTTGATTTCTTAAAGCATGTTATAAATTTGCTTAAGGCATTCAAGACCTTACGTGCTGGTATGGTACAACACAAGTGAGTGAAAATTTAAATGGTTAACGATTTCCTGTTTAAAGTGATTCTTTCGAGTATGGATATACAATGCGTGATATTGCTTGTGTTGAAATATTTAGTTATGTTGGGTGTGGCCCAGATATTTTGTTGAGTGATGTTGATCATGGGTTGGGGCTTTATCTGGGTTACTTGGGTTGTTGCAACCATGGTATTGGGCATCATGGATGTCGGTTTGAGGCATTTGGACTGTCAGGTTGGGAAAGGCCCGTGTTACATGGATGGCAAGGCCATTGGATTTGAGCGACAGGTTCGCAGGGACATGAGATGTTAGAGGTGTTGTGTTTTGGGAACTTATTGAGGTGATTTCTGCTCACTGGGAACTTATTGAGGTGATTTCTGCTCACTGGGTATTTTTGAGTAGTGTGCACATAGACAGACTCTGTGATGATGTGGTACATCCACTCGCTGGGTAGAGGCCCTCAATAGATGCAGTTAGGTATTATTTGTTTGGGGGTGTTTTCCATAGGAAGCCACATGGGAGGTGAGGAGCCTTTGGGAGATAGCGTTGAGGCTGTCAGGTTGGGGGGTAGAGGCTCATCGTGATTTGAGGACAGATATCACTGTGCATCCGGTTACTTGATTTGAGGGCAGACATCGCTATCCCTCTGGGTATTAATTGAGGGTAGACATCGCTGTCCCTCCAGTTATTATTTGAGGACAGGTATCGTTGTTCATCGGGTTGTTGTTCCATGGGCAGGTTGAGCTTTCGAGCTCTGTTACGATTGTTGGGAGTGCCTTTGGGACATCGGTACTTGAGACACATTGTGTTAGGAGGAAGTTGGTGCCAGGTTACATGATAGACATTCCGGCATTGGCCGAAGCAGGTGACACTTCCTGGTGGCTTTCGATCAATAGTGAGGTCTATGTTTACTTTTGGACATTGTATTGTTTAATACTTTTCTTTATACAATCATGTCTATCTAAACACTTATATTATGTACGCACCATTTGGTGGTATCCTACTATGAATCATCTCACACCCTACGTGGGCCTTTCTGGATACGTATAGACTTTATGAAATTTTGTACATGTAGAGGGTCAGCCTCAGGAACATGACCTTAGTGCTGTTCGAATGGAGACTGGTATGGACCATGAGTTCGTGCCTTGGTTGAGTTACATTGTTTAGTTTCCATTTTGTTTCAGCATTATTTTTTTATTATATAGAAACTTTTGGTTAGCCATTTTCGCCGTTATATATTGATATTCATGACTTTCTATGGATTCATATTAGGTTGTTTACAGTAGTAGTTGCTTGTGATATTAAGCATGTTGTTCTATTTACTTTCCTCTACTGTTGTTTCTATATTTCTTCCGCTGTTTATTGTTATTGGATATGATTCTACTTTGCGGGTCTCGTTTGAGTCTGCTGAGTCATTTAATTTCCGCTGCATAATTTACTATTTTACTCGGACTAGTACAATTTAATTCCTCTGAGAGGGTATAACCTCCCCACTATACCTATTCAGACCCTCGCTGCTAGTTTTCAGCCTTTGGCATTTAGGGGAGGTTCACCTAAGGTAGTGACACCTTACCTGTTTGGCACTATTCGGGTGGATGGCCCGGTCAAGGTCATTACAGTTGGATCATCATTTCCCATAACATAATTATTTTGAAGAAAAAATCTAGCAAGTCTATCATACCAGGCTCTAGGAGCATGCTTAAGTCCATACAAAGCTTTGGTAAGTTTGAAAACATGTTCTAGATGTTTTGTATCTTCAAAACTAGGAGGTTGTTAAACAAAAACTTCCTCTTGAACATATCCATTAAGGAAAGCACATTTAACATCCATGTGAAAAAGGTTAAAATTAATGAATGCTGCAAAGGAAAGTAGAATACGAATAGATTCAATTATAGCTATTGGAACATAGGCTTCTTCACAGTCTCTTCCTTCTTGTTGATTATAGACCTTAGAAACTAATATTTCTTTGTTCCTTGCTATGATTCCATTTTCATCACATTTATTTCTGAAAACCCATTTTACTCCAATAACAGAAGTTTCCAAGGGTCTTTCAACCAAGGTCCAGACTTTATTCCTTTCAAATTCATTTAGCTCATCTTAAATTTCATTAATCCATTCATCATCACATAATGCTTCATCAGTGCTTTTTGGTTCTAATTTGGAAAGGAATGCTAGATTTTCTACTTCATTCCTTATGGAACTTATAGTCCTCGCAGGTTGATTTACTTTACCAATGATACTATCACTGGGATGATTTTTCAGAAACAATTGATTTGGGTTTTGTAAAACATATTCATTATCATATAGTAGGAAATCTTCTGGAGTTAATATCTAAAAAAAAATTTCTTAAAAATTTTCCTTATCCAAAAGATAATCTATCAAGGGATGAAAATCATTTTTCAAAAACACATCCAAGGATATAGGTTGAGGTTATTTGGAATCTAAATGATCAGATTCATCCAATTTAACATGTACTATTTCTTCAAGAGTACCAGTGTTTTTGTTGACAACTCTATAAGCCTTAGAAGTTGTGGAGTAGTGCAAGAAAATTCCTTCATCAGATTTTGGTGAAAATTTATGTAAATTATCTGTAGTATTCAGAATGAATACTTTGTAGCCAAATACCTTGAAGTAAGAAAGTCTATGTTTTCTTCCATTATATAACTCATAATGTGTTTTATTTAGAAAGGGTCTAATCAAAACTCGATTAATACTACAACAAGCAGTACATATAGCTTCATCCCATAAAAGTTTTTTTATATAATATTCACTCAACATGGTTCTATTTATTTCTTTAAGAATTATATTTCTTCGTTCAACAACACCATTCTGTTGATGGATTTTTTGTGCTAAAAAGTTATGAGTAATTCCTTTTCTACTACAAAAAGTTTCAAAATCAGAATTTTGAAATTCTCCACTATCATCACTATGAATTTTAATCAATCTAAGGTTTTTCACATTTTTAACTTGGGCTCTAATACTTTTAAAATATGAAAAAGCTTCAGACTTCTTTCCTATAAAGTAGACCCACGTAAATCTAGTGTAATAACAAACTATGCCAAATACATAATATTTTTCACCAATGATTCCTGTTTGTGTTGGACCAAAAAGATCAATATGAACCAACTGTAATGCATCAGATGTTGAGACTTCACCGATTGATTTAAAATTTTATTTATGATTCTTTCCATATTGACAAGTATCAAGAACTTTTGAAGAATCAACTCTAAGGTTTAGTAGATCCTTAACAGGTCTTTTCTTAGATAGTATGCATAGGTTCCTAAGGTTACAGTGTCCTAACCTTCTATGCCATAACCAATATTGATCTTCCATTTCACTAAGACAATTTATATCTTGGCTCCTAAGGTCTTCTTCATTTAGTGTGTATACATTCTCTTGCCTATGGGCAGAAAGAATAAACTCTTCCTTGGAATTTTGTACTAAGAACTTATCATTCCTAAAATTCACAAGGTACCCTTCATCACATAATTTACTTATGCTAATGAGTTTGTTCTTAAGACCCATAACAAATAAAACATTTGAGATCAATGTTTTTCTATGAAGAGAAATGTTACATGTACCAATAATTTCTCCCTGAGAATTATCTCTGAAAGTTAATTTTCCTTCTTTCGTCTTGATAATATTTTCAAAGATTTTTTTGTTACTAGTAATATACCGGGAACATAAACGATCCATGTTCCATTTGTAGCTATTGGTACTTTCTCAATTTTTCCGAAAATAAGAGAGTTAGACATTCAGAATACAAACATTCTTGGATCTGGAACCTTTATAAAGAAAAATATTTGAAATCCAAATTTTCTTAGAAAAATAAGCTTTATGAAACCCTAAAGACTACATTTTATTTAAGGAACAACTTTTTTCCCAATGTCCACCACACTGACATTTAGTGCAGAATGAAGCACTTTGAGGAACAAAATAGTTATTACTAAAAATAGGTTTATAATGGGAATAAGGAAATCCAAAAATATTCCATAGAGGTTGAATTTGGGAATACACCTTACCAAAATTTTCCATACATAAGGTAATGTTTGAAAGACACTCCCTCATGGAAAATATTTAGGATTTTAATTTAATAACCAAGTTTTATCCTCAAAATTCTTAGTTTTGGAACTAGAGCTAGTCACTAAAATATTTTTCTTAGAAATTACATTCTCAAGATCCATAGAATGTTTATCCTTATCAGAATTAACATCATCAATATTTTTTGAAATACTTTCAAAATCATAAATCTTCTTATCAAGATCTTTAGAAATATCTGATATTTCCTTAGTAAGAATAATACTTCTAGAATTTTCCTTATGAATCATTTTCTTGTGTTTTGAATTCTCATTCTCAAGGAGTTTAGCAAACCTAGAAACTTCTTCACATATAGGTAAAGTATTATCTTCATCAGAAGAAGATTCTTTATCTGAAGACTCAAAATATTTATAACTACTATAATTTCAATTTAAGGAAACATTTGTGATGAATTCAGCATTGTGTACCTTAGCCATTAGGAAAATATTTTCAATAGGTAGTCTGGCTAGTAAACCAATATTCTTCTTTACAGAAGATTCATTCTCTGAGGATTCATGAGAAGAGATTCCAGCACTGGCACTCCAGGTGTAATTAGTTTTCAAAACATTATTCTCTTTATGCTTATAGTAGTTATTCCTATTCCTATCATAATTCTTTTCCTTCCTGTCCATTTTCATAAGCATAGGACAATCTGGCTATATATTACCTTCTCTTTTACATTCATAACAAGTTACTCTGGAGTCTTTTTTATCTTTCCGATCTTTCATCTTGTATCTAGATTGAAAATATTTCCTTCAAACTATCTTGTTCATCCTTCAAGAAAGATTAGCTAGCTAGTTTTCTAAAGATTAACTTTCACAGGATTCAGACTGAATAATAGCCTTCTTAGATTTGGATCATGTAACTCTCTTGATAGATCTGGATTTCATATGATTTAAATCTATTGTAAAAGAAACACTTCCATTTAAATTTTTCTTCTTTATATTATCAGCATCTCCCTTCATTCTGGATTCATGTTGAAGAAGAGTTCCAAACAGTTCATTAAGAGAAATCTGGGTAAAATTCATATTCTCATCTATAACTGTTTTTTTAGATTCCCATTTGTTGGGCATGATGCCTATGATATTATCTACAAGATATTCATCATCAAATCCTTTCTCACCCATAGTTTATAAACTGTTAACAATATTCATGAACAATTGTTGTACCTAACATATGGGTTCTCCATAAAGAAAGAAGAAACCATGATATTTAGCTCTGAGCATTGTTCTCCATTTTCAATAACTTTTCATGTTCCAAATTGAGTAACCTTGAGCTTATTTCAAATAAAATTTTCTTCTTCACAAGATGAAATTGGGCTATATATATTTCTAGCATGGTAAAAAGAAAATTATTACTTACCTTGTAGTTCAGTTGATATTCAGGATTTTCTTGATTGGTGAAAGTACTGGCTTCTTTGTCAGGGATTTTTTATCCTCCAATAAGCATGATAAAATTGTCAACTCTAGTGTTAATGAAAAAAGTCTTTATTCTATCTCTCTAATATTCATAATCCTTCCCATCAAAAAGAGGTGGTCTAGTAGGATTTATTTTTTCAGTAGAACCAAAATTCATTACAACCATGTTATAAGAAAATATCTTTCCACACAAAACATGTTAATAAGAAAGTTTGTAATCAAGGAAACGATTCCTAAGCAAGGAAAAAAGAACAATGAAAACTAAGCAAGAACGCTTATATATGAATATAAGTATTTTAGAAACCTCATCTGATACCAATTGAAGGATTGAAATAAAAATGTAGATGCTCAATATACAAGAGGGGAGTGAATTATATAATTTAAAAACATCCTTTGGAACCTTAAAAGTTGGTATAAAACATTCCTCCATAACCTTAAGGAAAACTATATTTAACAGAGTTAGAAAAGGTAAATTCACAAGACCCTTTAATTCTACAAACTTGCTAGATTCCGGAAATATGGTTCCAGAAATAAAACTTAAGAAAATTTTTCTAGGAAAAAGATCCTACCTTAATGCATATAGAATCTTACTAATCAGAGTATACATGAAAAGGAAGTATAAGATAGTTATACTTTTATTATCAATCAAAATGCAATGGAAAATAAACATGAAATAAAATAAGTTACAAGTTTGAAATCTTTTAACCCAAAGATAAGGGTATCCAAAAACCATTGATAAATATCCCTTAATTTATACTTTCAAGAAAGTATGTATTTCCCACACCAGGTTAACCCTCAATAAGAATATCAGAATCTATCTTGATATCCCTGTCAGCCCTTGAACTTCATGTTATTCGGCACCTCGGTCTTCCTCAACAAGGAAGTCTTTGAACTTTAAGGTGGTTGGAACCTCTGTCTTCCTATCCCTGGAATCCCTCGAATGTACTCAAAAACATTTGGAGTCGCACAAAACAATCTGGACAAGATTTTCAATATGCACAATTCATGAGAGTATCTCTCTCTATAATTCACCTTAACAGCGTGAATTGTCTAGAGTGATAGATCGGTCATCAAGAGTTGTGAGCTCATTTAAATGAGGCAATATTTATAAGCACATATCCAATGGTCTACTTCCTCCTCCAATGGTCATATTTCTCCTTGAATATCTGAGAGACCCATACATATTTCTCTCAAACAACGATTAGTATAGAAACATAATGTATGACAATGTTTCACAACTATAGAAAGTGTAAGAAAAATATGGTTTCTTAAATAAATTCATTTTTCAGAGTCTAAGAAAAATAATATTAGGAGTCTATAATACATGGACATTCGGATTTTGTTTTCTAGAGAATTCATAAACAGAATTAAGAGTTTGAATTAATAAGAGTTCAGAGTCTAAATTCATAAGAAATCGGAGTCTGAATTCATTAGAATTAAGAGTCTGAATTTATAAGAGTTAGGAGTATGATTTCATAATAATTAAAAGTCTAAATTCATTAGAATTCAGAGTCTTAATTAATAAGAGTTTGGAGTCTGAATTCATAGGAATTCAGAGTCTGAATTCCTAAGACTTTGGATTCTGAATTCATAAGAATTTGAAGTCTGAATTCCATAGAATTTGGAGTCTGAATTCATAAGAATTTAGAGTCTGAATTCATAATAAATCAGATTCTGAATACAGAGAACTCAGAGTCTGTACTCATAAGAGTTAAAAGTCTGAATTTATAAGAATTTTTATTCTAAATTCAGAGAAATCAGAGTCTAAACTAATAAGAGTTTAGAGTCTAAATTTATAATAATTTGAATTTCAAATTCAGAGAACTTGGAAACTAAATTCGGATCATGAAATAGAATGCTTTATATTTAAGTATTTATAGAATTCTGAGGTTTTTCAATATGGAACCAAATTTTACACTTAGAAATAAAATGAGTTAGATTTAGAAGAATAGAAATATGAACAATGAAAACAAGTAAGGATGAATTTCCCTTAGGGAAGGAAAATTTTCATTATTAAGATAAAACTTAGGGGAAAATAAATTTTCCTTAAGATAGAGTTTTTGTGATTGTCAAAACATGAAGGAATGGAAAAGTCACAAAGAAACCTTATTGAATCAAAATCATTATGTGTTGGTTTGATATTAAACTACTTCATACATGTTTCAAATGAATTTTGAATCATTGAAATGAATAATCAAGACAATCAGAGAACTGTTTCATAGTTTTCAATGAGTGACACATTTGGAAGTAAAATAGAAATTTTAAACTGATAATAGAGACTTTTATTCATACTGGTTAGACCATGTGTCAGATTGTTGTGTGATTGATTCCTACACATCACAAATGACTCATGGGTTGTTTTTCTAATGTTTTAAAACAATCTGAATGAATTTTCTTGGTTTTTAGTATGTCACTTGTTCTTTTTACTAAAATTAGTGTCAATTTTAAATTAAAAAAAACTTTGAGTTATACCGGTCACACTGTGCATTATATTAAGGTGTAGTTGATTCCTACATGTGAAAAATGACTTATAGATTATTTTTATAAAGTATCAAATCAATATGAATTCATTTTCATAGATTTCAGTATGACACATTTTTTTTTAACTTAAATTAATGTTAATTCTAAATAAAAAAAGACACTTTGAGTCATACTAGACACATCGTGTATCAGTTTGAAATGAGACTAATTCCAATACATCACAAAGTATTGAGGTACGATTGATTCCTATACATCCCAAAGTCTTATAATAATACAAAGTGCCAATGTTTCCACACTTTCCATTAGATATCATTGTCGAAATGGAAAAAGTACAGTGTTGGAATTTTTCACTTTCCTTTAAGTTCTCTATAATACCTTTGAAGTAAAATGATAAATGATGACACTGTAGGGGTGACAAGGTTGTGAGGGTAAAGAAGTCTGTGAAATATTTTTTCTACATGAGTAGTAAAACAATTAATTAATATTATGTTAATGTAGTAGATAATAGATAATATTATGAGGGAAAACATAGTATATTAAAAAAACATTACCTTCTCATTGAATTATGAGTTTCATCCTTAAAGTCCTATCTCTCATGAGAATTAGCATCTTCATACAAACCACCCCAACACAAACAATGGAATAAACCTGTATAAGAAAACAATTATTATGTGAGCAATAATAAATAACATTAAATTAAACATAAATATGAAACAAATCACTACTTATATTGAAGTCACATCTTTATGCTATTTGTGTACATTCTTCCATAAAGTATGTCTCCATTCATTTCTAATCACATCTATATCATCCTTTGAATATGAGTCCTATATATAGTCAATGTAGTACTGGATAAATATAAATACAAAAAGGATTAATAAATATTTTAAATAAAATAGTAATTATCATTGAAAATACCTCTTAAGGGATTCTTGTTTGTTCATGGAATTTGTCCTCTCTCATAAATTTATAAATATAATAACAACAATCATTTCCATTTGTTTGTTTCAAATAGTGCAGAAAAATTAAAAAATATGTAATTTGTTTTGATATGTATTTGGATAGTAAAATCTTATTATATACACCCTAACACATGTCCAGTCGTATAACTTTTTAGGATCCTCATGCTTATCCCCTAGCCTCATTCCTAGTTTTTGTTGATATTGATGCACCACCCTATCATAACAGAATCCTCATTAAAAGATAATATAAATTATATTACTTGATGTTTAGTTCTAAAATTTTGGATGTAGTGTATCAAAAATTTAAAAACACTATCACGTGTGGTCAGTTTGTTCGTTATCTATGCATTGAATCTAGGAAATAAATCTTTTGAGTATCAAAATATACCACAATGAGCATCCAATGCTTCCAGAAAATAGAAAAAGTGATAAGTAATTAATGAAATGAAAATATATTTTATATAAATAAATTTTAGAGTTTTACCCCAACATCATTGGAATTATAAAGAGTCTTTCATCTGTATGTTTTCATTCAAATGATTCAAGCAGGTTTTCCATTATTTCATCTTCTTATTTTGTTCTATTTTTCGTTGTTCTATAGAGGTGGTCTGAGAAATAATGAGTCCAAAAATAATTCCTGGGGAAATACCATTAATTTTTGGAAATACATGCCTTTCAAAAATATGAAATGTATTTAGTCATAATTTACATAGTATATTATCTTTTGGAAAATCAAATCATGAAAACATACTGTTGGGTCGGAGAGTGATGGCAAGAGGGGGGGTGAATTGCCTTTTTAAAAAAGTTTAACAATTTAAAACAAAGCTAAAGCGCAGCGGAAATAAAAGAGGCAAGACACAAAACTTGATAACGAAGTTCGGCTTAAACCAAAGCCTACGTCTCCGCTCCCAACTCAACCGTTGAGAGATTTACTGCCGCTTGATTTTTAATGGTTTTAGCAAGAAACCCACTAGACTTTAAGGTAGTCTAGAACCTATTACAGCTTGCTTTCAATGGTTGAGCAAGAACCCACTAGCCTTCTTACAGGTGAAGGCTAGCTCACCTATGACTCAAGCCTTTTAAAGGGAAGGATTGACTAACCTCTTCACACCTTGAAGGTGGTGTGAAAACCAACACAAAAGGAAGATAAAAGAAATGGGGGTTTGTAGGCACAAACCCAAATTGATTCTCAAAAATATAAAATAATAAAAACCGTAAAGAGGAGAAGTCTTGGGCGCCAATGGATTGATTGGTGATGATGTAGAGCGCTCCCAAGCTTCTATGGTGATGCTCCTTGGATGTGGAAGTGAGTTGGAGCAGGTGGGAATCCTTAAAAGAATGCGCTGGAGGTTCGCCAAATGATCGAAAAATGTTCCTGTGGGATTTCTTGTGTTCCTGGGGCTTCCTAGTCCTTTATTTATAGAGGGGGAACCCTCATATGGCCGTTCGGGGTCTTCGGAGCTGTTGGAAAAGTCTTCGGAGCCGTTGGGAGCAGGCTGGTCAAAGCCCAACGGCTAGTTTGACTGGCTCCACCGGCTGACCGGTGCTTGGCCACCGGTTGGCCGGTGCTTTGGAAAAGGGAGAGGCCTTCTGCCCAGGCACCACCGGCTGGCCGGTGAGGAGGCCACCGGTTGGCCGCTGGTGAGACAGTAGGTGTCCCTTCTGTCTGGGTTCCACCGACTTGCCAGTGATGGGACACCGGTTGGCCGGTGGTCTGGACAGAGGGGATGCCTTCTGTCAAGACTCCACCGGCTGGCCGGTGGTCATCCACCGGTTGGCCGGTGGACTGAAATCAGTCCACTTTTGTCTTCTGGCTTTCTTGGCCCAATTCCTTGGCAACCTGAAATCATGCCTATCATCCAAAAACACTTAAAACAAGATTAGATAAATAAGAGAGTGATTGTGATCATGAAAATTAAACCACGAGGGGTACGAGAGGTACAACAATCTCCCCCTATTTTGATGATCACAATCACCAAAACAAGCAATGTAAAAGACTGAAATGAAAGGCATGCTTTAAAGGATAAAGCAAAGCATGAGAGAAAGATTTGTCCCCCAATCAACCATGAATTTCTCCCCCTTTGTGATTATCAAAATAGCACGGGGCATAAAACTTGATTGAGGGAAAGGTTGAAAAACAAGATAGAGTTTTTAAACCAATTGAAATTTCTGAGATTTGAATTGAAAGTTTTGAATTGAAGGTTTTGAATATAAATAAAAAAAGGCTTAAACGATCCTAACTCCCCCTAAATAAAAACAACAAATCACTGGGGAGAGGATTTTAGAACCGAGACAAATTTTGGTCCGGTGAGACTCGCTAAAAGGGATTTTTCAATCCAAACTTGTCTAGTGGCGGGTCTTCTCCTATGAAATACATCATTAAAGGAAATGGTTTTGGGCCTTCCATACCGGGCATTTTTGCAATCGCACTCATAAATTTAGTGCCCGGGTTTTTTACAATAGTTTCAAAATTTATATTGGGAGCTCCCCCTTACAAAAATATTAGGAGCATGGGAAGAGGAAGCTTGCTTGGAATAGCCAAGCCCTTGGGTGGTTCTAGATACGCATTGGGAACCAAGGAGCTTCTAAAGGTTATGTTCACCTTCGGTTAACTTAGCTAGGGATTTCCTTAAATCCTTGATTGTTAATTCCATAGAATCAACATCGGGAAGGTTTTGGATCTTGAGGGATTTCTCCTCCTTTTCTTTGAGATGTTTTTCCATTTCGGAAGAAAGTTTTTTGAAATTCTTTTTTAAAGAAATAAATTTGGAAGAAAGTTCGTGAAAGCCTTCCTCCAATTGATCTCTAGCATGTTGTAGATCCTCATAAGATAAATGATTGAAAGAATTTGAAGAACTAGAGGAAGAGGAGTCGGAAGAGGTTACCTCATGAAATGCCATTAGGAATTTTTTACCGTTGTCACTTGAGGAGGAGGAGGAGGATGTGGAGCTATCACTCCATGTGGCCTTGAATGCCTTCTTCCTTTCCTTTTGCTTGGCCTTTTTCTTGTTGAGTGGACAATCGGGCTTGTAATGGCCTTTCTTGCCACACCTGTAACATGTTACCTCGGGCTCGGATTTTTTGTTGGGTTGAGCCTTGCAGGATTTCTTCTTCTTGTGATTCTTCATGAATTTGTGCATTTTGTGGGCAAGATTCTCCATTTTTGAATCGCCGCCTGAAGAGGAAGACGATGAGGAGGAGGAGCTTTCTTCTTTTTGATCTTTGAAGGCGATGTTCTTTGGAACATTGATCGGTTTGCCTTCCTTTTCAGCTTGCCTCCTCATGGTGATCTCGTAGGTCATGAGGGATCCGATGAGCTCTTCGACCGACATGTTCTTGATGTCTTTTGCTTCTTGGATTGCCGTGACTTTCGGTGCCCGTGAGCATGGTAGGATCCAAAGGATCTTCTTGACCATCATTTCTTCAGACACATCATCACCAAGGGACTTTCTCCCATTGCAAACATCAGTAAAACGTGTAAACATTTCAGTTATATTTTCAGATTGATGCATGGTAAAAGACTCAAAATCTTGACGATACATATCCAATCGAGTATCCTTAACTTTGTTGGTCCCCTCATGGGTAACCTCCAATAGTTTACATATTTCATGAGATGAAGTGCATGTGGAAACTCGATTGAATTCATTACGATCAAGGCCGCAATGAAGAGCATTCATGGCTTTTCCATCAAGCTCGAAATTTTTAATATCGGCTTGAGTCCATTTGGATTCATCAGGAGAAGAGAGAGAGTAACCATGCATGACAATTCTATATATAGGATAGCCTATACTTCTAAGAAATGTAATCATGCGAGTTTTCCAATAGGTATAGTCGGTTCCATAAAAGAATGGAGCACGACCCAATGAATATCCTTCGGGGGCGAAAGAAGATGAAGCCATCACAATGGATCTTGAATTTGAAATTGGTTAAGGTCTTACACAAAACACTTGCTCTAATACCAATTGTTGGGTCGGAGAGTGATGGCAAGAGGGGGGGTGAATTTCCATTTTAAAAAAGTTTAATAATTTAAAACAAAGTTAAAGCGCAGCGGAAATAAAAGAGGCATGACACAAAACTTGATAACGGAGTTCGACTTAAACCAAAGCCTACGTCTCCGCTCCCAACTCAACTGTTGAGAGATTTACTAACGCTTGCTTTTTAATGGTTTTAGCAAGAAACCCACTAGACTTTAAGGTAGTCTAGAACCTATTACAGCTTGCTTTCAATGGTTGAGCAAGAACCCACTAGCCTTCTTACAGGTGAAGGCTAGCTCACCTATGACTCAAGCCTTTTAAAGGGAAGGCTTGACTAACCTATTCACACCTTGAAGGTGGTGTGAAAACCCAAACAAAAGGAAGATAAAAGAAATGGGGGTTTGTAGGCACAAACCCAAATTGATGCTCAAAACGATAAAATAATAAAAACAGTAAAGAGGAGAAGTCTTGGGTGCCAATGGATTGATTGGTGATGATGAAGAGCGCTCCCAAGCTTCTATGGTGATGCTCCTTGGATGTGGAAGTGAGTTGGAGCAGGTGGGGATCCTTGAAGGAATGTGCCGGAGGTTCGCCAAATGATCGGAAAATGTTCTCGTGGGCTTTATTATGTTTCCGGGGCTTCCTAGTCCTTTATTTATAGAGGGGGAACCCTCATATGGCCGTTCGGGGTCTTCGGAGCCGTTGGAAAAGTCTTCGGAGCCGTTGGGAGCAGGCTGGTCAAAGCCCAACGGCTAGTTTGACTGGCTCCACCGGCTGACCGGTGCTTGGCCACTGGTTGGCCGGTGATTTGGAAAAGGGAGAGGCCTTATTCCCAGGCACCACCGGCTGGCCGGCGAGGAGGCCACCAGTTGGCTGCTGGTGAGACAGTAGGTGTCCCTTCTGTCTGGGTTCCACCGGCTGGCTGGTGATGGGACACCGGTTGGCCGGTGGTCTGGACAGAGGGGATGCCTTCTGTCAAGACTCCACCGGCTGGCCGGTGGTCATCCACCGATTGGCCGGTGGACTGAAATCAGTCCACTTTTGCCTTCTGGATTTCTTGGCCCAAAATTTCATGGCAACCTGAAATCATGCCTATCATCCAAAAACACTTCAAACAAGATTAGATAAATAAGAGAGTGATTGTGATCATGAAAATTAAACCACGAGGGGTACGAGAGGTACAACACATACCTCTATTATGATTTTAGAACTAAGGTGCCAATCCAAATAGAGTTTAGGATTTCACTTACATTATCAACAACAATGAAGTCTTAAAATTCCTCTCCATACATATTTTCTTCAAAATCAACCATGTGACTACACCCAATATTTAACATTGTATCCACATGAACCTTCAATAATAGTAAATGAAGATATAGAAAGTTTGGCGTAAAGGTTATTCCAGTAGATCTTTTCAATCAGTAGGTCGATCCTTTAGATGGGTTTGAGTGGTTATTTCATTTCTCCCCTTCCATTTGTCCATCTGTAATAACATTCATCAGTTCAGACGCTTTTTCATTAATTATAAAATGTTTATCTTGAAAAATAAACTCGAAATTAATACCGACGTGTTTTTTACAAGATGTTACAACCATGTGATGAATGTTCCAATAGCTTGTTTGACCTTATGAATATCTTCATCATCAATTGGAATATGTTTATCGGTGATCACCTCAAGGGATATGTTAATCGACACTCTCACATGACCTATTGGAAGTGTTCTGTTGTGTATCATGTTGTTTTGGATATTAAACACTATATCCCTCAGTACAAGGTGATGGGTGGGTGTTGATATATATAATTCACAGTCATTATCACCCTATATAATATCCGCACAGGAAAGGTATCAGTGTATGTCTGATTCCCATTTCACCAAAAAAATTATAAGAACATTGATTACATCAGCCAAGATAGCTCTTTTCGGGGAATGGATCACCTCAAAGCTGGTGGGGTGCGGCGGGGTGGGGGGATCATCAGGAAATGGTTATTCTTGAGTTTTTAATTCTCTTTAGTTCCCCCATAAAAGTTGCTAGCATCTCTCTATACCATTGTTATTGTTCTTCCAGGGTATCTAGTCTTTCTCTCATCCATTTCATTGCTTCACCTTGATCCTCTTGTTTTTTATTCAAAATATTTTTGGCGTGTCACCCCAATATCCATACCTTTGAAACAACCATACTTTTCTAGCCTCTAAAAGGCCATCGATGGTATGTGTTAATCCGGGATATGTGTTTCGGATTCTTGTGACTATGTCATATATAAAATATAGGAAAACAAGTAATCATTGTAACGTAATAGTTTAAGGGAAAAATAATTTTTTATTATCTCATACGTACACATGTTTCCCACACTTTTTGTGTGTTTTCATCTATTAGTATCACATCTTTATTTACACATACCTCCTTCCATAGAACATGGAGGGGGATGGATGTGTTTTTGGATTTGGAGTCATGAATCTACATATAAAGAGAGGAACATAATAATGTTGTTATTTCATGTCACAAAAAATATTATGATAGATTTAAAACATGTACCATTTTTTCAAGTGAAGAGTACCTCATTCTTGCTTAACAGTAGAAGTACATTGGTTTTTCTTCCCGTTATATATTTTCATCACACATTTTTTGTTTTATAAATAATAAATTGTCAATCAAAGTGATGAAAACATGTATCTTCAAACAACATATTACTTTCCACATTGTACCTAATAAGAAACATCCACATGATGTAAATTAAATATACCCCATTATTCTTATGTTATCAGGTGCGCATCTTTAATATGATGTCTCGTTTGAATTATTTGAAAGCCTCTATGAATCCTTCTAATATGAATTAATACATATTTCTTATGGGAGTAATCTCCTGTAAATTCACTCTGTAATGGATGATGAAGAGTAATTCAATGTTTCAATATTATTTTTTTAGTAAAATAAAGAAATGATTTCATAATGTTACTATAATCACTTCCCACATCAGTGTCTTAATCCCAAACACAGCATGGTGAAACCAGTCTACATCAATCAACAAGCATTGTTGAGCGATGATTCCAATGTAACTACTGAACATGGTCTTGTTGGGGTTAACATTCCACCTGGCATCAAATTTGATGCATATGATCTTCCCCTTAATGATTTTTACTAACACTGTAACTCCCCAACCCCAGTTACCCAAAGTCGGTGCATTATTTTAATACATTGGCATGATTAAAAGGAATCAAGTCTCAAAGGACCGATTAGTTTAGCATTCTTGGAAAATAGATTACATACATGAAAGTTACATTACACTTTCTAATGTACAACACAACATAAATAATTCATTGAGAGTTCCAATATTTCCTTTAGCGTAACTCTGTATATCAATCATAATTCACTTCTTTGAAATCTTGGGAAAATAAAACATAATAAAGGGGTGAGCTCAGATTCTCAGTAAGGGTAAATAATTTAGCAGAAGCAATAAACTTTTAAGGCAAGATGTGTAATAAAAAAACTTCCTTTTAAACATAATCATGAACATAATATGGAAAAAATAAATCAAAAATTAAAATATAAACATGAAAATGGTTATCCTACTAGTCGAATAAGCACTTTTAATAACTAATTTCATAATGAGGGAATTCATAATTCCAAACATTAAAACCACATAGTCAAGGCCTCGTGCCAAGGCTACAAATAATTTTTTTCCAAGGCCTTATTCCAAGACACTAGATTGTCTCATTTGACCTACCTATGCATCAAGGATCTATAGCAGGCTCCACCCATCACTTACTAAGTCTAATTCATTCCTCATATGAAAATTTTGAAACGTAACATAAACATTCGTATTAAAACTACCATAAAAAATGTCAATAATTTAACCATAAACCATGAATGGTATAAAAATAGCACATCCACAGTCAAACAAAGCATAACTAATTCAATAAAATATGGAATATTGTATTATAATAAATCAACCTCAATCCAGAATAATTTCCAGTGAAGGATGCTGACATAGTTGAAAATGATCAGTAAAATTCGTTGAGAGAAATCCCCCTTTTTCATGAAATCGTTTAAAAGTATCCCAATTTATAAAGGATGTAATTTAGAAGATATTTATGAATAAAAGTATCTCATACCACTTTAAATCATTTTAAAAGAATTATCATTTCAAAACATTCATGTCCATATAAATAAATCCTTAAAACCATTTTGAAAACATGGACATTAATGAAAAGGGTTTAGAATGGTAAATATTTAAAACATTTAAAATGATGATCTAGTTAAATAGAACCTACAATAAAACCTTAAAATATTCCTTTTGAAAACATTTTTATGGAATTTGGGTATTGATGATAAGTATTTCCTATAAATACTTACAAATAAACAATTTTGGATAATAACAAGATTGAGAAAATAACCCTTACCTTGCACATTCCTTTGGTCGAGGGTATGTTTAACCTCCTGTATAATGACTATAGTATGTTATTAAATTATACCAGAACCATATTAATATTTATTATATCATACATGATTCATTTATGACTTTATACTACCCATTTAATAATGATTTCCATGTTAAATTAACATTTTGGGTTATAATCGCTTTCTTTATCGTACGTGTTTTAACTTGTTGTTATTTGATCGTATCATTTAGATCAGGATTTAAATACTTCCAGAATATAACCATTTATTTATATATCATATATATTTAGAATATAAATATTTATAATATATTTATATATGAAATTGAAGGCACCGTTTATGGAGACGGTAGGTCGTACATGCGCATAAACGTTGTTTCCATTTTCATATCGTATTGAACAGAAGTAAGTAAATAAGATATATATAAGTACATATATACATACATATATAAATATATAGTAGAATTTTTATGTCATATATTACACACTTATTAATTATATATATTTTTATAATCATTGTTGAATGGTGGACGTGGAAATGAATCTCAACACGTCGTGGAGACGGAAATCCGTACGTCCGCACGAGCGACAATATCATTTCCTTAATAATTAAAAGGTGTTTGATTGGGTGGTATATTAATTTTATAGAGATATTATCATGTTATTTTAATTATTTATATACATATTTCTCATCATTATATCCATCCAAATTACATAGTGTCGAATAACAAATTACACTATGGTGTGGAGACGGTAAGTCATACGTACGCACGCATGGTGAAATTATCATTCATAGGATGGAAAGGATAATGAATTTGGTAGTTACATGTTTATAATAAAATCAAAGTATATAGAAGATACTGGAGTAATTATTTTAGAATATAAACAACAAAGAAAGTGGAAGTGGAAGAAGAAAAGAACTTGAAAGAGGTGATGAAATATTTACCTATTCTTATGGTGTTTCCTTTTGATTTGATCAAATGAGATCCTTAGGTTGGTTTTTTTGCTCCAGGTATGGCCTCTAGGTTGAATTGAGGTAAGTTTGTAGGAGATTTGGGAAGGTTTTGGATGAGAAAAATGGCTTTGGTGGTGTGATTTTGATATAAGGGAAAGTGCCCTTTTATAAGAGGGGTGAGGGTCACTTTAGGAAAATATTAATTTATTAATTTATTATACAATAATATTAGGTATATAATGGCACAAAATGAATTTATTTTGAGCCTTACGTGGTTATGGGTTGAACTACTTTCAACCAATATGTTTTAGACATCTTTAGGTTACTAATTTAACAAAATCTCTTAGATTTAACTCTTAGTTAAATAGTTTAACATTTACTGTGTCTTATTGTATTCTTACACTATATGGTTAATAAATTTACTAAAAACAAATATGAGAACCTCAAGTGGTTAATTAATGACATAAATAATATTATTTAATCCCTTTGGACTAACCTTAGATTTTTACGAATATTATATCAACCAATAATATAGTATTTGTCTGAAAAATTAATTTATGTCAATTTTGACACTATTTGTTATTTTGTTTTTGTGAAAGTCGTAAAAAACTTATTACTTAGAAAAGAATTTATATAATCAACCCTAACATGTCATATTGACCTAGAAAATTAGTGGAATTCATCAAAAGTCTTAAATTATATTTATTTGGATATTTATAACATCAATTATTTTAATTTTTCATTAATAAGGTAATTACAACATCATCATTGTGATATATATCAATTTAATTATTTAATGTCTAAAATTTATAAATGAAAATCCATTATATAGGAAAATTTTTTATATTTATAATGAATAATTATTTTCGAATTTATCTTTTGTATATCCCAATATTAAAAATGTTTTAGTTATGGAGACATGAATTTAACACATTTACCTCTTCTTTAAATTAAATAATAATAAATGTCTTAATATAATAAATGTGGGCCTAAAGTATCATAGTTTATCACTAAGGTTGTTTTTGTTTGAATGACACTTATCCAATAGAATTAGGACATGTTTTATGGTAATTATAATATCTTTTTTACCCTTAATTACCCTATTTACTTTTGACCGTGGTAAATAAAATTCAAAAGTTACTACTCACCAAAAATTATCTTCTCATTATTGAACCAAATTTTACATATTTATGTTAACCATGTATCTCGGAGATTTTAAATTCAACACAAAGAAGTGTAAAATTAAAAATTATTCAAATTTTCAAATGCTCCTAGAAAGTGGGTAAAAGACGGTAAAAAAACTCAATAAAATATTAAATATCTAAACTTATTATAAAATGACTCAAATTAATTACATTGAACATATATAGGTATTATGTATCTATTTTGACCTAAATTAATTTAAATAAAATAATTAATTATTCAAATAAAAATTTGGTTTTAAACAATAACGTAGTGTTTTTCACTATTCATCAAAAATTGAAAGTTATCAGAAAAATACAAAAACTTCATCCTTAGGTAATTTTTATATTATGATTTCAGAAATTAAGTCTATTTTACAAAATTAAAAACATAGAAGTTTCATTTATTAATTTAAAATTAATTCTCGTTGTCAAAACCAAAAAGCGGGTTTTTAAAAGTAAAAACTATCAAAAGATTGACACTAGTTTATGTCCAATTTCAAAGTGAAATTTATACCAATGACCAACATTCGATTAACTGGTAAAAATATAATCTACTTATACTTAAAAACCATTCATATATATAACTTAACACTATAAATTATTTTTATTAAAAAACTTGTTTTCAACTAAAATTTATTATTATTCACTATTCATCAATATTAGAAAGTTATCAGAAAAGTATAAAAAATTAATCCAAACTAAATTTTTATGTCCCACTTCTAATGAAGATGTTTAATTTGTCATTTTGAATATATAAAAGTTTCAAATATTGGATTTAAAAAGGGTTCTCCATTAAAAGGAAGTAAAATAGCATTTTATGAAAAATACTTCTTTTATATGAAAAAATTAATTTGTTCTTATATTTTGTCGAAGAAACCCATAATATGGATTCTAAAATTATAAGTATTATATAAAATTCAAAATTTAGTTAACACTATTCATAATGGCTTTTTAAATGGCTAGCTTGGTAAGTTGGGGTGCGCATGAACTCAGTGTTGCGTGTAGTGCAAGTTGTTGAATTTCATTGAAGAGATAATGTACAATGAAATAATTGGGTGTTACATTCTCCCCTACTTCAATAAAATGCGTCCTCACAATTTGAAATTGTTTTTTAAAAATAAAAGGTTAAAAGTAGGAAACTTCTGTTGTGGAAAATCCACATCGGGAATAGGGTTAATAAAATTTAGACTTAATAAGAGGAAAGAGAAATTAAAAGGTCAGCACCAAATTAAGTCTTCGAATAGGAGAACATTGGTGGAAATTATATACATGTAATTAGAGGTAAAACGTAAATATTTATAGGGAGTGATTGAGGTCATCAATCACAAACAAGTGTAAAATTGAGGGCCTCAAATCCATCTATCTATGATGATTTATAATATCATCAGTTCAACAAAACTTAAGGTATTAGGATAACACATTTTTGGTTTTAATATCCCTTCCCTAAAGTTTAAGAATTTATTTCTTCATAGAATATGAGAAATATATATATATATACATATATATATACATGACATGTAGAGTTTCATCCATCAACAAATTTCAACCACTAACTCATATTTCACTCCAAAAGATAATAGAACTCAAAAATATTATATTTATCCTAATCGTATATGGTTTCATATATTAACACATAACATTTTAATGAAGTTAATTATTTTTTAATGATCAGGGAATTATTGTAGGCTAGTGGTAGGTTATAAAACATTTTCTCACTTTGGTTGTGGGTTCAATTCATGGATCTTTGTCCGACGCGACGAGTTATCGCCTGACCTCTAGGATGTCCTTTTCCTGATTATCCAAAAATAATCTCAAGAAATTAGTTAACCTAAACAATAGTATCCAATGTCAAACTTAACTGATTCCAACAATTAGAATAATCCTATATACTTCTATCCAAACACACAGTCAAAAATTTATAAGGAATGTAATTTAAATGAAGATCCTTTTTTCCATGTAATAACATGTGAATACCGTCATCATGTATTGTTTGTTTATTTTTTAAAACACAGTAATATCCTGAATTACCATAAAACCTTATTGATTAAATTCATTCTCCCTTATTCCTTATAGAATAATAGATATATTCCTTATATCCAAAAAAATTGAATACTCCACCAATGCGGAAATAAACAAACCATGAATCAGTTCCAAGATAGTTAAGAATATCCAATGTAATTTATCCAAATCAACCATATCTTATTCCAAAATTACTACTTCTGTATCAGAACAATCTTAAGGATTGTCCTTCCTCCAACCATTTATTTTCCAAAGATTTTAACTTTTTGATGAGTCACTTTTCATAGGACCATATAATCTCAAATCCTAAATGGAATAGTACTGCAGTTCAATCCTTATTTATTTCCATAATTCATATAACTGGTATATCATCAATACAACACTGAAATGACATAATTCTTTAATAACAACATAAGAACACTAGTCATTCCTCTTCATCTGTGATAGTATCATAAATTTATTATTATCCAATATCATCATTTGTGGTATACTCTGATGACCAGGGCATTGATTCACATAGTGTCCCACCTACTTTTAGGTGAAGCATTTTACATTTGAAACCTTTTTCTTACCCTTGAAATCACGTACTTGGTCTCCTTTATCTCCACACTTATAACAAATTCTCATTCCCTTCAAGAATTTACTATGGTTATTCTTTCCACAGTTGTCACATATGGGAAAATCTTTCTTTCCCATTTTCACTTTATTCATCATTCTCTCTTCCTTCCTTTTCTTCTCTTGCTTCCTTTAAAAGACATAGTAATCAAAGAATTATTTATTTATCTTATTAATACATGATATTATTTATTCATATGATGAGAATACATGGGATACTATTTCCCTTTAAAATTTTGGCTTAGTACCATGAATGATATGATCCTTCTTAATCTTTTGATCATGCGTATTGCTGGAATTCTCATTCCATCTACTAGTCACCATTTCTAAATAATGGCATACACTAGATTAGTTTATCAATATCAATACATAATTCAAAACATTTAAAGCACCTACCCTAAATTGAATAGTTTATGGATAAATTCCATAATCATAAAAAAAAATTCTTTGAGGAGGTATATACTCATAAATCCTTCGTAATGGTCTGTAATGAAAATGAGAATTATCTTATGAATATCCCCTGGAAGTGTCGTAACAAAGAGTGCAGCAAGGCCCGTTGTTGTGCACCAGTTACCTTTCGAGTCTAGATCAAACCAGTGTTTTCAAGGTTTACCCCTAGGTACATCTATTCCAGATCTGCCTCTACCTACTCGTATCCTGAGAGGGATGTATTTCTTGAAAAAATCACAAAATATCTACATTACCAAAATTCTAGTAATTTCTTCTATACTAATCCTCAATGTCTATCTTAGGGTAATGTGGTCAAATCAAAGTTTATCTAAATCTAGTTTCCAAGGTTTGTATTAAAATTTCTCTGATACCAACTATAATGCCCCGACCCCAGTTACCCAGAGTCAGTGCATTATTTTAATACATTGGCATGATTACAAGGAATTGAGTCTCAAAGAACCGATCAGTTTATCATTATAGGAAAATATATTACATACATGAACATTACATTATACTCTCTAACATAAAACACAACATAAATAATCCTTTTAGAGAACCATTATTCCCTTTATCTTAACTATGCATATCAATAAAAATTCACTTCTTTGAAATCCTGGGAAAATAGAACATAATAAAGGGGTGAGCTCAGATGCTTAGTAAGGGTAAATAATTTAGCGGAAGCTATAATCATTTAAAGAAAGTTGTGTAATAAAAACAGCATCCTTTTAAACATAAATTTTAACATAATATGAAAAAAAATAAACAAACATTATAATATAAATATTAACATGGATATCCTACTGGTCGAATAATGATATGTAATAACTATTTTCATAATGAGGGTATGCATAATGCCAGACTTTCATTACCACATAGTCAAGGCCTAATTCCAAGACTACAAATAATTTTTTTTCCAAGTCCTTATACCAAGACACTAGTTTTTCTCATTAAATATACTGACGCATCGAGGAACTATAGTGGGCTCCACCCATCACTTACTATGTCCAATGCATTCCTCATATGAAAATGTTGAAACATAACATAAACATTTGTATTAAAACTAGCATATGAAATGTCAATAATTTAACCATAAACCATGAATGGTATAAAAATATCACATCCACAGTCAAACATATCATAACTCATTCAATAAAATATGGAATATTGTATTATAATAAATTAGCCTCAATCAAGAATAATTTCTATTAAAGGATGCTGATATAGTTAAAAATGATCAGTAAAATGCTTTGAGAGAAATACCTCTTTTCATGAAATCGTATAAAAGTATCCCAATTTATAAAGGAAGTCATTTAAAAGATATTTTTGAATCAAAGTTTCCTATACCACTTTTAACCTTTTGAAAAGAGTTATCATTTCAAAACATTCATGTCCATATAAATAAATCCTTAAAACCATTTTGAAAACATGGACATTAATTATAAGGGTGTAGAAAGATAAATCATTAAAACATTTAAAATGATGACCTAGTTAAATATAACCTCCCATAAAACCTTAAAATATTCCTTTTTAAAACATTTTTATGAAATATGGGTATCGATGATAAGTATTTCCCAGTAAATACTTACACATAAACAATCTTGGATAATAACGAGATTGAGAAAATAACCCTTACCTTGCACTTTCCATTGGTCGAGGGTACCTTTAAACTTCTGTATAATTAAAATAGTACGTTATTAAATTATACCAGAACCATATTAATATTTATTATATCATACAAGATTAATTTATGACTTTATACTACCCATTTAATTATTATTTCCATGTTAAATTAACATTTCGGGTTATAATTGCATTCTTTATCATACCTGTTTTAACTTGTTCTTCTTTGATCGTATCATTTAAATAATTATTTAAATACTTCAAGAATATAATCATTGATTTATATATCATATATATTTAGAATATAAATATTTATAATAGATATTTATTTGGAATGGAAGGCACCATTTATGGATACGGTAGGCCTTACGTATGCATAAACGTTTTTTCAATTTTCATATCATATTTAACAGAAGTAATTGAATAAGATATATGTAATTACATATATATATATATCAAGTAGAATTTTTATGTAATATCTTACACACTTATTAATTATATATATTTTTATAATAATCAATGAATGGTGGACGTGAAAATGAATCTCAACACGTCGTGGAGACGGTAATCCATACGTACGCACGTGCGACAATATCATTTCCTTAATGATTAAAATGTGTGTAATTGGTGGTATATTAATTTTACAGAGACATTATCATGTTATTTTAATTATTTATATACATATAACTCATCATTATATCTATCTAAATAACATAGTGTCGAATAAAAAATTACACCACAACGTGGAGATGGTAAGTCGTACGCACGCATGCATGGTGACATTATCACTCATATGATGGATAGAATAATGAATATGGTTATGCCATATTTATAATAACATCATATTATAGAGAAGATACTAGAGTAATTATTTTATAATAGAAACAACAAAGAAAGAGGAAGTGGAAGAAGAAAATAACTTGAAAGAGGTGATGAAATATTTACCTCTTCTTCAGCTGTTTCCTTTTGAGTTGATCAAAAGGGATCATTATGTTTGCTTTAATCTCAAGGGAAGTCTTCTATGTTTAATATAGGGATGTTTTGAGGAGATTTGGTCAGGTTTTGGACGATCCAAATGGCTTTGGAGGTGTGAATTTGAGAGAAGGGAAAGTTCCCTTTTATAAGAGGGGTGAGGGTCATTTTAGGAAATTACAAAAATATTAATTGATTATATTATCATATTCAGTTTATAATCGCTCCAGATGAATTTATTTCGAGACTTAGTTGTTTATGGGTCGAAATAGTTTCAAGCAGTAGGTTTTAGACAAGTCTGGGTTACTATTTTTATCTTATAATTTAGATTTAACTCTTCTGTTATACAATTTAACTTTTACTGTGTCTTCTTGTATTATTACACTATATGGTTAATAAACTTACTCTGAACTTTTAATAGAACCTAAATTGGTTCATTAATGACATATATAATATTATTTAAGCACTTTGGCCGAACCTTATATTTTTAAGAACATTATATCAACCAATAATATAGTATTTGTTTTAAAAACTAATTTATGTCAATTTTGACACTATTTGGTATTTTGTTTTTGTAAAAGTCATAATAACGTTATCACTTCAAAAATAATTTATCTAATCAACCCTAAAATGTCATATTAACCTAGAAAATTAGTGTAATTAATAAAAAGTCTCAAATTATATTTATTTGGATATTTATAACATCAATTATTTTAATCATTCATTAATAAGATAATTACTGCATCATCATTGTGTTATATATCAGTTTAAATATAAAATGTGTAAAAATTATAAATAAAATTCCATTTGTTATTATATCATTTTTTATTTCTAATTAATATTTATAGTAGAATTTTTCTTATGTATAACCCTATATTAAAAATGTTTTAGTTCGGAAAATATGAATTTAACACTTTTAACTCTTCTTTAAATTAAATGTTAATAAATGTCTTAATCTAATCCAAGTAGACCTAAAGGATCATATTTTATTCCTAAGGTTGTTTTTGGTCTAATTAAACTTATCCAATAGAATTAAAATATGTTTTAGGATAATTATAATATCCTTTTCCCCTTAATTTCCCTATTTACTTTTGATCGTGGTAAATAAAAGTCAAAAGTTATTATCCAAAAAAAAATTATTTTCTTCATATTGAACCACATTTTACTTACTGATGTTCACCTCTTCTATTGTATTTTTGAAATTTAACTCACATAAGCGGTAAAATTATGTTTTATACAAATTTTCAAATTCTCCTAGAAGGTGGGTAGAAGACGGTAAAAAGTTCAGTAAAATTTTCTATATTTAATCTTATTATAAAATGACTGAAATTAATTACATTGAACATATATAGATATTATGTATCTATTTTGACCTAAAATAAATTTAAATAAAATAATTAATTATTTAAACATAAATTCGGTTTTAAATAATAATGCAGTGTTTTTCACTATTCATCAAAAATTTAAAGTTTTCATAAAAATACAAAAAAATCATCCTAAACTAATTTTGATATTCTGAATTAAAAAATTATTTCTATTTTACAAAATTCCAAACATAGAAGTTACATTTATTAATTTAAAATTAATTCCCATTTTGAAAACCAAAAAGTGGGTTTCTAAAAAGTAAAAACTCTCAAAAGATTGACACTTGTTTATGTCAAATTTCAATGTAAAATTACATCCATGGAACAACATTAGATTAAATGGTAAAAATATTAAATAATTATACTTCAAAACCATTCATATGTCTAATTTAACACTATAAATTATATTGGTTAAAAAAGTTGTTTTCCATTAAAATTTATTATCTTTCACTATTCATCAAAATATGAAAGTTATCAGAAAAGTATAAAAAATTAATCCAAACTAAATTTTTATGCCCCACTTATAAATAAAAAGTTTATTTTTTCAAATTGAATATATAAAATTTCAAATGTTGGATTTAAAAATGGTTCGCCATTAAAAGGAGGTAAAATTTCATTTTATGAAAAATACTTCTTTTATTTGAAAATAATGAATTTGTTCTTATATTATGTCTATGAAACTCATAATATGGATTCTAAAATTATAAGGATTATATTAAATTGAAAATTTAGTAAAAACTATTCATAAACGCTTTTTGAACGGCTATCTTGGTATGTTTTGGTACACTTGAACTCGGTTTTGTATGTACTGCATGTTATTGAATTACATTGAAGAGATAATGTACTATGAAATATTGGGGTGTTACAAAAACCATCAAACTAATGATCTTTTATTTTTATGTTTCGTAGGTCCTTCATCACCTACCATTTCCTCAGAGTCAACATTTTCAATATGTTGTTCCACTAGAGTGGTAGCGTCAACATGCATAGATTGTTTTTATACCTATACACTTGGAGCAGAAACTTGTTGAGAAACCAATTTTTCCCAGGATTGGGTGAACCAGCATGTGTAAAAGGACATTTTTCCTCTCCATTGTGAGAAGCAACAGGTTGGGAGACCTATTATTCCTTAGGATTGGGAGGACCAGCACGTGCAGAATTCATTATCTATAGAAGTGGTTTAACATTTAATTTAGAGTACATAAATTCAGCGGTGAATGTATAATCACATAAGGTAACATGATGTATATTAAAAAATATATAACCTGATTATTGAACTCTTTTATTAAGGATGAAGGTATTTGACCCCTCTATTGACTATCTAAATACCTTCATTGTGGCCTCCTATGACATAAAAAATATCCTCTAAAATGGGACCACTGTGAAATTATTCCAATATCCCAATGAAAGGGTCATCCTTAGTTGAATTTTTATATGACCCTTCAGTGGTTTTGGTTGATAACAAAACAATTGACCAATTTGGATTTTTAGGATCTAAAACATAACATACTTTCACTACAAGTCAATAAACTTTAATTGGATTGTATTTGCAATATGCCTTACTAGAATCAACTTTCACATATAGAAATTCATCTATTTTAACCTAACTGATGTTATCAATCCGCCTGCATTGAAAAATTGACACTTGTAATGTTGTATAATCCAACACCCATATTTTTAGGATGATTCCATAGTATGAAATATTCACATAAATTGGATTTCTATCCTTAGTACAAAAAAATGCATTGCTTCAGCCACAAGTGTAACTCCATTATTTTTCATGGAACTGTCACAATAATGTTAATTTTTATAGAACATATAACCATTAATTACATAACCATTTTAAGATAATAAATTCACACTTGGGCCTTCAGGTATCCATTAATGTCGTTCTAAAATGGATTCCATAATTTCATATGACTCCTTAAAAATATGGTATTAAAACCATCCTATAAACTGTTTATTATATGTTTTTGATATCCATATTTCATCCCTTGATGGATTCAAATGCCTAAAATTTTTGTTGAGGGTTTCAACATATGGGAAACCTCCAAATAGTTTTGAAAAACGTAAAGGTGGGCCTGCTCTTGATCTATAATATTGATTGTGACAACATATCTTCCAGAAATTCCATCACGTGCAAGCCACCCAGTGTGATGAGATTTAGTTAGAAAAATACATTCCACACCGAACATGTATTATGTTCATAATTATATTACATTCTCAACAATATATCACTTTACAATACAACCCTCTGCTGAACATTAATTTTTGACACACCCTTTCAAAATATTTCATATACTATTGGCTGCAGTACATCCATCTATAGAATATAGAACAATATATTTGAATATCTCTCACCTAGTGAACCATCAAATGAAACATGATATCTAAGAATTTTGGTGGGAATAACATTTCCAATTAACATAATATGATATGAATTTATGTTTCCATAGTCAACTATTTCACTAGGTCTATAACATTGCTACATATAGCATTGAATAAGAAACAGTTCTTGGTAAATGTATGATGAAAATTATTGGAAGAAATGAAACACAAAACTATGATAATTAGATCTTGCATCAAAACACGGAAGTCATGTTATTTCAAACCCTTTAACATTAAATTTTTCATTAACATGATGTTCTTGATATTCGATTGATACCCCTTTGGAACCTTCACTTTATTCAAGAAGTTATAAATCTGATATCTCTTCTTCTTGGAAAGAGTGTAAGCAACTAGGCGAATAAAAGTTCATTTTCACACTTTACTAGTGCCAACTATTCTCATATTCCCTTGTCAACTATTTAAAACCTATACATAATTCTATACGTTGTTTTATTGGGTTCATTTAGCAATGTGATGATGAAACTATCAGATAATTTTTTTTCAACATGCATAACATCATGAAAATTTCTGATGTATAGAGAGTTTTAATATGGTAATTCCAAAAAATATGATATATTTTTTCAACCAGTTTTCCTGTGGTTTTTTGAAAATATTTTACCAAAAGAAGTGTCCATATATTTTACTTTCACAAGAAGTTGATAACTTATTAGCGGAGACAATGTTATACAATCCTCTTAAACTTATATCAAATGATTTATCATCCCATGCAACATAGATCTCAATTTGAAATGTTCATTTTTTGTAAGCATCATACATTGTAGCACCTGAATCCCACAATAATTTCAAATCCTCAATTAGTTGATCCAAATAAACATTAATATCATTACCTAATTATTTGGTCACGATATAAGCATATATAACATGATTTATTTTCATTTCATGAATAACCATGATTGTAGGTTATAATTTACCAACATAATCGGTAATGTATTATGAGTGCTTCTTTGAAAACCAAAAGGATTTACTCCATTTGTATTTAATTCTAGGAGAAGGTTTCTTGTCTCATTTCCAAATACAGGATACTCATGATCAATTCTAGTCCACTGAGGAGATTCTACCATGTTACATAGTTTCTAATCATTAATTATTGTATCTATGTTCCATGTCAATTACCCTACAGTCTCCTCACATCTATATAGATGCCTAAACATTGGAATGGTTGGAAATTACCATAAAACTTTCATAGGTCCAGATTCGTCTTTCTTGTATTGAGAAGCACCACAATTTGGGAATTATGTAAGTGGTTTGAAGTCTTTGTGAAATAGTATACAGTCAGTTGGGATGGTGTGTATTTATTCATAGATCATAATCATTGACCGTAGTATTCATTTTGTGACGTATGTTCATCTTGGGAGCTCATTATCTTCTGAGATCATGTCATTCATGAGGGAAATAAGTTCTGTAATACTAGCGTCACACCATATATTGCATGCTTTTGAATTATATAGCTTCAGTACGGATGAAAATGTTATATATTTACTGCAACCAGCATGCAATAGAATCTTTTCACAACTCTTCATCTTATAAAACAATTTTGGGAAATCATAAATTTTATCTTCAACTGTCCATTTCATTTCCTCATTATGATCTTCATCATCATTCAAATTTGTAATCACATCCTTGATATAGTCTTATTCATTGTCCATAATTGTAATCATATCATATGATCTATAAAACATATTGTTATCCTAGCCACTAGATACATTCTAATTTCCCCATATTTATTCTAAAATTTATAAATTCAATTTGTTTCATGATAGATAAAGTATTAAACCAACTCCTTTGGACTAATTAGTGTTGAAAAACAAAAACTTAAACATGGGAAAAGAATTTAAGAAGGGTAATATACATGATATTTTGCAAACTTGATAAACTCTATCACTCCACATTAATACACTTTTGTCGGACGATTGGAATCCATACATTCATTATTCATATACATCCTATTTGATTCGATAGTATTAATATTTAACAAAATAAATATACAAAACTGGCCTTTCAAATAAGGAGAACCTAATATTTGAATGATAGTTATTATTGTATTCGTTTTCCTAAGACTCATCCCCTCAGAAGCTAACATCCAACCATAAAGAAGATGTAATTTTAGAGAACTCTCCTAGTTTAAACCATGTAGGTGATGTTGGACTAAAGGAGGATTTAGAGTTTCAATGGGGTTAAACATTAATCCACCTTTTGTAGGAGTGAGTTCATTATGTAAATCCTATCGGTTGGATAGAGTTATTTACAAGCCCTTTTCATGGTGTTATTATCAATATACATTTATTCCCTATATAATGTAATGGGTTTCCTAATTCTATAAAAAAATACAATTAAAATATTAAGGAAAAACTACATTTTAGATGTCCTTTAAAAACTATTTATAAAATCACCCTTGAAATCCCATTAAAAAACAAACCATCTATACAAATTACTATTTAAAATAATACACCCTTATTAAAACAAACCAATCAGTTCGAAACACTCCTTCAAAAAATACATGTAATCTTGTAGAAAAATCCTAATTATTAAAAACGAAATCCATATTTTTCATCTTAAATCATTTCCAAAAATTGCAAACATATTCCATAATTTTTCATAATTAAATCAACCACATCTCAAAAATTTCAAATTAAATAAATTCCTTCTTACAAGGTAATATTAACACATGGTTTAAAAAATTAATGCATTTCTAAAAATATTTTGTTAATTTCGATACAAAAATTTCCATGTAAAATAAAAAGTGAAGAGAAACCATATATAAAACATTTCAGAACCATTAAAATACTTTTCATTTCCAAAACAATTTGGTTTTAAAATAAGCTCACTCAATAAAATATCATTTTCCATTAAAAAATATTCTTTTCCCAAAAAAATACAATATTTTAATTACTAAATTAAGATATTATATAAAAACATACATGAATGGAAATGCAATTCACTGTTAAAGTTTAAATGAGTGGGGAAAAGAGTATAATGTGAAATTTAAGGTCCCGAAAAAGTTAGAAAATCAAGGAATCAATATATATCCCATATAAACATGAATTTGGACACATAAAGTTCTAATAAATGGGACACATACATAGATTTGGTTCATACACAAGGGGAATATAATAGTTCAAGTTCACAGGATGACCAATTATTTCAAATCTATTATCCAAGATGTTCCGAATAAACTTGTAATTGCACTTTATTAGGTGTTATATTGGGTGTTTAAATCCACCATGATATGAAGATCTCTATTGTATTTCTTTTAAATATCCAACTCATTCTAAAACTGCTTCAAATCTTTAAAAACAAATCACAATAAAAATTATTGAAACGTCTGGGAAACATTGTCATTGAATAGAATCCTCTTTCAAAGAATGGATATCTTTGCATAAATAATTTGGTATCCAATAAGATCATTTATCATCAATTATTCTTTAAAAGCATTCAATAAAATCAAACATCATCAATGATTGTCAAAAAAATGTCATATACAATGCAATAGAAAAATAATTTTCTCCAATTGGATTTTTTCACAATGCTTACATCCATAAAAATAAACATCCATAATATATAGATATAATCTATCCCCCTTCAAATAATAATCTACGATCCTCTAAATCTTAAGATTTTTTCAGCTTCCTACACATTTTGATGTAATATTTTAATGGTCCAATAATATGACCACATAAAATCTTCTTCTTGTTAAAAATTGAACACTACCATAAATCATAGCGAGGAGTACTTAATTAACCACTAATCATATATGACAAAAATTTATGTCTAGGAAAAAAGGAATTAATCAATATTGCAAAGACAACCTAAAATCTGGATCAAATACCTCTATTTTCATACAAACCATGGATTATATCTCTCCTAATCTGATTGATTCTAAGAATAATATAAATTTATATGGACAAATTATATCTTTATGCACAAAAAATTTAGACCATTTGAATCTTACAGTCCGGTGGCAGGGACGGAGGGGGCAGTGGAGGTGGTGGCAGTGACAAAGATGGTGGCAAGGGAAGAGGGGACATCGGAGTCGGAGGCGGGGGAAGCGGAGGTAGAGGCGGGGTTAAATGGAGAAGGGGGTAGCGGAGGTGGAGGCGGGGTGGGGAAGAAGGAGGCGGAGGGGGTGGCATGGGCGGCGGAGGCGGAGACAGAGGTGGAGACGAAGGCAGCGGTGGAGGCGGTGGCGATAGAGGCAGAGCTCAACTTCCGTGAAAGCTTGAGGCTCAAGTGTCAAGTGGATCTATTAGGGTTCCATTTATAAAATTTTTAAAGGATTTTATAAGTTATTTTTGGAAAGTGATGATAATGAATGTTTTTATCAGTGTTAAAATATTAAGTGCTGATAGAAGAAAAATTTATCAGCACTTTTTTTGCACTGATAAAGACCTAATGTTAATAAATTATTTATAATTATAATATTGTAATTTCTATATTTATTATAATTTTATAAATATTTACATATATAGATATATTATTTATAATTGTAAATATAAATATTTTTATATATGTATACATATTTGTATATAGTTATGAATATATTTCTATAATTATATATATTTGTAAAATTATAATTATTATAAATATATTTATTATAAATTTACGATTATATATATATATATGATTATAATTATAAATAAATATATTTATAAATATTTGTATATAATTATAAATATATTTATATGTGTGTGTGTGTATTAATATATTTTTATATATATTTTTATAAAATTATAATAAATTTGTTTATTTTAATTTTATAATTATTTAAATACAGACACAAATATTTATTGTTATCATAATTATTATAAATAAATAAATTTTAAAAGTATTTCTATTTAATTAAAAATTATAATTACATATTTAATAAATATATTTATTATTTGAATATATTTATTGTAATTTTATAAGTATTTATGAATATCCTAAGCTCATGGGTATAACATGAATGAATCATATGAGTGTCAATTTATAAAATAAAATTCATACTAATGAGTACATAACATTTTCATGTGTGTGTCATCAAAATATATGTAATATTAAAATTTCATACATAAGTTACAATCACATCCATAGAAAACCTTTATGATCGTATAGGATCAATTATACTAACACATTAATATATAAACATAAATAACAACAATTAATATCATCATTATCTAATGATATATATATATATATATACTCAGAAAAGACATATATTTATTTATAATTATAATTATAAATAAATGTATTTAAAAATAATTTATATATAATTATAAATATAGTAAATAAATTTATCATTAAAAAAATTATTATAATTTTATAATTATTTAAAAATATATCTATTTATTTATAAACTTATAAATACATTTTTTAAAACATTATATATATATTAGAATTATTAACAAATTATATTATAATATATAATATATATATTAATTATAGAAATCTTTTATTTAATTAATCTTTATAAATAAACATTATTTTTTAATATAAATACAATCATTTTATATAAATTTATAATATTCCTTTTAAAACTTTTATCAGCGCTAAAATTAGCACGTATAAATATATCCTTTATTCAGTTCTAAAAAGAGAAGTGATAAAGGATAAACCATTATCAGTGCTTTTAGCTAGTGCTGATAATGGTGTGACTTTTATCAGTGACTTCTGCTTAGTGCTGAAAAAATCTAGTGCATCCCTTTCTCGGATCTTTGGTAGTGATGTATTTACCTACATTATATATTTATATATTGAAATGACATTTAATTAATTACACATTCATACACACAAAAATATAAATTTAGTTGGGGATGAATGGTACCTAGGGTGTATGGTAAGGACTATGGAATGTGTGGTGTGGCATCTGTGAAAACCCTCATAACCCAAACTCCATTGGTAGTCAGAGGCTTGCATGAGTGGTAAAGTTTTCCCATAATTCTAGATTCAACCACATTTCAAATCTGAGAAGCCCCTTTAGGGTGGAGTTATGGGCCATTTATGGAAATAGTTTTAGGGCCCCTGTAGGGATAAGGAAACATTGTAGCGCCATGCGAGTGGTATAGTGGGTACGTCGCCGGTGTCTTTAACACATCAAATGTGGGTCCTTCTAGTTATAAAAATTGTAAATACATGGCTACATAGTGGGCCAACCCATGGAAGGGTTGCAACCTATCATTACTGGTCTATGAGTGTGTGCATTGTTTCTTTTACATATAATCTTCATGACGTTAATAAATTTTTTATAAGTATCAAAATTATAATATATTTATAATTTACATATATAAAAAATGTATATATATAAATAAAATGTATATATATATATAAATATTAAAATATAATTTGAATATTAAATAAATATTTTTATGAAAACGAAATATAAAATGGTAATTAAATGTTAAAAAATATGAAATATATAAATAAATATATTAAATGTACATATTGAACTAAAATTATAAAATAAATAAATATGACTTAAGAAAATGAAACATTGAGTAGAAAAAAATTATATTATAAAAATAAAATTATATATAAATTTTATAATATTAAAATTTATTATTTATATATTTATGTATAACTAGTTTTTTTATTTAAATATATTTTATAATATATTTATATGAGTAAATATATTTTTTAATTTTTTATTCATGTAAATATAATTTATATTTTTCTAATTTATAATATATTTACTATATATATTTGTATAATGTATTTAAATATATAAACATAATGTGTATCTATTTTAATAATATATATATATATTATAAAATAATTTGAAATAAATAAATATATATATATATATTAAGAAAATGAAATTTATAATGATAATTAAAATTGAGATTCTTTCTTGAATATATATATATATTGAAATAAATATATAAGTAAAATTTAATATATATATAGTATATTAAAAAATGTGGGAAAATAATATATTTATTAGTATATCAATATTATTTTTGGAATAAAATTACACAAACACACACACACCTATGTGTGTGCGTGTGTTAATATAAGTGTAAAAAATTTACTAAATTCAAAATTAAATTGATTTATATAAATATATATGTCTAGGGGAGCACACACAAACAAAAAAATTATATTACATATCAAATTAGTTTTCTTTGATAGGTTTTTTTTAATCGTTTTTATGGTTGAGAAATGTATGTTTGAACATAAATGTCCTAAATGTATTTTTCTTAGTAGTATTTGGTAGGATCGTATGTGAAAATATTTTCCAGCTTAAGAATTTCCACTTTCTAAAGGAGTGATTTTAGAATTCTAACTTCCATTGCATGGATAGAGATGACTATGTGGCAGTGTGTGACGCCCTACAGGTTTCAGTACACTCTATTTCAATATTTTTTGGAGTGGTGTTTCGAGTTCTAGGGTTTTTGGATGGGATATGGATTTCTCCAGGAATTATACAAGGGTCTTCCCATACCACAGATTATGCCTTAGCCAATGCTGAGTTTAATTAGCACTAAACATAAAGCGCTGATAAAAGGTTAACATTTATGAGTGATAGTTTAAAGCACTGATAAATGTGGATCTTTATGTGTATTATTCCTAGATGTGATAGAAATTTATAATAAAAAAGATTATTAAAAAATATATAATTATCATATTTATATTCAAAAATTAATGTTTATTTATATACATTAATAAAAAAATTCATGTATATACAATGAATGTTCAGGTACCAAGCATGTTCGACCCTAAAAATTAATTAAATAAAATAAAAGGATATCAAATACACAGAATGTGACACATAAAATGTCACTAAAACATGAAAGTGACCAACTCACCACTCAAAACAATAAAATAAAGTCTCAAGACCAATATTAAAGCCACTAATACCCACATAAAATGCCCTAGAAGCCCAAAAACACCATCACTTTCAGAAGCTACCATAATCCCGCCAACAGTTTCCAACATCAAAAATATCGTGCACCCGACCGCATCAATGGGGTTCACAAACATAACACCCCCTGAGGTCATCATCTTGGATGCCATATTGTTATCCTTGAAGACATTGTTTTGACTATCAGAATCATCGCACCTGAAATTGAGGTCATCCTTGATGCCCATTGTCATAGGGGTCAGTGTTAGCATGTCATTAGTAGGAGACACTCACTATTGGTGCCTCATACCATCGTCAACTCAAGGTACCTGAGATCAACACCCAAAAACTGTCTCATACCACTATAGGTCCCCCACAACTGCATTCCCATTTGCATGTGGCAAAAAACTCACCAATATAAATAGAAAAACCTGAAAAATGACTAAAAATTTCACTCAAAAACAAGACCAAAGTCCCAAATGTTTCATGAATCAGCCCAAGTCAGCAAAAAACCTTAATCAAGAAGTGACCCACCCTATGACCCATAGTCTCAGATATTGTCATATAAGGAGTGTGAAACACCATTCTTACGTTCAAATCTCGAATAGTAGACATCAAATTATGAATTTTCATGAGAATAAATCCAAGGATCGAATATCTGTTCATCCTAGGGGAGTGATTCAAGGCATTAGGAATCCAATGAATCAATGGTTATTCACATCCCTTCTAGTCGCGTGTTCCAGTAAGGTTTTCAAAAAAGGATCCATCACCCAGGTATATGCGAGACAAGTTGCAATTTTCGAAAGGATAGATCACTGTAATTATTCCATTATTGGTTGATTCCTTATTCCAATAGGTTAGAATCCATGGTAATTTGATGATATTGTTTGTTGTTTATCCTTAATCTGGGGATTTTTTAGCTGGTAATGTGTTCCCATTGGTCATGGATTTTTTCACCTCCTGTATCTTTCTGAGTAAATCAAGGGAATAGCATGGGGCCAAGGATTGGTGTCTCTTAAACCATGTATGTTATATATTCAGGAGTGGAGTTGTAGTTTCAATTTGTTTGAAATAAAAAACTATGTTTTTTAAGTTTGGGTACAAATCTATGAATTCAATTGGATCTTGTTGAATCCTCAAATTTTATACGACATTTCTTCTTCAATTGTTTTCCCTATAAAAATGGATAGGTAGACCAAATAAGCTTTGTATGGGTATTTATCCACAGTGTTATTTGAGGTGGATCTGAATTCACCACTTACGAAAAAAGTTTTTTTCCACTCATGATGATGAATTAAATATCAGGATTGTTTATGAGAACACTACAACAAAATTAGTGTTAAACATCAGTTTATAAAAATATATCTAATTTTTTTACAATAATTTAGCTTCAGTTTTTTAAATACAGCCTCTAGAAATTTCATTTTTTTCAAAATATTAAAACTTTTCCAAACCCCACACTCCCCCAAACCATGTGCCCCAAACCCCACATATCCCAACCCTAAACGTGCCTCACTTCTAGTACCGAGCATCATTGCCCTTCGCCGTGCCTCGACGCCTTTCCCGAGCCCTGCCTCTTCTCGTTGCCGGTCATGAGCCTCGCCTCCCCTCTACTCTATGATTTTTGGAATCCTGGAGATGTGTTTTTTTTATTTAAAAATATATATTCAAATAATATCATTTATTATCATTGTGTGATAGTTCTAGATATTCAAAAAATATAATTTTTGACTCTAATTATCATGACCAAGAAATATGATTTCAAGATTATCATTTTGAATAGTTGCAAATATAGAGATCATTTTGATATAGATTTTCAGAGAATTTCTAATTTTTAATATTAGAATATATCATTATGGTCTTTTTATATTTAAATAATATGAAATGATTTTAAAAATAGTGTTTTTTGAGGAATTAAGTAAAATAATAAATTTATTATTTATTATTAAATCATTTGTAGATCATGTTCCTAAATCAGGTGGAGATTGAATTTATTTTGAATATTATGGATGCTAAAATAGATGATATATAATTTTTTTGAATCATGATAGAGTTCATGAAAGGTATTTCCATTTCTAATTTGGACACCATTGTAAACCAGATGGATCCAGTATCAAGAAATAGAGGAGACTTTTTATTGGGGAACAGATTTTGGTTACGGATGATACATACCCTACTATAATCACTCCATTAAATTATTGATACATCTATGTCTTAGAATTATCTTGGGCATAGTAAGGAAAAATTAACACCCATCGAGGGTGAACTTTGTAAAAAAATTATGTTCCTTGTGTTCATGTTTGTTTTTTGAAAATGGGTAAGTTATAGTTTCTAATGTCAAGGGGTTCTTGACTTTAACCAGTTAAATATGGTTTTTTAAAAAGGAAATTACAAAGACATAGTAACATTAATTCAAACCCCTTTATATTATTACATATCAAATCACCTAGGAACATTAGGTTATTGGAATGAAACCCCTTGGATAAAAACCTTAGTTCTATGGAGCTAGAATATGTTTATAGTGATAGAATTTTATACTCAAATTTATTTTTATTAATTTATTTTTAAATAATTTTTTAAAAACTTATAAGATGGATATAGGAAAGAGATTAACTGATAAGAATCCCTGATATGGTGGATCAAATAGTCAATGTGATGACAATCCATATGTTAAAAAGACATCATGGGTTCTAATACTAAATACATCATGGTTGTATTAACATAATGACTCAAGTTATGTATAATAACCATAACCTTATGGAAAGTCCAACTTCATCATGGCATTGACATAAGGAAATGAACTATTTTATTTTGTGGGCCCATGGATCATCTTATAGTTTAATTGTGTGTATAATTATTGGAAAAAATATTTAATATTTGGGAACATTGTGAACAATATAATGTTTTTAAAAAAATTATCATCATGAAGGAAATTTTGATCAATGTTTTTCATTAATAAATAATATAAATAATGAAGAATAAATTTAATGTATGTTATGGTTTTATTTCATGATGTTGTTCCTTGAGAAATACTTCCCTCAAAATGTAAAAAACAAGATGAGATTATAATTTGTTGAACTAAAGTAGATGTATAATGTATCCAATCTGATATATGAAGTCAAATTTACTCAGTTAGATAGGTATGATTTTGGATTTTTTATTTATCTAGAAAGTAATATTGATAGAAGTTATAATGGATTAAATCAAAATCATTATAATACTTCAGAAATCTAGGCGGAAAATATTAATAACGGAATTTTATGTTATACTGGAAATATGTAAATAGAGTTATTGGAGAGTTAATGATCTTGCATTCTTTGATAATAAGTTTAAAGTGGAGAACCATACAAGAATTTTATCTAATAGAGAGGGAGAAAGAAAGAAGTTTTAATATACTTCATGTAATAAACCAACCCAAGCATCCCCCTCCAAATCCAAGATTCATTCCACTACAAGGCATGAAGTGAATTCTTGATCACCACAGGATAAAAATTAGTTACAATGAATCAAACATACAAAACAGAAAAATATTTCAATAAATAAAATATAATACACGACAAGTGGGTTCCACCCCAAAACTCAAAATAGCATTACATTAAATTGGTGGGTCATACATACATGATAAGAAGTTTTCAGATAACATATAACCAAACATGTCATAGAAACACAAAAAAAGTAAACAACAAGGAAAATTTAAATATAAAATAACATGTACATAAAATAATTCTATAAGAAAGGAAATAATGTTATGGTAATCCTATTAGGCTGAATATACATGAGATACCAAAATAAATGACAAAAAATAACCAAAACAAGAACCATTATAACTCATCACTTTGTGAATAAAGGGTATCTACCACTTATCCACCTCCTCCAAAACCACCAAAAAAGATACAATAAACCCACTGCCTCATGGAGGATCCTTTCCATCAATCGAGTAAAATATTAGAAAATTTATATTCACCATAAGGGTGGGTATAGGGTGTGACTATAACAAGACCTATAATATTCCATCACATGTTGTAACACCATATTCTCACTTTTATGTGTATAAATTTATTATAATATTTATTATCCTATATTTTAAGTATTTTTGGATGAAAAATATCTGAAATTTGACACTTTTCTATTATTTAAGGTTTCGATATGGTTTTGAAAACCATTAAAGTAAACTGGGTGGATTAATAATGAAACCTGCTCGAAAAGGGGAATTGTTTTTATTTTTTTATTATTTTTTATTTTTATTTTATTATTTTTCCCTAATTTTATTCCCCACATTGAACAAGAAGTTCAAGAGACATACCTTTACCAAATCTCTCCCTCTCAGATCCTTCTATATTTTAATCTAGGTGATTTATTAGTGGTTTCTCAATCAAATCATAAGGTGACGGTCTCTTCACTGTTATCCTTCTTTATTCACTTTGTTTATTCCTTTGTTCTAACTTCTTCTCTAAACCTATTATCCATGGTGTTTAATCCTCATCTCTAGGGATGTCTTAAATGGAGATTTTTTTCTAGGTATTGTTATGTTCTTCCTATGACCTCATATTATATTATTCATCAAAGGTTATGTGATTTTTTTATTGAGGTAAGTGTCTCCACACCCTTCCATTTATTAGAGAGTTATTGTAATGATTTCCTTTTTAAACATTTTTTATTAACTATAAAACTAATTTATAAGGTAGGTGTAATGTATTTATCAAGGAAAAACACTACTTTAACATGTCTTCATTATGTAGAAATCAAAGGAATTCATAATGATAAGGTATTTTAGTTTCAAATGTAACTATATTCATGTTTCTAGTTTGATAAAATTATGATAAGGGTTTTCTCTAAACTAAATGAATTACACATGATGTTTTCAACTGAATTGATTTATAATGGTGGGTACTGCATGGCTCAAGCATTTTCCTTACCAGAAATGGATATTATTGGTTTATGGATATGTATTATTTACCTTATTTATTGATTGTGATTATAATTTTATATTTCTTGTATATTATTTGGATTTCACATTTTTTGGGTTTTAAATGTATGATGATGAATTAGTAAACACCCATGTGTATAAGATTCATTGGATTTCTAAAGGATTTTATCCATTTATGTGTTTTCTATAAATAGAATCTATGTAAAGAAGTGGAAAAATAATAAGAAAGACATTTGGAACATCATGAATTCATTATAATGATTTTTGAGTCATTTCTGGTTTCTCTATATTTCCTTGTTTAGTATCAATTATATAAGGGACTAAGTTCACAACACTATACCACTTTCTTCATCGACATATTCTAATAGTCTAAATAGTTTTATTATTTTTATGAAGTTTCTATAATTCTTACTTCACAGATGGTTGTAAGTTCAATTAAACTCTAATGTATCATTATTAAACATATGAATATTTTTTAACTAGTATATATGAATCTCTTTTTCTATTTTTAAAAGTTATGTGTTTTAATTGTTTTTAATAATGTGTAGGAAAATTTTGATATATATCGAAAAAAGATGGATCACATTTCTGAGGACTATACCTCAATGTGTTGAGGGTGTGGAGGAGTTTTTATATTTTTCAACTTCAAATCGATCTGTTGATGGGAGAATAATATTTCTATGTCCAAAATGTAAATTTAGAAGATGTTTGAAGAAAGATAAAGTTTATGAACACTTCATATTGAAGAAATTCTATGCTCATTATATGGGCTGGATTTGGAAGGGAGAATCAAACATTATAGAAAGTTTGAGCACTGATGTCAATCCACAGAATGAGATCCCATCTTCATCGATAATGGAAGACGAAATAAAAACCCTTATAAATTATGCACTCATCATTTCAAGACACCAACATCAATATCAAAACATATGAGAACAAACATTTGAGTGTACTACAAATAGAAACAAGAAAAGTGATGTTTTTGAGAATATAGGACAACCAGATCAATATTGTAACATATCATTAGATCCTCCTCATGATTATGTGGAGACTAATGTAATAGAAAACTTTATTGAGTAGACATATATGATTCATGGTTTAGTAGATGATGGAAATCAAGAGTTTTGTAGAGGATGTTTGAAATATTCAAAACATTTTTTCTACTGATGTTGAACCATATCAAATGCCTATGTCGAATTACAAATAAAGCGATGACCATGATATTGGAATTGTTGCATGATTCATTTCTGGAAGCAAAGATCCCTAAATAATTTTATGATATTAATAAATTTGTTATCAATATTGTTCTAAATTATAAAAAAAATTATGTGTGTCCCATTGATTGTATGATTTATTGGGGAGAGTATTCAAGAAGACAGGATTGCAACAAGATTTATTCCTCTAGATAGAAGTTAGTTGGTGATGTTGGAAATCTGAATCAAAAAAATACTATAATGGCCTGGACCTCTCCGGACCTTTCCTTTGTCAAAAATAAGGTCAAGAAGTGTTCTGGAGGGTAAAATTCACTTTTTCCACACTTTCCAGAATTTTGAAACTACACGCCATGTAGTTTGAGTACACGCCATGTGCCCCCTTCCTGAGTATACCCCGTGTTGCAGGCCGTGTCCTTGCTGGGGGGAGTAATGGGTGCACGCCGTGTGTCCAGTTCTACACGCCGTGTAGTCCTTCCCCGCGTACACGTTACCAGTCAACGGCCATGTACCATGATGGAGTCGTGTCCTTGCCATGTGAAATAAATGAGTACACGCCGGGTAGTCCTTCCCCGTGTATGTGTTACCCTCAAACCATTTGTTGACCAGTCAACGGCCGCAGAGCCGTGTTGGAAGCCACGTGGAGACCGTGTGAAGGAACCGAGTACACGCTGTGTACCATTAAGTAAATGTCATGTACTTTTGCTTTTCATGCCTATAAAAGGAGGGGTCCCCTCCTCCTTTCAACTCACAACTCTCCTCTCCTCTCCTCTCCTCTATGCAGAGCTCTCTCAAGAGACTCGAAGGCTCTTTTTTTCCATAACTTCTTCGTCTGAGCTCTGATTTACGATCTGTCAGTGGCCACGGGATCGTAACGACGAGGCGGAGCTTCCGAGCTTGGATCTATTGTCTTTCCTTCAGCCTTTCCTTTCTGACATCCACCGGAGGAGGCTTTTCCAGGACCCGACAGAAGTGACGGACGCCGACGGATGTCTTCTAAGGTTGATCCGAGAGAGCGTTGCGATCAAGAACCTGTTGAGGTAGAGATCTTACCTTCGTCTCTCTAATTTGTGCATCATACGGGGTGGGTGTTGTATTTTTTATGTGAAACACTTTTTGAACCGGTTTAATAAAGATAATAACTGGATTATATAATGGGGATGGGAAGTTGTGATTGTTGTTACATTATATACCGTGATATTATGTTGTGAATTGAATGAGCTTCTGCCTACAGAAAATCACAGTCGTTGGGGGCCTTTTCTTACGCAATTAAATGTTGCCTTCTCCATCTGGATTATTCTTATGGGTGGAAACCTTGTGGAATGTGGAAATTGGTTAATCACGTAAAGTTGGATGTTTAATCTGGAACCCTTGTGTGATCACCCCAGTTAAAAAAAATGTAATAATGAACATGTGGGTGTTGGCTTGGTTACGTGGCACGTGTTGGGGGTGTTTTTGTGGGCTGTTTTGGATCGGGTGAGCAGCGGGGCTGCGGTTGACTGGGTTGTGGGTTGGTGTGAATGTTGTGTTGGTAACAGACAGTGGGGCTGCAATAAATGGTATTAAAGGGATATTGATGTATGGGTTTCAGTGCAGTTGTGGTTATGGCGGTTGGCAGTGGGGCAGCAGGGATGTGTTTTAATGTGAACGGGTTATGGGCTGTGATTAATAAATAAAAGTGGAAGAGTTAATGAATGGTTGGGAATGTTAATGAAACGGAAATAATAATAAATGGGGTTGGTTGGTTGATAATAAGGACTTGGTTGTGTTGCTTGTGTTTCCATAACATGATTTGTGGATGGCAGGGATATGTTTTACGAACGTTTGGTGTGGTTGGTTGTGGATAGTTTCCCAGTAGTTAGGGAACTAAATAACTATTTCTTCTGAAATGTGAAAACCAAAATGGGGTTGGGGTTGTTTGTTGTATTCATACATCGTGGTAGCAGTGCCAAAGAACGTGCATAGTTTTTTGTTTATAATCCATAGGTTGGGATGTGTTTTTGGTATATATATATATATAACTATATCTTTTGTGTTTTATCGCACCCCACCCATGTTGAGCAGTTAGTGCCAAACACTCCCATTTTATGGGAGAGGGTGTGTTTCCCTTAGTTACTAGATCCTTCCTTCTCCTTCTCCCCTAGGATGTGAAGGATTGAGGTGACCTTACACCCAAGACTCTTTGGGTAGGTTTTGATTGGGGTGGCTTAGGCTCAAGACTCTTTGGGCAGGTTCTACTTTTTCCCAAGAATCTTCGGGATGAGGCCCAGGTGTGTGCAGGTGGGATACGTGGTTGTGTGACTCAGGCGTGTGCGGGCGAGATACATTGTTGTGAGTCCCAGGTGTGTGTGGGCGAGATGCGTGGTTGTGAGGCCTAGGTGTGTGCGGGCGGGATACATGGTTTTGAGGCCCAGGTGCGTGCGGGCAGGGAGAGTGTGGCAGCGTCAGGACATTCTTCATTAGGAAGAGCAGCTAAATAAAGGGAAATGGTGTGGGGTACCCAATACTCTTGTTTCTTATATACTACTACCTGTTGTCCTTGTGTGTTGGTGAGTGTGGCTGGTGAGGTTGGGTGGATGGAATTCCTTTCTAGGTTTCTTATGTTGTTCTCATGGGACGTTAGGATGTCTCCCCACTTTTGCACGACAGCTTTAGGTTTCCCTAATGAGTATACTTGAATGATCACCCTACGTTTACTTTAAGGTTTCCAGGAGGACTACCAGGGCTGTGCGGGACCCTACTAGTCGGACAGTTGGAGTTTTTCTTGTTGTTGTACCTTTTTTTCTTTTGGTATTGTACTTTGAGATTTCTTGTACTTGTACCTTGTTATAAATTTGTTTAAACATGCATGTGGGCTTGGTTTGGGATTATTTCTATACACTTGTTCTTTTTCCTTTTGGTGGTTGACTTGTCCTATTTCATGATCCTAAATAATAAAATGGGTAATGCCTCCCATATTCATGAAAACTCATACCCTTGGTGCTAGTCGCCACCCCGGGGCCTACTTGAGGCGGGACTCGGGGGTCATTATCTCCCTTTCACCATTTACAGCTCAGGAGGGCCATCATTGGTGGGAGGGGGTCATGGAAGAATGGTATCAGAGGTGATGGTTGAGAGATAGGATGGAGTCTGGAGTTTGGAACAGTGAGGATTTCATGGGATGGTAGGGAAACAATGTTAGTTAATCATGGTGTGTGACATAGGCCAGGGAAGACCGGCTAGGACATGTGATTTTAGCCCCCCCCCCCCCCCCCCGTGATCCGATGAAAGGACTATGAGCCTACCGAACGACCAAGTGATACTACATTTACTAAAGGGTAGAGACACTAGGAAAGGTACATGCATCATCATGATTGTGTTTTACTTGATTTGGGTGTTCTGGGAAAGAAATTGAAATAAAATGATAAAAATAAAACCTCGAGTTTCCGTACTACTTGGGCTTAGGTGATCCTTGTTTACCGTACATCTATGGCACCTGGACGTCATCCCCGGGTGGCTCAGAAGGCCAAGGCACAGCAGATTCAGGTGGTCGATTAGTTGAGGATTGACTGAGAGGAAGAAGATATCCAGTGGCAGAAGACTCTCCGTTCTTTCCAGCGGCAGACCCTTAAGAAGTATGAGGGTAGTACTTCAGATACGGAGACGGAGGGGTGGCTTGAAGAGTTAGGGATCACTTTTACCTTGATCTATGCTCTGAGGGAGTACTGGGTTCCCCTAGCTGTCAGTCAGCTGAGAGGTGTGGCGCGACAGTGGTGGACACTCTACCTCGGAGAGAGGATGGAGGAAGAGGTTCCATGGGATGACTTTGAGAAAGAATTATGAGAGGAATTCCTTTCTTCCATGATCAAGGAGGAGAAGCGGTAGGAGTTACTCTCCCTTTAGCAGGGGAGTATGTTGGTACGAGAGATGGGGATCATGTTCAAAGTTCTCCTGCGCTTTTCTCCGGATCTCTCTCCGGATGAGGAGTCTCGGGCGAGACGTTTGGAGGAGGCGCTTCGTCCTTCTCTCCAGTATGTTGTCACCCCCTTCACCCTTCCGACATACTTGGCGGTACAAAAGAAGGCAGAGGTTGTATAGAGGATGCACTCGCTTGGAGGTGAACCCTGAGAGGGGATCCAGCCAGGCTCGTCGAAGGGGAAGGCAGTTAGCAGTAGGGCTCTTGCAACGGGACCTTCCAGGTTCAGGCCAGTGGGGAGTAGGCCCCAGCAGTTCCAGTTCATATCTTCGGGTCCTCGTCCCTTTCTCACGAGCCCAGGACCAAGGTGTTTTTATTGTAGAGGTTTCGGGCACGTTCAAAGTCGGTTCCTGACCAGAGATCAATACGGTGGAGGTGGGAAGGTTCAGCGCCCACCTCAACAGCACCAGTTGCTGGTGAGGCCCTTCCAGTAGCAGCAGGACCATGCTCCTCCGAGGGCAGACTTTGCGGGAGCAGGCCGACATCAGGGTGCTCCTCAGCGACCTCGACCAGGGCATGGTCGGGGAAGTGGACGACATCAGAGAGGCAAAGGAGCTGGGCGTGGACAGTTGCACGCAGCAGAGTTGGAAGCTCCGGCAAGACCAGAGGTGGTGTGAGGTACGATTTGATTGTTCAGCACTCTTTTTTCTTCTTTATTTGTTTTGGGAGCCTCGCACTCCATTGTTGCACCTAGTCTAGCCCATGCTTTGGGACTATATGTATAGAGACTTTCCATACCACTAGTACTGAGTACACTAGTTGGAGGCCAGACAAGCGTATCTTGTGTTTGTCGGGGTTGTGGGCTGACCTTGGGACCACATCAATATAGTGGAGACCTTCTTCTCTTACAGATGCATCCATATGATGTCATCCTAGGCATCGACTGGTTGTTTTATGTTAGTGCCGTTATCAATTGCTTCTGGAGAATAGTCGTGTTCTCTGACGTAGATAGGCAGCACGTATCTTTTGTTGGCGAGAGTAGCTATCAGGCAGGAAGCCGGCGTGTGGAGCCTCTCCTTTCCTTGTTAGGCGGGTTATCAGTGGTTCCAACTGATACAGAGATGATTGATGTCCCAGAAGTTTTTGGTGAGTTCCTCGATGTTTTTTCTTGGGGAGGTTGTAACTCTACCCCCCAACATGAAGTTGAGTTCAGGATAGACTTACAGCCTTGTGCCCGTCCGATTTCGATGGCCTCTTATCAGATGGAACCTTCGGAGTTGCGGGAGTTGCGGATTTATATTGACGATATGATGGAGAAGGGTTTTGTTCGACCCAGCGTGTCGCCATGGGGTGCTCCAGTTTTGTTCGTGAAGAAGGCAGATGGTGGTCTCAGGCTATGCATAGACTACCGTAGGTTGAACAATGTAAAAGTCAAGAACCGTTACCCCCTCCCAAGAATAGTTGATATCTTCGACCAGCTGAGGGGAGCATGTTGGTTTTCTAAGATTAATCTATGATCGGGATATCATCAGCTGAGGGTGAAGGACAGTGACATCTCAAAGATGGCTTTCAGGTGTAGGTATGGACACTTTGAGTTTATAGTGATGCCGTTTGGAGTTACGAATGCACCAGCTGTGTTCATGGGACTTATGAACCTTGTCTTCCGAGAGTTTCTGGACCGGTTCATCGTTGTGCTTATCGATGGAATCCTGATCTACTCAAGATCATAGGAGGAGCACGTTGAGCTTCTCAGGGTAGTCTTGGAAGTCCTTCGACACCGACAGCTTTATGGGAAATTGTCGAAGTGTAAGTTCTTGACACAAGAAGTACACTTCCTTGGGCACGTGGTGTCTCATCTTGGAGTGTCAGTGGACCCACCGAAGGTAGAGGAAGTTGTTTCTTGGGAATCAACCAAGGGCGTGGCAGAAGATCGTAGTTTCCTGGGGTTAGCAGGTTACTATCGGAGGTACTTTTCGGACTTCTCTCGAGTTGCTTCTCCTTTGAAAGCTTTGAAAAGGAAGAACCGGGTCTTCCTATGGAGCGAGCAGTTCCAGGAAGCTTTTGACTACCTGAAGGAGAAGTTGGTCAGTGCTCCCATACTCTGGTTTCCAGAGGAAGGGTTGTTGTATGAGGTGTTTTTTGATGCTTCTGTCCTTGGTATGGGGTGCGTGATGATGCGGAAGAAGGGTGTGATCTGTTATGGGTCTAGGTAGTTGCGCCATCATGAGCGTAACTATTCCACCCATGACCTGGAGCTTGTAGTAGTAGTGTTCGCATTGAAGTTGTGGCGACATTACCTCTTTGGTGAGCGCTTTGTGGTCTTCTCAGATCACAAGAGCCTGTGTTATATCTTCTCCCAGCGTGACCTGAACTTGCTGCAGTGGAGATGGGTCGAGTTTCTCCAAGACTATGACTTTGAGATCTCTTACACTGAAGGTAAGGGCAACGTTGTGGCTGATGCCCTGAGCAGGAAGTCGCATCGGCAAGTTGTTCGGGAATCTGCTGATGCTTAGAAGGCAATGGGAGAGTTGGTTGCCTTGCACTTGGATGCCAGGGTATAAGGTGTTAGAGGATGTTTGTTTCAGATGACGATGCAATCCTCTTTGTTGCAGCAAGTGGAAGAGTCTCAGTGGGGGGACTCTGAGGTGGAAGTGATGCGGGGTCATGTCGATCAGGGAAACACTCCAGAGGGATGGTCTGAGTACAACCAACATAGGATGCTTTTCCAGGGAAGTATGTCTGTTCCGGAGGCAATGCATGACAAAGTTCTCAGTGACTTCCATAGCTCAGCCTTGGTGGTACATCCAGGAGTTTCAAAAATGTACTGAGGCCTGAGGGAATAGTTTTGGTGGCCCGGGGTGAAATGGACAGTGGCAGAATTTGTGGCTAAATTCCTAGTGTGTCAACAAGTGAAGGGTGAACACCGTGTTCCCAGTGGTTTGTTGCATCCTTTAGATGTCCCTGAGTGGAAGTGGGATGACATCTCTATGGACTTCGTCACAGGACTACCCAGAGATCAGGATGGTTATGATGCTATCTGGGTGGTGGTGGATTGACTGACAAAATCAGCTCACTTCATAGCAAACAAGTAGTTGGGCCCGATGAGTACCTTAGCACAGAGGTACGTAGACGAGGTGGTGCGCTTGCATGGAGTTCCGGGGACTATCGTCTCAGATCGGGATAATTGGTTTTCCTCACGAGTCTGGAGGGGACTATATCATGCTTTTGGAACCCATCTACGCCTTAGCACTGCTTTCCACCCCCAGACCGATGGGAAGACGGAGAGGACTATCCAGACGTTGGAGGACATGATGAGAGCATGTGTTCTGGATTTCGGAGGATCATGGGTACGACACTTGCCTTTAGTAGAGTTTGCCTAAAACAACAGCTTCCACTCTACTATTGGAATGGAACCATTTCAGGCTTTGTATGGAAGGCCATGTCATTCACGTATTTGCTGGCATAGGTTGGTGAGACATGTACTCTTGGGCCAGCGTTAGTGCAGAGCACCACAGAGAAAGTCCAGCTTGTACGTGAGAGGATGAAAGTGGCTCAGGACCGAAAAAAGTCTTATGTTGATCGTCGGAGGAGGCCCTTGGAGTTCGAGGTGGGGGATCATGTGTTCTTGAAGGTTTCCCCTAGATGGGGGAAGTGGAGGTTTGGGAATGGCTGAAAGCACTCACCTAGGTTCATCGGATCTTTTGATGTGTTGAGCCGAGTTGGCGAGGTGGCTTATCAGCTGGCCCTGGCACCACAATTGGAGAATTTTCATGATGTCTTCCACGTCTCCCTGCTTTGTCGGTACATACACGAAGACTCCCACGTTATCGACTGGAGAGAGTTAGATATGTGAGATGACGCGACCTTCTAGGAATGACCAGTCAAAATCAAAGATCGTAAAGAAAAGGTTCTCTATGGACGAACCATTACCTTGGTTTGTGTGTTGTGGAGGCATGGCGGCCTCGAGGAGAGCACTTGGGAGCGGGAGACCCAGATTCACACTCAGTACCCAGAGTTGTTTTGACTTGTGTTTTTCCCTTGTTCTTATGAGCTTTGTGCTGATGTTGTACTTTGTACCCTTGTTATATGGAATGCATGGCTTGTCAGTTGTGAGACCTTTTGTTTCTTTGTTCCTTGGTAATGTGTAACATGTCCAGATGTGTGGGAAAGGGAAAACCTGACCCTTAATCGAGACGCATTAATGTGGACGCGATTGAACCTATGCAGGTGAGTCAGTTCTGCCTAAAGCAAATAATATCTCGACATAGGTGAAGGAATTTACCAAACCCATGTGTTCGGGCAGTGTGTTGGTTGTGTGGTGTTGGGGTTACTGAGAGTTAAAAAATCCTAATGTATAAAAGTGGGAAGACCCAATTCTTAATCGAGACACATTAATGAGGATGAGATTAAACCCGTGCAGGCGAGTCAGTTCCGCCTAAAGCGGATAATATCTCGACATAGGAGAAGTAATTCCTAATACATATGATTAGGGTTGTTGGTTGGGTTCCTGTTATAATGAGAACCCTAAGAGGTATCTTGTTGGGTTCCTCTGGGTTGGTTTTTGAATTCTCGGGGACGAGAATGTTTTAAGAGGTATCTGATGTAATGGCACAGACCTCTTCGGCCCTTTCCTATGTCAAATAGAAGGTCAAGAAGTGTTCTAGAGGGTAAAATGGACTTTTTCCACACTTTCCAGAATTTTGAAACTACACGCCGTGTAGTTTGAGTACACTCTCTGTACCCCCTTCCCGGGTATACCCCGTGTTGCAGGCCGTGTCCTTGCTGGGTGGAGTAATGGGTGCACGCCGTGTGTCCAGTTCTACACTTCGTGCAGTCCTTCCCTGTGTACGTGTTACCAGTCAACAGCCGTGTACCGTGTTAGAGCCGTGTCCTTTCCGTGTGCAATAAATGAGTACACGTCGTGTGTCTAAACTACACGCCATGTAGTCCTTCCCCGCATATGTGTTACCCTCAAACCGTGTGTTGACCAGTCAATGGCCGCGAAGCCGTGTTGGAAGCCGCATGGAGACCGTGTGAGAGAACCGAGTACACGCCGTGTACCATAAATTACACGCCGTGTACTTTTTCTTTTCACGCCTATAAAAGGAGGGGTCCCCTCCTCCTTTCAACTCACACCTCTCCTCTCCTCTCCTCTCCTCTGAGCAGAGATCTCTCAAGAGACTCGAAGGGTCTTTTTTTCCATAATTTCTTCGTCCGAGCTCCGATTTACGAACCGTCAGCGGCCACGGGATCCTAACGACGAGGTGGAGCTTTCAAGCTTGGATCAGTTGTCTTTCCTTTGGCCTTTCCTTTCCGACTTCCACCCGATAAGGTTTTTCCGGGACTCGACAAAAGTGACGGACACCGATGAACGTCTTCTAAGGTTGATCTGGGGGAGCGTTGTAATCAAGAACCTGTTGAGGTAGGGATCTTACCTTTGTCTCTCTAATTTTTGCATCATGTGGGGTGGGTGTTCTATTGTTTACGTGAAACACTTTTTGAACCGGTTTAATAAAGATAATAACTGGCTTATATAACGGGGATGGGAAGTTGTGATTGTTGTTACTTTATATCCTGTGATATTATGTTGTGAATTGAATGAGCTTCTACCTATGGAAAATCACGATCGTTGGGGGAATTTTCGTACGCAAATAAATGTTTCCCTCTACTTTTGGATTATTCTAATGGGTGGAAACTTTGTGGAATGTGGAAATTGGTTAATCACGTAAAGTTGGCTGGTTAATCTTGAACCCTTGTGTGATCACCCCGGTTAAAAAAAATGGAATAATGAACATGTGGGTGTTGGCTTGGTTACATCGCATGTGTTGGGGGTGTTTTTGTGGGTTGTTGTGGATCGGGTGAGCAGCGGGGCTGCAGTTGACTTGGTTGTGGGTTGGTGTGAATGTTGTGTTGGTAACAGACAGTGGGGCTGCATTAAATGGTATTAAAGGGATATTGATGTACGGGTTTTGGTGTGGTTGTGGTTATGGCAGTTGGCAGTGGGGCTACAGGGTTGGGTTTTAATGTGATTGGGTTATGGGTTGTGATTAATAAATAAAAGTGGAAGAGTTAATTAATGGTGGGGCGTGGTAATGAAACAGAAATAATAATCAATGGGGTTGGTTGGTTGATAATAAGGACTTGGTTGTGTGTCTTGTGTTTCCCTAACTTGATTTGTGGATGGCAGGGATATGTTTTACGAACGTTTTGTGTGGTTGGTTGGGGATAGTTTCCTAGTAGTTAAGGAACTAAATAACTATTTCTGCTGAAACGTGAAAACCTAAATGGGGTTGGGGCTGTTTGTTGTATTCATACTTCATGGTAGCAGTCCCAAGGAACGTGCTTAGTTTTTTGTTCAGAATCCATAGGTTGGGCTGTGTGTTTGGAATATATATATAACTGTATCTTTTGTGTTTTATCGCGCCCCACCCATGTTGAGCACTTAGTGCAGAACACTCCCATTTTATGGGAGAGGGTGTTTTTCCCTTATTTACTAGATCCTTCCTGCTCCTTCTCCCCTAGGTTGTGATGGCTTGAGGCGAACTTACACCCAAGACTCTTCGGGTAGGTTTTGATTGGGGTGGCTTAGGCCCAAGACTCTTTGGGAAGGTTCTAATTTTTACCAAGAATCTTCGGGATGAGGCCCAGGTGTGTTCGGGTGGGATACGTGGTTGTGAGGCCCAGGTGTGTGTGGGCGGGATAAGTGGTTTTGAGGCCCAGGTGTGTGCGGGCGGGATGTGTGGTTGTGAGGCCCAGGTGTGAGCGGGCGGGATGCATGGTTATGAGGCCCAGGTGCGTGCGGGCTGGGAGAGTGTGGCAGCATCAGGACGTTCATCGTTAGGAAGAGCAGCTAACTAAAGGGAAATGGTGCGAGGTACCCAATACTCTTGTTTCTTATATACTACTACCTGTTGTTCTTGTGTTTTGGTGAGTGTGGCTAGTGAGGATGGGTGGATAGAATTCCTTTCTAGGTTTATTCTATTGTTCTCACGGGACATTAGGATGTCTCCCCACTTGTGCACGAGAGATTTAGGTTTCCCTACTAAGTATACTTGTATGCTCACCCTACGTTTACTTTCAGGTTTCCAGGAGGACTGCCAGGGCTGTGTGGGACCCTACTAGTCAGACAGTTGGAGTTGTTGTTGTTGTTGTACCTTTTTTTTCTTTTGGTATTTTACTTTGAGCATTCTTGTACTTGTACCTTGTTATAAATTTTTTTAAACATGCATGTGGGCTTGGTTTGGGTTTATTTCTATACACTTGTTCTTTTTCCATTTGGTGGTTGACTTTTCCTATTTCCCGATCCTAAATAATGAAAAGGGTAATGCCTCCCATATTCGTGAAAACTCATACCCTTGGTGCTAGTCACCACCTCAGGGCCTACTGGAGGCGGGACTCGGGGGTCATTATCTCCCTTACACCATTGCCAGCTCAGAAGGGGCATCTTTGGTGGGAGGGGGTCGTGACAAATACCATGAAGAAGATGAAAATGAACACACATGTAAAGGTTTTTCATAAATTTCCTTTAAATACTCAATTGTAATGATTATTCATGTCATCGAAAACCATCGAACACATGAAGTGGAATTCTGTAGATAATAAAAATGATGGGTTAATGCGACTTCCAAGAGATTCAAAATTGAGGAAGAAATTAGATTAATTACATATATATTTATAATATTATCCTATAAATTTTATATTGGGATTGGTAGTTGATGGATTCAACCCATTTTGGACGTTGAGTACCAGTTATAGCATTTGACCAGTTGTTTTGATCCCTTACAATCTGCCCCAATGGATGTGTATGAAACAAAAATATCGTATCATTTCAATGATTATTCCTAAAAAAAATCTTGTAAATGATATTGATGTATACTTGCAGCCTTTAATTGAAGAATTATAGAAGTTATGGAGAAACAGTGTTGAGACATATGATGCATCTTCAAGAACAATGTTCAAAATGAAAGCTGCTCTAATGTGGACCATTAGTGGCTTCCCTGGACTTGTGATTTTATCTAGTTGGAGCCCTTAAACGGGGTTGGCCTTTCCTGTTTGTAACTTGGATTTGGAGCTCGAGCAGCTACCTCATAGTAGAAAATGGTGCTTCATCTATCATCAAGGATTTCTTCTTGAATATCATAGATTTCATCTAAACAAGTAAAAATTCAATTGTTCCATTGATCGTATACCACATCCAAAGTTTTTAATAGGTTCTGAAAAGTTGAGACTACTTGGAAATGTTGAAACAGAATTGGGGAAGGTGCATCATGTTGATGATAGTGGGAAATGAGTGCAATGTGCATCTTCAAGTGAAATCGTAACGCAATAATGGAAGAAAAAAAATTATATTATTCAAACATTTGTATTGGAAATTTAATTTGTTGTGAAATAATCATGATGTGATGTATATTTATAAGAATTTATAGGAAAAATTGATCTTCACATTTCTTAAAGAGCATGGAAAGTCGAAGGATCATCTTAGTGCTCGGAAATACTTATAAGCATTGAACATAAAGTGTGATCTCTTGCAAGATGAGAATGAAAAGTATGTTTCGACAATTTTTTCAATGAAAAATATGGATAAAGATACATTCCTTCAAATTTTAAAACATGTGAAGGTATCTGATGGGTATTCAAGAAACATCTCAAGGAGTGTTAACTTAAATAATTGTAGGTTTCATGGATTTAAAAGACATGATTCACATATATTGTTATACCAATTACTTCCAATGGCATTGAATTTAGTATTACCTAAATAGTTTATTACTGATGTACTTCAATTATACACATTTTTTTGAAAACTATGTGAGAAAACTCTACAACCATTTCAGCTTGACAACCTTTTGGAAATATTTGTATTTACATTATATGCAATGGAGATGATCTTTCCTCCATCATTTTTATGGTCTTGATGCATTTAACTGTGCATTTGGTTGAGGAAGCTGAATTTGTAGGCCTCCCACATTATCAAATGGATGTATCCAATTGAGTGGTACTTCATTTATGTGTTTTTCATTTCAGTAAACATTTATTGGATCTTTATTAAATACATAATTATGTTTTTCTATTATATTTCACCGATATTTTGGGAATTTTAAATCATACGTGAAAAATAAACCTCAACATGAAGGCTATATTTCTGAAGGCTATATGGAAGACAAGTGTATTGACATTTTTTATAGATAGTAGAATGATATTGATACAATATTCAATAGAGTTTCATGTGTTAACAACACATCAAATCAATCTAAAATACATGGGAAATCAAAAATCATTCCTGCTATTGGCCGATTTGTTGGGAGGAGATCAAATGTTACACTAATAAAAATGGAATTATTACAGGCACATAGAGATGTGCTGTCGAATACTAAAATTTCAGATCCATTTATTAAAGAGTTGAGGATAAAAACAAGGATATGAATGAGAGGACGAACATGAAATGAGAATGATATAACAAAAACTATTAATAAAGAGATTGTAGAATGATATACACAATTTGAAAGTTCAAAAATATTGAAATCAATATGGACATTAGGTTTATACATATATTTTTTAAATATAATAACATATATTAATTTTTTTAAATCATGAATACTGATACTCGAGCAGAGTTTTCATAAGATTTTAAGTTTCTTGCTCAAGGTCCCCTAAAACAAGCTAGAAAGTTTGACACTTACAACTTGAATGGATATAGATTCGGTAAGGTTGTTGGGTAAGAGGATTTGGAAACATAGAATTCTATAATATTTACATTTTTTGAAGTGGAATACTATAAATAATTGAATGATAATATCTTATTAAACTACTAAGAAAATTTTCTAGTTTTTTATTCTAATGAAATTGGGGGGATATTATTAGGGGTGTTAAATGAGAATCCCTGCAAATTACTTCTGTGAACTTCTCTATCTTGATGGATTTTTGTAAACATGAGCTACATGATCTATATATATTATAATCACAAAATATAATGGTATATTATGTGGTAGATTTTCTGGATGAAGGTTGGAGTGCAGTTGCTAACATAATACAAAGAGACTTGTATGATATGGGTTATAATGTGGAAGATTTTTCCTCTATCATTGAATCCCATCAACTGAAAGATGAAGACATATTTTTTCATCCTGATATTGAAAATGTTATCCTTTCAGGAGTGGATAAAGTAGATGAAGTAATGATGGAGCAAGAAACTGAAATGATTGAATGAGAAAATGATTGTATGTGCAGTTATCCCTTCATTTATCAACCACTTATATCATTTGTAGAATCAATCATTATCATTGTTATGTATATTTTTTTTGTTAGTACAGTGAATCTATTAACATTTCTATTTTCTGCATCAATTTTCCAAAATATATGTTTTGAACTTAATTTTGTTTGATTGAATGATAGGAATGTTGAGGAAGAATTATAATCACACTATAGGGTCAAAGAGTTTTTCTAGAAGGAAATAGACTCTAGAAATCTTTTAATTAGTTTAAATATTTATTATACAATGTTTTCTATTTAATATTTTAAATTTTTTATTTATCTTTTTTTAATGTAGTCACTGAGTTTAGGACACCAATAATTATGAACATAAGTGTTTTTCAATGTTCTTCAAAATGTGTTGGGAGTTTTGTTAATGAGATTTCCAAAGAACCTAGGTTATGAATTCATTTTTCATTATAATAAATATTTATCATTTGTTGCTATGTTAATATATATTTCTTCTAATATAACGGATATTTTATTTATAAGAAAAAATTAAAGAGCTATGGAATGTCAATCCCACATAGTCCAACTCAGCCCCCCAGGATGACACAGTTGGTAAAGTCCTTGGGAAGACACATCTTGGTCATGTGCATGGATGGGTTTGGGAGTATTACCATCTGAGGTCTTTGGTAGACAAATGGGGATTTCAAGTGATGATCGATGGTTAGAAGCTAAATCACACAAATTTTAAATTATTTAGTTCACAACCAATTATTGATTTTATGTTTAAATATAAATATACAACATTATTTAATTTTCAATAGAATTGTCTTATAGGTTCCGGTAGCTAGAAGTAGATATTAAGATGAAGGGGGTGATGAGAAGAGTTCATCATTGGGCAATGATTAGTGGAGAGTGTGTTTTCATGTATTAGCATGTCCAATGTGGGTATATTTTATCATTTTCTTATATCTTAGATGGGATTGGGACAATGGGTGTCTTATGTATGTATTGTATAACTATGTGTCTATATGTTGTGTTTCAACTATCTATGGAGATTGAAATTTATATATGATCATATATGATGTTTATTTTCTTGTCTCTCTTTTACATACAGGTTGATTATATTAATGTTCGGTGTTTTTATGTTTCTTTTAATGTATTGGGAAATGAATTATTTCATTTAATGTGTTTTTTCCTTGGTCAATTTTTCAATTCATTATGTTTTGGTGTGAATCAAATTATATTGATTCTTTAGTTTTAACATATTTCTTTCCTTGTACATTGATGATATATTTTATGATCTGGTAAAATTTTTAGTTTCACTGTTTTTTTATTCTAGCTGTAGGTTTTGGGGCTGGAGAATTTGCATCATGTTTTTTTAATTCAAGATATATCAGTAGTTTAAATGACCACTAAAGATAGGTTTTTTTTCAAAGTGATGGAAACTGTAGCTATATTATGGTGTTTTTCTACTAGCGGTAGTTAAACCGCCAGTAAATATGAAATATTTTTTCTTAGCAGTGGTTTTATCTGTATTAGTGGAAACATTTTCTATTAAAAAGGCCATAATTTAGTGGTGACATTAAACTGCCGCTAAATCCTGGTTATTTTTTTAGCGAAAACCATTGCTAAATACGTCTTCTATGACACTATCTAGAAAGCACTACTAAAAGGAAAAAACCGCCGCTATATAGTCTGTTTGTTGTAGTGGAAGATTCATGAATTTTGTTTTGTTTGCAACAATATTGGCCATTCTATATATAATAGTAGGAGGGGAATTTATTTCTCTTTTTTTTATTCTATGGGCATGATATGGCACACTATTAAAAGAAAAAAAATAGGACCTGGTGAAACTCTTGCTGGAGAGTCTAGATATCCTCAGTTAAATATTCTCTAGGATGGTGTCCTAGTGAGTCAATATCTCACAGTGAACTCACTAGGTGAGGATGTTAGAGCTCAAGCTGAAATTTCAGTTCCACAATAGTCTTTTAATGTGGAATTTCACTCAACAGATGATTCAACTAGTGTTGGTGTGTTATCAAGAATTGTCTCCTCTATTTCAAAATAGGTACAATAGTTGGAAAATGAGCATGTTTGTCTTGGGAAGTCTTTATTGGAATGAAATTTAGTTTCATTTAAGGGAGGATCTTCCCTAGGAAGAGAAGTTTTTTAGTTTTATTATAATGTTAGACCTCTTATACAGATTTAATGAGTATCTTCAGAGTCTTCAGATAACTATATTGGATGTAATTCCCCAGTGGTGGATTGCAGTCCTTATAAACAGGGAGATTTTGGTACATGGGTTGGTCTGGGTAAGCTTCATTATGAGGGAAATAAAATTATTTGACTGACGTTTTTTATTTTTTTACAAGTAAAATAACATTGTGTTTGATCTAGCTTCAGGGAGCTCTTTGGGATCAATTAGACAAGAAGGACTTAATGTTCACCCTGAGGATGTAGATTTTAATGACTCATCCTTTGCAGTTTCATAGTTCTTGGAAGAACATAAAGTGTATTGGAAACTCAACAGGAATGAGTAGAAATGGAAGGATATGGGGGAATAGTGTCACAACCCGACCCAAACCGGGGATCGAGCTGAAACTACCCCAATCCCAGATCTGTAGGCCAAGGGGTGGAAACTTGCACCGATGGAATATAAAAACATGGGGAGGACACTGCCTATGTATTTGTACGTGCACACAAAAAACACCCTGAAAAAGTGCATATGGAAAAAAATACAAGATGTAACACTGCTATAAATAAACCAAACATGCATGGAACTTTATGCATTATAATCTACAATAGTATAAAACAATAAGGTAAAAAATACATTCCCAACTATAAATGTGTCCCAACCTAATAGAAAAATGGAAAACTAAAACTGCTGAGAGAGCCCAGCTCCTAGATCCCAAGCTACGACCACCATACATAGTCTAAGAAACCCTAATATTTAAGCTCTTCTAAACTAAATATCAACATGTATGTCATCTATATAAGATATTAAACATGTGGGAAAATACAATGCAGGGGTGAGTATAAACACAACCATTAGAAGGCCTCGAAAACGTGAAGGGTGAGTAGTAAGAGATAAAATAAGAGAGGAAAATAGTAGATAGAATAAGGTAAATTGAAAGATTATAACACAACCCAACAAGATACTGAAAGTAAACTCATCCAAACATAAGGACATTGACATAATGACAAGATGATATTCTTGTCAATTATTTACAACCTATTTTAGGAGAATAGACTCATCCAACCATGAGAATCTAAACACACAAATTATGTGGCATACCTCACGCGTCTTCGTCTCTCCTGGAATGAGAGTAACAAAAAAAATATTGGGTAATTAAGAAGGATATATATATAAATTCTTAGTCAAATAAGCCCAAAAAAAGAGAGTTAGGGGATATCCATCTCACAACTCATCCTAAGAAAAAAGAGTATCCAATATTTCCAAGAGAATTCCATCAATGACACTCAACATCTCACACATTTTCCCTGAACACAAAAGTATAAGGAACATAATCATCACACCTTGATTCTATCCTCTTTGGGTGGAATTGACTCATCCACGTTGTTTTATTTCATGTCACAAAAACGCATCTTAGTGGGGAATGCTTTCTTCTTCCTCGTGAATCTGAGGTTATATCAAACCACATCTCTTCACTGTGTTTCACAATCAAGGGGACACAAATTCTAGGTAAGGATCTCATGTCTGGGTATGCCAGGAGGGTCCTACTCTGATAGTCCCTGAGGAACTCCAATGCCTATCCTCGTTGGATTTTTACACTCATAAATATCATTGGGGAACACTGGTGCCCAGTCTTACTAGAGGGTAAGCCTGGTATGGTCATTAGGAAACTCCGCTGCCCAACCCTATTGGAGGGTTATACCTAAAAGATGTCATTGGGGAAATCTATTGCCTAACCCCACTAGAGAGAAAACTTGGTAAGGTCATCAGAGAACTCCTCTTACTAACATTACTGGTGGGTAAGTCTGGTACTGTTGTCGTGGAACTCCGTTGCCCAACCATGTTGGAGGGTAAACCTGGAATATCAAGGAACTCCACTTCCCAATCAGACTAGATGGAAACTCAGAAAGATTATTGGGGAACACCACATCCCAAGCCTATTGGATGGTAAATCTAATACATTAATCAGGGAACTCCACTACCCAATCCTAGAAGAGGGTTACACCCAAAAATCTCTCATTATTCTTTATAATCGTTGACGTCATCAGGTGTCACCTCAGTGCGTTGTTCCTGGAACATTCCACATCATATCTCAAAATCCAAAACCATTGAAGAATTATATGGATAAGATATTCATAAACCAAAATACGAGTTCAAATAAAGTAGATATTGAACGTTGAACTTTCTTCAAAATGAGGTACAAGGCATGTCGATGACCCACACAATGTGTCATTCTGCTTTGATGTCTAGCCATGCCCTCATTAGAACACAACTTGTTGTCTATATAGCACTACATGGATGGTAAGTGTACTACATAATTTTTCTCTATCAAATTTCGACGAACGCACGAGGATCATCATCGATCTGAGGGAAAATACATAATTTCTCTAATATTCCACATTAAATAGCCTCAGAGGGCCAAACGGATCACACCATTGTGAATCTCATGGAAAAATGCTTGGGATAGACAATTCAATTGTCTCAATCGGACACCCAGTGAAAAGGTCGTATTTCACCAAATCATGCATGAATGGTGCTTCATGGGCCCGAGTCATGAATCCAAATAAAATATATGAAATTGGTCTTCAAACGTATGCCTTAATTTTAGGGTCACAGCATTGTAAACAGTTCATAATTTCAACACCGCATGAGGGAGATATGTCGGATATAGTAACCCATAGTAATAATAATTTTATTATTATTTGGTGTTTATTTTACCCAAGTCACAAGTTCAAAAACAAATTATACAACATATGACTTTAAATGACTGTCTCAATTCTAGGATCACGTTGTTTCTAACGGTTTGTCAATCTAATGTCATATGAAGAAGTTGCAGGAGAATTTAGGATTTGACAACTAAAAATAATAATAATATTATATATAAATATATATATTTTTTGATCCATTTTTTTCCTTCAAAGGAAATACTCAAAGAATTTTCCACTTTTGAGTTTGGTGTACGTGGCCTCACCTCCACCAACCCTCATTAATAAATACAATTATTATTATAATAATATATAAAAGGATAAATGGAGTGCATGGAATTCCTATTTCGACACTGGACACATATTCTCCTTCCTCCCTTTTAACACATGTGTTCAAAATTTAATTTATTTAAATTAAGTGAAATTTTTTGTTTCATTTAATTTACATATTCAAATCCTTTTCATTTAAATTAATCAAAAACCATCTCTCTCTCATCAAATTATTATTATCAATATTAATTATTATAATTAAACAAAACTCTCACTTCAATTTAAATTAATTATCCACAATCAATTTATGGAACCATTACTATTATTATTTAATATAATCATAATAAAAAATCTACATTTAATTTCATTAACTCATAACCATTAATAATAATAATAATAAAATTTATGCTCGCTACGTTGACCACACCTAACCACCTCGTCGGAGGTCTGAGTCTTGCCATCGTCATGTACACACCAAACAACCTCTGTCATGAGATATCATACATGACTTTCTCTTGAAACCAACCCCGTCAAAGTGCACGTCACCGCCACACGCAAACTGGGAAAACATGGGTTATCGACTCGATCCTGAACCACCTCCGATCACAAACACACACCTACGGTGCGGATCTGATCTATTCACCAAACATCATAATTCATGTTTATCAGTATCTCCCCAAACCATTGATCCCCATGTCATTCATTCCACCACAATGAATCCAAGGGTTCAGTCTCATTGGAACCCGCCCCATCAATGTTGAATTGTGAACCCACAGTCTAACGATGAAAAACATGAAGAACAGTGGGTGAAAATCATCAATGAAAAATGTGATAAGAATTTTTGGCCAAACATCATTGGCCAATTATTTCATAGTGGGGGGATCAAGGTGAGAATCATGACATAATAAAAAATAAATTGAAATTATAATTTATTTCGATAAATGGGAACATGAAGAAAGATCTAATTAATGCAGATCAAATAGAGAGAACTGATCGTGCTCAATTTTTTAATCATAAGGGAAAAAACCACATATAATGAGTCTTACCTTAGTTTTGGATCGATAAAAAATGAAGATCATGTTCACCAATGATTTGGAAGGAGCTATTGTGTTCGCTACGTCTTTATCTGCTTGATCTTGGAGTTTCGTTATCATTCAATTTGATTCCCCAATGGAAAGGGGGGTGGATCTTCACCAGTAGTGGGAAAATTATGATCCAACCATGGTAAATTCTTTATAGTAACATATTAATAGACATTTGGATTAGGTTAAATTAATTTAATTAACTAATTAACTAATTAATTAACCCACTTAAACACACCCCTAATGAAAAAGGTTTCCTAACATCACACGCTGACTCATTTTATGTCACACATAAGGTAAACGCCACATTTTGAACCCAACTATTGTCTCAGATTTCTTATTTGATCAAAAATTTTAGAGTTATAGTTTTTTATTTAATTAAACGTGCACACAAAATATAATATTTATTTAATATTTTTTATATAATTATTTTCGGGCACATCGGTCTTTGGAATCACACACTCTCTCAGTCACTAGCTCTGGAAATATATTTATATAAATATTTCAAAGTCTTACCAGGAAAAAAACAATTCTATACATCATTTACTCCTTCATTATTTTTTTCCCTGAAAATAAAAAAATAGGAAAACAACATGTGATACTGATCCCTTATAATCCTCTCCCACTTATAGGAACTCTCCTACACATTTCCATGCTTCCACATCACGTGAACCAAATCAATGATCCGACCACGCATGTTCCACTCCTACCGGTCCATGATCGCCACTGGGTGCTCTGCAAAGGTTGTTCTATCCTCAATTTCTATCTTGCCTCAATCGATTACGTGTGTAGGGTCATGCACGTATCATCTTAGCTGTGAAACGTGGAAGACATGGTGCAACTGCTCAAGATGTGGGGGTAGGGTGAGGCAGTAGGAAAGCTCATCAACCCTCTACACAATCTCGAAAGGCCCGATTAACCTTGGGGATAGATTTCCTCTTCAGCTGAACATTCACATTCTTCATCATAGGGGGAATCATAAGAAAACATGGTCTCCTTGGTTTAACTCCAAGGGCATAATATGGCTAACTGTGTAGGATTTTTGTCTCTTCTAGACTGTCTACATCCACTCATGGATAACCTCCACTGTCTCTGTTGTTTCCTGAACCATCTCTTGTCCCACAAGAGATGACTCTTCATTCTCTATCTAACATATGAGTGACCTACCGGGTCTCCCATATAGGGCCTAAAATTGTTTAATGGTAATGGTAGAGTTATAACTGTTGTTGTATGAAAAAATTACCAAAGGCAGGTGATTCTCCAAGCTCTGGCCAGAATCTAAAACACAGACCCTCAGCACATCCTCCAGCACATAGATAGTTGACTCTGAACGACCATTGTACTATGGGTGAAAGGTTTAACTCATCCATATATGGCCCCCGAATGCCTCCTACATGCCTCTCTGCAATCGTAATGTAAACCGTGCATCATGATCCTAGAAAATCGTCAAGGGTACCCATGATGGAGGATGATATCCAATACATATAACTTCCCTAAACTCTCTACCAAACACTGCTCTCTGATATTAAGGAAATGAAATGACTTTGTGAGTTATTCTACTATAACTCATAAGGCATCATGGCCCTTTTATATGCACATAATCTCTAGGAAGATTTCCATGGATATTCCATCCCATTCTTACTCTGGGATCTCAATAGGCTGCAACAAACTCGTTAAAACATGGTGCTCATATTTCAGCTACTAACAAGTGGGGCATCATGAGATGAACTTAGTTATTGTTCATCTCATACCAGACCCCCCAAAACTACCACTATTGGTCTCTATACATCTTTTCCACAATGGGATGTAGATTTAGGGGAGAAGTATGGAAATACTGCATCACCTCCTTTCACATCATGACTGGAACCATTGTTCGTCCCCGAAACATGATATTGTGATTCCATCCATCATAATATTCATCTGGTGCATTGATTGTGGATATATAATGCTATAAAACCTCACAGTAGATGTCTCTCAGGTAGGACTCTCTCACACACACGAGAAGAGAAGGTGTCAACACCACTAATATGAGAAACATTGTACCCTCCTACTCTTCCAGGGTTAACTGCATGGAATCATACTACCATAAAAATTCCTGAACTAAGTGAGTCTAGGAACTATTGATAAGGGGATCTACTAAAAAATTTACCTTCCCTATAGTATATACTATCCTGATGTTCTAGTCCGACAGGAACTCTAATCAGTGTTGTTGTCTCATGTTCAGGTCTCACTAGGGAGTACCTGCTCAAACTTCTCTAATCAAAAGTATCAATCTCGGATCATGTTGAGAGAATCACACATAAGGGCTATGAACCTAGCTGTGTACTCTTCCACCATTATCCTTCCCCACTGAAGCTCCATAAGTTTCTCGATCCGGACTAAGTGTAAGCAGGAGTGGTAGTACTTCTCATAGAACAGTTGTCGGATGTTGTCCCACGAGAGTGTCAAATCATTCTGCATCTCTATAACAAGGCTCCACCAATACCTAGCTTCTCCATGGAAATGGTTGACTGTTAGTGCCAACACCTGATCCGTCAAGGTATGAATAATTCTGATGATACAGACCACAGACTTTAGCCAATCCTCTACTGCATGAGGATCTGTCTTGCCACATAACCTCAGTGGTCTCTGATGTTGGAACTCACAGAGTGCACTAAGCCTATGTGTGTCCTCATCCTACTCTACTGAAATAGTCTTCTATTTGATAGGGTTGATACTACTACATGCCCATATTGAGGTAGGGGATCACATGATGACTCCTGAAATAAGGCATCGTCACTCATAGGGTTGTCGTCATGATCCAGAGATTCTATCCCGACTGGGTTTCTTCGCAGAGACATCCTGAATGTTATCAAGGAGTACCGCGGTCAGATTAGAGAAAACAACACACAAGCACACACACATATATATATATAACAAAAACATTGGGTCTTTAATGAAATAAGTACAATCAAAGACTCAATCCAATATAATGTATGTACCATTAATCCCTACAACAAATGTCTCTATATACCATGTCGACAAGCTGGTAGTCAATGTCCTGGTGAATTGATACATGGGGCACCTGTACCATCACAAGAATACCTGTCCTGAGAGTCACACTCGAGACACTTTGAAATTGTTTCCATAAACCCAATAAATCCTCTTTAATGGGAAACATCTGAACAACAACCCAATGAAGGAACTTGCTCTGATAAAAATTTTTCACGACCTGACCCAACAAGGGGCTTGATCTGCGACTTCTCCAAGCCCACCTCCATAGTCCAGGGGGTGGTGACTAGTGTCTAAGGCACAACTAAACTAGGGGAGGCCTTTTCCTATGTATATATATGCACACACAACCAACTCAATGAAAAAGTGAAGAGAGAAATAAATAAAACATTCAAAACTGATATAAATAAACCAAACATGCATGGACATCTAATTAGTACAATGTATGGTAGTTTAAACTGAAAAGAAAATGGAAAAAATACACACCCAACCAAAAATGTGTCCCAACATGATAGAAATCTATAAAAGTGAAATAGATTAGAGGGCACGGCTCCTGGATCCCATGCTATGACCACCGTATTCGGTCCAAGCACCCTATATCCCTAAGCTCCTCTAAAGTCAGGATCATCCTGTCTATCATCTACATAAAATGTGAAATGTGTGGGAAACCCTTATGCATGGGTGACTATAAACATACAAAGTATAATTCCCCGAAATGCTGAAGGGGGAGTAATAAGAGATACACCTGAAGATGAAAACAATAGATAAAATAAGGTAAAATAAAAAAAATATAGATTAACCCAACAACGGGGTGAAATTAAACTTGTCAAAACATATGGAGATCTACACGGTGAGAAGATGAAATTATTTTTGAGTCTTCACTACCTATAAAAGAAGAGTAGACTCATCCAACCACAAAAATCTAGGCATGGAAAGCACATGACATAACCCACGCGTCTTTACCTTTCTAGAAAGGAGAGTAACCAAAACCCAAAGAGTGGGTACCGAAGAAGGATATATATATATATATATATATATATATATGCTCTGTCAAATAATCACAAATGAGCGAGTAAAGGGATCTCCATCTCACATCTGAGGCCAAGAAGAAGAGTCACCAACAGTTCTAGAAGAATCCCATCAATGATGCCCAACATCTCACACATCTTCCCTGATCACACAGGTCTATGGAACTTAATCACCACACATTGATACTATCTTCTTTGGGATGCACTGAATCACCCACAATTTTTTAATTCATGTCGAAAAAACATGTCTCGGTGGGGAATGTGTTCCTATTCCTCAAGAATCCAAGGCTACATTAAACGACATGTCATCATTGTTCCATGAAGTCAGGGGCCACAAATTCTAGGTAAGGATTTCATGCCCTGGTTTAATAGGAGGTTCCTACACTGATTGTCAATGAGGATATCCACTACCCAGCCCATCTGGAGGGGTATGATCAGGAATGTCATCAAGGAACACAACTACCCAATACTACTGGAGGGAATGTCCAGTAAGGTTGTCAGGGAACTCCACTGCCCAACCCTTCTAGAGGCTTATTCCTATATGATATCATCATAGAACTCCACTTATCAGCCTTCTTAGAGGGTAATCTCAGTACAGTTGTTGGGGAACTCCACTTCCCAACTCTTATGTCGGGTAATCCTAGTACTGTCATCGGGGAACTCCATTACGCAGCCTTATTGGAGGTTATGCCCGAATTGTCGAGGAACTCTACTACCCTCCTACTAGAGGGTAACTCAGAATGATTATTGGGAAATTTTACTACCCAACCCTACTATAGGGTAATATTGATACTATCATCATGGAACACCACTGCCCCGCCCTATTGGAGAATTATTCCTGGAATGATCTCGTGATTCTGTATAATTGATGTCGTCTTCATGTGTCACCTCCGTGTGCCTTACCTGAAACATTAGACATTGTATCTTGAAATCCACAACTAAGGGAACCATCATGTTCTAAATGTAAAAGAACTATGGATAGGATAATAATTGGCCAAAATATGAGGTCAAACAATGGAGATACGAAACTTTGAGGTTTCCTCAAATAGAGGAACAATACATGTCAGGGACCCACCTGACATGTGGTCCCACACTGATATCTGGCTGTGGCCTTTCCAGAACATAAATTATTGGCCATGTAGCACTACATGGAGGGTAAGCGTACTACACAATGTGCCTCAGTCAAAGTCATACTAAACGCATGATGCTCATCACCGTTCCAAGGGAAAACCACAAATTCACAAATATGCCTCTTCAAATAGCCCCAAATGGAAAAAAAGATCACATTATTGTGATCCTTGTGAAAAAACACTCTGTATAGACTATTCAGTTGCCTCAATCAAACACCCAATGAAAAAGTCAAATTTCACTGCATTACACATGAACGGTGATTCATGGTCCTAATCCATGAGTCTGAATTAAATACCTGAAATTGATCTTGAAACATCCATCTTATGTTTTTGATTGCATCTTCACATATAGTTCTTCATTCCAACAATTCATGAGGGAGATATGTCGGATACAAGATCCACAATAGTAATAATTGTATTATTATTAGGTGTTTCGTTGACCAAAGGCAGGAGTCCAAAAAAAACTATCCAACACTAGTCATTAAATGACCGTCTCAATTCCAAGATCACTTTTTCACTGATAGTTCATCTATATAATACTATACAAATAAGTTTCATGTATAATTAGGGTTTGATAACCAAAAATAATAATAATAATATACTATTATTATTTAATAAACCTTATTTTTTCTTCAAATACAACACTTGAAGTATTTTCCTCTGAATTTGGGGTACACTGTTAGGGCCTCACCTCCACCACCTCTCTTCAATATATACTATTATTATTATTATTATTATATTTTAAGGGATAAAAGGTGTGTATGGAATTCCTATTTCCACAATGTACATGTAGGCACCTTCCTCACTTTTCATGCATGGCTTCAACATTTAATTTAGTTAAATTAAATGACATAAAATTTATATTTAATTTACATATTCAACTCCTTTTCAATTATTACTCAAAAACCTTATCTTTGTAATAAACTTAATATTGTTGTGGAATCGATCAAAATCCGATTGAAACCATGAAGAATTTGAAACTGGAAATGTAAGACCGATCATTGGAGAAGTACATCGTTCAAGAAGAGATCATTGAATTTTTGTGTGATGATGATGACAAAAAATGGAAATACAAATACAAGACAAATACAAGAACTAGATAACACAATGTAGATCAATAATTGAAAAAAAAATTCATTAACATATCACCATATTTATAGAATACATGATATTTGATCCAACTGTGTGAATATGGAAGGTTTACCATTATGTGGGGGATTAATTGGGAATTGAAGAGTCATTATTATATTAAGAATTATGACATCCATTAATAATGTTTCGTAAAACCCCCCATGGATACCACAGTTACATGGAATATTATATAATTTTCACATAAAAAACCTATAGGATAAATAAGAGAATCCAATGTAATTTAATTCCATGTCATGATACCTCATTAAAAACTTATCAGGAAAACCCAGTGGGAAAACCCTAATGAATGAAAAAAGAGTGTAGTGTTCCCAAATCCCCTTGATTATATAATATAATTATGTCTCCAGGACATCATCTAATGTTAATATTTAATTATGTCTTTGAGACATCGGAGGAAGACCATAGGTTATAATGAATGGTTCCATAAAAATTACAAATCATTGGGAAGACCAAAAATTTCCATTAATTATAGATATCCATTATAATTTATAACATTCCCTTGGATATCTGTTATGATGTATGATTCCCTCATTAAAACCCTCATCAAGGAAAAACGCTTCAGCGGAAAACTATTGATTAGTGAAAAATAGTAAAATAAAATCAAGTCCCTACAATGTTTCCTAATTAAAAAACCTTATCAAGAAAACCCAGTGGAAAAAACATTACTATGGGAAAAAGAGTACAATAGTTATATCTCTCATTCATAATGATCACCATTTAACTCATACAATGTCCATGATCAATTCATAACAAAAACCATTAGTTTTGAATATTGGAATTTGAATAATCCATACCCATTAGATTTTAATGAATAAGGAATAACATTACCTTGGATGATAATATCATTTATTGTTATTTTCAAGGTACATATGAACATGTACATCTATATCCTTCAGGAATAAATAAAATGTGAATTTATATTTAATCCTTATGGGATAATTATTTTCTTCATAACCCCTTATATATCAATCTTGGAAACAAGTAATTTAATTGTTTATTAAGGATAAAACCATTCCAAAATTTAATATTTCATCTTCAAGATAATTAATTCAAAATAAAATGAAACTCCATGTAAGTAATTGATTTTAGAAATCTCTTTGAGTTTTTAGATGTTTTTCAAAACTTCATAATAATATGATGAATATAATGATTTACACAAACCAAGGGAAGATATATTAAATTTATGTTATTCCTTAACATAATATGGATATATGAGATACATCTTATACAGGTCACCCATTAATTTACCATATGGGGTGAAACATTCATAATTTTGAATACGCTGCAGACATTTTAAACCCTTCTGGGATTAATATAAATATCCAAAAGTTCAAGGAATAATATTTCTTATAATAAGATTATCAGTATTCAATTTTCTTGGTAGTTTGGATTAGAAATCCAAAACATTATATGTTGAACATATCCTAAACTACTTCAATAGTTTTGGAAAATTAATATGATGTTGAAATCTATCAAAATCGATTATCATTAGTGACATTTAAAATCATTTAAAGAAAATATATCATCCAAAACATTTTATTGAGATCTCATTATTTTTCATGTACCAGTGTCACTTCAGGGAAAATATACAAAATGATATATTGTTGAAGATATATTAATTTTCCTCATCAAGGGAAAATATATTTATTTCATTCTAATCATGATGAAATATAATTTTTTATAATCAGTTCAACCACACATCCATTGTGTATATTTAGACTATAGATTTCTAACACTCCGTATTCATGTAAGTGTTGTGAGATTCTTGTAAATAGTTCTCCAGGACCATATTATATATTTCATGTGATGCTTAATATATATTTTAATCAACAAACATAGAATTTAAGGTATACTCACAAGAAGTAAATAACACACATGATCATTTAGTGGATTCAACATTCATGTAGATGGATCAAAAGTTTGGTGGTTCCACCCATATATACTTCTTCATAAGTATATAGTATATTTATTTCCATATTATTTTCTAATGATAAAAATAATTTACCTCAAAAATGGGCATCACGAGGTAAATTATTATATATGGGAATTCATAATAACTTAATGAGAATGAAACCATTGATAATTTACCAGACATGTATCCATTAAATAAGTTGATCATTCTCCCTTGATGGATGTCTATTATGTTATCAAAAAATTGATGCTCCTGTATAAATGAATCAATGTTTTTCAATATAATTAATCCTGGATAGAGTAAATCATCATGTAATATATTTTATGTGCAGGATTGGTAAACATATGTTTCATGATTATTGATTTGATTGTACATAAGAAATTATTTATAATCACTTTTTATTAATTCTTGTCACATATCAAGGTACCCCTTTTATATATTGTATCCATATGATATTCATTTTCAAGAATACCATTCATATATCTCATCAAGACTTCAAATATAACAATGTATTAAGAATTTGTACCAATAGGTAGGAATATATTCACTCTTCTAGAGTCATTATTTAATTTTCTCTACCAGTAAATGTACTTATACTAGAATATATTAACTCATATATTAGTTATTTTAAATAATTTAATCAAAATAATATTTATATTTTGTTTTCTCTGAGATCAACTCATATAAGATATCTAGGTTATTTCATTGTGAAAAATTATATTTGTCATTATAATATTCACTTATGGTGGTGGATAAATTCATAATATAATAATAATAGGTTATGCCTATCACTGAGAGTATTATTTAATATTTTAGAACTTCCCAAATATTTTGAAACATCAGGAAAAAAATATTTTAAAATATATCTACCTAGGATAAGATCTACCAATTCTTTTGAAGCTGGTGAATGTGGTAGAAAGAATCAATGTGGAAGAATCTTCCAGATTCACTACACACAACTTATCACTATCGAAAATTATAATTCATAATCAACATCAACTTTATCAAATGAAGGAGAAATAGTTCAATAAAACTTCATCAACTATAAAATATTCATGATTGCACAAATTATATCAAAATTTTCACGAATAATTTAATTCGCTTCAAGGAACAAGATATTGTAATTAAAACTACATTCACATTGGGGAATTCATTCGTTAATAAAATTTCATGATACATTAATGATAATTAATTATTTTTGAATAATTATCATCTTGCATAAATTATAAATTTTATTGATTGAGATGATAATTGTTTTAACCACATTAGGTGGTAAAATTATTTTCATAAAATATATCAAATTATTAAAACTATGTTATTCAATCATTTCATTTATTAACAATATGAATAGAAAAATCCACATTAGGGGATAAATGAATTACATGAGATGATATTGATAATCCAGTAGAATATGATAAATTATAATTTTTTCCATGATATTACTATTTCATAAAAAATAATTTATAAATGAAGATATTCATCCATATATTGTCAAAGGAAATTATTTTAACATCATCCTTCAATGATACATTATTTTATAAATATTAATAAAATTCATTGTGGACTATAAATATTTACTATCATCAAACCACTTCTGGTGGTTATATTATTAAGATTTGTTATAAAAAAATCAACACAATGATCATTCGCAAAACATCATATTCACATCGAACATGATTTATAATAAAATCATGTATATTTTCATTCACTTCAAGGAAGGAAATAAATCATTTTCAATAAATATTCTCAATCACTATAGGGAACATAATAAAAATATTTTTCAAGTTTTATAGTGTCTTCACAAAAATTTCATGAATATTCAATTCAGCAATTTCATCATTTCTATTAACTTTGGGGGATTAATATATATATAATATATTTTCACTTGTTCATCAAAAAACATTATTTTATCTAAAACATTTTATATGAAATAAATGAAATATAAAATAAATAAATAAAATAAATTATTTACAGATATTTTAAATAAATTTCATTTTCATTATGAGCCTTTATAGATTATAATTATAATCGACACCTTTTTGGTGAACGCAGGAATAAGTGAGAAGAAATTTCATGGATCATGAAATTATTAGCAAACTTTGGATCAACATACGACATGTAAGTGATGTCAATCACTGATCATCAAACTTCATCTTTATGTATGGAAGGTATGTGATGTAAATTATTCAACTGATTATGGTGGTGTTGTTTCATTCTTTAATTTGATGAATTTTTTTCATCACAAAATTGTTCACACTGGTTATTAATCATAATTTATTTAGCGAATAGAGTGAAATTTTTCATTCATTAGTCTTTATATATATTCAGAATCTCATTATTTATCCTGAAACAAAATATTAAGAAAATCATATTTTTTTTTCTGATTTATCAAGTGGGGAAAAATAAATGTAACAATATCTTTCATATAAAATAAGACTCACCTTTTGATGCAACACATTGAATGGGTTGATTCAATGTACATGCGAATGGTTATGTCAAAAGAAGAATGTTTATAAAAACATGTAACATAACTTTTTCCCATGATACTTATCTTATTTAGATGATGACACTATTTTCATGATATGCAATGTGAAGAAGACAATCGTGCTAATGACATGTTGTGAAATCGATCGAACACTGATTGAAACCGTGAATACTTTTAAAACCATAACTGTAATACTAATCATTTGTGTAGAACATCATTGACGAAGAGAGCACTGAATTTGTGTATGATGACGGTGAAAATAAATGGAAATTAAAATACATGATAAATACAAGAATTAGATAACATAATGTTGATCCAAAATTCCAAAAAAAATCAATAACATATCACTATATTTATGTTGTACATGAGATTTGATCCAATAGTGAAAATATGGATGGTTGGCCATTAAGAGTGAAATTTATTGGGAATTGAGGAGTCATTATTATTTTCATAATTATGAGATACATTAATAATGTTTAAAAACAATTATTATCAATAATAATTATGATAATTAATCATAAATCCCAATCCAATTTATGTTAATTAAACACATACTTTTTATTCCACCATTATTATTAGTATTTTATTTAATAATAATAACAAATTTGTCTTTAATTTTATTTACTCATCACCATTATTATTATTATTATTATTTATCCTCACTACATTGACCATACTCAACCACCTTGTCAGAGGTCTGAGTCTAGCCATCATAACGTCCCCACCACATAGCCTCCACCATGAGATCACATACACAACCTACTTTGTAAACCATCCCCATCATAGGGCACATCGTCACCACATGCCAATTGTGAAAACATGGGTTATTGAACCGATACCAAACCACCTCTAATCACAAACACAAAACCGTTCACCAAACACCATCCCCCTCTTTTTTTAATTTTTTCCCAAACCATTGATCCACATTTTACTTATGCTATCACAATTAATTTGAGGGTTTGATCACACTTTAACCCGCCCAATCTAAATCGAATTTATACCTAATGTTCTAGTGATGATATATGAGAAGAAAAGTGGTGGAAAGACACCAATAACAAAGGTGATATGCATCACTGTCCATGTTTTCTTGACCAATGATTTCATAGTGGGGAAATCAGGGAGTGAGACATGATATAACATGAAATAAATTTTAATGAAAATTTATTTGGAAACATGATCTTAGGGAAAATGTCAAATTAACACAAATAAAAGAGAGGGAATTTATTGTGCTCAGTCTTTTAATTATAAGGGGAAAACCAACATATAATGAGTCCTACCACTATTTTGTATTGATCGCTGATGAAGAACGTGTTCTCTAGTGATTTGGTGGGATTCATTTAATTTTCTACATCCTGATCCACTTAATCCTGGAGTTTCATCAACGTTCGATTTGATTCGCCAACAGAATGGAGGAGGGGAGCTTCCCCAGTGGTGGGACAATTATGACCCAATCCAAGGTAATTATCTCAAGTGAAGAATTAATAGAAATTTTGTTTAAGTAAAATTAATTTAATTAATTAATTTTTTTATTTATTTATCCACTTAAACACAACACCAATGAGTGAAGGGTCCGAACGTCCCGAGCCGACTCATTTTCTATTGCACCTAGGGTAAACATCATGTTCCATACCTAACCATGGTCTTAAATTTATGATATTATCAACCGTTTAAGTGTTATCATGTTTTCCTGAATTATCTGCACATGGAATATAAAATATATTAATTATTTTTTATAAAATTAATTTCGGGCACATCATGCCTCAAAATCACAACCGTCTCAGTGCCTAGCTCTTAAAATGTATATAGAAATATTTCAAAGTTTTATATGGAAAAAACCAAGTCTGTAACACCCTGAGATTTTATGAGAATTTTATTTATGTCTTATGATATACGCAACACCAAAACAATCTTTCACAGCACACAATATGGACTTGGCTTGCATTACATGCAATCACGACCTTCCTCGATAGCGTGTGTAGTACGAAATACCGGGTTTCACTAAACAACAATATATTATTATGAACTAGCCATTATGAATTGTATTAACTACATTTTGAATTTTACTATTCATCTTACACATTTTCTAGAACATGGTATGAGAAAAAAATAAATTTTTCGGGTCAAATAATTATTTTTTTAAAAATGCAGTTTTGCCGCCTTTTGATGGCGCACCCACATTAAATCTAGTTTTTGACACGTTTATAAGTTCAATTTGACAAAATAAAATTCTTCTTTTTAATCAGGATATAAAAATTTACTTTGGATAAATTTTTGATATTTTTCTAATAACTTTCATATTTTGATGAATAGTAAAAATACGCTAATTTTTAATTAAAAACAACTTTTTCCATTGAGATAATTTATATGGTTAAATTATAATATTGAATGGCTTTAAAGTATAAGTAGAATATATTTTTACCATTTAATATAATGTATGTCATTAGCATTAGTTTTAAATTGAATTCATAGGTAAAAACAATTCAATCTTTGGCAATGTTTTAACTTTTAAAACCCATTTTCTTAACAACGAGATTTATTTTAAATTAATTACTGCAACTAATATGTTTTGAATTTTGAAAAATGGATTCCATATTTGAAATCTGTGGGTCCAAATTATATTAATAGGATACTTTTTATTTTTGGGCATTATGAATTGTAACTACGGTAAATTTTATTTACCATAGTTAAAGGTAAATCTGGTAATTAAGGGTAAATATAAGATTATAAAATTACCTAACACCTGCCAAAATAATATTGGATGACTAAAAGGCTACCCATATCACCTAAGAGTCGGATTAGATTCATTTAATGAACTTTTTTCCATGAATATAATTTAATTATTATTAAAACCAGAGAATGTGACAACATGTCACTTTCATAAATCTTATAAGTATAATAATTTTATTGTAGTGATAAACTTAATGAAACTTTGAACATGAATAGTCTCAAGAAAGATAATAAAATTATATAAATCATAGTAATTTATTTTTAATTTCTAGGGATTAAATAATTATCATTAATTATGAAACAATAATGTTGTTGAAATTATTTTATTAATTAAAATATAAAAAAAATGGATTTAAAAATATTAAAATAAATATTATATGAACTATTTAATGTGCTCCACTAATTTTCTAGATACATATGACATTTTATGAATATATTAAATATTTTATTTCGAACATATCTTATGTATATATTTTATTTAAATTCAAATAAATGAATAGTGTCAAAATTGACAATATTGTTATTTAATAAAAATAACATATTATAAAATTGTTTAAAAATCACAAAAGTATTTAAAAATTATAATTTAAAATTTATATGGTCTAAAATGTCATAAATTGTCAAATTATTGAAAATTCACAACACATATGTAATTATTTATAATAATATAAATTTTAGAATATTATTACCACAAATAAAATTAAATTGATAATTAAGGATAAATCAAGTTGATAATGTTTAAAATAAATTCATAACATGTCCAAATTTTATTGGTTGATTAGATCACAACCCTATATCATCTAATCTTCGGATATGAGTCATTTTTGACATTTCTATGTGGGGTTGGGATTTAATATAAACTAATATTTCTTATATTTCCAAAGGTTCCCCTCTCCTCCCTTATAAAAGGGAACCACCTCCCTCTCCTCCTCACGCAAATTTGATCCTTCAAGCTCAGCCAATACCTACCCATTTCACTTCCCCACTTCCCTAGAAACATCTTATAGGTCCTATTATACATCAAAGACAAATTGTAGTGCCCTGAGAGGAGGACTCAAAGAGGCGCTTCAAAGAAGAGGAAATGTCCGTTACCAATTCTTTCAGATTTATTTCTTCTTCCACTTCTTATTCTATAGTTGTTTCATTATGAATTAATAACATCAGTATCACTCATATACTGATATATTATTATAAGTATTAACCAACCCTATCTCACCATCTATCTATCCTATGGAAAATGAAATCACTGCGCATGCGTACGTACGGAATACCATCTCTACGCTGTGGTGTAATCTATTTTCCATCACCACATTACTTTGATGGGTATAATGGAGAAAATAAATAACTATATATGATTATTTTAAAGAGATATTTATTATGAAATATTATACATACACTCCAATACAATTCCACGATCATGAGAACGATATCATCGCTCGTGCGTACGTACGGAATAATGTCTCCACGATGTGATGTGACTCGTTCTACATGATCTTCATTGCATAATGATTATATAAATGAATTGAATGAATTAATATGATATATATTACACTAATAACATTCTTTAAATGATGTATCTATAACCTAAAGAGAAGAATAAGAATTTATTCGACAAAACACGCATAAGAACAAAAAGTAATAAACACCCAAATAACAAGTAGCAATGAAATATTGCTAATAAAAAGCTAAGAATATGGCCATATATGATATCATAACAATGAGTATGTTTCTGGAATAAGTAAATTACATTATTTAAATCATTATACAGGAGGTTTGGACACTTACGAAGCAAATCAGACCTAAGGTAAGGGAAAATATCACAATCTCATTTTTATCCGAGATTGTTTATACTTTGGTATTTACTGGGGTGTATTTTATCATCCACATCCATGATCCCTCAGTATGTAATATTTTTTCTATCCACCTACAATGGTTTAAATCCAATTTTACCCTTCGGTGAGTTTTTAGTAAAGGATATGAAAGGAATATCTTCTCGTTTTTCGTACAAAGTACTTTTTGACTTTTCCGACAAATGTACGAGAAGGATGTTTTTTTAATTTATACAGCATGAATGGATTTTTAAAACATTATTTCCAAGAAGCTTCCTTTACAAGTTTTCAAGATTATTTTTAATCAAATTTTTTTAGTTTAAAATTTTATTACATGTTAATAAAGTAAAATGTTTTTAAAGTAGAAAGGATATTTTCATCAAGAACGGAGTTCAAGTGTTTTATCAAAAAAAATTCCATCTAAGATAATATAGGGTTTTTTTTCTATTCCTATTATTACATTGATTTGATTATGTTGTGATGGAATTATTTTTATGAATTCCTTTATCTTATATAAATTGTTTTTTGATGTCATGATGTTTAAGATTCCCATTTTTATTACATGGGTTATGCAATGATGTATGATTTACGATTTTGTGGCACACATAAGAATGGTATCATTATGAGACGGGTGGGACCTATATCTCCCTCCAATGCATTGGGTAAAGATTTATATCTCATGAGATAGACATGGCTGGAACGGCAGGTTAAACCGGTTCAGTGAAACAGGACTGAAACGAGGAGTGAACTCGTTTCAGAAATGGACTGTGTCCACTAAGATAGTCTTGGAAACGAGTCTTTACTAATAAGAAATAATTCTCTATGATTATGTGTGTATGCCACAATGTTTCATGTTTTATGTTATGATTATTGGGATTACATTTCACTACTATGATTTATCCCATGTTATGAAATTATGATTTCTTTTGCAGGTTAATATTTCCAAAATGTTATGTTCTTATCAATATGATGTGATTGATTTATATTTTTTTTACCCTTACTAAGCATTTGAGATCACCCTTTTTTATGTTTTCTTTCCCCCGGGTCAAGAATAAGGTTATTAAGTAGGATATTCCAAAAGGGACTCTAGATATGATGAAATAAATGGGAGAAAATGTAGATGCTTTATGAACAAGTTGTTTATGTTTACCAGTTTCTAAAGATACTATACCTATACTTTCACTTCATGGTTTTGTTATATGTTTCAATAAGTATGCTTCAATTTTTAAGTATTAACCATGTATGTAATGTATGGGTCATTATAGTTGGTATCAGAGGAAAGGTATAGTCAACCTTTAGAAACTAAGATGTGAAAGCTAGTAAGAACCCTAAGGATATGTCTAAGGAAAGAACCCAATCTTAGTGTTTTAGAAATGTCCATGAACAACCTATGATAGGACCTTAAGTGTGAAATTTTATTCTTGATTATGTGGTTTTCCTATTATAATTAGTGTTGCTCAGACTATTCTTCTTGGTTTTAAAAAATGGCTGGAATCCGAAGGAACCGTGTTAATGCGGAATGCGACGGGAAATGCAATGATTGTCCCCCTGAGCAACCAAATGTTATGGGAGCTAGAATGAAAAATCTTATAGCCATTCTCACACAACATTCTCAAGCTATGAATTATGCAGGACTTCTAAATGAGCAAAGTAAGGAGCAACATTCTGTTGAATCCTTTATGAGGCAGCGTCCACCTTCATTCAGCGGGTCTTCTGAACCATTAGTGGCTGAACAATGTATCAGTACCACAGAAAAGATATTTTCAGTTCTTCAATGTTCTGAACATGATGAAGACATCTTAGTAGTGTATCGTTTGGAAGGTGATGCTGATCAATGGTGGAATATTATTAAGAATACAAGGCAAAGGGGTGAAATTGAGTCCATGTAAGGGGATGCGTTCAAGAACTTATTTTTCAATAAGTATTTCCCTCGTATTCTTCGAACAAAGATGGAGAAGGAGTTTCTTGAACTAAAGAAAAAGGATGATGATTCTGTTGGTACCTACGAAGCAAATTTTATAAGACTTGCAAGGTACGCTTCCGGAATTATTATCCAACCTGAGAGTAAGATCGATCGAGTATTTAGTTGCTTAAAACCAAGTCTTCTAATGGCATTATCCATAATTGACTTCAATTGCTACGAGGAAATTATTCGATGTGCTCTCAAGGTTGAGATAGAGATTGGTGTAACCCATCAGTCACATGGGTTTGATAAGAAGAGGAAAATGGAATTCAAAGGAAAATATAAAGACCACATTGAAAAGAAGATGAGTTTTCCCTTATGCTCAATGTGTGGAAAGAAACATGGACGAAATTGTATTAAAGGGACAAGAAAATGTTATATGTGTGGAAAAGAAGGTCATCGGGCAATTGAATGTCGATATAATGGGAATAAAATGTCAAATGATGCAAAAAAAGGAAGGGATACAGAGAATGAACCTACTACACTTCAATGTTTCAAGTGCAAGGAAATGGAGAATTATGCTAATAAATTCCCTAATCCAAGGGTTGATGATGATGATCGGCGTCAACAAACTCTTAAGGATAAAGGCAAAGGAAAGTCACATGCAATTTCTATCAGTGATGTGGTGTACGATAACAACGTGGTGAAAGGTACACTTACTATCCACTCTAAAGTAGAAAATGTTTTATTTGATTCTGGATCCACCCACTCTACTATTTATGAAGAATTTTCTAAGGGTATCATCGTATTACCTCAACAATTAGTTGTTGAGTTAGTTGTGACAACCCTCTAATTGCACAACAGTCGCATCAAAAGTTTATAATTCCTCTCTGATTGTTGTTTTTGGGAAAGTGCTTCCTACAAATCTTGTGATACTTCCTATAGTGGAATTTGGTGTTATTCTTGGCATGGATTGGCTTTCTTTATATGGATCTCATATCAATTCCCAAAGAAGGGAAGTCACATTTCATATTCTAGATCAATCTATGATCGTTTATCAGTGCAAGGATGAACATAACCTTCCAATGGAAATTTCTTCCATCTTATGGGTCTTGATTCCACTAAATTAAGGTTATTTATCTCAAATGGTTGGTGAGAAACTCAGGATTAAGAATATGTCCTTTTTATGGGAGTTTGATGATGTTTTTCCAGAGTAATTTCTGGGCCTTCCACCAAATCGTGAAGTAGAGTTTTCAATAGAACTCATACTGGGTGCTTTGCCTATTTCAAAGACACCTTATAGAATGGCCCCAATTGAGTTGAAGGAATTGAAGAAGCAACTCCAAGAGAATCTTGATAAGGGATTCAAACGCCCTAGTGCGTCACCTTGGGGAGCACCTGTTCTATTTATTAAGAAGAAAGATGGATCAATGAGACTCTGCATTGATTATTGAGAACTTAACAAGATCACTATCAAGAACAAATATCCTCTCCCACGCATTGATGACTTATTTGACCAACTACGTGGAGCTCAATACATTTCCAAGATTGATCTTTGTTCAGGGTATCATCAATTAAGGGTCAAAAGGGAAGATATACCAAAGAAGGATTTCCATACAAGGTATGGACACTATGAATTTATAGTGATGCCATTTAGTTTTACTAATTCCCCTGCTATCTTCATGGATCTGATGAATAGAGTCTTTAGAGACTATCTTTATCAGTTTTTGGTAGTCTTTATAGATGATATTCTTGTCTATTAAAAGAGCAAGGAAGAACATGAATATCAATTGAGAATTGTATTAAAGATTCTAATAAAGGAGAAGCTTTATTCCAAATTTACCAAGTGTGAATTTTGGCTTCAAAAAGTTTCATTTTTGGGTCACATAATCTCAAAAGAGGGGATATCTGTGGATCCAGCAAAAACAGAGGTTATCGAAAGATGGTCGAGACCAACAACAGTAACTGAGATCCGAAGTTTTCTTGGATTGGCTGGATATTATCGATGTTTTGTGAAATATTTTTCACAATTATCTAATCCACTCACCAAGTTTACTTGGAAAGGAGTTACGTTTTTTTGGATGGAGGAGTGTGAAGAGAATTTCAAGGAGTTGAAAAAAAGGTTAGCCTGTGCACCTGTGCTCACACTACCTTGAAATGGAGAATGGTTTGTGATCTACAGTGATGCATCCAAGAAGGGACTGGAATGTGTTCTCATGAAAAATGATATGGTGATAGCTTATGCCTCACGACAGTTGAAAATACATGAGCAAAGTTACCCAACTCATGATTTAGAGTTAGCTGTAGTAATCTTTGCATTAAATATTTGGAGGCATTACCTTTATGGTGAAAGGTGTGATATTTATACTGATCATAAAAGTTTAAAGTATATTTTCACACAAAAGGAGATGAATATGCGTCAAAGAAGATGGTTGGAGCTGATTAAGGATTACGACTACTCAATCCATTTCCACCCTAGGAAAGCAAACAAGGTAGCAGATGCATTAAGTCGACAAGACCATGCTAGCTTATCCATGATGAGGATCACAAAAGATCCAATATTTATGGATTTACAAAGGATGGATCTTGGAATTTTAATGGAAGGGGAGAAATCTAATCTTTCTCAAATGAATGTTCAACCATCTATACATGTGAAGATTCAAGAGGCACATAAAGAAGATGTCGAGTTACAAAAAAAAAGGTGAGAAATGTTCTTGAATTCAACCTTGATTGTGATGGGATAATAAAGTTCAGGAATCGGGTTTGTGTTCCTCCCATCCCCGAATTAAAGAAGGAGCTGCTGGATGAGGCTCATATTTCTTCATTCTCTATTAATCCTAGAGGCACGAAGATGTATATAGATCTGAAAGAGTACTTCAGGTGGGATGGAATGAAAAGAGATGTTGCTGAATATGTCTCTCGATGCTTGGTTTGTCAGCAAGTTAAATCTGAGAGATAAATGTATAAGGGGATGTTACAACCATTACCCATACCAGAATGGAAATGGGAAAACATAACTATGGACATTGTCACTGGACTTTATAAAACATCCAAAAGCAATAATACTATCTGGGTCATAGTTTATCGTCTTACAAAGTCTGCACACTTCATTTCTATTAGAGAGGATTTCTCTCTAGATCAGCTTGCCAGGATATACCTAAAGCAAGTGGTAAGATTGCATGGAGTACCACTTTCCATTATATCCGATCGGGATCCGAGATTTACCTCGATGTTCTGGTAAATTCTTTAGAATACTCTGGATACAGAGTTGAGTTTCAGCACTACATATCATCCTTAGACAGATGGTCAGTCCGAGAGCACAATTCCGACTCTAGAAGATATGTTGAGAGCTTTCTCTATAGATTTAAAAGGTGGTTGGGATCAACAACTACCTTTAGTGGAATTTTCTTATAATAATAGCTTTCACTCCAGTATTCAGATGGCCACTTATTAAGCTCTCTATGGAAAGAAATGCAGGACTCCAAATTGCTGGGATGAAGTTGGGGAAAGAAAGCTATTAGGACCTGATCTTGTTGATGAAATGGCAGAAAAGGTCAGATCTATTCAACAACACATAAGAGCATCTCAGAGTCGACAGAAATGTTATGCCGACAACCGATGAAAAGACCTAGAGTTTGAAGTGGGTGATAAAGTGTTCTTACGAATATCTCCCTGGAAGAGGGTCATGAGATTTGGAAAGAAGGGAAAGTTGAGCCCTAGATATATCGGTCCATTTGAAATTCTGGATCGTGTTGGGAAGGTACCATACCGATTGGCGCTTCCACCGAATCTCTCTCAATTTCACGATGTATTCCATGTATCTCTTCGGAGAAATTACATACCCTATCCTTCACATGTACTCAGCTAAGAAGTTATACCGCTAGAGCAAGATCTTTCTTATGAAGAACAACCGATAGAGATTTTGGATCGTAGTGAAAAAGTCCTACGGAATAAGACCACTCGTTTGGTGAAAGTTTTATGGAGGAACCACCAATTAGAAGAAGCTACATGGGAACTTGAGGATATGATGAGGGAGATGTATCCTCATCTGTTTGTAATGAAGTGATGAATGTCGAGGGAGAAATTCATTTTAAGGGGGGTAGAATGTAACACCCTGAGATTTTATGAGAAAATTTTTTATATCTTATGTTATACACAACACCAAAGGAATCTTTCACCGCACACAATATGGACTTGGCTTGCATTACATGAAATCACGACCTTCCTCGATAGCGTGTGTAGTACGCAACACTGGGTTTCACTAAACAATGATATATTATTATGAACTAGCCATTATGAATATTATTAACTACATTTTTAATTTTATTATTCATCTTACACATTTTCTAGAACATGGTAAGAGAACAAAATAAATTTTTCGGGTAAAATAAGTATTTTTCAAAAAATGCAGTTTTGCCGTCTTTTGATGGCGCACCCAAATTAAATCTAGTTTTGACACATTTATAAGTTCAATTTGACAAAATAAAATTATTCTTTTGAATCAAGATATAAGAATTTACTTTGGATAAATTTTTGATATTTTTCTGATAACTTTCATATTTTGATGAATAGTAAAAATACGCTAATTTTTAATTAAAAACAACTTTTTCCATTGAGATAATTTATATGGTTAAATTATAATATTTAATGGTTTTAAAGTATACATAGAATATATTATTACCATTTAATATAATGTATGTCATTAGCATTAATTTCACATTGAATTCATAGGTAAAAACATTTCAATCTTTGGAAATGTTTTAACTTTTAAAACCCGTTTCTTAACAATGTGATTTATTTTAAATTAATTACTGCAACTTATATGTTTTGAATTTTGAAAAATGGATTCCATATTTGGAATCAGTGGGTCCAAATTATGTTAATAGGCTACTTTTTATTTTTGGGCATTATAAATAGTAACTACGGTAAATTTTATTTACCATAGTTAAAGGTAAATCTGGTAATTAAGGTTAAATATAAGATTATAAAATTACCCTAACTCCTGCCAAAATACTATTGGATGACTAAAAGTCTACCCATATTACCTAAGAGTCTGATTAGATTCATTTAATGAACTTTTTTCCCTGAAAATAATTTAATTATTATTAAATCCAAAGAATGTGACAACATGTCACTTTCTTAAATCTTATAAGTATAAAAATTTTAAATTAGTGATAAACTTAATGAACCTTCGAACATTAATAGTATCCGGAACGCTAATACAATTATATACATCATAGTAATTTATTTATAATTTTTAGGGATTAAATAATTATCATTAATTATGACACAATAGTGATGTTGAAATTATTTTATTAATTAAAATATCAAATAAATGGTTTTAAAAATATAAAAATAAATGTTATATGAACTATGTAATGTTCTACACTAATTTTATAGAAACATATGTCATTTTATAAATCTATTAAAGATTTTATTTCGAACATATCTACTGTATATATTTTATTTAAATTCAAATAAATGAATAGTGTCAAAATTGACACTATTGTTATTTTATAAAAATAACATATTATAAAATTGTTTAAAAATCACAAAAATATTTAAAAATTATAAATTAAATTTTATATGGTCGAAAATGTCATAAAGTGTCAAATTATTGAAAATTCACAACACATATGTAATTATTTATAATAATTTAAATTTTAGAATATTATTATCACAAATAAAACTAAATTGGTAAATAAGGATAAATCAAGTTGATAATGTTTAAAATAAATTCCTAACATTTATAAATTTTTTTGGTTGATGAGATTAAAACCCTATATCATCTAAGATTCTGATATTAGTCATTTTGGAAGTTTTTATGTGGGTTTGGGATTTAATATTAACTAATATTTCTTATATTTCCAAAGGTGCCACTCTCCTCCCTTATAAAGGGGAACCTCCTCCCTCTCCTGCTCACACCAATTTGAGCCTTCAATCTCGGCCAATAACTACCCATTTCACATCCCCACTTCCCTAGAAACATAAAAGATCTCTTTGAATTCTTCAAAGACCAATTTTAGTGCCGTAAGAGGAGGTCTCAAAGAGGCGCTTCAAAGAAGAGGTAATGTCAATTACCAAATCTATCAACTTTATTTATTCTTCCACTTCTTCTTCAATAGTTTTTCATTATGAATTAATAACATCAATATAACTCATATACTTATATGTTATTATACGTATTAAAAAACCCTATTTCACCATCTATCCATCCTACGGAAAATGAAATCACCCTGCCTGCGTACGTACGAAATACCGTCTCCACGCCGTGGTGTGATCTATTTTCCATCACCACCTTACCTGGATAGGTATAATGGTGAAACTAAATGACTATATATGATTATTGTAAAGTGATATTGATTCCTAAATAGTATATATACACTCTAATACAATTCCACGATCATGGGAACGATATCATCACTCGTGCGTACGTACGGAATACCGTCTCCACGATGTGATGCGACTCGTTCTACATGATCTTCATTGCAAAATGATTATATAAATGAATTTAATAAATGAATATGATATATATTACACTAATACCATTATGTAAATGAGGTATCTATAACCTAAAGAGAATAATAAGAATTTTTTCGACAAAACATGCATAAGAACAAAAAGTAATAAACACCTGAATAACAAGTAGCAATGAAATATTACTAATATGAAGCTAAGAATATGGACATATATTATATCATAACAATGAATATGATTCTGGAATAAGTCAATGACATTATTTAAATCATTATATAGAAGGTTCGGACCCTTACGAAGCAAATCAGACCTAAGGTAAGGGAAAATATCACAATCTCATTTTTATCCGTGATTGTTTATACTTTGGTATTTACTGGGGTGTATTTTATCATCCACATCCATGTTCCATCAATATATAATATTTTTTCCATCGACCTACAATGGTTTAAATCCAATTTTACCCTTTGTTGAGTATTTAGTAAAGGATATGAAAGGAATCTTTTGTCGTTTTTCGTACGAAGTACTTTTTGACTTTTCCGACAAAAGTACGAGAAGAATGTTTTTTTAACTTATACGGCATGAATGGATTTATAAAAAATTATTTCCAAGATGCTTCCGTTACACGTTTTCAAGTTTATTTTTAATCAACTTCTTTTAGGTTAAAATTGTATGACATGTTAAGAAAGGAAAATTTTTTTGAAGTACAAAGGATATTTTCCTCAAGAATGGAGTTCAAGTGTTTTATCAAAATTATTTTCCATCTAAGATAATATAGGGTTCTGTTTCTATCCCTATTATTACATTGATTTGATTATGTTGTGATGGAATTATTTTTATGAATTCCTTTATATTATATGAAATTTTTTATGATGTCATGATGTTTAAGAATCCCATTTTTATTACATGGGTTATGAAATGATGTATGATTTACGATTTTTTTGGCACACATATGAATGGTATCATTATGAGATGGGTGGGACCTATATCTACCTCTAATGAATTGGGTAAAAATTTATATCTCATGAGATAGACATGGCTGGAACGGAAGGTTAAACCGGTTCAGTGAAACAGGACTGAAACGAGGAGTGAACTCTGCTCAGAAATGGACTTTGTCCACTAAGATAGTCTTGGCAATGAGTCTTGACTAATAAGAAATGATTCTATATGATTATGTGTGTATTCCACATAGTCTCATGTTTTCAGGTATGATTATTGGGATTAAATTTCACTACTATGATTTATCCCATGTTATGAAATTATGATTTCTTTTACAGGTTAAGATTTCCGAAAATGTTACGTTCTTATGAATATGATGTGATTAATTTTTATTTTGTTTACCCTTACTGAGCATTTTAGATCAACCTTTTGTATGTTTTCATTCCCTCAGGTCAGGAAAAAGGTTATTAAGTAGGATATTCCAAAAGGTACTCTAGATATGATGAAATAAATGGGAGATAATGTAGATGCTTTATGAACCAGTTGTTTATGTTTCCTAGTTTCTAAAGACACTATACCTATATGGTCCTTTCATGGTTTTTTTATATGTTGCAATAAGTATGCTTCAATTTTGATGTATTAACCATGTATGTAAAGTATGGTTCATTATAAAGTCTCTACAAAGACAACCCATCTACAAAGAGGTCCTTTAGATACATTATTATTAAAGGTAAGGGGAATGAAGATGAAGGTTTCTCATCAACCTAAATGAAGTCAAGACCACAGAAGGATAACACCAATCTTAAACCCACTATGAGAACCAGATTGACATCTCTTGTAGATGGGTGTAATCCTCGTGCAAGATACTTAAGTTCATTGGTAGATGATTCTGACTGGGATGAGGAATTTGGAGATTGTAATAATTTGGAATATGATCTTTGATGTTTTCACTGTATTCTTTCTATTTGAATGAGTGAATAGTTTTCATACATGAGTCTTACTCATCCTCTTTGTTCTATTATTTATTTATTCTCTTTTAATAAAGGGTCTTTTACCTTGACCTTCTAGTAAAAATATACAAATACTTACAAATATATTTATTTATAATTAAAATTATAAATATATATATTTAAACAATTATAAAATTATAATAAATATATTTAAATAATAAATATAAAAAAGTTATATCTAGAAGTAAAGGTCTTGAACTTTTATTAAAAGATAAAAGAAAAAGATGACAAGATAATAGATGAGGTCAAAAAAATATACTTCCCCTCATTCAGAAGAGAAGTTTAATGACCTTAAGATGAAGGATCATTTTCATAGACATAGTCAGATTCATTCACAGTTTCCCACTCCAACTATTAATTACCTTTTCTCAGAATTCTAAGGATCACTACATTGGACCTCTCCTACTCTAATGTGAGCTTGATCTTTGATGGCTTAAAGATGTTCTGGTAGACACACTGAATGTTCCCCCTTAGTGTATTGTATCACTAAGAGGGGGATGGGTGAATTAGTGATACTATTTTTATTTTATGTTTCTTTTCAATTGAAACAATCTTCTCCACCTATTAAAGGTTTAAATTCCCTACTGATAAAAAAATCAACACACATTCAACAAAACACAATGATTTACAAGGTTCACTATTCAATAAGATTAGCTATGTCCTTGGTATGGTTTGAAAATGATCTAATACCATACAATCTACTAAGAAAAAAATCCTTGGATTACAATGAGTCGGATATAACCTTACACTCATGTAGCACTATGAAATAATCCCTCTAGTACATGTTCACCCTCTTATCACAATAGGGTAATACAATTTTTTTTGTAACAACTCATGTTACATGTGCTTCATTTCAATTCAACAAATGTATTCAAATTGTAATACAATTCATCAATTCCTTACCTTTAATAATGGTAAGAACCACCTAGACATTTTTATGAAGCACTATGCCTGATGTTCTCTAAGTACGATTCTTTCAAAGAAAAGATCCCAGTCCAATTCTTTTTCAATACAGAGCTCTCATTAAAATTAATTCAAAACTAAGCTCCCAGTTTGATTTTTTCAATAAAAACCCCCAATTATAATTCTTTCAAATAGAAAAAATAGAGTTGAATCAGCACCACTTCAATTCCCGAATATAATTGTCATGCCGAATAGAGTATGAATGAATCGGCACCACCAAAAACAATTGTCAGTCCGAATGTAATTGATCTCGTATTCTCTCCGGAAACTCAAAACTTCTCTATCTTCTACAAGTCACACAAGTACAATGTAATTAACGCCTTTTAATGGTGACCCAAAAAATATTTAGGCCGGATTCCCAAAACACTTTCTTGCTCACTTAAATTCACTCAAATCTGAATTTCAACTAAAATCTCGAAGCAATTATGACATTTTCAGCGCTTCTCAATTCTTCTAAAAACTTTAAAAATCATTATCTCTTATTTTCCAAACTCCCATTTCTATTTTCAATACAATTACAATTGTTGAGAAATACATGGGTCTGAATATGATTCTCTCATACAGATTTCTTCCAAACAATGCTTGATTCCATACTAATTGAATGTGTTTGAAGAAATACACTTCTTCACATTGAGATACAATCACTCTTTTAAATAAAAGTCTCCCCCTTGAAAATTCATTCACCAATCCCTAGTTTCTTTTCTTTTCTCTTGAAAATCATGAGAATACATGTTATACCATTCAAATCCTTTTCTTGATTCATGAATTCCTTCATGACTTTGAATGCATTGAGGATTATCTTTAGCATCATCTGAATTTAGTTGGAAAGTATTGTAACTTATCATTCACACCTAGTTATTTATTTTCATCTCAACCCAAGCATGATCTTTACTAAATACATATTTTCTAGATACTATTATCCTGAATACAATCTTTAAGGATACTATTGATGGTTATGATCATTCTGGATACGATCATGCTGGAAATGATCGGTCTAATTTTGATTGTTCTAAATACGATCATTATGGATACGATCTTATTGTATTTGATCATTATGATTACAATCCTTCTATTTATGATCCTTCTGGATATTATCATCTTGGTTACTATTGTTGGACTTGATTAGATACAATTTAAAGATAGATATTTTCTCGGATATGATAAAATACAATCTGATAAGGATGATCTGTCCAAATACGATATCAAACAATCAGAATATGATTCATTCTCAATCAACACCATCTCATTCATTTTCTTCTACCTGAATATGATTGTTTTGAAAAACAATCGGTGTCTCATCATCCATTGACCCCAATTTGATTGGCACTACTTATCATCAACATCACCATTCCCATTGACATAAATCTTTTTAGTCACCATTAACTATTCAATAGACATCACTTTTAACTTCCACTTGGTATCCTATTTTTTTGAAAGATAATCGATACAATCTAGTTACGATTTTTTCTAATTGTTTTGAAAAGAAATACGAACCCATGCTTTCTTTTTTGATTGTTCTAAAAAACAATCTAAATACAATACATTTTGATTGGAAACATATCTTTAAATCCCCCTTTCTTCTATCAATATTGCATCACAAGTTCTCTCATCAACTCGTGATTTATCGAAAATACAAACTAGAAAATAATTGTCACAATTAACATGGGTCTGATTCTTTTCAAAAACAAACCCCGAATAATTGGTTCCACAAAAAAAGTTAAGTTATTTCCTTTCGTAAAAACATACAATGAAAATAAAAGAAAACACTTGAAACCTTCATCACCTTGATCATCAGCTTGGTCCCAACAATCCCCCCCTTTGAATTTTGTTTCCAGAAAAGTTTCATACATCATTAAACTTTCTAAACTCATGTAATAGATTACATATCAACAATTCTAATCCCATGTGAGATAAATCATTGTAGAAAACAATAATCATTAATAGAAAAACCATTTTATCCAAAATAGTGATCCTAATAACCTATTTCATATCTTTATTTTTCATGGAAAACAATTAAATTTCATTTCCTACAACCACTCCAACAAGCAATTAGAGTAGTTCACACACTAAATAATTCTGAATTTACAGCTTTCCCACAACTCTCTATTTTTTGCAATATATTTATGTAACAAAACAATTATCCCAATTGAAAAAACAATCCAAAGGTAATATGAGATAGGGGACATATTCACATACCTCAAAATTGAATATAAAGAGTTAGGAAACCCATGTTTAACCTCATTTTTTAGAATGATTCCTTCAATAATGGTTTTTTGGAAATATGAGCAACTTGTTACGATGTTGGAACATATTCGAGCTTCAATTCAATATTCTCTTCATTATATTAGATGAAACGATATTTGATATCAATATGTTTTGAATGAGAATGTTGCACTGGATTCCTAGTGATATTGATTGTACTCTGATTGTCACAACCGAATAGCAAGGGTAACTTCACTTCAACAAATAAATCTTCCAGTTGTGTTTTCATCCACATAAGTTGAGTAGTGTCTTGTGTAGCAGAAAAATACTCAGCTTTAACCGTACTGAGAGTTACTAATATTTGTTTCTTTGAATTCCAGCTAACAAGATTATTTAGAAAAATGAATACACCACCAGATGTAGATATTATATCATCAACATTTCCTTCCAAATATTAATCAGAATAACAAAATAACTCAATACTATCTAAGATTCAATACCTGATTCCAAATCTTGTTGTGCCTCTGATGTATCTAAGAATTATTTTTCCAGTAATAAGAAGTGATTCTCTTGGAGAACTCTGAAATCTTTCACATAAAGTAACATCATAAAAAATGTCAGGTCTTGAAGCAGTCAAATACAATAGACATCCAATCATCTTTCAATACTCTTTATGATCCACTTCCTTATCATATCCATCTTTACTTAGTTTTTCCCAATAAAATGGGTGTGGAAATAGGCTTTGAATTTTCCATGCCAAACTTCTTGAGAATATATTTTGCACAATTTTCTTGGGAGAGGAAAATATATTCTTTTTTTTGCAAGATCTGTAACCCAAGAATGTATTTAATTTCATCCATTATGGACATTTCAAATACATTCTTCATTTCTTCAGCAAAGCCTTCACATCTTCCTTTAACATTCCCAGCAAAGATATCATCATAAACATAAACAATTACAATGAGGGTATAATCTTGACTTTCTCTAATGTAACGATTTCTATCAACTCTTCCTTTGTTGAAACTCATCATTCATAATCATGTATCAAATTTGAAATACCATGTCCACGAAGCTTTTTTAGGCCATACAATTTCTTTTTCAATCTACACACATAACCTTCATATTTTCAAATAATAAATCCACAATGTTGTTCAATATAAACATCTTCTTCAAGATCACCATTTAGGAATGTAGATTTAAAATCCATTTGAAGGATCTTGTAACCTTGTTATGTAGTAAAATCAAGAATGATTCTTTTTGTTTTAAGTCTTTCCATAGGATAAAATCATTCTTCAAAATTAATACCCCCAATCTGTGAGTATCCTTTTTAAACCAATATTTATTTTTTCCTTATAAACTCACCTTCTTCATTCACCTTGTTCTTGAAAACCCATTTTGTGCCAATGATGTTTTTTGACTTCAGTCTTGGGTACAAGTTCCCATGTATTGTGATTTACAATCTGATCAAATTCATAATTCTTGGCTTGAACCCATTTTGGATGCTCAAAAGCTTCAATCGCATCATTCGGTTCCACTTTTCAATAAAATGATGTATGTGTAATAGATTTGGTTGTTCTTATTGTTCGAACCTTCTAATGTTGATTAGCAATTAAATTTTATGCTTCCACATGTTCCCTCAACCTTGGATAATATTTTTTATTGTCTTCCACATCACTGGAAATAGCTGAGTCTAATTCTTCACATTTATTAAAAATACAATAGTTTCATTCTTTAATAGAGTTATCTTCTTCAACATTCTTAACTTCATTGTCTGTCTGATCATGTTTCTATTTGTATGATACTTTAATCACTTTTACATCAACTGAATCAACAATTCTTTTTGTTTATTTTTTGAATCGTTTTGACCATCTTCCTTTTGAAGATTAGCCAAGAAAGATTACATCTGCATCTTTCTAGTCAAACTCACTATAGTTTCCACCTTTCTTCATTATAATACAAGGACTCTCAAAAACTCTAAAGTTCTTCAAACTACGAGTTTTTCCCCAAAACAATTCATAGGAAGTCGTACCTGATTGAGGCCTATAGAAAAAAAAATTCCAAATATAAACAACAGTACTCATGGATTGCCTCTAAAAGTAATTATAAAGACCATCCTCAAGTAAAATTGTTCTTCCCATTTCCACAAGGCTTCTATTATTTCTTTCATCACCCCCAATTTGTTGAGGAGTGTATGGAGTGCTATACTCATGCCAAATTCCATGATTCTTAATATAGTTTTCAAACTCTTCACTTCTATATTAAACAACATTATCAGTTCTCACCTTCTTCATAGAATACTCACATTCTTTCTCAAATTTTCTTCTAATACAATTAAACATTTTCAAAGAATACGAATTGTGTTTCAAGTACATAACACAAGTAATGCGAGTAAAATCATCAATGAATGTACGTAATTATTTCCATGTGTTGATTTTTTTTCATTGTCCAACATATATCAGAATGGATCGGCTCTAGGAGTTGTTTTGAACAAATATCAACTTTATTATGCAAATGTTTTGTAATATTTCCTTTCTGGAAAATAGTGCAACACCAATATCTACATCTTGGGAAATCAGGAATGTCTCAAACACTGTCTATTTTAGATAAATTACTCATGTTTCTTTGACAGCTATGTCCAATCCTTTTATTCCAAAATTGGTTCTCTTCCACCCTACTTATGTAACAAGAGTTCTGTGAATCACCAACTTGAAACAATTTTCCTTTCGTACGTTGACCTCTTGTAACAATATTTCCATCTTCTTCACTCATTACAACAAATCCATCTTTCTTGAAGATAACATTTTTTTCCCACATCACATTATTCTGAAACACTTAGCAGATTGTGTTTCAACCCATTAACATAAATCCTTTTCTTAGATTTCATCTTTTCTTTTCAAATAATGGCTAACCCAACACCTTTGATTTCCAATGATTCATCATTACCAAATGTCATTGTGTATTTTTTAAAATATTTCAAATCCTTCAAAAATTTCAAGTCTCCAATCATGTGAGAAGAACACCCACTATCTAGTATCTAGGTTAGTTCTCCTTTCATGGATTTTAATGCAGTTTCCAAAACTAGTGCATTTTCTCCATTCTATTCATTCTTCACCTTTTGTTTTTGAGAATTGAGAATCTTTTGATGAGTCAGTCACAAAACAAGACATCTTTATGCATGGTTTCTAGGTTGTTCAAATATTTCACAAATAGTTTCCAAGGGTTGGAACCTATTTTCAATATTTAGTTCATTCTTTTCATATTTCTTCAAGAAAACATTATAATTTTTATTTCATTAAGGAGATTAACTCCCCATAAATATCATCCTTTCATAACATGTAGGATATTAGTAATGTTGTTAATTGAACAAAAACATAAATGTTTTTACCTGAATCCACCACAATACCATAAATACCCATAGAAAGATTATTTTCCTCTGAAACCTCTATACTGATCGTAATTGTGAATATATATCTCTACCGCATTTTTCTCTTTCTTTTCCGATTAACTAACCTTTATATATTCAATCATGTTCCTTATTTTATTTTCTGAATTATCATAACTAGACATATTGGAAACATTTCCATATTCAAAAAATTTCAAAACATTCCCAACCTTGTTGGTCTTGGCCACACACATAACATTCCCATATTTCTTCATATAAAAAACAACTGCATTATTTTTATTACCATTTGATGTTATCTTTTGTTGAACCTTCTCATGTTTCTCATTATGAGAACATTCAACAACTTTAGTGATAGAGTTTTGGAAACATAGAATTTTCTTTTCATGTTTAGAGAGTTTTTGTTGTAAAAGTTCCAAATATTCTTCTTTTACATTCAACTGTACCTCTAAATGCTCATTATGATTCTTTTCTTCTTCGTGTTATTTACTCAAATCATCAATCTAATTAATCATATTTTCTTTCTCAATGGAAAAACACTATTGGTTTCTTGACCATCCATATTATATATTCTTGTTTGGAATTTAAAGCCTTCTGATATTTCTTATACATTCTTTCTGCTCTTCTTTCAGATGCATTTCTAGCTGAGTTTCTTCTTATTCAAAACTATAGATTCAAAATTCATCATCATTCACTATTGAAATGAAATTATTTTCATTTCCATAGTTCACATATTTTTTTGATTCATCATCACTCTCATCTTCTTCTTCATCTTTGGAAAAGAAACTTCATATTTTTTATATGAATAATTTCTTTTCTTTTCCTTTGTCTCCCTTTTTCTTCCACGATCTTCTTGTCTTTGTTTGTTTAATATCACTATCCTATTATTTATTTCTTCAAGGAAAATTAGCTGCAATGTGAACAAAACCTCCACATTCAAAAAAATTCAAGGAATGTTTCCCTTTATATTTCCATGTACCTCTTTTCATGATGTTTGAAACCAAGGATATGATTCTATTGAGATTGTTACATACCTCATTTTCAAAGTCATAATAACCATCTTCATCTTCCATAAAAATACTCTTTGACTTTTCTTTCTTCATAGCCTTGAAATACATTTCTATATGAACCATTATTTTTCCATTTATAGCATTCTCTCTTCTCACATTATAAGTGACAAGAGTGCTATGTAAATTTTCAAGAGATAATTTTTCAGGATCTCTGTCATCCAATGAAGAAACTTTTGCATCGAATTTGTCAGGTAGGATTCTCAATATGTTTTAAAAAACTATAGAGTTTTTCAGCCTTTCACCAAGACATCTAATAGTACTCACGATGTCATTCACCCTGGTAAATGATTCCCCAACAGATTCATTATCACCCTTCTTCAAATAATTATACTTCAATATCAATATTTTTAACTTTGACTTCTTCACATTTGTATTGACTTTATATATGATCTCCAGCATATCTAATATACCTTTAATTGTGTCCACACCTATCACTATAAAGAATTCCCTTTCAAAAAGTGATGATAATATACTATTCTTGGCCCATCCATCATTCTCAATAAACTTTTTTTCAACATGTGTAAGTGGAGCACTATCGTCAATGGGAGGAAACCCAATTGTTGGATCTTCAAGAACCTAATAACTGATAGAAATAATATATGGAAATATCATATCATTACAGATTGTATAGTTCTTTCCATCGAAAACCCCAATACCTTTACTGTTCACATATTTCACGTTCTCCATCAGCAAAGAATAGCGAAGGAAACCAGCCCTCCATTACAATTTGAAGTTCCCAGTTAGAGTATTGCATCCCTGAGAGGGGGAGGGGGTGAATCAATGATACTCTTTTTAATTTATGTCTCTTTTCAATTGAAAAATTCTTTTACAACTATTAAGGATTTAAATTCCCTACTTAGAAACAAATAAAAACACATCCAATGGAACAAAAATATTTACAAGCATCACTATTCAATAATAATAGTTACATCCTTAGTATGGTTTGGAAATGATCCAATACCATAAAGTCCACTAAGAAAACAATCATTGGATTACAAAGAGTAGACTATATCCTTACACTTGTGTAGCACCGTGAAAAAATCCATCTAGTGTGTGGGAACCCTCTTAGCACAATATGGTAATACAATTTGTTTTGTAATAGCTCATGTTACCTGTGATTCTTTTCAATTCAACAAATGTATTCAAATTGTAATAAAATTCATCAATTCATTACCTAGAATAAAGGTAAGAACCACCATGACTTTACTATGAAGAACTAAGTCTAATCTTCTCTATGTACGATTCTTTCAAAACATTGACCACAATTTGATTTTTTTTCAATACAATGCCCCCATTACGATTCATTCAAAACAAAGCTCCCACTCTCATTTTTCAATACAAATCACCCATTACAATTATTTTAAAACAAAGATCCTAGTATGATTTTTTTCGATACGAATCTCCCATTACAATTCATTCAAATAGAAAACAATAGAGTTTAATTAAAACAATTTCAATTCCTGAATACAATTGCCATGCAGAATAGAGAATGAATGAATTGTCACCACCCAAAACAATTGTCAATCCAAACGAAATTGATCTGTTCTTCTCTCTAAAAACAAGGAACTTCTATCTCTTATGAAAGTAACACATGTACAATGTACTTATCTCCTTTTATAGGTGACCCACAACATGTTTAGGCAGGAATCCCAAACCATCAAAGCATCATCACAATTAACATGGTTCTAATTCTTTTCAAAACAAACCCAATACCATTGTTTCCACAAAACAAAGTGACTGATTTACTTTCTTCAAAAAATACATTGACAAAAAAAGATAACATTGAAACCTTCATCACCTTGATCATCATCATGGTCCCAACACACATTCCATGGTATATTAGAATAATCCTTCTGCAACCTTCTTTTTTATGGGATCGGAGGTAGACCTTCACTGTTGATCGTCTTTCCCTTGATATTTATGACAACATCCTTAAAAGAAACATCACCACCACTACCTAGAGGCATGATATGAGTGGTGTCCAATAAAATTATTTGTTTAACATTGTCACTTCCATCATATAATATATTACCCCATTTACCAATAACTTCTGAAGAACTGAAACCATTCTAAATCTCTTGATAACAATTCCATTTCTATTGATCATCAGATTGCCTGGACCCATCCTCCTATGGAACATGTCTTTAGAAGTCCGTTGTTAGTGGCTGCAAAGTGCATCCTTTCCCTTTAAGATGTGAAAGAGAGTCATCTGGTGCAACACATTGGATAAGAACCTCATTTTTAGACTCATTCAGTCCCTCATCAGGTTGCCAATTATCATCCTCTGTTTGCTTCACATCTTGTCCAGGGCATTGATTAACAATAAAAATAGATTAACAATTATCATCAAAATAATAAATAAATTTATTATATAAATATATATTATTATATAAATATATATAATCACTTAAAATTATTTATAATTATAAAAAATATTTTTTAATATATAATAAAATAATTATATAATAATAATAATATATTTATTATATTAATAATTATATAAATTTATATGAATATATAAATATATATAGATATATAATTATATATAAATATATATAAATATATATAATTATATTCAATTTTTTTAAAATATATTAATTTAAAATTATATATACCCAGACGACTCGGTCATTGAATTTGAAACCAATCCCATGACCCCAAATGTATTACTAAATGGAAAATGTATAAGGAAGGAAGTGGGTCATGCAAGGCATAAAATTCTCATACACTACTACAACCTGGGTTTATCCAGTGATAGGGATTTAAAAGCACTTTTAAAGAACCCCTTTTTCAATGCAATAAAAAGCACTGTAATATGGGTTTTTTAATGATGATTTTTTAGCGTAGTTAAAGGGGATCATTAATTCTTCTAAAAAAGAGTTGTTAAATGGGTGCCTTTATCAGAGTTTGTAAAAAAGTACTGATAAAATCCCCCCACCCCTTATTAGTGCTATTAAAAAAGTACTGATAAAGGGGGTCCTTTTATCATCATTAGTAAAAAATGTTGATAAATGAGGTATTTCAAAAAATATATATATTTCATTAAAAATAATATATAAATATATAAATATATTTATATCGATATAAATATATAATTTTTTAAAATATGTTTTAGATAAGGATAAATATTCACTTACACTTAGTATATAAGATATTTTTTGAAAATGTATTATAAATTATTTAAAAATAATATTAATTAATATTTTTCTAATTATTATCGAGTAATAATTATTTAATATGAATTTTGAAGATAAAAAAATGAAAAAATAATCAAAATAATAATAATATGAAAACGTAAATTGAACATCAAACGATCATAAATTTTGATCCAAGTGTCCGTTTAGGCTTTACCACATATCAAATAAGAAATCTTGCAATGTGATATATGCACAGTTAAAATAGGAAATCCCATTCACAATTTTTAAGGCCAAAAAAGGACCAGAAGGCCTTCAAAACTGAGTTTTTACTCAGGGTACCCTAATTGTTTAGGATTCAATGGATTTTCATCCTCATTTAAGGAGGTCCATATTGTCTTCTTTTAATTGAAACTAAATTTATTCCTAGTTATTACATTTATATTGATATTTTGGTATTGATTTTTTATTTATTTTCATATTATACTATTTTTTATAATCAAATATAAAAAAAATATACATATTTTTTTATATATTCAAATATAAAATTTTATGGTTATAAATAAATATTTACAAAATTTATATATAAAATATATTTCTCAACATATAATCCTTATCTAAAAAACACCTATTTGAGTTGTTTCCCTAGAACAAATTTTCTTATACTTTATGATAAACATGTATTCATTTTTTTAATATTAATAAACTAGTTATTACATCTTGATTATTCTTTTGTGTGACATAGAATGTGATAATGTCTTTAGAGCAGTTGTCGCACTAAAAGGTCATATAAATTCCCCACTATGATGAGAACTCCGAAGTTCTATGATACTATTCTTGAATAAGTGTTCTATATCTGAATGATATCATTTTAGGGACACACACGATACAGGAAATCATGGGTGGAGACTCATAGGACTTTAAGTCACCTCTTTATGGTGTATGACATTAGTAATATCAATTATGATATTATGAGAATGAGACCTGCCATAAAGAAATCCATATTTATATGTTTTATTTAATGTTCCAATTTGAGGACATGTTTATTGGTCCTTAGACTTTATGATTATTATAAATGAATATTATTAGTCAGTTACTTTGATTTATTGACATAAACCAAGATGAAAAATGTTCACGGTGAGGTAGGATACGTTAGGTGCATCATGAGTAATATTGCATTAATTAATAATGTGAGAAAGGATTTTTCCCTTCTATTCATTAATGGAATTTAATATCTCAATACCTTTAATGGAAATAATATAGGCTAAATAAATCAGTTAACAAGGTATTCTATAGGCATGTTCTGTTTCCAAAAAGTCAATGAACGATACATTGAGTATATTGGTTGATGGCACTGACATGCAATCTACTCAATTAAAGATATTGTGATAAAGGGATTATATTAGACAGTAATTATCCATATGAGGTGACATGTTATTTCAGCATTAACTTCTATCTATATGAGTTTCTTGGGGTGTTGCTAGACACTAACCATAGAATTTAGGCTGTTTTGCCTAATACCACTAAAAAAGAGGCCTATAGTATCCCAGACTAAGTGTATCAAGAATCTGATTTAAATAATATATTATTTTTTATTATATAATAGGTTTAATAAAAATTATTCTCTAACATGGTTAAATAAGTGTTCATGTATGCTTGGTCACATTTATTCCAACACTAGTCATTCAAGAGAATATACTATGAGCAAAATATTTAATAAATATTTATTTATGATTTAGTGAAAATAATATATATTTATTTATTGGTGAATAATGTAGTGAAATTTATTTAACAAATAAACAGTCATTATTCAGGGCCAAATAAATATTGTGGAGGAAATTCAGACCAAGTTTATGGTTTGATGAGAAATAAAAAATATTGAATATAATTTAATTAAATAATATTTAATTTTAATTCTCATGTTAAGCGCATGTCGAGAAATAAAAATATTATTATTATTATATGAAATGGGGTTTTTCTTATTTTAAAAAATAATAATGAAGGGCACTTTTGAAATTATTTTATTTTAACCCTAGAAATATAAATACCCCATTATGTTATTTTCCTCGTTATCCAATTAAGTTGTTCCCAACAATCTTGGAGAATCTTCCCAAGCCCAGCTATCGCTCATCTCTAATAATCCTCTCAATAACGGAGAGCAATCCTCCTCCACCGGATCAAATAGAATTCTTTGGAAGTGGTTCTCGAGGCAGTCAATGGTGGAAAATGCAAGCACAATGATCTTCCGTGCTAGCACCAAAGACTCCGTTGGCGACATCTGGAGATTCCTAGAAAATTTTTGGACCACTGCGAGAGGAAATCTATAATTGGTTTCTACAACGCAATGATGGGGCACCACAGATCTTCTACTGAAATCATCAAAGTATAAATAATTCCTTAGTGTTAATTCATTATCTAAATAAATTAATTATTGATAATATGTTTTGATCTCATATCTCTCGGATCCGATGTTTTGATCCATTATCTATTTCTTTGATTAAATTATATGGATCACAACATTCATCATCTTATATATCTCATATTTATCATCGATTATGGAAAAAGATAAAGTTGGGCACCACCCAACGCATGCTTCCACTGCGCCCATAACATTCAAGTGGTATCAGAGTGGACACATAATTTTTTATAATTTTTTAAATATAATTGTTAATTTATGAATTTTTAATTTACTTCTTCAATTAATTTTTTATTTTTCTTTTAGTTTGAATTACTAGATATATTTCTTCCTCCTTCATTTCTCGTAGATCCAATCGATACGTTTAATTATATGATTAAAATAAAATTTAGGAACTCAAATGGAGGTGCTAAAGTTTCTAGCCAGACAACATATGAATACACACCTTTTAATAGGATTTACATGCCATGTAGTATTATTCAATTCATCAGGAATTAGTTTTGAAATTAATTCAGGTCATATGCCTTGAATACATGCATTAAATGGTGTTGTGTTTTGAACATAATTTTATGGAACTCGGTCAGTCGGACTACATGCTGTGTATCGCACGTACAAGTCGTGTAGTCCCTTTGAGTCATAGATGGGCCATGTATTCCAACACGGCCTACCTAACTAGTGATTATGCAACTTGGAGTTCACATGATGTGTGGCCTATTGGAAACACTTTGTCCTATGAGTATAATATATGTTTGGTCGATTTTTATGGGTATTCACCATGTTTCCTCCAATGTAAATTTATGTACAAAGATTATTTTAAATGAAATTATATAGTTTTTTAAAATTATAATAGATGAAAATATTAATTAAATTCATATAAGGATTAAGATAAAAGGATTGATTAATGGAGGATAATCATTAGTCAATTCGAGCTTGATTTTTCTTAATAAGAACAATTAATTATTGAATGCTAGTTTTATTAAATTCATAATTAGTTACATGAATGTGGATGATCACAAGATAGACCAGAAATTTTTTTTGTGATTGGTTTCATTTAATATATTATTAAATTTAATTGTTGGCCTACGTGCTTTCTCTCCTTTCATTATGTTGGGTCGGCATGCCCATGTATTTTTTATGTAAAACACTTTCCCCCTTACCTGCGTGTGAGTAAAAGATATATGTAATGGATAGAGATCCCATGCTAGTGGAGGCAGTTCATGTTCGAAGTCTAGGTAAGACCAATATGAGTAGATACATAGGTGGTTAGGAGGAAATATGAAACATGATCCTTAATTGGTTCAAGGTGTTTTTCTGTTAGGTCAACTGTTAGTTTATCAACAGCTAGATGAACTAACCACTAGAAAGATATCATGATCATAACACTTCATTATTTTATTTCTGTCAAATTTATGGTTATTTCATTATGGTTGGCCTATCATGAGAACATAATTAATAAATTAACAAAAATTCAAGATAGAACTAAAATAAACGGTTTTATGCGTAAATATTATCTAATACATGGTTAATTACTTAAGTTGATCCCACTTAATATTAAAAATAATGTGATAAATATTATAATTGTAAATTTACACATAATATAAGGACATGGCCTTATAAAATTACATAATATTGAATTAAATGAATAATTCACATTGAGGATCTTTTCAAGTTTAGAGTTTTAAGGAATTAGGACATAACTATTACATCTCAAGATATTAAAATGTATACACTTCTACTCAATTTTAATTTTTTTCATAAAATAAAAACTCTTAAAAAGAAACATGTCTAGTTCCAGGTTTTAGATAGCATGTCTTTCCTTGATCCAATCCTTGACCCTATTCTTCTTTAAGTCATGTGGAAAAAATTTCAAAAACATGGGATGAGCATAAAAAACTCAGTAAGGGATATAAAAATACAGGAAGAAAACATTAATCCATGTATACATAAAAATAAATGAAATAGTTCTTTACTCATAAAACATAATCACTTTAACATACCTTATAAAAACATAAGATTTGTGAAATACACATAGAAATCATAAATATAAAGGTAACTTAAGGCATAAATAACATACATACATTGTAGATATCACAGCTACATAGGGAGTCAAATTTGGAATACACATCATAGTATATTCCCTAAATCTCTTCAGAGAAATATTCAAGTTTACCTCCTTCACGTTACCCAATTCATTAGAGAGCTATCTCGGGATCACCCGCCCTAGGTTTATCACGAAACCACCCATATTCATAAATAATTTCCAATAACCATAACATATTCATATCACATAAAACAAGCATAAAGTAATGATAACATTTCCACCATATAATCACAATATATCATTTCAAGATATTTACAAAATCAATGATTTATCAAACCATTTTCAAAAACCATTTAAAAAGGGATTTTTGAATCAAAGTGTCCCATACCACTTTGAAACATTAAAGGAATTAATATGTTAAAACATTAATGTCTATATATATAAATACTAAAACCATTTTGAAAACATGGACATTAATTAAAATTATTTAGAAGAATAAATCTTTAAAACATGTAAAATGATATTTTAGTTAAAGTGGTTTTAACAAAATGAGAGACACTCGAATACAAATAATTGAGGAATAAAATTTAATCAAAACTTTATAATATCATGATAATAATCGTATTCATGATATATTGTTCCAAAAAAACAGTATATACACCATATAAGAGTGAATTGTTGCATAAAAACAATGAGGTCTCAATGGAATGTAAATTGAGACAAAATCCCATATAAAGATGGTATCCTTTGATTAAGGATAAATCAATCACATAATTATGTGTGAAAACATAATACACCAAATATAAGTGGATATTATGTGTAAAAAAATAATAGGTCATTCACTCATATTCATATGATGACATATTCAAGAATTGGAAGTTTAACCCAAAGAATTAAAATTGGGTTAAGAAGTTCTCTTACAAAAATTCGACAGCCTAACGGCGTCACATTAAAATTCAGAAAATGAGTTGATGAGAGAAAATAGGGTATCTCATCACTTGGACATAAAATTTACATCAATAAGGATATGGAAGAACGTATCCCAATTTAAGAAGATGAAAATTAAAATACATTACAAAAAAGCTGTCTTTTAAAAAGAGGAGGGTGAAAGGTTACCTTACAGATTTGGTAACTTTCGAAACATACACCCCATGAAAGAAGGATCATAAATTGAATATTTAAATACACATAAATTAAATTATATTATAAAAGTAATAAAATCATTGGCATTACATACACCACACAAAATGAAGTAGAGGAAAATGTAGCATGAATCTCACGGGAATAAAAGTGAGATGAAAACCCATTACCTCATTGTAATCAATCGAGTTGAATGACCAAAAAAATAATAAATACCAAAATAATCACATAATACCCTGAATATAAATAGAATCATGATAATATATATGAAATGTCAGTACACAATACACCACATGAAATAAATAAGTGGCGAACAATGGAGATCTCACAGAATTAATAGTGAGATAAGAAATTGCTTACGAAAATTTGGTAGCCTAATGGCGCCACATAAAATTTCCAAATTTAGATTGATGATATAAAATAGGGTCAATAATCATATTAACATAAAAATTAAAGTAATATTAATATAAAATAACATCCCCCAACATAAGAATGATGAGCTTAAAATAAGTGACATAAAAGAAAGTACTTAAATAGAAAGATAGATGTTGAATCACTTACCTAGAGTCCGACTTGTCTTCTTCGTTTATATATATTCCTGAATAATAAACATTGTTCAATTTATAATTTCTTATTAACAACCTTTAAATATTACTATTCAATTCATATACCATATTATCATGTTATAAAAATTATAAATTTATGTCGGTTCATACAAGACGATTTTGTCGATGTTTGGTACATGAGTCAAAAATGAACTTGTTTGAAAATAATTGTCCATGTAGTTATAATTACATCATCTCCAGAATAGTATTAATGTTTTAAATAACATATATATCCAGTATATATTCATTTAATACTATTCCATAACATTTTTAGATAAAAAATAAAATTCACCGTTCATGGAGACGGTAGGTCGTACATACGCATAAACGCTACTTTCATTTCTTTGTCATATTAATGGAATTAAAAAAAGATATATATATATATATATATATTATAATTACATTATAATATATATGTTATATATGTAACATAAGTTCATTAATTTCATTCTTTATACATTCCATGTATTTCATGAACGAGTCACGTCACTTGAGGGGGTGATAATCCACACTTCCTCAAATAAAAATATCATAATTACACGACATGAAAAGCATAATGATATTATTTAAACATAAAATACAGAAGAATATAGAAATAATAAATACCATATATATCATATATAAATATAGTTCCATGATCATGTTCACCATGAGAGGCGGTAGGAGATAATTGAACAATCATCGTTTCGTGAGGCAGTAGTTCGCCGTCCACAGAAACAATATGTTCTTCACCCATTAGACGGAGTTGTGGATATTTGTAGCTCTAATAATTCTTATAAAAACATCAATATATATTTAATATAATGTTTTTGTTACAAAATAAAGTAATAAAAATAATTTAGGGGGTTGAAGAAGGAAAATAAAACAAAAGAACATAAGAGAAGACATTACCATTAAATCAGGTAACTCCTCTTGGTTTGAACCAAAAGGGTTTCTTGAAGATCTTTCTACCTAATGTAATTCTTCTAGTATTAATAGAGGGATATTGGGAGATTTTTTGAGTAGAGGTTGGATGAGACAAATGGTTTGAGAAGTGTGTGAAATGGCTAGGATGTGGGGTATTTTTATAAGGGAGAGGAGGGGCTCTTTTGGAAAGCTTGAAAATATTATTTTATTATATAATTATTTTCAGTTTATAATGGTAAAAAAATCATTAAAGTAAACAATAAGGTGTCCCATGTTCGAAATAAAATCATACAATAATAATTGGACATGTTTTGGATAATATTTTAAAATTTATCTTCTTATTTATTTAAATCATTCATTAATGATGTAAACACTGCATCATCATTGTGTCATAAATAATTTTCTTTATTTGGTGTCGAATAATTATATTAAAATTAACATGATGTAGGAAATATTTTTATATTTCTAATGAATATTTATAGTAAAAAATATAACTTATATAACCCTATGTAAAATTTTTTTTAGTAAAACAATACATGTTTGTGACATTTTTTTCACTTTAAATAAAAATTTATTAATGTCATTATCATAGCCAAGTGGCTCCATGGGGTCCCAAAATTGACCCATGGATTTTAATGGTCATCCATGACACATCCAATAATGTAAGGACATGTGTCAAGGTTTTTTTATATTTTTATACTATTAGTTTTATCTTAAATTACCCTAATTACCTTTAATCGCGGTTAACAAAACTCAAAAGTTACTATTCATAAAAAAATATTTTCATCCCATTGAACCAAATTTTACTTACTAATTACAACCATGTATGTCGGATTTTTGAAATTCAATTCAGAAAAGCGGTAAAATTTCATTTAAACGAAAATATCAGTTTTTAACTACTACTTAGTTGTTTCACTATTCATCAAAAATTGATGTTTTTCAGAAAAATATCAAAACATCACCCTATGATATATTTGATTTTAAAAATTCAAAAATGATGTCCATTTTACCAAATTAAAAACCTAGAAGTTTAATTAATTAATTTTATAATTAATTCCCACTGTCAAAATAAATAGCATGTTTTTAAGAAACAATATCTATTAAAAGATTGACACTTGTTCATGTCCAATTTCAAAGTTAAATTAATTCCAATGATAGACATTTGATTAAATGGTAAAAATATATTTTAATTACACTTTAAACCCAATTAAAAAGATAATATAAACATATAAATAAATTATATTAAAAGGCAGTTTTGAACTAAAATACAGTATTTTTCACTATTCATTAAAAAATGAACTTTATCGGAAAAATACCAAAAATTTACACAAAGTAAATTTTGATGTCTTAATTCTAAAGAAGGATTTTAATTTTTTTAACATATAAAACTGAAAAGATTATATTTAAAAAGGGTGCACTATCAAAAGGTGATTAATCGACCTTTTAATGAATATTAGAATATTTATGCTTAAAATTGGATTCATTCGCATTTTAAGCCTCTATCATTTCTTGGGTAATTGTTAAAATACTTAACAAACATATATAATCATTTTTTAGTTAGTTCTATTCATTCCCTCTATTACAACAGCAAGGTATTAACTACAATTTAAAATAATATTATTATATTATTAGTGTGCAACGTAATATTTCCAAGAAACTCGTTGTTGCGTATTGGGTATGCCATCGAACATATCATCCCCTTTAAAGTAATATTAATATTTTATTCACAAATATTAATGAATTTGAAAATGTCATGTTCTCTAGTAACCTGAGATGTTACATCCTCCCACCCTTTTGGGAATTGCATCCTCGCAATTTTAAAATTGCGCTCGGAAACTTCATTGAAATCCCCACTTCAAAAAAGGAGTCAATAAAACTATCACATTTAAAGAATGAATGAAAATAATAAAGGTCACTCGAGGCAACAGATACATATATTCCTCGAAAACATGGATATGGAGGAAAAAAACCTTCAAGGTCTGATGGAGAGTCATTGAAAACATGATTAGGAGAAGGTTAACCACCAGAAAATCACAAACTTGTGATGGGTTAAAAAGTCTTTGATTCCCATGTAGGAAAAGTTAACATACAATGTTTTTGATTTAAGTTACTTTTTATTGAGGAATTTATTTATGAGCTTAACTAAAAACAAATGTAAACATACTTATCATGTAGACTTTCATCTTTTACTAGATTACTAACACAATCTCATATTTTCTCCAAACGACGAGTACTCAAGAGGACTTGTTCATATTAAGATCACTATAATCAACTTCGAGAGAATCACATTGTCCAAAAAAGATGAACTATATATTTCCCATGTATTTAGACCTTAACCAAAACCAAAATTGGTTAGTATAGGATCAGATAATTCCCCAACAGGATAATCCTTTATAAAAAGAAAGCTACTCTTAATCGCTAAAATTTGTCCAACAATACCCAATGTTCAACAAAGACCATTCAATAAACAGTTGTCCATAAAATTTCATCAATGTAATCAAAATTAAGATTGAAACCCAAATCTATGAAGGATTTAATCAAATATTCTTCGAAGGTAAATCTTAACATTTATCTCTAAATAACATCAGTTCCACTTAAAGTCTCATATTGAAAAGTAATTATCCTAATCACATATCATCCTTGATAGGTTAATCATTTCCATAGATACCCCAAAATCAACTTATTCATAATTCATAAAATCACGTAACTAAAATTAATTAGTAAAACTAACCAAGGACTTCACGTAGCCCAGTGGTAGGTGATAAATACCAGTCACACATTGGTTGTGGGTTCGATTCCTGCAGCTTCATCCAATGTGACGGGTTGTCACATGGTCTGCATGTTGTCCTTTATCAAAAACTATATAATTTTATAATATTCCCAAAAAGAGATAAATCCAACAAAAATTACCATAACATATTTTAACCTCAAGTTTATCTCATGCCTTTCATTTTCCATCACAACATATAGTAACCCATAATTACCTCAAAAGTAAGGATCATATAAACCCTAAGGGTTACCTTTATAATTATTACCTGAAATTCTACATCGAGTTGGTTCTCCCATACATAATGCATTAGAGAACTCACCAAGGTTCAAGTGGTTAATCATGACTCATTATAGTAGGTTTAGAATAACCATGATATTTCTCATTGAATCTCCCATATCATTCAGTTGCTTGTTCAAAAAACCGTCACAGTTTTCTTCACATCCACTGTTACTTTAGTTCCTGTTAGATCCATCCATTTTCTAAAACCAAAAATGTCAGTGTGAGTATATCAACAAAATCATCATGTACTAATGAGGAAGATAAACACTAAGATATACTTATCCAAGTTATCTCAAACTCATTCCACGTTTAAAAAATAACAATGATTCCATCTAATATACAAACCATTGTGGTTATACACAACTTGTCACTAATGCTTCAGGAATACCCTAACCTCCAAAGTTATCTAAACTGACCTTTGATACCAACTATAATGGCACGACCTTAAAACATTACATAATATTGAATGAAATTAATAATTCACATTGAGGATCTTTTCAGGTTAACATTTTTAGAGAATTAGGACATAACTATTACATATCAAAAGATTACAAAGTAGACACTTATACTCAGTTTCCATTTTTTTCATAAAATAAATACTCTTAAAAAGTAACATAGCTAGTTCCATGTTTTAGATATCAGGTCTTTCCTTGATCCCATCCTTGACCCGATTCATCTTTAAGTCCTGTGGAAAACATTTCAAAAACATGGGATGAGCATAAAAAGTTCAGTAAGGGATATAAAAATACGGGAAGAAAACATTAGTCCATGTATACATAAAAATAAATGAAATCATTATTTACTCATAAAACATAAGAACTTTAACATACCTCATGAAATCATAAGTTTTGTGAAATACACATAGAAATCATAAATCATAAAGGTAACTGAAGGCATACATAACATACATACATTATAGTTATAACTGGTACATAGGGATTCACATTTGGAATTCCCATCATAGTATATTCCCAAAATCTCTTCAGAGAAACATTAATGTTTACCTCATACACGTTACCCAATGCATTGGAGAACTATCTCAGGCTCACCCGCCCTAGGTTTATCACAGAACCATTTGTATTCGTAAATAATTCCGAATAACCATAACATATCCATATCACATAAAACAATCATAAAGGAAAGAGAGAATTTCCACCTTAAAATCACAATATATCATTTCATGATATTTAAAAAATCAATGCTTTATCAAACCATTTTAAAAAACCATTTAAAAAGGGATTTTTGAATCAATGTGTACCATACCACTTTAAAACATTAAAGGAATTAACATTTTAAAACCTTAATGTTCATATATATAAATCCTAAAACCATTTTGAAAACATGGACATTAATGAGAATGATTTAGAAGAATAAATCCTTAAAACATTTATAACGTTATATTAGTTAATGAGTTTTTAAAAAAATGAGAGGCACATGAATATAAATAATTGAGGAATAAAATTTAATCAAAACTTTATAATATAATGAAAATAAAGGTATTCGTGATATAATGTGCCAAGGGACAGTATATACACCATATAAGAGAGAATTGGTTCATAAAAACAATGAAGCCTCAATAGAATGTAAATTGAGATGAAATCCCATATAAAGACAGTATCTTTTGAATAAGGGCAAATCAATTACATAATTATGTGTGAAAAAATAAGTCACCAAATATAAGTGGATATTAAGTGTAAAAAAATCATAGGTCATTCACAAATATTCATAGGACGACATATTCAAGAAGTTCAGGTTTAACCCAAATAATTGAAATTGGGTTAAGAAGTTCTCTTACAAAAATTCGACAGTCTAACGACGTCACTTAAAAATTTGGAAAATTAGTTAATAAAGGACAAAAATGGTATCCAATCACTTGGAAGTAAAAATTAACCGCAATAAGGATATGTAATAACATATCCCAACATAATAATATGTAAATTAAAATACATTACACAAAATATGTCTTTTAAAAAGAGGAGGGTGAAATTTTACCTTACCGATTTGGTATCTTTCGAAATGTACACCCCATGAAAAAAAGATCATACAATGATGATGTAAATACCCATAAATTAAATTAGATTACACAAGGAATAAAATCATGGGCATTACATACAACACACAAAATGAAGTAATGGAAAATGTAGCATGAATATCATGGGAATAAAAGTGAGATGAAAACCCCTTACCTCGTTGTAATCAATCAAGTCGTATGACCAAAAAAATAATAAACACCAAATTAATCACATAATGCCATGAATATAAATAGAATCATCACAATATATATGAAATTATAGTACACAATACACCGCATTCAATAAATAAGTGGCAAACAATGGAGATCTCACGGAATTAAAATTGAGATAAGAAATCCCTTACGAAAATTCTACAGCCTAACGGCGCCACTTAAAATTTCCAAAAATGGATTGATGATATCAAATAGGGTCTATAATAATATTAACATAAAAATTACATTATTAGTAATATAAAATAACACCCCCCACTATAAGAAAGACTAGCTTAAAATAAGTGACATAAAAGATAGTACTTAAAAGGAAAGAGAGAGGTCAGATCTATTACCTCGAGTCCGACTAGTCTGGTTTGTTTCTTTATATTCCTGAAAAATAAACATTTGTAAATTTATAATTTCTTCAGAACATACTTTAAAGTTTATTATTCAATTAATATAACATATTATCATGTTATAATAATTAGATTATTATGTTAGTTGATATCAGACGATTTTGTCGATGTTCAGTACATGATTCAAAAATGAACTTGTTTGAAAAATATTTCCATGTAGTTATAAGTAAATCATCTCCATAATAGTATTAATGATTTAAATATCATATATATCCATTATATATTCATTTTATGCTATTACATAACATTTGGAGATAAAAAATTAAATGTTGTGTTCATGGAGATTGTAGGTCGTACGTACGCATGAACGCTACTTTCATTTCTTTGTCATATTAATGGAATCAAAACTAAATGAGTTATGTATATATTATAATTCAATTATAATATATATGTTATATATGTCACGTAAGTTCATTAATTTAATTCTTTATACATTCCATGTATTGCATGAACAAGTCACATCACTTGAGGGGGCGGTAGTTCACACTTCTCAAATGAAATTATCTCAATTACACGAAATGAAAAGCATAATGATATGATTTAAACATATAATACAGAAGAATATAGAAAAAATAAATACCATATATATCATATATAAATATAGTTCCATCATAATGTAAACCATGAGAGGCGGTAGGAGATAATTGAACAATAATCGTTTCGTGAGGCAGTAGTTTGCCGTCCACAGAAACAGTATGTTATTCACCCTTTATATAGAGGTGTGTGTAAATATAGCTCTAATACTTCTTATAAAAAATCCTAGTATATTTAAGATGGTTTTTGCATTACAGAATAATGTAATATAAAGAGTTTAGGGGGTTGGAGAAGCAAAATAAAACAGAAGAACATAAGAGAATACATTACCTTCAAATCAGGTAACTCCTATTGGATTGAACCAAAAGTGTTTCTTGATGGTATTTATGCCTAAGGAAAGGCTTCTATAATGAATAGAGGGATATTGGGAGATTATTGGAGTAGATTGTGGTCGACCCAAATGGCTTGAGATGTTTGATAAATGGGTAGGAAGTGGGGTCTTTTTATAAGGGAGAGGAGGGGCTCTTTTGAAAATCTTGAAAATATTATTTTATTATATAATTATTTTCGGTTTATAAAAGTCCAAAAATCATTAAAGTATAATAAAAGGTGTCCCATGATCGAAATAAAATCATCCAACAAGAATTGGACAAGTTTTGGATATTATTTTAAACTTTATATTCATATTTATTTAAATCATTCATTAATGACGTAAACACTACATCATCATTGTGTCATAAATAATTTTATATATTTGATGTCTTAAAATTAAATTAAAATTACCATGATATAGGAAATCTATTTTATCTATCTAATGAATATTTATAGTAAAATATATAACTTATATAACCCCATGTAAAAATTGTTTTACTAAAACAATACAAGTTTGTGACATTTTTATTTTTACTTTAAATAAAAAGTTATTAATGTGATTATCATACCCAAGTGGCACCATGGGGTCCCCAAATTGACCCATGGATTTTCTTGGTCGGTCATTACACATCAAATAATGTTAGGACATGTTTCAAGGTATTTTTATATTTTTATACTTTTATTTTTACATTAAATTACCCTAATTACCTTTAATCGCGGTTAACAAAACTCAAAAGTTACTATTCATCAAAAATTATTTTCATCTCATTGAACCGCATTTTACTTACTAATGAAAACTTTGTATGTCGGATTTGTGAAATTCAATTCATAGAAGTGGTAAAATTTCATTTAAACGAAAAAATCAGTTTTTAACTACTACTTAGTGGTTTGACTATTCATAAATAATTGATGTTTTTCATAAAAATACCAAAACATCACCCTAAGATATATTTGTTATTAAAAATTCAAAAATTATGTCCATCTTACAAAATTCAAAATATAGAATTTTCATTAATTAATTTTATAATTAATTCCCACTATCAAAAAACTTGTGTGTTTTTAACAAACAATATTAATCAAAAGATTGACACTTGTTCATGTCCAATTTTAAAGTGAAATTAATTCCAATGACCACCATTGGATTAAATGGTAAAAATATATTTTAATTAAACTTTACAACCAATTACAAATATAATCTAATCATATAAATAAATTATATTAAAAGGCAGTTTTGAACTAAAATACATCATTTTTCACTATTCAATAAGAAATGAACATTATTGGAAAAATACAAAAAATTTAAACAAAGTAAATTTTGATGTATTAATTATAAATAAGGATTCTATTTGTTATAACATATAAAAGTGACAAAAAGTATATTTAAAAAAGTTTCTCCATCAAAAGGCAGTTAATCGAACTTTTAAAGAATATTTGAATATTTATGATTAAAATTGGATTCATTCACATTTTAAGCCACTATAATTTGTTGGGTAATATTTAAAATATTTAAAATATATATATATAATCATTTTTTAGTTAGTTCTGTTCATTCCTGACATTACCATGGCTAGCCGTTAACTACCATTTAAAATAATATTATTATATTATTGGTGTGCAATGTAAGATTTCAAAGAAACTCATTGTTTCATAATGGGTATGCCATCGAACATATCATCCCCTTTAAAGTAATATTAATATTATATTCACAAATATTAATAAATATGAAAATGAAATATTCTTTATTTACCTGGGATGTTACACATAAAAGGATAAAATCCCTCAATAAAATATTAAGTCGGTATATCCTTCCATTACTTCAGTTATAATCAAACCATAGTTCAAAATGCTTGACGGCCAAAATTGGGGTGATTTAAATTATTTGGGAATTCAATCTTGAGAATGTTGGTTGACTTAACATAGTTGACATCAAAGGTTGACTGAAAAAGCAAGAATTAGTGTAACTAAGAGGAAAAGGTTGGGGAAATCCAATTAAAGGATTTCAGTATTGGGGAGTCCTCTCAAAAGATCAAGGAACTATGAGTTAGTGTAGTTGGAATTTATAATTCCTACATAAAAAATTCATGTTTCATGACCAACCAATGTTGGGGTAATAATAATTGTAATATGGGTTCTTTCCACTAGAATGTCCAAGCAATATGAAATTTTAAATACAATGGTAAGGTTTGTTGGGTTTTGATAAAATAGTGGGAGACTAATAAACATAAAATTTATTTATTTGTCTAAGCTTATCAGATAATGTACTAGAATTCAGCTCATCCTATTTTGTAGAAACCAATATAAAATGACATCAAACTTATCATTGTGATCCATTCTTTAGAAGAAAATCCTTCTCACTAGAAAACATTTCCTAGAGTGGAAAAGGTGCATACATGACATCCTCCACCATGAAATGAAATAGTATGTGATAGAGGAACCTATACCTATTGTTCTTGTAAATAAGGCAAGTGATTAAGAGCTATATCTTATGACAAATATCAAAATGATTCAACAGATGTTCAGGGATTCATCCTGTCATCCATGTCCAATGAGCTTTTAAGGAAACATGAGGATATGGATTCCTATATCATAATGTCTCACCTTCAGGATCTCTATCAAGAGAAGTTTAGATAAGAGAGGTATGGGATCTCTAATTATTTTCTCACATCTAATCTGGGATATTCTATTCCAGTTGAGACTCGTGTACTCAATATTATTGGCAATATTGAATGTCTAGAAAAACTAGGGATTAAATTCCCAGATGATTTTCATATAGAACTCATACATTCATCACTTCCCAAGACATTATCCAACATTATAGTAAATTAAAATATGAGAAATAGTGAGAAGATTCTTCCAGAACATATTACTTTAATTTTCCAAGTGGATAAGGACATTGGGTGTGATAAAACCATAGTCTTTTGGTGAATATGAAAAGGAAGTAAACTAAAAAGGGGCCTTGGACTTATAAATAGTCTAAATATCCCGACCATCATCCTACTAATAATAAGAAGATAAAATGGTAGGGCAAAGAAAAAGCAGTTTTTATGTTTTTCTTGTGTAAATTCAGGCCAATGGAATAGGAACTTCCCAAAGAATAAAGGGGAAGCTAAAGGTGAATTAATTATAGTGTTCAATATTTCTATTTCTTCACATTAGGTATTAGATTAAACTTTTGGTGCACACATTTTTATCCAAATACAGGGACCAAGTAGATTTCAAAAGATTTCTAGGGGATATGTGGATCTGATAGTTTCCAATGGATATACGATGGCTACCCTTGCCATTGGTGACTACAACATTTCATTTCCAATGAGAATGATTTTGGATTTAAGATATTGTTATCATGTACCTACAGTTACCAAGAACATAAAATTTATATCACTCCTAGATATAGATGGGTTTATTTTAAAATTAAAAAAAATTGTTTCTTTAAAAAGGACGACATATTTTATGGTATGAAACATTTAAATAATGATCTTTATGTATTAAATAAATAAAACTAATTGTTGTAAATCAATTAGAAATCATGGTCATACAAATAATATAACACCCAATTATGGAATCACCACCTTGGTCGTATAAGTAAGAAGTGCTTGCCAAATCCCTTTCAAGATGGTTATTTAGACTCTTATAAGTTAAAACCACTTGATAGATGTCATGCTTATTTATAAGGGAAATTGACTAAACCGCCATTTTATGGACAAGGTGAAAAGACCACAGAGCTTCTAGGATTGGTATTCAATGATGTGTGTAGACCATTTCAAGTAGAAGCTAGAGGTTTATATTATTACTTCATAACATTTACTGATGAATTTAGTAGATATGGATATGTTTACTTGATTAGGTATAAGTCCATGTCCATTGATAAATTCACAGAATTCCATAATTATTTAGAGAATCATCTTGTTATGAAAAAAAGAAGCTACGATCAGATCAAGGTGGTGATTATGTTAACCAAGAGTTCACTTAATTTATATGGGATTTTGGTATTCTATCACAACTTTCTCTACGTTATACACCACAGTGGAATGATGTTAGTGAAAGGAGTAACCTTATCATGTTGGACATGGTGAGGTTGATGATGAGTCGTGCGGATATTCCATTATCCTTTTATGGATATTCATTGCAAAATGTGACATACACATTAAATCCAGTACCAACTGAAGTAGAAAATGGAATTACTTTCATGTTTTGGAGTTTCAAGAATCCCATTTTATCACATATATGTGTTAGGGGATGTGATTCATCTGTTAAGGCCTTCATAGGAAACAGACTAGCAACTCGATCCATAAGATGTATCTTTATAGGGTATCCAAAGGAAACAAATGGATACTACAAATAAAACCCCTTAGATGAGAATGTAACTATCACCAGACAAGATTTATTTCTTGAGAGGGAGCACATACTAAAAAAGGATAGCGGTAGAAAGATTGACATTGATGATGTTGATGATCATGATACACAAGAGTTGGAATAGGAAAAGATTACATGGGTTCCCATGGAAGTAGTCCCTAAAACACAAGTACTATGTACGAGATCAAGAAAGGTAAGAGAACTAGAGATATATGGTTTTCTAATCATTGAAGATGGTGAATTAATAGTAGTTTACAATAATGAACCTATATCCTATAAAGAGGCAATAGAGGGATTAGATAATGTGAGATGGAAAGAATCCATGAATTCTAAAATGGATTCTATGTATGAGAACCAAGTTTGGGTTCTGGTCGATGCGTCAGTTGATGTAAAGCCTATTGGATGGAAATGGGTATTCAACAGAAAAATGGATATATATAAGGTAAAGTATTTACCTATAAGGAAAGTATAGTGGGTAAAGTGTTTAAACTGCATCTTGTAATTGACTATAATGAATCCTTTTCACTTGTTTCCATGTTTAAATCAATCAGAATTCTACATGACATAAAAGCCTACCATGACTTGGATATTTTGTAGATGGATGTCAAAACTACATTCCTTAATGGTAACCTTTGGGAAGATTTCTATATGGCACAAAAAGAAGATTTTTTGACTCCAGGTGATACCAAAATTATATAAATGTTACAGATATCCATTTATGGATTAATGCAATCATCTAGGTCATAGAACATTCGATTCAATTAATCCATAAATGAATTTAGATTCATTAAGAATGAATAGGAGTCATGTGTTTACTATAGGTTTTGGAGAAATTTCATCTTTATCCTAGTAATATATGTTGACGACATATTACTTATTGGAAGTGACATACCAATCTTACAATCAGTTAATGACTGGTTAAACAAGTGCTTTTCTGGGAGGGACTTATGTGAAACAACCTATATTCTAGGGATCAAGATCGTTTGTGATAGATCGAAAAGTCTCTTTGGACTAATTCAATGTTCATATATAGAATTGATACTGAATAAATTTAGTATGGAATAATATAAGAGATTATTTGTTCCAATTTCACATGGTTTACATATTTATAAGAAAATGTGTCCCAAGACACAATAACAGAAAAAGAGAATGAGTAAGATCTCATACACATCAATAATAAGATTAATCATTTATGCAATGTTATGTACTAGAATTGATGTTATCCATGCATTAATCATGGTAGGAAGATATCAATAAGATCAAGGAGCACAAAATTGGACTGCTATTAATTCCATCCTTAAGTATATGAGAAGAAATAAGGATATGTTCTTGGTGTATATAGGAGATGAGGAACTAGTCATCAGAGGTTATACTAATGCTCATTCTCATAATGATCTAAATGACTTGAAGTGGAAATCATGATATTTTTCTGTCATAACGTAGGAGATTTGATCTAGAAGAGTTCAAAGCAGCTAGTTGTTGTTGATTCTACAATATATCCTGAGTATACAGAAGCTTTTGATGCTTCCAAGGAAGATGTTTGGATTTAGAATTTTTTTCTAGGAGATTGATGTAGTACATAACAATAAAGAACTTATCTTCTTGTATTGTGGTAATACTATAACGGTGGATCTTATAATAGAGACAAGTTCAAACCAATGGAAAAAGAACATACTTTGGAAGTATCACCTCTTGATGGTTTTTTTATCAATGGGGTGAAGTTGTAATGAGAAATGTACCATCGAAGAGAACATGGTAGAACCCATAAATAAAGGCCTCTCTTAGCAGAAGCGTGAGTTTCATGTGAGAGCTAGCATATTGAAGGTTGTTAGTAGTTGGGTCTAGTGCAAGTGGGATATTGTTGGAGTTGGTTCCCTAGAACCAACTTATTATTACTATATGATAAACATGTATTCATTATTTTTAATATTAATAATCTAATTATCACATAATGATTGTTTTTATATGTGAAAAAGTATGTGATATTGTCCTAAGAGTATCTGTCATACTAAAAGGTTATAACAGTTCCCCACAATGATGAGAACCCGGAAGTTCTACGAAACTATTCTTTAATATATGTTTTATAGCTAGATGATATCATTTGATGAACTCAAATGATATAGGATATCATGGGTTCATACTCATAAGACATTGAGGCACTTTCTCATGGTGTATACCCTTGGCATATCCAGTGTGATATTATGAGAATGGGACCCACCAGAAGGAAATACAAATTTTTTTGTGTCATTGGATGTTCCTATCTACAGACATGTGTATTGGACCTTAGACTTTTAGATTTTTATTAATGAATATTATGAGTTGCGTACTTTGATATATTGATGAAAACTATGGTGAAATATGTTTGCGGTGAGATAGGATACGTTGGGTGTATCACGAGTAATATTGGAATAATGAATAATGTGAGAGTGGATTTATCCATTCTATTCATTAACAAAAGTTAATATCTCAAGCCATTTTATGGAAATGAAATAGATTAAATAAATTCATGTCCATGGTGTTCTGTAGGCACGTTTTATTTATGTAAAGTCAATGTAATGACCCGTGAAATTCAAGGAAATTTTTTCTTAATTTTCTTTGGGATTTTACATCAACGCGGTTTCTAAAGGCACCCGATTCCATGGCCCGGTGTGCCCGGAATATTTATCTGAAGTTTAGCTCGGGTACATTTAGTGAACGAACGAGCGAGGTTTTCCTAACTTTCGAACCAGTGCTCGGAATCGAATTCTGAGGGCACCAATAGATTTGCAGCGCCGGTAATTGCTTAGGAACACCTTTTCCGAAGTTGCGTTTACACGGGAGGAGTTGTTAAAAATTGTGGAAGTTAAAAATAAAATTGAGCTACAATTTTATTATTACTAAGTGGTTAACATTTGGGTGGAAGTTGGGTAACCACCCAAGTGAGGTTATGAGGGCAGTGGGGCCCACACCAACCCCACCCCTTCATATTCCCAAAACTCCCATAACCCTCATTTTAATGACTTAGGTTTAATTACTTATGGTATTTAAATTTTGAATTTCAAACTTAAGGCTTGAGTAATAAAATAAGAGGTGGCTTAAATTATTATGGTTGGTCTTGTTGTGTGGAGTTTTTGGGAGAAAAGGAGGATTCTTGATGTTCTTCGTTATTTGTCAAAGAATGCGAAGAACGCACCGCCGCCAACGAGGAATGCCGACCTACGAAGATGGACAGCGGTTAAAAGCACCTTCCTCAGAGATCAACAAATGCCAACGATCCTCTTCTTCCGCGATGATCAATTCTATGACAAACCTCGTTCGACGACAATGCATGAGGTAGGGGATTTATTGGTGTTGTTATTCGTGAATTCTTCCGTCATCGTTCCTCGTTACAAATTGGACCGCTTATTATCAATTAACGGGAGGGGCCGGACTGCACAAACAAGGCCGACCCTCCTCCCTTATCTTTGTGTTGTTGCGGTTCGAAGGAAAGTGACGCGGTGCAATGGAACCGCGTGGGATCATGCGGCAAGGATGTGTGGAGCCGTCACGCCGTGCCGATGAATTACGAAAACACGGCGGCCGGAGCGGGGCCACGGCAGAGGGGCGCAGCGCCGTCGCGCCGTGCTGGACGAACCAAGGTTGCGGCGGATCAGGGAGCGGCGACCGGTTTTTGGCCTCCGGCATCGGAGCAGGGGGACCGGACCAGCCGATCCCATGGCGGAAGCAGCTGGCCGGCCGGAGCCGGCCGACCGGTAAGAGGAGAAACCGGGGGTTCGTAACCCCCGGCTGGCCGGACAGCAGCGGCCCCCCACATGGGGGTTACGGTTATGCAACAGGGGGGCAGCCTCCCCCCCCCAAACCGCTCGGTCGTTTCGGCCGAGCCACCGGGCAGCGCTGGCCGCGCCAGCACGTCGGGCCGCGCCCAATCGGGCCGGACCCAGACCCGGTTTGGGTCGACCCGGTTCAGGCCGACCCAGGGGGTCTCGGGCTAGGTTGGTCCGGGCCCAAAACCCCCACTTCCGGACCTCTTTCGGTCTTTTACCCATAACATGGGATACAGACCTCCGATCGATGCACCGTCAGCTGTGATGTGATTCTTGGATAAATACGGTCGTTTCTATATATGACACTCAAGGTTTAGGTGGACTTTGGGTTTGGCCGGGTTGGTTCGTACACTAAACCAACCGGGTCCTCAGAGCGGAAATGCTTATAACTTGAGCTTCAGACGTCCGATTGACGTGTCGTCGAATCTGATTGATTCCTCTTAGTGAGACGGACCTTTTGGCTTACTCCACTCAAATTTTGGACGCAGTTGGAGTATGTTCGGGTTGGTTTTTACTTAAAATCCAACCAGGCCCCTAGAACGAAAAAGCCAATAACTCTCAGACCGGGCGTCCGATTGACGCGCCGTCTGTGACGTTGAGTTTCCGTTGACGATACGGATCTTTTGGATACATCAAATCCGGACTTCGTGTCATTTGATGTATCAGCCTCGCGGCTCGTGGAGTGGACCCTCCCGAACGAGCTTGCTGTGTGTGGGAACCCTAGAGCTGGCTACGACTGCGACGACGATGACGACTATACAGAAATCCTCTGTGGATTTGACGCTGACGGCTACAGCATTCAGCGATCCTACGTGGGTCAGTGCTACCGATCTTGTGTGGGTCTGATCCTGTGTGGGTCAGCGCTCATCAGTCCTGTGTGGGCCAACGCATACCAATCCTATGTGGGTAAGATCCTATGTGGGTCATTACGGGGATTAGTACCTATCGATCCTTTGTGGGTCATTGTGGGGGTTAGTACCTATAGATCTTTTATGGGTCATCGCAGGGGTAAGTACCTATCGATCCTTTGTGGGTCTGACGGATTAGATGAATCAGTGGCTATATCTGATCATCTTTATCTTCTTACAAAGAATTATACCTATGTGAGCTGAATATTGACTTACAATCATTATCTTCGATATGATTGACTTTTTGTCCTATGTGGATTGTGTTGTGCTATCCTTTGTGGATGTGATTGAACTTGGGCTCGGATGTTGGAGCTGAACAGGAATTTATGACATAGGTATATGTATGGGCACATACCTAAGTAGTATCGGATGTTACTTCGTGGTTGTATCTTTCCTTTTTGGATTATCCTTTGTGGATTTTGGGAGACCATCGGGGGTCTCGTGGTCCCTACTGAGTAGCGTATACTCACCCCTGCATTGGCTATGCCCGCACTACATTGTGTTAGTTGCAGACGACGGACAACGCTGATCGTGGTTGAGGCTTGCGAAGCATGTCGGTACCTGGATGTGGACCACTGGACGAGACGTACTCGGAGCAGTCAGCTGGACCCGAGGATCTGTGGAGGCTATCTGTACCCACCCTCCAGGTTGGACTTCCAAGGGACGGCTCGATGTTGCGGCATTAATTTTCAGTTGATGTACTCCCTTTTTCATTTGTACTTTACTTTTAGTTTAGTTTTGTATTCTGGACCACTTACTTTTCTGCACTTACTATTGTACCCGGTTTTTACTTAGTGATTACTTCTGCTTTCTTACTCTGTGTGTTTGTTCACTTTACAAAGGCAATGCCTTTTCTTTTTATCGGTAATTACGCCTTGGTGCTAGTCGCCAGCCCCTGGCCTATGGAAGGCGGGCTTGGGGTAGTCACGGCACGAGCCCCGAGGATGGGTCGTGATTGTCAATGAAAAATACATTGATCATTTGATGGCACTGGCATGCAACCTACTCGATTGGAGATATTTTGATAAAGGGACTATATTACATAGTAAGCATCCATATAATGTGACTTGTCATTATGGCATTAACTTCATTCTCTAGGGGTGCCTTGGTGTGTTTCAAGACACTAACCTTGAACTTTAGCCTGCTTCACATAATTCCACTGATAAATAGGCCTAGATGGTCACACAAAAAGTTTATCCAGAATCTCAGTTAAATAATATAATATTATCTATTATTTAATAGGTTGAATAAATATTATTTCCACACATGGTTTAATAATTATTCATGTATGCTTGATCGCATTTATTCCATCAATAGTTATTCGAGACAATATATTGTGAGTGTAATACTTAATAAATATTTATTTTATATTTATTGAATATATTATTTAATTCTATATTGTAGAATAATGCAGTGATACTTATTTAAAAAATAAATAGACATTATTCAACCCCCAATAAATATTTTGGAGGAAATCCAGACAGATTTTAATGGTCTCGTGAGAAATAACAAATATTGAATATTATTTAATTAAATAATTCTTAATTTTAATTCACAATTTAATCACATATAGAGATATACTATTTTATTATTATTATTATTTGACAAGGGTTTTTTCTAGGATTAAATAAATAATTAAGGGAACTTGTGCTATTATTTTATTTTGACCCTAGAAATATGAATACTCACTTATGTTATTTTCCTCATTAGTCAATTCAGTTGTTCCCAATAGTCTTGGAGAATCCTATTAATCTTAGAGATCTCAAATCTCTAAAAACACTCGCATGAATGGAGAGAATTCCTCCTTCATCGGATCAAGGAGAATGATTTGGAATCATTTCTCAAGGAGGTCAAAGACGGGTGACACAAGCACAACAATCTTCCGTGCTAGCACCCAGAGACTCCTTTGGCATCATATGGAGATTACTGGAACTTGTGTGGATCACCTCTAGATGAACTCTACACTTGGTTTCTACAACGAAATGATGGTTCACCATAGATATATCACTGGATTCACCAATAAAGAAATAATTCCTTAAAGGTAATTTTTTATCTAATTAAATTAATTATAAACAATATGTGTTGATCTTCTCTCTATGAGTTCCAGCATTATTATCCATTTTCCATTTCTTCGATTCAATTCCATGGATCACAACAGTCATTGTCATATAGATCTCAGATTTATCATCATTTATGGAAAAAAGAAATGTTTGGCCCCACCCAACTCATGCTTCCACTGCTCCCAAAACCATAAAAAACTAATATCCATTTTATATAAAATAAAAATGTATGAATATTTATATAATTATACAATTAATGTATAAATAGTATATATATATATACGTGTGTGTGTGTGTGTGTGTGTGTGTGTATGTGTGTGTGTGTATTGAAAATGTGATATATATTCTAATATATGCATATAAATATTATTATATAATATATGTAAATAAATATAAATATGTATAATTATATTTACAGATGCACATATATAAATTTTTATGTATGTATTTATAGAAGCAAGATAACATATTTTATATATGTATTTAAATATATATATATAAATACATTTTTAAATATATATATATATATATTTCAAAAATGTAACGATATATATATAAATATATAGATATATCACAAATTGGAAAAAATAATATAGGGGGTGGAAAAGGTGCGGGCGTAGTAGCTGGAGGTCTTCGGTTCAAAAATCACTGAAGGCAGGGGGTGTGTGTGGGAGAGTGGAATTATCAAAATCACTAATAAGGGGGGGAGAGAGCGACCACAAGCCCTGATAAAAGGGGGTGGGGAGCAGTGATAAAATATGTGGTGGGTTTGAACGAAAAAAATTATCCCCCTTTATTAGGGACATTATCAACGCTTTTTTAGCGCTATTAAAGGACACATATAACAGCTCTAAAAAATCAATTACAAGGGATACCTTTATCATTGCTATGGAAAATCATTGATAAATCCCCTATTTATCAGTTCTCTTTTAGCGATGTTAAAGGGGGACTTTATCAGCACATTTTTCAAGAACTATTAAAGCCACCCCTTTATCATCACTCGCATTATCAGTGCTTTTATGGCATTCATAAATCCCTTTTACTAGTGATGTTAGAAGAATGATTTTTACTAGTGACATCAGAAGTAATGAATCCTAATATAGTAAGTCAATCCCAAAAAGTCACTAAAGATCCCAAATTCCTCTTATATCTTCCCTTTCCCTTTGTATTTCATCCTCTCTGACATGTCTTGGAATTTTCTGGGGCCTCATATTCTTCATTCTATGAAAATTAAGAGAAGTCCGCTAGAGTGAAGAAACTGCTAAAATTTTAAGTTATATCCCAAAATTCCATATCTGGATTGCATCATAATCCTTCTTCAATGTTTATTGATAATAAATTCTATACAGTTAAATAGTCATTGAAACTGAATACATTCATATCCATCATATAAAAAATGACATCAACTTGCCAAAAATCATTCTCCAACTTCCTTGTTGGGGACATCAGTTGGCCTTTCACCTTCCTGGTCCTCTGGTTGTATGGTACTAGAGTTTTTTTTCCTATGAAATATCACATTCCTCATATGAGGCCTTTCCAAATATAACATATGATTTTTTCATTAGGTTCATAAAATGGGGTTGATAAGACCACTCAACATTCTTAATACCATTAGTGCTACTTCTTGAGGTATTGGTAGTTGGATGCTCAACCTTTGGTTGGTATTAGATCAAGGAAGACATTCCCTTCATGTGTGATGGGGGGTCAGAGGCTTCCATAATAGGTGCGCCCACAACATTACCTGATTGAAAGTATTTCCTTTCACCTATCTTCATAGTCTCATTAGTTATAATTGATTCCTAAAATTTATAAATAGAAGTGGACATGATCCCACCTCCTTTTTTATCTACAGAGAAGATATTTTCCCAACATCTTCTTTTTCCTCTTTCTACCACCCTCATTGAAGTATAGAACTTATAACAAATCATCTTCATCAAAATAATCATTAGAGGAAAACCCATTGTTTGATACAGCCACATGTGGATCCTCCATGGTAGGCTCAAAAACCTTTAGTTTCTGTTCATCAACACCTAAAACATGAAACTGGCCTTCATTTAATGTGGTTTCTCCCCTAACAGTAGACATCGTCATGAATAGTAAGTCTCCTTTAGGATGCAACATGTTCCTTGTAAACTGCCTCACTTCCTCATCAATAATACCTGCTCAATATCCAGCTTGGGTCTGCTAAAGGAGATTTATTCCAGAACATAACAAGGCATGATGTGGAGAAGGAATCAAACCCACACCATGGTCATTAGAGGGAGAATCACCCCTTTGCTAGAGAGAACATTCCTTTGTACAAAACAGTACTTTGATTTAAAACTTGTATAGGACTATGGTCAGCATGGGTTTCAAAATGATTTGAAAAACCACCAAATACAGTTGCCTCAAAGTAAGTTTGTATCCCAACACTATGGTCCCTATGGTCCTAACCAGTTCTAGAAGGTGCACTCCCAGAATACATGGCTCCCAAGATTGATTTACCATCCTTAAAAATAGTTTTCCATTGGCTGGGGTGATTTATTGAATTTACAATGGTCAATTGGTGACCAATATTCTTACAATTTGAGCACTTCAAATTCCTACGATAATCTCCAATAATATGCTCAATGTTTTCACACCTAGAGAAAAAAATATAAATCTTCTATGGATAAATTCATATTTCAATTATAAATTCACCAACTACCCAAATAACCATTTCAATAATGAGAGATATAATATCAACCACAATGAGTACCCTGAAAAAGTGACCAACCCATTATTTCCTAATCTATTTTTCAATCTTGATGCAGATCTTGACGACCAAGGAAATGTCCTAATGGATATTTGAGTTCCATAAGAACCTTATTAGGCCCTTTATTCGAACCAGACATGAGAAATTTTGTTCTTGATCTTTGAGGGGTTGAAGAATGGATCCCAGTTCTAGATCCTAAGAGTTCTAGGATTATGATACATAATTCCACAACCCCATGCCATGGATTGTAGATTTTTTTAACAGAAAATGATATGAAAAAATACATTACTAATTGAGGTTTGGCTCCAATATTTGAAACCCCAGATTTGAGAGAGATGACTGTGAATCCCCTCAATATTCCATGATCTTTCAAGAAGAAATGATGTAGCTCGAGCGATAATAAAATTTTGAAATGGCATCATTAAATCTTGAAAAATCACATGGCTGGTCTCACAAAAGTAGAAGGTGCCATTTTTGGTAGGATTTCTTGAATAATTCTTAACCTCATAGAAGAATCGACCCTCCTCGGCTTTCCTAGTCATGGTTTGGGATTCCTCTCTTAGATGAGTGAATTTAAAATCAGGTTTTCCAAAAAGTAAATTCTCTCTATTCAAATCAATTTCATCTTCTTCAAACTTTATATTACAGACAAACACATCCCTCGAATCAAAATTACATTCTCTATTGAAGACCATCACAATTTGGATCTTGAATTCATGAGGAGATAGAAAGTTATGCTCCTGAATTTCACCCATCTCCAATTAAAAAATTTCATATTGTAATATTTGTATATAATTATATGAATTTAAAATTTTTAATTATATTAACTATATTTTTAAATATTTATTAGTTATTTTATAGCACTAACAAGGATAAATTTTATCAAGACTTTTTTATTTTAGCACTGATAAATGATCTATTTATGAGTGCTTTTTTGGAAGCACTGATAAAAACTATACATCGCTTTATAAATTTAACCCCAAGTGGACATTATTTAGTCATTCCTTCAATCTCTTTTGGAAGTGAAAACTCACCACCGTAATCTCTCTCCACCGTTATCCCTCCTTACCAGCATGATCCATCGCCTCCTTCCCTCCCTCGCTGCTCTACCTCCCTTATTGATCTCCCTCTCTAAATTTCCACCTCTCTCCCTCACTATAGCCATCACAACCACTCTCCCTCCTTGAATCTATGCATGCTTCCACTCTATATCACCGCCTCACACTCGCCCTCTCTCTCTCCTTCGCTCTCTCTTGGAAATATTGACATTCGATATTAAAGGTTTTAACATTTTTAATTTTTTGTGGGTGTTTTTAATATTTTTCCAAAGGATTTGACCACTGTTTAACTTCCATCATTCATTAGGAATATGTTTGAATATTTAGGTGACTCACACTTTCCATATGTGACATTTCACCACCGATAATTGTTGGTCACCCAAAATTTCCCCCTTCTACAACATTACTCGGAACATCTTATGTGACCTATGTTTTTTTATAAAATTCTATGTATAATTTAATTTTATGTTAGTAAATTTTGGTGAATCATCAAATTGCTGATTGTATTTTCCTTGAATTATCCTAGTGCATATGAACTAAACAAAAATAATTTTATCATGTTTTATATTCTTCCTGTCATAATTGATGTGTGCGGATTAAGGATCATTGAATCATTTGTTTAAATGGATAAAAACAATAAAAGATTAATGATAAAGTCATCATCATCTTAAAAAGAATTGAAGGGTACTAATAATGAATTTATGATCATCATACATAGTGAGAGTTTAACGAAAATGTGTTTAAGTTGGAAACGATTCATACCTTAATTCACCCCCTTTTATGGTATCTTTTCTTTAAATCCCTTATGGGGACTAAAAATAATAATATTAGATAATATAAGAATTTTTATGTATTAAAAGCTAATTTTAGTTTTTTTTCATAAGTAAATTAAAATAAAATTAGTATTATAGACATGTATGTGTTGAGTTCACTTATTACATACATAGACATCTATTTCCATTGGTTCTATAGATGCGCACACACACATGTGAACAATTTTTATGTATAATACAACTAATATCATATATATTAATATATCATTAGTAATTATTAACATTTATTTTGAAATATTAATCAATATAATATTCTTAGATATTAGTAATTAATTTCAGTTCATTTTATATAAAAATTTCAATAAAATTAATATTAAATGCATTGTATATAATTAGATATACCCATGTATGTTTTTAATTCATTTATCACACACAAACACACACATGTCATTGGGTTCTTTAGACACACACACACATACATCTATTTGTGAATGAAGATTGTCATATATATAAATTTGTAATTGAAAAAATGAAACTTTAAATATTTAAATGAACTTATATTAAGAATTTTGGTAATTTGATTTTCAAAATAATATATGTTATTATATTAATTAAATTATTAATTAATATTTACTAAATAATGTATATATTAAGTGATTTTATGTATTAATATAATTATTTATCAATATAATGATAGATTAATATAATTAATGATATAAATTAAAAAAATAATTATTAATGTACATTTAAAATAATATTTTTAATTATAATTATTAATTAATAATGTATTTTTATTAAATAAATACAATTTATACATATGTAATTATAAATAATATATATATATATATAAGAAATTATTAATATATAAATATATAATTATTATATTCTTATTTATAATTTTATAGTACTATAATTTGTAATATATTGTGAAAAATATTTACAAATTTATATTTTTCATGTAAATAATATATGGGTCAAGTAAACAATTTTAATAAATATGTGAAGTATCATATGTTTAAACAATTTCTTATATTTCAAAATTTGTATTAAAATATTTTTCTTAATTTAAAGTTTATCTAATTTTGTTGTCATGAAAATTTAATGATATTTTAAAATTGAGGTATGTGATAACTTATGATTTGTTACTCCCCCTTGAACATATTTGTTTTCATAGGCCATGTGTTGATCACCTCTATGTTGGGTTCTAATAGGGGAGAAGTCTCTCTTTGGACCTGAATTAGTGTAATAGATGGTATATTAGGTTCATATAATATAAAAAAGATTAATTATAACTCAATTTAGTAAAATCATAACCATTAATAAACCAATTTACATCTTTAAAATAGTAACAATTAATAATCGTACCTTACACTAATATTTTAATCATAAGATGAACTTTTTCTATGAAATAGTATTTACAATTTATTTATTTTGTTAAATGTTAATATTACAAAATCAAATAAGATAGATATGAAATGAAAATATATGTATGCCAATGGTATTAAAAAAGAGTATGAGGATGGGGTGATAGAGTTCATCAAGTTTGAAAACGATCAGGCATATGACCCTTATCAAATCCTTTGTCTGTGTTTACACAGTTTTCATTCTAGAAAATTAGTCGAGAGGAGTTGTAAGAATACATAATCTCTCATGAAATATATTTAAGTCCTAAATATTGGACTAAACATGCGTAAAATTTAATGTATCTAGTGACCAGGATAATATTGAGTTTTATGGATGAACTAATACGATTACAACCATGGAAAATGATGAAGACCACATCAAGGACATGATTATAGGTTTGAATGATGATGCCTATCATATTGAGGAAATGCCATTAATAGTTTATGATTAACTTTGTGATTGTAAAAAATTTGTTTGAGTAGTTAAAGGGTTGTGCAAAGATGCCAATGTATTATATTTGTACTAAATATATAGAATTGTCATCAATACTAATGATGTATAATTTAAAAGCTGGAAACAGATGGAGTCACAATAGTTTTACTGAACTTTATTATCTCTTGAATGATATGATCCAAAAAGATAATGAACATACGTTTGGAACATATGATGATAAAATAATGATATTTTAAATGTGTATGATCTGAGAAAGAATAGATGTCTATCCAAATGTATGTATACTATTACATATAGACCAAAAATCACTTAAAAATTTACTTAAGTGTGGTGCTTCTCGATACAATAATGATGAATTTGTTCCAAGAAAAGTTGTATGGTACTTCCCTATCATTACAAGGTTTAGGCACCTATATGGAAGAGAGGAGACTTAAATATAATTGACGTGACATGTAGATATAAGAAATAATGATGGGAAACTTCATCACCCTAAAGACTCTCCTTATTGGATGATAATTGATCAAAACTCTACGGAATTTGGAAACAATTTGAGAAACATTTGTCATGCGCTTTCTACATATGGATTGAATCATTTTGGATTTCAAAGAAATACTCACAGTACATGGCCAAATATGTTTTTAAATTATAACATTACACCATGGTTATCCATGAAATGAAAATACGTTATATTATATCTTCCTATATTAGAACCAAAACAACTAGGTAATGATATTGATGCTTATTTTACTCCATTGATCGATGATTTGAAACTATTGTGGGATTCGACTGCTAAATTTTATGATGTTTATAGAAATGAAGATTCCATGCTGAGAGACATGTTTTATAGTATGATAAATGAATTTAATTCTTATGGAAATTTTTCAGAATAGAGAATTAATGGAACAAAACATTGTCACATTTTTGAACAAGTTACACATCCAATTAGGTTTAAATATTCATTGAAGAATGAATTTCAAAGAAAATGCATATTTTTACCCTGATGAAATTTGTACGGATCTTGGATGACATCATTCTTTGGAGTTTATAAGAACACACTACACCATCTCCACTAATAGGTGATCATATTTTTGTGAATGTAAAATATATAGAAACTGATTTTGGTAAACCTTTTTTAGAAAAACATTTCAAAAGCTAGTTGGAAAAATTAATCAGGTTATTTTAATTACCATACTGAAATTGTTTGTACGTTATAAATATTCTTGATGTAATGCTTGTGGTAAAAAATGTATGTTATAGTGTCATTGTAACATTAATAAATACACCTAAAAATGAAGGATGGAATTAAGTCTATGTTAGACATGATTGACATGGAAATATGTGAAGAGTTGGCTCGAGTGAAGGGCTAAAAACACACTTTTCTTCCTCCAACTTCTTACACTAATTCAAGAAAACAAAGATATCAATATTGAAACTTCTTTAGTGATTTAATGGTTCCATAGGGGTATTCTTACAAATCCAATAATATCATGTCAGTAACTTATTTAAATTTAAAGGGTCTAAAATCATATGAATATCATGTTTTGATGTAAGATCTAATGCATGTATCTGTATGTTGTATTTTTCCATGAATTTATTTTATAAATTAATGAATCGTTGTTTCTTTTTCAAAGCTATGTACAACAATGTTAATGACCCCAAAAAATTTCTAATTATGGAAACTGAAATTATTTTCATATTATTTGAATTGGATATGTTCTTCTTGCCAGAATTATTTGATATGATGGTTCACTTGATGGATCACTTGGTAATAGATATTTTACAATTTGGTCCTGTAAATTATATATGGATGTATCCCATTGAACAATATATGATGATTTTGAATGGGTATTCCAAAAATAAAATTCAGATAAAAGGTTGTACTAAGAAGTGATATGTTGCTAAGTAGGTCGTTGAATTATGTATTGACTAACTTTCTCGTGTAGAAAGAATTGCCCTATTGAAATATATTAACTCTAGGAGGGTTGTGGGTGAAGGAAATTTTGTAATATATGTTGTCACAACCACTATTATATATTATGAGTAGGCCCACCAATAGGTTTTTCATTATAGCTTATAGGTTTACCCATATGTTGAATCCCATAAAGAAATTATTATGCATTTTAATTCAGTAAGGGATGAAATTTGGATCTCAAATACACATAAGATATAGTTTATAGGATGGTTTAAAGACTATATTTGTGAGGAGTCATCTAAAAATCTAGATTCAATTTTAGAACAACATCTATGGATTTCTAAAGGACCAATTTTTCATGAATTGTCTTATAATGGTTATGTAATTAATGGTTATATGTAAGGGTGTAATTTCGGCCCGGCCGAGAATGGACCAGGATGGGTTAGGCCTACCCATTAAAAAACTAGGCCATGAACCACAATTCAGGTTGGGTTGAGCTAGCCTAAACAGGTCCATGTGGTATTCTGATCCCAGCCTTGGGCTGGCACAAACCATCGAGTTTGGCCAGGCCACGGGCTGACACTTACGAGATTTTATTATTTTCAAAATAAAATAATATATAGAGTTAAAAACGTTTTTAACAATTTTATTTATACTTTTATTTTAATTTTTTTTTCAATTGTATTTTTAAAATTATTTTTCGATTTTTATTTTAAAACACTTTTCTAACATTTTTCTAAAACGTTTCTTTTAAAATTTTATTTAATACATTTATTTTAAATGTTTTTTAGAATGATTTGTTGGTTTTTTTGAAAAAAATACATGTTTTTATAAAACAATTTTATAAAATCATTTTTGTGATACATTCTTTTAGTTTTTTTGAAACTTTTTTTCAAATTGAAATGTTTTATTAAAATTGTTTTTAAAAATTTATTATTAAATTTTAAACGTGTTTTTATAAAAAATATAATGACTTTTTTTAACGCATTTTTTTAAACATTCAACTTTATTTGTAGAAATTTTCCTTTTCTTTTTCTTTTTTATTTACATTTTACTATTGAATTGAAATGTTGTCCCTTTAAATTTCAATCATTTTACGTGTTTTAAATATCTCACTTCATGCATTTCATAATAAACACTCAACCCCAACAACACATAACTTTTATAATTATACTATTTCATTTAATTTATTAAAAATCTAAAATATAAGCCAATTCAAAAAATAATTAAATGCCAAATAATTTATTTGAAAATTTTCAAATAAAAAATCAATCTACAATATTTTTCATGTCCAAGTAAATATCAATCATTATAATAAATAACATTAATAATAGTTTGAGAATGATTTAAAAAAATTAATGAGGGGTTGGGGGTGCACAATAGTGGGTGGATATGTTAATTTTTTTCTAAATATATTTAGACATCTGAATCTATATATATTGTGTGCATGTTGTAAAAAATTAATGTCGGGATGGGGGTGCGCAATATTGGGTGGGTTATTTTTTTTCTAAATAGATTTATATATTTATATATGTATATATAATATATATAATAAATATAATATACGTAAATAGAATTAAAAAAATAATGAGGTTGGGGGGCTTGCGCGAACATCAGTGAATGAGTTTTATTTTTTTAATATATATATATAATGTTAAATCGTTGATATATAATTATGTTAAATCATTTATTTTATTTTTTATTTATATTTTATGGTTGAAACATTGTTCATTTAACTTTCAATCATTTTACAGGTTTTAAATTGCTCAATTCATGCGTTTCATAATAACCCTCAACCCCAAAATCAAATGACTATTATAATTATAATATTTTATTTTATATAAGAAAAATCCAGAATATAGACCAATTTAGGAAATAATTAAAGACCAAAAAATTTATTTCAAAACATATGATTAAAAAATGAATCTACAGTATTTTCCATGTCTAAATAAATTTCAATTAGAATAATATGTGAAAGTTGTACAAAAATTAATGAGGCGTTGGGGGTGTGCAACAATGGGTGGATATGTTAATTTTTATTCTAAATAGATTTATACATGTGAATCTATATATATTACGTGCAAGTTGTAGAAAAATTAATGGGTAGGTTAATTTTTTTGTTTTCTAAAGAGATTAATATATGTATATATACTATATATAAGTAGACATTAAAACTAATGAGTTTGGTGGGAAGACATAAAAAATAATGAGGTTAGGGGGGAATGTGTGAACATTAGTGAGTGAATGATATTTTTTTTGTTAATATATATATATATATATATTATGTTAAATTATTAATATATGATTATATATATTATTTTTTGTAAATATATAATGTGTTATTATATATATATTATGTAAAATATTTGATATATAATAATATATATATAATTTTAAATCATTGATATATATATACAGTCTAGTAATTCTTATACAGGCGCACCGGACGGACCAGTTGGTCCAGGCACAGCCTTGGAAGCCTGTGGTAAGGGGTTCGAATCTCCCTACCAGAAGTTTCCCATTAATATTTATATACAAGATGAGATATATGAGTCATGATTTATTTGGGCTAGTGAGTTGGTCTTTTCAGAGATTCCTCCCCCCGTGGGATTTCTTGAATAGTCCTAGGCCCAGCCAGACAAACCTATTGCCCCAGCCTGGCCTGACTCCCACTTTCACTAGAGACAACTACTAACAACCTTGAGTCTACTAGCTCTCGCATGATACTCATGATTCTGTTGAGATTGGTCTTTAGTCAATGGGTCCTCCACATTCTATTCCATGGGTACTCTGCCCACTAAAACTTCAACCCTTTGATAGAAATCACTCAAAAGGTGATACTTCCAAAGTATGTACATTATCTATTGGTGTGACCTTGGATATTTTACAAGATCCACCACTGTAGTATTATCAAAATATATAGTGATAGGATCTTTTCTACTAGGTATCAGAAAAACCTCCTAGAAAAAATTCCAAATTCAAACAGCTTCTTTGGATGCATCAAAAGCCTCTATATACTTGGACTCTGATGTATAGTCAGTAACAACTTGCTCCTTTGAACTCTTCCATCTCATAGATACTCTGTTAAGATAGAAAACATATCATAATTATGACTTAAGATCATTCTGATCTATCTAAAAACCACCATGAATATAACCTCTAATGACCTGCACCTCCTCTCTTCCATACACATGAAACATATCCTTAGTTCTTCTCCGATACTTAAGGATAGCTATAACAGCATTACAATTTTTTCTCCTAGGTCCTCTTGATATCTTTATGATATAATAAATGCATAGGAAACATAAATTATAGTACATAACATGGAATACATGATTGATCTTATCGCAAAAGCATATCAGATCTTAATCATTCTATCTTTATACTTTTGTGTCTGAGGACATGTTTTCTTAAAAATACGTAAACCATGTGACACTGGAAAGAATCACCTCTTGGATTGTTCGATACTAAATAACTTTAGTATCTGGTCAATATATGTACTTTGTCTTAGTCCAATTAGCCTCTTGAATATATCATGAATTATCTTGATCCCCAAAATATAGGCTTCTTAACCTAATTTCTTCATGGATAAGAACCTATTCAACCACTCCTTAATAGACTATAAGACTAATATTTATTTTCTAGTAATTAATATGTCATAATAATATACTACTAGGGTAATGACCATATTTCCACTAAAAATCTCTTAAATACATGGCTCACAATTGTTCTTAATGAAATAAAATTCTTTTATAGATTTATCAAATCAAATGTTCCATGGCCTAGAAGATTTCATCAATCCATAAATGGAACTCTGTAACTTGAAAATCTTTTTGGCATCACCTAGAGTCACAAAACCTTCAAGTTGTGTCATATATACATATTCCTAAAGGTTCCCATTAAGGAATTTAGTTTTGATATCCATTGTCCAATTTTCATAATCATGGTAAGCTTCTATAGTAAGTAGAATCCTGATGGATCTAAACAATGAAACTGGTGAAAATCATTCATCAGAATCAATTATTTGAAGTTGTTTAAAATATTTAGCCACTATTATTGATTTATAATTTATTAATTTACCTTACATGGTTAGGTTCCTCTTGAATACCCATTTACATTAAATAGTCTTTACATCAATTGGTGCATCAACCAGAACCCAAACATGGTTCTAATACATGAAATCCATTTTAAAATTCATGGATACTTTTCATATTTTAGTTTCTGGGATCTCTACTACCTCCTTGTAGGAGATAGGTTCATCATTGTTAACTAATAATGAATCACCAACTTCAGTAAATATAAAAACATATACCTATGGTTCACATAACTCTCCTACACTCCTATGTGGTACTTGTGTTTTTGGGACTACTTCTGGCATAAGGATCAAAGGAATATATTCTTGTAACAACTCTTGTGTATCATGAAAATCAACTTCATCAAAGTCAATTTTAGTCCCACTATCCTTTTTATCATTTTCTCCCTCTCATGAATGATGGATTTTCGGGTGAAATTCACTTTCTTGTCCAAGGGGTTATATAGGAAATATCCCTTTGTTTCCTTGGGATACCCTATAAAGATACACCACATGCCCTAGGGTGCTAGTTTGTTTCCCTAGAAGGCCTTGAAAAATGCCTCATAGCCCCATACATGGGTATGTGATAAAATGGGGTTCCTTCCACTCCATAACACAACAGGAATTTCATTATCTACTTTAGTTGGTACTCGATTTAATGACTATGTCACGGTTTGTAATGAATATCCCCAATAGGATAATGAAAGATATGAATGAATCATCATCGACTGTAACATTTATTACAAGTTCAGGTTCCTCCGTTCACTAACACCATTCCACTATCATGTGTAAGGAGGAGTGAGTTGAGATAAAATCCCAAACACTTGTAGAAAGTTGATGAACTATTGGTTAATATATTCACCATATCTATCTAATCAAAGAATCATTTGTTTCTTACCAAGATGATTCTCTTCTTTATTCTTGAATTCCTTGAGTTTATAAAAGGAATTGGACTTATACATCATTATTTAAACATACCTATATCTACTCAAGTCATCAGTAAATGTTATGAAATAAGAATATCCACCACTATCTTCTACTAGAAATGGTCTATACATATTAGTGTGTAAAAATCCTAGAATCTCTATGGCCCTTTCACCTTGTCCACTAAATGGTGGTTTAGTAATTTTCCCTTGTAAATAAGCAAGACATCTATCAAGTGGTATTAGATGAGAATAGTCTAAATAACCATCTTGACAAAGCATTTTCAAACACTAATCATTTACATGACCAAGATGGTGATGCCACAGTTGGTGTTATATGAATTTTGTGAACGTGATTAGTTATTGATTTACAACACTAGGGTTTTATAATTTAATACATAAATACCACTATTTAAATGCACCATACCATAACATAAGTTGTCCTTATTAAAAGACAAATATTGTTTCCAAATTTGAAAAGAAACCCATTTATATGTAGGCATGATACAAAAATTATATTATTGGTAACTATATGTATATAATAAAAATATTCTAAAACAAAAATCTTTTTCATTGGAAATGAAAGGTGGTAAACACCAATGTCTAGGGTATCCAACCTCACTCTATTTGTAGCACTGAGATCCACCTCTCCTCTGATAATCATTTTAAATCTACTTAGTTCCTACATTTGGATTCATATGTGAGCCCCAAAAGCTGTATCTAATACCCAATGTGTAGATATTGATAGATTACGCTCGATATTGAATGAAAATTTAGATTCCCCTTGCTTCATGGTGTGATTATTCTTCTAGGGGCTTGATTTTCCACATTAAAAACATACTACATCCTTTTCCTTGCCCTACCTCTGGATCTTCTTTTTCTTGGTGGATGGTTTTTGAGAGCTTCAGATTCTTTGTAAGTATTGGTCCCCTTTTCCTTGTCCTTACTTTTCTTATTCACCATAAGGATTGTAGGATTTTCATGCCCCCTGTCCTTATACCCCAGTAAAATTAAAGTAAGATGTTCCGGAACACACTCCTCATTATTTCTCACATTGTAATTAATAATAAAGTTGGATATGATCTTGGGTAGTGATGAACGTATGAGATATGTACACAACTAATCTAGGAATTTATTCCCTAAGTTGTCTTGGTATTAAATGTAGCCCATAATCATGACTATACGAGGCCCGACTAGTGTAGAAACTCTATGATTAGTTGTGAAAAAATAAATGGGGATCTCATACCTCCCTTATCTCTCCTTATCTTGATAGAGATCTTGAAAGTGAGACGTCATGCTCTAGGAATCTGTATCCTCATGTTGATTTAGAAGATCATTGGAAAATGGTGATAGCATGAAATTTTGAAGATCTATAGCGTCATTCACATTTTTCTCTTTGAGAGATATCTCTTTATCACTTGCATCATTTCAAGGAACAACTGTTAAAGGTTTTTCGAGCACATACAATTTCCTCTCATGGAGAAGGGTGACACGTATGCACCTTTTCCACCCTTGAAAATTTGAACTCGTGAGAAGGTTTTCCTTATCACGTATGGATTATAATTTCATATTTCATATCATTTTATTACTATTTCTACAAAATAATATAAACAGAATTTTAGTACTTTATCTGATAAAATTTAGACAAATAAATAAATATTATATTTATTAGTCTCCAACTATTTTATCAAGACCTAATATCCCTCACCATTGGGTTTAGAATATCATTATTCGTGGATATTCTTATGTCTTGGATCAATATTCCCTTTCTCATTACCCCAACATTTGTTGTCCAAGAAAATATGATGGTTTTTTTAGGCATTCCAAATTTAAACTAGATTAACTCACAGTTCCTCGATCCATTGAGTTGACACCCCAATCCTGAAATCCTTTAATTGGATTTCCTCATCCTTTTCCTCTCAGTTACACCATGTACATATTTGGAATTCATCCCATGATTTCAACTAAGTTAAGTAAACGAAAAACCTCAAGTTATAATTCCCCAATATTTTAAAGCACCTCAACTTGGCTTTTCAAGATCTTTGAACTATTGTTTGATTTTACCTGATGTAATGGAAGGCAATAGTGACTTAATATTTTATTGAGGGATTTTATCCTTTTATGCATAAAGTTAAAATAATTTTCTTTAATACATTCTTGTTAATATTAAGTAGGATTACTTAAGTGATTAACCATGTCTTAGATTACATTTATTCATAAGCTAGTTTATTTTAGTTCTATCTTGAATTCTCGTTAATTCATTAATTATGTGATCGTGACAAGACATCCAGAATGAAATAACCATGAAACTAATATAAATAAAATAAAAGGTATGATCTTAAGCTTGTACTGATGGTTAGTTTATCTGTTAAATGATTAAATAACTGTTGACCTAGGGGAGAAACTCCTTTAACCAATTGAGGTTTTGTTTACAACTTTCCACATATCCAGCTTTTTATCTCCTTGGGTTTGTTTTACCTCAGCTCTAAACATGAAATTCCTCCACTAGCATGGGATCTCAATCCATTACAGATGCCTTTTACTCAAGAATCGGTGAGGGGGAAAATGGTTTACATAAAATAAACCATGGGAACATAGTCCCTACATAATGAAAGGAGATAAGGCACACATGCAAAAAAATATGATTTAATAATAAGTTAAATGAATCCAATCACATACAAAAGTTCTTGTATAACTTATGATCATCAATGTGAATTAAATTAAATACGCATTTGATAAAACTAATATTCAATTCTTAATTTATCTTATTTAAGATAATTATCACTCAAATAAATTAATTATTATCTTTAATTAACCAATCCTTTTATCTTAATCCTTATCTAAATTTTCATGAGATTCCCATCCATTATAATTTTAAACAAAATAAATAAACTCATTTAAAATTAACAATGTAATTAATTAAGCATGGAGAAAACATAGTGAATACTCATCCAAATATACCCAACATGTATTATACTCATATATAGTTTTACACTTGTGGAATATGTCATACAAGACTTATCACGTACTTTCACAACATGTACTTCGTGAATGATAACATGAATTACATGACTTTTCATTCATGTGTTACACTTCAATTCATGTAGAGTGCCAACTTGAAATATGACCCATACATGATAATAAGATCTCACCATTAAATATATATTAATTAAGCATTTAAATCTTTATGTTTATTAAAACCTATAACACGGTGTGTCCTATCTTTAAAACCACACATAAGTACATGTATCAAGGTTTATATAGTAAAATAAATATATTTTAAATCTATGTAATTTGGTAAAAGAACCTGGCATGTAGATTTGATCTACATGGTGTGTACACATTTCACCATCTATCTAATTTACACGCCTAGGGACTCAGTGTGTAAAAAGTACCATAGAAAATTTGGAGTACATGGCATGTCAAATGGGACACATGCCATGTTGAATCAGTGTTACATGGTCACTAGTCAAGTAGGTTTTGTATGGGATACAGAGATCATCTCTAACGCAATGGTACTACATGACATGTACATGGGCTACACAATGTGTAGTCTAGATGAACATGTGCCATATAATTCTAGTCAACACACGGTGCATTAAATGGTGTAATTAATGCAATAATCAATGCATAATCAAGAATTTATTTATGAATCAAATAATGATGTGTTGAACATTATTACATTCCATGTATCTCTAGTTACACGGTGTGTAGTATGGTGTTGTCTGTCCAGAAACCGTGGAACCTTTGGATGAGTTCATTGATTTTAGTATAATTATAAAATTAAATGCCTTGATTAGATCTATAAGAAACGAAGGAGGAAGAAACTGATCTAGAATTATATATTAAACAAATGATTAAAGTTGAATTTAAAAAATAAATTACAAATACATAAATCACCAATAAGTTTTAAATAATTATAAACAATTGTCTGCCTGCTCTGATAACACTTGAAGGTTATAGCTGAAGTTAAATCACGGGAAGGGAGACACCTAACTTTTCTTTTTGTCATGATTGATGACCGTTCTAAGATCTATGATGGTAAGCATCTTGATCTAAAAAAAGATCCATGAGATCATACAAGGGTAATCATGTCAGAACTAGAGAGAGGATAGCAACACATATTTTTCAAAATTAGTTTAGTTGGACTGAGAATTACCTCTAAGTAATTATTTCTTTGTTGATGAATATGGTGGAAGATCTACGATGCACCATCATTTCATTATAGAAACCAAGTGTAGATTTCATCTAGTAGTGATCCACATGTGTTCTAGGATTCTCCAGATGTTGTTAAAGGAGTCTCCTGGTGCTATCATGGAAGATCCTTGCACTTGCGTCATCCACCATGATCACGTTGAGAATCACATACATATTATTTTACTTGATCTAGTGGAAGACAATTTATCCTCATTATTAGAACTGTTCTTAGAGAAGGAATCTCTCTAGGCTTGAGAGGATTCACCATGATTGTTGCGAACAACTGAATTGGCTATCGAGAAAATAACATAACACGGTATTTATATTTCTAGGGTTAAAATAAAATAATTACACAAGTTCCCTAGCTTATTTTATTTAATCCTAGATAAACCCAATATCAAAAATAATAATAATATTATTATTTCTCAAAATACGCTTAACTTGGGAATTATAATTAAATATTATTTAATCAAATAATATTTATTGTTATCATTTCTCACCAGACCATTAAACTCGGTTCTCCATTACTCCACAGTATTTATCGGACATTGAATAATGGCTATTTATTTATTAAATAAATATTACTACATTATTTTCCAATAAATAAATTAATATCATATTCACTAAATAGAATATAAATATTTATTAAATATTCCTCTCGCAATATTTTCTCTCGAATAACTAGTGACAGAATAAATGTGATCAAGAATACATAAATAATTATCAAACCACGTGCAAGAATAATATTTATTCAATCTTTTATATAATAAATAATAATATATTATTTAACTGAGATTCTGGATACACTTAGTGTGTGACCATTTGGTCCTCTTTCTTAGTGACATTAGGCAAAGGAGTATAAAGTCCAAGGCTAGAATCTAGAAACATGCTAAGGCACCAGTAGAGAAATAATTTAATTTCATAATGTCATGTTACCACATACGAACACTAATTGTGTAATATAACCTCGTTTTCACAATATATCTAATTGATAAAGTTGCATGTCAGTGCCACCAACCTATATGCTTAATATCGATTTCTTTGACTTTTCAAAAACATTACTTTCCTATAGAACAACATGGACATGAATTTATTTAGGCTATATTATTTCCATTTAAGGGCCTTATATATATAATTCCATTAAATAATAGGGGGAAAATAATTTCTCGCATTATTCATTAGTAGAATATTACTCAGCATGCACCCGACATATTCTACCTCACTGTGAACATCTATCATCACAGTTTTCATCAATACAACTTAGTGAAAAAATCATAATACTAATTAATAATAATCTTAACATCTAAGGACCAATACACATGTCTATAGATAGGAACATCCAATGACACATAAAAATGGGGATTTTCTATTAGCGGTCCTTATTCTCATAATATCCTAATGGATATTACCAAGGGTGTACACCATGACGAGGTGCCTAAAAGTTCTATGATTCTCCACCCTTGATATCCTATATCATTAGTATCCCAAAAAATATATCATTTTTCTATAGAAGATTTATTCAAGAATAGTGTTTTAGCACCCTTAGGTTGTCATCATAGTGGGGAACTGCTATGCGCTTTTAGTGAAATAACTACTCATATGACATTATCACATACTATGTCATGCATAAGAACAATCATTATAACGACCCATACTTTACATACATTGTTAATACTTCAAAATTGAAGAATTCTTATTACAACATATAACAAAACCACGAAAGGACCGTATAGGTATAGTGTCTTTAGAAACTGGGAAACATAAACAACTGGTTCATAAAGTGTCTACACTGTCTCCCATTTATTTCATCATATCTATAGTCCCTTTTGGCATATCTTACTTAATAACCTTCTTCCTGACCTGGGGAAATAAAACATACAAAAGGGTGAGCTCAAATGCTCAGTAAGGGTAATCCAAAGAAATATCAATCACATCATATACATAAGCACATAACTTTTGGAAATCTTAACCTGCAAAAGAGATCATAATTTCATAACATGGGATAAATCATGGTAGTGAAATGTAATCACAATAATCATAACATAAAACATGAAACTTTGTGGCATACACACATAATCATAGAGAATCATTTCTTGTTAGTCAAGACTCATCGCCAAGACTATCTTAGTGGACAAAGTCCCTTTCTGAACCGAGTCACCCTCGTTTCAGTCCTATTTCACTAAACCGGTATAACCTACCGTTCCAGCCATGTCTATCTCATGAGATATAAAATCTTTACCCAATGAATTGGAGAGATATATAGGTCCCACCAATCTCATAATGATACCATTCTTATGTGTGCCACAAAATCATAAATCATACATCATTGCATAACCCATGTAATAAAAATGGGATTCTTAAACAACATGACATCATAAAACCATTCATATAAGATAAAGGAATTCATAAAAATAATTCCATCACAACATAGTCCAAACAATGTAATAATAGGGATATTAACAGAACCCTTTATTATCTTAGATGGAAAATAATTTTGATAAAACACTTGAACTCCATTCTTGAGGAAAATATCCTTTCTACTTCAAAAAAACTTTTCATTTCTTAACATGTCATAAAATTATAACTAAAAGAAGTTGATTAAAAATAAACTTGAAAACTTGTAAAGTAAGATTCTTAGAAATAATGTTTTAAAAATCCATTCATGCCGTATAAGTTAAAAAAAACATTCTTCGTACTTTTTGTCGGAAAAGTCAAAAAGTACCTCATACGAAAAACGACAAAAGATTCCTTTCATGTCTTTTACTAAAAACTCACCGAAGGGTAAAATTGGATTTAAAAAATTGTAGGTGGATGGAAATAATATTACATATTGAGGAATCATGGATGTGGATGATAAAATACACCCCAGTAAATACCAAAGTATAAGCAATCTCGGATAAAAATGAGATTGTGATATTTCCCTTACCTTAGGTCCGATATGCTTTGTACGTGTCCGAACCTCCTGTATAATGATTTAAATAATGTCATTGACTTAATCTAGAATCATAATCATTATTATGATATCATATATGGTTCACTTATGACTTTATATTACCCGTTCTTTTGTAAATTCCATGTTAAATACTGTTTTAGGTAAAATCATTTCATTTTTCGTCAGTGTTTTGACTTGTAATTATTCATATGATTACATAGATAATGATTACTTAATTCCAGAATATAAAACATGATTTATATATAATATATATTCAGAATATACATATATATAATAGATCAGTAAATGGAAAGAAATACACCGTTCATGGAGACGGTAGGTCGTACGTACGCATGAACGCTGTTTTCGTTTCCTTATTGAGTTGAATGGAATTAAGTAGATGACATACATATATATACACATAAATCCAGTATCATTATTATGTCATATATTTCATGATTACTTATTATATATACTTTATAATAATTCATGAATGGTTAATGTGGAGAATGAATCTCATCGCGTCGTGGAGACGGTAGTCCGTACGTACGCACGAGCGATGATATCGTTCTCATTATCGTGGAATTGTATTGGGGTGTATGTATACTATTTCAGAATCAATATGAATTTACAATAATCATATATAGTTATTATTTACACAATTATACCCATCCAAGTAAGGTGGTGGTGGAAAATAGATTACACCACAGCATGGAGACGGTATTCCGTACATACACACGCGCGGAGATTTCGTTTTCCATAGGATGGATAGATAGTGAAATAGGGTTGTTTCATACTTATAATAACATATAAGTATATTAGTGATACTGATGTTATTACTTCATAATGAAACAACTAAATAATAAGAAGTGGAAGAAGAAATAAAGATGAAAGAATCGGTAACGGACATTACCTCTTCTTTGAAGTGCTTCTTTGAGACCTCCTTTTATGGCACTAAAATAGGTCTTTGAAGAAGACCAAAACCTCTAGGATGTTTTTAGGGAAGTGGAGAGGAGAAATAGGTAGGGGTTGGCCGAGCTTGAAGGCTCAATGTGGTGTGAGGAAGAGGGGGAGGAGGTGTCCTTTTATAAGGGAGGAGAGGGGCACCTTTGGAATAACTAAAACTATTATTTTATTATAAAGTCAAGTTCGGTTTTAAATAGCTCCAAATTGATATATTTCAAATATAAGGTGGGGATGGGTCGAAATACTCTCATCCAATAGAATTTAGACAAGTTTAGGTTCCTATTTTAACCTTATCATTTAGATTTAACATTAAGTTAAATAATTTTACTTTTACCATGTCTTCTTGTGTTCTTATACTAAAAGGTTAATAAACATACTATAAGTAGCCAAAAGAACCCCAAGTTGTTTATTATTAATATATGTAACCTTATCTAAGTCATTTGGCCGAACCTTAGATTTTTAGGAATAAAATAACAATTACTAATATAATATTTGTTTTAAAAACTATTTTATGTCAATTTTACACTATTTAGTAATTTATTTTTGTGAAAATCATAACAGAATTATTAGTTCGAACCAAGTTAATTAAATCAATAATAACATGTCATATTAACCTAGAAAGTTTGTGTAATTCATAAAAAGACTCAAATTACATTTATTTTGTTGTTTATAACATTAACTATGTCAATATTTCATTAATAAGATAATTACTGCATCATCATTGTGTCATAAATAAATTAAATTATTTAATGTCTAAAAATTAAAAATAAAATACCATTATATAGGAAATATTTTTAGATTTCTAATGAATATTTATAGTCGAATTTATCTAATGTATAACCCCATATTAAAAATTATTTACTTATTAAACTTTGATTTTAACTATTTAACCCTTCTTTAAATAAATTAATAATAAATGTCCTAATCTAATCCAAGTGGGCCTAAATGGTCATATTTTATTACTAAGTTTGTTTTTGGTCGAATTACACTTATCCAATAGAATTAGGACATGTGTTAGGGTAATAATAATATCATCTTTACCCTTAATTACCCTATTTACTTTTTACCGTGGTAAAAAAAGTAAAAAGTAACTATTCACCAAAAAATTATTTTCATCTCATTGAATCACATTTTACTTACTGACATCAACCGTGTCTCTCGGATTTTTGAAATTCCACTCACAGAAGCGGTAAAATTAAGTTTTATGAAAAATTCAGTTTTTTAACTACCACTTAGTGGTTTCACTATTCATCAAAAATTGAAAGTTTTCAGAAAAATACCAAAATTTCACCCTAGGCTAATTTCGATATTCCGAATCCAAAAATGAAGTCCATTTTGGAAAATAAAGTTTATAAAATTTAAAAAAGTGGTTATTACTATTCATAACGGCTAGTTTTAATAATATCTTAATAGCATATTGTTGTTTAGTGAAACTCGGTATTGCGTACGACGCAAGCTATCGAGGAAGGTCGCGATTTCGTGTAAAGAAAGCCAAGAAAGTGTTTTGTAGAAAATGATTCCATTGATGATTTATATAACATAAAAGTCTTGGGTGTTACAATCATGATGTGATACGTAGTTTATTAATATTCCAAAAAAAATGAATATATTTTTATCATAAAGTACATTGGAGTTGGTTATAGGGAACCAACTCCAACATGTTGGCCATTCACCATGATAACCGAATTAAGACAATGAAAGTGTTTCATTCCCACAAAATTTTTAGCCGTTGTTCATGATCCCTTTCACTCTCCATCTCAGTCATTTATTTTACCTTTCTTATACATTTCCATGTCTTTATATACAGGTTATATAGTGAATATATGATCTCATTACAGAATGATCCATCATTACCTTTGTCTTTCCTTATCGTCTTCTATGCATAATAATTTATTTCCTTGGGAAAATCCTTCATTGTTTTACAGACTGAAGGTTATTCACCTAGATAGCAATACATCGATTTATTGGTTAAATTATTCACTAAATCATATACCATTTATTTATATGGTGTAAATACCTTAGACTTAGTTATTTATATTGATGATTATTTAACTAGAAATTTATTCAATTTCATTAGATACACATTTAATTTCAAATGGGTTCATCATTATATAATTATTGATGGATTTATGTATGTTTTTCTTATATATCTCACCTGAAATAAGATATATGAAGGGTTCACCCTAATAAAACTCTAATGAATTGGGTAGAAAATTAATATCTAGGGCTTAAATTTTCATGATACCTTGGATGTATTGTTGGGTAATGTTTTATGAAAACTTGGTAAAGAACCTTGGGGATATTCTTATGAATTTATCATGTTATGTTGTAGCCACATTTCGTTATTATGACTCATGCATGGACGATCATGTAATGCCTCATGTACTTAAGATCATGTTATGCATTTTGTACTCATGATCATGTTATTAATGTTGTTCCCATGTTCATGTTCTTATATCATGAATCATGTCTTACCCATGATGTTATTTTATGATAAATTTACATTGGTTATCCCTTACTGGGCATTACAAATCACCATTTTCTTACATTTCATTATTTCCCCTAGAATTACAATGAATGGGATATATATAATGGAATTAAATTTTTTTATAATCCTCATAGAAGAAATGTGTTTTTTACTATTTAATTATAAATTTACCTAGCTACAAAAGACACCAAACTTTTGATCTTGGGAGTTTGTTGGAATTATTGTGATATATTTTAAAAGGATTCATGATTAGCACAAAATCTGGAAGTGAGGGTCTGAAACATCTCAAAATCACCCAAATAATTTTGTCATTGTGGAAAATTTGGACATCTCATGAATTTTTGTAGAAGGATATACCAAGGAAGTAAGGATGGGTCCACACTTACCATGGGTTCATAGGTTCATTTTAATGCTTCCAAGGGTGGTGTGACTTACCTTTTGGCCAAGGGGATTTTCATGTGGTTATTAATGATTTGGGAGGATCTAAGAATGGATTTATTTATGTATTAGAGTATGCGTTAGAGGATTATGAGGTGGGGTTGGAGACTTTTAGAGGTACGATGTTTATTTCACCATCTATGGTACGAGTTATAACTAACAATAGTACTACTCCTTTTATAACATCAATGTTTGTTGATATTTTTTTATTTTTTATAGAACGGATGTCATTCTTGTTTTATCTTTCCAGGACATTAGGAAAGAGGTCTAAATATGGTTTCAAATGTCCCACATGTCGTGTGTCGATATCCGACTTTGAAGTGGTGTGGGATTTTATGGTTATTGATCTTGAAATCTTTAACTAGATTATTTTCCTAGAAGAGATGATTTGTGTTAAGGACTATATTAACTATTATTGTATTTGATTTTAGTTTGTATATCCTAATAGAGTTGCTCATGACTTTTAGGGTGAGTGGGATTATAGATCTGATAGGGAAGGGCCTATTATTCTTTATGTAGGAGTGATCACATGCCAGTTATTGGAGATGTTCCTTGATGATATTGAATCTTTCTTGAGTTGTCCACTCCCAAAAGTGGTGAATGGATACCCTGAGCTCTTTGCTGAATATTTTTATAGGTTACCTCTGTGGGGAGAGGTCTAGTTTACTATTTACCAACTCCCTAGTATGATTTCCATTTTCATGCCACCTTGTCATGGGGAACCTACTATGTTATAGGATCTTTATGCTAAACATTAAGACTATGAGGCCAATGGATTTATTTTTTCCATCATGACTCCTTTGGATTCAACTATTCGATTTTCCAAGGAAGAATATAGAATCCTAAAACATTGTATTGATTTCCAAAAGTTAAATCAGGTGACCATTAAGAATAATTATACCTTTCCAAAAATTGATGATCCTTTTTTATCAAATCAGAAGGGATAATTGATTTTCAAAGATTAACCATCTTCCAGGGTACCTCAAGTTGACTTTATGAAAAGAGGATATACCTAAATCTATCTTTAAGAGATTTTATGGGTGTTTTGAGTTTCTAATTATTCCATTAGGTATCACCGACACTAATGTGGTATTCAAGGCACCGATAAGCTAGATATTTCATTAGTTATTGGACTCGTTTGTATTCATGTTTGTGGATGAGATTTTTTTAATCCCAATGTTGAATAAGGACAACATGGATCATTTTGATATTATATTTATAATCTTGAAAGAAAAATTTTAATATTATAATATTTCCAAGTGTGAATTTTGGATCTGGGAATTATGGATTCTTGGGAATATTATATCTGAGAGTGGAATCTTAGATGATCCTAAAAATATAATGGTGGTATTATCCTAGGAGCATCCTGGAATTCTTTTTGAATGTGGATATTCTTAGGTTTGACTAGTTACTATAGGTGGCTTGTTCAATACTTCTCCAATATCATATCTCTAATGAAAACATTCAAATGTAAAGGTGTTAAGATTTAATGGAGAGAAAATTTTCATAGATCCTTTGAGAATCTTATGTCAAGGTTGAATTCAGCACAAATTTTAATTCTTCCCAGACCATGTTTTGGATATGATTTTTTCTATGAAGCATCATTTATGGGTTTGGGGTGTGTATTGATGCACGGAAAGCATGTTGTGGCCTATGGATCTTTTTATTTTTCCCTCATAAGAAGAACTACCGTACCCATGATCTGGAGTTTGAAATGGTAATTCATGTAGTCAAAATTTGGAATCACTATTTCATTGGTGATAAGTTTATGGTATATTATGATCATAATAGATGGAAGTCTATTTTTACTAATAGGGATTTAGAAATTTGTATAGAGATAATGGGGTTAATATCTTATATCTTTAGATTTTGATATTAATTAAATTCCTTGTAAAGGGAATGTGTTCTCTAATGATTTGAGCAAGAGATTAAAAATTCATTCCTTGATGAAATTAGTGGACGAACGGTCTTTGATGAGTTTGTTATCTAATATATTATTGGGATAGGAAGATGGTAGTGGGAAGGTGTTATTAGATTCTATAAAGGATGAATAATCATTTTATTAGTGGGTTCAGCTCAAGAAGGTAATAAATAATTATTTATAGTGTTTTAGTAAAATCCTAAATGGTGGGGATACCTCAGGTGATTAGTCTCGGTCTCCTATTGGGGCGTTGATTTCTAATGAAGTCTTGTCATTCTGATTTCTCTGAGGCAGGAGTTGATGGATAGTGGACACCTATCCTATTTGTATATTCACCCAAGAACTACTAAGATGTTTCCTAAAATTTTATATCACTATTACTAGTTGAGGATGAGGTGGTCGACAACATATTTTGTATAATGGTTCCTTACATATAATAGAATTAAGGCAGAACATTCATGTTGTTTTTTTTGTATCCCTTACACATTCTAGTATAGAAGTGTGTTTAGATTTACATGGAATTTATTATTAGTTTACCATATATCCCTAGTGAAAAGGTTTAAATTTGGGTGATAATTGATCAGATTATTAAATTATAACTTTATTTACCTATCAAAAATATGATGAAGGTTGACTAGATCAGGTAATTGTATGTCTGAGAGGTTGTGAGGAATCATGGGTTTCCCTCAAAAATTATTTCTAACACGGACCCATTGTTTACACATAGGTTTATGAATGGATTCAAGGAGTTTATGGGTCCGAAATTCAAATTAATAATGACATTCCATCTACAAATAGATGGGTAGAAAAATAATTCTATTCATGTTCTTAAGGATATGCTAAGGGCATGTGTTCTAGATTTTGGCGTATCTTGGGAAGAGAATCTACCTCATGTCATATTTTCCAATAATAATAGTTACTAGGATTTTATTAATATGTTGACCAATAAATCATGGTATGGGTATTCATGTAGATATCCCTTCTGTTTCATAGATTTTGGGGATCGGTCCTTGTTTGGATCTAGCCTTATTCAGAAGACAATAGAAATGGTTCATTTCGTCTGGAAGAGGTTCATCATGGAAAGAACTCATCATAAATCCTATGTGGACCATCTTCATCAGCCTCTTGAGATTTATGTTGGTGATCATGCCTTTCTTTGAGTTTCAACACACCTAGGAAACCTCAGTTGGGTAAGTAGGGTAAATTGTAAAAAAGGTTTGTTTTCCCCATATAGAATGTTGAATGAATTGGAAAGGGGCACTAATTGTTAGATTTACCATATCATTTGATATTAATACATGATGTTTTTCATGTTTACCAATTTATGAGGTATAAAATGGAACCTTCCCATGAGATTTAATGGGTATATTTTTATCTTTATCTTATCACTGTTGTGGTTAAGAAAATGGTTCAGATTATGGATCATAAGAATACGGTACTATGTGGTAATATTACTACTTTTGTCCACGTACTATAGAAGTGCTAATGGGATAACCATGAGATGTTGTGAAAAGAATCATTGGTGTGGAATCAATGGAATTATATCTTTTCATGTACAAATTCATGAGTGATTTATGGGGATATAAAGCTTGTATTGTGGGGAGAATTGTAATCCCCTCCGGGTTTTAGTACACAACAATATTAAATGATTTGAATTGTTCTTAGAGTAATAGGGTTTTTGGAGGGGATATGTAGTTCTCGTAGAATTATATAGGGGTATGTATCATGGATGGGAGTGGCTGAACCATTAAGATAATGGTTTTTGTATGGGAAACACAGCTTCAACATGGTAACTAGAGGCGGAATGTTTGCGCCACTACCAATTTTTACCAGGATGCACCGTGGTGAAGGGGTAGTGGTATATGCCTTATATTTGGTTGAGTTATGTGGTATGAAGGCAGAGACTGAAACTTGAAGTTTCATTATGGTGAGTTTGGTGGTTATGCCTTTTTGTGGGGTAGATGCCTCACGGTGCATGGATTGAACTATGGTCTTATTCTAGGATAATAGGATTTGGGTGAGGTATATATCATGAATCTTGGAGGCCAATTTGACCAAGTGTGACTATGGTGTAGCATAATGTGTGGAACTATAGTATTAGTTAAAAACCTAATGATAGTGGTGTGAATGGGGGTTCTGTGATGTGTTCTTATATTTTCTAGATAAGGTATAAAAACATCCCTCCAAACTATTTATTTTTTCAATTTTATTTCTTGAACCATGGGCTCCCAATATAGGTTTTTAATGGCCTTGAAGAAACAATTTTATTGGATTCAACTATGAGCTTTCGGAGATCAATTATTCATGTTTTATCTTCATTATTGAGGTAGGTGTCTCTTTAAAAAGGATCTGTCTTATGAAATATTTTATGTTCTTGTAAATTCCATTGGTTTGCTTTATGAAATGTATAGATAAGATATCAATGTTTTGTATGTAAATAGTTAACTGTTTTTAATGGTGGTTTCGTTAAAAAATGGTTTTCAAAACACTATGCATGGACCAAATACCTTTAAGGTTGTTTTAATTCTAAAATGGATTTTCAATCAGGAAATAAGTAAGGATTCACTGTGAAAATGTATTTATAATTTTTTTTAATTGTTCACAAATGGTTTTGAAAATCCTATCACATTGGGAACCTTGGGTGCATCGGGAAATATTCTTATCACTCTTATTGTGTGATATACCACTAGAGGATTTATATCCTCAAAATCTGTGATATGACTCGATATTGGTAGGATTCACATGATCCTAGGATTAGTACGTTAATTTATGTCTAACTTCATATTCCCATAAGTTAGATCCCAACTACTGTTCTCTGTCATTTATAATTGGTTTTACACATGATGGTATATTTCATGGTCGATTTCTTAATTGATTATCGTATAATGTATGGATGGATATTTTTTATTATGATTACATGATTTATCACTTATATTTTTAATATTCCATGTATATGTAAATATAAAAGGCTTCTCTAAGAAACCAAAGTATGTTTTACAAAATGTATACCTTTATAAAATTCTTTACAAACTAGTTTTGTTTTAAAGCCAGTGCTAACATTTTCATGCTATTAGATTTTTTATAGATTCAATAGTGAAATACTACTTAGAATTGTTTTCATACCCTAAATTTTTTATTTTATTTTTTGTAGATGTGGTTTTTTAGTACTTAAGTAATGGGAAGTGAATCATGTCATTCATCAGCTACTCTTGGCTTTCACTCCCTTTATAGAGGGACAATTTGGTGGTGATGAATGGTTACATGGATCTTATACTCTAGATTATCTTGATTTACTTTTTGGGTTAGCCCCTGGGTATTGATGTTGTATGTATCATGGTTTAATAATTTTCTTCCAGTTTGAACTCTACCGATTCTTGGTAATATATGAGACTTGTGTTGTTTTTTACACCTTACCATGTGGAAGGCCATATTGGGTGACATTCCTAGTTGAACCCATTTGGTTCATTACACAATAACCTAATTCTGGAAGTATGAAATATATATATTAATTTATTGAATTTTAAAATAGGTGACCAGACCATACTCATTATAGGATGAAGGTGGGGTGTATAGGCCCAAAGGACTTTTATAAGAGAATTTTCAAAGTTGGGTTGTTATAATAGGAGAATACATTATTGTAAGATCATGAAAGTTTAAAGGGAATGCACAAAATACTAGAAGTGGTGGTTAAGTTATGAGAGTTATTTGTTTTTGTGGATGGATTCTCGTGAATATTATACTAAGGTGGAATCATTCCCCCCATGAAGATCAAAAAGTGGTGGCAATCGGTTGTGCATGATGAATTCTACTATAACTCGTAGGGTGGAAAATTTAATTGATAAACATGTAAATTAAAATAATATTTCAATTATTTCATAAATTTTATTACAATGTTCCCCAAGAATTTTAAGACTCATTTCAAATACATGTAAATATTTGTGTTGTTATATTTTTCTTTATTTATTTCAATCATTGTTTTTCAAAAGTTCAAATATGAGTATTTCTATTAGTACATTTACATGGGAGATATAGTCTTCAATGTTTTGGTATATTGAGTTTGTGGTTTCATTCTAGTTATTTGGTTTCCAAATTGTATGTTTATTAGAGATAAAATCCAATGGTTTTATCTAAATTTTCATCAAACCAAATAATTATAATCTAATCATGGATAGTAGAGATTCATATTACTAACCCCTGGTGAAGGTGATTCAAAACTCATTTTAGAGGCTTTATTATTCCCACTTCCTTATATGATAATTCTTATAATTAGATCTAAATCCCTCTAAGGTTTTTCAAAAATTACTATTAGTTCACTATATTAAGAACAAATCAAATTACAAGTGGGTAAGGTTTGAGTAGAGAAGTTTGATAGGAAGGATTTATGATATAAGAATATATAGGTAAATTATTATGTACTAAAGAGGGATCATGATCTTATATTGATGGATACCAAGATAGAAGTTATGAAGAAGGAATAATGGGAATGGTAGGATAAGATAGAACTCGGCATGATTTGTATGGTTATAGACTGAAATTTGGATTATAATATTTTTGAGGTGAATATAGCTTCAAAACATATGAATAATCTCATTGATATATATGAGATGTTGAAAAAAATGAACAAAGTGGTCCACTTCCAGAGTCTGTTCCACATGATGATGTCAGATGGTAATCCGACAACTAATCAAATAAATGATTTCAAAATATTTTGGTGTTAGTAATAATTGGTGATTGTGAAATTCAATGTTCTGAATTGGCTGCTAGATCTACATTCAGTAGTCTCAGAGTCTTGGGTTTAGATGGTTACCGCGATGATAATTGTTTGTGGTAAGGTAGTATTGGAATTTATGTACGTTTTTATATAATTTGGAATGAGTTAATTCATTTTAAGGTGATAGGTTTATCTACTCGAATTTCTTATAATGTGTAAGTAAGGTACATTCCATAACATGGAATTTAAATAAGAACGGAAAAGAAAGAAGAAGTCGGAGGAAGAGTATATTGGAAGAAGGTGGTTGATAGAGATAATATTTTCATTATTATTAAAATATTTTAAAATGATTTAATCCTTTTCAATTATTAAATTTGAGTTTATTTTCATCATTTATGTGTTTTTTGTGTATTTTGGGCTTAAATGTGAAAATGGGGTAATTCTGTAAAATTGATAGTTTTATATAGCTTCTGTTCTTTGGGCATAACATTTATATTATTGATCCAATATAAGTTAATCCCTTTTTATAGGCTTCATATGTTCGTGGGCATCAATTTTTTCTGCTGGATCAAAATCCCATTTAAACCCCAATGGTACAGAAAATTCAATCAAGTGGAGAACTCAGTCTTGCTGGTAGAATGGACCCCACCACATTAAATCTAAAATATATCATTCAACCAACCTTAAAATGAGGTTATTCCAGCTGATTTAGACATAGTACATTCAAATGATGGTTCAAATTAAATTTCATAAAATATTAATCTCATTATGGTATCTTTTGGGCGCATCCAAGTGGAGTGGGTGAAACAGTTTTTGGCGTCCAGAAAAGTAATAGTCATTGATTCAGCCATATATTTCTATAAACCTGTCCAATGACTCCCAAATTTATAGGGTCGATATCCTACTTCATTATAAACATTCTATAAGAAGTGACCTTAGTGATTTTCTGCTGGATGGTGGGTAGAACAGAGGCAAACTTCTTGAGGACAGATTTTGGAGGATCAAAATTTCTATTCTTTCTTTTCTTTCTTTTGTTCTTATTAGCTTGTAATGACTTCTTCCTCCCCCTTAAACTCAGTTACCCTTACCATAGTGGGGTAAATATTATGATTGATTTGGTAGGGGCAGTTTTACCCTTTTGTAATTCCTGAGTACTTGAATGTAATGTTTTAATATCCTATTTTCTCTTCTGCGAATCAGTTTCAATTTCTTATAACAGTTTTCATTATCATGTACGATTGTATCTGATTTTAGATTCTGTTGTTTATTTATATTTTTAAATGATAAATATCTCCCTCCACTTGGTTATGGTTTATAAATGATGTAATAGACCAAAACATAGTGGTGATGTACTCGGTGATCACCGGTACATGTGTTAGGAGTAGTGAATGTTCTTGATTGCTTTAGATAAACAAGACCTGATTGGGAATTGCCTAAGATAATTGAGGGTATACACTACTACTCTATTACACATTGGAATGAGAGTAGGAAAATATGAGGTTTTAGTAAGGTTTATTCTCACAATTTTATTTGACCAATGGAGTGAGAAGAAACGATTTTGGATTCTCACTCTTAACGATTTAGAAGAAGAGAATTGGGTAAAGTGAATTGTGATAGAATTACAATGGGAAAACCTACCCTAACATGATCACCATTACAAATCACTGATTTAAATCACATAATTTGTCAATTTTGTTTAAAACTTTCACTTATTTCATTACTTTACAAAGTTTCTTTCTTGTATTTTCGAAATCAAACAATTTTAAAAACAACATCACCTTTTTCTCATATTTTAAGTGACAAACACTATTGTTGAGCACAAATCTCTATAGTCAACCTAGGTAAACCACTATAATACATTTTAAATTATGTTATATTTGTTTTTTCCATACCCCACGACAGGAAAGTGTCAAAACATGGCGCTGTTGTAGGGGAGGTAGCACCAACATTTATTTTCTTTTCTTCCCTTTTCACTTGTCAACTTTTCTATTCAAAATTTCATGACTCAAATATCCAAAACTGAACCTTTACCCATAGATCCTGAAATTTAAAGAACCTTTTTGAATAGAATTAGAAACATTAATTTGGAATATGAATTTGAGGAAGTTCCCCTTGAAGACTCAAGTGAAACATCAAGTGTTCAATCTGAGCCTATCATCATGGCTGAAAATCAAAACCAAACATTTAGAGATCTATGTGCACCACAATTCGTTAATCAAAACAATCAACTTGTCAGGCTAGTGTTACAAAACGATTTTTAAATGAAACCTAGCATGATTATTTTTCTTCTGAAGTTTCATGGTTTGGCAGGTAAAGATTCAAACAAACACATTAAAGAGTTCACACATGTGTGCTCAACTTTCAGACCCCGTGGAATTACCGAGAAGCTAGTTAAGTGGAAGGCATTTCCGTTTTCATTGGATGGAGATGCTAAAGAATGGTGGTATAGCCTACAACCAGGATATTTACATAACTAGAATGACCTATTAAGATGTTTTATGCAATGATTCTTCCCCACCTCTAGAAGCATAGCCATTCGGAAGGAAATCTACGCCATACGACAATCATCTAAGGAAACCCTTTATGAGTACTGGTAGAGATTTAAGAAGCTATGTTCTAGTTTTCCACACCATGACATTGAGGAACATCACTTTATTGTCTTCTTCTATCAAGGACTACTGGAAAATGAAAAAAACCTTCTTGATGCATCATATGGAGGTGCATTGATTGACAAGTCACCAGAAGAATCCAAGGGCTTGATTGGGAAGATTTCCTAGAACTCGCTACAATTTGGAACAAGACGTATTAGAACAATAGGTATTCATAAGGTACACACTTCTCATCCATCACCCTTACTAGAAACTAATATTGAAGAGCTAACTAGTATAGTGAGACATATGTCCTTGAAACAAGTGAGTGAACAACAAGCACCGGCAAAGGTATGTGGTTTATGTTCATCACCTGATCATTTCACTAACCAATGTTTTGAAATACAGGGAATGGAAACATGTGAAGCAACCTTTCATCCATGGAAGTTCCAACAAAATCAAGGATGGAGAGATCCTGAAAGTTCCAATATGGGTTTGGAAATCAGCAGAATCAAGGTAGACCCCCATACCAAAACCATTTTCAAAACCAACCACCATTCCAGAATCAATTCCAGAACCAACCACCATTTCAACAAAAGTAGTCTTATAACAAGCCTTCATACCAAAAACCATCCAATTTCCAAAGACCCTTTGAATAGCCATCCCCCAGTGCGCAACCTCCAATTCAAATCCAGTATCAAAAATCTGAGTTTCATGGGTTGAAGGACACTGTTAATGATTTGTCCAACAAGTTTGAAAGTCTCATGGACTTTCTGACCAAAAATCCAGGTAAACTCCTTTCCCAAACGATCCCAACCCCAAAGGAGAATGTTTGTATTATAACTACTAGAAGTGGAAAATTACTCCCACCACCATCCACCATTGAACCTGAAATAAGAAGACCTGATCTGGGAGAGAATAAAGTTGTAAATAATGGAAATTCTATGAAATTGCATCAGGAATAAGATAAGAAAGAGGAAGCATAGAAGGATATGACAAGGAAGAAGAAACAAGAAACACCATTTCAAAGGAAAAAAGGGAGAAGAAAGATATACCACCACCATTTCCATAAAGTATGATTGAATTAAAAAGGTTGCAAGAAGAAACACTACAAAAAGAAATTATGGACACCTTCCAGAAAGTGGAAATCAATAAACCTCTACTTGAAGCACTCAAACAAATTCCAAATTATGCTAAATTATTTAAGGATCTTTACACCAAGAAGAGGATACTTTAGGAGAATGAGAGGATCAATTTTTTAAGAAGTGTATCACCCCTTATAACACCATAACTACCAAAAAATGTCAAGATCCATGGACATTTTATATTCCAAGAACCATTGTTTTACTAAATTTCTCTAATGCTTAGTGCGATTTAGGTGCATCAATTAATGTATTTCCTCACTCATTATAATCTTCTTTGCAGATGGGAGACTTGAAGCCCACAAGAGTGGTGGTCCAGCTTGCAAACAGATCAATAGTTTTCCAAGCATGAGTTCTGGAGGATGTCTTGGTGAAATTCAATGAACTTTTATTCCCTGCTAACTTTTATGTGTTGAATATGGAAGATGATTGGATCCCATCACACTCACCCAACATTTTGGGGAGACATTTCTTGAAGACATCCAAAACCATCATCAATGTCTATGAAGGGACACATACCATGGAGTTTGGAGACAACACTGTCCACTTTAATATTTTTGAATCCATGAGGCACCCATCAGATGATCATTCCCTCTTCACACTCTCCCATGAATATGGTACAGAACCAATTGAATAATCAGGTATGTTTCATTAATTTTTATCATTAGGAGATAATTTTTCCATTAAATATTTCCATGAACATATGGATGCCCAAACTCCTTGAAATTCTGATTTCTTGTTGGGAGAAGAGGTAAAGTCTGATTTATTTGATAAATTGTTAAATGATGATGAAGATGGTATGATTTCTTATATTCAGGATGTAAAACCATTGGAAGTGGAGAATCTCAATTTATTTTCATCCCTTGAGCATCCTCCTGATCTATAATTAAAACCACTCCCCAATGATTTAAAATATGTTTACCTTATGGAGGGAGAGAAAATATGAGTAATAATTGCTAATTATCTATCTGAAACCCAAGAAAAATTATTTATTGAGCTTTTCAGAGTGAATTTCCAAGAAATAGGTTGGAGCTTAGGTGATATCCCAGGAATAAACCCAAAAAAAATTTCACATAGAATTTTTCTTGAGGGAGATTCCAAACATGTCAGACAACCCAAAAGGAGGCGGAACCCCACCTTGGTAGAGGTAGTGAAAAAAGAGATTGAAAAGATGTTAGAATCTAGAATCATCTATCCCATATCAGATTCACAATGGTTTATTCCCATCCATGTAGTCATAAAGAAAACTGGCCTAACCATTGTGTAGAATGAAAAGAATGAATTAATCCCTGGGAGAATTCAGAATAGATGGAGAGTATGCATATATTTTATGAAGTACAATCAGTTCACTCGAAAAGATCATTTTCCTATCCATTTCATTGACTAGATGCTAGAGAGATTGGCTGGTAGAACTCATTATTACTTTTTGGATGGAATTTCCGGTTATTTTCAGGTACCCATTGCTCTCGAGGATCAAGATAAGACTACCTTTACTTTTCCATTCGGCACTTTTACATAAAAAAGGATTCCATTTGGATTGTGTAATGCTCCAGGTACATTTCAGATGTGTATGGTAAGTATATTTTCTGATCACATTAAATATTTCTTGGAGGTTTTCATGGATGATTTCACAGTTTATGGAAAATCTTTTGACCATTTCTTGAAAAATATTGAAAACGTTTTTGAAAACATGCATTGAAAAAAACTTTGTTTTGAATTTTTAAAAGTTTCATTTTATGGTTGAGAGAGGAATTGTACTTGGGCTTGTCATTTCACAGAAAGGTAATGATGTTGATAAATCAAAAATTGAAGTGATAAATTCCTTGCCTTACCCAACTTGTGTGAAACATGTAAGATCATTTTTAGGACATTCAGGATTCTACAGTAGGTTTATCAAAGATTCCAGTAATATTTCTCTCCCTCTCTCTAGATTACTTTTTAATGATTCTGATTTCTATTTAAATGGTTCATGTAGGGAATCTTTTGATGAGTTGAAAAAGAGATTGATTACACCACCAGTAGTGCAGCCACCCATTTGGGAAGATCCATTCGAGCTGCTTTGTGATGCTTCAAACCAAGATGTTGGAATAGTCCTTTCTCAGAGAATTGAGGGCAGGCCACAAGTCATTGCATATGCCTCGAAAACCTTAGATGTGGCCCAATTCAACTACACAACAACAGAAAAAGAGTTTTTAGCAGTTGTTTTTTTCTTTGGAAAGATTTAGATCATATGTTCTTGGAACTAAAGTCATTTTGTTTTCTGATCATGCAGCTCTTAGGTACTTGATGAAAAAATATGAAGAAAAACCAAGGCTTGTGAGATGGATGCTATTACTACAGGAGATCAACATAGAAATCAAATATAATAAGGGATCTGAGAACCAAGTGGATGATCACATAAGTAGACTACCCAACACAGCTTAAGTCGAAATTCCGGACACTAAACCACTAAATGACTGCCTTCCAGGAGATCAGTTGTACTTGATTGAAGGAGAAATACCTTGGTATGCAGACATGGTAAATTATCTGGTAACATATCAGGTCCCATCTCATTTAAATTCTAACCAAATTCACATATTGAAATCTGAATCTAGATATAAATTTGGGATGACCCATTTATTTGGAAGATTTGAAATGACCAAATGATCAGAAGATGTTTGCCTAAAAATGAAATTGAATCATTCATTATGTTTTGTCACACTTTAGCTTATGGATGCCACTTTGGAACTCAAAGTACCACAAGGAGGGTTTTGGAATATGGACTTTATTGGACAAAAATTTTCAAATATTCTCACAAATTTTGAAAAAGGTGTGAAAAATGTCAGTTTATAGGAAATATTTCAAAGAGACAAGAAATTCCCCAAAATCCACTTAATTTTTGTGAAATATTTGAATTTTTAAGGAAATATTTTATGGGAACTTTCCCAATGTCATTTGGAAATTCTGGTATTCTTCTTGTTGTTGATTATGTTTCCAAATGGGTCGAAGAAAAATCCACTAAGACTGACGAAGCTAAAGTTGTTTGTGATTTTGTTAGGTCTAACATATTTTGTATGTTTGGAGTTCAAAGATCCAAAATTAGTGATCAAGGGGCTCAATTTTGTAATTTTAGAATGGAGTCTTTTTTTAGAAATTATGGGGTGTATCATTAAACATCAACTCCCTATCATCCACAGACTAATGGGCAAGATGAAGTGTCTAATAGGGAAATCAGAGGAATTTTGGAAAAGACTGTTAATCTAAATAGGAAGGATTGGTGGAAAAGGTTATAAGACACATTATGGGCCTACAGGACAGCCTACAAAACCCTAATTGGAATGAGTCAATATAGGCGGATTTTTGGGAAAAGTTGACACCTACATGTGGAATTGGGACACAAGGCATACTGGGCTATGAGGAAGATGAATCTGGATCTTCAAAGTGCTGGGAAAGAAAGAATATTGCAGTTACTGGAGTTGGAAGAAATTATAGGGGAAGCATTTAAAAATTCAAGAATTTACAAAGAGAGAACAAGAGTGGCTCATGACAAACTAATCCAACCAAAAGACTTTCATCCTAGAGACAAAGTGTTGTTATTCAATTCAAGACTCAAGTTGATGTCAGGCAAACTTCGTTCTAGTTGGGAAGGTCCATTTATAGTAACTCATGTATATCCTTTTGGTGTTGTGCAGATTGTGAAGGATGGAGCAATGGATCCATTTGCTGTTAATGGGAATAGGCCGAAGAAATTCTTTGGGACCTTGCCATCAGATCCAATGGAGGATATCAAACTCCTCTAACATTTTTATCAATAAAATCCACCATTTCGTACCTCTCTTATACACTTGATTTTTTATTGTGATTAATTTTTCAAATATTATTACATTTTAAATTCATTTGAATGCATTACGGACACTGTTTCATTTAAGTGTGCGGGAGGGAACCTTTGTAGCTTAGGATTTCATTTTATTGTCTTCCTATTTTCACCCATTTTAATTAAAAAAGGAAAAAATGAGTTTCTTTTTAAAATTTAGTGTGTTTTTGAATCTTTTGAGTAGGAATGATTATTTTGAAATTTTTGAAACCCAAGTCCACGACTGAAACAATTTATTCCATGAAACTAAGTTTAAATGAATGTTGAAAATGAATTGGTTTCAAGTTCAATTCTTTGGGAGTTTAATAAAAAGTACTGTGATTTTTGAATCTCATGCCACATATCACTGTATTTATATTTGAAATCTCATTCCCGTGACACTTCTGAACCTATTATTTTCATGTTCTTTACATTCACCTCACTTCATGAGAGAACCAAACCATTCTTGTTTTAACCTTATTTTTTTATTCCTTTCAAAACTTGAGGGTTTGGGGTACATGTCTTTTAAATGATAGAGGAATTTATTTTGTTTGAAAGCCTTATTTTCAAGATAATCTCATTCATTCTGGAATACTTTGTAAATTTAATCCTTGTAGCCCATATAAGCCATGAACATCCTGTTAGGTTATCCACATTACAAACCAATTTTCCCTATCCAACCTGCTCTTGAAGTGAAATTGCATGATCTAGTTGAACTTAAGTATGGGGGATGATGTCTTGTGTTGTGATGGATCATTTTCTGAAAAATTGGCTGGATAATAAAATGTTGAAGAGAATTTATTGCTACAAAAAAATGATTATGCTGAAAGCTGTGCCTTTTCTGAAGCTATCACGTCAAGAGAAGTTGTGCCTTTCTGGAGCTTCTAATGAAGAAAGAAAGTTGTGCCTTTTCTAGACCTTTCAAGAAATATTATATTTGAGAAGATTGAAATGTTTGATACTGAAATGATGAACTGTGAGAACATTCCTTGATAATCCATGAAGAAGTAACTTATTTTCTACTCAGGGGAGTGAAGAGGAGACCATACTTGTGTGAAAATAAGAGTAATGCAATTTGGCTTCAAAAAGAGCCAAGACCTCTTCATTCACCCTCAAACATTTCACATATAAATCCTACCAACCCAAAGAGAAATAAAAAACATAACAAGTCCTCATGATAAACATATGTCTTTGACTCACATCGGGTGGAGATGTAGGAATTTATCAAGCCTATAGTTACCCTTATATCAGTTTGGATGAGAAAGACATTGCTAAAAAAATTGAAATTTGTGTGATGAGATATAATGAAAGTTAGGTAAGTGTTTTATGTACATGGGAGGAGAAATTAAGAGTAAATTTATTGAATGATCTTAAATAAAGAACATGAAATAATAGTGTTTTAGAGGGCATGATATATTTTGTTTATTGTTTTCAAATTGGTGGATCTCATGGATATGTGTTTTGAATTTAATTTTATTTTATTTTGCTTCTGACTTGTCCAGGAGCCAGGTGATAAGTGTGGGGGAATTGATAGAGTTAATATTTTCATTATTATTAATAATTTTTTCAATTATTTAATCCCTCTCAATTATTCAATTTGAGTTTATTTTAATCATTTATGTGTTTTTTGTGTATTTTTGGCTTAAATTTGAAAATGGGGTAATTCTGTAAAATTAACAGTTTTATATAGCTTCTGTTTTTCGGGCATAAAATTTATATTATTGATCCAATTTAATTGAATACTTTTTTTAGGCTTCATATCCTCTTTTTCATTAACTTTGTCTTCTGGACCAAAACCCCATTCGAAACCCAATGGTACAGAAAATTCAATCAAGTGGAGAACTCAGTCTTACTGGTAGAATGGACCCCATTGCATTAAATCTGCAATATCTCATTCAACAGACCATAAAATGAGGTGATTATAGCTGGTGTCGACATAGGACTTTCAAATAATTATTCACATTAAATTTCATAAAATATTAATCTCATTAAGACATATTTTGGTCGAGTCCAAGTGGAGTGGGTGAAATAGTATTTGGCGGCCGGAAAAGTAATAGTCATTGATTCAGACATATATTTATTTACACCTATCCAATTATACCCAAATATTTTTGGTAGATATAAAACGTCATTATAAACATTATATAAGAAGGGACCTGAGTGAGTTTTGTCCTAATTGTGGGCATAATAGAGGCAAACCTCTGGAGGACAGATTCTGGAGGATCAAAATTTCTATTCTTGATTTTCCTTCTTTTGTTATTATTAGCTTGTAATGAAATCTTATTCCCCCTTCATCTTAGTTACCCTTACCATGGTGGGGTAAACATTATGAGTGATTTGTGAGGGGTAGGTTTACACTTTTGGAATTTTTTAGTTCTTGAAGATAGTGTTTTAATATCCACTTTTCTCTTCTCCAAATCAGTTTCAAATTATTATAACATTTTTTATTATCATGTACGATTGTATATGATTTTAGATTCTATTGTTTATTTATATTTGGTCAATGATTAATACCTCCCTCTACTAGGTTCTGGTTTATAAACAATGGAATAGGCCAAAACTTAGTGGTGAAGTACTCGGTGATCACTGGTACGTGTGTGAGGATTAGTGAATGTTCTTGATTTCTTGGGATAAACAAGACCAGATTGGGAATTGCCTAAGATAATTGGGGTATTCGCTACAACTATATTGCACATTGGAAGGAGAGTATACCAATTTGAGGTTTTACTAAGCTTTATTCTCACATTTTTATTTGACCAAGGGAGTGAGAAGAAACGATTGTGGATTCTCACTCTTAATGATTTAGAAGAAGAGAACTGGGTAAAGTGAACTGTGATAGTATTACAATTTGAAAACCTTCCCTATCTTGATCACCATTTCATATCACTTATTTAAATCAAATCATTTTCAATTTTTTTTTAAAATTTCACTTAATTTATTTACTTTATTTAGTTTCTTTCTTGTATTTTCCAAATCAAACTATTTTAAAAACAGCATCACTTCCTTCTCTTATTTTAAGTGACAAACACTATTGTTGATAACTCCTATCTAGAGACAACCTAGGTAACCCACTATAATACATTTTAACTTAGGCCATTTTTTCCATACGCCACGATAGGAATGTGTTAGTGGTCCCATATTTTGGCATTATGGGACGAAATGTCACTTGAAAAAATATTGTAATTAATAAAGAATAAAATATGGAATATATGCTTCTAGAAGTGGATATGAAAATACTACATTGAAAGAAATGAGTGGTCTTCTACTAAGTGATCCTAGTTCACTTGAGTCTTGGGTTCCAGAATCTAATGATTCATTTCACTCAACATCTAAGAGTGTGAGTATGAAAAATTATAAATTTTAATGTTTTTGTAGGGTATATATTTCATATGATAATGCTCTTAAGATTGTAAAATGGGTGATGTCTCCATTCGGAAAAGGAATAGAATCCCACTGGAGTTGCATGAAGTGTGGCATATATTAGGATTAAGGAGGAAACCTATTAATATTAGATATTTAGATGATGTTATTTTGTATAAAAAAATTGTTTATTGGTTATATAGATTTACATGTGGTTCTATGGTGGTGGAAAAATTAGTTAAGGATGGAACATTATACCTTACTAGAGAACTAGAAAGTGCAATCCATGCTATACAAGTATCATCCAAAAAGGTATAGAATGACTGTCTAGGTAACTTGAGTTGGAAAGGGATGAAAATATTATATTCTAATTGAATTATAATGATCATTGGATTATATTATAGAACATGAAATGTCAATATCTTTGTGAAATAAGGAAATGTTTCATTATAATTACAAGGTAAGGAACCGAAGAACCATAGGTTAATGTTGGTTCATATAGGTGTATGGGGAGTAGCTCTTGTTAATCATAAACAATTATCATTGCATTACGATACACTCAACAATGATCTGATATAGAAGGTGTGGGATTTTCTTATAAAGAAAAATTTTGTGGTATTCAAAACCTTCATCTGATAGAGAACCATGGTGGAAAAATACTAGATGAAAACATAAGTATCTAAGTTTAAAAAATAGTAGGGAGTAGAATAGTAGGCATTGGAGTTGTTACCATGAACCAACTTATATTTTACCATTCCAATTACGAATATATATTTGAATACATAAATATTATTAAATATGTTGTCAGATGATGAATGTACTTCTACATAAAATTAATGTGATAATGTCTTTTGAGTATTATTTACATTGAATGGTCATAGTAGTTCCCCATTATGATGGGGACCATGAAGTATTATAGCATTATTTTGAAATATAAATCCTATGTTTGGATGACATTTATCTGATTGGACACATATGATGTCTCACTATCAGGTTTTGTGATCTCATATTACATTAAGTATTACACCTTCATTATTATATATTCCTGCTAAAAGCTCAAGTGGTAAATATTCTCTTATAAAATGATAATGTGATGACTTGGTAAGACGATCAACAATGACCCATATTGCATCATTCCTTCTAGGATTCTTTGGTAGCCCCATGACAAAGTTCATCATAATATTATCCCATTTCCACTTAGGTATGGGAAGATGTTGCATGACTCCTCCAGGCTGTTGCCTTACAGCTTTCACTTGTTGATAAACAATACATCTTGACACGTAATCAGCAATATCCCTCTTCATGTTGTCCCCCCAAAAATGTTCCTTGAAATCTCTATACATCTTGGTTCTCCAAGGGTGTATAGAGAAATTGGAGTTATGAGCATCGTCCGACAATTCTCTTTTTAGATTAAGTGTGTTAAGAACACAAAGTCTCTTACCAAATTTCAAAATTCCATATTCATATATGAAGTCACTCAATATTACATCATTCACAACTTTAATCTTCTTTTGAAATTCCTCATCATTTGTCTGATAACTCTTTATCCTTTCTAGTAAGGACGTTTTGGCAATCATTTGAAAATGTATCGATGTTTCAACTTACATGGTAATTCCCATATCCATATTCTCTAGATCCATGAAAATAAGATCCCTTTCAACTCTCATCTTGTTCAAAACTCCATGATACTTTCTTTTCAAAGCATCTTCCACCGTATTTTCCATCCATGGGTGGTAGTGTATACTGTAATCATAATCCTTGAGTAGTTCAAGCCATATTCATTGCCTCATGTTGAGTTTTTTCTATGATAAAATATACTTTAAACTCTTTTGATCGGTATATATCTCACATTTTTTTACCAAAGAGAGAGTGTCTCCATATCTTCAAAGAAAAAAGAACAGCTACTAACTCAAGATCATGAGTATGATAGTTTTTCTCAGGAATTTTTCACTATCGTGATGCATAGGCTATAACTATATCATTATTCAAAATGACACAACCAAGTCCTTTCTTTGAAGCATCACTATAAATAACAAACCCATCATTACCTGATGGTAGAGTCGAGATAGGAGCATTGAATAATCTTCTCTTCAATTCTTCAAAACATTCTTCACACTCTTTTGTCCAAACAAATTTAACCCCTTTACATGTGATATTGGTTATTAGGCTATCCAATCAAGCAAAATTATGGACGAAACATCGATAATAACCTACTAACCCAATAAAATGCATACCTCAGTTATAATCATCGGTGATGGCCATTCTTGGATTACACTTGTTTTAGAAGGATCAACAGAGATTCCTTCTTTTGAGACAATATGGCCAAGAAAAGAAGTCACTTGAATCCATAATTCACACTTGCTAAACTTCCCATTTAATTCATGTCTTTGAAAAGTCTTTAGGATAATGTGCAAGTGATTTTCATGATCTTGGTTTCTTTTGGAGTATACCAGGATATCAAAAATAAATACCACTAAAAATTCATCAAGATATTCCTTGAAAACTCAGTTCATTTGATCCATGAAAATAGAGGATTAATTAGTCCATCCATAAGGTGTTACTATAAACTCGTAATGCCTCTACCTGGTTCGAAATGTTGTCTCTAGAATGTCTTCATTTTTCACACACAACTGATGATATCCAGATCGAAGGCCAATATTTGATAAATGTTGAGCTCCATGAATTTGGTCGAATAAATCATCAATGAGAGGTAGGGTATACTTGTTATTTATTGTTATAGCATTGATCTCCCTATAGTCAATGCACAACCTCAAAGATCCATCTTTCTTCTTAACAAAAGGGACAGGGGATCCCCATGAAGAAACACTAGGGAGAATAAATTCTTTATTACTCAACTCCTCTAGTTGTTTTTTTAGTTCCACTAATTTTATAGTGGCCATTCTATAAGGGGTATTCGATATGGGCCTTGAACCATGAATTAAATCAATGGAAAACTCAATTTCTCATTCTAGAGGATGTCCAGGTAAATCCTCTGGAAACACATCAGCATATTCTTGAACAATAGATATATCCTCTATTCGAACAATCCTTTCCTCACCCATAGTAATTTCATTCTCTTTCTCCCCAATTATTGAATTCAGTTGAGCTACTGGGTGTGAATTTAGAAAAGAATTAGGTGGTGAATTTTCTTCTCTAAAGATAAGGCACTCCTTCTCATCATCAAAAATTTTAACCTCCTTCTTCTTTAAATAAATTTTCGCATCATGGTCTGAAAGCCAATCCATACCAAGGATTATATCAAATTCAATCATGGGTATAATGATATGATCGTCAGATAAAGAAAATTTATATGCTCAAATGTGAACTGATTCAGAAAACTTTGTTGCAATGATACTTCCCTTAGGAGTTTTTACTAACAAATCCCTTGTTAAATCAAATTGGAAAATTTCTAATTTTCATAGAAAACTGGGAAGATATGAAATAATGTGATATCTAGAATCAAATAAAGCAATGGAAAAACTTGAGGAAACCATTAAATTAACTTCCACAACGTCTTTAGGAGCTTCAACCTCAGTAAAAGTGATAACATAAGCATGACCTTGATACCTTGGCCTTTTATGAGGTAATTTTCTCTGGTGCTTAGGACATTAATTTTCATAATGTCCCATATCCCTTCAATTTTATCATTAAACATCGGTAGCTTCTTTCTTCCCCTTTCAATCATGAGCTTGGTGGGATTTTTCACCACACTTGTAACAGACTCACATTACCATTAAGATGGTACTGGGGTGTTTCTTCCCACATTTACTATAGGATAGATATTAAACTTTTCGCTTCGTCCCCTTATTTTGATTTCCATATTGATCAGTATATCTCTTCTAATGTTGCTTTAATTTAAATTCATAAGACTTAGAGAATTAATTTTCTATCTTGATAGCACATGAGACAATATCTTCATACGATGAGAAGGATTGTGAGACTAATGCTCAATTGAAAAACGGTTTCAACCCATCAAATAATCGATCAATTTTACTTCTTGGTTTACGTATATAATCTGTAGCGTGCCTTACTAAACTTGTAGATCTAGCTTCATACTTTGGGACACTCTCATCCTTTTTTTCCCTCAGACTGAGAAATTGTCTTTCCAAATCCGCACGATGGTCACGAGGAATGTATTTTTCTACGAGAAGCTCTTTAAATTCCCTCCATTCCATATTTGACACTTCTTCATCTTTCTTTGTATTTTGAATCAATGAACACCATTGATCAGCATCTCCCATGAGGTGATAAACTGCCATAACAACTTTTTCCCTTTCGCTGCTCCCCAAAGCATGAAATATTTTCTCTAAGAAAGTTATTCATTACTCAGCTACTAATGGATATGTACTCCCATTGAATGTTGTTGGTTGTTTCCTCATGAAGCGGTCTAACATTGATCCTCCACAATGTGGATCGAGATGCTCTATATGGGTAAGGTTATTATTCATAACCTGAGTTAGTTTTCCCAGTATGGTGATTAGTTGATCAACACTAGTTGCATCACCAGCTCCACTATAATTATCTTCAGTAGGACGGAAATCCCTACATAGATTACATGTGTTGATATGGTTTCCATTCCTTCCACTATGCACCATTTCTAAACAATGGCATACACTAGATTAGTTTATGAATCTTAATACATAATTGAAAACTTGTAAAACACTTAACATAAATTGACCAGTTTATTTATATAATCCATAATCATAAAAATGTTTTCTTTTTATGAAGTGTATACTCATAAATCCTTCATAATGGTTTATAATGAAAATGAGAATTATCCTAAGAATATACCCTAGGAGTGCCATAACCAAGAGTGCAGCAATGCCTGTTGTCATGTAACAGGATACCCAAGGTCAAGCCTAAAACTCTTTCTCGGAGTTTTCACTTCTAGGTACATATGTGCTAGAGCTGCCTCTACCTTCTCGTATCCAGACAAGGATGTATTTCTAGAAAAACTCACAAAATATATACATTACCAAATTTCTTGGAAGTTCTTATATACTAATCCTCAAAGTCTATATTTTGGTAATGTGCTCTAATCAGAGTTTATCTAAATCTAGTTTCCAAGGTTTTTAATAAACTTACTCTGATACCAATTTTAATGCCCCAACCCCAGTTACCCAGCATCAGTGCATTATTAAATAACATTGGCATGATATAAGGAAATCATGTCCCAATTGACCGATCAATTTAGTATCCTTGGAAACACTAGATACATTCATAAGTTGTATATTACATCATGAAATGAAAAACAACCACATTGTCTTCATTAACCACAATCATATCCAAAATGATATTGAGTCTTTAAATATTATTTGTAATCCTCAAATGAAAATTAGTCTTGAATGGATACGATGGGGGAATAAATCTCATCACTTTCGTTGAGACGGTATTCTGTACGTACGTACGAGAGACAATATCATTCATTTGATATTAAAATAATATATAATTGGATGGTATATCATATATACAGAATCATTGTAATGTTATAATTATTATTTACATCATTTATACTCATTATTATACTCATCTGAATGACGAAATGTTTGAATAACAAACTACACCATGATGTGGAGACGGTAAGTCGTACGTATGCATGTGTGGTGACTTTTTCATTCATAGGATGGATAAAATGAAGACAATGGTTGTAAAATTTTCATCATAACATAACAGTATATATAATATACTAAATTTATTATTTTATAATGGAAACAACAAAGAAAGAAGAAGTGGAAGAAGAAAAGACTTGAAAGAGGTGATGAAATATTTACCTCTTCTTTCGGTTCTTCCTTTTGATTTGATCAAAAGGGGTCCTATGGTTGGCTTTATGACTAAAGTAAGGACTCTAGGGTGAAGTGAGGGAAGTTGAGAGGATATTTGGGAAGTGGTTTGCCGATCCAAAAGGCCTTGAAGGTGTGAATTTGAGAGATGGATAAGTGACCTTTTATAAGAGGGGTGAGGGGCACCCTAGGAAAAACATAAAATATTATTTTATAATAAATTCATATTCCGTTTATAATGGCTCCAAAGTGACTTATTTCTAGTATAAGGTGGTTTTGGGTATAAATAATCTCAACCAAAATTTTTTAGACAGGTTTGGGTCACTATATTATCCTTATCTATTAGATTTAACTCTTAATTAATTAGTTTGTCATTTACCATGTCTCTTTGTATTTTTATAGTATATGGTTAATAAACTTACAATAACAAGATAATAGAACCCCAAGTGGTTCATTATTAATATAAATATACTTATCGAAGTCATTTGTCCTAACCTTATATTTTTAGGAATTTTAAATCAATTAATAATATAATATTTGTCTTAAAAACTCTTTTATGTCAATTTTGACACTCTTTGGAAATTGCTTTTTGTGAAAATCATAACAGCATGATTACTTCGAAAGAAGTAAATTAAATAAATCTTAACATGTCATATTAACCTATAAAATTAGTTTAATTCATAAAAAGTCTCAAATTACATTTATTTTTGTATTTATAATATAAATTATTTTAATATTTTATTATTAAGGTAATTACTGAATCATCATTGTGTCATAAATAAATTAAATTATTTAATGTCTAAAATTTATAAATAAAATACCATTATGTAAAAAATCTTTTTATATTTATAATGGTTATTTATAGTTGAATTTATCTTATGTATAAACTTATATTAAAAATGGTTTAATTTTTAAACTTTGATTTAAACTTTTTTAACTCTTCATTAAATAAAATAATAATAAATGTCCTATTCTAATCCAAGTAGACATAAATGATAACATTTTATTACTAATGTTTTTTTGGTCGAATTAAAATTTTCCAATATAATTTGGACAAGTTTTAGGGTAAAAATAATATCATTTTTTACCTTTAATTACCCTATTTACTTTTAATCGCAGTAAATAAAAGGAAAAAGTTACTCTTCAGCTAAAATTATTTTCATCTCATTGAACCAAATTTTACTTAATGATATCAACTGTGTCTCTTGGATTTTTGAAATTAAAATAATAGAAGCGCTAAAATAAATTTTATGCAAATTTTCAAATTCTCCTTGGAGGTGGGTAAAGGACGATAAAACATTCAATAAAATTTTTATATTTTTGAAATTAATATAGAATGGCTCCAATTAATTACATTTAACTTATATAGGTATTATTTATCTATTTTGACCTAAATTAAATTTAAATAAACTAAATAATTATTTAAATTAAAATTCGGTTTTAAACAACAACTCAGTGTTTTTCACTATTCATCAAAAATTGTATGTTTTCAGAAAAATACCATAAATTCATCCTCTGCTAATTTCGATATTCCAAATTCAAAAATGAACTCTATTTTGTAAAATAAAATTTATAAAATTTTAAACTGTGTGTATTACTATTCATAATAGCTAGTTTGAATGGTCACAGTGTATTAGAATCTCGATGTTGCGTACAACGCAAGCTATTGCATTATTCAAAGGAAAATGTACTGTGGAAGCATGGGGTGTAACACAAGTGAAGAATGAGTTCATCCCAATCCATTTCAACCAACTCCAAGAATCACAGAATATGACCACTAGAGCTTTGCCTATAGAAAGAGCATCATTAAATGAGAATAAAGTATAAACCTTTTCAAATCAATACATATGAAGTTTATTGAGTTGTAACATCTTATTACAATCTATTTGTCAATATTTAGGGAGTTTTAATTCAAAGGCATCAGAGTGAGGATAATAAATTTCTTAGATCATTTTTATTTTTTAATCTTTATGTTTGATATGGTTTGATGGTGGTATTTTGTAAATAGTAATATAGATCTTAATCTTATTTTCTAATAAATGGTTCTCATGACTCGGTAAGGAGAGTTACCAACAAATAACTACAAATAAATGCTTTATCGAACAACTGAGATACCACGAGAGAAACCCCCACTCAAAACAAAATCACTTTCAAACCCAAGGACTGAAAAAAAATCCATAAACAACCACAAAATAATTACATGATATCTCATTTCAAGTCACAATACACATGGTCAACATAGGGTCTAGAACTGGATCCCCCTCATAAGGTACATCCCAAAATGGTATAATCATAATACCATTTAGTATATTAACTCAACAAGTAGAAAAAACACCCATTTTTTCCAATCAGTCACTCAATAAATTTCTCATTTCTAAATAATGATCTCCTTAACTGATCCATATAATAACTAGAAAAACCAACTGCTATCAAGAAAGGTTCACCCAAACAATAAGTCCCAAGTAAATGACACCAACAACTAACAAAAAAAGGGACTAAACCTAGGGAACAACCTAAAAATCTATCCACGATGGAGGGATAGGGATTATTCCACAAATTAAACAAAGCATGCAACAAAATGAAATTAAAAATAATCTATAAGAAACATATCAAATGGAGAAACATCTAAAAGATTCAAATAATAATATCTAAAGCTCTAAAACCATGATCACAACCATTAAAAATAATTCCCGAAAGAAATAACCCATACTCAAAGGATTAAACACAAGACTACTTATGAAATATGATCAAACAAAACGTATATAGATGGACCAAATGACCACGACGGAGGCCAACCCTAGGAAACTTATGAAATGAGGTCTTAGAATTTTCTAGAGCCCCACCATGGACATACATTAGAAAAATTCTCTTCTCATGAGAAAGACCCTCTACTTCTAGCTCTGGATCATTTTACATTTTCTCCTTAATTACTGGGTTGTCCTTTCACCCATTGTTTGGAACTAAGGAACTTCCATCCACTTTCTACCTATACTAGTCATGTTCCATTTCAATGGTATCATTTATATCATCTTTAATATATGTCATACTGATTGAAAATTCAGTTTATTATTCAAAAACATTTGTTTAAAAAGTTTAAAACCATAATAGTATAGTCAAGTATTGTTAAACACAGTAAAAAATGCCAAATGTTTTAAAAAATACTGAAATTATTAGAGTATCTTACCTTATTTATCCTCCAGTGAAGAGAATGTACTTTTATTTCTGGGTCATCTTCGAGTAAATATTCAATACATGTAGCCAGCTAGTCCCACATTTTAAGTTTTATTCTTAATTAATCATTCCCTCATTGAAACCATATGCTAAAATTTTGTCTTGATTGCTTATCCATATTCATTGTTTTACGATAGTTTTAACATGTAGTTCCCTTTAGAGGATTCAATCCACCTCATACATGGAGGCTTTGATCTAGATTGGCTCACTTTTCATCACAAAATTAGAATCTAATATAAGAACTAGTTGTTTTTCTTTTTCCTTTTCCATCCCCTACTTTTTTATCCCCCACCACTTTTTCCTCTCTACCACCCTACCGTGTTATCTAATCATCACTCATTCCATTTTGTTGGGTCGGTATCTTCTTACTTTCCTGTACATGGATAGATGAACCACGATTCTTCATCTTAGATCTATTAGTATATCCTATTTCCTTTAGATTTGTTAGCTGGTGATAATCCTTCCAACCTTTAGTTTGTTTCCCTTTAACCACAATACATCCACCCACAACTTGATTCCCTTTACTCCGCTTATTATACCTTATTCTATATAGTTCACTATCACATATTCCTTCTACACTATCTACTGAGTTGTGACTAGATATATATTCTCCATAATCAGATTTGAAATGATCTTGATCTCTTCTGGGATTTTCAACTGGGGATGTTGATTCCGTACCCAGTCAAATATGCCAATCCTACATTGGGCATGAGGATTTAGCTCGTGCTAAATCACTATCCTCTAGATATGGTTCTTCCACAACCATCCCTATAATACTGTTTTTCAGATTTATACATGGGATTCTTCTATGTGGCCTCTCCTTTACCCCCTTTCAATTCCAAATGACTCTCTCCTAGATCGCATCACCTTGTAAAGCACATTTAGAATCCCCCTAAACCTGCTCCTTCTGATTGAATACATTATTGAGGAAAAAAGACTCCAAGTCAGTATCCACAAAAATTATTTCACACAACTCCTCAACATATCTAAATCTAGATGTGTCCTACATCGACCTACTAGTAGTCAGGTCTTGTTTCAAATGTGAAAAAACTACTTCTACCTTAGGATTATTTACCTTCTTTCATGCCTAAAACTGAGTGGATGCATCCTATACTAACCTAACATGTAACTTTGAGGGGTTCTCAATAACCATTCTTACCTCTTTCAGTGTGACATCATAATTCTCTTTCTGAAAAGGCATTAAATGTATAACATCAATGCTATTGCGACTTGAAAACTCCCTTTCATTCAGTTCCTCCACCTTTCTATTTATATGTCCACTATAGTAGACAAAATCTACATGACCTAGTCATCCACTGGATGCACAGTGATCTATCTATGATTCAAAGACAATTTCTTGTTTCCACTGGAATTCATATCCAACTATTATCTACACCCATTCCATTGGCGTCTTCAAGACATCAACATCCACACAAATTCATGGGAAAACAGGATGGATCACAACATCTGTTAGAATTTCAAAGCATAAAAAATAACCAACAATATTCCTAAGTAGCCATAAGATGGAATGGCTTTGAAATAGAAATGGGAGATCTGGGAAGCATACCCAAATCTATATCACCAGAGCATATCACTTATTGTCAAAATCTATGGTCCACCAGATAATATAGAAGAAAAATTTATTTCATTTGTAAGGATATTTAGATTAAGAAATAATCATACCATCCATCGACACAAATCTTGTCATAATATCCCTTCTGTCTAGAATCACCACCACTACTCATTCTTATAAATGATGAGATATAAAAACTAAATATTTGAATACATCTACTAATGTTTGGTGATGAATTAATCGAGCCAATAAGGTCAGGTAGAAGAGCATCAAAGCATTTTGGAACTCTGAAATTGATAATTAAAGATGAGTTTCTCCTTCATATATATCTTGGACTTTTGGGAAAACCTAGATCTCTATAAATGTTGGAAGAAAAATTGGATTAAAAAAGGAATAAAGGACTAAAAATGTTCCTTTGAGGTGGGCGGAAGGAGGGAACCACTCCCCTCCATATATTATGGGGGATCCAGGATCTCGGTTATTGATTCCTATGGCATCGTTGAGAGAACGCATAGAAGATGGGTAATTGTTGAACCAAGCTCTATTTTATGTAAGCCTCTAAATAATTGAGAATTATTAGAATAACAGGTGATTAGATTTGGAGAAAAGAGTACCAAATTCAAAAAGATATCGATGTACTCCATCACCGATAGGTAACCCGGAACAATACCCAATAGATAAAGAGATTTATCCCCTTTCACAATATTGTGAAAGAACCACTAGATAAATTACCCTATGAAAATCCCATGTTATATGATTTCATGAAGCAAGGAAGGTACCAACAAATCCAACCAAACTCAATTGAAACTGAAAAGAAAAAAATTGATGTCTCTAACCCATGAATCTTTTGGAATTAATATAAAATTTATGATCAACTTAATCTCTTCCAATAAGAACACCTCTTCCATTAACCCTTAATCACCTCTTAAAAAGATGAATGTTGATTCACGAAGTACAAGATGGGGTTTGATCTCAAGGAAGGTTCTACATCCACAAATCCACTTGGATTCTAGGTAGTCACCAGAATAGGAGAAACAATTTCGTCTATTCTAGGATACAAAAATAAGTAGTAAATGAAAAATATCATGTCATGCCTCAACAAAAAACAAAAAAAATCCACTATACGATAGTAAATATGGGAAAAACAAAAAAATAAGGCACAATTATTAACACCTAAAAAAATTCTTCTGAAACCACCATTCTCACAAAGGAATTATAAAATATTTTTTTAGAAAGGTGTCGCTCAAAAATCAAACTAACAAAAATTTCAAAACAAAAGAGCCTGGTCGAACATGCACACATTTCCCCAACAACGAATGTTACACAAAATTCCATTAAAAATCTTACACTGTTTAAAACCCATGGTTCAAATAGAGGATCATTAAAATTTATTTACATTTTTATAAATACATTCCAAATTTGTTTGTAAAGAAATAACTTTTGATCCAAAAATGCTTTCAAATCCTCTTTTTTGAGTCAATTTCTTTCTTGAATACACTAGGATAAATTTTTTTGATACATGTCATCTTGAAAATACCATAAAAAATAATCAAATTATAATACATTTCATAAAACAAATTGAATTTTATCATACCATTTATTAATAAAACAATGTTTTGATAATATATAAATCAAAAAACCCCCTTAATTTTTACAAATATAGTCTTAAAAACAATGAAAAATCAAGTAACTACACATCCCTTCAAACATGGTTCACAAAAGTCACATCCAAAAATCATATGAAAACACTCTTTGATCCACCACTGGTATGGGAAAATCACATTAGGGATATCAAGAATCCTAAAGAGTATACAAACTCAATGAGGGATGAAAAATTTATGTTTACATTTGAACTCATGGATAGAGGAACCATGATCCAACAATGCAATACACTATTTAAAAGAGGTATACCTAATCACACAGGCACCACACGGTTTCCCAATCTTTTCATGTTAACCATGAAACTCAGGTTATTTTCTATTTATATCCCAAAACCATGGAAAGACCACAGGTATCACTTACATACTCAAAGAAGATCAAAACAACTTCAATTTTGATGAATATCCATTGAAATAACTAAAAACAAACTCAAATCCCCAATTCAAAACCCAAACATCCGATGGTATCATAAGTCTTAGGATGAGAAAGAGATAGCTAGACTCTCACTACCCTTACCTATCAATCTCTAAAAATTATATTATCTTATATATTATGAGGTCCCAAAAATATCAAGGGAAACTCAATAAGCTTTGGATCCTACTTAAGGATACCCAACACCATCTCTGAAATCATTTTGTAAAAAACCAAACAGGGTTTCCAATAGTCCTGGAACCCACCCTAGCCATCCCCAGGCCCGAAAGGAATTCCTAACACAAATGAGATAAAAACTAGTGTATAGGAATAATAGAATCCCTTTTGGAATGATTTATCCCAAACCAGTGATAAATGATAGTGTAATAAATAATGATTCAAAATAAAGATGCATGCCAAACAGGCCAAGACCAACTAAACTAAAAAACCTCATCTACATAAAATTAATCACAAACATTATCTATAAACAAGAGGATAAAATATATCACAAAATATACATAACAAACAAACAAAATTAATAACTATAAAAAGAGTCAAGCTAATCATGATACTATCACCATGCCACCACTGATTGCTCACCGCCACCTAACTCACCCCACATCAGCCTCAAAGAATGAATAATGGATCCAACTAGGAACCTATAACATAAAATATATGGACATGAGATAAAAATATCTATTGGTTATCATAACCTACTTAATATATGAAATATGTTTCATAAGAAAATTCATAATCTATAGTTTAAATATAAACTATAAATTTTACTTTTTTACATATAACATTTATAGAACCTCAAAAAAATTTCACAATACTCTTTCAAAACATTTCTCATTATATTCCAAAACTAAATTCAATGGTTTGAAAACATTACTATAATACTTATCTATTTTAAATCCACACACCCATTCAAATTTCTCAAAAAACTCATTTTTAATAAATTCCATCACATTAAAACATCTAACTAGTTATTTCCATAAAAAACCAAAACACCTATTTTGAAATCTCCTTTAAGAACTACACAATAGTTTTTAATTTCAAAAAAAAATCCAAACATATTTGAAAACTCATTATCCAATTCAAATGACCAAACTCACTCATGGGTAAAGCATAACAATACCAGTACCATCCACAGCAGAAGACTTATATCCAATATATACAAGAATATGTTCCATATTAATTAATACGAGGAAAATTATACAAATGAGAACTAGATAAAACTTCCATAAACCTATAAAAATTAGTACTTTGAATGTATGATGGTGTATATCTTTTGGATTACTAACATGAAAATAAATTGGCCACATAAAATTATACCATCTCATAAACTATCTACCGATGCACACTGAATTTAAAAAAAATGTCATCTAACTATCCCACACAATATTTTTTGCAAGGAAAAACTCCTATTGACCCTTATAAATAACATGACTTGAGGCCCACTAGTGGTGTGTGAACCAACTTTCATAATATACAACATCTTCCACTTAGTAATAGGGGTCCCATGACCAAAAAGTATGTAATCCATAATAATATGCAATCTATGTCTAAGATAGAATGCATAACCATATCTATCCATCACCCCTAATACATAACAATGAATAACAAAATATAATATATTTCTCAATGGAATAATAAAACACATTCCCACACAAGGGTGTCAATAATCATCTCAAATAGATGGATAACCACCATAAGGGAAATAACAAGAATCACATAGCGATAAAGAACCCAAAAAATGGGTAATCAAATCAAGGGGAAATAAAATGGTCCTATTAAAAATAACCATTTTGAAATCAAACATAAAACTGGGCCTTTTACACCAAAACATAGGTCAGTATTCCAAACCCTATTACATTTCATAAAATTACATTCCAGACACTCTTTTTAAAATGATGGAAATACCAAACCATTTAAAAATATTTAAAATCCACCCTCCCACATGAGCCTTCTTCTTTGAAATACAAAATTTGGTTTAAGACCTTAATTTTGATAATAATATATTTCAACATATCTATTAAGGTATTATTCAAAATGGGTAAACCACACACACATTTCAAATAACAATTTGAAATCTATTAAAGAACCCCTTTATAAATCACTTTGAGGTCAATGCCTCACATTAAGTCAAAAATGACTTTAAAACATAGTTTTAACTCATTGAAAATCATAACCAGATCAACATCTAATACGAATCATGAAATCCATTTCAAAAATTCCTTTAGTTATTCCAAAAAATGTCTACAAATCTTAATAGTCTATTTGAAACATAAAAAATTTGAATTTCAATGTGAACCCATTTATAATAAGTTAAAAACAACATGAAATAGTTTTTAAAACATCATAAGGGTATCACATATAATCCTAATTTTAGTAAAAAAGAATTTAGAAAACTCAATCACAATTTTATTCCTAAAATGAAACAATTTCACAACGACACCTACATTAAATAAGTGAAAACCAATTCAAAATGCATCAACATCCATGATGAGAACACCCATGAAGATAGAAATGGAATCTAAAACTGCCATCACTAACAACACCAAAATTATAAACACTTTGAACCCTAAAATTTTCCAAAAATGTTATATGGTTCCTGGGGGAAACCAAATCCAAGAGAGGATAGATATGGAAACAAAGAAGAGGGAAATATAAGAATAAATTCATAAAAACCTCTTGGAAATCGCCAAAGAGAAGTGAAATAACAATGGTAGAGGAGGTTAGAGATCCTCCACATGATCCCAAGAGTCATACTATATGAATAAAAGAGAATATGAGTGAAACCCCAATTAATTAAAAGATATATTAATCTTAAACTCCTAGAAAATTAGAAACCTAGGTTTCTCCCACAATTTGGCCATACTATTTTCTAAACAATGTACCACCCATGTGATGCAAACTACCTAGGCCAGAAACCCCTTGCATAGTTCACCATGGGCACTACATGGTTTGAAAAATAGTGCTCCATATGCATTAGAAAACATAAAAAAAGGCCAAATGTAGAGACCCAATGCTTGAAGTACATGGACATTACATTACTTTAGCGAAATACTTAATACATAAAAAAAACAGACACACAAGGATCGTAATAGTTTAGCGTCTTTGGAAACTTGGAACGTAATCTTGTAATCATGGTGAAAGATCTTCAATATCTCCCATAAAGATATTCCCTTTTTTCTTACCTAAAACCTTTCTTTATATCCTGGGGAAAAGAAAACATAAAAAGGGTGATCTCAAATGCTCATTAAGGGTAAGCATGGATGAAATAAAACATACCATATAAATTTGAACTTAAAAACATGAACATAATGTTTAAACATCAAAATCTTGAGCAATGACATAAAACATGGAAGTAGAGAAGGCATAGATCATAATGAAACATTAAGAATCATAAAATAACATGGGAATAAAACATGTAATTGTGGCAACCATTAAGCACATAATATGATTTCCATAGTAGCCAAGGCATTGCTGCCGAGACCATCTTAGTGGACAAAGTCCCTTTCTGAATCAAGTTCACTCCTCGTTCCAGTCCTGTATTACTGAACCGGTTTAACTTTCCATTCCAGCCATGTCTATCTCATGAGATATAAATATTTACCCAATGCATTGGTGGGAGATATAGGTCCCACCCATCTCATAGTGAAAATCATTCTTACTTGTGCCACAAAATAAACTTAAAACAGTCATCATAACCCAAAGAATAAAATGGGTTTCATAAACATCATCCCATCATTTCATAATCCATATAAAACAAATGGACATTTCATCATAAGAAAACTGAACCATGTAAATCATAGAGACATTAAACATTAAACATACACATATCAAATAATGTCATCTTAGATGGAAAATGGTTTTGATAAAACATTTGAAATGAATTCTTGAGGAAAATATCCTTTCTTTGACAAAATCATTTTCTTTTAAAAAAATACCATGAACTTTTAAAATAAAATTATTTTGTTGAAAATATTCATAAAATCATGTAGAGTATGCTTCATGAAAATGAGGCATTATGAAACTGTAAAAATCCAGTCACGCCGTATAAGTTAAAAATAACATTCTCCTCATACTTTTGTCGGAAAAGTCAAAAAAAGTACCTCGTAACGTAAAGAAAATAAAGATTCCTTACATACCATGTAGTAAAAGTAAAAAATGGGTAAAAAGGACTTTAAAAATACATGAAAACACTTTTATAAAACTTGTACATGGACGATTTCAATAACCCCGGTAAATACTTATGAATAATCAATCTCAGATAAAGATGAGATTTGCAAAATTATCCCTTACCTTAGGTCCTATTTGCATCATAAGTGTCCAAACATCACGTATAATGATTTAAATAATGTCATTGACTTATTCCAGAATCATACTCATTGTTATGATATCATATATGGTTCACTTATGACTTTATATTACCCGTTCTTTTGTAAATTCCTTGTTAAAGAGCGTTTTGGGTAAAATCGTTTCATTTGTCGTCCGTGTTTTGACTTGTAATTATTCATATGATTACTTATATCATGATTACTTAATTCCAGAATATAAAACATGATTTATATATAATATATATTCAGAATATACATATATATAATATCTCATTAAATGGAATGAAATACACCGTTCATGGAGACAGTAGGTCGTATGTATGCTTGAACGATGTTTTCGTTTCCTTATTGAGTTGAATGGAATTAAGTAGACGACATACATATATATACACATTAAACTAGTATCAATATTATGTCATATATTTCATTATTACTTTTTATATATACTTTATAATAATTCATGAATGGTTAATGTGGAGAATGAATCTCATCGCGTCGTGGAGATGGTAGTCCGTACTTACGCACGAGCGATGATATCGTTCTCATGATCGTGGAATTCTATTGGAGTGTATGTATACTATTTCAGAATCAATATCACTTTAAAATAATCATATATAGTTATTATGTACACCATTATACCCATCCAAGTAATGTGGTGGTGGAAAATAGATTACACCACGGCTTGGAGACGGTATTCCGTACGTGCGCACGCGCGGTGATTTTATTTTCCGTAGGATGGATAGATGGTGAAATAGGGTTTTTTCATACCTATAATAACATATCAGTATATTATTGATCTTGATGTTATTACTTCATAATGAAACAACCTAAGAAGAAGAAGTGGAAGAAGAAATAAAGTTGAAAGAATCGGTAACGGGCATTACCTCTTCTTTGAAGCGCCTCATTGAGTCCTCCTATTAGGGCACTAAAATTGGGCTTTGAAGAAGACCAGGACCTCTAGGATGTTTCTAGGGAAGTGGAGAAGAGAATTTGGCTGGGGTTCTCCGATCTTGAAGGCTCAATGTGGTGTGAGGAAGAGAGGGAGGAGGTGCCCTTTTATAAGGGAGGAGAGGGGCACCTTTGGAATAACTAAAAATATTATTTTATTATAAAGCCAAATTCGGTTTTAAATAGCTCCACATTGATTTATTTCGAAGCTAAGGTGGGGATGGGTCTAAATCCCCTCATACAATATAATTTAGACAAGTTTAGGTTCCTATTTTAACCTTATCATTTATATTTAACTTTAAGTTAGATAATTTTACTTTTACCTTGTCTTTTTGTGTTCTTACACTATAAGGTTAATAAACATACTATAACAAGACAAACGAACCCCAAGCTGTTTATTATTAATATATATAACCTTATATAAGTCATTTGTCCGAACCTTAGATTTTTAGAAATAAAATAACAATTAATAATATAATATTTGTTTTAAAAACTATTTTATGTCAATTTTGACACTATTTAGTAATTGATTTTTTAAAAAATCATAACAGAATGATTAGTTCCAAAAAGGGTAATTAAATCAATACTAACATTTCATATTAACCTAAAAAATTAGTTTAATTCATAAAATGTCTCAAATTTCATTTATTTGGGTATTTATAACATCAATTTTGTCAATATTTCATTAATAAGATAATTACTGCATCATCTTTGTGTCATAAATAAATTAAATTATTTAATGTCTAAAAATTACAAATAAAATACCATTATGTATTAAATATTTTTATATTTATAATGAATATTTATAGTCGAATTTATCTTATGTATAACCCTACATTAAAAATGATATACTTATTAAACATTGATTTTAACTATTTTAACCCTTCTTTAAATAAATTAATAATAAATGTCCTAATCTAATCCAAGTCGGTCTAAATGGTCATATTTTATTCTTAAGGTTGTTTTTGGTCGAATTACACTTATCAAATAGAATTAGGACATGTGTTAGGGTAATAATAAAATCATTTTTACCCTTAATTACCCTATTTACTTTTAACCGTGGTAAAAAAAAGTAAAAAGTTACTATTCACCAAAAAAAATTTATCTCATTGAACCACAGTTTACTTACTGACATCAATCGTGTCTCTCGGATTTTTGAAATTCCACTCACAGAAGCGGTAAAATTAAGTTTTATGAAAAATTCATTTTTTAACTACCGCTTAGTGGTTTCACTATTCATCAAAAAATGAAAGTTTCCAGAAAAATACCAAAAATTATGCCTGAGATATATTTGATATTAATAATTCAAAAATGATGTCTATTTTACCAAATTCAAAACATATCAGTTTCATTAATTAATTTAAAAATTAATTCCCGTCGTCAAAACAAATAGCGTGTTCTTGAGAGATAATAACTATCAAAAGATTGACACTTGTTTATGTCTGGTTTAAATGTGAAATTACATCCAATGACAAACATTGTATTAAATTGTAAAACTATATTCTAAATAAACTTTAAAACCACTGAAATTAATAATTTATCACTATTAGTTATTTCAATTAAAAATGTTGTTTTTAATTAAAATTTAGTAATTTTCACTATTCATCAGAAAATGAATGTTATCAGAAATGTACCAAAATTTCACCCTAAGCTAATTTCGATATTCCGAATCCAAAAATTAAGTCCATTTTGAAAAATAAAATTTACAAAATTTCAAAAAGTTGTTATTACTATTCATAACGGCTAGTTTTAATAATATTTTAATAGCATATCGTTGTTTAGTGAAACTCGTTATTGCGTACTACACACACTATCGAGGAAGGTCGTGATTGCGTGTATTGCAAGACAATTCAATGATGCGTGTTGTGCAAGCTCCTTTTGGTGTAACGTACAACACAAGACATTAATGAAATTAAAAAGAATATTTTTCATGAAATCTCAGGGTGTTACACCAAAACCACACGCATGCCTCGCAATTTACCTAACCATGCATAAGTTATGTGTCATACCCTAAAAACATCAAGAAACCTACACAGTTTCTCCTAGGGGATTACATGCTATATACATAAAAATGACCAACCCATGATAACAAGCCATGTGTTGTTAAAAATGAAATTTTGAGGCTCCTCATGAAGTGTGGACACACCGTTTACATCAAACCATGTACCATAACTATATATAGAAGGAAACCTATAATAATTTACATGTTTTGAGCCGAAACCATGTCAAATTTTAAAACAAACCTCAAATTCAAAAAACCTAACATCTCCAGGAACAACTTAAAAAAAGATCTTCAAACAATAATTCCTATGAAGCATGGGATACCAAACAATGTATCCTTACCATTGATAATTCCTCTAACATTGTGGCTCCATGGAATAACTACCTAGAAATTAATCCTGAAATAACTAAGAAATCATGGGAGGAACTCAATATGAAACAAAAATCAATGACAACCCCAATGATATAAAAGAAACAACAAATAGACATAAAATAATGACATAAGATATCATCTCTGCTCATGATACATAATGAAATCCAAGGGTTAGGAACCCGATCACCATCACAAGGTGTGTCCTAAAATTTCACAGGCCAAACACCATTTAGTATAACAACTCAACTGGTAGAACAATCTTTCTAGTTACCCAATCATTCACTCACGTCCTTTCTCGTATCCAAACGATGAGCACCTCAATGGATCAACACAATAATAGTAACAACCCACTAATATTAAGAGTGGTTCACACAATTAATGAGGCTCAACGAAATATCTCCAACAACAAACCAAAAAACTACAACACAACCCATATAATAACATCCATAGTCATCCACAAAAAAGGGAGGGGGGAACATTCCACAAATGGAACAAATAATTAAATAAAAAAACAATCAAAACCATTCATTAGAAATATCTCCAATGAGGACCCATCCATAAGATTCTATTATAAATATCCAAAGATTGAAAACCAAGGTCACAATAATCAATGGAAATGAATTAGTACAAAAAAACCATCCACTAAGGATTAAACATGAAACCACTCTTAAAAACCCATCTTACAAAACTTCTAATGATGAAACAAATGAAAATGATAGAGGAAAACCATATAATACATAAGATAATAATAATTATTATTCCATGGATTACTACTTTTGATGCACATGAGAGATCGCCACTTCTTATAAGAAGGAACCATTTCTTCTAGATCTAGATTACCCTACATTTTCTCCATACTTTACAGGTTATCCTTAATCCTATTGGATAGATATAAGGTGTCTCCCACCAGAAGATTCTTATTCTTATTAGATTCTATTAGAATGCTCTCATTGAAAATCAACTAAAATGATTTCAAACCTGATGAAAGTTTAGCTAAACCTCAAATTCAGAAAATTAAATATTCAACAAAATTGGCTTTATTGAAATTATTGATGGTGAGATTTGGAGAATGATCATTAAAATTCATTTCCATATTTCAAAACACATTCCATATTTGTTTCAAAAAAAAATTCTCTTTTTGATCCCAAAAAAAAATTAAAAAAACATTTTTGAAGTTAATTGATTTTATTAATACGAGAGTAATCACGTTTGAAACATCATATTTTTCAAATTACAAAAGAAAAAATGCTTTATAAAACATTTCATAAGACTAAGGGAATTCACAGATCCCATTTATTCATAAAACCTATTTTTGACCATAAATATATCACAAAACCTTCATTTTCTAAATTGTGGTTTTAAAACCAATCTCACTAAAGGCACTACACAACCCTTAAAACAAGTTTTATAGAAATCACTTCCAACAAGGGAAAAAATACACTCCTCCATCCACCTCCTTCATGTAAAAAACCACATTAAGAGAAGTCCAAAATCATTAGGAGTATAAATAAATAAACCAGGGATTAAAAGGTGATGTTTATAGATTGGTCACATTTATTGGGAAATGGGATCCAACCATATAACACACTCTGTAAAAGAGGAAAACCTAACTCCATAGGCATCACATTTTTTCCAAAGTCTTGCATGCTAATTGTGCATCTTTGGTACTCCTCCATTTCAATCCAAAAAACTAATTAATAACAACCAATATAAATTTCATACTCAATAGGTGTGAAAAATAAATAAATTCTAATTAAAATCCATCATAATGACTAAAAATTAACTCAAATTATTAATTTGAAACACAAACATCCCATTGAAGCTTGAGGCTTGGTGTGAGAATGAGCAAGTTAAACTATCACCACCATTCCTCTCAATATTTGATAACTATAGTAACCTCTTTACAAATACATCACCAAATGACAATGGAAACTCAATAATATTACACATATTATAATAGAAGCCCATTACTTTCCCAGATACCATTTTTTAGCAAACCAAATAGAGCTTCTATCCTACCCAAAACCCAACTTGGATCTCCACAAGTCTTGAAGGGAATTCCCAACCCCATGGGATGGAAACTAGTTCCTAGGAATTATGGTATTCCATTTGGAAATTAATTTTCACAAACTAGATATAAAATAGTGTGGAATAAATAAAGATACAAAATAAGGAAGCATGACAAATAGATCATAATGAACTGAACATATCCAACCCATTTTCATAAAAGTAAATAAAAACACTATCCATAAACTAGAGGATATGATAAAGAATAATTGAAAAAATATGATACAAATATAAAAAAATAACAAACAAACTCAATCCAAGCATAAGAAAATATCTATGAAACAACAATATGATCTATACCACCCAAATCACCCCACATTGGAAACAAAGAATGAAGAAAGGATCAAACTAGGAACCTAGAATTTGAAAAATATAGGTGTGGACTAAAAAATCATAGTAGGTCACCAAAACCCAGTAAATCTGTGAAATAAATTTCACAATGAAATTAAAAATATCCAGTTTTAAAATAAACTAAAAATTAAATTTTTCATATATAACTTTTATGAAAATGAAAAAAAAATCTATGATTATATTTCAAAAAAATTATCATGGTTTTCCAAAACTGAATACACTTCATTGAAATTTTTCCCACTACCATAATACATTTAAAATCCCCGAACTCATTCACATTTCTTAATAAAATGACTCATTTTATTTATTTAAATGAAAATGGTTAATTTGAAACATAAAACTGATCAATTCCATCTCATGAAAAAACACTCACTTTGAAATCTGATTTAAGAACCAAACAAGAGTCTTTAATTTCAAAATAGGTTTTTGAAACATCCTTCAAATTTCATTTTTCCAAATGAAATGAAAAAAAATGATCAAGAATAATAAAATAGGCACCATCCATGGAACAAAGGCATATATAAAATATAAACAAGAATAGTTTCCATATTAATTAATATAGGGGAAATGATACAAATAAACAGTAGATGAAAATTGCCTCAATCAGTAACCAACTAAGTAATTGAGTATTCAATGGGATTAACCATTTTGATTATTATCATATGAAGCACCTAATCATATGAAATTACACCAAATCACTAATTAGAAACAAGAATGTACTAATTTTCCAACCACACATATTCTAAATAGACCACATGAGCCTCATAGTGATGAAAACCCCTTCATAGACCTTGAACATAGAACTACTAGAGGTCCACTAGTGTTGTGTGAACCAACTAGAATAATAGAATAGATCACCCACTTAGTACCCATAGTCCCCTAACCAAAAAGGATCTGAGGCATAATAAAATTGAGAACAAGTCTAACACAAAAGAAATAACCATATCTATCCCCCACCCCTAACATCCAATAATTAATATCCCTGTATAAAAATTGGAGCCATGGTATAATCAAGAACATTACCAAACAATGGGAGAAAAAATAATATCATAGATATTGGTAACCCAAAAAATGGAAACAAAAATCCTCACATAGTGATAAAGAACCCACACAAGGTGTAATAATGTCAAAGGGGAATCATGGGGTTCATTTCAGATTAGGAATTTTAAAAATAAAGTTAATATTTGTCCTTTAACACTGAAACATGTCTTAGTGTTCCAATCCCTTACACATTTAATAAAATGACATTCCAAACACTATTTATAAAATCAAGGAAATTTCAGACCATTTAAAAACATTTAAAATCATCCCTCTAAAATGGGTCTTCTTCTTGGAATGATAAAATGTGGACTAAGACCTTTATTTGTATCAAACACATTTCAAAATATATATTAATTCATTTTTCATAAGGGTTAAACCACATAAAAATTTCAAATCACCATTTGAAATCCATTAAAGAACGACTTTATGAATCACATTGAGGTCCATCAAATCCTAAAATAAAAAATAGTTCTCTCCCATTGAAAACAAAAACTAGATCAACATCTAACTCACACCATGAAAAACGGTTCACAATTCCCATAAGGGACTTCATATAATCTCAACACATAAAAATATTCCATTTCAAACATGGAAAAATGTAATTTAAAATAGAAACCAATTATTCCACGTTCAAAACACAACAAAACGGTTTTTAAAACATTATAATGGTATAAAATATAATCATACGTTAAATAAAAATATATTTATAAAGAAAAAGAACATGTTGAATTCCAAAATGAAAAAATCCCATTGAAACACAAACTAATCCAGATGGAAAATGGAAAATTCCAAAAAAATTAAACACCAACTGAACTAGCACATTTTTCCCACACAGTTTTCCAAACTGTGCACTAACTATTTTCTAGACACTACCTAGGATAGACACCCCTTTAATGGTCAAACTTGTGTACTAAAAAGTTATGAAAACAATTATCCAACCATTCCATTTAGTAATATCTAAAACTAAATCCACTTTTCAATATTTTCAAACAATTTAAAAAACTTTAATAAATTCTTGTAGCACATGAAAGACATGCCAAGGAACATGCACGGTTTCCCCTTATAGATCACATACTGACCGGTCATTCACAGTTCAAAATTAAATGAGGAGGATTCTCATGAATGTAGTTCACATAGTTTCCCTCTAATCATTAACATTAAAAATTCATTAAAGTTAACATGTGAGAATTTCCAAGTTTCAAGGAAAACCCCTTGGAAAGTCCAATAAAAACATAACCTCATAAAATAATACAAAGAAAACCAACATAGTGACGTAGGGGCTGTCAAAAAAATGATCTAATATCATTGATATGATAAGGTAATGAGAAAGATAAGATCTTTCAATTAATTGGTATCCATATCTACAAATATCATGTATGTTTCGAATTCTAATGCAGGTAAAGAATTACAAGATATTTAATGATTTCTTCCAGTCTATGGAATTGTACTTTTGGAACTAATTAGGATGTCAAGATTATAATAGAGGATAAAAAGGATATACTCTATGATATCGACTCATGATAAGATTCACTTATGGAACTAAATTCAAATATTATAGAGAAACCATGTAGTAAAATGTAATAGACCAAATGACTAAAGCTATAATTCAGCATAATCATGATCTTATCATATGAGAACTAAAAATTTTACCATCAATAAGTTGTCTATAATAAAACTGGGAGTGTTGTAAAAGTTGTTTCCTTGGACCAAACATGAAAAGTAATTTTTAAATATCGAACCATATATGAAAATTTATGAGTGAAGAATGATTTCCATAATAGTGTCAACAAATTTACATCCACTATTTACATTGTAACATACTAAGTTTATTTATCATACCAATAGGTTATAGAATTTACCACCTATAATGAGAACCTAGAGATACTATGACTAGAAACCCCTGGACAATACATTAATCCCATGATCTCCACTACATCTATATACCTCCATATCCATGACCATCACACGAAAATCTAACCACATCATATCATCAATTGGAACAATGACAAAATAGAAATCCTGACTGAACATAATAAATCCGAATTACAGCATAATCGTTGATAATACTTAACTATAACATAGAAATGGAGAACCATTATGACTAACTTATAAAGAATAATTTGGATCAGAATGGTAAACCTCCTTCCTACAACTGGCATATATCACCTGCACTAAAAATAGAGCATTTAAGAAAAGAAATATGAAAGAGAGTAGACAAGAAATAAATTAATAATTTTTCACATAATAGTTATTATTTTGTTAATAAAACAAAATAAATTTAAACATTAAAAAATATCATTACTAACACGTTAAAAACATACAAATACATATTTAAGATATGATTCAATATTTGGAACTGAAAAGGGATAAATATATAAAAATATATTCTATTTTTAAACTGAATTGCGATGTGCCAAAAATTACTCAATAATCAAAAATTAAAGTCTTTTATATTAAAACATTAAATAAAATACAAAAATAATACTATGGTGTTTTTCTCATGATTTCACATCAATCTGAGGTCGTTTGCTATGGGTTTTACCATTACACACACGTTTTAGTGTATGAAAACTCTAAAAATGAACTTAAAACCATCCCAGGAAAACCATAACTTAGATTAACATGGAGTTGGTTTATAAACATCAAAAATTATTCTACATTTATTTTCCTATGATTTCACGATAATCTAATGTTGTTTGTATGATTTTTACCCCCTCAAACTAGTTTTTAAAAGCATTGTTATATTTTAAAACAACATATTTAGTATATTTAATCGTACCACACATCAAATGGATGAGTTGTATCCTTGTAAATGTAGAACATAATTAATTTTTTGTTTTACCATGATTTAATGTCAACCTGAGATCATTTTATAGGGTTTTGACCATTAAAATCATGATTTAGTTTTTCAAAACACAAAAAACACGTTTACGGGAATCTTCTCCAAACCATAACTCAGATTGATATATAGTTGGTTACTACATTAAAAAAATAAATCTACATTAATTTACCAATTATTTAAGGTCTTAAGATGTTTCTGGATTCATTTTGTCCCTATGAAACATGTTTTTGAAGGCATTGGTATCTTTTAAAATTGTTTATTGAGTCATTCTGAGCACAACACATATCAGATGGATGATTTTTCTACCAATACACATCATAAATAATTAAATTGTTATTTTATCATGATTTTATGTCAATATCAGGTTGTTTCTTATGGATTTTACTGTTACACCAATATTTTAGTGTTTTAAAAAAGTAAAAACCTTTTTATGGGCATCTTGACAAAACTGTTACTTAGATTGACATGGTGTTTGTTTCTATATGTGAAAAATCAATATATAGTCTTTTTTCTATGATTTCTTGGTCTTCTGATTTTTTTCCCAGGGTTATTAACCACTGGTACTTGTTTTTAAAGAATTTAGTACCTTTTAAAACAGCTTATTGATTCATTTTGAGAACACAACATGTATTATGGATTTGTTTTATTCTCATACATGTAAAAATAATTATGAATTTCTTTTTACCATGATTCCACCTTAATATGAGGTATTTTTATATGGGTTGTCTATTATGCACACATTATAGTGTTTTATAACACTAAAAACATGTTTACAGGCATCCCGAATAAACTGCAACTCGCATTGACAGGAATTTAGTTCCTACATTTTTAAAATAAATCTATGATTTTTTACTATGATATTATAGCCATTAGACGCTATTTTTATGGTTTTGACCCCCTGATATGTGTCATATAAGTAATTAGTAAATTTTTAAAATTCTTATTGACTCATTTCGAGCACACCACACATTAGAAGAGCATTTTTTCTTCTCATAAACATAAAAAATAATTAAATGGTTTTTTCTAAAGATTTTAATACCCATCCTAGGATTTTAGATATGGTTTTGACCGTTACATGCATATTCTAATGTTGAAAACACTAAAAACAAATTTACCAATGTCTCATGAAAAAATTAACTCATATATAGATGGAATTAGTTCCTAGATTTCATAAATTAATCAATTGCTATTATCCTATTATTTCACATCCATATGACACCTTTTACTTAGTTTTGACCCCCTAACGCGTGTTTCTAAAGGATTTAATATTTTTGAAACTACTAATTGATACATTCATAGCACACATCAAGTCATATATATGTGTTATGTGATCTTACACATCAAAAATATGTCAATGGTTGTTTCCCCAGTATTTCATGTTAATTTGATGATTTTTTATGGTTTTCACTATTACACATACATTTTAGTGTTGTAAACCACTATAAAAAAATTTATGTAAATCCTAGTAAAATATTAACTCGGATTCATGTGGAATTGGTTATATATTTCACAAATAAATCTGCCGTCATATTTATAAGATTTTACAGTCATCTAATGTTGTTTCCATTGTTTTTATACCCCCTGGAACATGTTTTTAAAATCTTTGGTGTCTTTTATAACTACTTATTGAGTCATTATGAGCACATAACACATTATATTGATGTTTATTATACTATTACACATAAAAAATAATTCAATGGTGGTTTTACCATGATTTCATATTAATATGATGATTTTTTCTATGGTTTTGACCATTGCACCAACATTTTAGTGTTTTAAAACACAAAAAATGCATTTATGTGAATATCATCCAACCCATAACACTAATTGTCATGGATTTGGTACCTATATTTCAAAAATAAATATACGATAATTTTCATAGGATTTCCTAGCCACTTCACACTTTTTGGAGAGTTTTGATCCCCTAAAACATGTTTCTAAAGGTTTTGGTATCTTTTAAACTGCTTATTGAGTCCTTCCAAGTACACTACATGTTGTTTGGAATTGTTTTATAATATTAGACATCCTAGATAATTAAATGGTTATTTTACCATAATTAAAAATCAATCTGACATCGTTTTTTATGGTTTGGACCATTTCACACTCATTTATGTGTTTCAAAACACTAAAAATGTGTTTATGAGTATCACAACAAAATCATTACATGGATTGATGTAGATCCAGTTACAACATTTAAAAAATAAATATACCATAATTGTTCTTTGATTTTATGGTCATCTACATCATTTTTTTGGTTTTGACCTTATGACACATATTTTTAAAGGATTTAGTATCTTTTAGAACTGTATATTGATTAATTCCAAGCACACCACATGTCGGATGGATATGGTGTCTACTCATACACATAAAAAATAATTAAAAATTTATTTTCACATGATTTCACACCAATATGATATCTTTTTCTTTGGTTTTGACCATCACATGCATGTTTTAGTGTTTTAAAACACTAAAAATGTGTTTTCATGCATCTTTATAAAAATGTATCTCATATAGACTTGGTGTTAGTTCCTAAATTTTGAAAATCAATATATATTTGGTTTCCTATGATTTAAAATCCATTTAACCCTGTTTCTTTTCCATTGCCCCCTAACACATGTTTTCAAAGGCTTCGGTATATTTTAGAACTGTTCATTTAGTTATTCTGTGAACACTGCACGTCAATGGAAAAATCATATGGTATCTATCAATATAATTCTAAATATTCGATTTTATTAATAGAATCCTTCAATTACTAAATATTATTGAATGAAGTACCATGTAAAGAATCATTTTAAGGGATGATCTTTGAGATGAGAACTGAAATAAATAAGCATTGAGAATTCTGGGCTACTGTATGTGTTCATTGAAAATGTGTTAATGATCTATAGATTTTAGAATTCACATGTAAGGATAATCTATAAGACTAGAAATTTCCTTGGGAATCATGCATATCATCCTATAAAATGTTAAAACTAAATAATTTTCCAATGTTGACTCCATTGATCTTGTGTTTTACTATAAGATTCATGTTCTTTCAATTTTACTTTCTACCTTAAAATTTCCCTTTGTGCCTATCGATCAATATAATTACTGAAACCTCCAATGGGTGTCGCAAAAAATAATGACAACACCCTACCTAATAAAACTGAGGGAGTAATCCTAGAACCCATCCCCATACACTCTCTGTATTCTCCTTCACTAAAATGATTGAAACTACATCATTCTGGTAAATCAATGATGATTGTTAAGGCTTCGCATCCCATGCTTATTGAATTTTAACCTATTAGTACAATAATATTAACTATGATTCTTTAAATTGTCTAAACCTCATGATATTTTCTCTTTAAAAATTTTCATTACTATTTAATTTTATTTCATTCAAATAATGACATAATAGTGAAAAATAATTTTTAATAAGAAACAAGCCATAAACCCAAATAATTATGACAGACTGTATGAATCAAATGACACTAATAGATTTAATTATCACTCTTTGATCCATATATTCAACCTCATTTAACTAAGTTTAACTATTTAAAAAAAACTCATTATTATTTATTATAGCAATGAAATAATAGTAAATAGTAATGAATATCACTTACTCCAACGTCTCTAGTAGGTTTATTCACAAAAAAGACATCGGGTTTTCTATGAATATTAAGATACTTTTCTATCTAACCTATAGAGTGACCAAGTTAATTATATTTTATAAAAAAATATATTTATAAGTTGGAAAAAAACATTAACTTATAATAAAATAATAAAAATAATAATAGATAAAATATGACCCAGATTGTTCTTTTTTTATAAAAACTCTAATACCAATTTGTATGAGGAATGACTTGTTTCTCATAATTCATAGTATCTTTTTAGATAATCCGTACAAAAATAGAAACACTAATAAAAAAATATAATTTTATTGTGTTTATATTATTAAGATATAATAATATATGAAATTACCGCATGATATGAATCTATGTTAATATAAATAAACAAATTCAACTATTCAGGAGAAACACCTTTAGGAACTTCCTCTTACATTTTTCAAGAGCTCGGAGATGTTTAAATAAACTAATTTCATAATATTTTTTTCAAATATCTTTATTTCATGCAAAAAAAATTCTTAAGAGTATATGTTCAATGAATAAAGGAATTGTGTCAGTCTATGAAAGGGGTTTCATGATTGTTTATACAGATTCATGAAAGGTTGTGAGTTTCATGAAAGGATGTGGTTTTAAAAAAAAAAGTGGAAAGATTCATGAACAAGAAGAATGTTTCCCAAAAGTGGTGAAAATATTTTGTGAATAAATTATGTTTCGTGATGAAAAATGTGATTGGAACATGTTTCGGACCTTATAAAAGGATATATTCAATGAATAGTTTATCAAAAAATGAAGTAGAAGCTATTTCATTGGTATTGTTTACAACTAGTTTGTGATATAGAAGACTGAAGTTCAATGTGGAATAATCAATGAATAAAACATCTGACATTAAAGTCATGTATTTTCCTATAATCCAAAAACCATTCTCACCTATAGTTGTTAGAAAAGGGAGAGGAGAAAGGGAGTGAAACATGGGTTACAGTGAACTAAATGCTAAATCTTGTAATGGTAGTGAGCCTTGCGTGGACTGGCCAAAGTTGAAACATTATATCAACAAGACTATAAAAGATTTCAAGATTTTATCACATCAACACATTGTTAGTGTGTGATCCTTAGACATATCCCATTGTGGGTAAACCATGTAAAATTCATTGATCTTATGTTCTTTATTTTCTTATATTATGCTGAATGAAAATTAGTGAATGTGGATTGAGAGATCTTCAATATTATCTAAATAAGGATTTCATAAGTGGTACAGTTAATCGTATCCTCACTTAATAGGCGAACAAAAGTTTGACCCTTCTAACAACTGATGTAAATATAGGTTTGGACAGTGAGAGATTCACATGTACATTGGGAAACAAGAATGAGTGTTATACCCTAATTCACCCCCCCCCCCCCTCTGAGAGAATATCTCTCTAAATTCCATTATGGATCCCACGCATGCATTAGTATTTTTCTTAATGATTAAGGACCATTACACATGCTTATAGATAGGAATATCCAACGACACATAAACATGTGGATTCCTACTGGAAGATATATTCTAATAATCTCCCATATTAAAGACTACTATAAATGATATTCATGAGATAAAGACTCATATTATAATGATTACTCAGACTTGATTCTAAATATCATATTTTCCATTTCATTGAATTGTATCCTACCACATAACATGGTTTTAAAAATATCAACATGGAATTTCAAGGTTCTCATCATAGTAGGGAGTTGTTGTTCCCTGTTAATGTAATAGATACTCTAGAACATTATTATGTTAATGTCATGAAGAACTATTAATGATATTTAAGAATATATTTAAATTAATATTCACTTATTTGATTATAAATTTAGTATAAATAAAAAAATTAGTTCTATAACACCAAATCCAAAGCAAGTTCATGTTCTTCCTCATCTATTACTTGTACAACACTGAGTGAGAACTAGCTGATTAAACTTTTTTCCAGGTGCTATCTATCTTATAGCTTGTCTATCTTTGTAACCTCAATTTGGTACCCTCTATATGATACCATATTCATCAAATATATTCTTTATTATTTTTCCTCATATTTGTACTAGTTCTTTTCGTATCCTTAATCTGATACCACTTCCCCTGTTAGGTTCTTCATCGGCTATCCTCAGTCCGGTAACACTTTGTGTGGTATCATATTTATGATACCACATCATCTATTTCTACTATAAATTAATATTTTATAAAATATGTCTCTCAAGGTCTTATTTTGACACCTCACATCTATAACAATTTACATGGATGAAATTACTTATGAAACTTCATCATAGTGCACCTACACTCATTAATATACCCAGCATATGTCTAAAAATTAATGGAGGAATGGAAAATCTATACTCAAAATTCTTACTAAAACATTGAATATCCCTATGATAAATTATTCATTTTAATTCATTAAAACCTCCAAAAAGATTGGGGTAACCCAACTTCATCAATACTTTCCTCATATATGGGATTGAATAATTCCTCAAACCTACTTGAATCATGGAAGAATACCAATATTCTTTTCATGATTATTGATTCACCAAACATCCAACTCAAAATCATCACTAATAATTACTACACAAAAAATCTATAAATACCCTTCATCTTTTATCCAAGAATCCTCTATAGGACCTTCTCCACTTGGTAATGTTTTGTTTGATACACCACTATAGGAACTTCACCATCCCGTAGTTTCATTTTTGTTTCCTTTATCAAATGAATACCATTTAATATGCCCAATAGACTTAACTTGTAAATCTATTTTTGATTAGTTATCTTTGAACCCTCTATCTAAGGGAATTTAAAATCATCATAAAATGGACAGACAACCTTTTATATGATTGGTGAAATTACTCTAAAAACTATGTCTGATATCTATATTCTTATTATTCATCTAGTGAAATTTTTCTAAAAAACTCATATTTTTGGTGAAAATACAAACTTTCTTCTTTCTGAGGAACCCACTACTATTCATTGTCCAGTGGAATATATCTAAATTCCATAAAATGATTTAGTTTTTGTGGAAATACTCAATCTAATAGAAAACATGAATTCTTTCGAACAAACATTTGGATCTCTCCTCTGTATGATTTTCTTAGTTCGATCTATTTCCTTACACCACTTTAGTTTGTTCATCCTAGATTTCACAATCCGGTATATTGTTTTTAGAAACATTATAAATAATACTAAACATTGTCAATGGATTTATATATTGAGAACAAAATAAAACACAAATAAATCTTCCTTTATTGTTAAAATATAACAAAAATCATCTTGGTCTCAATATGAGGAAAGTGAAAAACTACAGAATATAAATTTATTAGTAGTATAAATTAAATTTATCAACGATAAGAAAGAATTTATGTTCAAAGAATAGATAAAATGGGTTCACCATTAGCAATACTAAAAAAGTGATGACAAAGTCACCCTTTATCAGTGTTAAACAAAGTGTTGATAAAAGAACCCTTTTATTAGTTTTTTTATCACTGATAAGGGAATCCTTTTATCAGTTATTTTTTATTGTTGATAAAGGGAACATTTATCAGCCATTTTTTAGCACTGGAAAACCAAAAAAAAATCTTCTTTCTCTACTCAAATCCCCCTATTATTAAGGCTCGAGCCCGGTTTCTATCAGTGGTCAAGCCCCAAACCTTTGTCTTCTATTCACATGGGATTTCCACCTATTCATGCTTTTATCAGTGCTCGATCCCCCAAACCTATCACCATGCCTCCCACATGTTGCATATCCACACACACCTAGATTCTATCATGGAACCCACTACTTCAAAGTGAAGGCCCTTATAACATCTCTCTCTTTTTTTATTGAAAAAGAATTTATGTTTGTGTGTGTGTGTATTTATGTGTGTGTGTGAATGTGTTTTCTTGTGTGTTTTTACATTTGTGTGTGTGTCGACATATATTATTGTATATTTATTTTAATATAAATTTTTAGCAATTTATAAAGATAAATACATTTATAGAAACACCAACAATAACAGTTAACACTAGACTACATTATTTTACTTTCCATACATTGATATATATATATATATGTATATGTATTTATATTTTTCAATATATATAATTTTTTTAATATATATATATATATATATTATTCATCTACATATATTAAAATATATACATAAATATTTGTATTATTTATTATTACATTACACACCTGTCGTATGGTGTCCAAAAATCTACAATTATTTTCTAAGTGTAGCATAGTAGCTGACTAGGGTTTTCTCACTTGAGGAGCTTCACAGTCGATCACTCTCTGATTCCGAGTTCACTTATTTTATTTTTTATGTTGTTTTTATTTTATAATAAAAATGTTAAAATGGTGGGAAGGATAATAAAATTAAAAACTAAAAATAACATTAAAAGTCAATGGAAAACAGAATGAATGATTTTAAATTAGAAAGTAAATTCTCCCAAGAGATACATCCATGTAGAACCTTCATACTCTTGATTTATATATACAAAATAAACACACTATGTAATATGTGTGAAAACCTTCTACCCCATATTTTAATGTATAGTGCACACAACAATCTCCAATAGTATCATGCATCCACTCCCTCAATCGATGGAGAATGGTTGTAGAATATGAAGATAATCTTTAGATGACTACAATGAGGATTAAATAAAACATAAATTAACCATGTATTATCATAAAGAGAATATAAATTACTGACTTGCATTCAATATCGTATTACTCCCTTGGAATATTCCTTAGGCCACTTAATCATAATCTTGAGTATAAGAGTTCACAGTGGATATTATAATAAAGAGAGATATATAATATAAGAACACTTTATTTGAATATCCACATGAGGTTTCATGAAAAACCATTAAAACTAAAAACTATAGTATAAAATAAAACTATAGCTTCATCTTAATTTATTAGAAAAGTTGTTGATCCACCTTCAACTACATGGATCCACTTTATTTATAGGCATAAAATCCTCAATGATCTAGTCTTTGAATCTCAAATATCCTTTTAAAATTCCAAAATATGTTTCTCATTGAGTTGTTAAATATTTCCACTTTTAATTCAATGTAAATATCATGATTAAATGATCCTTTAATTATAAATGATAGAGATAACATGGATTTTAATTTCCCATATTTCCTTATCATAACCCATGTCCATATCAAGATTTAATTCAATATCATCCAAAATTTTAGATAAATTCATTTTCCCATGTGGCATTTGACTCATCATTATCCTTGGATCCAATGTTCATGGAATGAGGTATCCTGACCAAAGTATATTCTATTTTTAAAACCTAGATCACATGTGAAATGGATGAGGTTCCCCAAGAAAACCTTTTTCTCTGTTCGAGCTTCAATATGGTATAAAATTTTATTTTAGTGGGTTCTTTGGTCATGGGCTTCCAAAGTTTACTACAAGGAAAGTCATTCATGTTTCTAATTATTCTTCCAATTATTCCCTTAGTATTCCTCAAAATAGATGGAGTGAACCCTTGTGTTTTCTTCCTAATTAATGTATGTACAACATGATCATTACCACTTAGATTGATTGGTAGTTTCTCATTTTATCTCTTCCTTATTCAAGAATTCATGTTGACCATGGGATATTAACATTGGGTTCATGATTTTTTGAATTCATCTCATTTTTTTCATGTTAGTTTTTTTTGGGTTTTGTATGAACATCACATGACCATGTGCAATGGAAGACAACCCAAACATATCCAGATATATCTTTGAGAATCATCATGTAAATAAATGGTATAAATAGTGTACCTAGATATCATTAATGGAATTAGTTTTCTTCTTTCTCAGTGAAGGATAATGGTTGATGAAGATCACCTAACAATGAAAAAAATCACCCTACCTCCAAGGGGGTAAACCAACTAATGGATCAGTGATAATAACGTGAGAATACACAAATGCTGAAGGGGTTCTGATACCGTCATATTAGATGATGAAAATAAGTGTAGGAAGAATAGATAAATGAGAGGCTTACTCATAATTGAATATATTTACAGGAGGGATCACATCCCTTTATATATCTATCCATGAAGCATTTCCTTAAATGAAAACATTTTGGCCATGTTATTGTATCCATATAAATTTATTCATATACATTTATTCATATAATTCATTTAATCATATTCAGTGAGTGGTCAATCCAATTAATATGTTTATAATGAATTGTAACTGTTAAATAAACCATTTGGGAGAAATAAATATATATGAAATATATAAATATATATATATATCATCGCATTTATTTAATTCATGCATTTCATGAATCAAATACATGTAATTAAATATAAACATTATGTATATATATATATATAATATCATATATTGTATATATTTTTTTTTGAATAGCTAACAATGTCCCACTTGAGCTAAAATCTCATAATCAATTAATGCATAATATCACACCTTATTGTGAATCCATCCAAACTCTTTTGGATATAGTTTTCATCAATGTATATTTATTTTGAAAAACTATTTTTCCAAAATATTAACCTTATCCAAGGGTATCATTGTTTGAGCCTTCGGACCTAATAATCATTGACAACAACTATGAAATATCTATTTTATAGATGTAAGAAAAGAGATGTAACATCCCAAGTAAGTAATGAATAATATATATTTTTATCTATGTCTATTAATGATTAAGATAGTGTTATAGAGGCTTAAAATGAAAATAAATACAATCTTATGCATGGAATACACTAATATTTTTAAAAGATTGTTTTACTGCCTTTTGATGGAAAACCATTTTTGAATATATATTTTGACAATTTTATAAACTATGTTTGTCAAAATAAACTTATCCATTATTATTGGGACATCAAAATTTATCTTGTGTGAATTTTTGGTATTTTTCTGACAATGTTCATTTTTTAATGAATAGTGCAAAATACTGCATTTTACATCAAAACTATTTTTTTATCTAATTTATTTATATGATTAGATTATGTTTTGAATTGGTTTTGAAGTAAAATTAGAATATATTTTTCCCATTTTATCCAATGGTGGTCATTGGAATCAATTTCACTTTGAAATTAGACTTAAACTGGTGTCAATCTTTTGATACTTATTGTTTTGTTAAAACACGCTATTTGCTCTGGCAGCGGGAATTAATTACTAAATTAATTAATGTGACTTATATGATTTGAATTTTTTAAAATAGACTTCATTTTTGAATTCGGAATATCAAATATAGCTTAGGGTGAATTTTTGGTAGTTTTCTGAAAAACTTCAATTTTTGATGAATAGTGAAACAACTAAGTGGTAGTTAAAGAAACCGATTTTTCGTTTAAATGGAATTTTGCCATCATTGTGTTTTAAATTTCAAAAATCCGACATACATGGTTGTCATTAATAAGTAAAATGTGTTTCAATGAGATTATAATAATTTTTTTGGTGAATAGTAACTTATTAAGTTCTTAATCGCGATTAGTGGTAATTAGTGTAGTTTAAGGTAAAAATAATGCTTTAATAAAATAAAATGAGCTTGAAACATGTCCTACCTTCATTGGTTGTGTCATGGCCGACCAAGAAAAGCCATGTGTCAACTTGGGGACCCCATGGATCCACTCTGGTTGCGAAATGACATAAATTACTTTTTATTTAATGTAAAAGTAAAAATGACACAAACATAATATGTTTTACGAAAACAATTTTTAAATGGGGTTATAACGATCATATTTTTGATTATAAATAGTCATTAGAAATCTAAAATGATTTCCTACATCATAGTATTTTTTTACAATTTTTAGACATTAAATAAATTAAATTATTTATGACATAATAATGATGCAGCAATGACATCATTATTTGACGATTTAAATAAAATGGAAAGATAATGTAAAATCTATGAACTAAACCTGTCCAAAACCAATTGGATTAGTGTATTTAGAACCCTTATCACCTTATCTACGAATTATATCAATTTGGGTCCTTTTAAAACCGAAAAAAATTTTCAAATAAAGTAATATTTCTTTACTTTCCAAAAGTGCCCCTCCTCTCCTCTTATAAAAGGCCCCCACCTCTACCTCATTTCACACACTCCTAAAGCCTTTGGCTTGGCCAACCCCTGCCCATTTACTCTCTCCACATCCCTCTCCTAATCCTATAGGATTCCCTTTGTTCATAATCCTTTCAAAGGAAGCCTTTAGCCTCAAATAAAAAGGAGTTACACTTTTAAAGGTAATTCATTCTCTCTTGTTCATTTGTTTTATTTTGCTTCTCCAACCCTCTAAACTCTTTTTATTTACTTCTTTTGTAACAACACCAGTATCTTCAATATACTAGGATGTTGTTATAAGATTTATTCGAGCTACACTCTCACACAACTACATCAAATGGTTAAAGAACATACAGTTTCCGTGGATGGCGAAATTCTGTCTCCCGAAACGATGATTGTTCAATACTCATTTAACACCTTCAAAGGTGGCCATTATGATGTCACTATTTTTATATATGATATATAATATGTTTATCGTTTCTTTAAGCTTCTGTATTTTTCATTTTGGGCATACCTTTATGGTTTCCATTATGGGTAAACACGATATCTTCATTTAAGGAAGTGCGGACTACCGCCCCCTCAAAGTGATGTGATTCGTTAATACCATATGTGGGACGTGTAAAGGAAGGATTTAAAGTTATTTTATATGATGTTATACTGGAATTATAATATACCTCTATATCCTTATTATTTCTTACCATTAAAGTATGAGATAGAAATGAAAGTAGCGTTCATGCGTACGTACGGCTTACCGTCTCCATGAATGGTGCATTTCATTTCTTATCCCCAAATATAATGTACTATTAAAAGTACATGTATATAATGGATATATATAATGAATGATATATCTATATGATGAATATAATTCTGTAATTAAAATATACATACATCTCATTTAGTTTTAATTCCATTAATATGACAAAGAAATGAAAGTAGCGTTCATGCGTACGTACGGCTTACCGTCTCCATGAACGGTGCATTTCATTTATTACCTCTAAATGATTATGTAATATTATAAATACATGTATATTCTGTATATATATGATATATATGATATCCAAAATCAGGAATGTCATTTTGGATATAAAGAACCTTTGACCACATGAACAACATGTAATTGTAAGAAGTCCACTTTCGACTTAAGAACCAAATCTTGAGAAAACAAACATTATTAACATAAATGGTTACATAATGTTTATAACATGGAAATAAGTGATATAAAAGGAATAATGAACTTTAAAAAGGTTCTTAATCAAGTATAAATTAACTCAAACTTATTATTCAGGACGTTAAAGAAAGATCAAGTCAAGTCGGACCTGAGGTAAGGGACTTCATCTCAATCTCCTTTCATTGAGGTATATTTCATTTTATACACAACTTTCTTTTATACGGTGTATAAAACCCTTTGGATTTTACTTTTATACAAAAGGAATCTTTTTCTACGAAGCATTTTACAAAACGACAAAAAGGAATGTTTCTTTTAACGTACGCGACGACAACGACCTTTTCCGCCGCCGCGAGTATTATTTGGTCTTTGGCTTTCTCAACAAGCCGTAATGTTTTTAGAATAAAATAAATACCATATACTCTTTTATGTATTTTGGTATTGAAAAAGGTTTTGATAAAGGATTATATTATGTCAATATATTTATGATATATTCTCATTGAAATGTGGAAATGTTATCATTCCTTTATATTGGTTTTATGTTTTATGATTTTATACTGGTACATGGACATGTTAACGGGTGGTTACGTTATAAACCATATGACGGGTGGTGCTGTGAATACCAGGACAGGTGTTTATGTTATAACCTCCAATTCATTGGGTATGGATGTCAGCCGTATGGCTATTCCATTAAGTATGTATGGAAATTGGCCGTATGGCTATTCCATTAAGTGATATGTGTGGAAGTCGACCGTATGGTTATTCCACTTAAGTATGTTTATGTCCCAAGTTACCTTTATATATGTTATGTGTTCTTTTTATGGGTTTTATGGTAATCCTTTGGTTACAAAAAGGTACGTAATTATACTTTATTCAGTGAAGAGTTTTTACTACTTCATGAAGGTGAAGGTATTACTTTGATAGAGTATATATGGTTTACTTGATGTATGAAAAACAAACAGTTTTCATTCTTTCTGTATCCCATACTGAGCTTTTTATGCTCACCCAATGTTTTTTTTGAAATGTTTTCACAGGAATTAATGTGGAATAAGGTCAAGGATGGGATCAAGGGAATGTCATCCTATATAAAACATGGAACTAGACACGTTTCTTTCTAAGAGTTTTTTTTATTATGGAAACTTAGTAGAAGTGACTACTTTGTAATCTTTTGAGATGTAATAGTTATGTTCTAATTCTCTAAAACTCTAAACCTGAAAAGATCCTCGACGTGAATTATTCATTTAATTCAATATTAAGTAAGGTTTAAGGTCGGGGCCTTATAAGAGCGACCCCTAGAAAAGAATCAGTGCTATTCATGCTACTAAGGGGTTGGGTGTGATCTCCATCAAAATTATTATTATCTCTATATGAACTTTCCCACCACAAAATGAATCATATACACCATATGTATCTTATATAAACCATTTGTCTATGACATCAAGTGACCACTAGATATGGAACATGACAATATATTAAAGGCCTCTTGTCATTTTCTTTATTCTATGAAAATGACTGACCAAGTGGATGAATATATGACATGTTTTTCATCTATCTGATAATCATATCAAATTTCACTTTTACACATAAATGATCACATCATATTCGAAAAAAATAGGAATGGCCAAGAATTTCTTCATACTAATTCAATCATGGGATACAATCCATTCCATGGCATACAAGAGGACAAATCCCTTATTGGTTTCATTCCAACTGAAGACATGATCAAAAACATACCCCACCACCCCTAATTATCTAAGTTCATATGGTGACTTCCATAAGTAGGGAATAAATGTATGAATGTTCTCATGATAAGTCTCTCAACAACCACATGTAATAAGGATTGATAACATGCATACACCCCTATGTATATCTAGGATTGTATGACATTCCATGAGATATAATTTAGGGAATTATTCAAATTAAAAATTATATACTTGTTACATCAAGAATATATTCTTCAATATATCATATAAAACCCTTTGAAACAGAAATAAGAATATATTCATTCTAAACATTACATTTCATCATATCATATTAAACACCATGATGACAATAAGTTTGGGACAACTCGAAGTTTTTACATTTAAGGGATATCTATTATTCGACCATCCATGTAAATTAAATTGAAGAACACATGAATGAATGACAAATGGATATTTCTTTTATTATAATAACATCATACATTAAAACCATTAAAATAAATATCTTATGTTTTGAACACATAGACATATAACATGATCCTCATTTAGTTGTCGCAGTAATGAATTTTAAATATTACATCCAAATGTAATTCATGTCTCATCCTTATGTGACCATCTGATAAAGTAATCCAACTAACCTCTTATTGGGAAATAGTTATGAAGTAAGATATTTTTACTAATTGTGAGATGTAGGAATTATATTCCCTAATTTCAATGCTTTTAACTTTAATTGAAACATCATAACTTCATAACATAAAATGTTATAATGTTATATTTCATTTTCTATATACGACTATATCTAACTACACCGTCATCTTCCTAGTAACCCTTTCCATCAAAATTTTTCCTGAAAATCTTTTATAAATAATGTAATTGTTTACTTTATCACTTTACCAAACATCATAAACACTTTTAGGATATAGTGATATCAACTTTTTTATGGTAACCAATATAACGTTTTATATATTTTTAAACTTTATACCTAAAAGTATTTTGTGATATAATGTGTAATAATTTGAGTATTATATAGTATAATCCTTTATGTAATATTGATGGTCACTTATTATGGTATCTAAATGAAATTGATTACATTTTTTTATTTTCATATATCACAAACTCTTTAGTACATTCAATGAAGAATCACTATAATCATAGACTGGTATAACCTTTCAGTTAATAGTAATATTCACTTTCTCACAGTAACTAAATGTAACAATTTAAATTTTTCTTTATTTTCAAATATAAAATTTAATTAGAATATAATTAAAATAATCACTTAAACTAAATGTGGTGTAATCTTTTATTTTTTAATTTTCATGTTCTCTAAGTTCAAACGTATTCCCACTAGCTTCTTAGATACTATATTCTTTTAATAAAATCTTTCTAAGAAAACATAAACTACTATTTGTTTTAGGAAATAGAACTTATTTCCTTTTATAAGGAATATTAAGATAACAAATTATTGTTTACATATCATTTATGGAATTTTATGTGTTTATAAAATTATTTTCCAGAAAGTGGACTTTATTAAAATATCCCACCAATGAGTACAAGGAACACAATGCCATATTTTTCAACAAATATTTGGATAAAACATTTATCCTAGATAAACACTTTTATCAAAATCTTTTTCTCAAAAACAATTTATATAAATTAATTAATAATAAAACATGTGAATACATTTAATCATATAATAAAAACTATTTTTTATTGAACATACTCACTTATCCAATAAGTGGAGTGAGATGAAGATACACATCTGCTATTTAGATTCATCAAAGTTTGATACATTCCTTTAAATTAAAATTCTCAATATAGTAACTATTTACTTTATAAATTTAATGCCATCTACAAGATCAATCAATTCTTCCTTTTATTTTAAACTACTGTATATTTACAACACATTTAAAACATATACTCGGTATCAAAACCCGTTCAAAATCGAATAAATAATTTGTATATCATCCATACCTATCATGAGTATTCAATGGACTCCCCATCCTTTTTCAATTATATTTTGGATAATCTATTCATATTGATTTATAACTATTCCTTCAAAAAATCCATCGATTTCAATGACCTAGACATTATTCTTGAATAAACATTGCTGAACTTTTCAACTAACTTTTTTCGTCTGTTTTGAACATTTACCCAATTATACTATCTATATAGTACTAGAATCCAGACATCATATGCCCAGTCCATCTCTTTCCAACACTTTGAGAATATTAAAAGAATGTTTCTTGAATTCATTCACATTATCATAACATTTATGTAGAACAAAATAATAGGAATTCCATAACTAAAAAAATCTATTTTATGAATTCTTCATTCATTCCAAATATATTCTATCTTATTGAATATCATGGACATACCAAATAATATTGAGTGTAGGGGAATACAATTCCTTAGGTCAACTATGAATTAAATTCCTTTGAACCCATAAATGAATTACTTCATGATTACATAAGAAACTAAATCAAGTTATTTAACAAATTCAAAACATAGTTACTTGGGAATGAATTGTTTGGACACATAGAATATCTCTCTTTCTCAAGAAATTTTCTTAAGATATAAGTTTTATGAGTTTCTTACTTTAAGATCCTTATTTCATGGATTAATATAAAGTTTAGTTTGATGATAACGATGCATTTGTCTACTATATAAATTTTAATAAGATTCATATCATGTCTTTTATCTTTTCATTGAGGGATTTTAATGATAGTTTTTTCACTAAAATTGATGACTCCAAACATCATACCCATTTAGTGATCCAATATCCATATTTTACTAAACTCAATGTCGATTTAGAAATTTTCCATTACATAGATTTTTAGGTTGGTCATCATCCCAATCACTATAGTTGTGAATCTTATATAGTTTAGTGGATAACCCTTTATCCAAATTCATCTATGGATTTATGTAACTCTGTTACTCTAGTAACCTAATCTTATTAGGGTCTCCCAGCTAGTGTAACTGAAATAAAATTCCAAAAAACATGCTAACAAAGAATGATCCAAGGGAACCCACCTTTAGAATGACCCACATAAAAAATAATCTAAAGTCATGCATTAATTTCTTTCCTTACATAATATAACATAAAGGAACATAGCTTTAGAATGACCTACCCATTTAGATGATTGAGGTCTTGAAAAGTGTGTCTTTGGAATGAATCTAACGCTTAGTATTTCTGGGGTTTTTCCTTCTAAGGTCTCACCAATTTATTATACATCATATTCATATTAAATTCATAACTACTACATTATATGTAATCATTATGTTCTCATGTATTATTCCATTTCTTTTTATGCATTATTTTAGTGATTTAGTTTTGGAATCTCTACTCCAACAACAAAATTATTTTGATCACACAACATTATTGTGTAACACTTTACACAACCCCCAAGCTTATGTTAATCACACAAAAATAGAAGTTAATTATATTCATAAATATACATACTCATCATATGAATAAGTTACATGAACACTTCATGTAAAGGAATATAGTCATATGATATTGGAAAACGTCACATGAGTAAGCACAGAGCAATAGGTAGCTAACCATGTTCACTTTCCTAACCAAGGTGATCCTCCAGGAAAGTACGCAGTCAGACGCCAAGTCCCTCTACCTCTGGATAAATTACTCTTTAGAGAATTAAATTCATGAAAACTATAACACCTAATATTCATAAACTATTCCCAAAAACATCTCTCAATATCATAAATAAAATTACATACTTAGTTCAAGGTAGATGGAAACTAAATTTTATTATATCAAACCTAGCATGATATGAAAGGCTATTTCTTCGAAAGAATTCATCATATAAATTTTTGAATAAGGTTATTCATAATATAAATTTTTTATTAATATAAACAAGAAAAATAATAACATTTAAACAAATTAACAATTCAAATATTTAATCATGAGATAGACAATTAATAACAATTTCGTAAATAAAATCTAAATATAAACTCTTTTATAATTTCACCTTTAACATTAGGGAAATTCCATAATTTTTAATATAAACTCTCTATATTCTTTCCATTATGAATTATTTCACATTTTTCATAATAAGACATTTCTTTTAGAAATATATAATATTATATGAATTATAAACTATTTGTTATTAAATTTCTATTATGTAAACCATATATATAATCTTAATATCATATACTTAATTATTATTTAAACATTGATCCTATCAATTATCTAAACACATTTTGATGAGGATAAACTAATATCCAAATAAAGCCCCTTTAATTTTAACAATTTCAAATTAATTAATTATGAACAAAACATGAATATTCAAGAAATTTCAAAAATGAAAAGTTTTTTTATTTTCTAAAATATTAGACATTTATGAACTATTCATAAATAGATGGTAATTATAAACATTTTATAAATTAGCAAGAATATAAACATTTATTATCATTATCAATATGGTCACTTCAAAATTAATACTAAAAGTAATTTATATGATATTTTAGGAATTATAAACATTTTATAATTCAATATCTATTATATAAACGTTTTTATATAATCAAAATATCATATATATATATATATATGATGGAATTTATAAACCCATTATAAATTATATTTTATGATTTCTAAATAAACCATTTATTTCTATATCATAAATCATGCAATTTTTTTTCATAATGTAATTTTATAAAAAAAATATTTATTAATTAACCGTAAACATTTTATAGTTAATTAATCTATAAAACTCTTTTATAAATTTATATATAAATATTTTGTGATACCTTTTTCATTATTTATAAACTATTTATAAATAAGATTTTCAATTCAAAATTGAATCCACTTCATTAAAATATATATGTAATTTGTTTTCATATAAACAAGAGTAATATATATGAACATTTCGAATTAATTTCCCAATATAAGAATTATCTTGTTTTACCATTAAAACTTATTTTTCATAAATTAATAAACATGTGGATTTGTTAAAAAATCATTCCCCTATGATACTATAATTTTGATTTTGTGTGGTCATCACATGACCGTGTTCATCAGAAGACAACCCAAACACATGAAGATCTATCTTTGAGAATCAACACATAAATAAACTGTATAAATAGTATACCTGGAAATCATCAATGACTATAGTATTCTTCATTATTAGTGAAGGAGAATGCTTGATGAAGATCAGGTAGCAATAAACAAAATAACCCATCATCCTAGGGGGTACATTGACCATTGGATTCGTGATTGTATCCTATGAATACCCAAATGTTGAAGGCGTTTAGAGCCTTCTTCAGAGATGATGAACAACATTGTGAGAAGAAGAGAGAAATGAGAGGCCAGCTTACATCTGTTTATATTTACATGAGGGATCACATCCCTTTATATATCCATCCATGTCACATTTCATTAAATGAATGCATTTTTTCCATATTAATGTATCCATATACATTTATTCAGATATTTCATTGAGTCCAATTCAATGATCGGTCAAGCAAATTAATCATTTCATAGTGGATTATAACCGGTAATTAAACCATTTGGGAGAAATAAACGTATATCACACAAACACACAAACACACACAGAGACATATGTATATATATATATTATCGCATGTACTTAATATTTGAATTACATGAATCAAATTCATGTAATTAAATATACCCTTTATATATAATATTATATTATATATGTATATATATTTCATATCTAACAATGAAACTCAACTTTAGCATATCCCACCCACGGAATAATCGAGTGTCACTCATTACTTTCTTTCCCTACAAAATAGAACTCAGAGACACCCAACTTTAGCGTGACCTACCTAGTTGGATGATCGAGGTCTTGAAAGGTGTCTCTTTAGAAGTAATCTCACATTTAGTATTTTTGGGGATTTCTTTTAAGGTTCCACCAATTCAATATAAATCATATTCATATTAAACTCATAACTATTACATCCTAGGTAATAATTACCATATCATGTTTTATTCCCCCTTTGTGTATGAATGCTTATAATGTTTTAGGTTTTGGAATTCTTACTCCAACCACTCATAGGGATTTGTAGTTTCTCATTTCATCTCTGCCATATTCATGCATTCATTTCGTCAATGGAATATCAACATTGAGTTCACAGTTTTTTGATTTCATCTCATTTTTTCATGGTGGTTTAAGTGGCAGTTTCCATTATCATCATTATCAGCTCTTCACAATGGTCTGATCGAGCCCCATCAATGCAGAGTATGGAGTTTTAGAGGATCTGGAGCTACAAGGATCATCCATGCACTCGTTGAACCTTTCAGATGGCGGTAAGGGTGATTGTGGCTGTAGAAAGGTGCTACATGGTAGTAGATATATACTTTGTAGTCTGAGAGAATGGTCGCAATAAGTGATAGATTGTGACTGTTGAGGATGTCGGTGGTAAATATTGATAGTAGCACAAAACCCATGTAAATTCCAGAACTTCTGGGTTTCTTGTCCCCGCAACACTTCACAGTGACATGTCATGGCGGCTTGCATGTTGAAGTGGTCTTCTATTCCCACCCCATGCTCTGTGTGCGGGATTTTTCGCTTATTCCCTTCCCAATATGGCTCTCCTCTATTGACACATGATAATACTTCGTGAATTTTTTTTCAGGGTTGAGGACTATCCACGTGTTGGCCACTTAATACATTTTCGACCAAAAAATCATAAACAAAATCAAACTATTAAATTTAACAATTTCATCTATTTTTATGGATATTAACTCTTCAAATGTAAATTAACAACAATTTAATAAAACCATTCATCATTTTTTCAAATCAATCAAAAAATCATTAAAATAATTATTTAAATTTACTTTTGATATAAATTTTCTGAGCATGATTACACAAACACATGTATATACATTTTTGTAGGTATATACATATTCACATTATTTCATATAGTAAATAAAATGGAAAAAATTTTATTTTAAATATAATGAATAATTAATATTAGTTTACATATAATATATATATATATAACAAAATATATTAAAATACGTTTAAATGTTTATTTATAAAATTAAATTTATATATAAAATTATATAAAATTGTTTATATAAATATATATATATTAAAGAACAGTATGCCTTATATTAAAATACTATCCCACGAAACATTACACAAGTCGATAGGAAAAATAAGAAAACTAGTTAAAGTGATCTCAACTATTATACACCTCCTCAAACGGTGACCATGTGGTTTCTCTATTAATGAGGTATTTTTAATGTGGGACTAGACCGTGTGAATTAAGTCACACAGAGACGCGTTTTTGACATGGTGACACATCTTCACGCGGATAGTTTTTTTATAAAAGGAGTCAGTGACAAGCCTTTTATAGGACATCCACAAAATCAATAGCATTTCCAATTTGGTGATGTCTTTCATCGATGATCATTCTTCCTTTGCATCGGAGGGTATTAATTTTGAGATCCCTTCCATTTTTGGGGAGTCTCTTTCATGTACTTCTTTATTTTAGTGGATTCCTCTTTCTGGAATAGGACCCATGGTACATCCCTTTGGATTTTCCACATTAAAAATTTCTAGTGTCAAATTTTATTTTCTACACACATATTATTTTGGTCATTGTGCATCCGCTTTTATTTGGAGGAAAAAATTTTGTTTTCTCATCACTTTTTCTTTTCTATTGTTTGTGCATTCATTGTTTTTTCGTCTTTCCCAACATATTGTAATGGCCCAGAGCTCCCTCGTCTATTCCTTTGAAAAAATATGTTGTTTGAGGTGTTTTTGGAGGTCAAGGTGATTTATGCCCAATACTTTGCCAAATTTCCATTTCGGTAAACAGTTCCAACGTTAGACAGTTGTGAACAGTGCATCTGTAACCTTAAGAAAATAATTCAATGGTGAGGTTCCAATGGTGACCTTCCAACAGTGACCTTTTGTTTCCTTTGCCAAATTTTGAGTTCTGTTAATAGTGTTTTCAGAACAGTGAGGTTCCAACAGTGACCTTTTCATTCCTTTTCCATATTTTGATTTCTTTGAACAGTGTTTCCAAAATAGTGAGGTTTCAACAGTGAGGTTTATAAACAATGTTTCAAGAATGGTGACGTTCCAACGGTGATGTTCATGAACAGTGTTTCCAGAATGGTGAGTTCCAACGGTGAGGTTCATAAACAGTGTTTCTAGAACGGTGAGGTTCATGAGCAGTGTTTCTAGAACATTGAGGTTCATAAACGGTGTTTCCAAAACAGTGAGGTTCATGAACAGTGTTTTTCTTTTTCAAATTTCAAGCTTGTGAATAGTGTTTCCAACTTCCTACAGTTTTGCCCCTTTAATGATTACATTGGCGTAAAATGCATTTAAAGACCCATTTTAAGGACTCTAAGGCTGATTCAAAGGCCATAACTCCCATATTAATTATTCACAAGGCTCATGATGTTTTTACATGGTAAAACTATGTGGTTTAATGCGATCCTATTTTAATGGGAAATCAAGCGTATCTTAAATCGTCACTCCGTTAAATCTTCCAAAGGGACAAGATATATTCCTCCCGTGTTATTCCTCCTTGTTCTCCTGTGTGAGACGCTCGATCCTTTCCTTCTTGTTGGAATCGATAGATCAAACTTTTCCCCATGGATTCGTTTCCTCCATGTTCTTCCTGCTGTATGTGCACCCCCTTCTTTGGTGCAAGCGGGAATGTTCGATCTTTCATCAAAATAAGTTGTCGCCAGAGGAGGTGATCGTGATCTGTTTTGTGGAATATTGTCATATAAATAACATCAAGAACCCTTTGAGGTAGGGGATTCATTTCATCTCCGTTATTTTACGTGTAGCTATATTATTAGCATGTTTTATCCCACTGGATCATAATGGAATTGACCTAATAAATATTTGAACCGGATAACGAAATTGATATCGATCGTATGTCATTGACTCCTGTTTTTCTAAATAGTGTGATATATATGATTGTTGTTTTTAGAATTCAGTTCTTGATGGAAATTGGTAAAGATGTAAAGTGGGAATTAATCAATAATTGTTTGGCTAAAGATAAAGAGGCATCTAAATGAATCTAGTTCTTCTTGTTGAAATTTGATGTTAATAAAATGGGTGTAGTAAGCATGTTTAATTATTTTTGATAGCTTACTAATTAGGTTTCCATAATTTGGAAACAACAAAAATTTAATCAGTTAATCTAAGATGGATTAAAGTACTCGTGGTTTCATAAATGATATTTTCTTGTAGGGTTCTAAGTTACCCTCTTGATTGTTTATGGTACAAGATCCCAATTGACATGATGTTTGTTTTCCTACTGCTTGTGTAGTGATGTGAGTATAGATGGCTGTGGTGACATGTGGGGGCATGGTGGCCTATTGGTTGTGGCACTAGTTGATGCCTAGAGAGGCGAGATGCATCAGTTTATGCATGCGGATGTCGGGGAGGATACTAGAGATGATTCAAAAAGATGGATCTGATTGTTGGATGCTTGATGATTCTTATTGGTTGATTATCTACATTAATTTTCCCACTTCTTAAGGCAGATGTTCTTCCTTACCCATCTTCTGAAAGAGGTGAAGACGCACAGGGTATGCCACATGCTTTTTGTGTGTATATTCTCAAGGGAGGATGGGTCTACGCTATTTTTATAGGCGGAAAAGTCTCGACGGGTTGTACATCTACTCACCATGTTGATCCCCTTCTGTTTAGTATCATAGAATGTTTTTCTAGAATGCATGGGAATATGAGAAATTAATTATTTAATGAGTAATTGAATAAATGATGTTAACCCATGGGGTCAGAGTTGATGGAACATAATGATGAGGCTGTATGTTTTTTAAAGGAATAGTGGACTTTGGGTGTGATGCTAATGAAATGTAATATGAAAATTTTCATCGTTAATTAATGTTGAAAAAATTAATTAATGTAAAGTGAAACTAATAAAATTGGAATGATGTAATGTATTAATTCTCTTAAAATGGTTGTGTGCTTATAGGATACCTAGTCTTGGAAGTGGTAGCTGGGAGACCAAGAGACTTTAGCTGATGTTGAGTCTAAGACTTGGTTATTTCCATAGTGTGGTTGTGAGATATAATATATTCTGTATTTTTTTTGTTACTATATGCTACTCTACACTGTTAGTAAGGGCAACTAACCCCCGGGGATTCTGAGCCCTGGGGGTGATTTCCCCATCATTCTGGTGGGAGGATAGATGGCTGACTACCCCATTTGGCCTCAATCTCTTCTCGTGGTAGTTACTTGTGATAGTAGGAACAATGGTTAGTTTTCCCCATATATGTGTGTAGAGGGATGAAATGGCTTGTCGTTATTCACACACATATATTCAGGATATAGTATCTTATGGACTACTATAGGTGTAACATGTATTGGCTATGATGGCTTGAGGATCCTTACTTAGTGTATGGGATGTAACGACTTGAGTTATAATACCCGATGTATGATACACATTATGCAAGCTGTGATGGCTCTCAAAAACTACCTGGTTACTTTGGTGTTTGGACGTGGTGGTTTTGTTGCACGAGGTGTATATTGAGGTGATTCGCCTAGGTGTATGTGGGTAAACCTTTTTGGAGAGAGATTCTTAGGGTGTGTGACATTGGGTAAAAGCGGAAACCTAGTGGGGAAGTAGTAGAGAGGTACCCTTGATATTATTTATTATATTATATACTTGTGTATGCATTATTTTGTTAGAGTAGCCATGGTGAGGCTGGGAACATAGTATACCCGTTTAGGTGACGAGTCAGTTTCACTTGTTGTTCACTATTCTTTAGAATGCTTTCTTTACATTTTCATGAGAGGCTTCAGGGAGGATCCTAATGAGTATACTATTATACTAACCCTATGTATATGTAAAATGTTTTTTAGGTCAGTTGGAGCAGGTTGGAGATCAATTAGGTTTCTACGAGCTTGGGGTTGCAGGAGTTTTTCGGGCTTGTGGTTGCTGCTGTTTTACTTTCATTTGGGTACTTGTAGTTTTTCCCTTCCAGTTGTAGTAGTTTTTCATGACATTACATATGTGAGATTGGGTTATCTTTTATATTTCAGTTCTGAGTTGGAGTTGGTTTGTGTCTATCTTATCTCTCTCTTCCGCATGTTTTCTCTTAGAGGGTAATGGCCCCCTTTCTTGTCTTTACTATACCCTCGGTGCTAGTCACCAACCCGTGGCCTATTGGAGGCGGGACTCAAGGTTCATCATCTCCCTTCTCACGTTACCATCCCCAGAGGGGTATACGTTGTGGGGAGGGGGTCATGACATAGTGGTATCAAAGGTTTGGTTAAGGGATTGGATGGAGTGTGGAGTTAAGAACAGGTGAGGTTACATGGGTTGGTACGGAAACAATGTCATTCATGTTTAGAATGTGATGTAAACACTAGAGACCGGCTGAGACATATGCGTTTAAGTCCCCCTATGATCTGATGTACGGACCTTTATGTTTACAATGGCTACTAAATAATGTGATACTAGAAGCAGGGTAGAGTCCTAGGAAAGTATCATTCATCATTATTCATTGTGCTTCTGTATGAATGGGTAGACCTTGGGGTAAGTTAACCTAAATTTTATAATAAAACAATTAAATAAATAATTAATGATGATTCTTCCATATTCCAGGTTTATGAGCTCTAAGTGCTTGTTATGATGTAGGTATGGCTCCAGGTCAATGTCCTCATTAGGATCGCAAATAAGATGTCCAGTAGTCTATGCCAGCAGATCACCGCCAGGTAGAGGTTGATGACGGTGACACATGGAGGACACTCTGAGAGTTTCAGCTCTCAGCGCCAGAGTATGTAGAAGTACAAGGGTTCCATTTCAGATGCAGTCACAGATTGTTGGTTGGAAGTGTGACAACTGGGCCCCGGTGAAAGCACAGACACCCCGCCTTAACATGGTCATCGGGTCTTGGCCCACCAGGTACCACCAGTTGCCCCTGCAGACATGTGGGGCCCACCCCAGGGTCTACCCACATGCCTGAACGGGTCATCTAACTAATGATAGTCTTCATAGGCCAACACATGTCCTTTCCAGTGTGCTTTGTCCTCACTCACATGCACCCTGGGAAACTTCCCAAAAGGTCACCCATCCTGATCACTACTCCAGGCCAAGCACGCTTAGCTGTGAAGTTCTAATCAGGTAGGCTCTTGAAAAGGAAGGTGCATCTTGTTGGCATGAGTCATATCATTTATCCATTTAACCCTTTATCATTTGGGGATGTTACAATTACCCCCCTTTAGAGCACAACGCCCTCGTTGTGGGACCTACATCTCAACCTAGGCAGTGTACCACACACATAAGGCTGGGTGCCTCCCCTGATACCAAATGTGACAACTGGGCCCCGGTGAAAGCACAGACACCCCGCCTTAACATGGCCGTCAGGTCTTGGCCCACCAGGTTCCACCATTTTCCCCCGCAGACACGTGGGGCCCACACCAGGGTCCACCCACATGCTTGAATGGGTCATCTGACTAATTATAGTCCTCGTAGGCCAACACATGTCCTTTCCAGTGTGCTTTGTCCTCACTCACACACACCCTGGAAAACTTCCCAGAAGGTCACCCATCCTGATCACTACTCCAGGCCAACCACGCTTATCTGTGGAGTTCTAATCAGGTAGGCTCCCGAAAAGGAAGGTGCACCTTGTTGACACGAGTCATATCATTTAGCCATTTAACCCTTTATCATTTGGGGATGTTACAGGAAGAGGTCGAGATAGACTTCAGTTCAATCTGTTCTCGGAAGGAGCATTGTGTGTCCTTGGTTGTGATGATGCTTCATGGAGCAGTGAGGCAATGTTAGTTCTTTTTCCTCAGGGATCGCGATGATTCACCGATCTCATGGAATGAGTTTTGAGAGAAGTTTAGAGTCGAGTTTATTTCTTCGACCGCGAAGGCGTCCAGTCACCAGGAGCTTCTTACACTTCGACAGGGAGATCTAGTGTGCGAGAGTTTTGAATCCATTTTAGGAACCTTTTGTGATATGATTCAGACCTATTTCAAGATAAAGAGGCCAGGGAAAGGCATTTCGAGGAGGCTTTGCGTCCAGAGATCTAGTTCCAGGTCACCCCATTTATGCTGAAGACATATCTTGAGGTACTGTCAAGGTAAGAGGTTTTCGAGAGGACTTTGGCAATAAACGGATCATCACAAGAGGGGAGTAATCATGATTCCTCATGAAGTATAGTTGTGTTCAGGGGTTCCTGGTTTTCAGGGAAGAAGAGTTTCCGTTCAGTCGGGGGTAGGTCCCAACGCTTCACATCTCGTTTCTCCGGAGGCAGCAACTCTCAGGCATATTCCAAGGGATCATGCCCTTGTTATTCTTCTGGTGGTCAAGGTCATCAGTAGCGGGAGTGCCCGACCTTTCAGAGCACTCATCGTGCACCAGGCACTCTGCTTCAGGTTCCTCCGTTGAGGCAGTTCCAGCCGAGGAAGTAGTAGTAGGATTCACCAGCTTTAGATCAGAAAAGGGTATATGGGGTAGCCAGAGGACATCCTTGTGACACTCCCCATCCTCATAGAGAAGAGCGCAGCCATGGTGTTTGTCGTCATCAGGGTCAGAGAGGCTGTGGAGGAGGTCATGGTCAGCTTCATGATTTAGAGTTTCCAGCACCAGGCGAGCCAGACGTCGTTCGAGGTGCTCGTTGCTAGTTTTCTAACTCAGTGAATGCCTTGATTGTTTCAGGAGAGACACACTCTTTCATATCACCAACCCTTGTCCATTCTTTTGGACTTGAGTTAGAGAGGCTTCTAGTGCCCATTGGCGTTGACTATGCCAGTTGGAGGTTGAGCTGACTTGTTTGAAGTATATAGACACTGTGTTCTAGTGTTGGGGTAGCACCTCTCTTAGGGAGATTTCATATGTTTACGAATACAACCATATGATGTCATCATCATCATGGATTGGTTTAATTCGGTGCAGGTTATCGTGGATTGCTTCTCAAGGAAGGTTGAGTTCTTCGATGCGGATGGAGGTCCAGTGGTGTTCGTTGGTGAGTGAGACCCTCAAATAGGTCAGAGGCGTGTTTCGTCCTTATCATCCATGATAGTGAAGCTGATTCTGAGTTCATCATAATTTCTGTAGTTGGCTTTTCCTAGGGTCGTAGAAGAGTACCCTGGTGTCTTTTCCAAAGAGGTTGTAGCATTAACCCCTCAACAAGAGATCGATTTTGGGATCGAGCTATAACTAGGAACATCTCATATCTCTATGTATCCTTATATGATGACCCCTTCTGAGTTACGAGGGCTATGTATAAATATTTATGTTCTGTTACAATGCAGTTTTGTTCAGCCAAGTGTGTCATTGTGGGGTGCACTAGTTTTTTTCATGAAGAAGGATGGCGGTAGTTTGCAGTTGTGTGTCGATTATCATCACTTAATCAAAGTGAAAATAAAGAATTGATATCCTCTTCCTTGAATTGATGATCTATTCGATCAAATGAAGGGTGCAAGTTGGTTATAAAAGATTGACTTGTGGTCAAGATATCATCAGATGCGTGTGAAGGATGATGATATACTGAAGACTGCTTTCTGTTGTCGTCATCGGCACTATGAGTTCATTGTAATGTCATTCGGTGTGACAAATGCTCCATCTGTGTTCATGGGATTGATGAATTGTGTGTTCTGTGAGTTCTTGGACATGTTTTTTTGGTTTTCATTGACAACATTCTTGTGTACTCCACGTTTGAAGAGGATCGTGCAGAGAATCTAAATTCTATTTTGAGAGTTCTTTGTCAATATCAGCTATTTGGCAAGTTGTCGAAGTGTGAGTTTTGGGTTCTAGAAGTCCGTTTCCTAGGGAATTTTTTTTCCAACAGGGATTATTTGTGGTCCCATCAAAGATAAAATAATTTGTGTCTTGGATAGCCCCCAAGATAGTGTTAGAGGTGCAAAGTTTTCTTGGTCTCGCAGGCTACTAAAGGAGGTTCGTAGCCAATTTATCTCGAGTTGCAACTCCTCTGTAAGATTTGACTATAAAGGATCATGCATTCATATGGATTGATCAGTGTCAAATAGATTTTGACTATCTAATGGAGAAGTTAGTAAGTGCTCCAGTTATTTGTCTTCTAGATGAGGGAGTTCAGTTTGATGTTTTCTATGATGCTTCGCATCTGGGGTTAGGCTGTGTTCTGAAGCAGCAAAGATCAATTGTTTCTTATGGGTCTTGGTAGTTGTGTCCCTATGAACATAAATATTACACCCATTATCTTGAGTTGGAATCCGTGGTGTTTGCTTTAAATTTGTGGAGACATTACCTCATTGGTGAGCGCTTTGTGGGTTTCACCGATCATAAGAGTTTGAGGTTTGTTTTCTCCCAGTGTGACTTGGACTTACGACAACATCAGTGGATGGATTTCTTACAGGAATACGAATTCTAAATATTGTATACACCTAGTAAGGGGAATTTTGTAGCTGATGCGCTGAGTTGGAAGTCACATAGTGATGCAGTGCGTGAATCTGGTGACTCCTGGAGAGTAATGAAAGAACGGTCAGCATTACATCTTGATATGGGAGAAGTTGGGGGAAGAGGATGTTTTTTTTCAAATAATGGTGTCATCATCTCTCATGAATCAAGTGGAAGATTCCTTGTTGGGCGATCTTGAGGTCGAGGTGTGGAGAGACTGAGTTGTTTTTGGTGAGACCCATGATGGTTGGTTAGAGGATGAACAACACCGAGTGTTGTATCATGGAAGGATTTTTGTTCCTTTTAAGATGCATGAGATGGTTCTCAAAGAGTTTCAAATTTTTCCTTTAGCAGTACATCCTGGCATGACAAAGATGTACCAAGCCTTGAGGAGCCAGTTTTGGTGGACTGGACTAAAGCATGCAGTTGCGGAGTTCGTGTGTCGATGTTTGGTTTTCCAGATGGTGATAGTCGAACACCGTGTTCCTGGGGGTCTACTCAAACCATTAGAGATTCCTCAGTTGAAGTGGGAGGACATATCAATAGACTTTGTAACTTTTTTACCTCGAGCTCCAGGAGGACATGATGTTATTTGGGTGTTAGTGGATCACTTAACAAAATCGGCCCACTTTATAGCAATCAAGGGGTCGAGCATAGTGGAAGTTTTGTCAAGGCAGTATCTAAGGATGTGGTGAGACTTCATGGAGTCCCAAGGACGATTATTTCTGATCGAGATCCTTACTTTACTTCTAGGGTGTGGAGAGGTCCCTAGCATGCTTTCAGTTCTGAACTATGCCTCATCACTGCTTTTCATCCTCAAACGGATGGTCCGACAGAATGAACCATGTCGACACTTGAAGACATGTTAAGTTCTTGTGTTCTTGATTTTTGGAGACTCATGGATGAGGAACATACCCATGGTGGTGTTCACTTACAATAATAGTTTTCACCCCACCATCGGTATGGGTCCATTTGAAGCCTTGTGTGGTTGACTGTGTCGTTCTCCATTGTGTTGGACTGGGGTTGGAGAGTCAGCAACTCTCTGACCGAAACTAGTGTAAAATAAAATTGATATGGTTCAGGTTATTCTTCAGAGGATGAAAACAGCTCAAGACCGTCAAAAATAGTATTTTGATCAAAAAAGGATACCCTTAGAGTTTAATGTTGGGGATCACATGTTTATGAAGGTGAATCCCCATCATGGGAAGTGAAGGATTGGTCATGGGAGTAAGCTTTCGCCCCGGTTTTTTGGGCCTTTGGAGGTGTTAGCTTGTGCTGTAGATGTGGAATATCAAGTATCACTTCCCCCATAGATGAGTCGGATACAGGATTTTTTCCATGTATAATAGCTCCGCCATTATCTTCATGATGACTCTCACATCATTGATTGGGGAGAGATCGATATTTATGGTGATTCAACCTTTGAGGAGCGACCTGTGGAGATCCAAGACCTCAAGTAGAAGGTGTGGTATGGGCATTCTATCTCCTTGGTTCGTGTCATGTGGCCACATGGAGGCATGAAGGATAGTACCTGGGAACGTGAGTAATAGATACGTGATCAGTACCAAGAGTTTCTTGATGTTTAACTCCTTCTATGTAACGATGTCCCATTGTAGTTAGACAATTCATTTTTATAATATAGTTTTCTTTTGTTGCTTCTTGTGGCTTGCTCTATTTTGAGAGGTATCTCGATGGGTGGTTGTTCAGACCCATTTCTGTTTTCCCTTCAGGTGGGCTTTGAAATCTTGAGGAGGATAATGTTTTGAGAGGTATCTGACATAATTTCTAGACCTCTCTGGTCCATTCCTTTGTTAAAATATGGTGTTTGAGGTGTTCCATGAGGTCAAGGTGACTTATCCCCAATACTTTTCCAAATATCCATTTCGGTGAACAATTCCAATGGTAGATAGTTGTGAACAATTCATTAGTAACCTTAACTAAACAATCCAAAGGTGAGGTTCTGATGGTGACCTTACAACGATGACCTTTTCTTTCCTTTTCCAAATTTTGAGTTCTGAGAATAGTGTTTCCAAAATAGTGAGGTTCCAACGGTGACCTTTTCTTTACTTTTCCAAATTTTGAGTTCTGTGAACAGTTTTTCCATAACGGCGAGGTTCCAACGATTAGGTTCATGAACATTGTTTCCATAACAGTGATGTTCCAAAAGAGAGGTTACTGAATAGTGGTTCTAGAATGGTGAGGTTCCAACAGAGATGTTCATGAATAGTGTTTCTAGATCACTGAGGTTCCAACGGTGAGTTTCATGAACAGTGTTTCCAGAATGGGGAGGTTCCAACAGTGTGGTTCATGAATAGTGTTTCCAGAACTGTGAGGTTCTAATGGTGAGGTTCATGAACAGTTTTTCTAGAATGGTGAGGTTCCAACAATGAGGTTCATGAGCAGTGTTTCTAGAACAATGAGTTTCCAATGGTGATGTTTCAAGGGCGTGTTTCATGAACATTGTTTTTTCTTTTCCAAATTTCAAGTTTGTGAACAGTGTTTCCAGGTTCCTATAGTTTCACCCATTTAACATTTCCTTTGACATAAAATGCATTTAAATCCTCATTTTAAGGACTCTAAGGTAGATTCAAAGGCCATAATGTAAAGACCTATAAATTTCAAGGAAATTTTTTTCTTATTATTCTTTGGAATTTTACAAGAGCGCAGTTTCTGACAGCACCGGATTCTGAGGCCCGGTGTGCCCGGAATCATTTTCCGAAGTTTGGCTCGGGTACGTTCAGTGAACGAACGAGCGGGTTTTTCTAACTTTTGAACCAGTGCTCGGAATCAAATTCTGAGGGCATCGATGGAATTACAGCACCGGTATTTTCCTAGAAACGCCTCTTCCGGAGTTGCGTTTTCTCGGGTGTGGTTTTTAATTTTTGGGCTTTAAGTTAAGAAATAAAATAATGTGGTACGAAAAACTTTATTTTATTTCACTTAAAGCCACTTAAAGCCACTTAAATCTACTTAGACTGAGTTGAAGTGGATATGGTGCAATTCAAAATATCCTACCCTCTTGGTAGGATATTTGAGAGGTGGGGCCCACACGAGCCCCACCGTTTCTTTTCCCCTAAGTAACGCACCTGCAACCCCCCTCTTAAATGAAAGTCAATTGGAGCGTTTCTTAAACTCCTAAACGCTCCTGTTAATTGGGTGGTTTATTCGTTGAAATTAATTCTATGAATTAATGGGTCGTTACATAGTTTGTTTTACAGTTTGTTGGGATGTTAATAATATAAGACCAACACTTGTCTTCTTGAGGATTGCTCGTTGAGAGGATTTGGAGAAGACTCCAAGGCTTGAGATCTTCATCCTCCGTCACGAAGAATGCGAAGAATGCGAAGAAATGTAAAGAACGCGAAGAACGCTGTCACCCTTGGAGATCGACGACGCGACGCCGTGTTCTGTGATGCTGACGATTCTCCCTCTGCGACACTCTTCCACGACGATCCATCCCCGGGACAATCTTCGATCGAAATCTTAAGGTAGGGGATTACGGTCCTTTTAATACTTTGTGGATTATAACATCAACATGGATTTAATTTTTATAATTAAATCTATGTGTTCTTGATCCTCGTAGTTTGTCTACGCGACGCCGAGTACTATGCGACAATGACTCCCTTCCGCGACGAGACGATTGTTTTCTTCCGCGACGGTCAATTCAGCGACGAACTCGCGTCCGATGACGATGTTGAGGTAGGGGTCATTTTGAAAATGTTAATACCCTTGTTTTTTTCCTCCAAGGAAAGAACGCGAACCAACCAATTAACAAGTTGGTCCGTGGATTATTACTGCGGGTCGAGGGTTACTAATTGCTGGGAATTTTGGTGTTGTTTCAAACCGCTAACGCGGTGGGTGAGGACAAACGAACAAGTCCGAACCCACCACCTTTTTTTTCTTGGTGTGTGGAACGTCAGACGATGACAAAACGGGCTATAGAGACGATTTTTTGATTCCGCAGTGAAGAACGGGACCCGGGATGAGCTACGGTGCAAGAGGAAATGAAATAGGACCACCGAAGAAACTCCGGTGGCCCGCGGACTCCACCGGCGGCGCCCCGGCGTGCCGCTGGACGGACCCGCCGCGGCTTCAGCCGCGGCGGCAGCAGCGTGGTGCCAAGAGGGACGCGGCGGCTCGGCCGCATCCGCTGGCGAGGGTGGCCCCACGCAGGGCCGCCACTTCTCTTCACGCTGGGGCAGCACGCCCCCCGCGGTTTCCCTTGCTCGGCCGCTCGGCCGAGCCGAGCCAAGCGGAACCGCCGGCCAGGTCGTGCCCAGGCCGGGTCAGGCCGCCCTGGCTGGGCTGGGTCGCGCCCAACCGTGTCGGCCCCGGACCCGAGTCAGGTCGACCCGGTTCGGCCTGACGCCGGGGGGGGGGGGGGGGGGGGGGGTCGGGCCGGGTCGGTCCGGGCCCAGACCCCCCCCCCCCCGTTTCCGGACCATTTTGGTCTTTTGCTCATAACATGAGCTACGGGCCTCCGAACGATGCGCCGTCAAGGGCGATGTGATCCTTGGATCGAGATGGTCGTTTCGGTATATGACACCCAAGGTTTCAGAATAATTTGGGATTGGCCGGGTTGGTTAGTACACGAAACCAACCGGGCCCTCGGAGCGGAAAAGCTCATATCTTGTGCTCCGGACGTTCGATTGACGTACCGTCAACTTTGATGGTTTCCTCTTAGTGAGACAGATCATTTTCCTCACTCCGCCCAAGGTTTGGACGCAGGTGGAGTACGGTCGGGTTGGTTTTTCCTTAAAACCTAATAGGGCCCGAGGGACGAAAAAGTCAATAACTCTCAGACCAGGCGTCCGATTGACGCGCCGTCTGCGACTTTGAGTTCCTGTTGACGATACGGAACTTTTGGACACATAAGCTCTGTACTATGTGTTAGTTTATGTATCAGCCTCTTAGCTCGTAGAGCGGATCCTCCCGAACGAGCTTGCTGTGTGCGGGACCCCTAGAGCTGGCTGCAACTGCTACTGTGACGACGGTGACTGTACAGAGATCCCCAGGGGATTCGACGGCGACGATGATGAAAACAGTACAGGAATCCTCCGTGTTTTCGGCAGTGACAACTATGGTACATCTTGGGATACGTCAACTCGAGACTACACGTCAGTTGAATCATTGACCTCTTAGCTCGTGGAGTGGACCCTCCCAGAACAAGCATGATGTGTACGGAAACCCTAGAGTCGGTTGAGACTTGACGACTGGTGACCGAACGACTCGGTGTGTTATGGATAGACCAGTGGGGAGCGCTTGGTTGTAGCGGCAGTCCCACGTCAAAGGAGCGCTTGGTTGTAGCGGCAGACCCGTGGTACTCGCCAGAAGGAGTACCTCTGGAGGCTATGAGGGGGAGCATTTGGTTGTAGCGGCAGACCCACGATGGAGGATCGCTTGGTTGTAGCAGCACAGGGGAGCGCTTGGTTGTAGCAGCAGACCCACGAAGGAGGAGTGCTTGGTTGTAGCAGCTGACCTGTGGTACTCAACAGAAGTAGTACCACTAGAGGCTATGAGGGGGAGCGCTTGGTTGTAGTGGCAGACCCATGGTGGGAAGCGCTTGGTTGTAGCAGCAGACCCACAGTACTCGATAGGTGGAGTACTACAGCAGTCCAAGGTGAGAGGGAAGTGCTTGGTTGTATCGACATAACCACTGTACTTGATGGAGAAGGAGTTTCCCAATAGCTTTGGGTTCAACTTCATGATCGATCTTGTGTAGGTCATTGCGGGGGTTAGTACCTACAAATCCTTTGTGGGTTCGACGACATAGATGAATCAGTGGCTACATCTGATCATCTCTAACGTCATACGAAGAAGTACTTTTGTGAGCTGAATCCTGTTTTTCTTTACTTTGTAGATTTTGTTGTGCAATCCTGTGTGGATTTATGTTTTTCTTTTCTTGTGGATTGTGTTGTGCTATCCTGTGTGGATTTACGTTTTCTTTTTTTTGTGGATTGTGCTGTGTTATCCTGTGTGAATTTACGTTTTGCTTTCCTGTGTGGACTGGGTTGTACTTGGGCTCGGATGTTGGAGCCAAACGAGAATTGATGACTTAGGTATATGTATGGGCATATACCTAAGCAGTGCCGGATGTTAGTTCATGATTGTATCTTACCTTTTTGGTTATCCTTTGTGGATTCTGGGAGACCTACGGGGGTCTCGGGGTCCCTACTGAGTATCTTATACTCACCCCTGCACGAGTTATGCCCGCACTATGTTGTGTTGGTTGCAGACGACGGACAACGCTGATCGGGGTGGAGGCTTACAGATCAGGACGGTACCTGGAGGTGGACCATTGGGAGGGACGTACTGGGAGCGGTCGGTTGGACCCAAGGAGCAGTGGAGGCTTTCTGTACCCACCCTTCAGGTGGGAAATTCTAGTGGAAGGCTCGACGTTGTGGCTTTACTTTTCAGTTGTTGTTTTCCCTTTCGAGTTGTACTTTACTTTCAGTTTGGGTTTGTATTCTGGCCCACTTACTTTTCCGCACTTACTATTGTACCAGTTTTTACTTAGTGTTTACTTCTGTCTGCTTACTCTGTGGTGTTTGTTGTTTACTTTACAAAGTCAATGCCTTCCCTTTTCTGGGATTTACTGTAACACCCCGAGATTTTATGAAAAATATTATATTAATTTCATTAATTTCTTGTGTTGTATTCTACACCAAGATTACCTTGCGCTATACGCAACACCGTATTAGCTTGCAGTATACGCAACACTATTCTTGGACCGTGTTACACACAATTTTGATAATAGTTATTCTACGCAACATTGAGTATATATATATATATATATTAAATATATAAATGAAATATGGTTGGATTCTGTTATACGAAACAATGAAGGATTCTTTCACAACACGCAACCCTGACTTTGCTTGCATTACACGCAATCGCGACCTTCCTCGATAGCGTGTGTTGTACGCAATACCGGGTTTTAATAAACAATGTTATATTATTATAAAATTGTCATGAGCTAGCCGTTATGAATAGTATTAACTAAATTTTTAATTTTATAACATTATTATTCATCTTACACATTTCTAGAACATGGTATAAGAACAAAATAAATTTTTCGGGTAAAATAAGTATTTTTCAAAAAAATGCAGTTTTACCGCCTTTTGATGGCGCACCCACTTTAAATATAGTTTTTGACATGTTTATATGTTCAATTTGACAAAATAATATTCTTATTTTGAATCAGGATGTGAAAATTTACATTAGATAATGTTTTGATATTTTTCCGACAACTTTCATATTTTAATGAATAGTAAAAACACGCTATATTTTAATTAAAAACAACTTTTTTCATCGTAATATATTATGTGGTTAAATTATAATATTGAATGGTTTTAAAGTATATTTAGAATATATTTTTACCACTTAATATAATGTTGGTCATTGGAAACAATTTTACAATTAAACCGAACATAAACAAGTATCAATCTTTTGATAATTATTATCTCTTAAAAACACGCTTTTTGTTTTGACAGCGGGAATTAATTTTAAATTAATTTCTGCCACTTCTGTGTTTTGAATTTAGAAAAATGGATTCCATATTTGGAATCAGGATGTTCAAATTGTGTAAATAGATAACTTTTATTTTTAGACATTTTGAATAATTACTGCGGTAAATATTTTATTTACCATGGTTAAGGGTAAATCCGGTAAATAAGGGTTAAAAAATAATATTATAATAATATTAAATTACCCTAAAACGTGTCTTAACCCTATTGGTTGATACATGGTCGACCATGGGCATCTTGGGGTCGATTTTGGGACCCCATTGATCCACTTGTAAGTGATAATGACACTTTATTTTAATTAAGTTAAAATGAATACAAAATTGACACAAGCATATATCTTTTAGCAAAACAATTGTTACATAGGGTTATATATGTTGGATTTTAGATTATAAATATTCATTAGAAAGATAAAAAGCTTTCCTACATAATGGTAGTTCATTTGTAATTTTTAGACTTTAAATAATTTAATTTATTTATGACACAATGATGATGCAGTAATTATCTTATTAATGAAATATTGACATAATTGATGTTATAAACACCAAAATAAATGTAATTTGAGACTTTTTATGAATTCCACTAATTTTCTAGGTTACTATGATATATTAATGTTGATTTAATTAACTTTCTTCGAACATTTAATTCTGTTATGACTTTCACCAAAATCATATATCAAATAGTGTCAAAATTGACACAAAATAGTTTTTTAATCAAATATTATATTATTAATTGTTATTTTATTCTTAAAAATCTAAGGTTCGGCCAAATGACTTAGATAAGGATATATATATTAATAATAAACAATTTGGGGTTCGTTTGGCATGTTATAGTAAGTGTATTAACCATATAGTGAAAGAAAACAAAAAGACACGGTAAAAGTTAAATTATTTAACTTGGAGTTAAATCTAATTGATAAGGTTAAAATAATATCCTAAACTTGTCTAAATTCTATTGTTTGATAGGATTTCGACCCATCCCCACCTTATCTTCGAAATAAGACCCTTTGGAACCATTATAAACAGATTTTTACTTTAATATAAAATAATATTTTGAAATATTCCTAAGGTGCCCCTCTCCTCCCTTATAAAAGGACACCTCCTCCCCCTCCTCCTCACACCAATTTGAGCACTCAAGCTCGGCCAACCCCTGCCAAAATCTCTTCTCCACTTCCCTAGAAACATACTAGAGGTTCTGGTCTTCCTCAAAGACAAATTTTAGTGCCCTAAGAGGAGGTCTCAAAGAGGCACTTCAAAGAAGAGGTAATTACCGTTACCAATTCTTTCATCTTTATTTCTTCTTCCACTTCTTCTTCTTAGGTTGTTTCATTATGAAGTAATAACATCAGTATCACTCATATACTGATATGTTATTATAAGTATGAAACAACCCTATTTCACCATCTATCCATCCTACGGAAAAAGAAATCACCGCGCGTGCGTACGTACGGAATACCGTCTCCACGCCGTGGTGTAATCTATTTTCCACCACCACCTTACATGGATGGGTATAATGGTGTAAAGAATAAATATACATAGTTATTACAAAATAATATTGATTCTGATATATTGTATAATCCACTCCAATTCAATTCAATATTTATAGAAATGATATCATCGCTCGGGCGTACGTACGGACTACCATCTCCACGACGCGATGAGATTCATTCTCCATGTTAACCATTTAAGAATGATTATAAAGTATATATAAGAAATAATAATGAAATATATGACATTATAAAGCTACTGGATTTATGTATATATATACATATGTATGTCATCTACTTACTTCCATTTCAAGACAATAAGGAAAGGAAAACAGCGTTCATGCGTACGTACAGACTACCGTCTCCATGAACGGTGTTTTTCATTTTATTTATCTACCTATTATATATATATATATACTGAATATATATGATATATACATCATATTTTATATTCTGGAAGTAAGTAAATCATGATATAAGTAATAATGATGTCAAGAACAACAAGTCAAAACACCTACGATAAATGAAACGATTTTACCCAAAACGCTTCTTTAACATGGAATTTACAAAAGAACGGGTAATATAATGTCATAAGTGAACCATATATGATATCATAACAATGAATATGATTCTGTAATAAGTCAATAACATGATTTAAATCATTATACAGGAGTTTCGGACACTTACAAAGCAAGTCGGACCTAAGGTAAGGGAAATATCACAATCTCATTTTTATCCGAGATTGTTTATTCGTAAGTATTTACTGGGTTGTATTTTATCATCCACATCCATGTTTCATCAATATTTAATATTATTTCCATCCACCTACAATTGTTTAAATCCATTTTTACTCTTCGGTGAGTTTTTAGTAAAGGATATGAAAGGAATCTTTTGTCGTTTTTCGTACGAGGTACTTTTTGACTTTTCCGACAAAAGTACGAAGAATGTTTTTTTACCTTAAACGGCACGAACGGATTTTTACTGTTTTATAAAGCCTTATTTTCATGAAGCTTCCTCCAAAATATTTCATGACTATTTTTAATAAAATCTCTTTCTTTTAAAATTTCATGATGTTTTGTGAAAAGAAATTGATTTTAAAGAAGAAAGGATATTTTCCTCAAGAATTCATTTCAAGTGTTTTATCAAAATTATTTTCCATCTAAGATAATAAAGGGTTCTGTTTCTATCCATATTTTTACATTGATTTGACTATGTTGTGATGGAATTATGTTTATAAATTCCTTTATCTTATATGAATGGTTTTATGATGTCATGTTGTTTAAGAATCCCATTTTTATTACATGGGTTATGAAATGATGTATGATTTATGATTTTGTGGCACACATAAGAATGGTATCATTATGAGATGGGTGGGACCTATATCTCCCTCCAATGCATTGGGTAAAGATTTTATATCTCATGAGATAGACATGGCTAGAATGGTAGGTTATACCGGTTCAGTGAAATAGGACTGAAACGAGGGTTACTCGATTCAGAAAGGGACTTTGTCCACTAAGATAGTCTTGGCAATGAGTCATGACTAACAAGAAATGATTTTCCATGATTATGTGTGCATGCCACAAAGTTTCAAGTTTCATGTTATGATTATGGTGATCTCATTTTCACTTCTATGATTTGTTCCATGTTAAGATATTGTGATCTCTTTTGCAGGTTATGATTTTCAAAAAGATATGATATGATTTTTATTTCTTTTGTGTACCCTTACTGAGCATTTGAGCTCACCCTTTTATGTTTTCTTTTCCCCAGGATATAAAGAAAGGTTTTAGGTAAAAAAAATGGAAGATCTTTATGGGAGATATTGAAGATCTTTCACCAGGTTTAGAAGATTATGTTCCGAGCTTCCAAAGACACTAAACTATTACGATCCTTGTGTGTGTGTTTTTGTTATGTACTAAGTATTCCGCAAAAGTAATGTAAAGTCTATGTACGTCAGGCTTCGGGTCTCTACAGTTCGTATCAGAGGAAAGGTTTAGTCAACCTTTGGAAACTAGGATGCGAGAACTTTAGTGAGATCCCTAGATATATTTATAAGGTATGTCTAGGGATGTCCTTAAGGATAAGTATACATATAGGATACAGTACTAGAACTACGGTAACGATCATAGAATTTAACCTAAGATGATAGATATTGAGGATACTCCACCTTTATTATGTTGTTTTCTCTAGCATGATTTTTTCCTCTCACAATATTCTTTTTGTGTTTTAGTTAATGAAGGGAACCCGAAGGAATTCGGTTAACATTGAATCCAATGGACAAATTGGTGACTATGAGCAACAAAATTGTGTAATTCCTAGAGAGAAAGATATTGTGATTATGCCGAATCAGTCATCGCGATATATGATTCACAAGGTGAAATTTAGTGGTATGCCTAATTCATCAAAGAAGAGGAAGATAAACTATTATTCATGTTCTCATGTTGAGGAGCATAAAGAAAGGAAGATTGAGATTTCTAAAGAAGGGAAGAAGAACCTTGAGGAATACCTCAAATGGAGGGACCGATGTTATCTGTGTGGAGAAAAGGGTCATAGAGTGACAGACTGTTATGGAGTTCAATGTCTTATTTGTGGAGAACATGGGCATTACCCAACTCAATGCCCTGACCTAAAAAGTTACTTCTAAATCAAGAAAGGACTTATTCTAGGACAATCATTGAAGTGGATGGACTGAAGTGTTTATGTATTGGTATTCAAGAATAATGTTGTTGAGGTACTTTTATGGTGTATTGGAATATTTAAGTATTGGTCTATTGTGGTTTTCAATAATTTTAAGGTACCGATAACCATGAAAAGTGATTCAAATATTTTGGAAAGTAGATGATATGTGCATAATGAAAGGATAAGAAGATAATGAGATGATTGATTGTATTCATGAGCTCATGATTGATATAAGGACTAAGTGATATCATGGTTTGAGTATATAGAATTTTGAGGATTTTGGTATGTGGAAAGTGTTAACTTTTAACTGCATTCAAGTTTTCACTAAGGTTGAATGGGTATTCAAGAGAATACATGATTAAGGACTTTGAATGTTTGGAATGTGACCAACAAAACATATCTTATGATATATGGGGATCAACGATGGTATTAAATCTCTGGTAATCGTTTTCACTATGTTATGAGAATGGACTGCAGTATTATGGATAAGCCTAAAGATTGGAATGGATTATGTTGGACATAAGTTAGTATTGTTTAAGGATAAAAGTTTTTTCGATATTATTGATGGGATGTTATAGTAATGTAGTTTTAGAAAAAGGACAACCTGCAGGACGGGCGACAGCCCATCGCTTCGGACAAGGCTGTGGGAATCGAACCCACAACCGAAGTGCGACTGGCCTTTATCGCCTACCACTGGCCTACAGGAAGTCCCCGTTTAGTAGAAAATAGTTTTATTTTATTAATCAGTATGATATATGAAGTATAAGTCCATTTTAGGAACCATATATGATTAATCTCACTATAGATCGACTTATGTATATAAGTTTTGCTAACCTTTTGTTTGAGACAGATGGAATGACCTGTCATTCTATCACATGATCTGCTCACACATCACGAATAACAAATTCAACTTCATTTCTTTAAGGGAAGAAGTGTAAATTGTTCAATTCACGAACAACAGTGAGATTATACCAAAATCAAGTAAGTATTTCTTCTAATTAAAATTTTTCAACTTTAGGGAAATGATATTGAAAACCAAAAATGTTGTCCTAGTGATCTTATATCTGATGAATCGGATGGTACCTTAGATCGTCACAAATTTATGGCTTTGTGATTGCTAGATTTTCCATAGCCATGTTCTCTACCACTCTCCATCAGAACATGATTGTTAGATTTCTCTTCCATATCCATATTTTCACCTATGTGGAAACCCAGTGATTAGTTTATTTGGGTAACCGTTACGTTTCATACTTTTGTTTTTAAAGATTTGTTTTGGTATTCCTTTTTACGATGTGGGTTTCTATCAAAGAAACTTTCAAATAGTAAACCATTTATAACCCCGACGAATTTCGAGGGCGAAATTCATTTTAAGGGGGGTAGAATGTAACACCCCGAGATTTTATGAAAAATATTATTTTAATTTCATTAATGTCTTGTGTTGTATTCTACACCAAGATTACCTTGCGCTATACGCAACACCGTATTAGCTTGCAGTATACGCAACACTATTCTTGGACCGTGTTACACACAATTTTGATAATAGTTATTCTACGCAACATTGAGTATATATATATATATATTAAATATATAAATGAAATATGGTTGGATTCTGTTATACGAAACAATGAAGGATTCTTTCACAACACGCAACCCTGACTTTGCTTTCATTACACGCAATCGCGACCTTCCTCGATAGCGTGTGTTGTACGCAATACCGGGTTTTAATAAACAATGTTATATTATTATAAAATTGTCATGAACTAGCCGTTGTGAATAGTATTAACAAAATTTTTAATTTTATAACATTATTATTCATCTTACACATTTCTAGAACATGGTATAAGAACAAAATAAATTTTTCGGGTAAAATAAGTATTTTTCAAAAAAATGCAGTTTTACAGCCTTTTGATGGCGCACCCACTTTAAATATAGTTTATGACATGTTTATATGTTAAATTTGACAAAATAATATTCTTCTTTTGAATCAGGATGTAAAAATTTACATTAGATAAAGTTTTGATATTTTTCCGACAACTTTCATATTTTAATTAATAGTAAAAACACGCTATATTTTAATTAAAAACAACTTTTTTCATCGTAATATATTATGTGGTTAAATTATAATATTGAATGGTTTTAAAGTATATTTAGAATATATTTTTACCACTTAATATAATGTTGGTCATTGGAAACAATTTTACAATTAAACCGAACATAAACAAGTATCAATCTTTTGATAGTTATTATCTCTTAAAAACACGCTTTTTGTTTTGACAGCGGGAATTAATTTTAAATTAATTTCTGACACTTCTGTGTTTTGAATTTAGAAAAATGGATTCCATATTTGGAATCAGGATGTTCAAATTGTGTAAATAGATAACTTTTATTTTTAGACATTTTGAATAATTACTGCGGTAAATATTTTATTTACCATGGTTAAGGGTAAATCCGGTAAATAAGGGTTAAAAAATAATATTATAATAATATTAAATTACCCTAAAACGTGTCTTAACCCTATTGGTTGATACATGGTCGACCATTGGAATCTTTGAGTCGATTTTGGGACCCCATTGATCCACTTGTAAGTGATAATGACACTTTTTTTTAATTAAGTTAAAATGAATACAAAATTGACACAAGCATATATCTTTTAGAAAAACAATTGTTACATAGGGTTATATATGTTTGATTTTAGATTATAAATATTCATTAGAAAGATAAAAAGCTTTCCTACATAATGGTAATTTATTTGTAATTTTTAGACTTTAAATAATTTAATTTATTTATGACACAATGATGATGCATTAATTATCTTATTAATGAAATATTGACATAATTGATGTTATAAACACCAAAATAAATGTAATTTGAGACTTTTTATGAATTCCACTAATTTTATAGGTTACTATGATATATTAATGTTGATTTAATTAACTTTCTTCGAACATTTAATTCTGTTATGACTTTCACAAAAATCATATATCAAATAGTGTCAAAATTGACACAAAATAGTTTTTAAATCAAATATTATATTATTAATTGTTATTTTATTCCTAAAAATCTAAGGTTCGGCCAAATGACTTAGATAAGTATATATATATTAATAATAAACAATTTGGGGTTCGTTTGGCATGTTATAGTAAGTGTATTAACCATATAGTGAAAGAAAACAAAAAGACACGGTAAAAGTTAAATTATTTAACTTGGAGTTAAATCTAATTGATAAGGTTAAAATAATATCCTAAACTTGTCTAAATTCTATTGGTTGATAGGATTTCGACCCATCCCCACCTTATCTTCGAAATAAGACCCTTTGGAACCATTATAAACCGATTTTTACTTTACTATAAAATAATATTTTGAGATATTCCTAAGGTGCCCCTCTCCTCCCTTATAAAAGGACACCTCCTCCCCCTCCTCCTCACACCAATTTGAGCACTCAAGCTCGGCCAACCCCTGCCAAAATCTCTTCTCCACTTCCCTAGAAACATCCTAGAGGTTCTGGTCTTCCTCAAAGACAAATTTTAGTTCCCTAAGAGGAGGTCTCAAAGAGGCACTTCAAAGAAGAGGTAATTACCGTTACCAATTCTTTCATCTTTATTTCTTCTTACATTTCTTCTTCTTAGGTTGTTTCATTATGAAGTAATAACATCAGTATCACTCATATACTGATATGTTATTATAAGTATGAAACAACCCTATTTCACCATCTATCCATCCTACGGAAAAAGAAATCATCGCGCGTGCGTACGTACGGAATACCGTCTCCACGCCGTGGTGTAATCTATTTTCCACCACCACCTTACATGGATGGGTATAATGGTGTAAAGAATAAATATACATAGTTATTAAAACATCATATTGATTCTGATATATTGTATAATCCACTCCAATTCAATTCAATATTTATAGAAATGATATCATCGCTCGTGCGTACGTACGGACTACCGTCTCCACGACGCGATGAGATTCATTCTCCATGTTAACCATTTAAGAATGATTATAAAGTATATATGAGAAATAATAATGAAATATATGACATTATAAAGCTACTGGATTTATGTATATATATACATATGTATGTCATCTACTTACTTCCATTTCAAGACAATAAGGAAAGGAAAACAGCGTTCATGCGTACGTACGGACTACCGTCTCCATGAACGGTGTTTTTCATTTTATTTATCTACCTATTATATATATATATATACTGAATATATATGATATATAAATCATATTTTATTTTCTGGAAGTAAGTAAATCATGATATAAGTAATAATGATGTCAAGAACAAGTAAAAACACCTACGATAAATGAAACGATTTTACCCAAAACGCTTCTTTAACATGGAATTTACAAAAGAACGGGTAATATAATGTCATAAGTGACCCATATATGATATCATAACAATGAATATGATTCTTTAATAAGTCAATAACATGATTTAAATCATTATACAGGAGGTTCGGACACTTACAAAGCAAGTCGGACCTAAGGTAAGGGAAATATCACAATCTCATTTTTATCCGAGATTGTTTATTCGTAAGTATTTACTGGGGTGTATTTTATCATCCACATCCATGTTTCATCAATATGTAATATTATTTCCATCCACCTACAATTGTTTAAATCCATTTTTACTCTTCGGTGAGTTTTTAGTAAAGGATATGAAAGGAATCTTTTGTCGTTTTTCGTACGAGGTACTTTTTGACTTTTCCGACAAAAGTACGAAGAATGTTTTTTTAACTTAAACGGCACGAACGGATTTTTACTGTTTTATAAAGCCTTATTTTCATGAAGCTTCCTCCAAAATATTTCATGACTATTTTTAATAAAATCTCTTTCTTTTAAAATTTCATGATGTTTTGTGAAAAGAAATTGATTTTAAAGAAGAAAGGATATTTTCCTCAAGAATTCATTTCAAGTGTTTTATCAAAATTATTTTCCATCTAAGATAATAAAGGGTTCTGTTTCTATCCATATTTTTACATTGATTTGACTATGTTGTGATGGAATTATGTTTATAAATTTCTTTATCTTATATGAATGGTTTTATGATGTCATGTTGTTTAAGAATCCCATTTTTATTACATGGGTTATGAAATGATGTATGATTTATGATTTTGTGGCACACATAAGAATGGTATCATTATGAGATGGGTGGGACCTATATCTCCCTCCAATGCATTGGGTAAAGATTTTATATCTCATGAGATAGACATGGCTAGAATGGTAGGTTATACCGGTTCAGTGAAACAGGACTGAAACGAGGGTTACTCGATTCAGAAAGGGACTTTGTCCACTAAGATAGTCTTGGAAATGAGTCATGACTAACAAGAAATGATTTTCCATGATTATGTGTGCATGCCACAAAGTTTCAAGTTTCATGTTATGATTATGGTGATCTCATTTTCACTTCTATGATTTGTTCCATGTTAAGATATTATGATCTCTTTTGCAGGTTATGATTTTCAAAAAGATATGATATGATTTTTATTTCTTTTGTATACCCTTACTGAGCATTTGAGCTCACCCTTTTATGTTTTCTTTTCCCCAGGATATAAAGAAAGGTTTTAGGTAAAAAAAAATGGAAGATATTTATGGGAGATATTGAAGATCTTTCACCAGGTTTAGAAGATTATGTTCCGAGTTTCCAAAGACACTAAACTATTACGATCCTTATGTGTGTGTTTTTGTTATGTACTAAGTATTCCGCAAAAGTAATGTAAAGTCTATGTACGTCAGGCTTCGGGTCTCTACATTTACGCCTTGGTTCTAGTCGCCAGCCCCTGGCCTATGGAAGGCGGGCTTGGGGTAGTCACGGCACGGGCCCCAAGGACGGGTCATGACAAATTAGTATCAGAGGAGTTCGGTTCTACCGCAGACTCTGATCTTTCTTCTATGTGAAGCAATAGTGTTAAGTGTATTGGGTGTGGTTATCAGTCCAGGCAGTCCAGTGTTGGTGTGGTGGCCGACGTATCCGTACACTAGGACTCTGACTTCAGATTTCCGACTTAATGCACGAAAACATTTATTGCATGTGTGTTCAAATTATCTTTGTGATTAATTTGTATCAGCTCACCAGGTATACTGTTCTAACCATGGCGCACCTATTTTCTTTTCATGATGGCCCCACGATGGCAGCCAGATAGGGTTCCAAGAGTTGAGTGTGACGACAGCCCACTGAGCGACGAGGCATCGGTGCAGGGCCCTTTGACAGCTGAGGCACCGGCGGTACCTATACCCGCCGATCCACTGATTCTTCCAGCCCCAGACGTTGATGATGAACATCTCCATGGAGCTCTGCATGAGTTTCAACACTAGAGACCACCTAGGTTCTGTGGGGAGACGGACCCCCATGCAGCCGAGGACTGGCTGGAGGCAGTTGTACGAGTTTTCCAGTTAGTGAGGACACCAACATACCTTATGGTGGTCCTTGCAGCGAGCCTCCTTCATGCGGAAGCAGGAAGATGGTGGAGCTTGATGCTCCAGGTGCACGACGGAGGATCACTTCTTTGGACGGACTTTGAGAGCCTTTTTCGCTTAGAGTTCATCCCAGCCACTCTCCGAGCGGTGCGCATCCAGGAGCTACTATAGCTGCGGCAGGGCAGCATCACAGTAGCCCAGTACGCGGTGAGGCTTACCGACCTCTCACGCTATTCCACGGACATGGTACGAGACCCATTCTTCAGGGCCCGAACCTTCGAGCAGGGGATCGGGTGAGAGATCAGAGCTTCAGTTTTTTCTCACCGCATTCCAACACAGACAGGGGTGTTGGAGCGAGCTCTCTTAGTGGAGAGTTTCCTTACTGAGCAGTCTCCATCAGTATGACCCACCACTAGCCGACATGCAGCAGAGTCTTCTACAGCAGGCAGTAGACAGATGGCACATGGGTCTAAGAGGACTAGACCTACCGGTGGTCGACCGCGTGACACAGGATCGTTTGTGCGAGGCACCCGGGGTGGAAAACGACTAACCATGAGCGGACAATGTTACTCCTGTGGTGGGGTTAGTCACATGGCTCGTGACTGTCCGAACCACCATACGGATTACCAGAAGATGAACGAAGGACCTCCCAGGCAGAGGAAGAGGTTCGATCGAGGCAGATCGCATGGAGGAGGAGACCATGGCAGGGGAGCTGGCTATGCAGCTAGAGGTGGACGATGCTTCGAGGTGTTTCCACCCCCACCACCAGGAGGTCCACCCCGACCGCAGGGAGCTGGTGGACATGGGAGAGCTCAGCTTTAGGCAGCTAAGGCCTACGATCATGGAGCTCCGAGAGCAGATGGACAGGAGCTGGACTAGCTCCAGACCTGGAGACTTTTGTTTTTGCTGCTTCTAGCATTGTTGATGTTTGTTTGTAGATGTTTTGTGTCTTTGTACCTTGAGCTGTAGTAATAAAAGATGCTTTTCTTGTGGCATTTACCTTCTTGTCCTCTCTTTTAGTTGTTAATAAGAGGTTCCGGTTTAAAAACCGTTGACTTGACCCTCACTTTGAGATACCTACTGGAGGAGACCCAGTGACCACACATTGATGCCGACAGTGTGGCTCAACCCTTGGAGGCGAGAGTAACGGTTGGATCTCTTGGTAGTAGTGTCGAGGCCTTACAACGTCATCCTTGGTATGGAATAGTATCTTCCATGTCAGGATTTACTGTATTAGGTGAATAATATAGTTCATCTAGGGGATGAGACCGAATTTCTCTTATCGGCAAAGAAGAAATCTCAGCAGCTCTTATAGGACTAGAAAGGTCAAAGTCATCCATGAGCGGATGAGGACAACTCAGAGCCGACAAAAGTCGTATGCTGACAGAAGGCGGAGGCCACTAGAGTTCGAGGATGGAAACCACGTCTTCTAGCGTGTCTCACCTCGATATGGATTACGGAGATTTGGCCAAGGTGGAAAGTTGTCTCCATGCTTCATCAGACCATTCCAGTTCCTCTGCAGTATTGGCGAGGTGGCTTATTGCCTAGCTCTACCACCTCAGTTGCACCGGGTACACGACGTCTTCCACGTATCTCAGCTGAGGAGATACGTGCACGACCTGATGCACATCATTGTCCATGGGGAGCTAGACGTTGATGATGGGGCGACTTTTGCGGAGGTCCTAGTGGAGATCGAGGATCGACAGGAGTGGGTCCTACGTGGATGGTCGATTTCTCTAGTGCGCATCAGATGGCAGCACGAGAACCTCTAGGAGAGCACTTGGGAGCGGGAGGCTCAGATGCGTGCTCAGTACCCACTTTTGTTTCCCTAGATTATGATGTATCTTTACGAGGACGTAAAGCACTGAGGTGGGAGTAATGTAATGAACCGTAAATTTCATGGAAATTTTTTTCTTAAAATTATTTGGAATTTTACAAGAGCGCAGTTTCTGACGGCACCTGATTCCGAGGCCCGGTGTGCCCGGAATCATTTTCCGAAGTTTGGCTCGGGTACGTTCAGTGAACGAACGAGTGGGTTTTTCTAACTTTTGAACCGGTGCTCAGGATTGAATTTTGAGGGCACCGATGGAGTCGCAATGCTGGTATTTTCCTAGAAACGCCTCTTCTGGAGTTGCGTTTTCTCGGGTGTGGTTTTTAATTTTTGGGCTTTAAGTTAAGAAATAAAATAATGTGGTATGAAAAACTTTATTTTATTTCACTTAAAGCCGCTTAAAGCCACATAAAGCTACTTAGACTGTGTTGAAGCGGATATGGTGCAATTCAAAATATCCTACCCTCTTGGTAGGATATTTGTGAGGTGGGCCCCGCACGAGCCCCACCGTTTCTTTTCCCTTAAGTAACGCACCTGAAACCCCCCTCTTAAATGAAAGTCAACTGGGGCATTTCTTAAACTCTTAAACTCTCCTATTAATTGGGTGGTTTATTCATTGAAATTAATTTATGAATTAATGGGTCATTACTTAGTTTGTTTTACGATTTGTTGGCATGTTAATAAAATAAGCCCAACTCTTGTCTTCTTGAGGTTTGCTCATTGAGAGGATTTGGAGAAGACTCCAAGGCTTGAGATCTTCATCCTCCTTCGAGAAGAATGCGAAGAACACGAAGAAACACAAAGAATGCTGTCACCCTCGGAGATCGACGACGCGACACCGTGTTCTGCGACGCCGACGATTCTCCCTCCGCGACGCTTCTTCCACGACGATCCATCCCTATGACAATCTTCGATCAGCATCTTGAGGTAGGGGATTACAGTCCTTTTAATTCTTTGTGGATTATAACATCAACATGGATTTAATTGTTATAATTAAATCTATGTGTTATTGATCCTCGGAGTTTGTCTACGCGACGCCGAGTACCGTGCGACATCGACGACCTTCCGCAACGAGACGATCCTTTTCTTCCGTGACGGTCAATTCCGCGACGAACTCGCGTCCGACTACGACGTTGAGGTAGGGGGCGTTTTGAAAATGGTAACACCCATGTTTTTTTCCTCCAAGGCAAGAACGCGGACCAACCAATTAACAAGTTGGTCCGCGGATTATTACTGCGAGTCGAGGTTTACTAATTGCTGGGAATTTTGGTGTTGTTTCAAACCGCTAACACGGTGGGTGCGGACCAACTAACAAGTCCGAACCCACCGCCCTTTTGTTCTCGGTGTGCGGAATGGAGGACGACGAGAAAATGTGCTGCAGAGATGATTTGTTGATTTCACAGTGAAGAACGGGACCCGGGATGAACTACGGCACAGATGGAAATGAAATCGGACCACTGGAGCAACTCCGGTGGCCCGCGGACTCCACCGGCGGCGCGGGTCGCCGGCGCGGTGGCGCCGGCGACCGGAGGTTCTGGCGCCCCGGCGCGCCGCCGGACAGACCCGCCGCAGCGGCAGCAGCGTGGTCCCGCGACCGCGCGGGACCGGAGGAGCGGGACGCGGTGGCTCGGCCGCGTCCGCTGGCGAGGGCGGCCCCACGCAGGGCCGCGACTTCTCTTCACGAGGGGGCAGCACACCCCCCGCGGTTCCCTTGCTTGGCCGCTCGGCCGAGCCGAGCCAAGCCGAACCGCTGGCCGGGTCACGCCCAGGCCAGTCCGGGTCGCCCTAGCCGGGCCGGGTCGCGCCCAACCGGGTCGGGCCGGGTCGGTCTGGGCCCTGACCCCCGTTTCCATACCTTTTTGGTCTTTTTCTCATAACATGAGCTACGTGCCTCCGAACGACGCGTCTTCAGCGGTGATGTGATACTTGGATCGAGACGGTCGTTTCAGTATATCACAACCAAGGTTTCGGAATACTTTGGGTTCGGCCGGGATGGTTTGTACACGAAACCAATCGGGCCCTCTGAGTTGAAACGCTCATATCTTGAGCTCCGGACGTCCGATTGACGTACCGTCGACTTTGATGGTTTCCACTAAGTGAGACGGATCTTTTGGCTCACTCCGCCCAAGGTTTGGACACAGGTGGAGTACGGTCGGGTTGGTTTTTCCTTAAAAACCAACCGGGCCCCTGGAACGAAAAAGCCAATAACTCTCAGATGGTGCGTCCGATTGACGCGTCGTCTGCGACGTTGAATTCCTGTTGACGATACGGAACTTTTGGATACATCAACTCTGGACTTTGTGTCAGTTGATGTATCAGCCTCTTAGCTTGTGGAGCGGACCCTCTCGAAGGAGCTTGTTGTGTGTGGGAACCCTAGAGCTGGCTGCAACTACTACTGTGACGACGACGACTGTACAGAGATCCTCAGTGGATTCGACTGCGACGATGATGAAAACAGTAAGGGAATCCTCCGTGTTTTCGGCAGTGACCACTATGATACATCTTGGGATATGTCAACTCCAGACTACATGTCAGTTGATGCATCGACCTCTTAGCTCGTGGAGTGGACCCTCCCGGAACGAGCATGCTGTGTGCGGAAACCCTACAGCCGGTTGAGACTTGACGACTGCTGACCGAACGACTCGGTGTGTTACGGATAGCTTAGTGGGGAGCGCTTGGTTGTAGCGGTAGACCCACGGTGGAGGAGCGTTAGTAGTAGCGGCAGACCCGCGGTACTTAACAGAAGGAGTACCTCTGGAGGCTATGAGGGGGAGCGCTTGGTTGTAGCGGCAGACCCACGATGGAGGAACGCTTGGTTGTAGCAGCACATGGGAGCGCTTGGTTGTAGCGGCAGACCCACGACGGAGGAGCGCTTGGTTGTAACAGCTGACCCGTGGTATTCAACAGAAGGAGTACTTCTAGAGGCTATGAGGGGGACCGCTTGGTTGTAGAGGCAGACCCATGGTGGGAAGCGCTTGGTTGTAGCAGCAGACCCACAGTACTTGATAGGTGGAGTACTACAGCAGTCCAAGGTGAGAGGGAAGCGCTTGGTTGTAGCGGCATAACCACTCTACTTGATGGAGAAGGCGTTTACCAATAGATTTGGGTTCAACTTCAGGATCAATCCTATGTGGGTCATTGCAGGGGTTAGTACCTATAGATCCTTTGTGGGTCTGACGACTTAGATGAATCAGTGGCTACATCTTATTATCTCTAACGTCATACGAAGAAGTACCTGTGTGAGCTGAATCCTGTTTTTCTTTCCATTGTGGATTGTGTTGTGCTATCCTGTGTGGATTTATGTTTTTCTTTCCTTGTGGATTGTGTTGTGATATCCTGTTTGGATTTACGTTTGCTTTCCTTTGTGGATTGTGTTGTGCTATCCTGTGTGGATTTACGTTTTTCTTTGCTGTGTGGACTGGGTTGTACTTGGGATCTAATGTTGGAGCCAAACGAGAATTGATGACTTAGGTATATGTATGGGAATATACCTAAGCAGTGTCGGATGTTACTTCGTGATTGCATCTTACCTTTGTGGTTATCCTATGTGGATTATGGGAGACCTTTGGGGGTCTCGGGATCCCTACTGAGTATCTTATACTCACCCCTGCATCGGTTATGCCCGCACTACATTGTGTTGGTTGTAGATGACGGACAACGCTGATCGGGGTGGAGGCTTGCAGAGCAGAACAGTACCTGGAGGTGGACCACTGGGCGGGACATACTCGGAGCGGTCGGCTGGACCCGAGGAGCAGTGGAGGCTTTCTGTACCCACCCTTCAGGTGGGAAATTATAGTGGACGGCTCGACGTTGGGGCTTTACTTTTCAGTTGTTGTTTTCCCTTTCGAGTTGTACTTTACTTTCAGTTTGGGTTTGTATTCTGGCCCACTTACTTTTCTGCACTTACTGTTGTACTAGTTTTTACTTAGTGTTTACTTCTCCCTGCTTAATCTGTGGTGTTTGTTGTTTACTTTACAAAGGCAATGTCTTCCCTTTACCGGGATTTACGCCTTGGTGCTAGTTGCCAGCCCCTGGCCTATGGAACGTGGGCTTGGGGTAGTCACGGCACGGGCCCCGAGGACGGGTTGTGACACATAACTCTTATATAAATTATTCCTATGACTCTGGATGTTTTTACATGGTCAAACTGTGTGGTTTAATCTGAACATATTTTAATGGGAAATCAAGTGTATCTTAAACCATCGCTCCGTTAAATCTACAAAAGAGATCAGATATCTTCCTCCCTTTTTATTCCTCCTTATTCACTTCTGTGAGACGCTCGAACAATTCCTTCCTTCTTGTAGGAATCGGGAGATCAATATTTTCCCCGTGGATTGGTTTCCTCGGCATTCTTCCTACTACATGTGCACCCCCTACTTTGGTGCAAACCGCAAGGGTCGATCCATCATTGAAATAAGTTGTCATGAGAGGAGGTGATTGCGATCCATTGGGTGTAATTTTCTCATATAAATAACGTCAAAAACCTTTTGAGGTAGTAGATTCATTGCTTCTCTCTTATTTTACGTGCAACTGTATTATTAGAAGGTTTTATCCCATTGGATCACAACATAATAGACCTAATAAATACTTGAACCAGATAAACAAATTGATATCAATTGTATGTTATTGCCTCTTGCTTTTCTAGATTGTGTGATATCTATGCTTTCTAGGTTTAGCATTCCATTCTTGATGGAAATTGATAAAGATCATAAAGACGGAATTAATCGATAATTCTTCGGCTTAATATAAAGAGGCATGTAAATGAATCTATTTATTCTTTTTGAAATTTGATGTTAATGAAATTGGTGCAGTAAGCATGTTTAATTATTTGTGATAGATTACTGATTAGGTTTCCCAAATTTGGAACCTACGAATAATAAATCGGTTAATAAAATATGGATTAATGAATTGGTGGTTTGATAAAAGATATTTTATTGTTGGGTTCTGAGTTACCCTCTTGATTGTTTAAGGGCCAAGTTCCCAATTGATATGATGTTTGTTTTAATGCTGCTTTGTTTTGATTTGATCCTGGATGGCTATGGTGACATGTGGGGGGATGGAGGCCTACTGGTTGTGGCAGTAGTTGATGCCCAGAAAGGCAAGATGCATCAGTTTATGCATGGTTGTGTCAGGGATGACACCAAGGATGATGGAATGGGATGGATGTGATTGTCAGATGCTTGCTGATTCTTATTGGTTAATAATATTCTTTAATTTTCCCCACTACTCAAGGCAGTTGGTCTTGCTTACCCTTCTTCCGAAAGAGGTGAAGAAACATGAGGTATGCCACGTGATTTTCATGTTTAGCTTCTCAATGGAGGATGGGTCAACACTCTTGCTATAGGCAGTAAAGACTCAACGGGTAGTACATCTACTCACCGTGTTGAGCCCCTTTTTGTTTATCAGCATATAATGTTTTTCTAGAATGCCTGGGAACATGAGAATGTAATTCTGTAATGAATAATTGAATAAATGATGTTAACCCACGGGGACGGAGTTGCTGGAACATTATGATGAGGTTGTAATTTTTTAAAGGAATAGTAGACTTTGGGTGTGATGCTAATGAAATGTAATATGAAATTGTTGGTCGTTAATTAATGATTAAAGAAGTAATTAACATAAATTTCAACTAATAATATGAGAATGATGTAATTTATTAATTCTCTTAAAATGGTTGTGTGCTTATAGGATACCTAGTCTTAGAAGTAGCAGCTGGGAGTCCGAGAGACGTTAGCTGCAGTTGAGTCTAAAACTAGGTTACACCCATAGTGTGGTTATGAGATATAGTATATTCTATACTTTTTTTGCTTTTATACGCTAATCCACCCTATCAGTAAGGGAAACTGACACCACGGGGATTCTGGGCTATAGGGGGGGGGGGGTTCCCCAACATTCTGGTTGGAGGATAGATGGTTGACTACCCCCTTTGGCCCTGCTCTCTTCTTGTGGTAGTTACTTGTTCTAGTAGGCATAGTGATTAGTTTTCCCCATATATGTCTGTAGAGGGATGTAATGGCTAGTGTCTATTCGCACACATATATAATGGATATATTATCTTATAGACTACTATAGGTGTATCATGTATAGGTTGTGATGGCTTGAGGATCCTTACTCGGTGTATGAGATATAATAGCTTGAGGTATCATGCTTGATGAATGATAAACAATATACGAGATTTGGTGTCTCCTATAAAATACCTGGTTACATTGGTGTGTGGGCGTGGTGGTTTTGTTGTACGAGGTGAATATTGTGGTGCTTCGCCCAGGTGTCTGCGAGAAATCCTTTTTGGAGAGAGAATCTTAGGATGTGCGAGGTTGGGGAAAAGCATCAAACTAGTGGGGAAGTAGTAGCAGGGTACCCTTGATATTATTTTTTATATTATATACTCATGTATTCATTACTTGGTGAGAGTATCCATGGTGAGGCTGGGAACAGAGTATACATGTTTAGGTAATGAGTCAGTTGCACTTGTTGTTCACTGTGCTTTAGCATGATTTCTTTAATTTTTCACAAGAGGCTTTGGAGACGATCCTACTGATTATACTGTTATACTCACTTGATTTATATATAAACTATTTTTCAGGTCACTTAGAGAAGCTTGGGGATCAAGATGGTTTCTACTAGCTTGGGGTTACGGGAGCTATTCGGGCTTGTGGTTGACGATGTTTTACTTTTCTTTGGGTACTTCGAGTTTTTTCCTTCTAGTTGTAGTAGTATTTCATGACATTACATATGTGTACTTGGGTTTTTATTTATATTTCAGTTCTGAGTTGGAGTTGTTTTTTTTTCTATCTTAGATGTCTCTTCTGCATGTGTTCTCTTAGAGGGTAATGCCTCCCTTTTGTGTGTTTACTATACGCTTCGTGCTTGTTTCCAACCCGGGGCCTACTGGAGGCGGGACTCGGGGGGTCATCATCTCCCTTCTCACATTTCCATCCTAGGAGGGGTACACTTTTTGGGTAGGGGGTCGTGACACATATGGTATCGATGGGATTGGTTGAAGTCCTCTATTGCAGAATGTGGTGGCAGACATCCGGTGGAGTAGTTTTTTTCAAGGAATCAAAGGTTGTTATCTGAAGACAGTGGTAGTAATAGAGGTGTTTCTAGGATATAGAATTTCTGATTGACTAGAAAGCGTCATGAGGCATGTTCCGTTGTTAATAATAGTCCGAGTTTGGTTTTGGATTTCTTTTTTCAAAGGAAACTGCTATTTTTTATCAGAATTTAAAAAGGGTTGGAGATGATCCCCACTATAGTTAGAGGGGGAGTGTGTTGGGTGCCTCCTCAAATGGTTACCATGTGGTTTCTCTATTAATGAGTTGTTTTTAATACGGGTTAAGAGAGCATGAATTAATTCATGCGTAGATGAGTTTTTGACATGGTGACACATCTTTACAAAGATAGTTTTGCTGTAAAAGGAGGTAGTGAAAAAGCTTTCATAGGACATCCATAATATCAATATCATATCCAATTTTTTTATCATCTTTCATCGACGATCATTTTTCCTTTGCATCGTATAATATTACATTTGAGATCCCTTCTATGTTTTGAGAGTCTCTATCGCTTTCTTATTCATTTTAGTGGATTCCTCTTTCTGAACTAGTTCCCATGGTTTTTCCCTTTTGGGTTTTCTTCATTAAAAATTTTCATTGTCAAATTTTATTTTCTGCACACATATTATTTTGGTAGTTGTGAATTTTCTTTTATATTGAAGGAAAAAAATTTATTTTCGTTGTGTGTTTTCTTTTCTATTGTTTGTTCATCTATTTCTTTGTCCCCTTTTACAACATCTGGTATCAATGGGATTGGTTTTCATCCTCTATTTCACAACATAGTGGAAGGTATCTGGAGGAGAAGTTTTTTCATGGACTCAAAGGTTGTTATCTAAAGACAATGGTAGTACCATAGGTGTTTCTGGGATATCAAAAGTCTGATTTAATAGCAAGAGTCATGAGGCATGTTTCGTTGTTGATAACAGTTAGAGTTCAGTTTTGGATTTATTTTTTTAAGGTAAACTTCTATTTTTTATCAATAGTGCAAACGAGTTGGTGATGATCTCTACATGAGTCAGAGGGGGAGTTTTTGGGGTGCCTCTTCAAATGGTTCCCACATGGTTTCTCTATTAATGAGGTGTTTTTAATGCAGGTAAAGATAGTGTGAATTTATTCAACCAGAGATGTGTTTTTGATGTGGCAACACATCGTCACGTGGATAGTTTTTTATAAAAGAAGGAAACAACAAGGCTTTTACAGGACATCCACAATATCAATAGAAGATCAAATTTTTGTGATTGTCTTTCATCGACGATCATTTTTTCATTGTATTAGAGAGTTACTTTTGAGATCTCTTCCATTTTTGGGGAATCTCTGCCATGTAGTTCTTCATTTTAGTGGATTCCTCTTTCTGGACTAGGTCCCTTGGTTTTTCCATTTTGGGTTTTCCACATTAAAAATTTTCTGTGTCAACTATTATTTTCTACACACATATTATTTAGGCTGCTGTGCATCCGCATTTATTTAGAGGGAAATTTATTTTATGCGTGTTTGATTTTCTAATTGTTTGTGCGTTCACATATTTTAAGTCTTTCCCAACACCAACAACTCTATAAAGTGTTAATAAAATGGGTAACATTATTACCTTCACTACCAATATCGGGAAACTCACAATATTATTTCATAGATGCCATGTGTTAGTGTTTTCCATAGTAGATCCAAAAACATAATGATCCCCTTCACCTTGATCTAAATCATTAACAATAATTTGGATATCATATGTTTTCCACAATATATATATATATGTGTGTGTGTGTTTAAATAACCAAAAAACACTACCACAAAATGGGTTTTCACAGCGCCACCCATTAATAGTACTAAAAAAATGTTGTTAAACATACCCCATTTTCAATGATTTTTTAGGGATGATAAATGCGCCCCTTTTATCAACACTATTTTAGCACAGTAAAAAGGATCCCCTTTATCTGTGCTTTTTTAGTAGCGCAGATAAAGGGGGTGTCTTGAGAATTTTTTTATTATAATTGATAATGGGTGTATTTCATAATATCAGTAAAAAAATATATTAATATATAAAAATTTAAATATATTTGTATTTACATAAATATAATATATATATTTTTAAATATTTTTTAGATAAGTATAAATAGACATTTACACCTAATATGACAGATATTTAGTGAAAATGAATTATAAAATATTTTTAAAAATATTATTAATTTATAATGGGATAATTATTATCATTTAATAATCATTTAATAACAATTTCAAGACCAAAAATCTCAAAAAATTAATAAAATATTAAAATATGTTGAAAACATAACTCAAACATCAAACAGTCATAACATTTGATCCGGGTGTCCGTTTGAGCTCAACCACATATCAAATTGAATTCTGTGATGTTCTCTACATACTAATTATATAGGGGATCCCTTTGTCTGATTTTTTGAGGCCAAAAAGGTATAAAAGGCCTCCAAAATCAAGTTTTTAGTCGGGATACCAACATTTTTTAACATTCGATGGAATATTAGCCTCATTTAAGGGGGTCTATTTTCCTTTTTTAGTGTATACTAAATTTATTCCTAGATATTAAATTCATATTGTTATTATGGCTTTGAAATTTTATCATTTTTCATAATGTAATTTTATATAATATCAAACATATAACAATATATTCATATTTTTTATATATTCATAGATAAAAAAATATAATTTTATAGACATATAATTAATCATTTTTACAAATAAAATGTATTTCTCAATATATAAGACTTATCTAAATAAAAAATAATATTTGTTTTATTTAAAATATACATATATGAATATTTATATACCTATATAATTTGTGTGTGTGTGTCTGTATATATATATATATATATATATATTAGTGTGCGCCTGTATTAAAAAACCAATATATAATATCTATATAATCTAAAATATGAATATACATATTAATATATATTCTATGTAAATATATATAAATATATATTAATCTGTACAATTATACATACAGATACACATGTATATAATATATTTACATATGTATGTTTGTTGTATATATGTATTTTTTTATTTATACACACACAAAAACAATAACATATTTTATAAATGTATTTAAAATTATTCTTATAAATTTATATTCCTATATGAATAAATTTATGGATAAAAAATATAACCAAATATATATATATATATAACAAACTATCTATAAATTAATATATATATATTAACATAAAAATATAAATATATATATATATTAATATAACTGAATATATTTATTTTAATATAAATTTATACTAATATAAGAATAAATATAACTATATATATATATATAAATACATATATCATTAAAGGGTGAACATAACAAGTTGGATGAGTAGTAAAGGTGCAGGTGTGAAAGGGATATGTCCCATGTTCAAATCCGAGAAAAGGTAGGGGTGCGCAGGTGGGTACTGGGGGTTGTGTGGGGTGGTGTGCGCCTCAATATCAGTGCTTTTTTAGCGCTGATAAAACTCTATTTTGTAGTAGTGAAATATGAAAAATGTTAACATTTTAACACCATAATATCTATATGAAATTAATCCCTAGATATAAATTATTTCTCTCTATAGAATTTTAAGAAGACCCTCTTAAAAAAAGAAGAAATTTCATTGAATATTGAAAAAATTGGGTATCCCAACTAGAAACCCAGTTTTGGAGGCCTTCCAGACCCTTTTTTAGTTAGAAAATATAGAGATTAGGGTTCCCTTGGGTATTGAAAATGAAGATATCTTCAATGCATTTGATTTCATATATCATGGATCCTAAACGGACACATGGAAAAACAAATTAATTAATATTTTAAGATAAGTTTAAAAAATGACTTGAACTTCAAACAGTCATAACTTTTGATCTAGATGTCCATTTAGTATCCATTAGAGGAATCTGAGTGTTTTTTTAGTACTGATAAAATTCCCATTTTCAGCCCTTTTTTATCACTAGTAAAAGGGGAATTTATTAGCTTTTTTTGCATTGATAAAAAAATCCCCTTTTAATAGTGCCTCGATTATCATCACTTTTTAATCACTGATAAATGATTTTACAGCACTAATAAAACCATATTTTGTAGTAGTAAAATATGAAAAATGTTAATATTTGAACACCATAATATCTATATGAAAATAATACCTGGATATAAATTTTGTCTCCATAGAAAAAAGACAAGAATACACTATTAAAAAAAGATGAAATTTCATTGTTTGTTGAGAAATCTAGGTATCCCAACAAAAAAACACGGTTTTGGAGGCCTTCCATTCCTTTTTTTACATAGAAAATACATAGATTGGGGTTCCCTTGGGTCTTGAAAATGAATAGATCTTCCGTAGACTCGACTTCATATCTCATGGATCCTATGAGGACATCTGGATCAAATGTTATGGTCGTTTGAAGTTCAAGTCACGTTTTCACCTTTTCTTATAACATTAATTAAATCTTTAAATTTTTATATCACCAAATTATTATTATATAATATAACATAATTATAATTTACAAATTTATAATTAATATTAATTTCTAATTAGGTTTTAAATTATTTTACTTAAATAAATTAGATATTAAGTGTAAATACATATTCAGTATCATATGAATCATATTTAAGAAAATACATTTCATATATATCAATAAAAATATATTTTTATAGTAATATGTGATTTTGTATAATTTATATTTTTTATGAAGGTAAAATTTTAATAGCACAATGAAAAATGATGCTAAATGGCTCCTTTATCAGTGCTATTAAAAGAACAGATAAAGACTATGAAAACACTTATAATTTCGGTCTTTATCAATGCTAAAAAATACTAACAAAAACAATCCTTTATCAACACTTTTTTAGTATTAATAAAGACCTCCTTTATCATTTTTTGTTAGTGATGATAAAATTATCACCTTTATCAGTGATTTTCTTTTAGCACTGATAAAATGTTGTTCTTAATGTGCATGAATATGTTGTAAAGATGTGGGTATACTTTTTGAAACACAAGTTAGAATTGATTGGAGTTTTTGTTCAAGTAAAAGCTTTGGTGGTCAGGGAAACAAGGTATAAGTTGAAGTGTCTGAGATTATAAATGTTGGTGAGTATGTTGTAAGGACACTACAAAAAGAAATGGTGTTCAGCGGTGTTCTATTTAGTGGTGGTATTCAAAACAAATGCAATTTATTTAGTTTTTATTTATTTAGCAGCAGTTTTAGAAAACCATAGCTGATTCATGATGGTTTTTTATTTAGTGGTTGTTCATTTCATAGTGATTTTAACCTCCACTAAATAACAACGGGAAACATTTAATTATTTTTTTTAATTTTTTTAGTTTTAAAATTTATAATTATATATTTTTTGTTGTTCATTTGTTGTTATTATTATTATTTTTTTATTGATATTATTTTGTTTTGATTATTATTATTATGAATTATGTATTATTGTAATTATTAATTTTTTAATAAGAACTTATTGTTATTTAAGTAAAATTTTAAGTAATTAAGAATGATTAATTAATATATTTTTTTTAAAATTTTAATTATTTTCTAATTATTGTTTATTAATTTATATTTTTAATTCTTTTTTGAATATATTTATTACTATTTTTCTATATATATATATATATTTATATTTATATTTATATATATTTATATATGTTATATGGGTGTATATATATATAATTATATGTATATATATGTATGTGTGCATATTTATATATTATATATTACATATCATTTTTATATATTATTTATTTGTATATATTTATATATATTATGTGGGAATACATATATATCCTTATGTGTTTGTGTATTTATGTATCATTGCATGGGTTTTTATTTATAATTATTTCTATATGTATATATAATTATATGTAGATATATATATATATATATATATATTTGTGTGTGTGTCTATTTATTTATATTTATATATATTTAATTGTCATTATTAATATATATATATATATGTCTTTATATATATTTATGTAAATGTATTTATATATTTATATATTTATAAATAATTATACGTATTTATTTATGTTAATATATTTTTATATTTATTTATAATTTTTTTTATTTATATATATTATGTGGGTGTATATATATATTTTCATATTTAATAATACATATAGATATATATATATTATATTTAACGAAAATTTATTTATGTAAAAATATATTTATAGATATTGATGTATACTTATGAATATTTATATACATTATTTATATATATATATATTCATATATCTATTTTCAAATATATAAAAAATTATGAATTTAAGAAAATAAAGAAAATAAAAAATTTCCACTTAAAATTTTACAGTGGTTTAGACTTTTTTTAAATACCATTTGAGAAAAGATTCGCCACACCCAAATACATGACACTATTAAAAATAATCATACAAAAATTATCAGTGGTTTAAATCGTCAGTAAATGGTAAAAAAAATAGTTTTTAAACCTTTTTTACTTATAGTGGGAATTTTTGGTACTACAAGAGATACAAATGATATGTTATGAAAAATAATCTCTTGGAATGCATGACATGGTTGAACTGATCAATAGAACATTTATGGAATGAATGCAGAGATTTCAACTGTATTAACTACATAACGTTTTTTATTAGTAATTATAAATTCATTATTTTTATAATTTTAATTATCCTAATATCCAAACATATTTATTTATTTAATTATCCCTTATATATATATATATATATATTTACAAATGAATACTATATATTTCTTTTGAAATGTTTTTCTTTATTTATAATTTTTACCTATTCCCATCAATGTTTTCTTCCCCAAATTTTTTAATATAAACAATTTTTTTTCGTTTTTTCTGTATGTTTCATTTACATCACTTTTTTCATTTTTTATGTATTCTTAAGGAAAAAATTAAATACACCCAGAAATCATTCATATAACAGCCCCAAAGACCACTATAAATAGAACCCCCAAAGACCACCCCCAAAGACCACTATAAATAGCACCTCCATTATTTTATGTATTTTTTCAAATAAAAGTTTGTTTTTCAACCTTATTAGTTTTATTGAATTATTCTATGTCTTTATGGGTATATTAAAGAAACATTATGTTTTTTTAATACCAGTGTAACCTCCCAAAATACCACTATAAATATCACCAGGGATGCAAAAGAAAAGTAAGAGGAGTAAAGTTGATAGCAGTGGAGTGGGACATGACCTCATCGGTCTTCCGAACCCACCCTCCCTCCTCCCCCTCCTCGTCTTTGTTTCCTCCCTCCTGTATCAGTTTTGGTTGTGCAGTCGCCTCGTCTGGTTACATTCTAGCGCCCTCTTTCACCCCCCCCCCCCCGATCTCAGGCTCCACCGCTGGGGTGTCTCATCCTCCCCTCATTCCTCCTGCTCCGCTCCACTCGCGGCGTTGGGTGGTCCTAGAAGAACTAGTGAAAATGTTTGGATAAAGCAGCTCTAATGATAGCCATTCATCATGTGGAAAACCATGTTGAGGGATGAGAGCAGTAGGAGGACAGAGAGGAGAAAGGCAAGCGGTGTGTCCATGAGCTCTGGTATGAATAAAAGCACCAAGACTCCAATCGAAATAGACTTCAATTAACCAGTGAAAAGGGAGGATAATTTCACAACGGGAGACTATATATAATCTAGATTAATGTTTATTCTGAATGGTAAAAAAATTAATTTTTAGAATACCACCATGTCAGACCCTAATTCATTTCTATCTTATTTGAGATGAATTGAATTTATGATTCCATTTGAAATGAATATATTAGATCAATGAATATGAACCCAAAAAAATCGAAAGGATGAAATAGAAATTAATTATGGGTTGACGTGGCGGTATTATAAATATTAAATTTATTAACATTTAGAATAAACATATTGCTAGATCATCTGTAGGAGTTCCATGTCGTACATACCACATCCTGTCTTATTTATTTTTTGTAGTAGGATGCCCAAGATTATAGCCTTATCATTTTTTGGGTCACATCTAGCGAATTTGGTAATAAAAAAATCTATTAATTAAAATGCTTGTAACTAAGACCTTCCAAACACCACACATGACACTTATAGCCTGAACATTTTTTTATATATTTGCTCATTGTTTCTAGGTGGAAGATAGATTTCATGAACCTTCTCCAGGTTACACTATAAAAAAGTTACCTTTACCAACAGAAAGGCACTGATAGATAATATATATGTTGGTAAAAATAATTAATTCCAACATATATTAATATTTGTTGATATTGACTATAGGTACCACCAATTATTTTTACCATAGATATGTTGGTTTAAATTAATAGTTCAATACCAAAAAAAATTTTATGGATATTTAAATCTTTTGTTCATAGTTATTATAAACAACATATATATATATATATTACCCATTACAATCTTATCATTTTGATAATAAAAATATATGATAAGTTAAAATATCTTAATTTTGTAATATTTCTTGGAAACATATATATTGATACATACATACATAATACTTATACAATTAAGTTTTTTATATAAATTCATAGATTATATATATATATATATATTAAAAAACCTAATATGACACAAAATAACACCCCCCCCCCCCCCCATAGTCATTCATGTGATCTCCCTCCCCAAACCCTACCTCACTGTGGCCGACGTTCACTGCAGAGGGTGTTCCCCACAGCTGGCGTTCCCCGCAGAATGCATTCCTCACTAACCTACTGTAGGAACCCCTTCATTATTCCTGACTGGTGTTCATCGTGGACATATTCTCAAGAACACCAATCCATGTTCCCAACCGACATCACCCATGAACATCATCACATGAACCCCCTCCCTATTCTTGATCTGCTTCCTCATAGAAAATCCCCTTGTTAGTCTCACCCTCCAGTAGGTTAACTAACATACCCATGTCAACAATGGCTGTTCAACAGTGCTCTATCACATCTCACTTATCTCTTTCGGTTCCCCAATCACCATCCATTATCATTTCCAATATCATATTTAATTTATGTTCTTCATGTTTATAAATTTATATCATGTTCGTGTTAGGAATCCAGTCTATATTGATTTGGTATTTTTCATATTTTCCAGGATTTTTTCTCGATTTTGGAACTATGTGCTGGGAATGGTTTCTTATGATTATTTATCTTGACGCTTCGATTTTGAATAGCTGAACTTTAGATGTTTGTTGTATTTCCTAATGTAGGGGCTAGCCCAAATGAAATTTGGCTAGTGTCTTACAACTTTTTTCTCTTATGAGGATTGTACTAAGTAGGAAACTATCAGGCAAGGATTTTGGGATTTAGGGTCATTTCTTGAGAGCCTTAGCATGAAAGTTATGTGAGGTTATCATATGTACACCCTAGGTTCAGCTTTTAGGTTCCGGGTGCAGAGGAAGCGCGTTGGTGGGTTTTCCCAACTTTAATTTTAACGTTAAACAATGTTCAATCTGAGATCTATCACGATTTAAAATGCCGAATCTTCAGAATAGAACGAAGAAAAAAAAAAGAATAGAAGAGTCCTAGAACCCTTGAGATAGGATCATCATATGTTTTTTATAATTAATTTAATTAATTCCTAATTATTACCTCGATGGAATTCTTTCTCCGTTGGAGTCTCCAGTCACAATCTTGTGATCCGTCATTTCATTGTAGAATCCAAGTACAGGATTCCTCTAGCGGTGATCCACATGTGCTCCATGTATCTTTGGACGTCGCCGAAGGGATCTCCTGGTGCTAGCATAGAAGAACCTTCGCTTGTGATGTCCGCCTTCAACCGCCTTGATCCGGCGGAGGATCTTGTTCTCGTAACATGAAAGTGTTCTTGGTGGAAAAAGAATTCTCTCTTGTCTTGAGAGTATTTTCCAAATCCGTTGTGCACAACAATAGCTCTCTCTCTATAAGAATAATTTAATTGGGATTATAATACATATAAAAATGAATTAATTGCCTAAAATAATTTAATCATTTCATTTAATTCTTATTAATAACCCATGTCTAAATAATGACAGTTGACCATCATTATTACTTGACATGCGCCCAACATATTACATTTAATATCATTTAATTAAATAAACAATATTTTCTCACGAATATTGAAAAAACAAACCACATGGCGTGTATATAAATATACACGGTGTGTACTTTTATTTTTCAATTTTATTTATTTCTTCCACCATATTTATTAGACCCTGAGTAATGGCTATTTATTTCTTAAATAAATGTAACTTCATTACTCGCTAATAAATATATATTATTTCGCCCACAATATATTCTCTCGAATAACTAGTGTCGAAATAAATTCGATCAGGCATCCTTAAATAATTATTAAACCACAGTCGTGAATAATATTTATTTAACTTGTTAAATTAATATTTAACTAAGATACATGGACACACTTAGTGTGTGACCCTCTAGGCCTCTTTCTCAGTGGCATTAGGCGGAGCCTGCCTAAAGTCCAAGGTTAGTGTCTAGCAACATGCCAAGGCACCCATAGAGAAAGAGGTTAACGCCGGAATGACATGTCACCTCCTACGAACGCTTGCTGTGTAATATAATCCATTTGTCTAAATATCTCCAATAAAGCGGGTTGCATCCTAGTGCCATAAACCCATGTTCTCGATTATCCTTTCTTTGACTTCCCAGATTTGAACTCTCCCATACCTTACCATGGCCATGGATTTATTTAGGCTATATCAATTCCATCAATGGGCATGAGATATCTACTTCTGTTATGGAAAAAAAGGGACAAATCCTTTCTCGCATTATGTATCAATGCATTATTACTTGTGACACACCCAACATATCCTACCTCTCTGCGAACAGTGTGTCGTCATAGTTTTCGTCAATAAATCTAAGTGCGCGATTTGTAATACCCATTAAAAATAATCTTAAAGTCTAAGGACCAATACCCCCGTCCGCAGATAGGAAAATCCAATGACACTATGAAATGTGGATTTCCTACTGGCGGGTCTCGTTCTCATAATATCCTCTAGGATATTACCAAGGGAGCACACCATTATAAGGTTCCTCAAAGTTTTATGAGTCCTCGCCCTTAATGGCCTGTATTATTTGTGTCCCTCAAATAACATCATCTGTCCATAGAACATATATTCAAGAACAGTGTTATGGAACTTCTGGGTTCTCATCATAGCAGGGATCCGCTATGACCCATTAATGCAACAGCTGCCCTTATGAAATTATCACATGCATTGTCACGCAGAAGAACAATCAAGATGTGATAAGGCATTTATTAATGAATAAAGTACAAATAAGTTGGATCTAGGCCACCAACTCTAACACAGCTAAGGATCATCAACCTTCCCGGGGGATGATTATTATGTAGTTTCTTCTGAGACTCGAGTAACTATGGGAATTCATGTTGGGGATTATTGAATTTTGGTTCAAGAGAACCTCCTTGGGTTTTTTTATCATCTCCAGGAGGTTGATTATGCTAACTATCAGCCTGAAGATTCAATTTTTCATGTGGGATCACGTATGTGAGATCTAAAATCTCTAGGTGATGTTTCTTCTAATTCAATGTAGGATTCCTGTGTTCGGGAGGATATGAAGTGGAAGGTGAAGTTGCAACAGGAAGTTGTTTCTCAACATGAAGTTGGTTTCATGGATGTTGGTACCCAATAGAAAATTAATTTCTCTTATCTTGATGAGGGTAGAGGATGGTGATGTTCGAAGTAGTGGTTATTCGTACAATTTTGCAGTTGCTAAAAGAAAAAAGGTATGATGATTTGAATTTGTAGCTATTCCAAAAAAATCCATACCTTGGAAGGATCATTCCTACATAAAATCCACTATGAGTGTTATATCCCTCTATATCTGAATGGAGGATGACTCAACCTAACTAGTTTAGCTTTTTTAATAAAGAGGTCTCTAATCTCAACCGATTTTGATTATTATTATTTTATTTCTATAATGTTTTTATAAACTCTAAAATAATTACCATCAGTTTTTCAATTCCCAATGATGAAACGTTTGGGGTGGTTCTATAGTTCATAGTTAATAGCTATCTTACCTCCTGGTATCATGTTCGTGTGAGGAATAAATTCTATAAACCTATATTGTATTTCTATACCAGTATGGATACATTTTATAATGTTTTATTTTTATAGTATACATATAATTTTAAAATATTTAAACAACAGAAAAATTCCATACACATGTACAACATGCATATGCAATATAGGAAAACATTTGAGTAATGTACTCCATGATTTACATTGATAATTACATAGCATGTCCCTGTTGAAGATACATTATTCTTTTTTACCTACACTAGTATCTTTCCTTTTTTACCTTTTACTGGTTTCTTGAAGAAACTTCTTATAAAACTCTTGTGTTCTATATTGATAACTGGTGATTCATGGATGTGGATGGCATATGGTTTGTTGATTTGAAAGGTCCTTGAAGATTGGTTTTTTCTAAGGTTTTTTCGATAGAAGGGTGATTTTTGGATTCATCATATGCTTGAAATTATTTCTTGATGACCATTTTGTAGTTTCTTTTGTTAATTACACAATCGCTGGAGTGAAATTTTGCTTCACTTTCATTAGAAGATCCTTTCTTCAACGCATTTCAGTATGATATTTCTAGACTAAGGTTTTTTAATTGATGGGTGTTGTATTTTTACAGGATTTTAGCATTTAGTGTTTTTTATGGACAGTGTTGCCACTCGTGATGCTTTATATCCATCCTAAATAAGATTGAAAATGCATGGAGTTGATGATATCTTTTTTTATTTGGTCGATGCATCTCATCATGTTGGGTTTTTTCAGAAAAATAGATATAGAGGTGGCCTAAGATTTATGCTTAGTGAGATGAAGTGAAACAGGTCAATCTTGAAAGCCCTCCAAACTAGGAGAAAAGCAGGTGTTCAAGATGTTTATGGAGTATCATAACATAACTACTTTTACTACATGAGAGGTAATGATTCTGGGCATGTTTGAAGCAGTGTGATATTTAATATGTGTTTTTTTGTAATCTCAAAATGTATATCCCTCAATTACTAGTTGTTGTATTCTTGTTACACCACATACATGTATTGTAAAAAAATATGGGAAAAGGTTATTTTTTGTGTTTTAATATTAGTTGTTACATTCTTATAGTAGTTGGGTCTTTGGTTTCATTAAACTTGCATTGGATCTAACTAATTCACTATTTGAATACCAATTGGAAGAATTTCAATCGTTTTCTTAAATGATTGAGATTTAAATTGACATGTCAATAGGGATGATAAAAAATGATCACTATTCAAGTCATTTTTTATACTTATATTTTTTTCTATCTTGGTTTCAATTCATGCTAATATTTTTCACAGATTTGTGGGTATACTTTTTGGTTGTTTGTGATGTAGATATTTGAGTTAAAGGGAGTGGTATAATAGTGACATGAGGTTTCTCACTGGTATTAGAGCTGATTCAATATGTTTCTTTTTGATGCTGGAGGAGACTCATTTTTTTATGCTCATTGGTTGTGTGTGGTTGAGATCTTGGAGTAGATGGCAATGGAATAAAAATTACTTTATGTTTCTCACTAGTTCTAGAGATGGCTCGCTGGTCTGGGGGCATGGATGGGTTATTAGTGCTGGTGTGTTGGTGATGGTTCACTGAAGGTTTTGGTATAGCTGGAGTTGGCTCACTAATCTTGGGGGATGGATGGGTCATTGGTGTTGGAGTTGGCTCGTTGGTATTGGGTCATGGACGGGTCTTGGGAATGTATGAGTCGCTGGTACTTGGGGGTTGGATCATATTGGGTGATGAATCATGTGTTTTTTAAATTCTTTTTGGATTAAATTTCATTATTAATATAAATAATTTCTTTCTAAGTTTGAACATTCTTGTAAATCATATTTGGTTTAATAATTAAAATATATTAATTATATATGATAAATTAATAAATATAATATGAAATTGTTCTAGTAATAAAAAATTAAAATTTTTATTCAAATGTAATTTATAAATAGATATTATATGTTAGTAATATTATTACCAACATAAAAATTTTTCATAAGATTCTATTACCAAACACTTTAACCAACATATATACTATCTTTTGTTGTTATTATTATTGTAACAGAACTATTTTATTAGTCCCAAAAATATTTAGCGATAGAGTTTTTACCGACATTTTAAAGTTAGGAACATATGTGTTGGTAAAACATTTGAAAAACATAAATTTTACTTTTACCAACATGTATGTCCATGTTGGAAAAAGTTAAATATTTTGTAGTGGTATCTTTTGGACCCTTTCCCCTTTCATCTAACAACTCGCTTCCATGAACCTCATCCTCCTCCCTTTTCATTTATGTCATTCTCTTTATCCTTCACAATTTTCCACACTCCTCCCCCGACATGAAAGCCTTGAAATCCATTTTGTCAGAGTATGGTTAGTTTTATTCATACTAGAGCTCATGGTCACACCGCTCACCATTCTAAGCTACGAATTCACATAAAAGAACATAGAATCCACAAATCCTCTACCTCAAAATCTTTTTGAAGTTCTTTTCATGAGAATGGGCCAACACTATAGATCATGATCACCTCACTCGTAATGACTGCATCCACCTGAGGACGCCACGGTACAACTACATCATCCAACATCCATGAATGGTGCATTAAAACATGGGGGTCACATTCCATAACATGGCTTGGAGATAGGGATTAAATAGATCGAGGAACCCACAACAACAGAGATAGAAGATACCTTCTATCGATGATGGATTGACGCTTGCTGCTTGTACCAAAGCAGAGGAACATAGGAAGCGAAAACTAAATCCAAGGATACAACACAATCATGCATCTCCTCGAGAAATAATGATCTGGGGAATCCCATACCAAGTAAAAGAAGATGTATGAACAAGGTAGAATGTATCTTGGCCTTTTGAAAATCTAAACAGAGCAGCAGTTTAGATATGGTTTTTATTTTCCATCAAAGGTGGATCTCATCAAAACTTTTCGGTTTGATCAAGTAAAGTCCCTCAAACAATTAGGAATATTACAATAGTAGTTATGGAATTTTAATTATCCTTAAATCCATTAAAACAAGTCTTTAAATGCATTTTACATCAAAGAAAACGTCAAACAGGAAAAAATGTAGGATGCTAGAAACATTATTCACCAGTTGATCTAGAAACAATATAGCACCTACCGACAGATGAAGATGATTCCCTGACACTGATAGATAAAGATTCCTCAACAACACTGATTGATGAAGTTGACTCACTAATAGATAAAGATGACTAACCGACACTGATAGATGATGTTGAATCACTAACAGATGATGATGACTCACCGACACTGACATATGAATATGACTCACCAACAAATGAAGATGACTCATCGACACCAACAGATGAAGGTGACTCACCAACAGATAAAGATGAATCACCAACACCAACATATGAAGGCGGCTCACTTACGAATGAATATGACTCACCGACAATTGAATATGACTCACCGACAGATGACTCACTAACAACATAGATAAAATTTGTCTCACTAGAAACAATGTTCATAAAACTAGAAAAACGGTTCACAGAATTGGAAATATAGCAGTGTTAGAATTAAGTAACCTTGACCTTACAAAACACCTCAAACACCATATTTCAGGAAGGGAATGGATCAGAGAGGTTTGGGCCATTACACAACTGAAATCTACTCCCTCATAGTAAGGATGTGATCCGACTTTGTGAGTCAGTATACTATCACGCAGATAGTGTCATGGACCTTCATTGTGCATAGAAGACCTGTGAAGAAGTCTAGGGATATACCATCCCATTTTTACTCTGGGATCTCATGAGGCAGAAACAAACTCATCAGAACATGGTGCTTAGCTTTCACCTGCTGAAAGGTAATGCATCGTGATATGAACTGAACAACACTTCATCTCATATCAGAACCTAAAAACTACCATTGTAGGTCTCTATACAAATTTTCCACACCGGGATGTACATTTAGGTGAGAAGTGTGGAAATTTCTTATCACATCCTCCTGCATTGTGACTGAAACCATTATCCCCCCTGATCATGATATTATGACTTCCTCCTTCAGAATATCCATATGGTGCATCCCTTGTGGATATCTGAATGTGAAAAACCTCATAATCAATTTTTATCAGCTAAGACTCTCTCATATGCTTGAGAAGAGAAGGAGACCACACAATCTACTGAAGAAAAGTTGTACCCTCCTACTCTAACAGAGTCATCTATAGGGAAGATGACTACTCTGAAGCTTCATGTACTAGGTGAGTTGGAATCTTCTTGCTAAGGGGTTCTAGTACAACATTTCCCACACTTAGAGTATAGACTATCTTAAATTTTTAGTCTAGAAGGAACTCCAATCAGTTCCACTATCTAATGTTCATGTCTCTCTATGATGTCCCTGCTCAAATTTCTCTATTTAAAAGTAGCCATCTAGGATGATTTCAAGAGAGTATTGCATAGGGTTTGTGAATCTATCTATGTACTCTACCACCATCATCCATCCCTTATGAATCTCTAGAAGCATCTAGATCCGGACTGAGTGTAAACATTAGGGGTAATAATTCTCACTGAACAGTTATTTGAAGTCATCCCATGAGAGTGTCGACTCATTGTGAATCTATGAAATGAGGTTCCACCACCACCCAACTACTCCATGGAAAAGGTTTGATACCAGTGCCACCACATGATTCGTTGATGTGTGAATAAGTCTGAATATACAAACCACTAACTCTAGAAAATCATCAACTTCCTGAGTATCAATCTTTCCACATAATTTCAATGGTCTCTAACACTAGAACTCATAGATCATGCCAATCTTTTGTGTGTCCTCAACCAAATCTACTGGAATGATCTATTGTTTGACAGGGGTGGTGCTGCTACCTTCCCAGCAGGAGGTAAGGGATCATAGGATGAACCCTGAATTGAGGCCTCATCACTCACAGGGTCGTCTTCATGAACTGAAGCTTTTATCCTAGATGGTTTTCATCACAGAGGCATCCTGAATGTTATCAAGGTGTACTATAGTCAGATCAGCATATATATTACAAAAAAATGTGAAGCTAAATCAATAAGGGTAGTCAAGGACTCCATCCTATATAATGTATGTACCATTAACCTCGACAAAAAATGTCGTGATGTACTGAATCGACAAGAAGGTAGTCAAGGTCTTGGTGAATGAATAGGTTGGAAACCCATACAATCACTGGACTCCCTAGCCTATGAGACATACTCCAGACACATTGACACTATTCCCCTAAACCCAAAAAATCATCTTTAATGGTAAATATCCAAAAAACAACCTAAAGAATGAACTTTCTCTGATACCAATTTTTCAGGACCTGACTCGAGCCCGGTCTCGAGCTGCAACACTCTAAGCCCACCTCCATAGGACATGCGGTGGCGACTTTCATCGAAGGCACAACTAAACTTGGAGATTACTTTTCCTTTTTACATGTATACACAGAGAACGAAATCAATGTAAATGTGAGGAGGGGGAGAAAAAAAGATGTAACACTAATGAAAATAAACAAAACATGCATGGACCTCTAAATAGTATGAATTCTGATAGTGTAAACTGTAACAACCCAATGTTTTATAAATGAAAATTCCTTTATTATAAATATGCCATAAAATCATAGGAAAAAACAACATAGTGAACTAAGAAGTGCTATGTGACCTTGAAACATAAGTTTGTCAATTCTGTGTTTAGAATTTTGAAATTCTGACATACATAGTAACAATCAGTAAGTTATTTGGACTCCGATAAGAAAAACATAATTTTTTATGAATAGTAACCTTATCTATGATAGTATAAATATATTGTTCAAATGAAATTATGATGTACCTATATTTGTAGAAAAAGTCAATGAATGTTTTAAAACTGTATTTTTAATAATAAATTATGCTTTTCTTTGAATATTAAATTAATCATATTTAGAAACTAATTTTTTGAAAATGGAATTATTTTTTGGATTCTATGCATCAAAAAATGCTTAGTGTTAATTATTGGGATTTTTCTGAAATACATGAATTTTTAGTGAATAGTAAAATACATTAATTTACCGTATAAATACATTATAATTCAATTCCACTATTCCTGACATCACATGTGATGTAAGAACCCAAATCTAGAACTCACATTCATTTATTAATATTATTGGTCATGTAATACTTACTATTCCCATCTTGTATAGAAATAATAAACTAATGATTAAAAAATTATGAAAAACCTCATCTCCTCCACTATACACCCCCCTCACCCCCCCTTCTCTTCACTCCTCTCAAGACTTGTGCCTTTCAAATATTCTTCCCAAATCACTACCCAAGCTCCTCACCCACGTCCAAAATCCCATAGCCTCTTTAAAATACCAAAACATATCCCCTTAAGAGGTTCTCAAAGGAGGAAGTCTCAAGAGGTAAATTCCTCTTTCTAATTCCTTCATTTCTTTTATGTTCTTTTCTTTTTAATTTTTTCCTCACCTAATTTCACCCAAATAGTATGATTAATGTAGTAACATAAATGTACTAGAATGTGTTCATACTAATGGAATATTTAATTATCTTCTCTCCTTCCCCAACCTTTTATTTTGAATGAAATGAAAGCACCGTTTGAGATGTGCTAATTTGGCGCATTCAAGGAAAACAGTTTATGAATTTCTATTATCATATATAATTCTGGTCATGAAACCATTTGTGTTATGGTTGAACCAGATTATTATATATGTAATATATCCTTTTTATGGTTCTATAATCCTTTTGTACTAATGGTATTAAGTTATAAAGCAGAACATGTTCTTTGTAATAACCCCCCACCCCACCCCCTGATTAACCAAAACGGTTATCACTAAGGTTATATATATAATATTCTGACTTCAATATAAGTATCCAAATTAAATAAAAATCTTATAATATATATTATGTTCAATAATAAAATAAAAATTAAATTCTAGAAAATCACATTCATCTCTCATGATTATCCGAACATGAAAAAATGCGAACTGGTCGTTAAAACAATGCAAACAGACATGAACAATGAAGTTGAACCTTATAACAAATAAAAATGGTTTAGAATGAAATTAAAAAGGTTATAATAAATATTTTACATATATAATAGGTTATTTACTTATTAATTAGTAATCCTAATTTGTTTATCCAGTTCATTATGTTCAAGAAAAGAACACCACCAAACTTAAGGTAAGGGATTCTCTCTATTTCACTCTAAAGCTTGATGTCTTCTATACTATACCTTTTTTATGTATAGTTAAAAATGATGGGGTATATTTTCTAACCTCCCCCATACTTCACTCATTATGTCTATATGTTGATAACCCCATTTTCTCTCCCATCAAGCCCTCTTACATACACCCGATATCATGCCAACAAACCGTAACGAATTCTAGCCGAACCTTCTTTGTTCATTCGGGTTGCCTTATCATTATTTAAATAAAAATGGAGTTATTTTATAAATTTATGTACATATTATAAATTATGTGTAGTTTTACAAAATTCATGTATGAAGACCCTCTTATCACTCTCTTTTGTGGATATACATGTTTTTAAAATATTACCTTTTTAGACCATTCCGATAAGCTAACATGTTTTAAGGAAACTTCCTAAATTTTTACCCAATTTGAAGTGAACTCTATCATCTTTTTAAATCCACATTTATCTTTATAAAATAATTATTTTCATTATTAAAACATTATTGGTTCAATTCTGGTTTTATATAAAATATTTTCCTCTTTTATATTTTAAAAGCTCTACAGTATTTTCATTTAAACCGCACATAAATGTTTTAATGATAATGTCTCTCAAATACATTTCTTATATGTTGTAAGTTTTGTATGACACCAACTACCATTTTATATGCCTATTTTACCTTATGAACATCCATGTATGTTCTAATCCCTTTTTTCATGGACAGTTTCATGATACGTTCATTGATAATGTATTATGTCATGATTGTGGTACACAATTCTTTACATGGGTATCCTTATGTTTATGTAAAGATGATTATGTATGATTATTTATGTGGAAATAATATTCATGAAAATTTTGAGATGGTTGATCCCAGATAGTGCTCCAATGCATTGGGTAAACTTAAGTCTCTTGAGATGTGATGTGGAACGGAATTGGCGGTTAGCCTTGACCCGTACTAAACTGGGAAACGGGATTGGCGGTTAGCCATGAACCATACTAAAGAAATATTTTAGGATTCTTCCACATTTATATGATTCCATGTTTATATGATCCCATGAATATATGATATTATTTTATATGTTCCATGATTTGATATCATGATGTCATGCCACCTAACTCATGTACATAAGATGCATCCATATGATCATTCCCTTACATGGATTTTTAGATCATCCCCTTGTTCATGTGTTCCCCAGGGTACCCTATGCCGATGTAAGGGTTCAAAGGAAGTTATGAGATCTTTGTGGAGATTAACTAAAAAATTTGTTTTTAGCCCCATGTTTTATGTTTAATGTACGTAGTCTTCCAAGACACTAGACTTAACGATCCATGGATTGTACTTTGATGTATAATTATAATTAAAAACCTGTAATGTTTTATGTAAATGGCTTGGGTCGCTATATAAACTGAAATGAAAAGGGAAAAAATAAACAACCAACCAAAAATGTGTCCAAACTTTATAGAAAACTAGAAAAGTGAAATAGATGAGAGAGCCCATCTCCTGGATCCCAAGCTACGACCACCATATGCGGTCCAACCATTTGGTATAACTATGATCCTCTAAAGTCATGATCAACATGTCCATCATCTACCTAAAACATGAAATGTGTGGGAAAACCCCCTACAGGGGTGAGTATAAACATAAAAAGTAGAACGCACCGAAATGCTAAAGGGGTAGTAGTAAGAGATACACCTAAAGCGGAAAACAGTAGATAGAATACGGTACCATGAAAAATTACAGATCAACCCAACAAGAGAGTTAATTTAAACTCATCCAAACACAAGGAGACCGACATGGTGAGAAGATGAACTTCCCTTTGAGTCTTAGCTACCAATATAAGGAGATTAGACTCATCCAACCACGGGAAGCTGGACATGGAAAGCACGTGACATACCTTGACGTCTACCCCATTCCTGGAATGAGAGTAACCAAAACCAAAGGAGTGGTTACCAAAGAAGGATATTTATATATATATATACTCTATTAAGATATCCAAAATTATAGAGTAAACAGATATCCATATCACAGCTTAGCCCAAGAAGAGGAGTAGCCAACAGTTCAAAAATAAGTCCATCAACGATGCCCAACATCTCAGTAATGTTTCCTGAACACAGAAGTCGAAGGAACTCAATCACCACACCATGTTACTATTCGCATTGGGTGGCACCAACTCAACCTTGCTGTTTTAATTACTATCACAAAACATGTCTTGGTGGAGAATGTGTTCCTCTTACTCGTGAATCGAAGGCCATGTCAAACCAAATCTCATCATTATGCCACATAGTCGAGGGGAGACAACTTCTAGGTAAGGATCCCATACCCTAGTATGATAGGAGGGTCCTACTCTTATTTTCACTATGGAACTCCACTACCAAGACCATCATGAGGGGTATTCTTGGGAATGTCATTAGGGAACACAAATTCCATGTACTATTGGCAGGTAAGCCCAGTAAGGTCATTGGGGAACTCCACTACCCATCCCTGGTGGAGCTTTATGCTTGGAAGATGTCATTAGGGAACTCCACTATCCAACGCAACTAGATGGTAAACTTGGTAAGGTCATCGGGGAACTCCACTGTCCAACCCCACTGGAGGGTAAGCCTGGTACTGTCATCAGAGAACTCCAATGCGCAACCCTACTGGAGGGTAAGCCCAAAATGTCAAGGAACTCCACTACCATGTCCTACTAGAGGGTAAGTCCTAAATATAATTGAGTAATGCAAATATTCAGCCTTGCTAAAGGGTAAGCCTAATACTATCACTGGGGAACTCCACTGCCTAGACCTACTAGAGGGTTACGCCTGGAATGTTCCGGTGATTTTGTATAATCGATGTCGTCATTGGGTGTTGCCTCAGTGCTTCATGCCCAGAAAATTCCACATAGTATCTTGACAGCCATAGATGAGGGTACCATTGCATTCTACATGGAAAACCACTAGGGATAGACTACTTGCTGGCCAAAATCCGAGTTCAAATGAAGGAGATATATATGTTTGAACTATCCTCAAAAAGAGGTACAAGAAATGACGGGGAACCAAATGTCATGTGGTCCCACTCTGTTGTCTAACTATGACTTTTCCAGAAAATGAATTGTTGGACATGTAGCACTACATGGTGGGTATGTGTATTACACAATGTGTCTTGGTCAAAGTCCCGAAAAAGGCACGAGGCTCATCGTCAATTCGAGGGAAAACTGTAATTTCACTAATATGCCTCTTCAAATGGACTCAAATGGATAAATAGATCACATCATTTCAATCCTCATGAAAAAATTATATGGAAATGCTGCTCATATTCCTCAATCTGACACCCAGTGAAAAAGTAAAATTTCACTGCATCACACACGAATGGTGCTTCATGGGCCCAAGCCTTGAGTTTGAATTAAATAACCTAAATTAATCTTGATACATCCACCTTAATTTCTAGATCATAGCAACACATATGGTGTTTTATTCCGACACCGCATGAGGTAGATATGTCGAATACAATATCCCTCAATAAAAATAATTTTATTATTTTTGGGTGTTACATTTACCTGAGGCACGAGACCAAAATAAGTAACCAACAACAGTATTAAAATGACCATCTCAATTCCAGGATCACGCTGTCACTAACAGTTTTTCAATCCGATGTTGTATAAAGAAGTTTGTGTCGGATTTACGGTTTGGCAACCATAAATAATATTAATATTATTACATTATTATTATTATTTTAAACCCTTTTTTTCTTCAAAGTCAACTCTCAAAAGATTTTCCTTTTTTGAATTTGGTGTATGCGGCTGGGGACACACCTTTACCACCTCTCTTCAAGATATACTATTTTTATTATAATAATATATAAAAGTATAAAAGTAGTGCATGGAATTCTTATTTCCATGCTGGACATGTAGGTGCCTTCCTCCCTTTTCACGAATGGCTTCAACATTAAATTTAATTAAACTAAATGAAAAAACCAAATTTGATTTAGTTTACATATTCATCTACTTTTCATTTATTACTCAAAAAACATCACTCTGTCATAAAATTATTATTTTTTGAAATTTATCGTGCGTCGATTGAAACTGTGAATAATTCCAAAAATGGAAATCTAAGACTGATCGTTGGTGAAGCGCATCATTGATGAAGCGATCATTGAATTTGTGTATTATGATGACGGTGAAAATGGAAATACAAATACAAGAGAAATATATAATAATTATGGAACACGATATAGATCCAAAAGTCCAAAAAACATCATTAACATATCACCATTTTTATAGATTACATGAAATTAGATCCAATGGTGAGAATATGGAAGGTTGGAAATTAATAGGGAAATTAATTGGGAATTGAGAATTCATTATTATTGTCATGATTACGAAGTCAATTAATAATGTTTCATAACACTCCCCCTTGGATTTCATAATTTCATGGAATCATATATAATCTTCACTTAAAAAATCCCTCTGGGGAAAATAAGTAAAGCCAAAGTAATTGAATTCCATGTCATGTTACTTCATTAAAAACCTTGTTAGGAAAACCCGATGGAAAAAATCTGATGATGGAAAAAAGAGTACAAAATTCCAAAATCTCCTTGATCATATCATTTAATTGTTTCATTAGGATATCAATTAATATTATTATTTAATTTTGTCTTCAGGACATGGGAGGAATACCATAGGTAATAATTAATGGATTCATTAAAAATTACCACTCTTGGGGAATTCCAAAAAGTTCCATTAATTATAGATATCCATAATAATTTATAAAATTCCCTTGGATATCTGTTATGATGTATGATTTCCTCATTAAAAACCTCATCAAAGAAAAAGTCATTCAGGTGAAACTCTTGATTAGGGAATAAATAATAGTAACATCATGTCTCCAAAGTACTGCCTCATTAAATCCTTATCAAGAAAACCCAGTGGAAAAAACACGACTAAGGGAAAAAGAGTACAACAGTTACATCTCTATTTCATAAAGATCATCATTTAAATCATATAATATCTATGATCAATTCATAACCAAAAAATATATTTTTGAATTTTGGAATAATAATAGTCTATAAATTTATATTTCAATGAATAGTAAATAATGATACCTTGTATCATAATATGATTTAATGTTATTTTCAAGTTACATATGAACGTGTGCATGTATATCCTTAAGGGATAAATAAAATTTGCATTTATATTTATCAGATTGGGTAAATCTTTCGAAATTTTGAATATGCTTTAGGCATTTTTAACCCTTCTTTGATTCATATAAATATCCAAATATAAAAGGAATAAAATTTATTATAATAAGATCATTAGTATTCAATAGTCTTGGTAGTTTGGATAATAAATAAAAATATATATATGATGAACATATCATAAATTCAATTAATAATTTTGTCCAAATATTATGATGTCTATATCTATCAAAATCCATTGTGATCAGTGGGTTTTAAAAGCATTCAAAGAAAATATATCATCAACAATATTTGATTGAGATATCAAAATTATTATGGTACCAGTTTCACTTCATGGACAATATCTAAAAATATATAATGTTTTAGATATATTAATTTTCCTCATCATTGGAAAATATATTTATTGTTTACTACTCATGATGAAAAATGATTTTATACAGTCAGTTCAACCACACTTCATCTGCGTATAATCAGACTATTTATTTCCAACACATTACATTCATGTAAGTGTTGTAATCATCTTGGTAATGGGTTTTCATGACCATATTGCATATTTCATGTGATGATTAATATATATTTTAATCATCATGTATAGAATTTAATGTATACTCACCAGTAGAAAATAACACACTTGATCATTTAGTGGATGCATATTCCATATAGATGGATCGCTGTTGATGATCTGTTCTGTCACAGAGACTAAATATCGACTAAGGGGAGTACCTCAAGCCAAAAAGAGGGAGGATTCATCATGAAATTTTCAAATTCATTAAGGCGCGCAAGTATACCTGCTTGCCAACCATGGGTGCGTAAGTCACTTGCACGCTAGACATGAGGCGCGCAAGTCACTTGCATGCCCAATGTGGGTTTTCGCCCAAACTTCAGGAGGCCTATAAATAGCCGCTGTGGACCCCCCATTTGAGGACAGATTTTCAAAAATTTAGATACAGAGCTCTGGATGCCCAAGTCTCTTCTTCAGGTATTTTTAAACACCTCTAAGGTAATTTCTTACCTATAATGGGAGATCTAAAGAAGAAGAATAAGGTTTAAGTGTTGGAATTCATCAACACTTGTGCGCCTAAGTGTCCAGATATTAAAGAAAACTGGAGACACTTGTGCGCCGCCTTATCTCTTCAACAGAACTTGTGCGCCACCATTCAGGAAGCCTCTATGAATGATACTAAGGGCATGAGTTCAAAATCGCCCAAGTATTTCCTCACAGGTTTATCATTACCCAAGTGCACCCATGTCACGCAAGTTTACTTGCGCGACCAAGACGTGCACACCCAAACAAGATTTGCGCCCCTGCCTCTTTTTGGTTGCCCCTCCGGCCTATTCATCTCCTTTCTTCAAATCCACCTTTCCTCTTCAAGATTTAGCCTTCAAAACACTCTTCAAAGCCATTTATTGAATGGTTCCTTTGTTGGATTCCTTATCTGAGAGGAATTCAATGGGCCTCCACTATAAGATTAAGTCCCAAACATAATTTACTTTAACTTTAGGCCTCCTTCACAGGATTAAGACCCAAGTTATATTTCCACCTTAATTTGGGAATCCTCCTTAGGAGTAAGCCCCAATTCCCCTCTTCATTGATATAGAAATCATCCTTAAGATTAAGCCCCAATAATAAGTTCAAGTCTCCCTTGACCTTGGGCATCCTCCTCAAGAGTAACCCCCAAGTCCCTTTCATTTTGGGCCTCCTTCTTAGGAGTAAGACCCAAGCTCTAAATCTTCATAAATCACAAATACCTTTATGGATCCTATTAATGGGCATCCTCATCAAGAGTAATCCCCAAGTTAGAGTTTCCAAATATCCATAAATCACAAATACCTTTTTGTACCTTGTTACTAAACTTTTTTCCTGAAGTAAGTTTTAGTCTTCATCTTCATGGGAAATCATACATACATAAAGCCCCATATCATTCCTTGTGACTACATCCTTCGGGGTACAATCGCCAGGTTTACCGATACCTCTTTTTTTCAAACTGATCATGACTCACATGACCTTAGAGTGTAAAAGTAACCACGAAACATCATTATGGGCCATTAATCATACATAAGCCCCACATTTCTTCAATAGAACTACGTGGACTTTGATCTCTACCTTAAATGTAGAGTACATAGGAAGCCTATCTAAGGTCCAAGACCATCATCCCTTAATTCTTATCAGTCCCATATGATGTTAAACAATATCTTAATTTCAAAACTATGTGGGTTCTAATTCCTTCATAACAAGGATACGTAGGAAGCCCATCTGCGGGTATGATCTCAACACTAAAATAATTCATGGATTTCTAGACGACAATAAACTCCATGTGATTCACTGAGTAGCTTTAAAACCATTATGGTCGTTAATAACCAAGATATTTCTATAAAATTTATTGAAGTATAACATTGAATAAGAATCTCCAACACACACGGATGATTCTCCATCAATGAAGAACCTCAAATACATATAAAAAATTCTCTAAATCTCATACATATCAATCATTGATTGACAAATATAGAGGAAAACTCATTTTTTTATACTTGGTGAATTAATAAGGATTCGTGAACATAACTTAAATCTATAAAAGAGTCTCGAAGTAGGTAATAATTCCCCTAAAAAAGGTGTGATGATCCTGACCTCCCATCCTCTCGACCAACGCAAATTCTTAAGCCTCATCGGTCCACAACTAATGAGCACCTACCTTTGGAAATTAGGTCCAAATGGATATATAATCATTTGATGTTTCCGGTTCTATGAATAAACCCATTAGAAACAGATTGGAATGTTTGAACCTTAAACAAATGAGCTTATCCCCATTTCCAGAGCGAAAAAAATGGCAAACCTGACGTGAATAGTTAACCAAGTTAAGTGACGTTTTACCTATTTTGATAGGCCCCCATTAAACTAAATGTGCGGGCCAAAGAAGCAATCAATAATATGTGTGCTCATCCAAATGATGTAGCTATGACCAGGATTATCTTGATTTTGTCTATTATATCAATCAAGCACCCTTTTTTCAGTTCTCACTTAAATCCAAATGGCTTCTTTTAAATTCACCCTTGTGAATGCCTTGGCTACTACTTTTGCTGGATCCTTGTCCTCTCCAAGGACGACGTCACCAACTCAGCGTCTTTAATGCTAGGTTTAAAATGAACTGATCAAGGAGTACTGTCAACACGGTACAATCCTGACTCTGGAGGCCGCTCGACAGGTCTTCCAAGTAAATAATGTACCTGGTCGTCCGGACAGCGATGACCAATGGTCAAGAAGCAGGTGGTTCCAACCACCATCTCCAACTGTTTCAGGTCATTATTCCCAGAATTCAACAACCATTCCCTCCCATACTATAGGGAGGTGGATCAGGAGATCACTCAGGGCCTCCATTCAAGGATGCATGAGTCCTTCTCGAGGACCCCCACCAACAATCCCAGCCAAACTCATGCGGTAGTTCGCCCTGAACATGATGAGAGTGTCGTCTACAGGTATTCAGCTCAGGTTCCTCGAACCTGGGAAGGAAAGACGAACCACCAGAGGCGATTACCAAGAAATAGGGATCATGTTCTTACCTCTTCTCTCTCCAGGAAAGTTCACCTACCTAACTTGGTGGAAAGCGACGAGCGGGCACACACACCCGTCCGTTTTAATCCTGTTGTCCAGCAGACTCATCTGGCAGTAACCCACCATTCCCGCAAAGCAATTCTGGTGAATTAATATAGATAGGAACATACACTTGTTTATAAATCATCAGGTTGTAAGCAAGCTTGTCTGACTTCATACGATGAAACCCGCCCACCCAATGTGTTGACAACTGGTAAATAGGCACATACACCTGCTTACACTCATCAATCCTGTCGGCAGTCTTGTCTGATAGTATTGAAGGATGTTCATCAACCACATTCAGCGGAGTGAAATCAGAAGGCACATACACCTGATAGTATTATTCAAGCTAATCCATAGTCCTGTTTGGTAGCTTCCGGAGAAGTCAATTGGAAAGCCCAAATGACAAACAGGAGGCAGACAGAACTTTCTACCCCCACACATGAGTAATGTCAGAATCCATTGATAGGAAAAGAAGGATAAGAGCAGGCACATACACCTACTCCAATCCCAGAATGGACATATAATCCCATTCCGACAACTGAATTCACCAAGCACATTCTGTCAATGGTGAAAGAGAAAAGGAAAATATCTTCTCATATCCTGGATGCTTGTCAGGATATTATAATAGAATCAGCAACAACACAGGGAAAGAATAAAAAATCTATCCCTATCGGTGGAGTGACTCATCAACATGTCACTCTGAAGTAGATACACACCTATGTTACAATACAGGAGGGTCGTGAGACATGCTCGCCCATGTCATATGGACAACTGAGTCAGATAAATACACCCGATTCAAGTGAGGATCGTCAGCCTAACCTGACCGTTTCTCCTGATCCAACACATACACCTGCCCATAATAAACACTTTCATCAAAAAGTGGTTTTCAAAGTGAGTATGAATGAATCTAAGAAAAATTCCTATCTAGCATAGTCGAGAAATCAAGACCCAGTCTGCAATAAGGCCTTTATCGACACTGGAGTTCTTAAATCCCTCATACAATTATCTATTGCAACTCAAGATTCAACTCTTTCATTTCCCAATAGTGGGAACAATAATTACTAAGGACTTCATCAGACACTTCCTCAATAAGTCTTGCTTCATGAAAATTCGGTTGATCTTGAAGGTTTATCTTCAGATGGGAGCTGCGATAACCCTCTGCATAGCTATAAGACCAAGGAGCAAAATGTTTCATCATTTGTTGTAACTGACCATGCTGGTCCTCCCCATGATGATGAATTTAGCTGCAAAAGTCCTCTCCACAGTAGTAACCCGCATTTCCTGTAAAATTATCCAATGTAAAATGTAGTGATGAGAAAGCCCTCTTATCTTGAGGCACTTGAAAATGTGAAGCCAATCATGTCTGATTCCTTACCGCTAGCAGGTGAAATAATTTCTCAATCAGAAGATAGTCCGGGGTGTAGGTCATTCTCTGAACCACCCCTGGGTCATTCATATTCTAATTTGACAAATGAATTCTCAACCAATATTGTTGAATCTGATGAAGAAACAAAGAAGTAACAGCTTTGGTCCAATCAGGTAGAATAATCTTTATCAAATGGTAAGGAGGAAGTGTGAATATAATAAAACAACTGGCGAAAGGTGAAGTACCAATCATGTTTTGGCCCTTAGATGACTCTCAATATGATATTCCATAAATGTCGACTGAAGATTGTATTCACGATAAGCGTCTCAACATGTGGAAAACTCTTTGTCATTTGAAAGAGAAAATATTATCTTATGATGAATATAAAAATCATGTCAAGATAATAGAAGGGTTACAACACCAAATTGACATGGCATCTATCTCAGTTTTCCAGCATCCAATGGTTGAGAAGCCGGAGAGAGCCCTTCAGCGATCATGCCTTGGCGTGTTGATAAGGTTATGCCAGTTAATTACCAATTCCCCATCTGGTATTCATATAAAAGAGTGGGTTGTTCATGGAGCATTGAATTTCATTGTACTATCTAGTCAAAAAATGTCCGCCAAAAGTAGTCTCATGCAATGTTATTGCCCATGGATGGCCACATCCAATTGGTTTTGTGTGTAATTAAATGCTTTCTCAAGAACATGCCTCAACTAGTTCTTCCCAAAGTCAGAGATATAAAACACAAGTTGTCGAATTACTCTTGCATCAAGCAAATGATAATATCGAACATGCTTCTCTTTTAGAGCATGCACATCATCAGGTGGCAGAATTTCCAGAAATAATCCAATGGTCATCAGAGCCAGGTGATTTGAGTGGATGTAGGTTGATGCATCCGGCCAATTTCCAGACTAAAATCCACAAAATCAGGAGGGATTTTTAGAAAGTTTTTGAGGTATCAGCTCAAGATCCATCTCATCTTTCCAGACTGGGGACTCTTTTAATCCAACCCTTGGGATCAACAGATAGGATTCAAGGAGTTGATCCGGAACTTCCCCAATCCACCAGACTGGGGACCTTTTCAAATTCTCAATATCTTCCTAAGCGAAAGTCAGTCTTACCTCGATTAGGGAATAATCCACAAGAGGAACACATAGTCGAATTATCTGGAGATTCATTCCAAATTACGGTTCATCAAGAAGTTCCTAAGGGATCAACCAAACAAAAGGCAATGTCTCATAAAAGACATGGATGAAGACGGTGTCATAAAAATACCGACAGAAGGGATGAAATGCGTTATGCATTGATAAATTTCATCAATGCCATTGTCACTGATTCCCCAGAACATGAGGCTCACTCAGAGGGATCAAATGAATAAGCTCTTATTCAAAAGGCTATGCATACAGAAATGAATGAAGAAGGTGAGCGTACCTGAAATCAAAGGCTTGCCCAGAATATAGGTATTCCTTCAAATAACCAACTTCCCTCTCTCCAAAAGGTTTCCAACACGGGAAAGGAAATAATTCAGGTTACGCCCCACCCTACCACTAGAGAAGGCCAATCACTCTCGTTAGAGGAAAGGTTCGCATGACAGGAAGAATAAATGAATGAGTTAAAGAGGTTAAATGTAGAACTATTTCAAGGTAGTCTTCTTCCTAATCATGCTAGAGTTAATCAATCAAGGGAATTTGTTGCAGCTACTGGGATGGATCAATAATATCCTCCTTTACAAGTACACTCTCATAGGTCCAATCCTACGGGTCATATGCAATAACAAGCTGCAATACTACCATCAGTGGAAGTCTCAGTCGCTACGCCCGTCCAAACTCCAGTTATTGCACCTGCTTAGGTCCAAGCTCAACCAGATATTTCTCAAAAATTAATTACTATCATTGAGTCATTAACAACTTGGTTGGAATCTATTGAAGGAAAAGATGCACAAGTTCAACTGGAAAAGAAATCTTACCCTGAATTGGTTGATGTAATTCCTCCCCCATCAAATTTTGCGAGTACCACATTCCCAATATTTAATGGTTCGGGAGATCCAGAACAAAACTTAACACATTTTGATTCTATTTGTGATCCTATGATGGTAAATCCTTAATAACAAGAAGCAGTTAAGCTAAGGTGTTTTTTATATTCATTACAAGGGCCTGCTTTTTTCTAGTATACAAGCTTGCAATCCCGATCAATTAATAGGTGAGAAGATCTCTATCAAAGATTTATTCTTCAATTCAGCTAAACATTGCCAAAGACAACAGTTTTTGATCATACCAGTTGTAAGAAAAGGGAAAATGAAAGAGTTTCATATTTCATCGCTCGCTGGAAGGGATTAACATATTCTATAAGCTTAGCACTCCCTCAAAAAGAATTGTTGCTAATTTGTGTGGAAAATTTGTGTGATAAATTATGTACACCGTTGATCCTTGTGAAATTCATAGTAGGGTTTCTAGACCTTACTTCAATCTCTCATCATATCGAAGATTATATTATACAGACTAAGGATAAAACTCATGTAATTCCATTAGTTCTGGGAAAAAGAATTGGGAATGTCGAGACTACTACAGTTATACTTAAACAAGCACATGTGCCTGCTTCGACTTCAAAAACTTCATCATATCAAAGGGCTCCACCTCCTGAGCATCGACAACAATGGTTGCCTCGTCAAGATGACAAAATATATCAAAGGCGGAAACTATTTGATGATTTGAAGAATAAAGTTTATTCTTTCCAAAATGAACAAGTTCGGGGTTACTTCATCTTACCTCTGGAAAATAACCTGGTTCAGTTGCCGAGGCCCAAAAGGTTAAACAAGGAAGGAGATGAAGACCTCCCCAACTATTTCCCATCTCATTAGATGTTGGGGCATCCCATTTAGGAGTTTCTTGTCTTCAAAGACCATGTGAAAAAAATGGTGGACTCTGGATAGGTAAAACTGAAAGGTTCTTCCACACAAGTGGCATGTGTTGCTGCTACTGATCTAGAGGAAGAAGTTGAATGGAATGAAGTCAAAAGATAAAATTCATAGAAATATGATGATTGGATGGTTATGAAAATGATCGATCGAATTCATGTCATTTTTCGAACACAATTCAATCAACCAATTGTATATTCTACTATGAATTCCACAGCAAAACCCCTTTCATCAGATGGAAAATCCCCAAAGAAGCAGCATAATTCAAAGAAAGAAGAACAATCAGAAGAAAACAAGTTTGTATCAAAGCCTACATTATCTTTGACTCTAGAAGATTTTATTCCATCTTCATCAACATAACATGAACCATCCTATCAAATGGAAAAACCTGAACTGGCTAATCAGAAAGAATCCTTATCAGATGAAGTGTTGATCTTGGGTTCCATTAACATGATTCACTTAACAGATCCGTATTCCAGCCACAGTTTTGATCTTGATGAACCTGAGTTCCCTATATCAAACAAAGTAATTATAGTAAGAGACATAGGTATAGGATATAGGGGAATATATAGATATCCGAGAAGCCACGATTTGAATCCTACACCTGCTAGAACTTTATATGTGGCAGAAACTCAGGGTAATTCCCTTCAACGGGATCAACAGGAACAAGAAATTTCTTCCACACATGGTAGATTCAGTCCTATCACAGTTATTTTGGAGGATTGGTTAGAGATTACACCTTCTTCCTCTCAAAAAATAAATAGACCTAGTCATTCTATGTTGTAGAAGCCAGGACTTTTCCCAACTCCTACCCCGATACAAGATACATCTACTTCCAAATCTTCATCTTCTAAGGAATAGGAAAAACCACAATTTCTTGTTGGGAAATGCAGTCCTTTGGATCAAAAGTATGATGTCTTGAAACATTTGGCCCATGTACCAGCCAATTTATCAATTCTGGATGCCTTAAATCTATCAAAAGATCTTCTGGAGGTGCTTATTGAGGCTTTGTCAGGTCCTCAGGAATTTGAAAATTAAATTGATGCAGCTGAGGTCTACCATATAGAGAATGATCCTGCAGAATTTCATGCTGTGTTATCTTCTATAGATGATGTTGAAGATGATTTTGTACATGGACATATTAGACTTTTGTATTTGTCTGTAAAGTTCAATGATGTTAACATCTGATGATATTTCATTAATAATGGATCAGGTGTCAATCTCATTCATATTCGTACACTTCGTCGGTTGTGCCCCACCAAATCTGATTTATCTCCTTATACTATGATGTTGCAAGGATATGATAAGAAAGAACAAGAACCTCTGGGTGAAATTATACTCAGAATTCTGTTTGGAGACCATGTATCTAATTAAAATTTCATGGTTGTTCATTAGGACACAGCCTTCAACATTTTTCTTTGAAGACCTTGGCTACATCAACATGTGGCCATACCTTCGTCGTACCATCAATTTCTCAAATATTGTTTCAATGGTCAAATCAGTACATTGTATAGTGACAAATCCCCATTCGAAACATGTGAATCTCAATATATTGAGGCAGAATTTTATCACATGGAGGGAAAGGAAAAATCCATAGTGAAGAAGGTCACAAAAATTAATTCTCAATATGGTTGGGAAAAGATTACAGTAAACCCATGCATACATGTGAGTATAGATTATGTGTTGCCTATTAGTCAAATTGACAGGATATACCAAAATCCAAACAGTCTAATGGAAACTTCCATAATGTCAATTACAATAATTAATCCAGACAACATGGGAGAAATTGTTGATTCACCAAGCATTGATGAAAGTTTAAATGGAGATGTCTTCATTTCATCCGCTAAAATCCAGTAGTTTTATACTTCATCAACAAGACCAAAAGAAGTTATAGAAATGTCAGATGTGAACAATGATGTCGATTCTCAATCCACCATCTCCTCTTTATTACCCAAAAAGATCCTTCATCATCAATTGGGTCAGAAATGGTAGTCTCTTCTTCAAGATGTTAAAATTTTAACTTCTTCCCTGGTTATGAAAATTTTGCTTCATCATCTACTATGAAAGTTGAAACAGAGGAAGTAACACATATTGAAGATGAAGAGGAAGATCTCAGAGATGCTCATCCAGCATTTGAAGAAGGTATCTCTACTACTATGGATGAAGTGAGAGAAATAATTCTGGGTACAAAAGAATATCCACGCCCCACTTTAATTATTACGGCCATGACTCTTGAAGATCATGAAATGTATAGTTCATTTCTAAAGAAAAATCGAGATGTATTTTCTTGTAATTATACAGAAATGCCGGGTCTTGATCTCAATGTTGCCACTCATCATTTGGGTTTTCCAGAAGAACATCGAGGATTCAAGTAATCCGCAAGAAGAACACACCCAACTTATGCCTCCAAAATTGAAGCTGAATTGGATAAGATTATCATGGATAACATCATTAGAGAAGATAAATATCCCAAATGGATGGCTAATATTGTCCCTGTGAAAAATAATAATGGAAAAAATAGAGTTTTCATTAACTTCAAAGATCTTAATCGGCATTCTCCCAAGGATGATTTTCCAGTTTCGATCACACAACTCTTAATTGATGAAACCTCTGGCTAGTAATCTCTCTCCTTCATGTATGGATACTCTAGGTACAATAAAATACGAATGGCCCCAGAGGATGAGGAGTCTATAGCTTTCTGTGCTCCTCATGGTGTGTTTTTCTATCGGGTAATGCCCTTTGGCCTAAAAAATACAGGTGCAACGTATCAATGTGCCATGTACCATATCTTCAAACCCTTTTTAGAGAAATCTGTTGAATATTATGTGGATGATTTTGTGGTTAAATCCACATAACATTCTGATCACTTGGAAGATCTGGAAATCATATTCCACAAACATCGACAACACAATTTGAAGATGAACCCCTTGAAATGTGCTTTCGGGGTAACCTCAGAAAAATTGTCAGCTTTGTTGTACGACATCGTGCTATTGAATTTCATCTTGAGAAGACAAAATAAATCCTTGGTATGTCACCTCCTCGAAATTTGAAATAATTAAGAGGACTTCAAGGACACTTAAACTATATTCAGTTCTTTATCGCTAATTTGGCAGGCAAGTGTTTACCTTTCACCAGATTAATGAAGAAGGGAGTCACCTACAAATGGACCGAAGATTTCCAAAAGTAATTTGATATTCTCAAGAAATATCTCTTGAGTCCACCGGAATTAATTCCAACTTTTGAAGGAAGACCACTTATCCTTTATGTGACAGCTTTAGAGAGATCATTGGATGCATTCCTTTCCCAAAATAATGATGATGGGAATTAAAAATGCCTTTATTATCTCAATCGGACTATGTTTGAAGCAGAAAATCAATATTCAAGTATTGAAAAGTGCTTCCTAGCATTAATCTTTACAGTTTAGAAATTGAGACACTATCTGCAACATCATGAGGTCCAATAGGTATCTCGCAATAACTCGCTCAAATTTATCCTTAGTCATCCAATGCTTACAAGACGTCGGGAAAGGTGGGCGGTTATTTTGCAGCATTTTGATTTTCAAAACGTGACTCAAACAAAAATCAAGGGTCAAGATTTGGCCGTTTTCCTTGCTAATCACCCATCAGTAGAAGATACATCTTTAGATATTGAACTTCCTAATGAGGAAGTCTTCCCTATTCCAGATATTCCTCAAACATGGGAAATGTAGTTTGATGGTGCCTCTAGAAGTCCAACTGGGAAGAAAATGGAAGATCCTAAATTCAACAATGTTGGGTTAGGAATCATACTTATTTCCCCAAAAAAAATGATACCCTATTCCTTCTTATTGTGAGAAGGAGGTACAAATAATGAAGCAGAATATCATGCACTCATCGCAGTCTTGGAATTAGCACTTCAGGCACAAGTGAATCACTTGAGAATAAAACGTGATTCAGATTTGGTAATCAAACAAATAAACGAGGATTATGCCATCAAAAAAGAAGAGTTAATCCCTTTGTATGATTACGTCGGAGAGTTAATGGTGGAATTTCCCTCATAACTGACATTTTCTTATGTCCCGCAATCACGAAATTCCCAATATGATGCACTGGCTAATGTAGCCACAGCTCTGGTAGATCTAAATCGAGACGAAACAATCATAATTATTTCCCACCGTCATACAATTTCACCTTATGTTCAAATCAGAATGGAGGAAATCAATGAAATCAGTCCCATTTCGGAACGATATAGTCATACTACAGGATGGATGACACCTATCATGGAATACCTTCAAAATGGAACACTCCCACCTGATAAATCCGGGAAAGAACAAGTCTGGTGACGTGTGGTCAATTTTACTTTTGATGATAGCCCAGATCACCAACATATTCTCTACAAGAGAGGTTTCTATGGAATTCTCTTCAGATGTATTGATGGTGAAGAGACAATGGCTATCATGAATGAAGTACATGCAAGAGTTTGTGGTTCCCACCAGTTTGGACATAGACTATCTGATCAAATTCAAAGGCATGGGTATATCTGGCCTTCAATGATACAAGATTGTGTTGATTTCACTAAGAAGTGTCATTCATTCCAAGTATATTCCAATTTCATTCATCAACCCCCAGAGTTTCTTCATATAAATAACTGCTCATGGCCATTTTCTACATGGGGAATAGATGTAGTAGAACTTTATTCTCCAGCTACATCCAAGGAGTTTAGGTATATTCTTACTGCTTCTGATTTCTTTTCCAAATGGGCAGAGGCAATACCTCTCCAAGAAGTTAGTTCTAAAGACATTGTTAGCTTTTTCAAGTCTAACATCATTACCAGATTTGGTTCCCCTCATACCATATTGACGGACAATGGCACCAACTTTTGTTCATCCGAGATGAGAAATTTGTATCAAGAATACAACATCAAATCTAATTATTCATCTCGGTATCATGCAGCAGCTAAAGGAAAAATAGAGTCTTTCAATAAGAATCTTTCAAAAATACTGTAAAAGATGGTGGATAAAGTTAAGAAGTCATGGTCTGATAAAATTTTTCATGCTTTATGGGCCTATCGGACCACCACCCGCACTGCTACGCGGTCAACTCCATACTCATTGGTATATGGAACAGAAGTATTCTTGCCCATTGAGGTTCAATTGACTTCACTTAGAGTAGCCGTTTGTGATCAGTTATCCATAGATTAATAGTCTCAAAAGTGATTTGATGAATTGGAACTTTTAGATGAAAAAATATTTTGCACCCTGCACCACTTGGAAGTCTATCAGAATCAAATAGCACGAGCTTTCAATAAAATAGTTTGTCTTCATTTATTCATTCAAGGTGAATTGGTATTATGCCTCAGAACTCCAATGATACCAGGAAAGAAACCTCCAAAGCTTTAGTCAAAGTGGGAAGGACTTTACTCAATAAATAAGGTCTGCTCTAATGGAGCTTATTCTTTAATCTCAAAGGATGGAGAACTCATTACAACTCCAACCAATGTAAGATTTTTGAAGAAGTATTTTGTGTAACACAAATACACCCTATCGTCCGGTTTTTAGGACATTAAACTGCAAATCCTCAATGGTCCAAAATCTATGACCCTAAACAAAGATTATTTTTTCCTTACTGCATGACGTTAAAATGCATAGTTTAGTGTGCTTACAGCACGATGTTAAACTGTATGGAATCCCCTATTCATGTCAGTTCATCTTCGTCCTCACTACACAACATTAAAACTATACGAATTTAGTCCACACTGTAAGACTTTTAACTACATAGTCCCCTTTAAGTCCTTGATGCAGGACATTAAACTTCATAGCACCTATATCGTCCTACATGACTTTAAACTGTGTCCCCTTTGTTTGTCCCACATGACATTAAACTGTGAAAAAGTCCCTTAATGCATCCCACATGATGTTAAACTGTACATCATTAGGGTTTTTTACCTCTTGTTTCTCACACCGAGCATGACTCGCATGAGCTTATAGTAAGCTTCAACCATAACATCCTCTCTGGGCCGCTAACCACACGTAAGTCCCAACACCATATTTGGGTTTTTTTCCTCAAGTACACCCCAATCTCCATATTCATTCTAAATCGAACTATGTGGACTTTGATCCTTTCCTTCCAGGCTGGGTACGTATGCAACCTCTCGAGGTTAAAACCCAAAACCAATCTCTTCACGTCAGTTCACTTCCGTCTCATACGAGGTTGATCCGTGAAAATCCCAAAACCAATTTCTTCACATCGGTTCACTTCCGTCTCATACGAGGTTGATCTGTGAAAATCCCAAAACCAATCTCTTCACAATGGTTCACCACATTCCTTACTATATGACCTTAAACTATACATTCCCTCATTTTCCTCGCTACAAAAAATTAAATGGAATATCAATATGTCATAGCTATATGATGCTAAATTATGCAGCATTGGTCCATGCATATGACCTTAAACTATTCACAATTTTTTCCTGTACGATAATAAACTACAACAGTCTCTGACACTCTCACATGAGGGGGAATCATTATTGACATTGATATCCAATAATTTCATATTCCAAGGACTACATGAATACATGGAAATGCTCGAACCTTTAATCTCGGATCAAACCATTATTGCACTAAAGTCCCCTTTCACCCTTCAAATGTACGAACCAAATCTTTACAGAGGGTATCTCAAGAACTACATACAGCTTGATTCCCATCTTTATGGGATACATAGGAACATTTAAGCATCTCTCGAACCTAGCCCCAAGTCTTTGGGCCTAACCCCAAATTCCACTTTCAGTCCCTTGGCTGAAAAGTCCCCCTGTGAGCACATGAATGTCGTATGAAAACCCTAGTCTTTATTCACATTAGGTTTATAACAAACACAAAATTTGTCTTCCTAATTATGGTCTGAGCTCTATGACCCTAAACTATGATCTTCTATTCTTTCATCCCGCATGACGTTAAAATGTATTTCAAGAACTACGTATGGCTTGATTATCATCCTAATGAGATACGTAGTGAAGTCCATAATCCCAATTCAGGACCCAGCCACAACATGATTATGGTCAACATTGGTCTATGTATCTCCTTCATGCATTGGAAAATACCCATTTTTTATGTGTCAAACTCCTAACCTTTAATAAATCCATATCTTCATAACCCTTTTCTTGAATTCTGGTCACAAAATGTCTGATACCCATGAATTGTTTTTCCTGACCATGCAGCATGTGCCCTTAGGCAGCCTTGCATTAACAAGTCTACATAATGGATCTGTCAGCTAAAATATACTATTATTTGACCATGTATACAATGCCATTAAATGGCCCTGTATAATTCAACCCCCCAACAGGTTTGTCAAATAGTGGTAACTTCATTCTTGGGGGGAACCTCTTTTGTCTTTATTGGTCTTGATGACGATATGTAGGGATCTGAAAAAAAAACAGCCATCCTCAACATATTTGTCCCATACTCTTTTTCATGATCGGAAAGTATTAAAGTCTATGGTTTAAATTTCACTTCCCTACATTTTTTTCAGATCTTCAGAAGAGTGAAATTCATCCAATTATTTGACAATATTTATTGGGAATATACTCTTCATATTCATGTACCTCTCTCCCTACAGTAGACTCTATGCTTTGGAAAATTCGAATCTCCATAATCTTCCACTGGTTTCTTTAGCAATAGAAAAGTAAAATTTCTGAGAGTTCTTTTTCCTGACTATGAATCACGTGCCCCTAGGTGGCCTTGAATAAGTAGTCTACATAACGGACCTGTTATCCAAAATATTCTATTATTTGACTATGCAGCCAATGCCCTTAAGTGGCCCTACATAATTCAACCGCTGATGGGTTTTTCAAATAGTGGTATCTTCACTCATAGGAAATACTTCCTCTAATTCCTTTTTGCCCTTTCCCCATGTCATTCCTCAGATTCAAAATTTCTTAAGTCACAGTTTATAATTTTCCACTCCATACATGAATTTGGTACTATATTTTCAAAAAACTTATCAAGGACTTGAGTGAATTTTAATCCATTCAGTCAAAGCTATTCGACCTTAAACATTAGCCTTTTTATGTCCAAAGTGCATGACTTTAAACTTCCCACAAAAGACAAAGGAACACTGAACAAAAGTCAAGTCCCAGCTCACTAAACATACATTTCATATGATTTAGGTAATATTGAGTAATTAAAAGATGAAATGTTTGTGGTGTTGTTTGTATAATCGTAGAAAAAATAAACCTATGCTTACTAGGCCCACTATCTTAGATAAAAATTTAAATCAGGTAGCAAGAGAATGTAGGAAAAAATGATTGAAGATGAAAGTTTTTTTCATTAATGCACAAGAGTTAGAAGGACATCCACAGATTGGAGTCAATTCCCCTTTTCAAGAATTAAAAAAGACATTCAACATAACTTTTAATTTGATTTAAGGAATTCTGAGATTCATCAGCAGCCACCTGGAATTCATTCATTCAACTGGATACAATAAAATATGCAGTGATACCAGCTCTTCATGGAACAATTGTAAAAGAATGTTCTTGAGTGTGGTTTGAGAAAAATTTTCTGCTGATCAAACAGTGACTCTGTTTCTATCTAAGAGACTTGGAAGATGAATACATGGATTTGAGAATAGATAATTGAAATTAAATGATCCATTTGGAGAGAGTACTCTTTTAAGATATTTATCTAACGTCATGATAGTCTTCTATCCACCAACCGATAGCGGAAAAAATATCATCCCATGGGTTTACCATTTTCATATCTGCAAGGAAATGGCATGGTGAAAAAATTTGAAATTTCACACCATTGTTGCTTCTCTTAATGCACAACATAACCAAAATAGAGGAGTAGCAGTATGGATGCATCTTGGGCATGTATTTCTTTAGTAATGGAATGTTGAATCCTTGTAGATGACCATGGCCATATAAAGGCAAGTAAATTCTCTGTGGGAAATTTACATGATATTTCTTAAAGTAATGAGCCAAATCTGGGAGAGTATTGTCATAGATATCATAATAGTAATGGAAATCAATGTTCATCATGTCATCTATTCTCTTGCTAGACAACTCATCAGCCGATCCAATTCTCCTTGGAGCCATTGAATCTTCACAAAGATCAAATAATTAACTTTTAAGTAAGTTAGTTTTTCATAAAATTTGTGAAGAAATCAAAAAAATGGCAAAGTCATTAATGCACGCAAGTCTTATCTTGGCACGCAAGTCTCAAACAGTCGCGCAAGTTTTACCGTGATGGTACTGGTGTGTAATTCAGAAACAGATTGAGGAAGCACGATGCAAAAAAAGAAGCACGGACGAGCGAAAAGCCGAGACACCTGTGCGACGAGAGAGAAAAGAGTTTAGAAGCCGGGTGATTTGAGTAAGAGTGGCGCCCATATTTATAGGCGAGACTGCAACCTACACACCTCCTACCTACGCACTACAACATGTGTGCCTCTAACTGCGCGCCGCAACCTATGCGCTGCTGATCCTTGGTTTTCTCTTTTACACCAGAGTTAAACCGTCTTTCCTTTTTTCGGATCCGACTCTGAGAGGGGACTTTTTTTGACTCTTTGTTCTGTCAGAGAGCCCAAATATTGACTAAGGGGAATACCTCAAGCGAAAAAGAGGGAGGATTAATCAAGAAATTTGCAAAGGCATTAAGGCGCGCAAGTATACCTGGGCGCCATCCTGGGGCTCGCAGGTCACTTATGCACCAGACATGAGGTGCTCAAGTCACTTGCACACCCAAAATGGGTTTTCACCCAAACTTTAGGAGGCATATAAATAGCCCATGTGGGCCCCCCATTTAAGGATGGATTTTCCAAAATTTTGATACAATGCTCTGGATTCCCAAGTATCTTCTTCAGGTCTTCCAAAAACCTCTAAGGTAATTTCATACCTAGAATGGGAGTTCTAAAGAAGAATAATAAGGTTTATGTTTTGGAATTCATCAACACTTGTGCACCTAAGTGTCCAGATCTTAAAGAAACTGGAGACACATGCGCTCCGCCTTATCTCTTCAACAAAACTTATGCGCCAGCCTTAGGGAAGCCTCCAGGGATGATACTAAGGGATTGAGTTCAAAATATCCCCAGTATTTCCTCACAAGTTAACCTTCTCCCAAGTTCACCCATGTCGCGCAAGTATACTTGTTCGACCAAGACATGCATGCCCAAACAAGACTTGCACGCCTACTTATTTTTGTGTGCCCCTCATTCATATTCACCTCATTTCTTCAAATACACCTTTCCAATTCAAGATTTAGACTTCAAACCCCTCTTCAATGCCATTTATGGCATGGTTTCTTTGTTGGCTTCCATATCTGAGAGGAATTCAATAGGCCTCCTCCTCAAGAGTAAGTCCCAACCATAATTACCTTTAACTTTGGGCATCCTTCTCAGGATTAAGCCCCAAGTTATAAGTCCCCTTTAATTTGGGCATCCTCATCATGAGTAAGCCCCAATTAACTTCTTCTTTGATCTGGGAATCCTCCTTAGGAGTAAGCCCCAATCATAAGTTCAAGTCTCCCTTAACCTTGGGAATCCTCCTCAGGAGTAACCCCCAATTCCCTTTAATTTTGGTCCTCCTTCTCAGGAGTAATCCCCAATATCTAAATCTCATAAATCACACATACCATTATAGAACCTATTAATGGGAATACACATCAGGAGTAAATCCCAAGTTAGAGTATCCAAATCTCTATAAATCACAAATACCTTTATAGACCTTGTTACTAGAATTCTTTCTTGAAGTAATTCCTAGTCTTCATCTTCATGGCAAATCATGCATATATAAAGGCCCATATCATTCCTTTTGACTACATCCTTCATGAAACAATTGTTTGGTTTACTGATACCTTTTTTTCACACTAAGCATGACTCACGTGAGCTTAGAGTGTAAAAGTAACCACGACACATCTTCATGGGACATTAATCATACATAAGCCTCACATTTCTTCAATCAATCTACGTGGACTTTGATCTATACCTTAAAATTAGAATATGTAGGAATCATATCTAAGGTCCAAGCCCATCATCCATTAATTATTATCTGTCCCATATGACGTTAAACTAGATCTTAATTCCTGAACTACGTGGGTTCTGATTCCTTCTTGACAAGTATACGTAGGTAGCCCATCTGCAGGTACGATCCCAACTCTAAAATAATTCATGTATTTCTAGATGACAATAAACTCCAAATGCTTCCCTGAGTATCTTTAAAACTAGTATGGTCATAAATAACCAAGTGATTTCTATATAATGTTTTGAAGGACACCATTGACTAAGAATATCCAATACACATGGATGATTCTCCCTCGATGAAGAACCTCAAATACATATAAAAGATTCTCTAAATCTCATACATATCATTCATTGATTGACAAATCTAAAGTAAAACTCATTTTTATACATGGTGAATTAATAAGGCTTTGTGAACATAACTTAAATCTATAAGAGAGTCCTGGAGTAGGTAATAATTCCCCTAAAAAGGTGTGATGAGCCGGACCTCCCATCCTCTCGACCAATGCAAATTATTAAGCCTCATCGGTCCACAACTAATGAGTACCTACCTTTGGAAAGTAGGTCCAAATGGATATAGAATCATTGTATGTTTCTGTTTCTATGAATAAACCCATTAGAAACCGATTGGAAAGTTTGATCCTTAAACAAACGTGGTCATCCCCATTTCCAGAGCGAAACAATCACATGGTAGGTGGTCTCACCCATATATACTTATTCATAAGTATATGGTAAATTTATTTCCATAATAGCTTCTAATTATATAATTAATTTTCCTTAATAAATGGGAAGCTTATGGTAAATTATTATATAGGGGGAATTCATAAGAACTTAATGAGAATGAGTTCATTGATATTTAGTAGACATGCACCCATTAAATAAATTCATCATTCTCCCCTAAAATATTTATCTTATGTTATTAATAAATCAATGATAATGTATACATGAATTAATATATTTGATTTTAATTGATCCTGGATAGGCTAAATCATCATGTCATATACTTAAAGTGCAAAATATTAGTAAACTTATGGTTTACAATTATTGATTTGATTGTACATAACTAATTCTTTATAATCACTTAGTATGATTGATTGTTATATATCGAGATACCTATTTTATCTATTGTCTTCATATGAGATTCATTTTCAAGAATACCATTCATATATCTCATCGAGACTTTAGATATCACAAAGCATTAAGAATTTGTACTTCCAAGTAGAAATATATTCACTCTTCTGGAGTCATTAATTAATTTTTTCTACTGGTAAATATACTTATAAGAGAATATACAAACTCCTATATTAATTATTTTGAATAATTTAATAAAAATAACATTTATAAATATTTTTACTTCAAGATCAACAAAAATAAGATCTCCAGGATCGTTCATTGTCCAAACTCATATTTTTCATTATAATATCTACTCATGGTGGTTGATGGATTCATAATATAATCATAACGGGTTATGCCTATCACCAAGATGATTATTTAATATTTTAGAACATACCAAATATTTAGGAACTTCAGGCCCAAATATTATTTTACAATACATATACTCGGGATAGGAGCACCCACATTTTTGGAAGGTGATGAATGTGGTAGTGAGAATCAATGTGGAAGAATCTTCTGGATTCACAACACACACCATATCACTATCCAAAATTATAATTCATAACCAAAATTCACTTTATCAAATGAATTATAAATCATTCGATCAAACTTTATCAACTCTCAAATATTCATGATTGAACAAATCATATCAAAGTTTTCTGGAATAATTTTATTCGCTTCATGGAATGAGATATGGAAATTAAAACTACATTCACATCAGGGAATGAATTCATTCATCAGATTTCATGATACATGAATGATAATTCATTATTTATCAATAATTATCATCTTGGATAAAATATAAATTTTATTGATTATGATGACCATTATTTTAACCACTTTCGGTGGTAATATCATTTTCTTAAAATATATTTTATTATCAAAACTATGTAATTCAGTCATTTTATTTATTAACCATTTGAATAAAAACAGCCACTTTAGGGGATAAATAAATTACATGAGATGATATTGATAATCTATAATAATATGATAAATAATAATTTTTCCCTTTATATTACTTTTGAAGTAACAATAATTGATAAATGAATATATTATTCAATATAATGTCAAAGGACTTTATTTTAATATCATCCTTCCGGGATACATTATTTTAGAAATATTAATAAATTTTATTGGGGTCTATAAATATTTACTATCCTCAAACCATTTTATTAAAAAAAGGTGGAGGTGCAAGTGCCCCTTATTATTAAAAACATAAAAAAAGTACAAAGGAGGATTTAGAAATCAATACAAAAGACCCCAAAAACACAAGGGCAGAAAAAAGAGACTCCATACACCTTGAGAACGAGTGTGCATGCTGTGACAAGAGGAGATTCCACCCCGACCACGAGGATGATGGACCCTATTTCTAGTGGTTAAAAGCATCCATGTCTCATCTCTTTTATCTGGAGGCCCAATGTTAACATCCTCTTGCATCTCAATTGCTTCAGGCACACCATCGCTAAGTTGTCTCTCATCATCACTACCAGCAGATGCAAGCAGTGAAAACACATCTTTTGTATTTACTTTTAGTTCTGTTCTAACCTTTCAAGCTTGATCAGGGACATGCGTCTTAGGAGAAGAACTCTTCAGAGTGTCATCCCCCTTTCCAATAGGTGTTGGGGTAAAATGAATTGGCATACATTCCATTGGGTTAGAAATATTATCCCTCTTCTTGGAAGATTGAGAATACAGATCATCCGAGACCTGGATGAGAAAGTCCTGCCTCAAACCAGGCATTGTAGCCTTGATCAACATTTCATTAGAACCCTCAACAGTGGTTTGGATAGTTTCCCCAACATGCAGATTAGATCCAACATACCATTGGGATTGAATAGAATGTTTACCAGTAATTGAAAAGGGAGAAGAGTGCTTTTTTGAAGCATTAGAGATCATCAAACCCAAATCCTATAGTGGTTTTGCAGGCAGGTTGTTCTCCAGTAAATTCACTGGCCCAGAAGGGAGAAACAACATCATTTAAGTCATCTAGGTCATGCTTTGCTTCACATCCTTGCTTGATTTACATACTCCGTTATTTTGTCAAAAAAAACTCCATGGAGGGGCCACCAGCATCCTTGATTGTTCTGGTGGGGCAGGGAGATTTCTCAAGTCCATTCAAAGGAGTCATTTTTTGCCTCACCTAAATGAGTGTTTCTGTTCCTTCTCTTCCATGAGATTACAGCTTCCAATATGTTATTTCCCTTTCTGCAATTTGCTGCATGGTGTTCTTGTCTAAATCTATCATCTGCATCTTCTTGTCCCTAGTATTCGTTTTCCATTTGGCTGTCAACTGAGTTTGTGTCAAAATGACCTTCCTCCATGTGCTTAGTTAGCACATACTTTCAATAAGGATGTACTTCAATTGCATCTTCCTCATCTGCTATGTTAGCCCAATTAGCATTTTCCTTGACATTATGTTTAACGGAGTTTGGTAAGTCCTCTTCATTTGTTGGTTCATGAGTAATATCTTGCCTGAGGATTTTACTATAGCCCCTGGTTTTCTAATCATCTGCTTCCTGCTTTGAAGAATGCAGACCAGTCCCTTGAGAAGTTTTATATCCTTCCTTCCTCCTATAATAAGCCTGCTCATGACCCTTCAAATTTCACCTAGCACATATGATGTTTGCACGAAAGTTGGACCTGGAGTGCCCAATAATGCAGCACATATCACAATACAAAGGCAGTTTTTCATATACAATTCTCAGGCTGATTTCATCTTGAGGGGTGGCAAGAATTACCTTGTCAATTAGAGCCAACCCTAAATCAATTTCCACTAGGATTCTGGGAATGTGTCCAAAAAAAGTTTTTTCAGTAGCCAAATCCATTCAGATTTGTATAGATATTGTATATGAAATATCAAATATAATTTTAGAGTGGCTCAAAAACCAGTTGAGACCAAAAATCTTAATCTATACTTGAGAAAAAGAATCCTCAAAATCATAAAGACTGAAATTCGGATTCCACTCAAGATCCCTAAGTGTTACTGGCATTAGATTCACAGAACCAAAACCCCATGCACGACTCTCCAAATCAATAGAGGGAAACAAAATATAAAAGAAACCTCTTCCAAGAGAAATTCATTTAAAATTATTTAAATTGAAAATGGAAGCTAATCGCATGACTAGATCAGAGATTTTCCAAGGTTGTATACCTTTAGATAAAGAGATTCGAGAGATAAATGAGTTCTTAAAAAGTTCTAATCGTTCAAGGATCACGCCATTGGAGGTTGAGACATGAGCTTTAGATCCTTTTCTAACAATGCGTTGTGCAACCCGATTCTCTGGAAAGACGAAAGATCCGGTGGGGATCCCTGAGGAAGAGAAATCATCTTCTTCGAATTTATGAACCTATGTCAAATCCTTTGGAGAGGCGTGTTGGCGACGAGATTCATATGTGAAAAGATTCATTCGCAAAACATCATATTCACCTCAATCTAGATTTATAATAAATTCAGGTATATTTTCATTCACTTTGGGGAATGAAATAAATCATTTTCAATAAATATTCTCATTCACTCCAGGGAACAACATAAACTTATTTTTAGATGTTTTATAGTGTTTTGAAGAAAATTGCATGATTATTTAAGTCATCGATTTCATCAATTTCATCCACATTAGGGGATTAATATATATAAAATATATTTAAACTTGTTCATCAAGAACATTTAATTTCTCCAAAACATTTTATAAGAAATAATATTAAGATAAAATAAATAAAACAATACGATATTTACAAATATTCAATGTAAATATAATCTTCATTATCATCCTTTATATATCATAATCAAACTTGACACCTTCAAGGTGAGAAAAATTATAAGTGAGATGAAATTTCATGGTTCATGACATGATTAGGGAAATTCATCTTAAAAGCACGATAGATACCAAATTTCAATCACTGAATAGCAAACCTCAGATTGACAGGATGCAAGTACACAATGTTCATCATTTGACCACTTCAGGTGGTGTTATTTCATTATTTTATTTGATGAATAATATTTTTTACGGATTCAACCACATTGGTTGTTAATCACATTCTATTTAGGGAATTGAGTGAAATTTTCCATTCATGACCCATTATAGATCTTAGGAAGCTCAATATTTTCCCACAAAAAAAGATTAAGAAAACCATATATTATTTTTAGATTTATCAAGATGGGAAAAATTAATGTAACAATATCTTGCATATAAAATAGGACTCACCTTTTTATGTATCACTTTTATTGAGGGGATTCAATGCACACATGAAAGATTATGTCAAAACAATAATGTTTATAAAAAACATGTGACATACCATTTTCCTATGATACTTATCTTATTTGTATGATGACACCATCTTCCTGATGCACATTGAAAACTAGAATATCGTGCTAATAATGTGTTGTAGAATCGATCAAATGCTAATTGAAACTGTAAAAAATTTCAAAACCGAAAATGTAAGACCAGTCAGTTGTGAAACAAAGCTTTGATGAAGTGAGCATTGAATTTGCGTATGATAATGATGATGAAAAATGGGAATAAAATACAAGAGAAATAGAATAAGTAGAAAACTCAACGTAGATCCAAAAGTTCAAAAAATTTCATTAACATATCATTATATGTATAGATTACAAGATATATGATCCAAATATGAGAATATGGAAGGATATCTATTAAGAGGGAAACTATTAATGAATTGAGGAGATGGTATTATTGTCATAATTATGACATACACTTCTGATATTTCATTAAAATTATTATCAATAATAACTAAGATAATTAAACATAACTCCAACTTCAATTTAATTTAATTAACCATAAAAAATTTGTGCCACTATTTTTATTATTATTTAACATTATAATATTAAAAAATACACCTTAAATTTTATTAACTCATCATCATCATAATTATTATTATTATTATTTATGCTCACCATAGTGACCACACCTGACAACCTTATTGTAGGTACTGGTCCGACCATTATCACATCCATCCCAAACAACCTCTTCCATGAGATCCCGTGTACAACCTCTTCTTGAAACTGACCCCATCATAGCACAAGTCATCGTTGCACACAAATCATGAAAATAGGGGTTATCAAATAGATCCTGAACCACCTCTGATCACAAGCACAGACCAGAAGTACCGATCTAATGCATTCACAAATCGACATCCCACTCATTTATCATTTTGTCCCCAAACCATCGATCTGCATGTCGTTCATTATACCCTAACAAATCTGGGGGTTCAATCGCACTTGAACCCACCCTATCAATTTCTAATTGTGACCTCATGGTCTAACAATGAATAATACAGAGAATGGTTCGGAAAGACACAAATAACAAAGGTGATAAAAATAATTGACTAAATGTTCTAACAAACTATTTTAAAGTGGAGAAAACGGGGTGAGAAACATGAAATAACAATAAATAAATTGAATGAATAATTTATTTTGATACATGATCTCATGGAAAGGATGAAATTAAAGTAGATCAACGAGAGGTAATAGAACATTCTCAATCTTTTAATTATAAGAGAGAAAAACCACATATAATATAAACTACCTCAGTTTTTTATTTATCACAGATGAAGAATAGGGGTTAAAGTGATTTTGGAGGATTCATTTCATTTACAACATCTTGATCCACAGGACCCTAGAGTTTCATCATCGTTTGATTTGATTCCCCAATAGAAAGGAATAGGGGAGCTTCACCGACAGTTGGAGAATTATGAGCCAATCCTGGTGAATTCTCCCTAATGACATATTTATAGACATTTGGATTAAGTTAAATGGATTTCATTGATTTATTTATTAATTAATTAATCCACTTAAACACACTTCCAATGAGTGATGGGTCTGAACTTCCCACGTTGATTCATTTCATATCGTGCCTAGGGTAAACACCACATTCTAGACCCAACTATGGTCTCAAATTTTGGATCTGATCAACCGTTTAAGAGTTATCTTAATTTATTCAATTAACCATCCATTAAATATAATATAAATTTAATATTTTTAAATAAAATTAATTCTTGGCACACCGGGCCAAGAAATCTCATTTCATCTCAGCACCGAGCTTTGGAAATGTATATAGAAATATTTCAAAGTCTTACAAGGAAAAAACTAGGTCTCTACAAAGACGACCCATCTTAGAAGAGATCCTTTAGAGACATTATTGATAAAGGTAAGGTGAAGGGGTTTTAAGGTTTTGAATCATCCTCAATGAATAAATCAAGACCATTGAAGGATTACTCTTATCATAATCCCACCATGAGAACTAGATTGACATATCTTGGAGATGGGTGGAATACTCCGGATAGCTTCTTCATTTCATTGGTAGATGACTCTGACTAGGATGCGGAATTTAGAGATTATAATAGTTTGGAATATTATCGTTGATGTTTTCTATATATTTTTTCTATTTGGCTGAGGGAAGAGTTTTCATGCCTATCTCTTCCTCACATTCTTTGTGCTACTGTTTTATTATTCTATTTTAATAAAGACTGTTTTTCCTTGACCTTCCTATAAAATAATATAAATATTTATAAATATATATATGTATAATTATAATTATAATTATATATATTTATATAATTATAAAATTATAATAAATATATTTAAATAATAAATATACAAAAAATACCTAGCTAGAAGGAAAGATCTTGACCTTTTATTTAAACATGAAGGAAAAAAATAATGAGAGAATAGACGAGGTCAAATAAAGAGACTTTCCCTCATCCATAAAATTAGTGTAGTGACCATAAGATGAGGGATCATTTTCAGAGCTATATTCAGATTAATTCACAATTTTCCACTTTGACTGTGAATTACCTTTGTTGAGAATACTATGAATCGCTACATTGGACCTTTCCTTCTCTGAAGTGGGCTTGATTTTGATTCCTTAAAGATGTTCTCATAGTCACATTCCTTGATAGATTGGAATAATCCTTATGTGACCTTGTTTTTGGTGGGAAAGAAGTTATACCTTCACTATTGGTCATCTTTCCCTTTCCATTTATGACAACATCCTTAAAGGAAACATCACCACCACTACTTGATGGCCTGAGATGAGTGGTGTCCAATAAAACCATCTGTTGCTCATTGTCACTTCCATCATCTGATATATTACCCAGTTTACTAGAAACTCATGAAGAAATGAAATCATTCTAAAACCATTGATAATAATTTATTTTATATTGATCATCAAATTTCCATGACCAATCCCCCTATGGAATATGTCATGAGAAGTCCATTGTCAGTGGCTGGACAATTCAACCTTGCCCTTCAAGTTGTGAAATAGAGTCCTCTAGTGCATTACACTGGACAAGAGACTCATTTGTAGACTCATGTGGTGACTCATCATGTTGTTGATTGTCATCCCCTGTATGCTTCCCATCATGTCCATGGAATTGATTAACAATCCAAATAGATTTACAATTATCACCAAATAATAAATAATTTTTTATATCAATATATATTATTATTATATATATATATAATTACTTAAAATTATTTATAATTATATAAAATATTTTTTAATATGTATTAAAATAATTATAAAATTATAATATATATATTTTATATATATATAATTATATAAATATATAAAATTATATAATTATATATAATTATATAAAAATATTTATAATTATATTCAAATATCATTAAATGTATCTATTTAAAATGATATATACCTTGATGGCTTAGTCATCGATTTGGAAACCAAAGCCATAACCCCAAATTTTTTAATAAAAGGAATATTTATAAGGAAGGAATCAGGTCAAGCAAGTCATAAAATGCCCACACACTACTATAAAACTGGCTTTATCCAGTACTAGTGCTTTAAAATCATTGTTAAAGACCCCCTTTGTCAATGCAAGAAAAGGAACTATTAAAGGGGGTCATTAATAATGCTATTTTAGTGCAGTTAAAGGGGGTCTTTAACATTTCTAAAAAAATTGATGTTAAATGGGACCCTTTATCAACACTTGTAAAAAAGCACGGATAAAGGCCCCCCTTTATTAGTGCTACTAATAAAGTGTTGGTAAGGGGGGCCTTTTTCATCATTAGTAAAAAAGCGTTAATAAAGGGTATATTTTAAATAAAAATATAGTTCACTGAAAATAGTAAATATTTATATTTATGTTTATATTGATAAAATTATAATATTTTTTTAAATATGTTTTATATAAACTTAAATAAGAATTTACATGTAATATATAAGATATTTACGAAAAATGTATTATAAATTAATTAAAAAAATATTATAAATTAATAGTTTTCTCATTATTATCGAGTAATAATCATTTAATAACAATTTGAAATAAAAAAATCAAACAATTAATAAAATATTTAAAATATTTTGAAAACATAACTCGGACATCCAACGACTATAACTTTTGATTCGAGTGTCTGTTTTGGCTCTGCCACATATCAAATCAATTCATACAATGAGTTATATTCCCTATTAACTTGGGGGAAACCCATTCAACATTTTTGAGGCTAAGTAATGCCCAGAAGGCCTTCAAAGATGACTTTTTAATTGAGTTACCATAATTTTTTAACATTCAATGGATTTACATCCTCATTTAAGGGGTCCTTGTTTCCTTTTTTAGTGTAAACTGAATTTATTCCCAGGTATTACATTCATATTGATATTATGGTATTGATGTATTATCATTTTTATTACTATACAATTATTTATAATCAAATATATAAATAAATATACATATTTTTAAATATTCACACATAAAATTTTAATTTTTTAAATAAATATTTAAACATATTTACGTATAAAATATATTTCTCAATATATAAACCGTATATAAATAAAAAATGTTGGAGTTAGATCCCTAGAAGCAGCTTATTTTTACTTTATGATAAACATGTATTAATTGTTCTGAATATTAACAAACCACTTATCACAACATGATTGTTCTTTTATGAGACATAGTATGGGATAATGTCCAAAGAGTAGTTGTCACAATAAAAGTTCACCACAGTTCCCCATTATAAAGAGAACTCGGAAGTTCTAAGACACTATTCTTGAATAAATATTCTATAGACGAATGATGTCATTTGAGAGACATAAATTATATAGGATATCATGGGTGGAGACTCATAGGACTTTAAGGCACTTTCTTATAGTGTACGCCCTTGGTAATATCCAATAAGGCATTATAAGAATGGGACCTGCCAGTAGGAAATCCATATTTATTCGGGTCATTGAATGTTCCTATTTGAGGACCTATATATTGGTCCTTAGACTTTATGATTATTATTAATGAATATTATGAGTCATGTACTTTAATGTATTAATGATAATCGTGATGATAGATATTCATAGTGAGGTAGGATATGTTGGGTTTCATGAGTAATATTGCTTTAATGAATTATTTGATAAAGAGTTTAACCCTCATATTCGTTAATAGAAGTTAATATCTCAGGCCCTTTGATGGAAATAATATAGTGTAAATAAATCCATGGCCGTGGTGTTCTATAGGCAAGTTCTATTTCTGAAAAGTCAATGAAAGATATAGTGAGCATATAGGTTGGTGGCACTGGCATGTAACCTGCATGATTATAGATATTGAGATAAAGGAATAATATTACATAGTAAGTATCCATATGAGAGGACATGTCATTGTGGAATTAACTTCTTTCTTTATGGGTTCCTTGGCATGTTGTTAGAAGCTAACCTTGGAATTTAGGCCGCTTCGCCAAATACCACTGAGAAAGAGGCCTAGAGATTTACAAACTAAGTGTTTCCAGAATCTATGTTAAATAATATATTATTAATTATTTTATAACTGGTTGAATAAAAATTATTCCCACATGTGGTTTAATAATTATTCATGTACGACAGTTCAAATTTATTCTGACACTAGTTATTTGATAGAATATATTGTTAGTGGAATATCTAATAAATATTAATTTTATATTTAGTGAGTATAATAATTATTTATTTATTGGTGAATAATGTAGTGATATTCATTTAATAAATAAATATACATTATTCAATGTCTAATCATTATTATGGAGGAAATGTAGACCAAGTTTAATGGTCCGGTGAGAAATAAAAATCATGGAAAATTATTTATTTTTAATTAGAAAGTTATGCACATGTCATGAAATAATAATAATATTATTATTTTTTGACATGGTTGTTTTCTTCGATTAAATAAATTACTAATGTCACTAGTGGAATTATTTTATTTTAACCCTAGCAATATAAACACCCAATTATGTTATTTTCCTCATTATCCAATTCAATTTTGCACAAAAATCTTGGAGAATTATCCCAATCCTACTATCTCTCATCTTCATGAATTATCTCAAGAATGGAGAGCAATACTCCTCCACTAGATCATGGAGAATGATTTAGAATTGGTTCTCGAGGTGATCAAAGGCAGATGACGCAAGTGAACATATATTATGTGTTAGCACCTAGAGACTCCTTTAGAAACATCTGGAGATTCCTAGAACATGTGTGGACCACCACTAGAGTAAATCTACACTTGGATTCTAGAAAACAATTATGGTACACCGCAGATCTCTCACAAGAATCATCAACGAAGAAATAATTCCTTAGAGGCAATTCTTTATCTAATTTAATTAGTTATAAACAATTTGTTTTGATGTCCTCTCTCTCAATTCCAGAGTTATTATACATTTTATATTTCTTTGATTCAATTTCATATATCATGGTGTTCATTGTCATATAAATCTCATATTGATCTTTGATTAGGGAAAAAACAATGTTGGGAACCACCCAATGCATGCTTCGATTATTCCAAAAAACCTTCAAGTGGTATTAGAATGGGCACATAATTTTTTATAATTTTTTAAAAGTATTTCATTATTTATGCATTATTAATTTAGTTTTCAATCCAGGTTTTATCATTCTTTTAATATAAATTTCAATATATATTTCTTCCTCTTTAGTTTCTCATAGATCTAATCGAGAGAGTTAACTTTATGATTAAAATAAAATCAAGGAACTCATATGGAATTACTATGGTTTCTAGATGGACAACACAGAACTATATGCCTTGTAATCAGAGTTACCCAACATGTTGTCATGTTCAATGCATCAGGAATAATTTCAAAAATTAATTCCAGCAGTATTCATTAAATACGCGCATTAAGTTTCATTGTGTGTTGACAATAATTTAATGGTGCACGCTCAATAGGAATACATGTCATATAGACGACGTACATAGCGTGTAGCCCCTTTGATTCACAGATTGTCCATTTATTCAATACAAGACCTACCTAACTAGTGTCTATTAAATTTGGAGTTCAGACAACATGTCACCAATTGGACACACTGTGTGCTCCAAATTGTCTAAGGTATGATTCACATGTTGAGTCCCTAGGCGCGTACCTCAGATAAATGGTAAGAGATGTACATACTGTGTACTTATACCTATTATGCAGACTTAAAAATTATTTTTTATATCATTTAAACGTTGAGACATTTTTTTTGTGTGGTCATTAAGTTGATAGGACATTCCATATGATATGATTTATTATTTTTATATATTTATGATTAATTAATATATGTATAATGTTATAGATCAGTATATCATGTATGAGTTGTTTTATACTTATTTCTCTATGTAAATTATAAAATAAAACATTATAGAAAATTCATGTAATCCATGTAATCATTAAGTTGATACTACACGTTATGAACGTACATTAAAATTCATTTATGATATATTTTATATATAATTTATTATATACGAGTATAATACATGTTGGGAAGATTTGGATGATTATTCAACATGTTTCTTATAAGGTACATTTATGCACAAGGTTAATTTTAAATGAATTTATTTAATTTTTTTTAAAATTATAACAGATGAAAATCTCAATGAAATTATGGTCAAGATTAGGATAAATTGATTGATTAATTAAAGATAATAATTAATGGATTCAAACATGATTTATCATAATAAGAATGATTAATAATTGAATGATAGTTTTATCAAATGCATAACTCATTCCATGCTTGTGGATGATCATGATCTAGACTAGAACTTTTGTATGCGATCAGTTTCAATTAAATTATTATTAAGTTAAATTTTTGACCTACGTGCCTTCACTCCTTTCATTATGTAGGGCCTGCATACATATGGTTTCTTTTATGTAAACCCCTTTTTCCCATCATCTTTGTGTGAGTAAAAAGAATATGTAATGGATAGATCTCCCAAGCTAGTGGAGGTGGTTCAGGTTTTGATCCAAAGAAAAACCAATCGAAGGAGAAACATAGGTGGTCAGGAAGAAAGTTGCAACACAACCCTTAATTGGTTTAAGGTGTTCTTACCCAAGGTCAATAGTTAGTTTATTTACATCTAGATAAAGTAACTACTAGTAAGTGCTCATGATCATACCACTTCATTATTCTATTTCTGTCAGTTGCATGGTTATTTCATTATAGATGTCTTTTCATGAACAAATAATTAATGAATTAACAAGTACGAAAGATAGAACTAAAATAAATTGTATTATGCATAAATATTATCTAAGATATGGTTACTCACTTAAGTAAATCCCACTTAATATTAAAAGTTGTGTGAAAAATATAATAATTTTAAATTTATGAATAAAATGATAAAATCCCTCAATAAAATATTATGTCAGTATCTCCATCCATTATAGGGTTAGAATCGAACCACAGTTAAAAGTTCTTGACTAGCCAAAGTTTGGGTGCTTTCAATTACATGGGAATTATAACTTGAGGTTTTTGGTTTACATAACTTAGTTGACTTCCAGATTCGGACTTAGTGTAACTGAGTGGAAAAGGTTTGGGAAATCCAATTAAGGAATTTCAGTATTAGGGAGTCCACTCAATGGATCAAGAAACTGTGAGTTAATTAAGTTGGAATTTGTAATTCACACCAAAAACCATTCAAGTTTCTTGACCAACCAATGTTGGGGTAATGAGAATGGTAATATTAACCTATGTTACTAGAATGTCCATGAAATAGGATATTCCAAATCCAATGGTATGGGCTATTAGGTTTTGATAAAATAGTGGGAGACTAAAAAATATAAAATTTATTTATTTTTCTACATTTATCAGATAAAGTGCAAAAATTATGTTCATACTATTTTTAGAAACAATAATAAAATTAAATCAAACATAACATTGTGATCCATTCTTGAGAAGGAAAACCTTCTCAGTAGCAAAAATTTCCATGTGTGGAAAAGGTTTCTACATGTCATCCTTCTCCGGGAAAGGAAATTTTATATGCTAGAAGAACCTTTACCAGCTGTGCCTGGTAATAAGGAAAGTGATAAAGAGATATCTCCATATAAGAAACATCAAAATAATTCTATAGATGTTCAGTGCTCCATGCTATCATCAATGTCCAATGACCTTATAATGAGACATGAGGATTTGGATGTCTATAGAATGATGTATCACCTTCAGTATCTCTATCAATAGAAGAAGAGACAAGAGAGGAATGAGAACTCCAATTATATTTTCAAAACTAATCATGGAGAGTCTACGTCATATGGGACTCGTGTACTCAAGCTTATTGACTACATTTAATTCCTAGAAAAATTAGGGATTAAATTCCCATATGAGTTGCATACAGATCTCATAATTTCATCAATTCCCAAGACCAATCCAACTTTATTATTAATTAAAATATGAGAAATAGTGAGAAGATTATTCTGGAACTTCTTACTTTAATTATTCAAGTGGATAAGGAGGTGGGTCATAACAAACCCACAGTCCTTACGGTGAATAATAAAAGGAAGGAAAGTGAAAAGGGATCTAGGACATATAAATAGTCCAAATCTGCCGAAAACCATCATACTAAGAAGAATATGGTCCAGAGGTGGGGAAAGGAAAAGGAGGAAGTGTGTTTTTCATGAGGCAAGTCAAGGCACTAGAAGAGTAACTTCACCTATAAGCAAGGGGAAACTAAAGGTGCATTCATTATCGAGTTCATTCTTTCTATTTCAATGCATTGGGTATTATATATAGATTATAGTTCTCAAACATGTATCCAAATATAAGAACCAAGTAGATTTTGAAATATTTCTAGATGAGAGGTGGATCTGTGAGCTTCCAATGGAGTGAGGCTAGCCTCTCTAGCCACTGGTGACTACCACCTTTCATTTCCAATGGTAATGATTTTAGTTTTAAGATATTTTTATTATGTACCTACAATTACGATGAACATAATTTCTATGTCATGTTTAGATACATATGGGTTTATTTTTAAGTTTGAAAATAATTTTTTTTTATTTTATAAGTAAAACATGTGTTATGGAATGGAACATTTAAATAATGGCCTTTATGTGTTAAATTATGAAAACAAAGTGTTGACAATTGATAATGAATCATGTTCACACGACTAATATAACACCCAGTTGAGGCATCACTATATTGGTCATGTTAATGAGTAGAATTCGATAAAGATTTGTCAATATGGTTATTTAGACTCTTCTGATCTAAAACCAATTGATAGATTCCATGCTTGTTTACAAGGTAAAATCCCCAAACAACCATTTGGTGGATAGGGTGAAAGGGCCATAGAGCTTCTAGTATTGGTATACAGTGATGTGGGTAGACCATTTATAGGAGAAGCTAGAGTTGGATATTCTTACTTCATAACTTTTACTAATGAATTGAGTAGATATGGGTATGTCCACTTAATGAGGCATAAGTCCCAGTCCTTTGAGAAATTCAAGGAATTTAAGAATGAATTAGAGAACCAACGTGGTTTGAAGTAAAAGAATATTTTATCAGATCAAGGTGGTGAATATCTTAACCAAGATTTCATCAACATTCCATGGGATTTTGATATTCTATATCAACTCACTCCAACTTATAAACCATAGTGGAATGGTGTTAGTGAAAGGAGGAATCGTAACTTGTTAGACATGGTAAGGTCGATGATGATCTATTCAGATATTACATTATACTTTTGGAGATATGCATTACCAACTGAGGCATACACATTAAATTGAGTACCAAATAAAGTGGAAAATGGAATTCCCTTCGAGCTACGGAGTGTAAAGAAACTTGTATGGTCACATATATGTGTATTGGGATTCTAGGAATATGTTAATGATTTTTCTGGAAACAAACTAGAACCTAGGGGCATGAAGTGTATCTTTATAGGGTATCCCAAGTTATCAAAGTGATAATAACTATACAACCCCTCAGATAAGAAAATGACTATCACCAGACAAGCCATCTTTCTTGAGATGGAGCACATTGTCATGACCCTCATTCTTCGAATCAAGGGAATGGACAACAAAGCTCTACACCATTCCTTCCTCAATGTTAAGGACTAATAATGTCCCCCCAAGTACCACATTTAATAGGCCCTAGATCAGAGACTAGCACCAAGGGTATAGAATCTCACATAATATGGATGGAATTCCCCTTTTTCAATAAGAAGATCGGTAGATAAGATGATAAATCCCAATAAACTCCAAATACTAAAAGTAAAATTAAATCCAAAATCCATTCCAACATCATGTTCAATAATTAAAGATGTTACATTTTACTACAAAACTCCAAATTAATGTACCAAAAGAAAAGAGACTAATTAGAAACAAAAACTAATCTTGACACCCATTCTAGTAATGTCCAACACGGTCCTCAAAGACTTCATGGGAACCTTAAAATAGTGTTATATACATAGGTTGAGCATACAAGTATAATCATTAGGGAAACTAAATCCACCCAAGAACAAGTGGGGGAACATACTAATGCATGTTTGAGAAAATAGTAGAACCTCAAAGCAGCTACTAAGTGATACTAACCATCCCAACCTCACCAAGACACAGTTACCAAATAACGATAGTCAAGTAATGTAATAGTATAGACACATTGATGTTTGGATACCCTTCAAAAATTTACCACTAGTTAACTGCTCATCCATAATAGATAACATCTTGATACTACCAATCTTCCCATACGAAATCCCACTTCCACAACATTCCTACACACAGCTAGGTCTCAAACCACACAAAATCCTTCCCATAGACACCTGGTCCTCAACAACCACATCACTTTCCCGAAGACACCTCACCCTCATCCAGAATATACTTTGGAAAACAAACTCGGTCCAAAAACACCTAGGCCTCTCATCCAAAACAAACCATTTTCTAATGGATCTTGTGCTATGGAAAACCTCAATCCATTATAGCCTCCCATATATGCTCGAGTGGTAATAAACTGTAAGAGGTTGCGAGGAAGAAAGTCAGAAACTATCCATCCATTCTCACACTATGATGTTGGGAAAGACACCCTCCTCCATGAAATGGGGGTGTTTGGACCAAGGTTCTCAAAAAGGGTGGGATGCATATAGAAATCACAAGGAACAACAATTTATACATATAGATAAAAAAACTCTCAACCCAACCTATGGGTTTCCATATAAACAACCAAATCATACAAAACCACAGTTGCTGCTACCCCTATATGGACAGCCACACAACAGCCACTTCCAAAGAGTAACACAACCCCTTTTTCATTTACCACATTCCATTTATTAATCTAGGTATTCACTTTAATTTATTATAGCACTACTGGGAAACTACCAACCACAACAATATCAAAAAACAAAAAAAACTAGATTTGCAGTCCCACTGCACGCCCCTGTTCAACCACTTCCAACAATCATTCTTCAAAGTTATACCTCAAAATCCTTATCTCACAACCTAGCTCTGCAGCCACGCTACCCAAAAATTCCTAGATGTATTCCCACTGCATAAAAGTTCATAACGATCATGCAGTCCCACTGCCCAATGTTGTTCAATGACCATGACACAAATAATGGTAGTTCAACTTCTTACAAGTCCATCCATTCCACAATCAATCAATATCTCAAACTAGGATACCAACACAACCCATATACTTCCCCACACAAAAATCCCACAACAACTACTACTAACCCATAGCCCCATTTTACACACATACCACACCATTCCCATAGAACCAACTCCTATGTCACCCCCCATACCCACAACTATGCTCCCAACAGCAGCACCACACAACTCACACAACGTATCAAAACTCAACAGAACACAAAACTCATCCATACCTATCAACAAGATATATATATATATTAATATTTGGTAAACACCATTCTTTAATCCACTTGATAAATTGTGGTGATCATACAAGGGTTTTCATCCTAGGGAATCCATTTTGATTAACTAAGTGTACATTTTTATGTTGTTTTCGTGTCATGGTCGATTATTAAACATTATAACAAAACAAATAGGAAACCACCAGTGTGAAACCAAATACCACCAACGACCATGAATTTCAGAATTCATACATCCATAATCAATCCATAAAGAAACAAATATAACAAAAAAACAAGACGATGAGATCAAACATCAATCCACTCTCAACCCATTATTTTATTACCAAATTATCTTTTGATTATATTCCCTTCTTGTTTATTTCTTGACTTCCGAATGTATTCACCCATTATTAACAAGGAATAATTAGGACACCCACCATGCATGATGTGAAAATAAATAAAGAAAGAAGAAAATCCTTACCATATGATCAAAGGATCGATGTTCCTCCTTGAACTAAGAACAGGGGATCACGTTAGAAGCCAGAAAGAACTCCAAGAAAGATTGGTAGGAGAGATATAGCATAGTTTCACAACTCATCTAGGGAGGAAGGCTCTAGGCACACCAAGGGGAAATGGAAAACACATGAGGAATGGAAGATCATGTCCTTGAAGAGCCAGATCCTATTTTAAAGGAAGAACGGTTTCCAAAATCCATTAATGTGGGATCGTGTCCATGATCATGTGGTTTGGGTATCTAAAATCGCTCGGGACATTAGGATATTTAAATATATAATTTATAACCTTTTAAGTGCCCTTAAAAATGCCTGAGGAAGCCTTTAAACATGGTTTAAGTCAAATAAAATGTAAGAGGGGAAAAACTAGAAAACTAAGAAAAAAAACTGGGAAAAATGCAATTAAGTCACCAATGGGTAAGTCACCAATGCGAAGCCACCGATGGGTGAGCTACCGATGAAACCTACCAACACTGATCCACTGACATTGAGATATTGATGCTGATCCACCGACGACATGCCCTACCATTTCCCTGACCTACCAACCCGAACACCCTCGACTTACTGATGTCGACGCCCCTAACTCACTGATGTTGACGCACTAACATGACAAAGAACTAACATGCTGACACACAGAGATATTGATTAACTGACATGCCAACACACAAACATGCTGACACTATGGCCCTGAGTCCCCAATGAAAAAACTAAAAAATCTAGAATACTCTTGAGACGAGCCACTATTTCCTCTAAGAACACCTAAAACACTAGATTTTCACAAAGCACAGGTCTGGGGAAACATGGGTTATTACATCAGATACCTCTCAAACTATTCTCATCTATGAGAATTAAAAACAAAACCAAAATTAAGAGGGTTTGAAAAATCGCCCCTTAAGATTCCACTCAGGAGAAACCCACCATGTGTTATTTTTAATGTTTGTGTGAAAATCTCAATATCCAAGGACACCTCCTTGAAATATATCACCTGAACAACTATGAAAACACTAAGTTCACACCATACAAACCCATGTATTAGGGATATCCTTCCTCTATGTTAAGAAACTATACACTTTGGGTGACACTATCTCTCTCACACAGGTTTAATCACATCCATATTGATGCGCCTTGATTAAGGATCAGGTTCTACCATCCCCATAGTCAAGACTTTTCACAAAATATTAGACAATAGGAAAACAACTTAGGATACATCAAGAGAGTTCAAAAATTACATCCCAAGTATGTTACAAAGAATAACACAATAGAAAACTCAGAACAACTTTGGATACTGGTGTAAAAACCCAAATCTTCATTTCAGGTATGTATCTTTATTTCATGTTTTTATTTAGGGAAATGAAGATTTGTAAATTTTATAAGTACACATCATGAACCTGGTTATTGTGCATTCCCTTGTACTGGTTGTGTAATGGCTGAGTACATGGTTGTGTAGGTGACCTGGCTAACTGGCTAAAGAGGGGGGTCAATTGAGTCTTGTACATGGCATGTACATTAAATAAACACATCGTGTACTTTTCTTTTTTGTTGATTTGTTGTATTAGGGTCATGTATCATGTCCATAAATCTATTCCTATCCCCATGTTTCATATAGAAGAGTGACGAAAGGTCGATGATCTTAAATCTCATCATGTTCCTCCATCTGAGCTCTAATTGAGATGTCGCTGGGTGCATTAGATTCCCACCGGCGAGTTCTATCATCCTCTAAAGCCTCTCTTCCTGATTTCTCCTCTCTCTTGACTTATCCAAGGTTTGTCATTTTTAACATTTTTGTAGATATGTGTTGTTCTAGGCCGATTCAAGTGCTGATGTTCAAGAGTATTCTTCGTACAACATCAAGGTAGTTGGTTTGTGCCTTTATTTGGTTTTATTTGGATTATATATGCTAAAAGTTTGGAAACCCCATGTTTAAGGTACTGTGTGTTTTGGAATTTAACCATGGTTATACCTATTATGGTGTGTTTGATCTAGAAAGGGTTATTTTTTATGAATAAGGTTTAATACCATGATTTTGTATGTGTTTCCCATGTTTGATTGAGTATGGTCTTTTGGTATAGAGTTTCCTGTTAGGATTTTTTTTATGCCTCATGTTGTTAGGATGAAATTAGTGTTTATATGAGATGCATGTGTTTTGTATTGTGAATGAATGACTAAGAGGAATCAACTATGATATCTTCCCAAGGTAGGGTAATTTATGGATATTTTTTTTATTTTGTCCTAGAGGTATTGACTATGAGAGCTGTCGGGTGGTCCTAGACCATAATGGTTAGACCGTGAGATCATCCTAGAGGTTGATTATTAAATGAACATTGGACCATATGGAATTGACTATGTGAGATGAAAGATGGTCATTAAAATTATATTGTTGCTATGAAGACCAAGGGGTATTGATCGTAAGAGCTACTCAGGTGGTCATTTGTAATCGATTAGTAATATATGGGGCCAAAGGGCTTAGATTATGTGAACTTTCCTATAGGGTCATTATTATTTATAGATTTTATGATATGTTGAACTGGATGGGTTAGACTGTGAGAACATTCCCAGAGGGTTTCCTTTGAATGATTGAATGATTACGATGTGTCACCCAATCCATAGAACAAGCTTGGGCTTGGTCTTACTAGTTTGTTTAGATGGTCTTCTGATACATCTATTGTTACCATTATATAGGGGGGTACCGAACTTAGGCTAGATCCCAAAGTTACATTATTCAATGGTTTGAATAATTAACAAATGAAAATGAATGTAATTGAAAACTATAGGATTGTTTACTTTTGAGTACTTCCTTGATTATTGCTCCGTTAATGTATATTACCTGTTATATATATATATATATATTCACTAATAGTTATACATAGATCTTTTTGTGTTTTCCTATTGGGATCCATCTCACACCCTATTTGGTTCATGATTTTTGACCCAAACAGATTATATGGTTGCAGGTGTAGATAAGGACAAACACTATTCTTCATCAGGTAATTAATTGTTGTTGGAGATGGCAAATGGGACCAATTTGAGGCTTGCGATGATGTTGTAGTTTACTTTCTTTTGAGTACTTTGGTTTCTGTTTTTTATTTCTAGCATTGTGAATTCTCTGGATGCTTTCCTAGATACGTGTGACTTGAATCATTTATTTTTATATGTTGCAGTGGTTTATACCATCAGACATCTGTTGTTTAATTTGTTGTAGGGTATTATTGTTTCCATTTTATTACTCTGCCAATGAGGGAATAATTTCCCCACTATCACACCCAAGGCCCTTGCTACAAGTTAGAAGACTCTGGAATTTTGGGAAACGTGCATTAGGTCACGTGACTAACCAGGTTCGGGGAACCATTGGGTGGAACTCAGATCTGGGACACTACAAAGTGGTATCAGATGAGGTTCTTTTCTACTCTGTCTTACTATTTGGAGCCTATAAACAGGGATATGAAGGAATAATTAGTTGGTAATATGTTTTTCCCAGGGGTATCTAACCTGTGTATAGGGAAAATCCAAGTGTCCTCGATTATTGCAGTTTTTTTCAATTATTACAGTTAATTTGATTTCACAGTTGGGTGGCACACATTTTTTGTGCTTTTATTTTTTATATAATTGTGTTTGTAATTCTGCTACAACCCAATGAGATAAGGGTATTCCATATCATGCATCATATAGTAACTTTCTAGATATCACATGTTATGTGTTCTTGTCATGCCATTTAGGGTGCATTACTGATTTCTTGTTATTGTGATAGATGTTGTGATAGAATACCTACTATTTTATAGCATATCAAAATATGTAAAGTTTCATTAGTAAGGATGCCAAGATTTGGTCCCTTGGGTGTTATGGGCCCACATAGATCGGAATTTGGTGGATCATATTTGAACATTAATTGAATTTCTTCACATTAGGATATGAATAAGGATTAAAAACATTGATTAGCTAGAGTATGGGCTCTCACAGGCTAGAAAATTTCATGCATTGGAAAAAATTATATGTTTTTAGGGGTTCTGAGTAAGTTTCAGAGGCTTACTGTCCAGAAGTAAAAACAACACGACATGTGGTGTTATGAACACACACCATGTGTTCTTATGTTCTAGAAGAAACAACTTTTCTTAAGTACATGTTATGTACTATATGTACACACCATTTTGTATTTAACCATGTGACTGACTGTGTGAAAAGTGACATTGGGGTGGGAAACTATGGGAGAACATATTGTGCACACAGAGTACACATCGTTCCATAAAAACCATGTGTCCATCCATGTGAAAAATGACACAAGTGGATAAAACATAGGTTGTACAAGTTGTGTCTTGTTATTTCACACTATGTAGAGTCAACTATGTATCTAATCATGTGACTAATGACACGGGTGGTTAGAACATAACCATTACACATTGTGTCTAGGGGAACATGTCGTGTAGTGTTTCCCAAGAGAGAACCATGTGATTTATCTTTAAAGAGGTGCTTGGGCAGGAAGGAATATTCAAGTACATGATGTTTCTCATGAAGAACACACCATGTGTATGGGTGTTACATGACCAGGTTAGGAAGAGTTACATGCCATGTTAGAAGCATAAGGGAACATGCCATGTAAGTTTTATACAAACTGTGTAGCCCTATTTTGTAAATCATGAATGTTTCTTCTCATGTTCCTTTCATACACTACTAAGTTGTTGTCTTTGGTAATCTTAAACTGAGGTGTGCTCTTAACCAAGAAGATTCATGCCATCAACACGTCCTCTTGTTGTACACTAGGTTCAGGGTGATGACCAGACACCAGAAAGGGTAGAGCATGGACTACCAGCAGATCCTCCCGTCATGCCTATTTTGGAACCAGCTGTTATACTGGATATCGGTATTGATCCACAATTCTGTGAAGGGTTTTTGAAGATGTTACAGACTTTTCTGGGAGCACTGCATCCTTCCCCATCTATGTCAGAGCTGATGTGAGTGTTCCAGCAGTAGAATCCTCCTACTTTTTCTAGGTATGGAGGACCATAGGCTGCAAAGTCATGGTTGGATGGCATTCTTTCTATCATTGAGCATCTAGAAACAACTCTAGAGAGGAGGGTTAATCTTGCTACGTACATGCTATTTTATTCCACCACGAGATGGTGGGATGTCATCTCATAGGATGGACATCATAGGGATATGGAATGGGAATATTTCCAGAGGATCTTCTATGATTACTTCAATCCTCAGACGTCGAGGGCCAACTGAGCCTGATAGTTCATGCATTTGGCGTAGAGTTCTCTTTCAGTGATAGAGTACTCTTCTCATATTACAGAGCTTCATTGATTTTCACCTGTTCTCGAAGGTGAAGAGATACCTTTGGCTAGGTGATTTGACGATGGTCTCAGGTATGTCATCTGGTCGCTGGTGACTATCTTCGGGCTAGATTTTGTGATTGATATAGTGAACTAAGCACTGATTACAAAGCGTAATCTGAGGGAGTTGGGAGTTGCGAGCCAGGGCAGTTCATTATCCAGGGCTGGTAATCCTTTGGAAGATAGTAGGAATCTCCCCTAGGAGCCTTCATGTGATGTTTCTTCATGTATCCATGTGGGATGATACCAGTGTGGGAAGAGTGGGAATATGAGACCACATTGCCTGAGGGACCCGATCTAGTACCAATATTGTAGAAAGATGGGCCATATTCATCATTTTTTCTAGGTATTCTCACTAACAAAGAGTGATATGGGTTCTCTTATGACTTCTCATTTTGGAGCAAGACCACCAGTTTCTCCGCAGTCAGGGAACTGGTGTTCATCCAGCTGTTTAGGATGAGGAGGAGGTTGTGGTCATAGTCGTGGTAGTCAAATGGTATCCATTCATCGATATTAGGGTTGATCAGCTCCGGGTAGTCGGGAAGGGTCATAGTGTCGTGTTATAGGTCATAATTTTCTAGTGGAGAAGACCCAACAAGAGTAGGATCCCATACACTATATGGTTAGATGTATGATTATAGTTGCCTCAGTTTTATCTTGTGCCCTTTTTGATACAGGGGCTTCCCATAATTTTAAATCTGTTTCCATTATGGAGAGCCTTGGGATTTATGTATTATTTATGAGAATGTTATGACACTAGAAACTCGGTTGGGGATTAGGACGACTAGTGTACATCAGTATAAGGAGTTCCCTTTTGAGGTTGGCGGGTGTCACTTCTTATGGGACCTCCACGTCTTAGAGATGACGGTTTATGATTTCATTCTCGAAATGGACTGGTTAGTCTCTTTATAGGACTTTTTTGAATTCTATATCTGTATTGTGAGTTTCACATCACTAGATGGTGGGTATTTACTACACAAGGGTGAATGGGATGTCCAGTAGAGCAGACCTGGACCCATGCATCATTGGTTGGGACGAATTACAGACCAGATTTCTAGTTTATATCTAGATGACCATGGGACTTCACATATGGAATGTCCTCCAATGGTCGGTCATTTCAGGGATGTATTTCTAGATGAATTTTCAAGTTTACCTATAGAGCGTGAGTTTTATTTCATTATGGATCTTGTTCCAGGAGTGGCACTGGTTCCCATTCCTCCACATAGGATGGCTACACTAGAGTTACATGAGCTCAAGAAGTGGCTAGAGGAGTTACAGGCAAAGGGTTTCATCCAACCCAGTACTTCTTCTTGGGGTTCACATGTTCTTTTTGCAAATAAGGAGAATGATACCCTCAATATTTGTGTGGATTATCGGAATTTGAACTAGTTGACGATCAAGAAATGATATCCTATGTAAAGGATTTATGATATCTTTGATCAATTTCGGGGATCTCAAGTGTTCTCAAAGATTGACTTGAGATCCTGTTATCATTAGTTTCATGTTAGAACATCAGATATACCTCTTACATTATTTCTTACTATGTATGGTCTATTTGAGTATGTGGTTATGTTGTCTGGTCTCATGAACACAACTGTAGATTTCATGGAAGTAATGAACAGAGAGTTCTGTCCTACCCTGGATTCTTTTCTGGTAGTCTTCATGGATTATATCTTGGTGTACTCTCACACACGACACGACCATGCCATCCATCTTGAGACCATTTTGAATATAGTGATAGAGCATCAGTTATATGTTGTGCTCTCAAAATGAAACTTTTGGATGGATCTGATTCACCTCTTAGGACATGTTATCTCAAAGATAGTAGTATCAGTAGACCAAAAGAAAGTGAGAGTAGTAGTTTCTTGGGAGCATCCAAAGAATGTCTTTGCGGTACGGAATTTTCTGGGGATGGATGGTTACTACTGGCGCTTTATATAGGAATTTTTACCCATTGTAGTGCCACTGATGGGCTTAACTAAGAAGGGTGAAAAGTACTTGTTGACGTATTCCTATGATTCATCCTTCTAGGAGATGAAAGAGTGATTTACTTCAGCACCGATACTAGTTTTTCCAAATCCATGAATGATTTACACCATTTACTACGATCCAACAGGTATTGTGATGGGAGTTTTACTTATTCAGGGAGAAGAATTCATTCCGTACAGGTCTTAGTAGTGGAGTCTGCATGAGAATAATTACCCGACACATGATCTTGAGTTAGCTACAGTTGTGCAAGCTTTACTCTATTGGAGAAATTATCTATTGGGAGAGAATTTTGTGGTATACACTGACCACAAAAGTATCAAGTATATCTCTACACAACATGATCTAAATTTGAGACAGTGAATATGGGTTGAGTACCTTCATTATTTTGACGTTGAGATTGTCTACACGTCGTGGAAAGGCAATGTATTAGTTGGTGCGTTGATCAAGAGGACACATATATAGGAAGTTCAAGAGGCCAGTAGTGAGTGGCCTCTTATGGATCGGTTCTCTGATACGTATGTGGAGTTTCACGATGGATAGCAGTAGACGTTTCTTTCTTTTGTAGTAGTTACCTCTACTCTACTAGATTGTGTTCAAATGAGGCAACTATTAGATTCTGAATGCCTAGTCCTATGAGAGAGTGTGTCATGAGAGGACTCCACTCTTGGGTGGACCGTAGGTGATGATGAGATCTTCCATTTTCATGGGCGCATATGGGTGTCAGCAGACATACGTGAGGAGTTAATGTGGGATTTTAATTCCTCTGTTTAAGAAGTTCATCCTGGAATCACCAAGATGTATCAGGATCTGCGCCATCAGTATTGGTGACCAAGTATAAAGAGTGATGTTGCTGGTTTTGTTACGACATGATCCACCTGTCAGTAGGTTAAGGAAAAGCATTAGTGATCAGCAGGGCTTTTACATTAGTTATCCATTCCCAAGTAGAAGTGGAATGATGTCACGGTGGATTTCATGATTAGTTTACTAAGGTCTCCTTGAGGGAATGATTCAATTTTGGTTGTTGTTGAAAGATTCATGAAGGTTTCACATTTCTTACTAATCAAGGAAACATTCAGTGTTGATGATCTTGGAATGTTGTAAATCCAGGTGATTATACATTTACATGGGTTTCCAAACTCTATCATTTTAGACAAGGACTCCTGGTTTACATCTCGTGTCTGACAGGGACTATAAAGGGCTTTGGGTACGCAGGTACTTATGAGTATTTCTTATCATCCCCAGAAAGATGGTCAGTTCGAGTTCTCGATTCAAGTTTTGGAGGACATGCTTCACGAATGAATACTAGAATTTGGGGGGTCTGGGGAGAGACACATACCCCTAGTAATGTTTTCCTACAATAGCAGTTTTCAAGAAATGATTCAGATGGAACCTTATTGGGATTTGTATGGTAGGTCATGCCGATCACCAATATGTTGGATGGAGGTAGGAGAGGCAGCTATTTTGGTACCACTTCTTGTCCAGGAGACTACTGAGCAGGTGGTGTTGATTCGGAAGAGTATGGCTACTGCATAGTCTCGAAATAAATCTTATGTTGATCAATGGAGACGACCTCTAGAGTTTGAGGTTGGAGATCAAGTTTTCTTACTTGTCACACCGAGGTTGGGACAAAAAGGGATTAAAAGATAGGGTAATCTTTCACCAAGATACGTCGGTCCATTTGAGTTTTTGGAAAGAGTTGGTCTGGTTGCCTATCAGTTTCAGTTACCTCAGAGGTACTGGAATATGCATGAAATCTTTCATGTTTCTTAGATATGACGTTACTTTTCAGACATGTCTCATGTTTTTCAACCCTGTGAGGTTGAGTTAGAGGTGGATGCATCCTTTTAGGAGAAACTTATATGGATTCTAGATTACAGCACGATGGTTCATTGTGGCCAGTCTGTTCCTCTAGTACTGGTGTTATGGTAGCACAGGCTAGTACAGGATGAGACTTGGGAGAGGGAAGTTGATGTATGATCATAGTGGCCATATTTGTTTGAAGGTTCTTCTTCACCACCCTTGGAGGGGTAATTTGGGGACTAATTTCATTAAGGGGGGATGTTTGTAAGAACCCAAATATTAATTTTAGGTATGGATCTTTATTATGGGTTGTTTTTTTAGTAAAAATGGATATTTTGAAAATTTTTAAGTACACGTCACGTACCTGGTTTCCACACATAGCCATGTAATGTCCCTGTAATGGATGAGTACATGTCTATGTAGGAGAACACATTGGTCACCTAATGTGGTGGCCAGTTGAGCCTTATACATGATGTGTGAATCAAATGAACACACTATGTACTTTTATTTTTAATTGATGAATCTGGGCGGGGTCACGTTTCATCTCTAGAACTCTCTTCTTCTCCCCATGTTTCGTACAGGAGAGTGATAAATGTATGAATATCTTCGAGTTCCTCTCATTCATCTATTTGAGATCCGATTGAGACACTTCCAGGTGCGTTGGATTCCCACTGGTGAATTTTCTATTTCCCTAGAGCCCATCTTTCTTATTTCTCTTCTCTCTTGAGTTATCCAAGGTTGACCTTTTTAAAAAAAATTCATATCTACGTCACTCTAGTATGATTCAAGGGATAGCGTTCAATAGTGTTCTTCGTAAAAAATCAAGGTAGGTGGTTTTTTCTTTTCATTGGTTTTATTTTGATTATATATACTAATAGTTTCAAATACCCATGTTTAGGGTATTGCATTGTTTAGAATTTAACCATGATTAATACCTGTTATGGTGTGTTTTATTGAGAAAGTATTATTTATTAGGCATAAGGTTTAATACCTTGATTATGGATGTGTTTCCCATGTTTGATTGATTATGGATGTTTGGTCTAGAATTTCCTGTTAGGCTTGCTTGTTTTCCAGGCCTCTTGTTGTTATGATGGATTTGTTATTTATATGAGATGCATGTGTTTCGCATTCTGAAATAATTACTAAGGGGAATTGACTATGAGAGATTACTAATGTGTGGTCATTTATGTATATTTTTTATTATGATGAACTAGAGGTATTGACTGTGAGAGATTTCTGGTGGTCATAGACAAGAGGGGTTAGACTATGAGAGCTTCACATAGGGTCATTATTAAATGAATTTTGGACCATAGGGAATTGACTGTGAGAGTTTCTAGAGGGTAATTATAAATTATATTATTGCTATGAATACCAAGGGTTATTGACCGTGAGAGCTACCAAGGTAGTTGTTTGTAATTGATCAGTACCATGTGGGACCAAAGGGGTTATACTGTGTGATATTTCCTAGAGGATAATTATTGATTATATATTTGGTGATATTATGAACCAGAGGGGTTAGATTATGAGAACTTTCTCAAAGGGTTGCCTTTGAATGATTGAATGATTGTGATGAGTCTGTCAAGCCAAAGTACAAGCTCGGACTCGATCTGACTTTTTTGTTTAGATGGTCTTCTATGAAACCTGTTGTTACCATCATACATGGGGATACCGAGCTTAGGCTATATCCTGATGTAACATTATTCAATTGAATGAATAATTTATAAATGAAAATGAATTTAATTGAAAACTATTGGATTGTTTACATTTGAGTACTTCCTAGTTTATGGTTTATTTATTTATATTACCCTCTATATATACATTCACTGATAGTTAGACAGTTATATTTTATTGGTTTCCTACTCAGATTCATCTCACTCCTGGTTTGGGTCATGATTTTCGACCTAAACAGATTATATGGCTACAAGAGTAGATAAGGGAAAGCACCCTTCTTCGTGAAGTAGTTGATTTATATTGGAGATGCTGATAATGGGACCAAGATGAGGCTTGGGATGATGTTTGAGTTTACTTACTTTTTAGTACTTTGATTTATGTATTGTATTTCCCGAACTGTGACTTCTTTGGATGATTTCCTAGATACATGTGACATGCATCATTTATTTATAAATGTTGTAGATGTTTATACCATCATTCTTACTCTATTTACTTTGTTTTACGGTATTCTTGTTTCTTCTATGTTACTCTACCAATGAGAGAATAGTTTCACCACTATCACACCCAAGGCCCTTCCTTATAGTCGGTATCCACTAGCGTTTGGCGAAATGCGCTTGAGGTTATGTGACCAACCAGGTCTGGGGAACCTTTGGGCGGCTCCCGGATCTAGGACATTACAACTGGGCATGCATTTGTGCTTCTCACTCCCAAGTACTCTCCTCGAGGCCACCATGGCTTCATAACACATGAAATAGAGGAATGGTTTACCCATTAATCACCTTCTCCATACGATCCTCGATTCTTATAAGTCTCTCCAAAAACATCACGTCGTCCTCGACATCCAACTCTCACCAGTCTAGGATGTGGGATTCATCATGTAGATACTGACGGAGTTGAGAGACATTAAGGATGTCATGGATCCTCTCCAACCATGGTGGAAATGCCAGATGATATTCCACCTTGCCAACTCGTTCCAACACCTTGAAAAGTCTGATGAACCATGGAGAAATCTTGTTTCCTCTTCCAAACCTCCGATTTCAATGCCAAGGAGAAACCCTCACAAAAACATGGTCCCAAACCTCAAAATTCAAAGGCCTACTCCTATGACTGGCATAAAAATTTTGTTGGTCTTGATCCGCCTTCATCCTACCATGCACAAGCTGAACCTTCTCTGTCGTGCTTTTCACTATCTCTAGTCCAAGAAGGGCTACTTCCCCAACCTATGTCCAATATACGGTTAAGAAAAACGGTCTTCTGTACAGGGATTTAAATAGTTCCATGCTTATGGTAGAGTGATAGATATTATTTTAAGAAAACTCTATCATGAGAAAGTTTTGTACCCACGATCCTCTGAATTCCAAGACACACGCCCGCAGCATGTTCTCCAATTTTTGGATGGTCCCCTCGGTCTACCCATCCATTTTAAAAAGGAATGTAGTGTTGAGGCGTAGATGGGTGTCAAAAACATGTTGTAATACCCTCCAGACTTCTGAGGTAAACTGTATGCCTCAATCCAAGATGATGGATTTTAGAACTCTTTGAAGTCGTACAGCCTTATCCATATACCTCCATGCTAAGGTACCCACTACACTTGAGTCATTGATAGCCCATAAGTGAGACGACTTCGTCAACATGTCCACCACTTCACAAATAGAATTGTATCCTCCCCCATCCTTGGGTAATCATGTGATTAAATCCATTGAAATTTCATACCACTTTGACTTAGGAATACACAAGGTCCGCAACAGACCATTGGGAACAGGGTGCTCGACCTTCACCTGCTGACACACAAAGCACCTTGCTACAAACTCTGCCACTTCCCACATCACCCCGGTCCACAAAAATTATTCCCTCAATCCTAGGTACATTTTAGAGACTCCTGGATGCACCATTAGGAGTGCGACATATAACTCCCATAGGACTACCTCATGCATTGCCACCAGGACAAATAGCTTCCCACAAAACAACATCTGATTCAAACTATCCTCGGACCATCCCTTCAGATCGTCACCCTAGGCAGTGTGATCATGTATCACTTAAATCTCTAAGTCTCCCAAATGAGACACCTCCACCTTCCACATTAAGGAAGACTACACTATCATATGAAATAGATTGCCTCTTCCACTATCATCCCCAACATCCAGGCGCAAATTAGACAACTCCTCCATTGCCTTCTATGTATTTGTGAATTCTCGAACTATCACATTCTAAACATCCTGCTTAAGGTATCGGCCACCACATTCCACTTCCCTAGGGTGTAAGAGATTTCAAATCCGTTATCCTGGAGGAAATCCATCCACCTTTTCTTTTACATTTTCAGGTCTCATTGGGAAAATATATACCCCATGCTCTTATGATCTGGGAAGACCACAAAATGATCCCCGATGAGGTAATGTCACCACAATTTTAGCACAAAAATGAGAATGGAAAATTCTCAATCATGGGTGGCATAGTTATGTTCATGATGATGTACCTTCCTATAACCATAATATTTTACTCCTCACTACTACATCATCACACATCCCAACCCTAGTCCAAAAGAATCAAATAACACCTCAAACATCACCCCTTCCTCTAGAAACCTAAGCACTGGGGCACTAACTAGCTTCTCCTTCAGATAGCTAAAAGCTTCCTGACACTTCTCACTCCATATGAAAGCCTGATATTTTCTGGTCAAATATATCAATGGATCTATAATTCAAGATAAGCCAGGTATGATCCTCCGATAATAGCATGTTAGACCCAGAAAGCCACAAACCTACACCACATTTTTTTCAGGCTAAGAAAAAACACTTAGACTTTTGAAAAGTCCACTATTATTTCTTGATGAGACACCTTGTGTCCAAGGAAGTTCACTTCTCATGTCCAGAACTTTCACTTGGAGAACATTATAAAGAGATGGTGGGGTCAGATGACCTCAGAGATATTCTTTAGATGCTCAGTGTTCTCCTCCTCTAACCTTGAGTAGATTATGATATCATCGATGAACATGATGATGAAGCAGTCCAGGTACTCATGGAAAACACTTTTCAGGATCCCCATGAACACAACTGTTGAATTTGTGACCCTAAAGGGCATGACCATGAACTCAAAGTTCCCATACGTGCACCTGAAAGTAGTATTCAGGATTTTTCCCTCTTTTACCTTCAAATGGTGATATCCAGACCATAGGTTAATCTTAGAGAAACAACATGCTCTCTTTAATAGGTCAAAAAGATCACCAATCCTCAAAATGGGGTAATGGTTCTTGGTCGTCACCTAGTTTAGTCTCTAGTTGTCTATGCACAGTCTTAGGACGCCATCTGACTTCTTTGCAAAAAATACTGGAGCACCCCACAGTTACACACTTGGTCAGCCAAAACCCTTATTTATTAGTTCTTCAACCTAATTCTGGAACTCTCGCAACTCAAAAGGATTAATCTGACAAAGATCCATTGAAATTAGAGAGGCACCAGTTTTGAAGTCGATTCCAAACTCAATGTCACGTTGAGGAGGTACTGTCAAAAACTCTTCAGGGAAGGCATCCAGAAAGTCACTGAAACCCCCCAAAACTTCCACCATCTCTATTTCTATTGATTCCATTGACATCTCGGATAACAAAGAAAGAAGAGGCTCCACATGCCATCTACCCTCCTGAAAACACTACTCACCAATGAAAGTTACATGGTGACCATCCATATATGAAAAACACAACCATTCTCCATAATAATTTGATAACAGAATACATAGAAAAAAACCATTATATTCCTAGGATGACATCGTATGGATGCATCTATAGTAGAATAAGATCCCCACTAGACTAATGTGGTCCACATATCAGTCTACATCCCTGAAAAACAACAGACAAATTTACATGACCTCCAACTGGAAAACTCAACACCAGAGGAATGGGAATTCTCTCTACATCCATTCCCAGAGTATGGGATAGACCTACTGTAAAAAAATATTATGAGGATCCTAAATTAAACAAGTCACACACAAGAGTACTAAATATATTGATTGTACTTTGAACAACCTCTAGCCCTGCTGGAACTGCTACCTCTGGGGAGTGCAACTTCCCACACCCAGATACTCTACCTCTATAATGTTGAACACCTCCTTGACCATTCCCTAGTCGAGGTCCCTAAGGAGAACCCTGAGTTCATCCTCCTCCATGATTGTCTACCCTTTGTGGAGTGGGATCTCGCAGCCCCTGCTGCTAGAAAGGCCTGACGGGCAACTACTGCTGCTGAGGTGGGTGCTGAACCTGCCCACCCCCACTCTACAGTGATTGAACTTGGCACTGGTTCCAATGATTTCCTTGTATTCCACAGAAAAAGAACCCTTTTCACAAACCCATGGGGAAAGGGTGAGGACTAGGAGATCAGAACTGGAACTACTGAGGTCTGTTTCCCTCTAGTCAAAACCTAAAAGGCCCTAACACCATATACCTACTGCAGATGGCCTTCCCCTTAAATGAACTCGACTAGCTACCCTCTCGTAACACACCTCCCAGTGAGTGCATCCTTTCCACTACCTCATCATTATTATAAACCTCTATTTTTGTCGGTAGAGTAAAGGGAGTAACAACATACTTAAGAGAAGGTCGGAGTGCCTCCACTAAGCATCTTTCTTAGGACTCATCATCTGGAAATGGATTCAATGTGAATACTAGGATATCCTTGAACTTGATCCCCAGATTCCTTACCAACATCCTCCCTTGCTGTAGGGAGAGTATCTCATGTCTCTTCTTAGCCTTCATCATGGAAGAAATGAATCCTTCTAGGAACTCCTTCTCAAATTCAGCCCATGAAACCTCAGTTTCCTTCTTCTCCATGAGGAAAATTGTCTAGAAATGACCTGGTGCTCCTCATATCTAGCTCACTTCTATAGGAACCCAATACACTTTCAGAGCTCGGATCAAGATAAAAGTGATCAATAGAACCTCGAGCCAACTCTTTGTCTCTATGTGTGAGACATTTCCCTCACACATCACTAGAGTCATCCATTATAAGGAACAAAGCGTCTTCTACCACTGGTCATATTCCTCCTCTAGATCAGCCCTCTGCTGATCAACTAGGCCAACCTTTCCATCCATAACTTCTTGTACCACACATGGGCAATGTTCAGGTTCCATAGCTGAAAAAGGAAACAAGGAACTCCTAAGCTTGGGTAATGAAAATATTTTCTTTTAAATTCATTTTAACTATTTATTTATTGAAATTCACAAAATTTCTAACTCATTAAAGAACATAAGTCATTATGATGTACGTACATTTACTAAGGTCTCTACCCTACAATCAGTGTAGCCTCACTTGGTTGTTCCGTAGTTCCGGAGTCCTTACATCAGATCATGGGGGGCTTAAAATCTTGTTCCCTAGACAGTCTTCCCTAGCCTATTTCATGCACCAAGGTCACCTAACACGATTCGTCACGACCCTCCTTCACCAATATGAGGGAGGGGACAACATATTGCCAACCCTTCCTTCATCAAGTTGAAGGAGAGATAATGACCCCCAAGACGTGCCATCAATAGGCCTCGGAAAGGCGACTAGAACCAAGGGTATAAAATCACAAGAAATATGGAAGGAATTACCATTTTGATTTAGTAGTATTGGAATATGAGATAGTAAATCCAAAAAACACCAAAACTAGAAGTAAAATTAATGAGAAAACAATCCATTACCATATGAATGTTCCAATAATAATGTTCTAAAAGGTACAAGAAAACTCCAAAGGGATGTACCAAAAGAAAATAAAATCAACAATTTCAATTGTACCAATGTCCAAACTAGTACGGTCCCGCATGATCCCAAAATACTCCTAGATACCTAAAATCAGTTTTATATATATAGGGTGAGTATATAGGTTACTCAGTAGGGAAAACGAAAATCCCTCATGCATAAGTGGGGAGACAATCCAATGCCCAGTGAGAAAAAGATATAACCAAATCACCTAGAAAGGAAACTATCCACCCAAAACTCAAAAAGGAATAATACCCAAATAATGCAAGTCAAGTAAAGTAATAGTAATAAAACGTCAATGTTTGGGTAACCTGCACCACTTTCCCACTGGTTATTTAAGGAATCCTACGAATCAGACCTCCCCCACCATTCTCACTATAGTCCCACTGCCATACCCTGCCCACGCACTCCTGGGGTACCATAACCACACATCTCGCCCGCAAACACCTGGGCCACAACAACCACATGTAACCACACCCGTAGACACCTGGTCCAGAATAACTTCCACCATGCCCGAAGAAACCTAGGCCTAAATAACTACTTCCATGCCCGAAGACACCTAGGCCTCACCTGAAGAAACCTAGGAAACAACCTACTCGCACACTCATGGACAAACCACCACACTACCATACCTGAAGAATATTGGGCTATAATGGACCTCATGCCATCACACATTTCCCGAAGAATCTTGGGCTTCTCGGGAAAGGGAGAAGAAAAGTAGCTAATAACTAGCCAGTCATAGGAGCGTTGGGAAAAACATCCTCCCCCATGAAATGGGGGTGTTCGGCACAAAGTGCTCAACTTGGGTGGGAGAGAATTAGAAAACATAAGAACTAAATTTTACATAATGGTAAACAAGAAATCATTCCAACCTAGGGGTTCGAAAACCATCCCATACACAAACACCCTTATTACTATTCATTCTTAAGAAGAACCAAAACCATAATGAAGTCACATCTCATTCCTAGAAAAAATTCTCCATTGAACCCATTCTTGTTTTCATATTCATGTGATTCCATTTAAAATAATTCTTCACTACCTGGAAACTAACAGGCATAGCCACACGCCAAGGAAGTAAAAATAGCCAAGCAGTAATTTAAGTATTCACACCCGGTTCTATTGTAATGTCAAAACAATAAAGGGATCTATGAGAGTCCTCAAAGTACTGGAACCAAACCAAGACCCAACATATGACCCCACATGGCCTCAGATCCACAAACCAAAAACTGAACAATAGCAGGGGATCCTATCCCCATCCACATCACCTCACAAGCATCAAGAAGAACAACCACACATGTTACCAAGATAGAGAAAGGCTGTTTTCAGATTCAAACACACCTTTCATTAATTTTCCTTCTTCTGTTTGGTTATCCAGGGTGACCACACAAGTCTTCTTATTTATTGGGAATCCATTTAATCAACCGAGTTTACATGATTAACCAGTTTCCATGTTACATCCATTCAATCATTGAATTATCTAGAAAAAAAGGTTCATTAGTGCGCAAGAAAGGACCACCAACGCACATGATTTTTAGTGGACATAATCTAATACAATTCATAACATATGATCAATGTTAAAAGAGTACAGTAGCACAATCAAACACACCCCTTCATTATATAAAAACCATTTATTATCATCTTTATGGTTTGGTTTAATCTATCCCCAAAGGAAACATTATCATACCCACCCCGCATGATACACAATAAGAGAGACAAAGAAAAACCCTACTTGGATGATCAAAAATAGAATTTTTTCTCCATGAGTTATGAATTGGGGATGCGCGACTTGTGTGTGAGGAAATAGGAGGACTCCATGAGTGGGAGAAAAATCTCCAGTATAGGCACACCACTAGCCTCAGGAAAGGGACTCCAAACGCACCAAGGAAAGAAAATAGGCCATCCAAGAAGAAGAATGAATGAATAATGTGTGATAAAATGAGATATCCTGGAGTTACAGGATATGAAATTGTGAACGGCATAATATGCAGATTGTGGTTTCACCATGTGGATGGACAGTTACACATGATGGAATTAACTATTATTTAATAATTCTCATTGAATAGGTGGCCATAATAGCTATGTGGTAAAGGATTTCATTTAAATAAAGGAAAAATCATAACAATATCACATAGTTTGGGTTTGATGGGGGTCTCCCCACTCTTAGGGGATTTCAAACATTTTTTATGGGGCTAAAAATAGCCTTAAAAATCAATAAAAAGGTTAAAAGACATTAAAGTGGCATTACGGGAAAACTGGGAAATGATATCCTTGATAATACCCTCATGGCACCGATCGGGTGTGGCACCGATCGGCGACACACCGATTAGTGACACACTGATCAGTGACTCCCCGATCGGTGTCACCGATGGGTGACACCACGGTGACATCCCGCCACCGACACACTGCCATCCGGACTTATGTACTAGGAATTCCAAACACCATAATTGGAAAAGTAATGAACCATGAAGGTCCAGGCCATTACATCAGATACCTATTAAACTATTCTCATCCTCGAGAATCAAAACTAAACCTGATGTACAGAGATGGGTCCGAACAACAACCTAGAAAGATACCTCTCAGGAGTAACCTTCTCGGCATCTAGGAACACATCTCCCTTAAGAAACCACGAAAACAAGTAAATTTCATATCATCTAGTCACATGGATTAGGGATTCCCTTTCCTCCATGTCAAGATACTATCTACTTTGGGCGGCACTGACTCGCCTGCACGAGTTTAATCACATCCACCTTAATGCATCTTGATTAGGGATCAAGTCCTCCCTTCCCCACATATCAGTAATTTTCATAATCATTCACAAGGTAAGGAAACAAGTCATTTCATAAACCAACAAGGTCAGCCTTACATCATCGTAGGTCAAAAAATCAAGGACATCAAAGAAGGCTCGGAATAGAAACTCAAAACAGCTCTTGGTACTGGGCATGTATTTGGGATTCCCACTCCCAATTACTCTCCTAGAGGCCACCATGCCCCCATAACACAAAAACCAAGGGAATTTTTCATCTACAAAGCACTTTCTCTTTATGATTCTTGATCCTCACTAGTCTCTCTATAAAATTCATGTCGTCCTCAATATCTTGCTTTCCCCTATCAAGGACGTGTGAATCATTATGTAGATATTGATGGAGCTAGGACACATGGAATACTTCGTGGATCCTTTCGAACTGAGGTGGAAAATCCAGCTCATATTCGACCTCATCGACTTTCCCCAACATTTTGAAAGGTTTGATGAACCTAGGAGAGGTATTTCTCCCCAATCTGAACCTTCTCTTCCCATGTCAAGGGGATACCTTCAATAACACATGGTCTCTATCCTCAAACTCCAAGGGACATCTCCTATGATTGGAATACAACTTCTTCCGGTATTGGTCTACCTTCATCCTCTAACGTACAAGCTGAACCTTCTCTGTTGTTCTTTTCACTACCTTTGGTCCAAGAAAACTAGCCTCCCCAACCTCGTTCCAACACACGGGAAAACAACACAACCTCCCGTACAAGGTTTCGAACGGATCTCTGCCAATGGTATAATGATAACTATTATTGTATGAAAACTCTACCAGAGGCAAGTGTCACACCCACGATCCCCCATATTCGAAAACACTTTCCAATAGCATATCCTCCAACATATGGATGGTTCACTCTATCTTCCCATCTGTCTGGGGGTGGAAAGTAGTGCTAAGGCGTATATGGGTGCCAAAAGAATGTTTTAATCCCCTCCAGACTGCATAGGTAAACTATGCATCTCTATATGAGACCATAGACCTAGAAACTCCATTAAACTGTATAACTTCATCCACATTTCTCTGTGCTAAGACATCCATCGCACTCGACTCCTTGATTGCTAGGAAGTGAGACAATTTCGTCGGTCGGTCTACCACTACCCATAGAGCATCACAGCCTCCTTGAACCCTGGGTAGTCATGTGGCGAAATCCATCGAGATGTCCTCCCACTTCCACTTGTGGACATCTAAAGGCTGTAATAAACCTCCTGCGATGCAGTGTTCAACCTTCACCTGCTGACAAACCTGGCACCTTTCCACAAACTCCCCCTCTTCTAGTTTCACCCCGAGACACCAAAACTATTACTTCATGCCTCGGTAAATATTGAAAACACCTAGGTGTATAGCTAAGAGTGAGTTATGGAACTCACAGATAACTCCCTCGGGCATCATCTCTAGGACAAACAACTTCCCTCGGAATAGCATCAGATTCTAACCATCATCTGACCACCCTTCTAGAGCATTGCCTTGGTTATCCCAATCATAGATTACATCACTCTCTATGTCTCCCCACTAAGACACCTCCACCTTCCACAATAGAGATAACTTCACTATCATCTGAAACAGACAACCTCTGCCACCATACACCCTTGCATAAATGTGTAGGGTATCCAACTCCTATGTTGCCTTCAAAGCATCCACATATTCTTGAATGGATTCCCTCTGTGACTTCTTGCTTAAGGCATCTTCCACAACGTTCCAATTAACTTCAGTGTAGGAGATCTCAAATTTTTTGTCCTAAAGAAACTCTACATACCTTTGTTTTCTCAAGTTCCAGTCCCACTGGGTAAATATATGCCTCAAACTCTTGTGATATGTGAAGACCACAAAGTGCTCCCCGATGAGGTAATGCAGCCAAAACTTTAATGCGAACACTATTGGTGTAAGCTCTAGGTCATGGATGGAATAGTTACAATCATGAGGAAGTAACTTCTTAGACCCATAAAGGATCACTCTTTTCTGCTGCATCAGCACACACCCTAGGCCAAGTCTAGAGGCATCAGATAACATCTCATACAACACCCCTTTCCTCTGTCAATATGAGCACTAGAGTACTAACAAACCATCCCTTCAGATAGATGAAAGCTTCCTAACACTGCTCACTTTATACAAAGGCATGTTCCTTTCAGGTTAAATCTGTCAAATGAGATACAACTCGAGAGAAGATGGGTGTGAACCTTCCATAATAGCTTGTTGGGCCCAGAAAACTATGAACCTCTATCACATTCTTGGGTGCTTCCCAAGAAACTACCACTTCAACCATTGACTGATATACTGCTACCCCTTTATGAGACACCACGTGTCCAAGGAAATGCACTTCTCAACTCATGAACTAGAACATGGACAATTTCCCATAGAGGTGGTGATGTCAAATGATGTCAAAGACCATACCAAGGTGATTAGTATGTTTCTTCTCTGATCCTGAGTATATCAAAATGTCATTGTTGAACACAATGATGAGCCATTCCAAAAAACATGCAGAAAATAGAGTTCATGAGCCCCATGAACACAATATATGAGTTAATAACAACGAACGGCATGACTACGAACTCAAAGTGCCCATACATGCACCTGAAAGTAGTCTTCGTGATATCATTGTCCTTCACCCTTAACTATGGATACCCAGACTACTGCTCAATATGAGATAACGAAAATGCTCCCCTCATCTAGTCGAAGTGATCGTCTATCCTCGAGAGAGGGTAACAGTTCTTGATCGTTACCTGATTCAGTCTCTAGTAGTTTATGCATAGCCTGAGACCACCATATTCCTTCTTCATGAACAAGTCCGAAGCAACCCATGGAAACATTCTAGGTTGTACAAAACCCTTCTTCATCATCTCTTCAATCTGAATTTTCAACTCTCGCAACTCAGAAGGCGCCATCCTATAAGGAGCCATTGAAATCGGAGAGGCACCAGGATGTAATTATCTCCCGAATTCAACATCACATCGGGGGGTAGAGTCACAACATCCTCAAGAAAAATGAATAAGAACCATCTGACAACTCCTATAACATCCATCATCTCATATTCCACTGATTATATTGACATCTCAAGAAACATAGAAAAAATAGGCTCTACACGCCATCTCCCCACCTGACTACTCTGTTCGCTGATAAAATCCACACGATGGCCATCCTCATCGTAGAACACGACTCTTGTATGGAAGATGTCGATAACTTCATGTATATAAAATAGCCATTTGATGCCTAGGATGGCATCGTATGGCTGAATTTATAGTATAAGGAGATGCCCACTGGACTAATGCGTCCACAACATCAGTCTGCATCCTCAACAAACATCAAATGGGCTGGTATGACCCCCAACTGGTGTACTCAGCACCAGGGTCCTGTAAAGTTCCTCTATGTCTATTCCCCCAATTCATGGACTAGACTAGGTGTAACAATGGATTGTGAATCTCCTGAGTCAAACAAGGTGAATTCAAGAGTTCTAAACAAGATGTTCGTACCTAGAACGACTTCTGGCAATGTCGGAACTACTGCCTCTATGGCGTGTAACGCCCATGTCCAGCTTCTCTGCCCCTCGGTTGTCAGCCCCCTTCCCAACCATGCCCTGGTAGAGGTCTCTAATGAGAACCCTGAGGCCGGCCTCCCCCTACAACATCTTCTCTCAGAGGTGTTGGACCTCACTGTCCCTGCTGCTACTACTGAAAAGGCCTGACTGTAAACTGCTACTACTGAGGTGGGCGCTGAACCTTCCCACCCCATCATACTTCACTCAGTCGAGGCACTGATACCAAATATGACCATGACATCCAAAGATAAAGCATCTCAGTGATGGTCCCACAATGAAGGGTTAAGGATTGGGAGATCGAAACTGGAAATATTGAGGCCTCCTCGCCACTACCCGAAACCTGGAAGGCCCTGATGCTGGAGGCCTACTAATGATGGTCATCCCCTTTGACAAGGCCAACTGGCTCCCCTCCTAAAGCACACGTCACATAGTGTGCATCCTCCCCACCACTTTAGCCTTCTTTTGGACCTCCAAGTACGTCGGTAGAGTGAAGGGAGTAATAGCATACTGAAGAGTGGGTCGGAGTGCCTCCTCTAAATGTCTCCCTTGATACTCCTCATCAGGAAAGAGGTCTGAAGCAAAGCAAAGAAGATCCTTGAACTTTATCCCCAACTCCCTTACTAACATGCTCCCCTGCTTAAGGGAGATTATATCCTTCCACCTTTCCTCCATCATCATGGAAGAGAGGAATTTTTTTTGGAATTCCCTCTTGATGTCAGTCAACGAAACCTCAGCCTCCCTCTTATCCCCATGATAGAGCGGCCACCACTAACGCGTTGGTCCCCACATCTAGCTTACAGGAAGAAAAACCCATTACTCTGTTAGAGCCCGGATCAAGCTGAAAGTTATCACCAGCTCCTCAAGCAAACTTTCTGTACCCATGTTTGAGATGATTCCATCATACTTCCTAAGGGTCTGCCTTTGAAAGGCACGGAGCATCCTCCACCACTGATCATCCTTCTCCTCTCGATCCTCCCTCTGCTAATCATCCAAATCAGCCCCCTGGGCCTCAGTTTTCTGCACTACCCATGGCCGTTGTCTGGGTTCTATAACTGTAAGGTAAAAAAGGAATGCCTAAGCCTGAGTAGTGTTGAAGATTTATTTTAAATGTTTCTTAAACATTATATATATATATATATATAAATTACCAGAACACCCAGATTACACAAGGACACAAGTCTTTATGATGCATGTACCTTTCCCAGGGTCTCTACCCTGCAATCTGTGTATCCTCACTTGGTCATTAGGTAGGTCCTGAGACCTTGCATCGGATCATGGGGGTACCTAAAATTCCATGTCCTAGCCGGTATTCCCTAGCCTATTTATCACACCAAAATTGTATAACATTGTTTCCCTACTATCCCATACAATCCTCATTGTGCCTAACCCTGATCTCTATCCTATCTCTCAACCTCCTCTTATACCATTATGTCACGACCCAACTTCACCAAGATCAGGGAAGGGACAATAGATTTCCAACCCTTCCTTTCTCATGTTGGAGGAGAGATAATGACCCCCAAGACCCACCTTCAATAAGCCCTAGAGTGGCGACTAGCACAAAGGGTATAGAATCACATGTAATATAGAAGGAATTACCCTTTTTATTTAGTAGGATTGGGAGATAAGTTAGTAAATCCCAACAACACCAAAACTGGAAGTAAAAGTAAATCCAAAACAATCCATTCCCATATACACGTTCCAATAATAAAGTGCTACAGGGCACAAGAAAACTACAAAGGGAAGTACCACAAGAAATGAAAAATAGCAATATCAACTATCCCAACGTCCGAACTAGTACGGTCCTACATGATCCCCGAAGTCATGGAAACCTGAAAACAGTTTTATATACATAGGGTGAGTATATAGGTATACTCGGTAGGGAAAACCAAAATCCCTCGTGCACCAGTGGGGAGAAAATCTAATTCCACGTGAGAAAAAGAGATAATCAAAGCACCTAGAAAGGAAACTATCCACCCAAACCTCACAAAGGCACACTCCCCAAATAACGAAAGTCAAGTAAAGTAATGGTAATAACACATCGATGTTTGGGTACCCTGCACAACTTTCCCACTGGTTATTTAAGACATCTTATGCATCAGACCTCCCCCGCCATTCTCACCACAGTCCCACTACCATACCCTGCCCGCACACACCTGGGATACCATAACCACAAATCCCACTCGCAAACACCTATCCCATAACAACCACACATAACCATGCTCACAGACACCTGGTCCAAAACAACGACCACCACGCCTGAAGATACTTGGGTCCGAACAACAACTTCCACGCCAAAAGACAGATGGGCCTCATCCCGGAGACACTTGAGAAACAACCTACATGCACATTCCTCGTCCAACCACCATGCTTCCATGCTAGAAGAACCTTGGGAGATAATTGACTCAGGACATCACAACCTACCTGAAGAATCCTAGGCTACTCAGGAAGGGGATAAAAATTAGCTAATAACCATCTACTCATTGAAGAGTTGGAAAAAACACCCTCCCCTTTAAATGGGGGTGTTCGACACGATGTTCTCAACTTGGATGGGGTGCGAATTAGAAACATAAGAACTAAATTATACATATAGGTAAAAAAGAACTCTTCCAAACCTACTGTTCCAAAACCAGCCCATACACAAACACCCTCGTAACTACTCATACATAATGAAGCACCACAGCCACAACCAAGTCACCACTCATTCCCATAATACAATTCCCTATTGAACCCATTATTTTTTTCATATTCAAGTGATTCCATTTAAAATAATTCTTTACTACCAGGTAACTAATAGGAATAGCCATGAGATAAGGAAGGAAAAATAGCCAAGTAGTAATTGAAGCATTCACACCCGGTTCTCTTGTAAAGTCACAACAACAAAGGGATCTGTGAGATCCCTCGATGTACGTGAACCAAACCAAGCCCCAACATACAGAACTATATGGCCTCATATCCACAGTCCAATAACTACACAATAGCAGGGGATCACATCCCCATCCACATCACCCCACAAGAATCAAGCATGACAACCACACATGTTACCATGATAAATCAAGGGATTTTTCAAATTCAAACACACATTTCATTAGTTTCTCTTCTTCCATTTGGTTAACTGGGGTGACCAAAAAAGTATTCTTATTCATTGGGAATCCATTTAATCAACTGAGTTTATGTGATTAACCAGTTTCTATGTTACATCCATTCAATCATAGAATTATCTAGAAAATAGAGGATCATTAGTGCGCTAGAAAGTACCACCAACATCCATAATTTTTAGTGGATATAATCCCAAAAAATTGAAAAAATATAATCAGACTTAAGAGATTACAGAAGCACCATTAAACACACCCCTTCATTCTTTAAAAACCATTTATTATCTTCGTTAAGGTTTGGTTTCATCCATCCCCAAAGGAATCAATATCGTACCCACACCACATGATACATAGTAAGATAGATGAAGCATAAACCCTACTTGGATGGTCAACGATCGATGTTTTTCTCCATGCACCAAGAACTAGGGATGCACGACTTGCAGAGGAGAAACTTGGAGGACTCCAGGAGCAGGTAGAAAAGATCCAGCACAGGCACACCACTATCCTCGGGAAGGGGACTCCAAGCACACCAAGGAATGAAAACATTCCATACAAGAAGAAGAAAGAATGAATTATGTACGATATAAGGAGAGATATTGGATTTATGGTATATGAAATCATGAATGGATTTAAAGGTGGATCGTGGTTTCACCACTTGGTTGGACGGTTACACATGATGTAATTAATTACTATTTAATTATTCTCATCAGATAAGTGTCTATAATAGAAGTGTGTTAAATTATTTCATTTAAATATAGTAAAAATCATAACAACGTCACATTGTTTGGGTCTGTTGGTGGTCGGCCCACTCTTAAGGGATTTAAAATATTATTTATGGGGCTAAAAACAGCCTTAAACCGCATTAAAAAGGCTAAATGAAATAAAAGTGGAATTATGGGAAAACTGGGAAAATAAAACCCCAACAAGACCCACGTGGCACCGATTGGGTGTGGCACCGAGTGGTGTCACTTATGGGTGACACCACGGTGACATCCTACCACTGACACACCACCCTCCGGACTTACATCTAGGGCATCCCAAAAACCAAAATTGGAAAAGTAATGAACCAAGAAGGTTCGGCCCACTACACTATTGACCTACCATCCCATGCAATTCTCACTATGAATAACTCTGAACTCCATCCTATCCATCAAATCCTAAAACCAACCACAACCTTTGATACCATTTTATCATGACACGTCTTCTTTGAGATGATTGAAGGGACAACAAAGTGCCACACCCTTCCTTCCTTAAGATGAAGGGGAGATAATGACCCCCTAGTCCCTCCTTCAATAGGCCCTAAAGTGGTGACTATCACTAAGGGTATAAAATCTCACATAATATGGAAGCAATTACCCTTTTTCTACAACCAAATCGAGAGATAAGATGGTAAATCCCAAGAAACTCCAAATACTAAAAGTAAAAGTAAATCCAAAATCTATTCCCACATGCATGTTCAATAAGTAAATCTAATACATTTTACAAAAAACTCCAAAGTAATGTATCAGAAGAAAAGAGGCTAATCAGCGATAATAACTCATACTGATACCTGAGCTAGTAAAGTCTAGCATGGTCTTCAAAGTCCTCCCAGAAACCTAAAAATAGTTTTATATACGTTTGGTGAGCATACAAGTATACTCAGAAGGGAAACTAAATATAATTCTTCACAAGCAGTGGAATATACTAATTCCCCTATGAGAAAATAATAGAACCTCAAATAACCTACCATGGAATACTAACTAGACCAACATCACCAAGTCACACTCACCAAATAATGCAAGTCAAGTAAAGTAATAGTATAGACACATCGATGTTTCGGCACCCCACACCACCTTACCACTGGTTAACTGCTCATCCATAACGGCTAATTTAATGATGCTACTACTCTTCCCATATGTATTCCCACTACCACAACCTACCCACACACACCTGGGCCTCAAACCACACACAATCCTGCTCAATGAAACTCGGGCCCCAATAACCACGTCTCTCACTTAAAGACACCTAGGCCTCATCCTGAAGATACATGGGAAAAAACATGGTCCGTAAACACCTAGGCCTCTCATCCAAAATAAACCCTTTATCAAAGGATCTTGAGCTATGGTAGGCCTCAGGACATTAAAAAATACCCGGATATACTCGAGTGGTAAGAAACCAGAAGAGGGTGTTAGGAAGAAAGTCAGAAACCATCTATCCATCCTCCAACCGAGAGGTTGGAAAAGACACCCTCCCCCAGGAAATGGGGTTGTTCATCACATGGTGCTCTACAAGGGTGGGGTGTATATATAAATCAAAAGGAACTACAATTTATACATATATATAATCAAACACTCGGCCCAAACTATGGGTTTCCAAACCAACAACCAACTCATACAGAACCACAGTTGCTGCTACCCCTATATGCACAACCACACAACAGCCACTGCCAAAGAATAACCCAACCCATTTTTCATTTAAACACTTTTCATTTATTAATTTAAGAATTCTCTTTAATTTATTCTATAACTTATAGGAAACTACCAACCACAACCATATCAAAACAAAAAACAAAACTAGATTTGTTGTCCCACTACACACCCCCCTTCAAACATTTCCTGCTATCATTCTTCAATGTTATAACACACAATCCTCCTCTCACAACCCACCTACGTAACCTCACTGCCCAAAAATTAAAAGATGCAGTGCCACTTCATTCATGTTCATAACCACACCACAAACACACTACCCAATGTCATTCGATGACCATGACACAAACAAATATAGTTCAACTGCCTACATGTCCATCCATTCCACAATCAATCGGTCTCTCAAACTAGGATACCAACACACCCCCTGTACTTCCCCACACACAAATCCCACATGAACTACTACTAACCCAAAACCCTATTGTACACACATACCACGCCCTTTTCAGGTAACCCACTCCTCTGTCCACCCCCATACCCGTAACTATGCTCCCAACAACAACACCACACAACTTACACAAAGTCACAAAAATCAACAAAACATGGCACTCAACCATACATATCAACAAGATTTGTATATATATTCATATTTGGTAAACACTATTCTTTAATCGACTTGATAAATAGGGGTGATCATATAAGGGTTTTCATGCTAGGGAATTCGTTTCGATTAACCAAGTGTACGTATTTAAGTAGATTTCATTTTATGGATTATTATCAAACATCATGAAAAAACAAACAGTACATCACCAGTGCACACAAAAATACCACCAATGACCATGATTTTAAGAAGGCATAAAGTCACATTCAATCCATAAAGAAACAAAGATAACCAAAAAAACAAGAACATGTGATCAAACATCAATCCACTCTCAGCCTGTTGTTTCATTACCCCGTTATCTTTTGATTATATTCCCCTCTTATTTATTTCTCTCTTTTAGAAAGTATTAACCCAGTATTCACAAGGAATTATTAGTACACCCACTCTACTCGATTCACAAATAATGATATACAGAAGAAAATCCCTAACAGATGATCAAAGGATCAATGTTCCTCAATACGCCAAGAACAGGGGATCACGTGAGCAACAGGAAAGAACTCCAAGAAAGCTGAGCAAGAGATCTATAGCACAAGGGAACAACTTGTCTAGGAAGGAAGGATCTAGGCACCCTAAGGGGATATAAAAGATACATGAGGAAGGGAAGATCCAATCCTTGAAGATCCAGATTCTATTTTAAAGGAACAACGGTTTCCAAAAGTCATTAATGTGGGATCATGGTCAAGATCACATGGTTTGGGTATCTCAAATCTCCCGAGAAAATAGGATATTTAAATATATAATTAATACCCTTTAAAAAAACCCTTATAAATTCATAAAGAATGATTTAAATTCATTTTAAGTCAAATAAAATGTACGAGGGGTGAAAATGGAAAACTATGAAAAAATGGGAAAACTGCAAATGAGTCACTGATGGGTAAGTCACCGATGTGGAGCCACAAATGGGTGAGCTACCGATGTGACCTATTGATGATAAGCCACCAAAGATGAGATTCCGACACTGATCCACTAATTCAATGACCTACCAATGTCCTAACCAACTGACATTAATGCCCTCGAGTTACCTATGTTGATTCCCCTCACTCACCGATGTCAACACACTAACATGATGACACACCAACATGATGATGCACTGACATGACAACACACTGACATGTTGACGCACTGACATTCCAACACACTGATGTGATGACACACTAACATGTCGACATTGACGCCCTGATTCACTAATGAAAAAACTAAAAAAACAAGAAAACTCTTGAAACGAGCCATCGTTGCCTCCCAGAACACAAAAACACTGGATTTTCACAAATGACGGGTCTGAGGAAGTCCAGTTTATTACACAAATTCTCAAAAGGGATAGTGGGAGAATTATTTATTTCAATGAATTTAATTCTCCAGATACAAAATAGTTGGATAATAATAGATTCAATAGGTCCCCATGGAAGAAGTAGTTTCTAAAACATAAGTACTACATAGGAGCCCAAGATAGGTAAGAGAACAAGACAGATATGGTTTTCTAATTACAAAGGATGGTGAATAATTATTGGTTTATGATAATGAACCTTTATTCCATAAGGATATAGTTCAGTGATCATAAGTTCAATATGGCTCGAAACTATGAATTCTATGATGGATTCTATGTATCATAAAAAAGTTTGGGTTCTGGTCAACATGCCAGCTGATGTAAAGCATGTTAGATGCAAATGGGTATTCAAGAAGAAACTATACATGGATGTTAATTTAAATACCTATAAAGAAAGGCTTGTGGATAAAGGGTTCAAACAACGTCAAGAAATTGAATCTGAGGAAACCTTTTTATCAGTTTCCATGTTTAAATCCATCATAATCATATTTTCCATAACAACATACCATGGATATGAGATTTGGAATATGGATGTCAATACATTATTCCTTAATGGAAAACTTCAGGTAGATTTCTATATGACACAACCAGTAGGGTTTGTGACACCAAGTGATGCCAAAAGGATTTGAAAGTTACACATACTCTGGAAGTATCACCGCTTGAGGGATATTTATCAAAGGGGTGAAGTTGTGGTGAGAAAAGTACCCATAGAAGAGAACATGTAATACCCCATGAATAATGGCCTACCTCAGTAGAAGCATGAGTATAATGTGAGAGATAGAAAACTGAAGGTTGTTAGCAGTTGGCTCTAGTGAAAGAGGGAAACTGTTGTAGTTGGTTCCCTAGAACCAAAGACTTTGTACTTTATGATAAACATGTATTAATTTTTTAAAATATTAATAAACTAATTATCATATAATTATGTTTATTCCATATGACAATGTATGTACTAATTTACTAAGATTAGCTGTCTAACTAAAAGGTCATATAACTTCCTTGCTATGATGGGAACCCAGAAGTGTTTTGAATATATTCTTGAATAAATGATCTATATCTCAATGAAATAATTTGAGGGACACAAATGTTCTAGGCTATCAAGTTTGGATACTCATTGGACTTTGAGGAACCTTCTCATGGTGTATCCCCTTAGTAATATCTAGTATGATATTAAGATAATGGGACCTACTAGTAGGAATTCCATATTTATACATGTCATTGGATGTTCCTATCTGTGGATGTGTGTATTGGTCCCTAAACTTTAATATTATTATTAATGAATATTATGAGTGGCGTACATTGATGTTTTGATAAAAACCATGATTATAAATGTTCACAGTGAGGTAGGACACATTGGGAGGGCCACGAGTAATATTTAATTAATGAATAATTAGATAAAGGATTTACCCCATATATTAATTAATGGAAGTAAATATCTTAGTCCCTTTGATGAAAATGATATAGCTTAAATATATCCATGGACATGGTGTTCTATAGGCACGTTCTAATTATTTAAAGTTGATGAAAAAGATATTGAACATATAGGTTGATGGCACTGTCATGCAATCTACATGATTATAGATATTGTGATAAAGAGATCATATTACATAGTAAGCATCCGTATGAGGTGACTTGTCATTTTTTAATTAACTTATTTATCTATGGGTTACTTGGAGTTTTGCTAGATTCTATCCTTGGACCATAAGCTGCTTTGCGTAATTCCACCAAGAAAGAGGCCTAGAGGGTCACACACTCAGTGTATCAAGAATCTCAGTTAAATAATTTATTATTATTTATTATTTAACAAGTTGAATAAATATTATCCCTGAATGTGGTTTAATAAGTATTCATGTATGTTTTATCATATTTAATCCACCACTAGTTATTCAAGAAAATATATAATGAGTGGAATATTTAATAAATATTTATTTTATATTTAGTAAATATAATATTTATTTATATATTACAGAATAATGAAATGAAATTTATTTAATAAATAAATAGAAATTTTTCAAGACCCAAAAAATATTGTGGAGGAAAGCTAGACTGAGTTTAAATGACCGATGATAAATAGAAAATATTGAATATTATTTAACTAAATAATATTTATCTTTAATTCAAAAGTTAAGAACATTACAAGAAATAATAATATTATTATTATTATTTTTCATGGGGTTTATATAGGATTAAGTAAATAATTAAGGGAACTTGTGAAATTATTTTATTTTAACCCTACAAATATAAATACTCAATTATGTTATTTTCCTCATTAGTCAATTCAATTGTGCACAAAAATCTTGGAGAATAATCTCAAGATTATAGATCTCTCAACTTCAATAACACTCTCAATAATGGAGAGAAATCATCCTCCACCAGATCAAGGATAAATCTTTGGTTGTTTTTCTCGAGGAAACCAAAGGTAGGCGATGCAAGTGCAAGGAATTTTTGTGCTACCACCTAGAGACTCCTTTGGTGATGTATAGAGATTTCTGAAACATGTTTGGATCACCGCTAGAGGAAATCTACACTTGGTTTCTATAGTGTAATGATGGTGCACTACATATCTACCATCAAATTCATCAACAATGAATGACTTCCTTAAAGGTAATTCTTTATCTAGTTAAATTAATTATAAAAAATATTTGTTGATATCCAATCTCTTAGTTCCAGCATTATTATCTATTTTCTATTTATTTTATTCAATTCCATAGATCATGACCTTCATTTCCATATAGATCTCATATTTATCATCAATTATGGAAAAAAGAAAAGTTTGGCATCGCCCAATGCATGCTTACGTTGTGCCCGAAACCTTCAAAAACCAATATACATTTTATTTAAAATAAAAATGTTTGAATATTTATTTACCTATACAGTTAATGTATATATAATGTGTGTGTGTGTGTATTTATTTGTGTTTATTGACAAAGAGATAAATATTCAAATATATGTATATAAATATAAGTATATAGTATATGTAAATAAATATATATATGTATAATTATATTTATAGATTCACATATATATATATATATGTATTTATTTATAAACAAAAAAATATTTTATATATGTATATAAAAACATATATATATATATAAATTTTTCAATAGATAAATATATATATAAATATATGGATTGAAAAATTTAAAGATATATATATATATATTAAAATGGAAAAAATATTATAGTAGAGTGGAAAAGGTGTGGGCGTAGGTGATGAATGTCTCAGGTTCAAAACTCACTAAAGGGAAGGGAACGTACGAGATAGTGGAATTTTTAAAAGTGTTGATAAGGGGGGAAACCATAAGTGATGATAAAATGGGGTGGGGATCACTCATAAAAGGTGTGGTAGGTTCTAACAAAAAAATTCCCCTTTATCAGCAGGGCCTTTATCAACGCTTTTTAGCACTATTGAAGGACACCTTTAACATCACTTAAATATGAACTAATAAATGCTCCCTTTATCAGCACTAAGAAAAAGCACTGATAAAGGATGTAATTCCCTGACCCCAGTTACCCAGAGTTGGTGCATTATTACATAACATTGGCATGATACAAGGAAATCATGTCCTGAAAGACCGACCAGTTTAGTAGCTTTGGAAATACTAGATACATTCATAAGTTTTACATTGCATTATAAAATGAGAAATTACAACAACATTGTCTCCATAGGCCAAACTCATATCCCATAGACTATCCCTTCAGGTCAGTCAAAATATACTTCTTCACATCCTGGGAAAAATAAAACATAGGAAGGGGTGAGCTCAGATGCTCAGTAAGGAAAACAATATAGCGAAAAATTTCATAAATAAGCATAAACATTTAAGGAAATGTATAAGACAAAAAAATCCTTTTAAACATAATATTCATCATAATATGGAAAATATAAATCAAAATAATGCCATTTTCTTGTTCACATGGATATTCTACTAGTCGAATAATCACATTAAATATCAATAGACAATTTCTTAATGATAGAATGCATAATTCCAGACTTCATAACCACATAGTCAACCCTTTGTGCTAAGAATACAAATAATATTTTGTCAAGACCTTTTTCCAAGACACTAGTTTGTCTCATGAGACCTACTGATGCATCGAAGAGCTATAGCTGGCTCCACCCATCACTTACTATGTTCAATACATTACTCATATGAAAATTTTGAAACAAAACATAAATATTCGTATTAAAACTAGTATACAAAATGCCAATACTTTATCCATAAACCATGAATGGTATAAAATACCACATCCATAGTCAAACATATCATAAAACCTTCAATACAACATGGATGATTTGTATCATAACAAATCAACTTCAAACAAGTTTTAAATCCTTCGAATGATGTTGAAAAATATGAAAATGATCAGTAAAATGCATTGAGAGACATACCCTTTTTCATGAAATCATTTAAAAGAGCTTTTTTAATCAAAGTGTCCTATACCACTTTGAAACGTTTTAAAATAATTATCATATCAAAACATTCATGTCCATAAAACTAAATCCTTAAAATCATTTTGAAATTATGGAAATTAATTAAAAAGTTTTAGAAAGATAAATCTTTAAAAAATTTAAAATGATGATATTGAAAAATACACCCTCCCATAAAACATAAAAAGATTTCTTTTGAATTTTGTTTTATGGAATATGGGTTTCGATGATAATTATGTCCCAGTAAATACTTACACATAAATAATCTCGGATAATAATTAGATTGAGGGAATAAACCTTACCTTGCACTTTTCCTTATTAAAGGGTAAGTTAACCTCTTATATAATAGTGAAATAATTTTTATTCAATTATACAAGAACCATATACAGTAATATGATATCATATATAATCTTTTAATATTTCTTTTTTAATGATATTTCAGAAGTATCATCGTTTCGGGTGTTAACTGATTCGTTTTCCTTTTTATGATTTGTTAGGTAAGTAATGTTTGTTATGGATAGGATGTATCTTATTCATATTCATAATGATATTATTTCTTTAAATAGTATTTTTAATCATCAAATGAAAATTAGTCTTGGATGGTTATGATGGGGAATGATATCTCATCGTGTTCGTGGAGACGGTAATCCGTATGTATGCATGAGCAACAATATCATTATTTTGATGGTGAGATCATATGTAATTGGATGGTATATCAGATAGACAGAATCATTAACATCTTATATTTATTATTTACATAATTTATACTCATTATTATACCCATCCAAATAATGAGGTGTTTGAATAACAGACTACACCGTGACGTAGAGACGGTAAGCCGTACACACGCACATATGGTGACTTTGTCATTTATATGATGGATTGAATAGTTAATATGGTTGTAACATATTTATAATAACATTAAAGTATGTAAAAGTTACTGCGGTTATTATTTTGGTATGGAAACAATGAAGAAAGAGGAAGTAGAAGAATAAAAGAACTTGAAAGAGGGTGGTGAAATTATTACCTCTTCTTCGGGTGTTTCCTTTTGATTTGATCAAAAGGGCTCATTAGGTTATCTTTATTACAAAGGTAATACCTCTAGAATGAATATAGGGAAGTTGGGAGGATATTTGATCATGGTTTGGCTGATCCAAAAGGATTTGGAGGTGTGAAATTAAGGCAAGGGGAAGTTCTCTTTTATAAGAGGGGTGAGGGTCACTTTAGGAAAATCTTGAAATATTATTTTATAATAAAATCATTTTCAGTTTATAATGGATATAAAATGATTTATTTCAAGTATAAGGTTGTTATGGGTCGACATCCTCTCAACCAGTAGGTTTTAGATAGATTAAGTCGCTATATTAACCTAATCATTTAGATTTAACTCTTAGTTAAATATTTTGACATTTACCATGTCCCTTTCTATTTTTATATTATATGGGTAATAAACTAACTATAAACTTCAAATAGAACCCAAAGTTGTTCATTATTGATATATATAACCTTATCAAAGTCTTTTTTTCCGATCCTTAGATTTTTAAAAATATTATATCAATTAATAATATAGTATTGGTTTTAAAAAATAATTTATGTCAATTTTGACACAATTTAGTAATTGATTTTATTAAATACCAAAAAAATATTATTACTTGGAATTAAGTTCATTTAAGCAACCCTAATATGTCCTATTAACCTATAAAATTAGTGGAAGGTATCAAAAGTCTCAAATTACATTTATTTGGGTATTTATAATATCAATTATTTTAAGATTTCATTAATATGGTAATTACTGCATCATCATTATGTCATACAGAAATTAAATTATTTAATGTATAAAAATTGTAAATAAAATACCATTATGTGAGAAATATATTTATCTTTCAAATGAATATTTATAGTCGAATTTATCTAATGTGTAACTCTATATTAAAATTTTTTTAGTTATTAAACAATTAATATAACACTTTTAACTCTTATTTAAATAAAATAATAATAAATGACATAATCTAATCCAAGTGGACCTAAAGGGTCATATTATATTCATAAGGTTGTTTTTGGTCTAAATACACTTATCCAATATAATTAATAATTATGTTAGGGTAATAATAATATCATTTCTACCTTTAATTACCCTATTTACTTTTAACCGTGGTAAATAAAAGTCAAAAGTTAGTATTCACCCAAAACTATTTTCAACTTGTTGAACCACATTTTACTTACTAATTTCAACCATGTCTCTCAATTTTTTGAAATTCAACTCACAAAAGTGGTAAAATTGTGTTTTATGCAAATTTGTGAATGTTCTTAGTAGATGGGTAAAAGAGGGTAAAAAGTTCAATAAAATATTATATATCTAAACATATTATAAAATTACTCCTATGAATTAAATTGAACTTATATATATATTTCGTATCTATTTTGACCTAAAATAAATTTAAATAAAATAAATATTTATTTAAATAAAAAGTCGGTTTTAAATAATAACACATTGTATTTCACTATTCATCAAAAATATAAAGTTTTTTAAAAAACACAAAAATTTCACCCTTAAGATAATTTTGATATTACGAATCCATAAATTAAGTAAATTTTGAAAGATGAAATTTATAAAATTAAAAGAAAATTGGGTATTACTATTCATAACGGCTAGTTTGATTGGTTGTAGTGTGTTTGAACTCGAAGTTGCGTACAACACAAGCTGTTATATTATTCAAAGAGAAGCGTATTGTGGAAGCTTGTTGTGTTACATTATCCCCTCCTTTAATAAATTGGGTCCTTGAAATTGGAAAATGTTCTTAGAAAATAAAAGGTTGAAAATAGAAAATACTTTTGTGGAAAACAGGCATTGAAAATAGGGTTAATAAAATTTAGTTTTCATAACAGGGAAAGGGGAATGAGAAAGTCACCACCAAATTAGGGTTTTGAATAGGATAAAATATGTGAAAATTATAGATACATAATTAGAGAAAAAATGTAAATATTTATAGGGAGTGATTGAGGTCATTAATCACAAACTAGTGTAGAATTGAGGGCCATAATTCCATTAATCTACGATGATTTAAAATATCATCAGTTCAATACAACATAAGTTACTAGGATAACACATTTTTGTATTTAATATCGCATCCCTAAAGTTTAATAATTAATTTATTCATATAATAAGAGAATATATATATATATATATATATATGTATATACTTGACAAGTAGAGTTTCATCGTTCAATTAATTTCTACCACAAACTCATCTTTCTCTTTAAAGGATAATAGAACTCAAAAATATTTTATTTATCCCAATCGTATAAGGTTCAAAATATTAAAATATACAATTTAAATAATGAAATTTTTTTTGTAATAACTAGGGAATTTCTATAGGCTAGTGGTAGGTGGTAAATCCTTGTCGAACTTTCGTTGTGGGTTTGATTCCTGCAGCTTTGTCCTACACGATGGGTTGTCGCCCAACCTGCAGGTTTTCCCTTTCCTAAAACTATAGTGTTATAATATTCGAAAAATAATATTATTAAATTTTTTAACATTAAACAATACTATCCAAGATCAACTTAAGCCATTCAAACATTTATAGTTATCCAAAAAACTTTTGTCTAGACTCTATATAAAATGTCACTAAATTCAAAAATCAATTGTAACATCAGATTACCCAAACAAAGTAAAGTTTCTCTTATTCTCACATACTGAAAATATGATTACCTTCATCATTTTAAAACATTATTGAAAAAATCAAGTACTACAGTAAAATCATTATATATATCACATTATTCTTATGACCAGAATATAATTCTTGAGTCCGACAACACAAATACATTAATTATTCCACTTCAACTATAGTAACATCATAAGCTTTTCCTTGCTCCCTTGGCCTTTTATAAGGTCTGTTTCCTTGTCTCTTATGGCATTCATTTACATAATTCCCCATTTCTCTACAATTGTAGCATTAAACATTGAAATCCCCTTTCTTTCCCTTACAATCACAAGATTGGTGACCTTTTTCTCCACATTTGTAACAAAATCTCATTCATTTTCGGCAAGTACTATGGTGTTTCTTCCCACAGTTATCACATAATTGAAAATACTTCTTTCACTTTTTCCCCTTATTGGTCTCTTTCTCCACCATTCTCTTCTTCTCTAGCATTACTTTATTGTCATAAGATTTAGAGAATTTCTTTTCTGTCTTGATAGCACACGAGACTATATATTCGTATGTTGAGAAAGATTGTGAGACTAATGCTCAACAAATAAATTGTTTTAACCCAAAAATGAATCGATCAATCATACTCCTTCAGTTATGTATATAATCTACTGCATGCCTTTCTAACCTTGTAATGTTAGCTTCATACTTTGCGACATTCTCATCCTCCTTTTTCCTCTGACTCATAAATTTCCTTTCCATATCCACTCGATTGTCACAAAGAAAGTATTTTTCTAAGAAAAGATATTTAAACTCCCTCCATTACATACTTAATACTTTTTCATCCTCCTTTGTGTTTTGAATTAATGACCACAATTGGTCTGCATCTCCTGTCAGGTGATAAACTTTCATGACAAATTTTTCTATTTCGCTACTCCCTAAAGCATGAAATATTTTCTCTAAGGAACTTATCCATTAGTCAACTAAAAATGGGTTTATAGACCCATTGAATGTTGGTGTTTATTGCCTCATGAAGCGGTCTAACATTGATCCACCACATTGTGGATCAGGTTTCTCTATACGGTTAAGGTTATTATTCATAACCTGAGTGAGTTTTCCCAGTATGGTGATAATATGATCAGCACCAATTGCATCACCCACACAACTATAATTATCTTGATCAGGAGGGAAATACCTACATGGATTGCATGCATTGATATGGTTTCCATTCCTTCCACTAGGCTCCATTTCAAAAGAATTCCATACACTAGATTAGTTTATGAATCGTAATACATAATTTAAAACTTGTAAAATACTTAACATAAATTGAACAATTTATGAATATAATCCATAGTCATAAAAAAATTTATTCATTGAGGAAGTATATACATATAAATCTTTCATAATGGTTTGTAAAGAAAATGAGAATTATCCTAAGCATAACCCCCTGGAGTGTCACAACCAAGAGTGCAGCAACGCCTGTTGTTGTGCACCAGTTCTCGTTTGAGTCTATCTCAAAGAGGTGTCTTCGGTTTTTACCCCTAAGTACATCTGTGCCAGAGCTGCCTCTACCAGCTCGTTTCCAGACAAGGATGTATTTTCTTTGAAAACTCACAAAATCCCTACATTACCAAAATTATTTGATGTTCTTCTATACTAATCCTCAAATTCTATCTTAGGTTAGTGTTCTGAAATCAGAGTTTTTCTAAATCGTGTTTCCAAGGTGTGTACTAAACATCCTCTGATAGAAACTGTAACACCCCGACCCCAATTACCCTTAGTCGGTTCATTATTACATAGCATTGTCATGATAGAAGGAAATCATGTCCCAAAAGGCTGATTAGTTTAGTATCCTTTGAAATAATAGATACATTTATAAGTTTTACATTTCATTATAAAATGAAAAACTTCAAGAAAATTGTCTCCATAGGCCACACACATATCCCTTAGACTATCCCTATAGTTCAGTCATAATATACTTCTTCGCATCCTGGGAAAAATAAAACCTAGAAAGAGGTGAGCTTAGATGCTCAGTAAGGATAACAATATAGAAGAAACTTTCATAAATAAGCATAAACATTTAAGGCAATGTATAAGACTAAAACAAAAGCCTTTTAAAATTAAAATTCATCATATTATGGAAAATATAAATCAAAATAATTCAATTTACTTATTCACATCTATATTCTACTTTTCAAATAATCACATGCAATATCAATATACAATTTCCTAATGATGGAATGCATATTGATAGACTTCATAACCACATAGTTAAGGCCTTGTTCCAAGACTAAAAATAAGATTTTGTAAATACCATGTGCTAACACACTAGTTTTTCTCATGATAACTACCGATACATCAAGGTGCTATAGTGGTCTCCACCTGTCACTTTCTAAACCCAATACAGTTCTCATATGAAAAGGTTGAGACACAACATAAATATTTTTATTAAAACTAGCATATGAAATGTCATTTCTTTATCCATAGACCATTAATGGTATAAAAATAATACATCCATAGCTAAACATATCAAAAAACCTTCAATACAATATGGCAGATTTGTATCATAATAAATCAATTTCAAACAAGTTTAAAATCCATCAAAGGATGTTGACGTATATGAAAATGATTAGTAAAATGCTTTGAGAGAAATACCCCTTTTCATGAAATCATTTAAAAGTCTCACAATTTATAAATGAAGTCATTTATAAGATATTTTTGAATCAAAGTGTCTCTTACAACTTTGAAACTTTTGAAAAGAATTATCATTTAAAAACATTCATGTCCTTATAAATAAATCCTTAGAATCATTTTGAAATTATGGACATTAATTAAAAGGGTTTAGAAAGATTAATCTTCAAAACATTTAAAATAATGATCTAGTTAAATAGTCCCTCCCATAAAACATTAAAATATTCCTTTTAAAAACATTTTTCTAAAATATGGGTATCGATGATACGTATTTCCTAGTAAATACTTACACATAAACAATATTGTGTAATAATGAGATTTAGGAAATAACCCTTAACTTGTACTTTTCATTGGCCAATGGTATGTTAAAATCCTATATAATATTGAAATAATTGATATTAAATTGTACAAGAAACATATAAATTAATTTGATATCATATATGATCTTCTAATATTGCTTTGTTAATGATATTTCATTAGTATCATCGTTTTGGTTGTTAACTACTTCATTTTATTTTATATTATTTTTTATATAAGAAATGTTTGTCATGGATAGGACGCATCTTATTCATATTCATAATTATATTAAGTATTTAAACATTATTTTTAATCATTAAATGAAAATTAGTCATGAATGGTTATGATGGGTAATGACATCTCATCACATTCGTGGAGACGGTAATCCATTCGTATGCATGAGAGAAAATATCATTATTTTGATGGTGAGATCATATGTAATTGGATGGAATAGCATATATACAGAACCATTAACATGTTATATTTATTATTTACATCAGTTATACTCATTATCATACCCATCTAAATAATGAGGTGTTTGAATAACAAACTACACCACGACATGGATATGGTAAGACATACGTATGCATGTATGGTGAATTTTTCATTTATTGGATGGATAGAATAGTGAATATGGTTGTAAAATATATATAATAACATCAAATTATGTATAAGGTACTGGAGTTATTATTTTGGTATGAAAACAACATAGAAAGAGGAAGTGGAAGACGAAAATAACTTGAAAAAGGGTGGGGAAATTATTATCTCTTCTTCAGGTGTTTCCTTTTCAGTTGATCAAAAGGGCTACATAGGTTGTCTTTCTGACCAAATTAAGGACTCTAGGTTGAAGATAGGTAAGTTTTGAGGAACTTTTAGCAGGGTTTGGCCGGTCCAAATGGTTCTGGAGGTGTGAAATTAAGATAAGGGGAAGTTCCCTTTTATAAGAGGGGTGTGGGTCACTTTAGGAAAAGCTTGAAATATTATTTTATAATAAACAAATTCGGCTTCTAATGGATAGAAAATGATTAATTTCGATGATAAGGTGGGGATGGGTCTGAATCCTTTCAACCAATAGGTTTTACACAGGTTTAGGTCACCAAATTAACCTTATCATTTAGATTTAACTCTTAGTTAAATAGTTTGACATAACCATGTCTCTTTGCATTTTTATATTATATGGTTAATAAATTTACTATAAACTGCCAAGAGAACCCCATGTGGTTAAATATTTATATATATAACCTTATCTAAGTCCGTTTTCTGAACCATAGATATTTAAGAATATATTATCAATTAATAATATAGTATTTGTTTTAAAAACTCATTTATATCAATTTTGACACTATTTGGTAATTTATTTTTGTTAAATTAATAACAATATTATTAATTCAGACTAACATCAATTAATCAACCCTAACACGTCATATTAACCTATAAAATTAGTTTAATTCATCAAAATTATTAAATTACATTTATTGTTTTAGTTATAATATCAATTTTATTAATATTTCATTCATGTGGTAATTACTACAACATCATTGGGTCATAAATAAATTAAATTATTTAATATCTAAAAATTATAAATAAAAAACCATTATGTATTAAATTTTGTTAGTTTTCTAATTAATATTTATAGTCTAATTTATCTTTTGTGTAACCCTATATTAAAGATTGTTTAGTTATTAAACATTGAATTTAACACTTTTAACTCTTTTGTAGATAAAATAATAATAAATGTCCTAATATAATCAAAGTGGACCAAAAGGGTCATATTTTATTCCTAAGTTTGTTTGTGGTCGAAATAAACTGATACAAAAAAATTATTACATGTTTTAGGGTAATAATAATATCATTTTTACCATTAATTAGCCTATGTACTTTTAACCGTGGTAAATAAAAGTCAAAAGTCATTATTCACCAAAATTTATTAGCAACTTTTTGAATCACATTTACTAACTGATGTCAATTGTGTCTCTCAGATTTTTTAAATTCAACTTGCATAAGAGGTAAAATTATGGTTTTTGCAAATTTGTGAATATGCCTAGTAGGTGGGTAAAAGACGGTAAAAGTTCAATAAAATTTTATATATCTAAAATTATTATAAAATGAATCCAATTAATTAAATTGAACTTATATAGGTATTATGTAAATATTTTACCTAAAATAAATATAAATAAAATAAAAAGTCACTTTTAAACAATAATGTAGTATTTTTCACTATTCATCAAAAATTGAAAGTTTTCCGAAAAATACATAAAAATCCCCATAAGCTAATTTCGATATTCTAAATCCAAAAATGAAGTCTATTTTGAAAGAAAAAATTTATAAAATTTAAAAATTGGGTATTACTATTCATAACAGCTAGTTTGATTGGTTGTGGTGTGTTTGGACTCGAAGTTGCGTACAACACAAGCTATTGTATTATTCAAAGAGAATCGTACCGTGGAAGCTTGGGGTGTTACAAAGGAATCCTTTATTAGTGCTTTTTTAGCATTGTTAAAGAGGGCCTTTATGAGTGATTTTTTCAAAAGCAATTAAAGCCAACCCTATAATATCGTTTGCATTATCAACACTTCTATAGCATTGATAAATCCCTTTTACTAGTGGTATTAATGTCAATATTTATACTAGTCAAATCAGAAGTAAAGAATCCTAATTTAGTAATTCAACCATTACAAGTCACTATAGATCCCAAATTCATATGATATCTTCATTTTTTCCTTTGGATGTCGACCTCTCTGCCGTGTCTTGTCCCTTTGTGGGGCCTCATATTCTTCATCCGATGATGATTAAGATAATCCCTCCAAAGTAGAGAAAATCTTGAATTTTGAAGATAGATCCAGAATGTTTATATCTAGATTAGACCAGAATCCATCATCAATGTTTATGATAATAACTTTTGAACTGTTATATAGAAATTGAAATTGAATAAATATGGATCCATCATAGAAAAAATGACATCAAGTTGCGAAAAAACCCATTCTTCCACTTCCCTAGAATGGTTTCTAGTCGGCCTTTCACCTTCCTGGTCCTCTAGGGGTATGATAATAGAGTTTTTTCCCATTGAAATATCACATTCCTCATATGAGGCCTTTCCAGAATATACATATTAATTTTTCATTAAGTCAATAAAATGGTGTGGTTAAGACCACTCTGTATTCTCAAAACCATTGTCTCTCCTACTTGAGGGATTGTTAGTTTGAAGATAAACATTTCTTTAGTCTTAGATCAAGTAAGACTCACCCTTCGAAAGTTTAGGGGGTCAGATGCTTCCATTCTGGATGAACCCACAAATTCACCTAATTGTGCCCCTTTCCTTTAACATGTATTCATAGTCTCATTAGCAAAAAATGATTCTGACAATGCCTAAAAGGAAGTGTACATATCCCACCTCCCTTTTTTGTTTTTTTATCTGTAGACAAGAGATTGGCCTAACAGCTCCCTTTTCCCCCTTGTTGTCGCCCTCGTTGATTTGAACATATTCTAACAAATAATCTTCATCAAGATCATCATTAAAGGACTACCCACAGTTTTAGATAGCGATATGTGGTTCCTTCATAACAGGATAAAAAACCTGTAGGTTCTGTTCGTCACCACCTTCAATATAAAATAGGAATTCATTACATGGGGTTTCTCCTATAGCATTGGATATCTTCTTAAACATTCAATCTCATTTAGGCTCCAACAAGTTCCCTACAATATTCATTGCTTCCTTATTAACAATTCCTAGTTAATATCTAGCATTGGACTACTAAAAAGGAATCTGTCCAAAACTCAACATGCCATGATGTATAGAAGGACTCAGACCCACACCCTGGTCATCATAGGGAGAATCACCCCATGCTTTGGAGAGAACCTGCCTTTGTGCATAGTAGTACTTGGATTTAAACCTTGTACAGGACTATGGTCAGTATGGGATTCCACAAGATAAGAAAAACCACCTTCTACAATTGCATAAAATGAAGGATATATCCCAACATTATGAGCCCCATGGTCCTGAATTGTTCTAGCAGGTGCACTCCCAGAATCCATGGATCTGAATTCTGATTTACAATCCTTAAAAGATTATTCCATTAGGTGGGTGGTTTATTGAATTTACAATGGGTAATTGAGTGACCTATCTTTGTACAATTTTTTCACTTCATATTCATAAGATAATTTCCAACAATATGCCCAGAGTTTTCACACCTAGAGAAAAATTAAATTCTAAATTCATGAGCCACCAAAATAACAATTTAAATAATGAATGCTAGAATATCAACCTCAACAAATACCCCAAAAAGTGACCAATCCTTTCTTTCCTAGTCTCTTTTTGAAACTTGATGAAGGTTCCCATGACCAAGGACATGTCCCAAAGTATCTTCAAGTTCCATACGAACTATCTTAGGCCCTTTATCCAGAACTAGACTTGAGAAAATGTTTTCTTGATCTTGGAAGGGTTGAAGATTGGATCCCAATCCCAGATCCTAAGAGTTCTAGGCTAGAGAGACACAATTCCACTGCCCATACCTTAGATATTAGATTTTCGGAAGGGAAAATGATATGAAAAAAACCCTTAACTATAGAGGTTAGGATATAATATTTGAAACCCCAAATTTGAGAGAAATTATTGTGAATCCCCTCAATCTTCCATGGTATTTCAGGTAGAAATGACATAACCCGAGTGATGATCAAGTGTTGAAATTCCCTTATTAAATCTTGAAAACCCAAAAGGACAACCTCGATGGAGGAGAGGGTTCCATTTTTCGTAACCTATCTTGAAGAATTCTGACATTACAGAAGAATCAACCCTCCTCAGCTTTCCCATTCATGGTTTGGGATTCCTCTCTTGTGTGAGTAAATTTTAAATCAAGGTCTCCAAAAATTGGATCCTCCCTATTCAAACAAATTTCATCATCTTTGTACTTTGGATTACAGAAAAATATATCCCTCATATCAAAATAGTATTCCCAAGTGAAGACCATCGCGATTAAAATAAGGACTCCATGAGGAGATAGAATGAGAAGCTCCTGAATTGCGCCCATCTCTAATTCTAAAATTATATATAGTTATAGTTATTTATAATTACTTTCATTTAATATTTTTAATTATATTAACTATATTATTAAATATTTATCAGTGCTTTTATAGAATTGATAAAGAGTGATTTTATCAATGCTTTTTTATTTTAGCAATGATAAAATCCCTATTTATTAGTTCTTTTTGGGAAGCGCTGATGAAAACATTATGCTGATTTATAAATTTAACCCCAAATGACCATGATTCAATCATTCCTTCAAGCTCTTGCTATATTGAAACCTCACCACTACTATCTCTCTTTCTTCTACTCTCACTCCCTACCACCATGCTCCATCGCCTCTCCCCCCTCACAATTCTCCCTCCCTCCCTCGTTGATCTCCCTCCCTCAAGAACTGTCACTCTCCCTCCCTAAAATCGTCACCTCCACTCTCCCTCCTTGATACCCCACATGTTTCCACTCTATATCACCATTGTGCAGACTCCCTCGCTCTCCTTTTCTCTTTCTTGGAAAAATTTAACATTTGATATTAAAGGCTTTAAGATTTTTAGTTTTTATTTTGGTATTTTTAATAGTTTCCCAAAGGATTTTACCACCATGTCACTTCAATCATGCATTAGGATGGAGAATTAAAATTATGGTGATTGACACTATTCATATGTGACATTTCACCACCAACAATTGTTGGTTACACAAAATTTTCACACTCCTTCTACAACATTACTAGAAACCTCTACTATGAACTATGTTTTTATTAACTAATTATATGTATATTTTAATTTTATGTTAGTAATTTTTAGTTCATCAAAAAAATTCTGATTTTATTCTCCTTGAATTATACTAGTGTGTGTGAACGAAACAAAACACTTTTTATTATGTTTACCTCCTTGTTTACATTTTTCCTGACATAATCAGTGTGTGTGGATTAAGGATATTGAATCATCTTTTAAAATGTATAAAGTCTATATAATATTAACAATAAAATCATCATCATCTAAAAAAGAACTTACGGGTTCTAATAATGAATTTAAGATCATCTAGGATAGTGATAGTTTAATTGAAAAGTGTTTAAGTTAGAAAAGTCCCATACCTTGATTTGCCCCCACTTATGGTATCTTTTATCTGAATCCCTTCTGGAGCCTATCAAATATAATTTTAATTAATATAAAGAATTTTATATATTATAAATTAATTTTAGTTTGTTTTATACAGAAATCAGAATAAAATTAATAGTCTAGACATGTATGTGTTGATTTCACTTATTACACACATAGGCATCAATGTCCTCCGGTTCTTTAGACACGCACACACACACATAAACATATTTTATGTATAATAAAAAAATATCATATATATTAATATATAATTAGTTATTATTAATATTTATTTAACAATATTGATCAATATAGGATTTTTTAGATATTAGTAATTAATTTCAATTTATTTTATATAGAAATTTCAATAAAATTAATATTACATGCATTTTATATAAATGGATATACACATGTATGTGTTGAATTCATTAATCACACACACACAGACACAAACACAAACACACATCATTGGGTTCTTTAGACACATACACACACACACACACATCTATATGTAAATAAATATGATCATCTATATAAATTAGTAATTGAAAACATGAAACATTAAATATTTAAATGAATTTATAAAATGAACTTATATTGAAAAATTGGTAATTTAATTTTAAAAAAAATATATATATTATTATAATACTTAAATTATTAATTATTAATTATTCAGTAATGTATATTTTAAATATTTTTTAAGTATACGTATAATTATTTATCAATATAATTATAGATTAATATAACTAATGATATACTTTAAAAAATAATTATTAATATATATTAAAAATGATATTTTTAATTATAATTTTTAATTAATAATATTTTTTATTAAATTGATACAATTTATACATCTATAATTATAAAATAATATATATATAAATATTTAAATATTTCAATCTATATAAATATAATTATTAAAATTATTCTTTTTAATTTTATAGTTTTATAATTTGTATTATATTAAGAAAAATATATATAAATTTATATTTTTCCTGTAAATAAATATATATCATGTAAATGATTTTAATAAATATGTGAAATAACCTTTGTTTAAACAATTTCTTAAATTTTAAAATTTGTATTAATATATTTGTCTTAGTTTAAAGTTTATCCTATTTTATTGTCATGAAAATTTAATGATATTTTAAAATCAAGGTATGTGATCAACTAGGATCCATTTCTCCCGCTAAAACATCTTTTTCTTAAAAGGACATCTTTTGATCACCTATATGATGGGTTCTAATAAAGGATTAGTCTCTCTTTGGACCTGAATTATTGTAAGAGATCGTATATTAGGCTCAAATAATATAGAAAATATTAATGATAACCCATGTTAGTAAAATTATAACAATTAATAAACCAATTTATGTATTTAAAATCATAACCATTAATAATTTTACCTTACACTAGTATTTTAATAATAAGGTGAAATTTTTCTATGAAATGGTTTTTATTCTTTATTTATTTTTTTAAATATTAATATTACCGATTAAAATAGGATGGATATGAATAGAAAATTGATGGATTCCAATCATATGAAAAAAGTGTATGTGTATGGGGTTAAAGAGTGCATCATGTTTACAAAAGATCATGCATATGACCCTTCTTAAATCCTTTGTCTGGGCTTATGCAATTTCCATTCAAGGCAAATTAGTCCAGAGGAGTTGGAAGAATACTTGATCTATCATAGAATAGATATAATTCATATATGTTAGACAAAACATATGGAAAAACATAATGCATCTAGTGATTGGGATAGGATTATAATTTTATGGATGAAATAATATGATTACCAGTGTGAAAAATGATAAAGACTGTATCAAGGATGTGATTATAGGTGTGAATGATGATGAAGATCATATTGAGGAAATATCATTGATAGTTAAAGATGAACTTTGTGATTGTAAAAAAATTGTTTGAGTAGTTAAATATTTGTGAAAAGGAACCATTATATGCTGGTTGTACTAAATATACAAGATTTCCAGCCATACTGATGCTGTATAATTTAAAAGTTATAAAGATATGAAGTCACAACACTTTTACTAAACTAATTTCTCTCTTGAATGATATGATCCCCTTTGATAATGAGCTTAATTTTCGAACATATGATGATAAAATAACTCTATGTTCAATGGATATTATCTAAAAAAGAATACATTTCTATCCAAATATATGTATACTATTTCATAAGGACCACAAATCACTTAAAAAAATTCCCAATGTGTGGTTCTTCTTAATACAAGAATGATGAATCAGGTTCTATGAAAGCCATATTATACTTCCCAATCATTCCATGTTTTAGGAACCTATATGGAAGTGAGGAGGATTTAAGATAATTGACATGGAATATAGATATAAGAAATAAATATGGGAAAATTAATAACCCAGAAGACTCTCCTCGGTGTAATAGAATTGATCACAAGTATCCTGAATTTGGAAACAAATTGAGAACCCTTCTTCATGAACTATCTACAGATGGAGTGAATCAATTTGGTTTTAAAATAAATAATCATAGTACATGGATTACTATGTTTCTAAATTATAACTTTCCACCATGATTATGCATGAAATGAAAAGCCATTATGTTATCTCTATTTATATCAGGACCAAAACAACTAACTACTGATATTGATGTTTATTTAGCTCCATTGATTGAAAATTTGAAACTATTATGGGATTCAGGTATTACATTATATGATTCTTACAGAAATGAATATTTCACATTGAGAGCCATGTTGTATAGGATGATAAATGACTTTCCTACTTATCAAAATTGGCCAAGATATAGCATTACATGAACTCAAGGGTGTCCCATTGCTGAACAAGATACATATTCAATTAGGTTGAAACAATAATTGAAGACTGTGTTTCTAGGTCATATCATATTTCTACCTAGATGAAATAAGTACTGATCTTGGATGACATTATTTTATGGGAGTTCAAAAGAACACACTAAACTATCTACACTAACATACGATCAACTTTTTTAGATATTAAAATATATAGAAACTTCTTTTGGTAAATGTTTTTTCGAAAATCCTTTCAAAAGATGGTTGGAAAATGATATTAGTTTTTTTAATTACAATACAATAATTTTTTGTTTGTTATAAATTTTCTTGATGTCATTATTTTGTTAAAAATGTATGTTATAGTGTAATTGGAACATAACTAAACCCACCTAGAAAAATTATGGAATTAAGGCTATGTTAGACATGATTGACATGGGAATACGTGATCAGTTGACTCTAATGAAGGGATAAAAACATAATTTTCTTCCTCCAGATTCTTACACACTTTAAATATAAGAGAGATGATAGTTTTTCAACTTCATGAATGATTTAAAGTTTCCATAGGGGTATTCTTCAAATACCCATAATATCATGTCAATATCTAATTTCAATTTAAAGGGTATGAAATCTAATGAATCTTATGTTTTTATGTGAGGTCTAATTCATGTATCATTATGTTTTATTGTTTCCAAGAATTTATGTCATACATTAACCAATCTTTATTTCTTTTTCAACTCTATATGCAGTAATGTTATAGACCCAACAAAATTTCCAACTATGGAAAATGAAATTGCTAACAAATTATGTGAATTGGAGATGTTATTCCCATTATAATTCATTGATATGGTGGTTCACAAGATGGTTCACTTTTTAAGATACATTTGAATATGAGTTCATATACATTATATATCGACATACCCCATTTAACGATATAAGAATATTTTGAAAGGCTATGCTAAAAATTAAATTTGGATAGAAGGTTGAACTATGTAGTGATAAGTTGTTGAGGAAGATATTTAATTCTGTATTGACTACATGCCTGGTGTGGAATGCATTGGTCTATGGAACTCTCTTAACTCTGGGTGGGATGTGGGTGAATAAATTTCTAGAATTGATATTATCTCAATCACTGTTACGGATTAGGAGCAGACCCACCTTGATCTTTTTCATAATAATTTAGAGTTTTACCCATATTTTGAAACCCATAAAGATATTATTAGGAATTTTAATTCATCAAGGGTTGAAGTTCGGATATCAAATAAACATAATCAATAGTTTATAAGATGGTTTGAATACTATATTTTTAAGGAGTCATCTAAAAAAATAGATTCAATTTTAGAATGACATCGATGGCTAGCTAGAGGAAAAATTGTGCATGAATTATCTTATAATTGTTATGTAATTAATGTTTATACGTAAGGGTGTAATTTCAGCAAGGCCAAGACTGGAACAGATCAGGAAGGGTAGGCCCTACCCTTTAAAAAACTGGGACATGAACCACTATTCGAGTCGGGTAGGGCCGGCCACGAACCACTAATCGGGCCAAGTCAGGCTAGCCTGAATAGCTCCATGTGTCAGCCAGAGCCTGGCCTCAAGCCAGCTCAAACCATCGGGCTGGGCCGGCCCTTTTGGGATTTTATTATTTTTAAAATATAATAATATATTGAGTAGAAGAAAATTAACATTTCATTTAAACTTGTATTTTTTTTTTAAATATTAATCTTATTTTAAAATTTATTTTTTGAAATGTTTATTTTAAATCCCTTTTCTAACATTTTTTAATATTTTATTTTAAGATATTTTATTAATTTATTAATTTAAAAAAATATTTTTTTGAAATATTTCTTTTAACATTTTCAAAACTTTTTTTAAAACAATTGAAATATTTTTTATCATTTTTTTAAATGTTTTTTATATTTTTTTTAAACATGTTTTATAAATTCTTATTTTTAAAATTAATTTTTCAATCGCATATTTTAAATGTTTTACATTTTTTGTAAAAGTGTTTATTTTATTTTACTTTTTTATTTACATTTTACAGTTGAATTGAAATGTTTTCCATTTAATTTTCAATAATTTTACATGTTTTAAATTTCTCTCTTCAAGTATTTCATAATAAACCATCAACCACAACATCACATAACTACTATAATTAGAATATTTTATTTAATTTACTACAAATATAAAATATTGACCAATTTAGATAATATTTAAATCCCAAATGGTTTATTTGAAAATGTTCAATTAAAAAAAAGAATCTATTGTGTTTTTCATGCTCAAATAAATATGAATCATTGTAATAAATAACATTTATAATAATTTGTGATAATTTTAAAAAATTAATGAGGGGTTGGGGTGCGCAATAGTGGGTGGATATGTTAATTTGTTTCTAATTAGATTTATACATCTGAACATATGTATATTATTTTCAAGTTGTAAAAAATAATGAGTAGGGTAATTTTTTTGTTTTATAAGTAGATTTATATAAGTTTTTCTAATATATATAATATATACAAGTTGATTTATAGAAACTAATGAGGTTGGAAAAAACATAAAAATAACGATATTAGGGGTATGTGTGATCATTAGTGAGTGAATGTTAAATATTTGATATGTTATTATGACGTTGGTTAATATTTTTTGTATTATATTTTTTTGTTAATATATATATTTATATATATATATTATGTTAAATCATTGATATATAATTATATATATTATTTTTTGTTAATATATAATGATTTATTATATATATACATATATATATTATCATAAATCATTGATATATAATAATATATATAATGTTAAATCATTGATATATATATATATATATAGTCTAGTAATTCTTAAACAGGTGCACCGCATGACCCAGTTGGTCCAAGGGAAATCTTGGAAGCCTGTGGTAGGGGGATCGAATCTCCCTACCACTAGTTTCTTGGTTATTTCTTATAAAATATGGTATTTTATGGTTCGGGCTTTGTATGGTCCTGCGATTCTGGATTTTCCAAGTCGTCCCGGCCCATGGGTTATCTTGAATAGGCCTAGGCCTGTCCCGAAGAACCTACGACCTATGATCGGCCTGACTCGGGCTTTCCCAGGCCGAGCCGATTAGGCTTTTGGGTCGGGCCACTTGGGATTTTAATCCAAAATTAGACCCTTACTTATATGTTTTATACAAATAAACATGGTGGAAATAGTACAATGAAAAATAGCGGGGTTACACTTGTGGATGAAGTGATCCATGTATATGGTACCAAGGAAGGAAATCCAATTTATGTGAATATTTCATAATTTCGAATCATCAAAAAAATATGGGAGTTGGATTACACAATATTCAAAGTAACAATTTTTCAATTCAAGTGCGTTGATAATAGGAGTACTATTAAAATAGATGAATTGTGATTCATGAAATTGGATTTCAGTAAAGAAGGTTATAAAGATGAACCGTTAATAATGTAATCATAGGAAGTACAATTATATTATGTTCATATCCTATAAAATGAAAGTCGTAAATTGTTCTGTTATTGAACAAAATCATTGAGGGTTCAGATATCAATTCAACTGGGGATGACCCTTCCATTGGGGAATCATAATCATTTCACAGTGGTCCCAATGTAGACGAGATACTAAATGTCATAGGAGACCACAATGAAGAGATTTGGATACTTGATAGACTGGTCAAATCCCTTAAAACATTAAAAAAAGATAGTTCAACAATTTGCTTATATTGTTTTTGTAATATACATTACATCAACACATATTATTATTTTTTCACTACTATATTTACAAAATCTAAATTAAATATTCAACCACTTCTACAAATAATGAATTTTTCAAATACCAATGCTCTGAATCATGAGGAGCAAAAAGTTTCTTAAAATTTTGGTCCTCCCAATGCAAAGGAACAAAAACATTCAACAAATGTAGATGCCAAAAATCCATAGGAACAACATATTGACAATGTTGAAGAAGAGGAAATGGTAGAAAAATATTAAAAAGTGTCATAAAAAATGAGCGGCATATCATGATGCTATTATCAAAAACAATTAAGGTGATAAACAGAGGCATTAAATTTGAGGTTGGATGGAACATATGAGGCCAACCTATTAACCCCAACATTTACATGTCCAGCAGTTACATTTGGATCACCACTTGTATGAATGTGCCGATTGATGTAGATTCATGGATAAATTTGTTTCCCTTCACTAAATAAACTAGTTTGGGAATGCATTAGGGGGACATTATGAAATACTTTCTTTATTGTATTAAATAATAAAATAATAAAATTTTAAATTACTCTACATTATCCCTTTCAGAGTGTATTTATAGTATATGAACCCCAAATTAAAATTGTATTAATTATTGTTGTAATGGATCATATATGCTTTCGCACAATAATTAAAAATTCTCATATAAAATATGTTAAAGGGAAAATAAAATCACACCCACAAAAAATGTATGAACACCTGATAAACCAATAAGTCTGAGATGCATTTATTAGTCAACATGGGGAGACATATTTTCAAGTACATTGTGATTGGTAATACATTTCATGACAATACATGTATTGATCACATTGATTAAGAATTATTAATTTATTAAACAACAATTTAGTGCTTAAAATATGCAATGGGAAGAAAAACCAACGTACCCCTACCACAAAGAAAGGTTGGGGTACGCTTTACTTGAAAAAAATTTGAACATATTTTAGATATACTATAATACTTTAATCTGATATGAAATAATGACATAATGATGTTAAATTTTTTATAGGAAGATTGATGAATTGAAATATAAATACACATTCATGCCACATCACATATTATGTAAGGAGTCACGTGTAAATAAATAAGGGATGCTAATAGAGGAAAAAATAGAAAAAGCGTAGGAAACATGTGTAAGTATGATATATTAAAAAAATTAATTTAAATCCTCATTACATAATAATTACTAATTATTTTCTTATATTTTTATCTAACTTAGACCTAAGAATCATCAATAGTTTTACCCAATGAACATCTGTTATAAGTGGAATGAATAGTACGGTTGTGTTAGAGGTGTGGGTTTTGGGGTGTCACCCCGAACATATTTTTGATAAAAAAATGAACAAGGGGTTAAAGATAATAAAATGGTAGTGTATTCGGCATGATTATATTCTCTAGAATTAAAACTTATTTAGAAGATAGAGTTGTTATAAAATGTTATGGGAAGTAATGTTGTGACCCGACCCAAGCTGGGGCTCGAGTCACAACTACCCCAAACCTACCTCCATAGGCCACGGCTACCGACCAATGACAAAGGAATAACTAAAATAGGGATTCCTTTTCCTAAGTAATTTTACACCAATACACAACCATCTCAATGCTAAAGTGAATAAGGACTAAAATTTAAAGATGAAAAATACTAGGTAAAAAATCATGCATGCAAAACCTCTATACAATATAAGAGTACGGTAGAGTAAACTGAAATATAAAAGGAGAAAAATAAATGCCCAACAAAAAATATTTCCCAACATGAAAAAAATGGAAAGTAAAATGTTGAGAAAACCCAACTCTTGATCTTAAATATGTAATCACCATATATGGTCCAAATAACCATGTGTACCTAAGTTCAAGTTACTATTTCATCGATATTGATTCCATAACTTCTAGAAAGACTTATTATTCCATTAATTTTTTATTTATAATGTTGTTATTGTTGTATCTAAGTGATTTTATGTGATTTATACTATATTTCATTACTATAAAAAGGGAGGAATTGCATTTATAATATTTTGGGTCATTACATTATTCCCATATTTTTAAATTTCACCCTTGAAATTTCATGTTACATAAACTGGTGAGGGTATTTATCCTTCACCACCTCCTCTGGTTCCCAGGTTGAATCTTCTTACTTATGGTTCCTCCACAACACTTTGACAAGGTAGTTTTTCTTATTGCATAGATCCTTATCACCATAGCCATGGGACGATTCTCTAAACTCCATTTCTACTTTGAGAGCACATCGGTCAACTTTTTTGTAACTCCCAATGTATTGAATTGCAATAGAATTTCAAAGGGGTGGTTTTAAACCACTAAATATTCTATCAATTTTTCTATCATTGTTAATAAGAAACCCCAAAGATTACCTTGCAAGCCTTTTGATTTTTTCCTTGTAGGTCATGATATATTCACCTTCCTTTTGCTTCAACTCTATGAATTGTCTGTCCATCCTTTTGTGAAGATTTTGTGGCAAATAATTGTTAAGAAATATTAGATTAAATTCTTCCCACTCCATCTCTTCAAATTCTTCCTTTGGTTTGGTGTTCTTGATCAAAGCCTAGCATTATTTGACCTCTCCATCTAAATGGTAAACAATGAGAGTCACCTTCTTTATCTAGAATAGTGAAGCATAGAAATGATATTATCCATTGAGTTGACCAACTATTCCATGACTATTGGATTAGAAGATCCACTAAACATCAGTGGTCGCTGTGGTATAAAACACTCAATATCTAGTTTTTCCCTGTTAGGTGCATGCATAAGTTTTAATTTATTATGGTTATTATTCATAACCTAAGACAGCTGGGTAAGCGTCACCATGAAATTTTGAACTTTACCTTCCAAGGAATTGGGGGTGTCATTTTTGTAATAACTACATTTTCCTTCACACATATTGTTGGCATGGTTTCTCCGGGTTCACAACATTTACTAAAATTGAAAATGTTAGAACAAAACATAAGACAAAAAGGAATTCATAAATAATTTATTCCATTGGGAAATTAAGTCTAAAGGAATATATTGTAGGATCTATTGGATCCATAGGAATAATATTTGGTAAAATTAGGACCATACATGAATTTTACAAAATTAAACATAAAAATTTGTTTAATTCATTCTTCTCAAGCTTCTTATTTGGCCTCATGTTCTCCTTATAACAGGTAATCACCTGAGGATATTAATCAAAGAAATGGGTGAGATAAAATCCCAATAGGAGGATAGATAAGAACATGAATAAATATAACATTGGGTGATTAAAATATTTATCATCGCACCATAGGCATATGATCATAATCCGGAGAGGAAGCATTAAATAAAGGGTTGGAATTTGGTAATGCATTGAAATGAAACATCATGTCATAGTGGTAAAATACCACACATACATAACATAATATCATGAGAAACATCACATTACACAATTAATTGGAGTACTATATAATTCTAGGTGTACCTATCAAATCATATTAGTTACATGCGCTATATAATTCTGGGCACATTCTTCACGTCATAACATTTATATTATCATGCATTCCATATTGAACGTATATCAATAATGGAAATAAAATAACCCACGGAAAGAAATGTGTTTCATTTAATAAAGAATAAATTACTGAATAAACTTTGGGGTTCCAAAAATAGAGAGTGAATAACATACTTTTCATAAGAATCATCATTTTTGAGTAAGGAATAAACGATCTCATGAGTAGTAAAAGACGTGTTTTTAGAAATAATGGTTCTTTTGGAAATATCATTGAATTTATCATAAAACCAGATTGGGAAAATGTATATCCTAGAAAAGATAAATTAATTATGAATAAATTATATAAAATAAATATCCATACTGAAAATGTGGTGAAGGAGTTAAAACCTAAAGAAAGAGAGTTGGGTTCGAGATTTCCCCTTACCTTATGTACGAACATTGTCTTCTCTTTAATATCTTGTATAATAAAATTAAATTTTTTAAATAAAAAACATTTTATACATGAATTTGATTCATTATAGTTGTATTAATATCATTTATGGGATTTTATATGAGTTATATAGTTTAACATCATCGTTCGAGGGTGTTCATTTTGGAGGTTTTCATGATGGATTTACTTGAATATGAGTATGGAATTTTATGTAGAATGGTAATAATTATCTATAATTTAAAATATATGTTATTAATAGACATACAGAGGTTTAAATGGTTATATATATCATTTGGTGAAATTTAATTAGGATGATTCATTAGATAAATAGTCAATGATAATCATTTAGCTCAATTTTGGCGGTTTTTTATCACAAAAAATTGATTTGTTTTATCATTTAGTATTATTTAAATATTTTAGTTTCATAACATAAAATGGTTTATAACATTTATTTTATAGTATTTAACAACCATTATAGATGTTTTATGAACATAATTGAAGGTATTAAAGGAAATAAAAATGCATCATCCATAATGTCGGTAAACTGACACATCACGAGCGATGATTTCATTTTTATAATAAAAGAGAGAGAAAGAGAGAGAGAGAGAATTGTGATGATGGATGTTCCATTAACATGATATATTTATAGCATATTAATGATACATGAGTTATCATGAACATTTTGATAGAGGAGGTGGGGAGAGGATAATAAAAGAAAAATAAATTAAAAGAAATAAAAATGAAAAAGGAAGAAAATTTTACCCCCTAAATCTCTCCTCCTTGAGATCCTCCTTAGGGTAATGGTATTGGTCTTTTTATGAGAGAAATGGATCATGGGAATGGGGGAGGGGCTTGGAAACATATTTGAGTATAATTTTGAAATAGATCAAATCTTGAGAGGTGTGAGGAGAAGAGGTGGTGAGGGGTGGTATTTATAGGGGGGAAAGGGGTGTTTTCTCATTATTATATTCATTAGTTTATTATTTTGGATCAAGACTATGAATAGTTTCAGCCATGTGACTAAATATATTAAACTAATTAAATAATTGTATATATTTTGGGCTTACATCATCCATACATAATCTATGTCTCCATAATTCATGTATTTAAATTTTATCATAAATTATCAAATTTTACTATTCACCAAAAATTCAAGTATTTTAGAAAAATCATAAAAATTCACCCTAACCTTTTTTGGATGTGCAGAATTAAAAAATAAATATTTGATTTACACTATATGAAATTAATATAATAAGGGAGAAATTCAATTGAATAAAGTATGGGTCATTGCATTTTCCATAAAGTAAGACCTATTCTTTCTTATTATTCGATACTCATTCCTCTACCTACCTTTTATACATGATTATATGTCTCCCAAACCCTAACATTGTTTTTTGGCTCTGGCTATGGTTTGGGGTTGGAAAAAATCCTAGGTTTTATTTTTTAGTGATTTCCTAGATAATTTTCATTCCTATATCATCATTCACCACCATAGGCGATTATTTTTAGTTTGGTTTTGAATAGTTTTTGAAATGGATCTGCCAAATTTAAGGTAGGTGTTTTTTTTGTTCCCTTTAAATTTCATATCATTTAATTAATTGTGGTTTAAATTCATTATTTTTATTGTCTAAGCCTATATTTAATAGATTTTATTGATTTAGTAACTTTTTAAAATGTGGTATCACTTCTCATAAAGGTTTTAAATGGTTTTACATTTTTTATAAATGGATATTTTAAAGAAAAGTGTTTTTAAATAACTAAGAGTAGTGTTTTTTAAGTGTAAAGGGAATTTTAATGTGCTTTCCCCCATTTGGGTCATGAATTTGGTGAATGTGTATTTTTCATTTGGAAATCTCTAAAGTCAGTGGAATTGGGTCAGTTTCAATTTTATTTTTCTATTTTTTTATATACATTGTGTTTATATAGGTATTTAAAATTTTATTTCAATATAAAATTCTATGGAGTGTCTTAGAATCCAAAGCTAATGTTTTTAAAATCACTATTTGACATTTTTTATGATTTTATGACTAGTGGGTATGGAAGATCCTCATGATGCCCAATTTATTGTTTCCCTTTATGATTTGTGATTTATGTATCTGTTGATTAAGTGATGGATCTAATTATTTTTATTTTGTACAAGAGTATAAGAGGAGAGATAAGATTTATTCTTACTGTTTAATTTTGGAAATTGATGATTTGGTGTATTTGGTCTACGGGCACCCCATCTTCTTCTCTATCATCACTATATCTTCACGTCACCTTAATACAAGATAAAATCATGGGTGAAGGAAGTGTGTAATTTATAAATGTGTTGTAGTCTAAAAAAATTCAATTGGTTCTTAGTTTTTACTTGGAATTCAAAGTAATACTTGAAATCCAAAGTGTTGATAAAGTGATTCAAGTTTAGTTTTGAATAAAAAATGCTAGGTATGGAAATGTATTTTGACATATTCAATGTGTTTCATGTTTATAATTTTATAGTTTTATATAATTTAAAATTTATATAATTTTATAAATTTTATAGTATATTATATTATATAAATATAATTTAATAATAAAATTTTTTTAAATATTAATACTTTTGTAGTTTTATTCTTTTATAAATTCATATACTTTGTAAAATTTTATAGGGTATAATATTTAAATATATATTTTAAATATAAATTTTTTTTAATTATTTATACCTTTATAGTTTTCTAGATTTATAAATTTATGTATATTTATATTTTTATTCCTTATAAATTAGTATACTTTTATACTTTCATAAATTTTACTTTTTTATATTATTATTTTATCCCTATATAAATTTTTATAATTATTTACTTCTATAATTTATGTATACTTTTATAACATATATGTACTTTTATATAGTTCTATAAAAATTAAGAGCAGTCAATGAATGAGGATATATTGAATTTCATACCATTAATATCATGTAGATTTTTCTCAATATATAATGATATAAATTGATTCAATAATGATGGTAACCCCATAAATTTTCCCAATAAAAAGTATAAACTCAGTCAAAGATGGTTTATTGTAACAAATGGGTGTTTAAGGATGACAGATGGGGTTTTAAATTGATAACACATAACAAAAACATATCAGTATAGTTTTTAAGTATTAAATAAAAATAGTCTTGTATAATTAACAAACATGGATAACTAATCATGGTTTAGATTATTTAATGTTACATTACCCATTACATAACCATACAAGGTTTGAAAATCATTCTCATAAATTGTTCTTCAGCCAAATACTATTCCAAATTTCTATTCCAAGGTAACCACCCTATTTCATGTCCTCCAGCATACCTATAATTTTATTCTGATATCATCATAATTTCCATCTTAGACATTTAAATTATAAATTACTGATAGGTCATTGGACTGAAAAAATTTTTATTTATAGACTTACACCACACCATTATAGTGATAGCACAGGGTAGAACCTAAGTGAATGTGAAGAATGAGTTAGTGTCAGTCGTCCAACTCCTTATTTTGAAGAATCCTCCACTGAATCAAATTCACTAACTTAAATCCAATAAAATTATAGAAATTCCACTACAACCATGTGCACTAGTGTCGACTCCAAGAAAAAATAAGGTGAAATCATATATTGTTTTAATTGGGTCCTCATGTGTATTCCTAGTTGCTTCTAACTGGACTCTATTTTCTTTTTTTAGTAGATATTTTTTATGTATTTGAATTATAGATTTCAAAAATTCATGTGTTAGTCTATTTTCATCCTTCGACTCTTTCCGGTTACAACCAATAGTCAAATTTTTTACATCATAATTCACTAAATACAATTTATAGTCCAATAAACCTTCTCATTTTTTTCAAAAATATAGGTTTACATGATTATACATCCTCCCTAAGCTCAAAAACCATTCAAAAAACACTAGAAAATTTTTTTCATTCCCTGTGATTCATCGGACTCACGCAAATCCCTTATTGAAATGATCTAGATCGGGTGATAATAACCAAAAAATGGAAACCTTATCATTCACATAGAACTATATTCACCTCTTACATAATATATATTTAAAAATAACACCATGGAAAGTTCATGTCACTAAATCTATCGAACCCATAGGATATCCATCATGACCTCACTCCTGCAAAAGGTGAATTAATTTTTAACCTCATTACAACTCCTAAACATACTTTGCATCCTACATCACCTTCATGGTTTAAATTAGAGGATTCTTCCACAACTACATATTATCTCTAATTTGGTGTTAGCTTCTAAGGGAATGAGTCCCATGTAGAAAAAGGAAATAATTGCTATCATCCTCATCGACTTCATCTCCCAAATAGTTATTATTGCATTCTATTGCCTCAGACTCATCCCCCATCTCATCTAGATGAATTGAAAGGATTGAACCTACCACAAGTGGAGTAATTATTTTCTTAAATTAAATTACCCATTTCATTCAAATCATGATGAAATTATTTGAAACTTTCAAATTTTAGGTTAACCCAATTTTAAAATACCTTTTTTTGTATTTATTTTTTAAATTATTAAAATTACTGAAAATATTGGACGGATAAGAATAGAGAATGGAAATATTCCAATCGTATGAAAAAAGAGTATGAAGATGGGGTGAAGGATCTCATTAAGTTTCAAAAAGATCATTCATATGACCCTTCTCAAATCCATTATGCATTTTTACATTATTTTTAATCAAGACTGATTAGTCTAGAGAAGTAGTAAGAACACTTGATCTATCAGAAAATATATCAAAGTTATAAATGTTGTAATAAACACATGTTAAAAAGATAATATTTCAAGTGGTTAGGATAGAAATACATTTTATGGATCATATAATGTGATTACAATTGTATAAAATGAATAATATCACATAATGGATTTGATTATAGGTGTTAATGATGATAGAGATCATATTAACGAAATTAAAATGAAAATTGAAGATGAACTTGGTGATTTAAAAAAAATAGAAGTTAAAGAGTTTTGCATAGGTAACATTGTATGTTGGTTGCACTAAATACACAAAATTTCTAGCTGTACTTGAGCTATATAATTTAAAAAATTTAAAAAGATGGAGTGACTCTAGTTTTACTGAACTATTTAATCGCTTAAATGATATGTTTCCATAAGATAATGAGATCACTTTCCAAACATATAACTCAAAACGAATGATATGTTCAATGGGTATTATCTCTAAAATAATAAATGTATATCCAAATTACTATATACTACTTCACAAGGACCAAAAATCACTTAAAGAATGACTAATGTGTGGTGCTTCTTGATACAAGAAAGATGAATCGAGTCGTACGAAAGCTTCATGGTACTTTCCAATTATACTATGGTTTAGGTTCCTATATGGAAATGAGGAGACTATAAAGAAATTGACATGGCACACATATAAAAGAAATAAATATGGGAAACTTTTTCATTTTAAATAATCTCCTCCATGGAATAGAATTGAACATGAGTATCCTAAGTTTAGAAATGAGCTAAGTAACCTTCGTATTGTTTTATCTAAAAATTGATTCAATAATTTTGGTTTTAAAAGAAATACTCACAATACATGGTTGGTTATGTTGGTAAATTTTAACTTTCCACCATGGTTATTCATAAAATGGAAATACATTATTCAATCTATGCTTATATCGGGACAAAAAATGGGTAATGATATTGATGTTTGTTTGTCTCCATTAATCTAAGATTTGAAATTATTTCAGGATTCAGGTGTTATGTTATAAGATGCTGACAGAAATGAAGATTTCACATTAAGAGTAATGTTTTATGGGATGATAAATGAATTTACTTCTTATAATTTTTTTAGGATATATAATTAATGGAACTCAAGGGATTTCCATTTGTGAACAAGGTACATAGTCAATTAGGTTGAAGCATTAATCGAAGTCTATTTTTTAGGACATCACAGATTTTTATGCTGATGACATAAGTGTTGGTCTTGGAAAACATAATTTTTTGGGATTTCAGAAAAACATACATCCCCATATCCACTAATACGTGATCAAATGTTTGATAAATTAAAATATTTGGACATTTATTTTGGTAAACATTTTTCAAAAAACCTTACGAAAACTGGTTGGAAAAAAAGATCAATTTTTTTTGGAATTACCATACTGGAACTGTCTGTACTTAAAACATTTTCTTAATGTTATGCATGTTGAAAACTTTTATGTGATGGTATCATTGGAACATTTATAAATTAACAATAAAAAACAAAGGATGGAATTAAGGGTATATTGGAAATGATTGACATGGGAATACAGGAAGAGTTTGCACCAGTGATGGGTGAAAAACGGATTTTATTCCTCCAACTGCTTACACTCTTTTAAGGAAAGAGAGATATCAATTTCTCAACATCTTGAGTTTTGTAAAGGTTCCAAAGGGGTATTCATAGAATATCAATAATATCATTTCCATGAATTATTTAAATTTAAAGGGTCTAAAATCACATGATTGTCATGTTTTGATATAAGATCTAATACCTGTAGCTTTCTGTTGCATTTTTTCAACAATTTTTATCATACATTAACCAAGGTCTATTTATTTTTAAAATCTATATGAAACAAAGTTATAGGATGAGATAAAGTTTTAAATATATAAAAGGAAATTATCGTCATATTATGTGAATTGGGAAAGTTCTTCTTGCTAGTATTCTTTGATATGATGGTTCACTTGATGGTTCATTTGGTGAGAGAGATTTGACTATGTGTGATTGTACATTATAGATGGATCCCCATTAAAAGGTATATGAATTTTTTAAAAGGCTATTTCAAAAACCAAAGTTGACCAAATGGTTGTATTGTAGATCGCTATATTATTGAAGAAGCTATTGAATTCTATACTGAATACCTTTCTAGTGTAGAAAGAATTTGTCTACTAAAATCTCAACACACTGGGAGACTTGTGGTTGATAGAATTTCTAGAAGTGAAAATTTCACAATCAATATTATAGATCTGGATCAAGCCCATCTTTATGTTTTTCAAAATAGTTTACTGGTTTTCCCATATGTTGAAACCCAAAAAAAATTCATAGGAATTTTAATCCATCAAGGGTGAAATCTGGATATCAAATACACATAATCAACAGTTTATAGAATGGTTTTGAGACCATGTTTTTTAGGATATGGATGAAAATATGAATTCAATTTTAGAATGAATTTGACGCCTATCCAAAGGACTAAGTTTGTATGTATTATCTTAAAATGGTTATTTAATTAATGTTTATACATTTTATAAAAATGAACATGATAGATACTGTACCATAAAATAGTGGAGTTACACTTATGGATAAATCGATTCATGTTTTTGGTATTAAGGATAGAGATCCAATTTATATTCATATGTCATACTTTGATATCATCAAATAAATATAGGAGTTGGATTATATATCATTCCATGTTCCATTTTTTCAATTCAAGTGGGTTGATAATAAGACTACTATTAAAATTGATGAATTGGGATTCCTGAAATTGGATTTCAGTAAGGAAGGGTACAAAGATGAACCGTTTATAATGGAATCATAGGCTCTACAAGTATTTTATGTTTCAGATCCCGTAAACTGAAAGAGGTCAATTGTTCTATTATCAACCAAAACTGCTAAAGTTTCAAATGAAAATTCAATTGAGTTTGACCATTTCATTGATATGTCGCATTAATTTCACAGTGTTCCCAAAGAATATGTGGTTTTCTATCTCATGGAAGACCACAATGAAGGGAGTTTTATACTCTATAGAGGAGTAAAATCCATTTGACATTTAAATAACAAGTTCAATAATCAGCTTATATATATTTTTCATATAAATTGTGTTACCTCAAGTTATTATATGTTTTCTAGTAAATTTATATAATCTAATTTAAATATTAAACCACATATATAGATAATGACTTCTTCATGTGTTGATGCTCTCAATCCTCAAGAACAATCGGTTTCTCAACCTCTAGTTTCTTCTCATGCTGAGGAAAAACAACCTTCTTTACTTTCTAATGATACCAATATAGAGGAACAACCTTTTGATGATGTTGAACTTGATAAAATGGTAGATGATGAAGAACCAATGTCGTAGAAAAAATAGGAGCGTCGTAGTATTGTGGTGTTATAAAAAATTATTAAGGTGAAAAGAAAAGGCATAAAATTCATGGTTGGATAGAATGCATGTGACCAGCTTGTAAACCCCAACAAATCCATGCTTAGTAGTTACATTGGGCTCATCACTCATCAGCACATGTCGATTGATGTAGATTCATGGAATAGTGTTTTCCCATCATTAAGACACTGATTTGCGAAGAGATTATGGTAACATTATTATATCCTTTCTTTATTTTACTAATAAAATAAAATAATGAAAAATTGACTTACTCGTAATCTTCCCTTTAAGTGTTAATTTATATTAGATGAATCCCATAAGAAATTTTTATTTATGATTACTGGAAGGATTCATAGAATATTTCACACAATTCTAATGATATTTCCTTTGAAATTTGTTGAATGGAAAAATAAGCATGCACCCCCCCAGTTATGTATGCACACCAAATAAGACAAGTAGTGTGGGATGCATTTACTAGCTGTAATGGAGAGATAGCTTTTCAGGTACATTGTGTATGGTAATACATAATTTGAAAATACATGTATTCATCACTTTGATTAAGAATTTTTTATTTATGAAACAACAACTAAGTGTTGAAAACATGGAATGGGTAGAAAACCCAATGTGTCTCTACAGTAAATTAGGTATGGGGTACACTCATTTGAAAAAAATGTTGGATATTTTAAATCATCCATAATAATTTTATGTGGCATGAAAAAGTAACATAATTTTGTTCCTATATTTATATATAGATTGATGAATCCAAATATAAAACAACTTTCATCCCACATCATGTGCTATAGAATGAGGCATGTGTAAATTAAGATGAGATACTAATAGTTGAAAACACACAAAATGTTTGGGATGCATGTGTAAGTACAGAATAATAAAAAAAATATTTAAATAACTTGATTAGTCACTTAAAGTGGATAATATTTATTGTTAAGTTCTTAATATTAATGTGTTTAAAAGTTCATAAACATCAATTTTAGTCCAATTCAGAAATTGAACTTCATTTCCCATCATTGTGCAATCCATGCTTAAAATGTCAATTTGGGCCCACCCAATAATTTGCTTGTAGAAATTACAATATTCATCATTTTAATTTGAAATTTTGGGATATGATTTACCACTGTTTTTGTAACATTTTATCTTTTAGGTCCGATGGATGAATCCTAAAGGAAGATGGAGAATTTTGCGCCTGAAGGCAGAAACTTGCTGGAAATAATGGGCCTAAGGCCCATCAAACAAATGTGGGGCCCAGAAACCAAGCCCAATGAAGCTAAAATTTATACAGTATAAATATAAAAATATGAGGATCATTTTATTCAACAATTTCTGGAGCTAATTCTGATTTTATCATGATGATAAAGGGATCTGAAGTTGAGATTTAAATGGTGGACATGACATTAATGCTCAAAAATCCGTCCCACCATTTAGACTATAACATCCAAACGGCTAAGCGAAATTTCCTGAAATTTTTACAGCTGATATAGGACAGATGGATGAAGATATTTCTCTTCTACAGCCCCTCCGGATTCTGCCTCCTTCAATTCCGAATTCACACGTCAATGTGGTGGACGAATCTGGACAGTTTTCCGGGTCAAATTCGAAACATCAATTTCCTTTTGATTATTCACCCTCCATTTGACTCTATTAATTGTTGGGGGTGAATTAATTGTTGGGGGATGTACCTAAGGCTCCTAATATGCCTATATAAGGAGCTATAGGTGAAGTGAATGGGGTGAAAATTTTTCTTATCATCTTGGATGCTTTGTTTCATTGTAATGTTTTGCTTCCAAATTTCCTTTGTAATGTTTTCCATTTCCATGTTAGTTTCTTTTTTGTATCTTTATGTTCTTAATCAACTTCTTTCTCTTATATATTTTCCATTTCATTTATTAAAACTTTATAATCATAAATCACAGTGATATCTCTGTGTTGTGAATTAGTTCACACATAGGTGTGAATTTCATTCACACACACGGAGGAGTGCTCGTTATTTCTGCGGTTTTAATTTCTTCAATCCAATTCTTGTTAGCCATCTTCCACCCACCATTGAGAGTATATCATCAATGGATGGATAAACCCTTAATGGGTTGATCTTAGTAGGATGCAAAGGCTGGATTGAATGTTATTTTATGAACAAATTGTTGTTAATTGGATAATTAATTTAAGACATCCATTCTTCAGTTATTTCTACTCTTCATCTTTACTGTGTTTGAGAAAAATAAATTCAATTAATAAATGACCATATACCTCGGAGAGATCATGAATTTGGTTCTCTAAGTGTATAGGGGATTATTAATTGTGTTTAGTAAGCACCAAACCAGAAAATGATGAAGGTACTGTTATTTTTGAAGAATGGATTCATCAAGAATTAATAAAACCAAAATTGTTTAAAGAAGTAAAATTCATTCAATCCACCCCGAGCATAATCCTAGATCAACCCATTTTCATTGAATTGAATTCACGTAGGTTTATTAGTGTTATTTAAAACCATCCAAAATCAAAACCAAAGTTGGCTACTTCATAGCCCATCCTTCACCAAATCGTAGCGTCTCAAGGTTACTTCTTCGGTCCCTGTGGACTTGACCCCTGCATGTACTACATCGATCGCTTTTACCGGTAGGGTAAATTTGGGTGCAACCAAATTTTGGCGCCGTTTCCGGGGACCCAAGTAAGTACCTTAGACCCAAATCTCCTTTTCTCACCCCAAATTCTCTATTCTCACCCTAATTTCTCTTCTCTTTTCCTTTTTCTATTTCTGTGTGTCCAAAAAAACCCCAAAACCAATTTTCAATCAATTCCAATGGATTATCCTCCAAAATACCCATTCATAAATCAATGATGTAATCAAGTTGGAAATCAATATTGGGAAACACCTCACGGAGGGAATTTCATTGACCAATCCTTATTTGAATACACCACACCAGATAACTTGTACAATCAATGGGATGCTGATTGTTTAAAGGATCAATTTCAATACCTCTCAAGGATGATTGAAGAGATAAAACTTAATGAAGTTCATGAGGTCAAAACATCTATCAATCCTAATTCTGAAAAAATTATTGAACATTTGTGTGAAAAAATGGATAAAATGAATTTTGAAGTTTCATCACTGAGAGTAGAACTACAAAGCATTGAATCATTTTTGGAACCCACTCCAACTCAGGTTATCCCTTCCACATCACTTATAGAAGAATCTTGTTACCCACATAACTTATTTGAATTTAGTGATGAACCCACTTTAGAATCTTGGAAAACAGAGTTGGATAATGAAGTGAATTGGTCAGGTAATTTTGAAAGTCAAGCTAATGAACATGAGGGAATTGTTAACAAGTGTTTAAATCAGGATGAAATTGATTTCATGAATTCAAAAGAGGGAAATTTTTCTTCAGAGATTGAATGTTCGGAATATTTCTACAATGATGATTTTTCAGATACACCAATCACTGAACCATTAGGAGAAATCACAAACATCAAACCCATACCCATTTATGAAACTCATCTAGAAAATTTTGGGGTTGAATCTTTAATTCAAAGGGAACCAATTGTGTTTGGAAATTTTGAATATGAAATTGATATTGATTCTAATTCCTTATCTATTTTTGAATTTCCTATCCAACCTGAACTTAAAATCAATGTCCTTACTTCCCCACTCAGGAATCCCATCATAGGGTACAAACAAGACCTCTCAGTTATCATTCATCCATCTCATGAAACCAATAATGTTGGAATGAACCTTGAAATCTTAGGAAATACTCCAGATAAAACATGATCAACCATTTTAGATATTCCTTGGATTTTACCAATCATTGTAGAAAATAGGATTTCACATGAATCAAATTATAAAAAAATCAATATGAATAAAGTTGAAGTGGACAAAAATGGGGTCTTAAAAATGATGAAAGTTGGAATTGGATATGTTGGGGGGTATAAGTCAGGATAACGACGTTAAACAAAAGCGCTGCATGGGAGGAAACCCATGGTTTTCATGTTTTCTAATCATTTTGAATCATTTTATTTTTCATATAATAAATTACCATAGACTGTTGACCTGTTCTTCTTTTATGAGTAAGTATGGGTATGAAAGGGGAGCGCCATATTCATCCGTGTCACGTGGCGTGATCTCTGAGTAATACCTTACCCAGAAATCTAAAAAGAAGACAATGTATCATCAGTTTATTTTTTTATTTTTTTGTTTATTATTATGTTTTTATAGGTTAAAAAAAATAAAAGGACATGTTGTAAGTCATATGGAGAATCCATTCACCACCATCCAAGCCTCTAAGACTCAAATCCAGGATTGAAGGGAGACTATGGAATGCACTATCATCATCAACCACCAGGTGACTTCATTCCATGATTTTCATTTTAAATTTCTTTATTGAACTCCTCTCCTACCCCCTTCTAGCTTTTCTTTTCTTTAAACACTGGGGACAGTGTTATTCTAAGTTGGGGGGGGATAAAAATGATTTTTTTTCAATAAAAACATGCATGAAAAGAAAAATTCCATTAACCTTAAACATGATAACACACATTGCAAACTCTGAAATTTGATATCAAATAAATTTTTTATGCCTTGATTCTGATTTTAATGCAAGTTTAAGTTCATGAGCATAGTTTTTGAAAAGTGTAGTTGTCCGATGTGATTTTTCAAAGTTTACATTTTCATCCTCTTCATAAAAATGCCACAATACACGTCTACTGGATCGTGGGTGTAAATTTGAGTTCTTGGGTTCCTTTCATTATAGCATAGGGTTCTGGGGTCACTTTTAGTTTAATTTGAGTATCCATAAAAAACAAAAAAAATAAAAAAAACAAAAAAAACAAAAAACAAAAAAATGACCACATTGAGCAATGTTTTGTCCAAATGTGTGGCGTCCGACACTTGGGGATCGTGACTCCATAGTTGTCTTGCATAGAGTTAGGCTTTATATGTCTATTATAGAGCATGTAATTGACAATATGTGTGGCGTCTGGCACTTGGGGATCGTGACTCCATAGTTGTCTTGCCCAGAGTTAGTCTTTTCATATCTATTGTGGTTAAAAAAAATAAAATAAAATAAAATAAAATAAAATGATACTCATCTTAAGGTTTAATGTGATTCCCACCTAGCGCTTCCATTTTTTCCCCTTGAACAATAAAATGGGCCCCATATCTTTTATGATGCACAACACTTTATCATTCTTAATTGGAATTGGATGAAATGTGGCAATGAATTTGAACAAAGGAATGGGCTTGGGCTTGGTATATGCTTATGGACCTAGCTTGTTTTAAATGATTTTTATGGGTTCCATAATTGTTTTGGTATGTGGTCTTTTGGGTGAGCAATGTGTATTTAAAATGTTTTTGGAAAAGGGGATTTCAATTTCATATTTGTAATTTATTTTGCTCGGGACTAGAAAAACTCAAGTTGGGGGTGTGATTAGTCACTTAAAGTGGCTAATATTCATTGTTAAGTTCTTAATATTAATGTGTTTAAAAGTTCATAAACATCAATTTTAGTCCAATTCAGAAATTGAACTTCATTTCCCATCATTGTGCAATCCATGCTTAAAATGTCAATTTGGGCCCACTCAATAATTTGCTTGTAGAAATTACAATATTCATCATTTTAATTTTAAATTTTGGAATATGATTTATCACTTTGTTTGGAACATTTTATCTTTTAGGTCTGATGGATGAATCCCAAAGGAAGATGGAGAATTTTTCGCCTGAATGAAGAAACTTGCTGGAAAAAGCATAATGGGCCTAAGGCCCATCAAACAAATGTGGGGCCCAGAAACCAAGCCCAATGAAGCTAAAATTTATACAGTAGAAAGATACAAATATGAGGATCATTTTATTCAACTATGTCCGGAGCTAATTCTGATGTTATCATGATGATAAAGGGATCTGAAGTTGAGATTTAAATGGAGGACATGACATTAATGATCAAACATCCGTCCCACCATTTCGACTATAACATCCAAACGGCTGGGCGAAATTTCCTGATATTTTTACAGATCATAGAGGACAGATTGATGAAGATATTTCTCTTCTACAGCCCCTCCGGATTCGGCTTTCTTCAATTTAGAATTCACACGTCAATGTGGTGGACGAATCTGGACAGTTTTCCGGGTCAAATTCGAAACATCAATTTCCTTTTGATTATTCACCCTCCATTTGACTCTATTAATTGTTGGGGGTGAATTAATTGTTGGGGGATGTACCTAAGGCTCCTAATATGCCTATATAAGGAGCTAGAGGTTAAGTGAATGGGGGTGAAAATTTTTCTTATCATCTTGGATGCTTTGTTTCATTGTAATGTTTTGCTTCCAAATTTCCTTTGTAATTTTTCCATTTCCATGTAAGTTTATTTTTTGTATCTTTATGTTCTTAATCAACTTCATTCTATTATATATTTTCCATTTCATTTATTAAAACTTTATAATCACAAAGCACAGTGATATCTCTGTGTTGTTGTGAATTAGTTCACACATAGGTGTGAATTTCATTCACACACACGGAGGAGTGCTCGTTATTTCCACGGTTTTAATTTCTTCAATCCAATTCTTGTTAGTCATCTTCCGCCCACCATTGAGAGTATATCAACAATGGAGGGCTAAATCCTTAATGGGTTGATCTTAGGAGGATGCGAAGGCTGGATTGAATGTTATTTTATTAACGAATTGTTGTTAATTGGATAATTAATTTAAGACATCCATTCTTCAGTTATTTCTACTCTTCATCTTTACTGTGTTTGAGAAAAATAAATTCAATTACTAAATGACCATATACCTCGGAGAGATCATGAATTTGGTTCTCTAAGTGTATAGGGGATTAGTAATTGTGTTTAGTAAGCACTAAACCAGAAATTGATGAAGGTAGTGTTATTTTTGAAGAATGGATTCATCAAGAATTAATAAAACCAAAATTGTTTAAAGAAGTAAAATTCATTCAATCCACCCCGAGCATAATCCTAGATCGACCCATTTTCATTGAATTGAATTCACGTAGGTTTCTTAGTGTTATTTAAAACCATCCAAAATCAAAACCAAAGTTGGATACTTCATAGCCCATCCTTCACCAAATCATAGCGTCTCAAGGTTGCTTCTTTGGTCCCTGTGGACTCGACCCCTACATGTACTACATCGATCGCTTTTACCCGTAGGGTAAATTTGGGCGCAACCATACCTATTAAATAACAATGATTACTTATTTTCTTATATTTTCCATCTGAATTAGTCACAAGAATAATCAACACTTGTTTCAAATTAACCATTACTAGCAGTGGCCTTGAAGCAACCAAAATAGTGTGGCTGCATCAGAGGTGCTGGTTTTGGAATGACACCCAAAACATATTTTTAGAAAATAAAATAACAGGAGAATAAAGAAAAATAAATGAATGAGACGAAAAAATTATTATCTACCCCTGAAGAAAAAAATTAATTGGTAGATTGAGTTTCTAGAAAATTTTATGGGGGGAAGCAAAGAGAAGAAACAACTCAAGAACAAACCAATGCTTGAATATCCATCCCCTCTGCCATCGATATTATGGTGATCCATTCCCCTCATAGATCTATCTTAGATGAGGTAAAAAAATATTCTCATATTTTTATCTATGAAATGTGAATCTGGAAGACACTAATACCTTTTCTATACTAATATTATAAAGGGTGAAAACAAGTGTGATTTATATCTATCAACATCCACCCATCGCCTTTTATTGAGGGATACTATGTTCAATGTTTAGGAAGACACTCTACACAAGAGAAAAAATCTAATATTTAATGTGAGAGTAGATATTATAATATTTCCATGAGACAATAATGGAGATTACTATTCCACTTGATTACATAGATATTCATATGTTCGACCAAGCTATTGGAACATTCATACCAATGCCCTCAGATCTTATAAAAAAGCATGTCGATAAATGGGTATTTGTTTCCAAATTATTTTTCATGATAAACCTTTAAAAATTAATGAAAAATTGTATCAATTGATGATTTTTATTATAGATGGACAAAAGGAAGGGGTGAAATGAATGTTCGAATCAAAACCATATAAAGGATCAACTGACTGATCAAAAAGATCATCAGAAAGAACTATTACCATGTTTGTTCAATATCTACATTTACTAACATTTAAGGTTCATGGGAATAAAATTTTACAAAGTTTTAGTAATCACATAGTTGATTTTAAAGAGAGAATTTATAGATATGATGTTACATACCGGATTTATCTTGATAATATAAACAAAATATGAAACATTGAGTGGATGGGTGTCTCAATTGAAAATGTGTACCTGAGGTGTGTTTTCCTGATTTTTTTCCAATAGATGATATGCTATGTTAATTATGTCTAAAAACATTTCATATTTTTTGTTTGAATTTATATGAATACCAATTTAATGGATTACACCATGAACATAAATTTGGACTCATTATTCCCCATGCCACTTCTATAGAACTAATAGAAATAGTATCAAACAAAATGAAAGAAATCATGTAAAAACTTGCCAGATTATTTGAAAGAAAAATTATAGATGAAAAACTATTATTGATACCAATGGTGTAGGGGTAAACTCAAAATTTTAATCATATAATATATATTTTTATTTATTTAATTTATTATTCTCTTTTGTATTTATAAACAACATTGGATGATTATTATAGTCAATTGGGATAATCCCATGGATTATTTCTTGGATTCACTACATGGATACCCAACAAACTAACTACAAATGATTACATTTGTTAATTTTTAATACACTACATACAAAGCATCAGAACTAAACTTCATGTTATATATTTTAAATTTTGTTTAATGAAAATTCTATTATAATAGGGTTGTGTATAAAAAATATGATAATCATGGCATGAGGACAATACATTCGCACAAGGATATTGATAAGTTCTATAAGTGGACATGTATTTGGGTATATATGATAATATTTCACTATCCAAACACATATAAAAACAAATTACTTATTATTCTCAATATTTTTTTAGTGTCTGAAACAAACAAATGGAAAATATTTTGGTTATTAAGTTTCTAAATTTATGAGAGAGATCATATTCCATCAACAAACTAGCATCCATTAAGAGGTATTTTCAAAGATAATTACTATTTCTTATAAAATATTTATTAATCCTTTCTGTATTTATATTTTTCCTTTACTACTATGGATGAAAAAAATATCATATTCAAAAGATGACATAGATTTGTTTATAAACAAATGGGTAGAATACTTGATGGAAAATTGTACACATATATCCTGAATATGTGACTTCCATAGAAGTAATGGGTTGTTTAATATTTATGTTTAATTTATTTCCTTTTAGAGTTACTCACATAAGAATTTTTTCTTATATAGGTGGATTCTTTTTCTTGGGTTGGGGTGGTATGTTTGAAGCTGCTCATGCTCATGAGATATTGAAATTTGAGGATGCAACTAAGATAATGACAATAAAGACATGGGTCAAGAATGTATTCAATCATCATGAAAATGTGAATTCCTATAACTTATTAAATTAATTTTTTCCTCATTTTATCTATTATTTGTAAAATAATTTCATGATAATTTTTATCTAATACTTATTTAGTTCATTTCACAGAACATTTGGGAATTAATATTTTTATTTCAACTATCTGCAATAATCTGAAAATTAGATAATAAGTTATTTTCTACTAAAGTTACAATGTTTTCTATTTCCTTTCTTTTTCGAACATCCAAACTTGAATATTGAGTTGATGTTATTATCCAAAAAACCATTATCATTGTTTAAACGAAGGCGATTATAGGAATTTTTTCAGCTAAGAACATCGAATCCATATGATTTTTTGGAAGTTTGTCAAAGAAAGGCAATGCGATGGTGTTGCCGATATGACTTCAGGTGCATATATTTTTTTAAATTGACATAATTTTTAGTAAGATATAAAACTGACATATTTAAAACTATTAAAAGGAATTCATATTGTTTTGATACAATAGTAAAATGACCCATATGTAATTTTTAGAATTTAGGAATAAACCACATCTCAATATGATGCACAGTGTGATCGATATGACTCAAAGTGTGTCTTTTATTTAAAATTGGCATTAATTTTAGTAAAAAGAAGAAGTGACATACTCAAAATAAATCAAAAACATTCATATTATATTGATACACTAGTGAAATGATCTAGAACTCATTTTTGACATGTACGAATCAACAACACCTCAATCTGATGTACGGTGTGATCAGTATGACTCCAAGTGCATTAATTTATTTAAAATTGACATTAAATTTAGTACAAGGAACCAATGACATATTGAAAACATATAAAAACATTCATATTTTTTTACATTAGTAAAATGATCCATAAGTCATTTTTAATGTGTATTAATAAACAACACCTCAATCCGACTCATTGTGTGACTGTTTTGACTCAAAGTGTGTCTTTTGATTTAAAATTGACATCAATTATAGTAAAATGCACAACTGACATACCAAAAACTAAGAAAAGTAATTATGATTGTTTTAATACTCTATAAAAATGATCCATAAGTCATTTTGAATGAGTAGGAATCAACGGAATCTCAATCCAATGCAATGTGCGACAAGTATGACTCAAAGTGTCTATTACCAGTTTAAAATTATCATTTTAATTCAAAATGTGTGTCACTCACTAAAAACTAACCAAACATTCTCTGATTTTCCTGATTATTTATCACAATGATTCGTTTGTCTGTTGTGACTTAGAGGGAGTAGTCTCATATCAAACTGACACATGATGTGACCGATATGACTCAATGTGTGTGTCTCCAGTTTAAATTGGAATTTTAGTAAAAAGAACAAGTGACGTATTGAAAACTAAGTAAACACATTCATATTGTTTTTATAATTTAGGAAAATGATTCATAACTCATTTCAGATATGTAGGAATCAACCCCACCTCAATCTGACATAACTTGTGACCAGTATAACTCTAAGTGTGTCTTTTTATTTAAAATTGACATAAATTTTAGTGAAAATAACAAGTGATATACTGAAAACCAAGAAAATGAATTCAATTTTTCTGATACATTAGTAAAATGAACCATAAATCATTACTGAGATTTTGTAATCAATCTAACCTCAATCCAATGCACTATGTGACTGGTATGACTCAAAATGTCCACTATCAGTTTAAAATTGACATTTTAGTTCAAAATGTGTCACTCATTGAAAACAAAAAAAAATGTGCTCTAATTATTTTGATAATTTTTTACATTGATTCATAAGTTAGTTTTGATGTGTAGGAAGTAGTCTCATATCAAACTTACACACGATGTGACCGATAGGACTCAAAGTTCATGTTTCTAGTTTGAATTGACATTTTAATTAAAAAACAAAAATGACATACTGAAAACAGAGAAAACACATTTTAATGTTCATGAAACATTAGTATAATGATCCATAATTCATTTGTGACAAGTAGGAATAATCCACACCTCATCCCAATGTACGGTATAACCGGTATAATTCCAAGTGTGTCTATTTATAAAAAATTAACATTAATTTTAGTAAAAAGAACAAGTGACATACTAAAAACTAAGAAAATGATTTCAAATTATTTTGATACTTTAGGAAAACAATTCACAAGTCATTTATAACATGTATTAATCAACCCTACCTCAATACGACTAATGGTGTGACTGGTATAACTCTATGTGTTACTTTTGTTTTGAATTGAAATTAATTTTTTGTAAAAAGAACAAGTGATACACAGAAAACCATGAAACCACATTTTGATTATTTTGATACTTTAGGAAAATTATACATAAGTCATTTTTGAAATTTAGGAATCAACCGCACCATAATTCGACACACAATGTTACCTGTATGACTCAAAATGTATGTTATCATTTTAAAATCAACATTTTAGTTTAAAATGTGTCACTCATTGAAAACCATGAAAACATTATCTTATTGTATTGATAATTTTGGGAAGGAATTTATATGTTATTTGTGATGTGTAGGAAGTAGTCTCATGTCAAACCAACACACAATGTGACTGATATGACTCAAAGTGTTTGTTTCCAATTTCAAATGACATTTTCATAAAAAACAGAAGTTACATTCTAAAAAATGAGAAAATACATTCAGATTTTTTTTATACTTCATGAAAATGGTTCATAAGTCATTTGTTATGTGTAGGAAGCATACACACCTCAATCTGATGCATGTTCTGGCGGATATAATTCCAATTGTGTCTACTTAATTAAAATTGACATTAATTTTAGTAAAAAATAACAAATGACATACAAAAAACTAGGAAATGACTTTAAATTGTTTTCATACATTAGGAAAAAATTTCATAAGTCATTTATAACATGTAGCAATTAACCACACATCAATATGATGCATAATGAGACCGATATAACTCCAATTGTTTCTTTTTGTTTAAAATGGACATTAATTTTTGTAAAAATAACAAGTGACATACTGAAGATCATCAAAATTTATTGAAATTATTTTTATAATTTAGAAAAGGGATACATAATCCATTATTCAAATGTATTAATAAACTTCACCTCAATCTGATGCACAGTGTGGCCAATATGCCTCTAAGTGCATCTTTTTTATTCAAAATTTACATTATTTTTTTAAAATATAACAAGTGAAATACTGAAAACTAAGCTAATTCATTCATATTATTTTTATACATGAGGATAATGACACATCAGTCATTTTTAATGTGTATGAATCAATTGTACCGCAATCCGATGCATAGTGTGACCAGTATGACTCAAAGTGTCTGGTATCAGTTTAAAATTGATATTTTAGTTCAAAATATCTGTCTCCATCTGAAAACCAAGTAAATTCACTCTAATTTTCTTGATAATTTAGGAAAGTGATTCATAATTAATTTCTGAAATGTAGGAAGAAGTCTCATGTCAAAATAACACACTATGTGACCAGTATGGATTAATGTGCGTGTTTTCTGTTTGAACTGAATTTTTAGTAAAAAACACAAGTGGCATGCTGAAAACTGAGAAAATGCATTTGGAATATTTTGATACTTTAGGAAAATAATCCCTAAGTAATTTTTGATGTGTAGGAATTAGCCACACCTCAATCTAATGCGCAGTGTGATTGGTATAACTCTATGTGTGTCTTTATTTAAAATTGACATTAATTTTACTAAAAAGAATAGGTGACATACTCAAAACCATGAAAACTAATTCAGATTATTTTTATGTTTTAGGAAAACAATCCATAACTTATTTGTGATGTGTATAAATAAAACACACCTCAATACGATGCACAGTGTAACCAGTATAACTCCAAGTGTGTCTTTTTATTTTAAATTGACATTTTATTGAAGTATTATTTCATATTAATTTTTAATTTATTTCATCATTGTATTAATAATTATTGGGGCTAAACCATTAAACCCAAAAACATCTAAGATCCTTTGTCACATATTATCAATTTGATTATTTGATATGTTCAATTGATCAATTGAAGAAAAAGAACCATAACATGATTCTTCATTAATCAAGCTATTGGAAGAACAAAAATAGAAAGTACAGAAAGGAAATAACATAGGATATAACATTCTTCGGATTAGCATGATCCAACATGCTCGACGAGAATTCCACTCATGTGAGCCTTTTATTACAAAGTAATATAGAAAGCAAAAAAAATACAAACTCGATGAAACGAAAAGAAGAACCGGAAAAAAAAAATATCTGAGCAGGCTGGCCTTGTTGAACTATGTGGTGGCAGTGAATCCTGTCACATAGAGTCAACATCATTCACTCTAGGATGGACTCATGCACACACCCAAAAAGGATACAGATCTATACATGAAAGAATCAAATATATGGCTACAGAGCCAAGAAACTAAACAAAAACCTAGTTACAATCAAAAGGGAAGTCAAGATTGGGAACTTTCATGATGTGAAGTCATCTTAGACCTATAAATGAGCCGATCTCCACTGATTCTCCACCAGATAATTATTCTGGTTCTAGGAGCTTAAATGAACTCAAAGATAAAGATTTTGGGTGGCCATATAACCTCAGCCTCCTTCTTCTTCTCTGAGAACCCCTCAGAACAGTGAAGGAGCGACTCACTTGGAACTCACCGACTGAACCAGATGAAAGGCACTTCATTGAGAGAATTGATTGATCAAATACATGATATGAGTGGGGAAATCATGGTGTGATAGAGAGCGTCATGTTTCATAGGTAGAAACCTGGGATCATAGATGCATTGATGTACCATATTAAGCTGATGGTTCACGTAACTGATGGTTGGACAACGCACGGTACAAGTGGCGCCACAAGATTGGTACGGCGGTGGCACCCCAGATCGAAGTTGACCAAAATAAACACACCCAGGATGAAGCATGACTGTTTGATGTTGTAAAATCAGTGGTATTGGTAAACAACCGATATAAGTAATGAAAACAAATATTACAGTGAACAAATAATTAGATGAAAGCAAAATAAAACCCATGTGACCAATACTGTGCATGCATATACCCCATGAAAATTGAACACCCTTAATTCATTATGAATAAATCATATAAATCTATATTAAAGGAATTAAAATGCAAAAATTCATGGGGAAAATACAAAAACACTCTACCTTGTAATTAAATGGAATTTACAGATGATTTCCTCAGAACCTAAGTTAAATAATTGGGATGAAATTCATTAATTTAAGGCAATGCATTAATTTGGACAATGGAACAACCTTAATCAATCTACCAGTCATATTTTCCCTAGCGGGTATCTTAGTGACACTCATTGTCCTAGATTCTATAATATCCCTAAAAAATGAATTTTAATGTCAATGTGCTTTGATCTAAGATGGAATACATAGTTCTTAGATAAATGCAACACAGATTGGCTATCACAGTGGACTATTATGCTAGCATTAGATAAAGAGAACTCATAAAGAAAACCATTCAACCATATAGCCTATTTTATTGATTATGTCAGCGCAATATACTCTACCTCAGCGGTAGAGAGTGTAACCACTAACTTCATATTTCACTTCTAGGAGACCAATCCAGAGTATCCATTTCAATGTATGCCATTGAGGCTTACCAAATTTCCCCCTAAACTTCTTCAAAGTACTAATAGAAAATGCAATTTCTGGCCAAGAATAGAATATAGAAAACATAAGACATCCTACTAGATTAGCATATTGAATCTTATTCATGAATAAATCATCAACATCATTTCTAGGGGATTGATCCAAAGACAATTTAAAATGTTTTCATAGATGAATACTAATAGTTATAACATTCTCAAACAAATTTCTTCTTAATACCATATTAACATAAGCATATTGGGATATATACAAGGTTCTAGTCTTCCTATCTATTATTATGTTCATACCTAATATTTGATTAGAATGTTTTAATTATTTAATTTCAAATTCATAGTTAAATTTATTCTTGACAGAATTTATAATCCTTGTGTTCTTACAGAATAAAAGAATGTGATCAACATATAATACCATGTAGACATATTCATGTTTAACAGTCTTATAGTATACAAATGAAAAAAATTACTTTGGAAAACTGATTTTCAATCATAAAAGAATCAAAAAAATTATAGCATTGTCTTAATGAGTGTTTAAGCCCATAAAAATACTTATTAAGAATACAAACTTTATTAGGTTTGAAAATTTTTAGAAATATTTTAAGAGGGGTCATATAAATTGTTTCATCAAGGGTACCATGCAAAAAAAAGTTTTTACATCTAATTGTTCAACATGGAAATCAAACGTGGAAGAAAAAGCAAGAAGAATTCTAATATATGAATTTTTAACAACTAAGGAATATATATCACTAAAATAAATTCCCTCACATTGAATAAATCCATTATAAACCAATCATGATTTTAATTTGGTTTTATTTTCTCTATCATTGTTCTATTTCTTCTTATATATCCTTTTAGAAACTATGAACTTCTGCTTATTAGGTCTAGAAACAACAACCCAAGTGCTTTTCTTGAGAAGTGAATTCATCTATTCTTGCAATTATACTAACCATATGGTGCCCTCTTTGGACTTAAGGGCTTGCTTATAAGTTGTAGGTTCATCATTAAACAAATCATATGATACATTAAACTCATAGGAAACAATGTATACCAAATAGAAATAGGATCGAGGCCTGATAACTCTTCTCTCTGTATCCCGAGTGAGCTGATAATTGCTCAGATCATCTGGTTCCTTAGTTTCAAGTTCAGAATCTGAATTATAATTGGATTCAACTTGGTATGGACAATGGGGGGAGCATGACCAGTCTTGAATTGAGAGTGGCCACTAGATTCAAAATTTACTTCAAAACCTAAGGGTCTTGAGAATCTAGAAGGTTTTGTAGTGTCATCAGAGGACTCTATAGGTTCATATCCCTTATCATTGGAGAGACAAGAATCATGAGACATGACATCTCCTCTAGTTATCCATTTTTGATAACCTGGTTTTTCTACCCACATATGATACCCCTTAACACCCTTTGTATATCCCGCGAATATACACTTCACATCCCTAGGAGATAGGTTATCATTATAAGTATGAGCATAAACTATTGATCTAAAGTCCCTACGGTGTGAAAGGCTCAGGGGTGAACCTTTCAAGAATTATTTGGGTGTCTTAAAAGAATTAGTAGAATATAGGAAATGGTTAATAAGATAGTGTGTTATTGATGAAACCTTACCCAGAAGGACATGGGGTGTTTTGAGTGGGACATCATGCACCTCACCCTCTCAAGCATAGTTCTATTCATCCCCTCTGATAACCCATTTTACTATGGAGTTTCCACAACATTTTGGTATCACATTATTCCCACAAATTCACAGAATTTAATGAATTTTGTGGATAGATACACTAAACCATTATCAGTTCTTAAGGATTTAAGTTTCTTATTTGACTCACTTTATACCCAATGTTTCTATTTCATAAAGGTATTAGTGGTATAAAAATTATGTTTGAGTATATGAATCCAAAATTTCCTAGAGAATTCATAAATTGATGTCACAAATTATAAGCCTCCAACATGGTAGGTGACCCAAGAAGGACCCCACATATCTGAATGAACACACTCAAATGGTTCTTTAGCCTTATACATTAACCTACTGAATCTGACTCTTCATGATTTTCCATATACATAATCCTCATGTAATAGAAGACTTCCAGGTGTGATGTTACTCAAAAGACCCTATTCTTTGAGTCCACTAAGGCCCTTTGAAATAACATTCCCTAACCTTATATTCCAAATTTTGGAATAATCAAGTTTTGAACTACAAGAGTTATTCAACTAACTTATATGAACCATATTATCTAACACATAAAGAACATTGTGAGGGATTCATTTCATAACTACGAGTTAACCTTAGGAAAATCTAAGGCTTTCAGAGTTTAGATTAAAATTGTACCCCTTTTGGTCATGAATTCCTATGGATATAAGGTTTATTTATAATTTGGGTACACACCAAACTTCCTCATGAGTCTTTATAGTCCCACCATAAAGCTCTAATGAAACTGAGTCTATTCTCATAATGTGGCATCTCATTGTGTTCCCTAGAAATACCTCAATGGATTCAATTTCCCACAACCCAATAAAAAATTCCTTCCTAGGACACTTCTGTAAGGAAAATCTTGAATCTAGGGTCTATTCATGAATGATGGTAATGTCAGAAACATCCAGCACATCAATAGCATCAAAGTCATGCTCAACTAATAAGGAATGGTCATTACTATTATCTATGTAGTCACCTTTCTTATTATGGAATTTACTCTTAATATTTAAAGGTTGTTTGCATTAAAATAAAATGATTAATTTTCTATTAGAGTTATAACATTTCTTCTTAGACTAACCCCTTTCCTTTTTTCTACATCTAGACTCACTTCTGCCTCTAGAATCACTTTTGTCCCTAATACTTAAACTCTCAGCCTCAATCATAACACTGCCCTTCCTTTGAAGGTCTTTGGAGAGTAAAATAGATTTAACTTCTTCAAGAGTTAGTGTATCTTTACTGTACATAATATTGTCTTTAACAAAATTAAAGGAATTATCTAATGATGTTAATAGTATGACGGTATGGCCTTTGTCATCCAATTTAATGTCTATGTTGGCTAGATATAAAAATATTTTATTAAATTCATCAATGTGCATCCTGAATACAGTTCCAAGGTGCATTTTAAAAGAACACAATCTATTTTTTTTATAATATACCAACAAGAGACTTAGTCATATAAATGGATTCAATCCTAGACCATATAACAACAACCGAAGATTCATATGCAACTTCTCTAAGGACATTATCTCCTAAAGATAAAAGGATCAAACGACATGGTTTCCTAAGAGTTTCTTCAAAGACATCAATGAATATGGTGGTAGTCTGCCCATCCAGGGAAAGAGTGGTGATTTTCCCTCTAGAACCAGCAAGGGCATCAATTAAATTGTTATGGTCTAGTGATGCTGTCATTTTAATTCTCCAATGATTGAAATAATTTTCACCATCAAATTTAACAATATCAAATTTAGTGGAACCCATTATTAACGTTATAGTAGGCTATGATACAACTTGGTGGGGTTATGCCTTCAAACCCTAAAACATCCAAGATACACTATCGTGTATTATTGGTTTGATTATTTGATATGTTCAATTGATCAATTGGAGAAAAAGTACCAAAATGAGTTTCATCAATAATCAATCTACTGGAAGAATGAAAACAAAAAGTGCAGAAAGGAAATAATAGAGGATATAATGTTCTTTAGATCAGCATGATCCTACATGCATGGAAAGAACACCACCTAGATAATCCATTTATTACGAAGCAAGAAAGTAAGAAAAGAAAATACATACTAGAATAAACGAAAATAAGAACCATAGAAACTATCTGAGGAGGCCAACCTTGTTGAAATAGGTGGCAGCGATGAAGGTTGTCACATAGAGTCAATATAATCCACTACTAGATGGACTCACCCACCCACCCAAAAAGGATACAGATCTATACATGATAGGAAAGAATAGATTGATAAAAATCCAAGAAACTAAACAGAAACTCGGTTACGATCAAAAAGGAATTCATGATTGGGAACCTCTATGATGTGAAGTCATCCTAGACCTAGGAATGAGCCGATATCCACTAAGTCTCCATCGGAGATGTACTCCGGTTCTAGGAGGTTGAATGAACTCAAATATGGGGAGTGTGGGTGGATGGATAACCTCGGTATCCTTCTTCTCCATGAACCCCTCTACATAAAGAAGGAGATACTCATAGATAAATCACCAACTGAATTAGATGAAAGGAACTGCTTTGATGGAATGGTTCGATCAAATCCAAGAGACCAGCAGGGAAATCATGGCATATCAGGGAGCATCATGTGACATAGGAAGAAACCCAGGATCACAACCTCATGGATGATCTAGTTTAGGCCGATGATTCACATAACTGAAGGTGGGAAAACGCATGGGAAAAGTGGTGCCATGGGATTGGTATGGTGGTGACACCCTGGATCGAAATCGGGTGAAAGAAACACACTCAGGATGAAATAGGACCGTTGGATGTCGCCAAACCAATGGTTCAGGTAAACAGTTGATATAAGTAAGTAAAACTAATATTTTAGTGAACAAATAATCAGACGAAAGAAAAATAAAACCCACATGACTAGTTCCATGCATGCATATACCCCATGAAAATTGAACACTCTTTAATGCATTATGAATAAACAATAAAAAACAATATTAAAGGAATTGAAATGAAATAGTGAAGGTGCACAATACAACACTAACACAAGCTTGGTTTTCTTATATAGGTGGATTTTTTTGTTCAGGTTGAGGTGATCTGTTCTGTAGCTGATACCCTTGGCAGACTTTTTTTAAAGGGGGTCACATGCAACAAAGACGATGAAACAATAATGTTTTTAAATGTTTGTGGTTAGTAATTGTAAATATATTTATACAAAATATTGTTTAAAATTTATATAGTACTATTTTGTTTTGTATTCATGATGTAAAATTTAATTCAATTAAATTATGTATTTTTCATACAGATTACAAGTATTTGTTGTAGTGTGTTGTCATACAAGCTGCACACTACACTAGGTTGGGACTTTATTAGTGCTATTTCTAGTGCAGATAAAGGAGACCATGTTTAATGGTGCTGAGCACAACAATGCTTTTTTAGCTTTATTAAAGGCCTTTTTGCACGGTGTTAAAAGACATATCTGTAGTAGTGCATGTACATACAGACTTATAGATATAAACATGAATACATATAAATATATTAATGTAATTAATTACAATTATACATATGTGTAAGTATATACGAATATTATAAGTGTCTCAACCATAGAACAAGGTTTTATCAGCACTAAGAAAATCCTTTATCAGTGCTAAAAAAGTGTTGATAATCGAGGCACTATTAAAAGGGGTCCTTTTATCAGTTCCTAAAAAATGACGATAAAAGAACTTTTTCATGTGTATTTGTAAATAAATAAATACATATATATAACATACGTACATACACACACACATATATATATTATATATATGTGTGTATCGGTAGGTATAATTATATAAAATTATATATATTTATATATAGTTACATATAATATATATTATTGTGTATATACATATGTTAGAATATATAGATAATAAATATCATATTGTTAATATAGATACACCCAAATATATATATAGACACACACACATTATATAGGTATATAAATACTATATATTTGTATTTTAAATAAAATGGCTATTGTTTTTTATTTAGATAAGGGTTATATATTGATAAATATATTTTATATGTAAATATGTTTAATTATTTATTTATAAAATTAAAATTTTATGTGCGAATATATAAAAAAATATTTATATATTGTTATATATTTGATTATAAATAACAATACATTATTGAAATAGATAAAATTTAAATTCCATAATATTAATATTAATGTAATCTCTTGGAATAAATTAATTCCCCACTGATAAATGTAAAGAGACACCCTTAAACAAGGATGAAATTCCATCGAATATTATAAAAATTTGGGCATCCCGACTAAAAACATAGTTTTATAGGCCTTCATGGCCTTTTTGGGGTCAAAATATGTGATAGGTATTTATCTATGTCACCAAGAGTCTAGAGCTCATCGCAAGCTTCGATTTGATATGTGGTAGAGCTCAAACAGACACCCAGATTAAATGTTATGGTTTTTTGAACATCAATTTGTAATATACATGTGTGTGTAAGAAAAAATGGAAAACTAATATATGTAATTAGGGGTTGACATGTAGGTATTCTAAAAATTATATTTATTACCTTTTATAAAAAACATAATTCTAGATCACCTTTAGGAGTGCCACGTTGTACATACCCCATCCAGTCTTTTTTATTTTTTTTAAGTAGAACACCAAATCTTATAGCCTACTCATTATTATTATTACATCCTTCTTAGTTCGTAAGAAACAAATGGAAATATATTAATTGTGAGTCTTGATACCAATATCGCACATGACACTTATATGTCCTTATAATTCATTATGTATTTGCTCGTTGTTGTAGGTGGAAGATGGATTCCCTAAGCCTTCTCTGTGTTATCATCTGTCTTCTTCAGGTAAAGTACAAAGGTGATACAGTGTCCCCTTTTGTCTCCCACCCCACTACCATGAACCTCCTCCTCCTTGCCGTTTTCTTCCACCGCATGCTCTTAATCCTTCATTTACCACACTCGTCCCTCTACATCGGAGGCTTGAAGGACATTTCAATCGAATCCATGGAGGTTTTATTCGTACCGCAGCTCATGGATGCACCACTCGCCAATTCTCTCTACATTCTCCTGCTTCTCATATACACGGTGTTCCACAAGATTAATCGTAGATTAGTGAAGACCGCCAGACCTGCCCTAACCATGCTCTTTCTCCGACTCTTCTGGGACTACCGAGCACCATGGGGACGTCGACCAACAATGTGATCACATGAGGCTCACTTCCTCCTATCATGGATACGCTCTGTCTTCCTCAATGCCCATCGGTTTTTCTTGTTTTTTTACTTCACAACAACTGTGCTAACCCATGCATATGCACTCTTTATTTTAATTAAAATACTTGTTTTTTCTCTCATATTACATTATTTAATATAATCACTTAATATTTCATGTACATAAAAATATTTGTTATTTTTTGTGATCCAAATCATAACACTGTGTTTGGTGAAAACTAGTATAAAAAAAGAAACCATTGGATTAATTATAAAATACAATAAATGATATTATTTGATTTTGATTTCTCTAGTTTTGTTTGGATCAAATAGTTTAGTAAAATAAAAGGAATGCTTTTAATTTATAATCCATCTTGTTGTTAATATATTTAAAATAAAAGAAAATAAATTACGTTATAATATACTTCTCCACCATCATTTCTATCCAAATCATCCTAATTTTGAGATGATTTAAAATATATAGTTGATTTCTCATTTCTCCAAATATCATTTCATATGAATTAATTTAAGATCGCCAAATCGAGGAAATCATTCATCCCCTCATATATTGTTTTTTCTACCCCAAATCCCTCGTTCTAAACATGTTGTTATTATTTTTATTTAAATACCTATTTCATATAAATAGAATTATACATGAAATTATTTGGTGATCGATGGCAATGGTTATCGCCAATTACAAAAGTGCAACAACTTGTTAGATTTTCCCACTCCCCTCTCGGTGGTGCACAACGCACGAAAGTTCTCTGCCTTCTAGGGAGTGGTGTTGGTGAAGAGCTCCATCATGATCTAGCTGATGGGAGGTTCGCCGATCGTCATGTCGAAGAAAACCATTTTGGGATCTAATTCTTCCATCCTGATTCCTTCCAATCCCAAGACATAAGTCCTTATAGGGTTCTATCCTAAAACCCTAGAGTGTAAGAAAAATATTTTTATCCAAACTTATATGTGAACCTCTATCCTTTGAGGAAACTAATGTAGGAAACCAAATAACAAAAAATTAGATCTCTATGATTCAAATCATTTTGAACTTTAAAAATGGTGAGGAGGAGGATCTTCATGGAAGTGGGGTGCGAGTCAAAAGGGGACACCGTCTACCCCTACTTCATGACCTGAAGAAGCCTTACCAGAATGTGGAGAAGGTTGAGGAAAGAAAACTTTAGCCGGAGAACAATTAGAAAATACGTATAGAATGATATGTCTATATAAGTGTGTTTGAAACACAGCAGGAGGAGCAGCAGGAGGCTAGGGAAAAAGGCAATAGGTGCGGCGATGACCTACGGTATCAAAAAAACCACCATGACTACGACGGATATTTCCTACAAGGATAAGGTACAGAGTGAGCATGGTTAATAAATCGGGGCAGCCATGCTCTTCATCCTTCGTTTACCACACTCCTCCCTCTGCACCGGACCCTTGAAGGCCATTTTGATCGGAGCCCTGGTGGTTTTATTCAAACTTCAGCTCATGGCTGCCCCGCTCACCTTTCCTCTCTACGTTCTCCTACTGCTCATGTACACGGTGCTCCACCGGGTCAATCATAGATTAGTGGCAACCGTCGGACCCTCCTTAACCATTATCTTTTACCGGTTCTTCATGGACTACCGAGCGCCATGAGGACGTCATCCACCGGTGTTATCAAAAGAAGCTCACTTCTTCCTATCACGGATCTACTCCGTCTTCCCCCAACGACCATCTATTTTTCCCTTATTTTTACTGCACCACAAGTGTGATGAACCATGCATATGCACTCTTTATTTTTATTAAAATACCCTTTTGCTTGCATATTCCATTATTTAAGAAAATCACCTAATATTTCATGTACATAAATATATTTAATATATTTTTTGATCCAAATCCTAAGAAAACCCGGGCTTTTTCTCCTTTAAGTTCTGCGGCTCTCTCTTTTTCTTTACGTTATTTCTTATGGCTATGGTTTAACCTATTTTTTGGTATTAAAAAAATATTTTGTGTTTCCCGTCCGATTTATTTTTCTTTCACAAAGAAAGGGACAGACTTTCACTGGGGATTATAGGACAAACTCAAAATCGAACGCACCACTTTAATATTTTTTCATGTAAAATATATGAGCATTCGTACTCACACATAAATAGATTTTTTTCTGTATAGACATTAATATATTTTTGTATGGAAAATAAAATATATATTTTTTATTTTAAATTAAATTGATGATTAATTTTTATTTACATATGATTTATATATTTAAAAAGTTATTATATATATAAATATTCTTTAAAATTTATTTATACAATTAAATTTTTATATCTAATTGTATAAATAAATAAATATATATATATATATTAAAAGGAATGGTATTCCTTATATCAAAAGATTAGCAAATGAAGAATTACACAACTTTGGAGGAAATGAAGAAAACTAGCAAAAGGGGTCCCGACCACCCCGTAATGTGGTAAGAAAATGGGCAATAATGTTTCCTTCATTCCCAACAAAGGAAAACTCACAAGGTGATAGCTTAAATTCCACCATATAGATGTTTCCACATTAGATCCATAAACATTTATAGACCCTTCACCTTGATCCAAATCTTTCACGATAATTTGGAAATCAGATGTTGTTCACAAAATATATGTATATATTTAATTATAAATAACCATACAACATGAAAAATGTTATTAATTGAACACCATAATATATATATATATATGAAATTAATCCTTCAGATCAAATGAACTATTCATTGAAAAATGACAAGAAGACCCTCTTAAATGAATCATAAATTCCATTAAATGAAGAAAAATCTGGGTGTCCCAACTAAAAATATATTTTTCGAGGCATTTAGGGCCTTTTTTACTACGAATACCAGTTATGGGGGTTCCCCTAGGTCTTGAAAATGTAGAGATCTTGCAAGATTTTGTTTGATATCTAATAGAGCCCAAATAGATATTTAGATCAAAATTTATGATAGTTTGAAGTTCTAGTCATGTTTTGAACTTATCTTAAGATACTAATTAATTCATTAATTTTTTTATATCATGAAATTGTAAGGAAATAACTATTACATAATAAAAATTTACAAATTAATAATTATTATTAGTTTTCAATTATTTTTTAAACCATTTTCACAAAATATATTATATGTGAAGGGTAAATACATATTTAGTATTATATAATTCATATTTTGAAAAATATATTTTACATATATCAATAAAAATATATTTATATATTCAAATTTGATTTTTATTAATTTATATTTTTTTATGATGGACACCTTTTATCACCATGAAGAAAAACACTGATAAATAGCTCCTTTTTCATCATTAAAAAACAATGATAACAGTTAACAATAACATTTATAAAGGAGGAATTTATCAATGCTAAAAAAATACTAATAAAATCCAACCTTTATCCCACTATTTTAATGCTCATTGAGACCCCGTTTACCAGTGCTTTTATTTATTGTTGTTAAAAGTACCTCCTTTATCAGTGATTTTCTTTTAACACTAATAAAATGTAGCGCTTAATGTTCACGAACCACAAGTTAGATGTGTTTGGAGTTTTTGTAGGGAAAAACTCTGGTGGTGACTGAAACAAGATATAATGTTACGTGTCTGAGATCAGAAACAATAGTGGGTATACTAGAAGGACCCTGTAAAAAATAGTATTTAGTGGCATTTTACTTACTGGAAACTTTCAAAACCAATGCTAATTTTTTTTATTTTTTATTTATTTAGCGGTGTTTAGCAGTGGTTTGGTAGTATTTAGCGGTGATTTTTTTATGTAGAGGTCATTTAAACTGTCAATAAATAAGAAACCTCTAAAAAAATCCATTACGAAAATATTATCAACATGCAAATACGTGACGCTATTAGAAAGTCCCAAACATCATTTATCGGTCGTTTAAATCATAACTAAATGCTAAAAACCCTTCGTTAAACGCATAGAGCTTTCTTATAGTGGAAATTTCGAGTACAATTGTAGATACAAAGGACTATGATAGAAAAACATTGTCCTTGAAATGCATGACATGGTTAAAAGGATGAATTGAACATTGATGAAAAAAATGTGGAGCATGAAATGAAATTAACTATATAATGTTTTTTTGTTATATTTTATGAATTCATTTATTTTATAATTTTAATTATCCTAATATATAAACATATTAATTTATTTATTTATCACATTTCTATATAATTTCTAATGTATACTATATATTATTTTAAAACATTTTTCTTTCATTATATTTTTATCCTATTCTCATCAATGTTTTCCCCAATTATTTTCATACAAGTGTTATTCTTTTTTTTCCTTACTTATTTTTTTCATTCTGATCAAATTTTTTGCATTGTTTTATGGATTTTTAATGTGTATATTAAATACATTTATAAATCCATTCAAGAGGCCATTAATATTTATGGTTTTACATTTTTATAATATGAGTATAATTTACCATGCACTTCATCCTTCAGCGGTTTAAATCACAACAAAGCCATCCTTCGCGAATTACCACACTCCTCCCAACGATGATCTATTTTTACTGCACAATATTATTCCATGTGTGCTAACCCATGAAAAGTGTGTTGACCCATGCATATGAATTCTTTATTTTAATTAAAAAACCTGTTTTTTCTTTCCTATTACATTATTTATGAAAATCACCTAATATTTCATGTACATAAAAATATTTGTTATTTTTTGTGATCCAAATCTTTGGTTGTGTTTGGTGAAAAACTAGTACTCTATTATTGTTCGGATCTAATAATTTAGTAAAATAAATGGAATGATTTTAATTTATCTTCCATCTTGTTGTTAGCTTTTTTATAATAAAAGAAAATAAATTAATTTATAATATACTTCTCAACCATCATTTATATCCACATAATCCAAATTTTGAGGTGATTTAAAATCTATAGATGATTTTTCATTTCTCCACATCATTTTTTATGATTTAATTTAAGATCACCAAATAGATGAAATGGATTCATCCCCTCATATCTTTTATTTTCTCCCCCAAATCCCTTGTTCCAAATGAGTTGTTATTCTTTTCATTTCAAGACCCATTTAACTAAAAGAAAAGTATACATGAAATTATTTTTTGATCGATGGCGATGGTAATTGATGGCTGTGGTGTTCAAAATTGGCTCTGTATATGGATTCTCTAACAATGGTCGTGGGGATCGTCCATTGAAAATAACGCACCAGCTTGTCGGATTGGACCACGCCCCTCTCACTGGTGCACAACACACAGAAGTTCACCACCATCTGAGGAGTGGTGTTGATGAAGAGATCCATCATAATCCAGCTGATGGGAGGTCCACCGATCATCATGTCGAAGAACACCAGGTTGTGATCCAATTACTCCAACATCAGACCTTTTAAACCCAACACATAAGACATTTTTGGATTCTATCCTAAAACTCATGAGTGTTAGAAGAAATTTATCGTCCAAGATTACATGTGAACAACCATCCTTTATGGAAATCTATGTGGGAAACCATATACCACACAATTAGATTCATCTGATTCAAATCATATGGCACTTGCACCTCTGTTTCTGTAACAACCCAAACTTTTTGAATAGTATTTTAATTTACTCTTAAAGATTTAAAAGAGATGTTGACGGTTAATACAGAAGGAACATTCGATGGCCTCATCTAGTAGTCTCAGGCCGATCGAAGCCCATCTAATAGAACTATGAAAGGAGGTAGCACCACTTGGCATTACTCTAGACCTAACCTAAGGCGAACTTCATCATGTGAAGCTAGAATAGAATCACCTTCAAGAGAATATAAAGCTTATAGAAATCACTATAGCGACCCATACATTACATACATGGTTAATAATTCAAAATTGAAGCATACTTATTACAACATATAACAAAACCATGAAAGGACCGTATAGGTATAGTGTCTTTAGAAACTGGGAAAAATAAACAACTGGTTCATGAAGCATCTACACTATATCCCATTTATTTCATCATATATATAGTCCCTTTTTGGAATATCTTACTTAATACCCTTCTTCCTGACCTGGGGAAAGAAAACATACAAAAGGGTGAGCTCAAATGCTCTTTAAGGGTAAACAAAAGAAATATCAATCACATCAAATTCATAAGAACATAACATTTTGGAAATCTTACCCTGCAAAAGAGATCATAATTTCATAACATGGGATAAATCATGGTAGTGAAATGTAATCCCAATAATCATAACATAAAACATGAATCTTTGTTTCATACACACATAATCATATAGAATCATTTCTTATTAGTCAAGACTCATTTCCAAGACTATCTTAGTGGACAAAGTCCATTTCTGAACTGAGTTCATTCCTCGTTTCAGTCCTGTTTCACTGAACCGGTTTAACCTGCCGTTCCAGCCATGTCTATCTCATGAGATATAAAATATTTACCCAATTAATTGGAGGGAGATATAGGTCCCACCCATCTCATAATGATACCATTCTTATGTGTGCCACAAAATCATAAACCATACTTCATAACATAACCCATGTAATAAAAATGGGATTCTTAAACATCATGAAATCATAAAACAATTCATATAAGATAAAGGAATTCATAAAAATAATTCCACAACAACATAATCAAATCAATTTAATAATAGGGATAAAAACAGAACCCTTTATTATCTTATATGGAAAATAATTTTGATAAGACACTTGAACTCCATTCTTGAGGAAAATATCATTTCTACTTCAAAAACACTTTTCCTTTCTTAACATGTCATTAAATTCTAAACTAAAAGAAGTTGATTAAAAATAAACTTGAAAAATTTAAAATGAATCATCCTGGAAATAAGGTTTTAAAAATCCATTCATGCCGTATAAGTTAAAAAAACATTCTTCTCATACTTTTGTCAGAAAAGTCAAAAAGTACCTCGTACGAAAAACGACAAAAGATTCCTTTCATATCGTTTACTAAAAACTCACTCAAGGGTAAAATTGGATTTAAAAAATTTTAGGTGGATGGAAATAATATTACATAATGAGGGAACATGGATGTGGATGATAAAATAGACCCCAGTAAATACCAAAGTATAAACAATCTCGGATAAAAATGAGATTGTGATATTTTCCCTTACCTTAGGTCTGATTTGCTTCGTAAGTGTTTGAACATCCTGTATAATGATTTAAATAATGTTATTGACTTATTCCAGAATCATACTAATTGTTATGATATCATATATGGTCATATTCTTAGCTTATTAGTAATATTTCATTACTACTTGTTATTCGGGTGTTTATTACCTTTTTTTCTTATGCGTGTTTTGTCGAATAAATTCTTATTCTTCTATTTATGTTATAGATACCTCATTTCCAGAATCGTATTAGTGTACTATATATCATATTTATTCATTCAATTAATTTATATAATCATTATGCAATGAAGATCATGTATAACGAATCGCATCACATCGTGGAGACAGTATTCCGTATGTACGCACGAGCGATGATATCGTTCCCATGATCGTGGATTTGTATTAGAGTGTATGTATACTATTTCAGAATCAATACCACTTTACAATAATCATATATAGATGATTATTTTCACCATTGTACCCATCCAATTAAGGTGGTGATGGAAAATAGATTACACCACGGCGTGGAGACGGTATTCCGTACGTACGCACGCGTGGTGATTTCATTTTCCGTAGGATGGATAGATGGTGAAAGAGGGTTGTTTCATACATATAATAACATATCAGTATATGAGTGATACTTATTTTATTAATTCATAATGAAACAACTAATGAAGAATAAGCGGAAGAAGAAATAAAGTTGAAAGAATCGGTAACAGACATTACCTCTTCTTTGAAGCGCCTCTTTGAGACCTCCTCTTAGGGCACTAAAATAGGTCATTGAAGAAGACCAGGACCTCTAGGATGTTTCTAGGGAAGTGGGGAAGTTAAATGCTCCGGGATTGCCCGAGATTTAAGGATCAAATTGGTGTGAGGAGGAGAGGGAGGAAGTGCCCTTTTATAAGGGAGGAGAGGGGCACCTTTGGAAATATAAGAAATATTAGTTTATATTAAATCCCAACACCACATAAAAACTTCCAAAATGACTCATATAAAAATATTAAAAGAGATAGGGTTTTAATCTCATCAACCAATATAATTTAGACATGTTAGGAATTTATTTTAAACATTATAAACTTGATTTATCCTTATTTATCAATTTAATTTTATTTGTGGTAATAATATTCTATGTTTTAAATTACTATAAATAATTACATATTTGTTTTGAATTTTTCATAATTTCACACTTTATGACATTATCGACCATATAAATTTTCATTTATATTTTTTAAATATTTTTTTGATTTTTAAACAATTTTATAATATGTTCTTTTTATAAAATAACAATAGTGTCAATTTTGACACTATTCATTTATTTGAATTTAAATAAAATGTATACAGAAGATATGTTCGAACTAAAAGCTTTAATAGATTTATAAAATGTCATATGTATCTTGAAAATTATTGGAGCACATTAAATAGTTCATATAATATTTATTTTAATATTTTTAAAACCATTTATTTGATATTTTAATTAATAAAATAATTTCAACATCACTATTATGTCATAATTAATGATAATTATTTAATCCCTAAAAATTATAAATAAATTCTTAGGATTTAGATAAATGTATTAGATTTCTGGAGACTATTCATGTTCTAAGTTTCATTAATATTATCACTAAATTAAAATTATTATACTTATAAGATTTAAGAAAGTGACACGTTGTCACAGTCTTTGCTTTTAATAATAATTAAATTATTTTCATGAAAAAAAGTCCATTAAATGAGTCTAATCCGACCCTTAGGTGATATGGGTAGACTTTTAGTCATCCAATAGGATTTTGGCATTTGTTAGTGTAATTTTATAATCTTATATTTACCCTTAATTACCCGATTTACCTTTAACAATGGTAAATAAAATTTACCGTAGTTACTATTCATAATGCCCAAAAATAAAAAGCATCCTATTAACATAATTTGGACCCACTGATTCCTAATATGGAATCCATTTTTCAAAATTCAAATCATATAATTTGTAGTAATTAATTTAAAATAAATCCCGTTGTTAAGAAAACAGGTTTTAGAACATAAAACATTGCCAAAGATTGAAATGTTTTTACCTATGAATTCAATGTGAAATTAATGATAATGACATACATTATATTAAATGGTAAAAATATATTCTATTTATACTTTAAAACCATTAAATATTATAATTTAACCATATAAATTACCTCAATGAAAAAATTTGTTTTTAATTAAAAATTAGCGTATTTTTACTATTCATCAAAATATAAAAGTTATCAGAAAAATATCAAAAATTTATCCAAAGTAAATTTCTATACCCTGATTAAAAAGAAGAATTTTATTTAGTCAAATTGAACTTATAAACATGTCAAAAACTAGAATTAATGTGGGTGCACCATAAAAAGGCGGCAAAACTGCATTTTTTTAAAAATAATTATTTTACCCAAAAAATTTATTTTGTTCTCTTACCATGTTCTAGAAAATGTGTAAGATGAATAATAAAATTCAAAAAGTAGTTAATACTATTCATAACAGCTAGTTCATAATAATATATCGTTGTTTATTGAAACCCGATATTGCATACTACACACGCTATCGAGGAAGGTCGTGATTGCGTGTAATGCAAGACAAGTCCGTATTGTGTGCTGTGAAAGATTCCTTGGGTGTTGCGTATAACATAAGACATAAAAAAATTCTCATAAAATCTCAGGGTGTTACATTCTACCCCCCTTAAAATGAATTTTTCCCTCGAAATTCATCACTTCATTACAAACAGATGAGGATACCTCTCCCTCATCATATCCTCAAGTTCCCATGTAGCTTCTTCTAATTGGTAGTTCCTCCATAAAACTTTCACTAAGTGAGTGGTCTTGTTCCGTAGGACTTTTTTGCTACGATCCAAAATCTCTATCGGTTGTTCTTCATAAGAAAGATCTTGCTCCAGCAGTACAACTTCTGAGTTGAGTACATGTGAAGGATCAGGTATGTACTTTCTCAGGAGAGATACATGGAACACATCATGAACTTGAGAGAGATTCGGTGGAAGCGCAAATCAGTAAGCTACCTTCCCAACACGATCCAGAATTTCAAAAGGACTGATATATCTAGGGCACAACTTTCCCTTCTTTCCAAATCTCATGACCATCTTCTAGGGAGATATTCATAAGAACACTTTATCACCCACTTCAAACTCTAGGTCTTTCCTTTGGTTGTTGGCATAACTTTGTTTTTGACTCTGAGCTTCTCTTATGTGTTGTGGAATAGATCTGACCTTTTCTTCCATTTCATCAACAAGATCAGGTCCTAATAGCTTTCATTCCCCAACTTCATCCCAGCAAGTTGGAGTCCTGCATTTCTATCCATAGAGAGCTTCATAAGGAGCCATCTGAATACTGGAGTGAAAGCTATTATTATAAGAAAATTCCACAAAAGTTAGGTGTTGATCCCAACCACCTTTGAAATCTATACATAAAAATCTCAACATATCTTCTAGTGTTTGAATTGTCCTCTTAGACTGACCGTCTGTCTGAGGATGATAAGCAGTGTTGAAACTCAACTCTGTATCCAGAGTTTACTGAAGACTTCTCCAGAACTTTGAGGTAAACCTCAGATCCCGATCAGATATAATAGAAAGTGGTACTCCATGCAATCTTACCACTTCCTTTACATATATCCTGGAAAGCTGATCTAGAGAAAAATCCTCTCTAATAGTAATGAAGTGTGCAGACTTTGTAGGACGATCAACTATGACCCAAATAACATTATTTCCTTTGGATGTTTTAGGAAGTCCAGTGACAAAGTCCATAGTGATGTTTTCCCATTTCCATTCTAGTATGGGTAATGGTTGTAACATCCCCTTAGGCTTCTGTCTCTCAGCTTTAACTTGCTGACAAACCAAGCATCGAGATACATATTCAGAAACATCTCTTTTCATGCCATCCCACCAGAAGTACTCTTTCAGGTCCCTATAAATCTTTGTGCTTCCAGGATGAATAGAGAATGATGAACTATGAGCCTCATCCAGCAGCACCTTCTTTAATTCTGGGATGGGAGGAACACAAACCCAATTCCTAAACTTTATTATCCCATCACAATCAAGGTTGAATTCAGGAACATTTCTCACCTTCTTTTGTAACTCGACATCTTCTTTTTGTGCCTCTTGAATCTTCACATGTTTAGATGGTTGAACATTCATTTGAGAAAGATAAGATTTCTCCCCATCCATTAAAATTCCAAGATCCACCCTTTGTAAATCCATAAATATTGGATCTTTTGTGATCCTCATCATGGATAATCTAGCATGGTCTTGTCTACTTAATTTGTATGCTACCTTGTTTGATTTCCCAGGGTGGTAATGAATTGAGAAGTCGTAATCCTTAATCATCTCCAACCATCTTCTTTGACGCATATTCAGATCCTTTTTTGTGAAAATATACTTTAAACATTTATGATCAGTATAAATATCACACCTTTCACCATAAAGGTAATTCCTCCAAATAATTAATGCAAAGATTGCCGCACCTAACTCCAAATCATGAGTTGGGTAATTTTTCTCATGGATTTTCAACTATCGTGAGGCATAAGAAATCACCATATAATTTTGCATGAGAACACACCCCAGTCCCTTCTTAGATGAATCACTGTATATCACAAACCTTTTTCCACTGCAAGGTAGTGTGATCATAGGTGCACTGGATAACCTTCTTTTTATCTCTTTGAAATTTTCTTCACATTCCTCCGTCTAAACAAACTTAACTCCATTTCAAGTCAACATGGTGAGTGGGTTAGATAACCTTGAAAAATATTTCACAAAACTTCGGTAATATCCAGCCAAACCAAGAAAACTTCAGATCTCAGTTACTTTTGTTGGTCTCACCCATCTTTCGATAACCTCTGTTTTTGTTGGATCCACAGATATCCCCACTTTTGAGATTATGTGACCCAAAAATGCAACCTTTTGAAGCCAAAATTCACACTTGGTAAATTTGGCATAAAGCTTCTCCTTTATTAGGGTCTTTAATAAAATTCTCAAGTGATCTTCATGTTCTTAATTGCTCTTTGAATAGATAAGAATATCATCTATAAAGACTACCACAAACTGGTCAAGATAGTCTCTAAAGACTCTATTCATCAGATCCATGAAGATAGAAGGGGCATTAGTAAGACCAAATGGAATCACTATTAATTCATAGTTTCCATACCTTGTACGGAAAGTCGTCTTTGGTATATCCTCCCTTTTGACCCTTAATTGATGATACCCGAAATGAAGATCAATCATGGAAAAGTATTGAGCTCCGCGTAGTTGGTCAAATAGGTCATCAATGCATGGGAGAGGATATTTTTTCTTGATAGTGATCTTGTTAAGTTCTCGATAATCAATGCAGAGTCTCATTGATCCATCTTTCTTCTTAACAAACAGAACAGGTGCTCCCCAAGGTGATGCACTAGGGCGTATGAATCATTTATCAAGATTCTATTGGAGTTGCTTCTTCAATTCCTGCAACTCAATTGGGGCCATTCTATGAGGTGTCTTCGAAATAGGAAAAGCTCCTGGTACGAGTTCTATTGAAAACTCAACTTCACGATTTGGTGTAAGACCTGGAAATTCCTCTGGAAAGACATCATCAAATTCTTATACAATGGGAATATTATTAATCGTTAGTTTCTTTCCAACCATTTGAGATAAATATCTTTCATTTAGTGGAATCAAGACCCATAAGATAGATGAAATTTCCACTGGAAGGTGATGTTCATCCTTGCATCGATAGACGATCATAGATTGATCTGGAATATGAAATGGGACTTCCCTTCATTGGAAATTAATATGAGCTCCATATAAAGAAATCCAATCCATGCCAAGAATCACATAAAATTCCACTATATGAAGGATCACAAGATTTGCAGGAGGCACTTTCCGACAAACTTCAATCGGAGAAGAATCATAAACTTTTTAAGCGGCTGTTGTTCCATTAGGAGTTGTCACAGCCAACTCAACATCTAATTGTTGAGGTAATACGGTGATACCCTTAGAAAATTATTTATAAATAAAAGAGTGGGTGGATCTAGAATCAAATAAAACATTTGGTACTTTAGAGTGGATGGTAAGTGTACCTCTCACCACTTCGTTGTCGTACTCCACATTGCCGATAGTAATTGCATGTGACTTTCCTTTATCATTGGCCTTAAGAGTTTGTTAACGTCAAGCATCATCATCAACCCTTAGATTTGGGCATTGATTGGCATAATTCCCCATCTCCTTGCACTTGAAACATTGAAGTGTATTAGGTTCATTCTGTGTTTCCCTTCCTTTTTTGCATCATTAGACATCTTCTTCCCATTATTTTGACATTCAATTGCCCGATGACCTTCTTTTCCACACTTATAACATTTGCTTGTCCCCTTAATACAATTTCCTCCATGTTTCTTTCCACACATTGAGCATAAGGGAAAAATCATCTTCTTTTCAGTGTGGTCTTTACATTTTCCTTTGAATTCCATTTTCCTCTTCTTATCAAACCCATGTGACTGATGGGTTACACCAATCTCCATCTAAACCTTGAGAGCACATCTAAAAATTTGCTCGTAGCTATTGAAATCCCTTATGGCTAATTCCCTTCGAAGACTTGGTTTTAAGCCACTAAAGAATCGATCTATCTTACTCTCAAGTTGGATAATAATTTTGGAAGCATACCTTGCAAGTCTAGTAAAATTTGCATCGTAGGTACCAACGGATTCATCATCCTTTTGCTTCAGTTCAAGAAACCTCGTATCCATATTTTTTCGAAGAATACGAGGGAAATACTTATTGAAAAATAAGTTCTTGAACTCGTCCCATTCCATGGACTCAATTTCATCCTTTTGCCTCGTATTCTTAATGAGATTCCACCATTGATCAACATCACCTTCCAAACGATACACCGATAAGATGACTTTATCATGTTCATAACACTGAATAACTGAAAATATATTTTCAGTGGTAATGATCAATTGTTCAGCCACTAATGGATCAGAAGACCCGCTGAATGAAGGTGGACGCTGCCTCATGAAGGATTCGACAGAATGTTGCTCCTTCCTTTGCTCATTTAGAAGTCCTGCATGATTCATAGCTTGAGAAAGTTTCATGAGCATGGCTATAAGATTTTGCATTCCAGCTCCAATAATGTTTGGTTGCTCAGGGAGACAATCATTGCATTGCTCGTCGCATTCCGCATTAACACGGTTTCTTCGGGTTCCAGCCATTGACTAAAACCAAGAAGAATAGTGTGAGCAACACTAATTATAATAGGAAAACCGCATAATCAAGAATAAAATTTCACACATAAGGTCTTATCATAGGTTGTTCATGGCCATTTCTAAAACACTAAGATTGTGTTCTATGCTTAGACATATCCTTAGGTTTCTTACTAAGGCTTTCACATCCTAGTTTCCAAAGGTTGACTATAACATTCCTATGATACCAACTATAGCGAACCATACTTTACATACATGGTTAATACTTCAAACATTAAGCATACTTATTACAACATATAACAAAACCGTGAAAGGACCGTATAGGTATAGTGTCTTTAGAAACTGGGAAACATAAACAACTGGTTCATAAAGCATCTACACTGTCTCCCATTTATTTCATCATATCTATAGTCCATTTTGGCATATCTTACTTAATACCCTTCTTCCTGACCTAGGGAATGAAAACATACAAAAGGTTGAGCTCAAATGCTCAGTAAGGTTAAACAAAATAAATATCAATCACATCAAATTCATAAGAACATAACATTTTGGAAATCTTACCCTACAAAAGAGATCATAATTTCATAACATGGGATAAATCATGGTAGTGAAATGTAATCCCAATAATCATAACTTAAAACATGAAACTTTGTGTCATACACACATAATAATATAGAATCATTTCTTATTAGTCAAGACTCATTTCGAAGACTATCTTAGTGGACAAAGTCCATTTATGAACCGAGTTCATTCCTCGTTTCAGTCCTGTTTCACTGAACCGGTTTAACCTGCCGTTCTAGCCTTGTCTATCTCATGAGATATAAAATCTGTACCCAATTAATTGTAGGGAGATATAGGTCCCACCCATCTCATAATTATACAATTCTTATGTGTGGCACAAAATCATAAACCATACATCATATCATAACCCATGTAATAAAAATGGGATTGTTAAACATCATGAAATCATAAAAAAAATCATATAAGATAATGGAATTCATAAAAATAATTCCATCACAACATAATCAAATCAATTTAATAATAGGTATATAAACAGAAACCTTTATTATCTTAGATGGAAAATAATTTTGATAAAACACTTGAACTCCATTCTTGAGGAAAATATCCTTTCTACTTCAAAAACACTTTTCCTTTCTAAACATGTCATACAATTATAAACTAAAAGAAGTTGATTAAAAATAAACTTGAAAATTTGTAAAGTAAGCTTCTTGGAAATAATGTTTTAAAAATCCATTCATGTCGTATAAGTTAAAAAAAACATTTTTCTCGTACTTTTGTCGGAAAAGTCAAAAAGTACCTCGTACGAAAAACGACAGAAGATTCCTTTCATATCTTTTACTAAAAACTCACCGAAGGGTAAAATTGGATTAAAACAATTGTAGGTGGATGGAAATAATATTACATATTGAGGTAACATGTATGTGGATGATAAAATACACCCCAGTAAATACCAAAGTATAAACAATCTCGGATAAAAATGAGATTGTGATATTTTCCCTTACCATAGGTCTGATTTGCTTCGTAAGTGTCCAAAACTCCTGTATAATAATTTAAATAATGTTATTGACTTATTCCAGAATCATAATTATTGTTATGATATCATATATTGTCATATTCTTAGCTTATTAGTAGTATTTCACTACTACTTGTTATTCGGGTGTTTATTACTTTTTGTTCTTATGCGTGTTTTGTCGAATAAATTCTTTTTCTTCTCTTTAGGTTATAGATACCTCATTTACATAATGTTATTTGTGTACTATATATCATATTTATTCATTAAATTCATTTATATAATCATTATTCAATGAAGATCATGTAGAACGAATCACATCACATCGTGGAGACAGTATTCCGTACGTACGCACGAGCGATGATATCGTTCCCATGATCACGGAATTGTATTGGAGTGTATGTATACTATTTCAGAATCAATACCACTTTACAATAATCATATATAGTTTTTTATTTTCACCATTTTACCCATAAAAGTAATGTGGTGATGGAAAATAGATTACACCACGGCGTGGAGACGGTATTCCGTACGTACGCACGCGTGGTGATTTCATTTTCTGTAGGATGGATAGATGGTGAAATAGGGTTGTTTCATACTTATAATAACATATAAGTATATGAGTGATACTGATGATATTAATTCATAATTAAAAAACTAAATAAGAAGAAGTGGAAGAAGAAATAAATTTGAAAGAATCAGTAACGGACATTACCTCTTCTTTGAAGTGCCTCTTTGAGACCTCCACTTAGGGCACTAAAATTGGTCTTTGAAGAAGACCAGGACCTCTAGGATGTTTCTAGGGAAGTGGGGAAGTGAAATGGTCAGGGATTGGCCGAGCTTGAAGGCTCAAATTGGTGTGAGTAGGAAAGGGAGGAGGAGCCCTTTTATAAGGGAGGAGAGGGGCACCATTGGAAATATAAGAAATATTAGTTTATATTAAATCCCAACCCCACATAAAAACTTCCAAAATGACTCATATCTAAATATTAGATGATATAGGGTTGTAATCTCATCAACCAATAAAATTTAGACATGTTAGGAATTTATTATAAACATTATCAACTTGATTTATCCTTATTTATAAATTTAAATTTATTTGTGGTAATAATATTCTAAATTTTAAATTATTATAAATAATTACATATGTGTCGTGAATTTTATATAATTTGACACTTTATGACATTTTCGACCATATAAATTTCAATTTATAATTTTTAAAAAAATTGTGATTTTTAAACAATTTTATAATATGTTATTTTTATAAAATAACAATAGTGTCAATTTTGACACTATTCATTTATTTGAATTTAAATAAAATATATACAGAAGATATGTTCAAAATAAAAGCTTTAATAGATTTATAAAATTTCATATGTATCTATAACATTAGTGGAGAACATTAAATAGTTCATATAATATTTATTTTAATATTTTTAAAACCATTTATTTGATATTTTAATTAATAAAATAATTTCAATATCACTATTGTGTCCTAATTAATGATAATTATTGAATCCCTAAAAATTATAAATAAATTACTATGATTTAGATAATTGTATTATATTTCTGGAGACTATTCATGTTCAACGTTTCATTAATTTTATAACTAAATTAAAATTATTATACATATAAGATTTAAGAAAGTGACATGTTGTCACATTCTTTGGTTTTAATAATAATTAAATTATTTTCATGGAAAAAAGACTATTAAATGAATCTAGATGACCCTTAGGTGATATGGGTCTACTTTTAGTCATCCAATAGGATTTTGGCAGGTGTTAGGGTAATTTTATAATATAATATTTACCCTTAATTACCCGATTTACCTTTAACTATGGTAAATAAAATTTACCGTAAATACTATTCATAATGCACAAAAATAAAAAGTAGCCTATTAACATAATTTGGCCCCACTTATTCTTAATATGGAATCCATCTTTCAAAATTCAATTCATATAATTTTCAGTAATTAATTTAAAATAAATCTCGTTGTTAAGAAAACGGGTTTTAGAAGTTAAAACATTGCCAAAGATTGAAATGTTTTTACCTATGAATTCAATTTGAAATTAATGCTAATGACATACATTATATTAAATGGTAAAAATATATTCTATTTATACTTTAAACCCATTAAATATTATAATTTAAACATATAAATTATCTCAATGAAAAAAGTTGTTTTTAATTAAAAATTAGCATATTTTTACTATTCATCAAAATATGAAAGTTATCAAAAAAATATCAAAAATTTATCCAAAGTAAATTTTTATACCCTGATTCAAAAGAATAATTTTATTTTGTCAAATTTAACTTATAAACATGTCAAAAACTGGATTTAATGTGGGTGCTCCATCAAAAGGAGGCAAAACTGCATTTTTTGTAAAATACTTATTTTACCCGAAAAAATTATTTTGTTCTCTTACCATGTTCTAGAAAATGTGTAAGATGAATAAAAAAATTCAAAATGTAGTTAATGCTATTCATAATGGCTATTTCATAATAATATATCATTTTTTAGTGAAACCCGGTATTGCGTACTACACATGCTATCGGAGGAAGGTCGCGATTGCGTGTAATGAAGCCAAGTCCGTATTGTGTACTGTGAAAGATTCCTTGGGTGTATTGTATAACATAAGTCATAAAAAAAATATTCTCATGAAATCTCAGGGTGTCAAAATCACTACTCAGGCAATGTTGGTCGAGCCACCCTCAGATTCTCTCACCATAGCACACCTTACACTTAGTTCCTTTTCTAGGGTTATAAGGGGCTATGTAACGAGACCTTATCTACCTTGTGTAATCCTTTGAGATAAATAAAAAAAATTCTTCCTATGGTGAATTTTGTGATTTTTCAAATGTCTAGAAAAATATAGGATGTATATAATTCATGAATATTTGAAAAAGGATATTTTAAAATATTTATGTAAACCTTAAACAATTAATGATGTGTAAAGATTTTCAAAAAATGGTCTTCTACAAATGTGTTCAGTAAGAAATTTAGAGTCTAATAATATCAACTTAATTTTTGGTGAATAGTGATTTTACACTTTGGATTAGTAATGTGACCAAATGGATTAGTAATATAACTTAAAGAAAGTATTAATATAACATAAGAACCTTGATTAAGTAATGTGATTCAATAAAATAGGTAAATAACTATTTCAAAAATTATTAGTCAAGTATTAGTTTTTTCGGGTGAATAGTTTTTTTAATTAATAATTAAATTAAAATTATTTAGAAAATTATTTTTATAAAATGGATTTTATTTTTGAATTTAGGGCATCTATATTATGTTAAGTTAATTTTGGGGATTTTTCTGAAAAGGTTGAATTTTCAGTGAATAGTACAAATACAGTTTTAGGGTCTCAGAATGTTTAATGACATCATAACTACGTCCTGATGATGACATGAGATATTTTAAGGGATGGTTGACTTATTAATAGTAAGATAAGGTATGAGGTGTCCCAAGTGGACAATATCATGAGGAAATACCATTGGTTTTTCCAATACCACTGATGAGGTGTCCCTTGGTATTTAATGCCTTGTCCCCACACTTCCCTTATAAATACCAAGCCTTTCCCTCATCCTTTACATTAAAAAATCCTCCTCAATAGATTTATGGTATCCTTACCTCCCAATCAGTCCTCCCAAGGTTCCCTCAAGCCCCCCAAGGTCCCAAACATCATGATTTCGAAGTTACTCTTCAAGATAAGGGATCCTACCTCTTTCTTTTCAAGTACTCTCGTTTATATCATTACTTTCAAGTTCCCTTTTTTTATGTTGGGGATGTTATTTATATTCATCCTACTGTCCTTTTCACAGTAGTATGATGAGATACCGCCTCTTCCTCTCATCAATTCATTTTATGAATGTTTAAGTGGCATCGTTAGGCTGCCGAATTTTCATAAGAGAAATCTTATTTTTGTCTTCCTTCCATGTTTTTCATTTCATATGTTATGCCTTGAAAATTTCATTACCATGTTCTTATATCCTTTATATGTTGTATCTATAATGTTTTATGGATCATTTATGATTGGGTGACCCATGTCCCCTCACTTTTCAATATTTTCTAAAACCCTGTAACATAGCCGTTATGCTGGAGAAATTTCGTCTCAAAATGACTCTCTCTTTTTATCAAATTCATTTATTTTATTAGGTGAATACTCAAAGCTCTATCTTCTATATGGTTATTCGCATATATCTCAAAATTTTCTATTTTAATTCTGGTATTTACATACATAAAACCCACTTTCCATTTCCGTGGGTTTAAAGTGACATAAAGATCATGTCTTTAAAGAAGTTTTTTTAAAAATGTTATGATTATGATGTGAAACCCATTTCATTTATACTATATGGGTTATTTATGAAATTTTTGATGATGATATATGTGGCTCACATGATAATAAAGACAAATTAAGGGTGCGCCCTGATAGCACTCTAATGCATTAGGTAAAGACTTAACCTCTAGAGATTACCATTTTAACGATACCTTGGTGAATAACCTTGATATTTTTTAATGACACCTTGGGGATGGACCTTGGTGATACGAAAATGACTGTCTAAGTTAAATGTTGTAGCCACATCTTCAAGTTATGAAACACATTAATTTTATTATGATATGCCTCATGATATATTTTTCAAACCTTAAAGTTATTTATCAAGACTTTATTGATGTATCTCAAGTTCACATGTAAAATTTTTCTCTTGTTTCCCTTACTGGGCCTTCTACTCACCCTTTCCTTTGATGTATGTTCCCAGGTTATGAGATGCAGTAATGAACTTCGGATGAACAAATGAAGAATCGTTTCAAATGTTTAAGAAGAATTTTTTTTATGTTGTCATGTATTAAGTTCCCGGTTTCCAAGACACTAAACCATAAAGATCCTTGGTTTTGTATAATGTAATGAAATTTTATGTGATAATAAGGTGGGATGTCATAGTTGGTATCACATGACGGTTTAGTTATTTATGGAAATTAGGCTATGGAAAATTTAGGAATAACCCTATAAATAGTTTAAATATATGGAAAACATCTTGGTATTTTGGTAAGTATTGAGTTAGTGGTTTATCAAAAAAATACATCCATGTCTGGATATGAGCAGGTAGAGGCGGCTCTGGCACAGATGTACATAGGGGTAAAACCCAAAAACACCACTTTGAGCTAGACTCGAACAAAAACTAGTGCACAACAATGAGCCTTTTTGCACTCTTGGTTAAAACCCTCTTGGGGGATATGTTTGGTTAATCACAAGATTTTTATAAATCCTTATGAAGGAATTTTAGAGAAATGTATTTGTCTAAGCATAAATTTTTATTACATAGAATCCTTTATAGTTAAAAGTTTCGTAAATTAAATAAGTTTCTCACTAAGGTTTTATTCTTTTAGAAAATGGCAGGATATAGGAGGAACCGTGCAAATGGTGACCACAATGCACCATGCGCTGACAACCCTTCGATGGAAGATGGAATGGAAACATTCTGGCGAATGATGAACCAACTAACTCAAGTTATGGGAAATAACTTGAATCAAGATGAGAGGTCGATCTCACTGCGAAGGGAACAACATTCTGTTGAGTCCTTTATGCGTCAACGACCACAAACTTTCAGTGGATCGACTAACCCATTAGTTATGGAACAATGGATAAGCTCCATTGAAAAGATCTTTTTTGTACTCCATTGTTTGGAACAAATAAAAGTCACCCTTGCTGTTTACCTCCTAGAGGGAGAAGCAGATCAGTGGTGGTCACTGGTAAAAAACACGAATGCAATAGGAGATATGGAAGATATGGAGTGGGAAGAGTTCAGGGGAATATTCTTCAATAAGTATTTCCCTCATTCCATGAGAACGAGAATGGAGAAAGAGTTTCTTGAGCTGAAGCAGAAGGAGAACGAATCTGTCGGAAGCTATGAGATGAACTTCACCCAACATTCACAATATACCTCTAGATTTGTCATGGATCGAAATGGTAAGGTTGAAAGATTCTTCGGTGGGCTGAGACCTCATCTTTGGAAGAATCTATCCAACCGAGACTATGATTGTTATGAGGAGATCGTGCGGAGTGCTATGAAAGTTGAACTAGAGTTTGGTGATACACCGTGGTCTCACAAATCTAATGAGAAGAAGAGAGATTTATAACCAATCCTGGGAAGAATCTTTGATCATTAAAGAGGTGGAAAGAAAATGTAACTTTCTGCATGCAATAAATGTGGGAAGAAGCTTTCAGGGAACTGCTTGATCGAAAGTGGAAAGTTCTACAAGTGTGGAAGAGGATACCATATTGCTCGGAATTATCGTAGTGAGGTGAAGCCTCAACTCCCCAACAGTAACGATAGAGGAATGATGGTTCTAGCCCTACTCGAAGTCCAATGCTTCAAGTTTGGACAGCTTAGGAACCTTTCTAATCACTGTCCAAATCTAAGGGCAGTGGAGGGGAATCACCATCAACCTCAGCAAAGTCCAAGGGAGAAAGGTCGTGATTTTGTTATCACAACATCTAAAGTTGAAGCTCTGAATGATGTGGTAGCAGGTACTCTTGTTGTTCTCTCAAAATAAGAAAGTACTTTGTTTGATTCTAGTTCTACGCATTCCTTTATTTCCTCCATGTTTACAAAGAATATAAAATCAATCCCTGAACTGCTAGAGGTAGAGTTCTCAGTCAAGACTCCAAGTGGGATTATCTATGCATCAATAGTGTTGAGAGACTCTAGTGTTTACTTTTCTAAGAAAAATCTTATTGAAAATCTAGTAGTCATTCCCATGATGGAATTAGGCATTATACTATGTATGGACTGGCTCTCAAAGTATAATGCTAATATCAAATGCAGAAGTAAGAAAATATTAGTAGTCTTGAATGAACGACCTACAATTATCTTCCAAGGAGAGATATCCCAACCTGATCTTTGTCTAGAGGAACCTCCTATAGCCTTCTTTATGGAGTTAGTCGGTGAAGATGAAGAAGGAAAAGGGAGTATAAAAATAGAAGATGATATTATTGTTCAGAAATACATGGAATTATTTCTTGAGGAGTTACCTGGACCTCCCCCAGAAAGAGAGGTAGAGTTCTCCATTAAACTCGTACCCGGGTCTCAACTGATATCAAAGACCCTGTATAGAATGGAAAATGTGTATCTAGAAGAGTTAAAGAAACAACTCCAAGACTTGTTGGAGAAGGGGTTCATCCGACCGAGTGTGTCTCCTTGGGGAGCACCGGTTCTCTCTGTAAAGAAGAGGATAGATCAATGTGGCTATGCATTGATTCAAGAGAACTGAACGAGATCACAGTGAAGAAAAAATACCCTCTTTGACGAATTGATGATTTATTTGACCAACTTCATGGGGCTCAATTATTCTCCATGATTGATCTTCTATCTGGTTATCATCAACTGAGGGTGAAGAAGGAAGATATTCCAAAGACTACCTTCTGATCAAGATATGGGCATTATGAGTTTACTGTTATGCCCTTCGGCTTGACTAATGCTCCTACTATTTTCATGGATTTGATGAATAGAGTCTATAATGAATACCTTGATAACTTTGTGGTAGTTTTTATTGATGATATATTGATATATTCGAAAAGTCGTGAGGAGCATGAAGATCATATGAGGGTTATTTTGCAAACTCTGTGGAAGGAGAGGCTCTTTGGAAATATCAGCAAGTGTGATTTTTGGTTACAACAAGTGGCTTTCTTGGGGCACATTGTAACCAATGAAGTAATCTCGGTTGACCCTGCAAATACAATGGTTGTGGAGGAGTGGCCTCAACCCACAACAGTAATTGAGATTTGTAGTTTCCTTGGTTTAGCAGGATATTATAGGAGGTTTGTGAAAAACTTTTCATGGCTATCTAATCCACTAACCAAGTTGACTCGAAAAGGGGTTAAGTTCATCTGGGAAAAAGAATGTGAGGAAGGTTTCCAAGAGCTGAAGAAGAGATTGGTTACTACACCTGTCTTAACACTACCCTCTATCGGAGAAGGCTTTGTTATTTTTAGTGATGCATCTCTGAAAGGGATTGGGTTCGTCCTCATGCACAATGACAAGGTAATTGCTTATTCATCTTGTCAGCTGAAGCAACATGAGCAGAATTATCCTATGCATGATCTAGAGCTTGTGGCAGTTTCTTTTGATCTAAATATATGGAGGCACTATCTTAATGGGGAGAAATGTGATATATACACTGAACACCAAAGTTTAAAGTATATTTTCATGTATAAATAATTGAAAATGAGACAAAGGATATGGTTGGATATTATTAATGAATATGATTGTTCAATTCATTATCACCCTGGAAGAGCAAACAAAGTCACAGATGCGTTAAGCAGGAAAGACCCTGTTGTTCTGGCAACAATGAGGATCCAAGGAGATCCCTTGATTAAGGATCTAGTAAAACTGGACATGGGGATTGTAAGGGAAGGGACATCGTCAACCCTATCCCAAATGATTTCTCAACCTTCATTACTAGAGAATATCAAGAAGTCTCAAAAAGAAGATCTTTTTTTAGGAGAAGGTTGAGGCTGTGAAGGATGGTAAGTTTCCTGATTTCAATTTTGATCAAGAATGTGTATTAAAATTTCGTACAAGACTTTGTGTTCCATCTATTTCGGAGATAAAGAATGAACCGATGGATGAAGCTCATAGCTCTACTTTTTCTATACATCTAGGAAGCACTAAAATGTATAGAGACCTTTGTGATCATTATTGGTGGGATAACATGAATATTGAGATTGCTGATTACACTACAAGGTGCATTGTGTGTCAACAACTAAAGGCAGAACGACAACTTCATAAGGGGGTATTACAACCGCTACCCATACCAGAATGGAAGTGGGATAATATCAATATGGACTTTGTCACTGGTCTCCCGAAAACATCCAAAGGGAACAATGCGATATGGGTTATAGTGGAGCGTCTCTCCAATACCACCCATTTTATCTCTTTTCGGGAAGATTTCTCTTTGGATCAACATTCCAAGATATACATAAAGGAAGTGGTAAGGCTGCATGGGGTACCACTATTCATCGTATCTGATCGTGATCCAAGATTCACATCAAAATTATGGAGATGTCTTCAACATGCTCTGAATACTGAATTGAATTTTAGTATGGCCTATCATCCCTAAACTGATGGCCAATCTGAAAGGACTATTTAGACACCTAAGGACATGTTGAGATTATGCTCAATGGAATTTAAATGTGGATGGGATCAACACCTCCCATTAGTTGAGTTCTCCTATAACAACTGCTTTCATTCGAGTATTCAGATAGCACCATATGAAGCTCTGTATGGAAAGCGATGTAAAACTCCTACTTGTTGGGATGAAGCTGGTGAGAGAAAGCTTCTTGGGCATGATCTTGTGCAAGAGTAGACAGAAAAGGTTTGTCCATCCAAAAACACATAAAGGCTACTCAGAGTCGGCAGAAGAGCTTTGTTGAAAACCATCGAAGGGACTTGGAGTTTGGTGTCGGCGACAAAGTATTCCTTCAAATTTCTGCATGGAAGAGAGTCATGCAGTTTGGGAATAAAGGGAATCTCAGCCCTAGGTACATTGGCCCCTATGAAATCCTTGATCGCATAGGAGCAGTGTCCTATCGTCTATCACTTCTACCAAACCTAGATCAAGTTCACGATGTCTTCCATGTATCTCTCTTGAAGAAGTACATACTCGACCCTTCGCATGTACTGAACCCATAGGTGGTACAACTGGAACATGGCCTCTCTTATGAGGAGCAGCCAGTAGAGATCTCAGACAGTAGAGACAAGGTTCTATCCAACAAGACTACCCCCTTGTGAAATTGTTGTGGAGGAATCATAAGTATGAAGAAGCGACGTGGGGGCCTGAGGAAACAATGAAGCAAAAGTACCCTCACCTTTTCAACTAATCCTTTGGTTTAAAATTTCAGGGATGAAATTTCTTAAAGGGGGGAGAATGTAAAGACCCAAACTTTTTGAATAGTATATTAATTTACTTTTAACGATTTAATAAATATGTTAATGGTTAATACAGAAGGAAGATTCGATGGCCTCATCCAATAGTCTCGGGCTGATCGAAGCACATTTGGAAGAACTGGGTAAGGAGGTAACACCACTGAGATTTGCTCTGGACCAAACCCAAGCCAAACTTCATCATGTGAATCTAGAACGTAATCACCTTCAGGAGAAGTTAAAGCTTATAGAAATCACTACTCGGGCAATGTTGGCCAAGCCACCCTCGGATTCTCTCACCATAGCACACCTTACACTTAGGTCTTATACTGGGGTTATAAAGGGATATGTAATGAGACCTTAGTTGCCTTGTGTAATACTTTGAGATAAATAAAATTGCGATTTCTTCCTATGGTGATGTTTTTGAATTTTCAAATGTCCAGATAAATTTAGGATGTATATAATTAATGATTTTTGGAAAAAGGATATTTTAAAATATTTATGTAAACCTTAAATAATTAATGATGTGTAAAGATTTTCAAAAAATGGTCTTCTACAAATGTGTTCAGTAAGAAATATGGATTCTAATAAGATCAACTTAATTTTTGGTAAATAGTAATTTATGAATAGTGATTTTACACTTAGGATTAGTAATGTGAACAATTGGATTAGTAATCTCACTTAAAAAAAGTATAAATTTAATATAAGAACCTTGATTAAGTAATGTGATTCAATAAAATAGGTAAATAACTGTTTTAGAAATTATTAGTCAAGTATTAGGTTTTTCGAGTGAATAATGTTTTTTAATTAAAAAATAAATTAAAATTATTTATAAAATTATTTTTATAAAATGGAGTTTATTTTTGAATTCAGAGCATCAATATTATGTTAAGGTAATTTTTGGGGATTTTTCTGAAAAAGTTGAATTTTCAGTGAATATTAAAAATACAGTTTTAGGGTTTCGGTATGTTTAATGACATCATAACTACGTCATGATGATGTCATGAGATATTTTAAAGTATGGTCAACTTATTAATAGTAATATAAGGTATTAGGTGTCCCAAGTGTCCAATACCATGATGAAATACCATTGGTTTTTTCAATACCACCAATGAGGTGTCCCTTGGTATTTAATGCCTTGTCACCTCACTTCCCCTATAAATACCAAGCTTTTACCTCATCCTTTCCATTAAAAAATCCTCCTAAACGAATTTATGGTCTCCTTACATCCCAAGGAGTCCTCCCAAGGTGACCTGAAGTCCCCCAAGGTCCCACACATCAATATTTCGAAGTTACTTATCAAGATAAGGGATCATACCTCTCTCTTTCTTTTCAAGTACTCTCGTTTATGTCATTACTTTCAAGTTCTATTTTTAATATTGGGGATGTTATTTATATTCATCATACTGTCCTTTTCAAGTTAATATGATGAGAGACCCATCTTTCTCTCATCAATTCATTTTAATAATGTTTAAGTGGTGTCGTTAGGCTGCCGAATTTTTGTAAGGGATTCTTTCACCCTTCTCATTTTCAAGTTCTATTTTCATGTCAAGTCTTTCATGTTCCTTTTTATTATTTTGGGGTATGATCTATATATCCATAATATATTACTTTTATTTTAATATAATTAGAGACCCTATTTGATCTCATCAATTCATTTTTTTATGTTTTAAGTGACGTCGATAGGCTGCCGAATTTTTATAAGAGAAATCTTATTTTTGTTTTCCTTCCATGTTTTTCATTTCATATGGCATGTATTTAAAAGTTCATTACCATGTTATTATATCATTTATATTTTGTCCCTATACTGTTTTATGGATCATTTATGAGTGGGTGACCCATGTCCCCTCTCTTTTCAATATTTTCTAAAACCCTGTAACATAGCCGTTATGTTGTAGAATTTTCGTCTCAAAATGTCTCTCTCTTTTTCTCAAATTCTTTTATTTTATTAGGAGAATACTCAATGATATTTCTTCTATATGGGTATTCACATATATAACAAAATTTTCTATTTTAATTATGGGCTTTACATACATGAAACCTGCTTTCCTTTTCTGTGGGTTTAAAGTGACATAAAGATCATGTCTTTAAAGCGGTTTTTTAAAACGTTATGATTATGAAATAAATCCCATTTCTTTTATGCTATATGGGTTATTTATTAAATGTTTGATGATTATATATATGGATCCCATGATAATAAAGTAAAATTAAGTTTTCTCCCTGATATCACTTGAATGCATTGGGTAAATACTTAACCTCTAGAGATGACCATTTTAACAATACCTTGGTGAATAACCTTGGTAATTTTTTATTGAAACCTTGGGGATGGACCTTGGTGATACGAAAATGATTGTATAAGTTAAATTTTTTAGCCACATCTTCAAGTTATGAAGAACATTATTTTTGTTATGATATGCCTCATGATCTCTTTCTCACACCTTAAAGTTATTTATCATAACTTTATTGATGTTTCTCAAGTTCACATGTAAAATGTTTCTCTTGTTTCCTTTACCGGGCCTTCTGCTCACCCTTTCCATTGATGTTTGTTCCCAGGTTATGAGACATAGTAATGAACTTAGGATGAACAAATGAATAATCCTATCATGTTTTTAAGAAGATTTTTTTTATGTTTTCATGTATTAAGTTCCTGGTTTTCAAGACACTAAACCTTAAAGACCCTCAGTTTTGTATAATGTAATGAACTTTTATGTGATAAAAAGGTGGGATGTCATAGTTTCTCTCTCTAGGACACACCTTCTACCAAATATTATTAGATATAATTTCGATACACACCTTCAAGATATGGGTATTTATCTTGTTACTAGGTTATTTCTTACGACTACGGTTTAACCTATTTTTTTCGTTAAAAAAATCTCAGGTGTTCACAGTTTGTGTTTGCACATTTTCCCGCCATCTCCAATGTATATGTATGAAGGGTGGGATTGTGTGGGTAATATTGGACATACAAAATATCCAATGCACCAAATTTTTCTGGAAAATTTCATCAGTATAAGTGGGGGATTTTGGGGCATTCCATTTGGTTTAGGCATTCAACATTTTTTGACTCACACGACATTTCTCAGTGGTGTCCCACACTAGATTAAAGTCACAAAATGTAGCTATATATTATTCTAACTAAAAATCCATACTTAAAAAACTAAATTTATATATGGTTTGAAAAATAAATTATGTATTCATTTTTTTAGAATGTATTTAAAATGTGTTGGATTATATAAATGGGATAAAATTAAATGAATAAAATGAAACTGATATTTTTTTTGGAAAAAAACTTCTTTCTATGTTATTTTTTTAAAATGAATATATTGGGATAATATTTTATATAATTTTGTGTTTTTCCCTCAACTTTTTAAAACATTTTCTAACATACAATCTAATTCATATTTGAAAAATAAAAATATAAAATATTTTACAACATCAAATGAAACCAAAACATTCGATGATAAATACGTTAGGACATGTTTATTTTATCCTACCACTAAAATGTATATTTCACCATGCCTCCCATATCATTTATCCCCCTCACAAGGAGATGGTGGCACATAAGATAAAATAAGAATATATTGATAATGAAGATAACTTTCTTCTAACATGTAGCTTATTTTAGAGAGTCTCTTCTGGAAAATTATGTGTAAAACAATGGCTCCATCTCAACACCCATTTTTAATGATATAAATTTTTCATTTAAATTTAAAAAATTCATATTTAAGTATACATATATTTATATAAATATATATTGAATATTTAAACAACTAAACATATAGATTGTTGTTTATTATTGATATTAATATTAAGATATTAATAATAATCATATGGAAGTATATGAATATATATATATATATACACATATTTCTATGTAAATTATATTCTTATATATTGAAATGAAATTTAATTAACTACACATTCACACAGACAAAAATATAAATTTAGGTGGGGGACATGGTACCCAAGGTGTAAGGTAAGGACTTGGAAGGGTGTGTTGTGACATCTGCCAATACCCTCATAACCCTTACTCTGCAGTAAGAGGCTTGAATGACTCAGGAGTGGTAAATTCATCCCATAATTCTAGATTCAACCAGAGTTCAAATATCAGAAGTCTCAGTTAGGGGGGGATTTATGGGCCATTTTTGGATGAAATTTTAGGGCCCTAGTAGGGATAGGGAAACATTGTAGTACAAGGCAGGTGGTATGGTGGGCATGAAGCAAGTGCCTTAAGGCCAAAAAAATGTGGATCCTTTAGGTTATAAAAATTGAAATGAGTCAGCAACATAGTGATTCAAACATTTGAAGGAGTGAGACATGTCATTACAAGGAAGCTCGTTTTACCTTCGTTTGGGACATCGTTTGCGCCATTGAAATTGGCTCGCCACGAACATTAAAAATATGCCTTTAAAACGGGATTATGAGCAACTTGAATTTTCCAATCACCAACAAAACACAACTGATCACCACTATTGCACCAGAAATCTCTCTGCTACCACTTGTTTGTTGTTCGCTGACCACTAAGAGAGATGATTGGATGGAGAAAACATGCATTTAATTTCACAAAACAAAATTTACAATATACCCCTCCCACACCTCCCTTTATTCCTCGCACATGGAGCTCTCAAGGATCTCTTGGATGGAAGAGCTCTCTTGGATCAGCTGATGATGAAGGAAGTGCCTCTAGCCCTTCTTAAATAGACATGGGGGGAGGTGTCAAGTTTAACACAACTCCCATCAATCCCCCACCTACCTAAGGACTTATCTCATGGCTACCACCTACCATGAACTTCTCACATTAGTGCCACCTACCATACAATTAGGTGGGGTTGGTGCTCCATCCAACAATGACATCAATGGTGGGTAGTAGTTGGAAAAAAATCTCCATCATAGCAGTCGGCGGTAAGAAACAACGGTCGAAGGTGACAGTGGCGGTTGGCGATGGCAGAGCTTGACGATTGCACACCACCTGTGGGAATTCCAAAACATCATGGTGTCTGGTCCCCAAAAAACTTCACAGTTACAGTTTATGGTAGCATGCACATCGAAGCGGTCTTTTATTCCCTCCCCACACTCCGTGTGCGGGATTTTCCTCATATTCCCTTCCCAAGATGGCTCTCCTCTCTCGGCACTCGGGAATGCTAGGTGACTTTTTATTGGCATATACATATTCATATTTTTTATATGGTAAATAAAATGGATAAATTTTATTTTAAATAAAATCAATAATTAATATTCATTTAAATAATATATATATATATATATTTAAAAATAAATCTTATGTAAAAATATGTTTAAATGTTTATTTATAAAATTAATTTTATATACAAAATTATATAAAAAAAATTATATATTTATAAATATAAATATTTATATATATAGGAAAGCTAGGCCTTATATTAAAAGATTAACAAAAGAAACATTACACAAATCGGGAATAAAAACAAGCAAACCACAAAAAGGGTTCCTGACCACCACATGAAGAGGTAAGAAAATGGGTAACGTGGTTACCTTCATTACCGATAGAGGGATTCTCACAATATTATAGCTTAGATACCATGTGTCAGGTTTTTCCACAGTAGGTCTAAGAACATAAAGAGCCCCTTCACCTCGATCTAATTCATTAACGATAATTTGTCTATCATATGTTTTCCATAATATATATGTATATATTTAATTTTAAATAACCAAAAAACACTACCACAAAAACGGTTTTCACAGTGTCACCCTTTAACAGTGCTAAAAAATCATTGTTAAATGTATTCATTTGTCAACGCTTTTTTAGCACTGATAAAGGATCCCCCTTTATCAATGCTTTTTTAGCGTTGTTAAATGGACTCCATTTATCAGTGTTTTTTTAGTAGCGCTGATAAAGAGGAGTTTTTTCAATGCTTTTTTTACTAGTGATGATAAAGGGTATATTTCAAAAAAAATCATATAAAATAATATATTAATATATAAATTTATAAATATATAAATATAAATATATTGATATAAATATAATATATATTTTTTAAATATGTTTTAGATAAGTGTAAATAGACACTTACACCTAATACATAAGATATTTAGTGAAAATGACTTATAAAAATTTTAAAAAATTATTAATTGATAATATGCCAATTATAATCTAGTAATAATCATTTAATAATGATTTGAGGAAATATAAAATCCCAAAATTAATAAAAGATCTAAAATAAGTTGAAAACATAACTCAAACTTCAAATGAACATAACTTTTGATCTAAGTGTATGTTTGACCTCTACCACATATAAAATCAAATCCTGCAACGAGCTCTACACACTCATGCCAATGAAGAGCCCTCTATTGCATTTTTTGGGGCCAAAAAGGGCCAAAAGGCTTCCAAATGTGAGTTTCTAGTCAGGATACCCAAATTTTTTAACATTCGATGGAATTTTAGCCTAATTTATGAGGGTCTTTTTCCCTTCTTCCATGGAGAATAAATTTATTCCTGGGGATTACATTAATATTCATATTATGGCTTGGATATTTTATAGTTTTTCATGATAAACTATTTTTTATAATCAAATATATAAATACATATTTATTTATTTTATATTCACACATAAAAATTTGATTTTATAGATAAATAATTAATAATATTTACATATAAACTATATTTCGCAATATAAAAGCCTTATTTAAAAAAACTAATATTTATTTTATTCAAAATACAAGTATATTAACATTTATATTTCTATATAGTGTGGGTGTGTGTGTCTATATATATATATATATATATATTATTGTGTGTGTGTCTATATTAAAAAACTGATATATATTATCTATATATTCTATCATATGAATATACACAGGAATATAAAATTTACGTAAAAATATATAAATATGTATAAATATAAATAAATATATATAAATATATATATATATAATTATGTATAATTATACTTACATATACACATATATATAATATATATACATGTGTATGTATGTTGTATATATGTACATATTTATTTGTTTATTTATAAACACACACACACAAAAATACATTATAAATGTATTTGAAACTAATCTTAAAAATATATTTTAATATATGAATAAATATACAGATAAAAACATAAATAATTATATATATATATGAATAAATAAATATAAATATCACTAACTAACTATATATATATATACGAATATATATATATATATTAATATAACTAAATATATTTATTTTAATATAAATCTATATTAATATATGAATAAAGATAACTATATATATAAAAATAAATAGATAGATATATCATTAAAGGGAGAACAAAACAAGATGGATGAGTGGTAAAGGTGGAGTCGCTCAAGGGAGAGGTCTTAGGTCCAAATCCAGGGTAGGGGTGTGCGGGGGGTGTATTGGGGTGCTAGCGCTATTAAAGGGTGGGGGTTGTCACCTAGCGCTGTTAAAGGTGTGGTGGTGGTGCATGCGGGTGGGGCTTCCGAGCACTGTTGAAAGGGGGTCAAGAGTTCTTAAAAGGGAGGTGGGTCTACCTCCGATTTATAGATTTTTTTGACTTTTATAAACGTTATTTTAAGCTCTAATAAAAAGGATTCCCTTTTAATAGTGCCTTGATTATTAGCGCTTTTTTAGAGTTGATAAAATCTTTTTTAGGGCTAATAAAACCCTATTTTGTAGTAGTAAAATATGAATAATATTAATATTTAAACACTGTAATATCTATATGAAACTAAACCCTAGATATAAATTATGTCTCCATAGAAAAAGGACAAGATGACCCTCTTAAAAAAAGAAGAAATTTCATCAAATGTCGAAAAATATGGGTATCCCAACTAAAGACACAGTTTTAGAGGCCTTCCGTTCCTTTTTTACATAGAAAATATAGAGATTGGGGTAACATTGGGTCTTGGAAATGAAGAGATCTTCCATAGATTTGATTTCCTATCTCATGAATCCTAAACGGGCATCTGGATCATATAATTAATTAATATTTTAAGATTAGTAGAAAACGTGACATGAACTCCAAACAATCATAACTCTTGATCCAGATGTCTATTTAGGATCAATAAGAGGTCTTCCAGACATTTTATCAGCATTTTTTAGCACTGATAAAATGACCCTTTTATCATCTTTTTTTAGCGCTGATAAAAAGGGTATTTATCAGCACTTTTTTGAGCACTGATAAAAGAGACCCCCTTTTAATATCTCCTCGATTATCAGTTTTTTTTAGCACTGATAAAACCCTGATTTGTATTACTGAAATATAAAAAAAGTTAATATTTGAACACCATAATATATATATGAAACTAATCCCTATATATAAATTATGACTCCATATGAAAAAGGACAAGATGTCTCTCTTAAAAAAAGAAGAAATTTCATGGAATATTAAAAAATATGGGTATCCAAACTAAAAACTCAGTTTTGGAGACCTTCCATGACTTTTCTACTTAGAAAATAGATAGATCGGGGTTCCCTTGGGTCTTGAAAATAAAGAGATCTTCCATAGATTCAATTTCATATCTCATGGATCCTAGGCGGACACCTGAATCAAAATGTTTTGGTCGTTTGAAGTTCAAGTCACATTTTCAACTTATCTTATAATAGTAATTAATTCATTAATTTTTTCTATCACCAAATTGTTATTAAATAACTATTACATAATACTAATTTACAAATTAATAATTATTATTAATTTCTAATCATTTTTAAATAATTTTCACTACAAAAATTATATATTAAGTGTCAATACATATTTAGTATCATATTAATTATATTTCTGAAATATATATTTCATATAAATCATTAAAAATATATTTCTATAATAATATGTGAATTTTTTATAATTTATATTTTTTGTGATGGTCACAATTTAATAGCGCAATGAAAAATGATGATAAAGGGCTCCTTTATCAGTGCTAAAAAAGAACAGATAAAGGATAAGAAAACAATTATAAATCTGGTCATTATCAACGCTAAAAAAACACTAATAAAAACTAGTCTTTATTATCGCTTTTGTAGCATTCGTAAAGACCTTGTTTATCAGTTCTTTTAGTTACTTCTGATAAATGCATCACATGTATTAGTGTTTTTCTATTAGCACTGATAAAAGGTAGTGCTTAATGTGCATGGATATTTTGTAGCGATGTGGGTATACTTCTTGAAACACAAGTTAGAAGTGTTTGGAGTTTTTTTTAAGGAAAAGATTTGGTGGTCAGGGAAACATGGTATAAGGTGAAGTGTCTGAGATAAAAAATTGTGGTGAGTATGCTGGAAGGACACTAAAAAAAGAAACAGTGTTTAGCGGCGTTTTATTTAGAGGCGGTTTTCAAAACCAATGCTAAATTTTTAGTTGTTATTTTATTAGGAGAAGTTTTAGAAAACCATAGATAATTCACGATGGTTTTCATTTAGTGGTTGTTCATCTCCTATCGATTTAAACCTCCACTAAATAATAAGTGGCAGCATTTAGTTTTTTAAAAAAAATTGTTTTTTCTTTTTTAATTTATAATTTATAATTTTTTATTGTTTATTTGTTATTATTATCATTGTTATTATTATTATTATGTTCTAGTTATTATTATTATGCATTATGTATTATTTGTTATTATTCATTATTTAATAAGAACTCATTATTATTTATTTAAAATTTTAAATAATTAAGAATGATTAATTAATATTTTTTATATTTTATATTTCAAATTTTAGTTATTTCCTAATCATTGCATATTAATTATTAATTTAAATCTTTTTTAAATATATTTTTTATATTTTTTTTATATTTATATTTATATATGTCAAGTGGGTATATATATATATGTTTATATATGTGTGTGTGAGTATTTATATATTATATATTATAGATTATATATTATATATCATATATTATTTATTAATTATTTATATATATTTATATATATTATGTGGGAATACATATATATCTTTATGTGTGTCTATTTATGCATATTTATATGGGTTTTTTATTTAAATTGAAATTTATATTTTATATAATTATCTTTAAATATATATAAATATTTGTGTGTGGATTTATATATATTAATTTTTCATTATTAATATATATGTCTTTATATATATTTATTTAAATGTATTTAAATATTTTTATATTTATAGATAATTATACGTATTTATTTATGTTGATATATATTTATATATATTTATATATATTATGTAGGTATATATATATATACTATTATATTTAAAAATATATTTAGAGATATATGCATATATTTTATATTTAATGAAAATTTATTTATGTAAATATATAATTATAGATATTGTTATATATTTATGAATATTTACATACATTAATATATATATATATACATATATTTATTTTAAAATATATAATAAATAATAAATTTAAGAAGAAAAAAAAACTATTGCTAAATATTTTGTGGTGGTTTAAACTATTGTTAAATACTGTTTGCGAAAAGATTCCCAACACCCAAATACATGACCCTATTAGAAATCATCACACAATCAGTGGTTTAAAGTGACGCTAAATGCTAAAAAAAACATGCTGTTAAACCTATTTTTTCTTGTATTGGGAATTTCGGGAACCACGAGAGACACAAGTGATTACATTACGAAAAAATTGTTCATGGAACGCCTACATGGTTGAAACGATGAATCGAACATTGATGGAAAGAACGCGGAGCTTGCAACTGTATTAACTATATAAGGATTTTATAATTATTTATAAATTCAATTTATTTTATAATTTTAATTATCCTAATATCTAAAGATATTTATTTATTTATTTATCCCTTACATATATATATTTTCAAATGTATACTATATATTTCTTTTGAAAGGTTTTCCATTCTTTATAATTTTTACCTATTCCCATCAATGTTTTATTTCCCAGATGTTTTCATATAAACATTTTTTTTCTTTTTTTCTTGTTCATTCCCATTATTTTTTTTTGCATTTTTTAGGTCTTCTAAAGGTAAAAATTAAATACACTGGTTTTACATTTTTGTTAATATGTGTAACACCTCAAAATGCCACTATAAATAGCACAGCCATTGTTTTATGTCTTTTTTCAAATAAATGTTTTTTTTTCATCCGCATCAGTTTTATTGCATTATTCTATGTATTTATGGTGTATATTAAAGTCACTCAAACGAACCATTCATATTAATGTTTTTACGTTTTTAAATACAATTGAAACACCCCAAAAGCAACTATAAATAGCACCGCCATTGTTTTATGTCTTTTTTTCAAATAAACGTTTTTCTCATCGGCATTAGTTTTATTGGATTATTCTATGTCATTATGGTGTATATTAAAGACCCTCAAACGAACCATTCATATTAATGTTTTTAGGTTTTTTTTAATACAATTGTAACACTTCAAAATGCCCCGGGATGTTAAAGTAATGGAATGATCAGTAAATATTAGTGCTCAGGTGCAGAGTGTGGAGCATGGTAATAAATTCAGAAAAACGTATAACATTGAGTGAAATAAAATGGCGAGGAGGACCAAATGCAGATAGAATGAGAAGGCTATATAAGTGTGTTCGGAACACCGTGTCTAGGAGCAGTGGGAGGAGCAGCAGGAGGCTGGGGAGAAATCAGGGATCAGCTCCGGTATCAATAAAACATCCAGGACTCCGACCGAAATGGCCTTCAACGCTGCGGTACAGAGTGAGCAGTAATAAATCCCAAAATGCGTATACCATGCAGCGCAATAAAATGGCTGTGGGGTTGGTGTCGAATGGGGACACCGTCTCCCCTAATTCTTAACTTGAAGAACCACTACTAGAACCTGTAGAACATTCAGGTAAGACATTTGAACAATGGGCAAATACGTATAGAATGAGAAGGCTATAAAAGTGTTTTTGGAAGGATCACAATTAATATATTTTCTGAACCTTCTGGGGGTTCTCATAGGGCTTCTTCAGGTAATGTACAAAAGCGATACAGTGTCCCCTTTCCTCTCCCACCCCATTTCGAAGAACCTCCTCCCCATCGCCCTTTTCTTCCACGTCATGCTCTTCATCCTTCTCAATTTACCAGGCTCCATTTTCTGCACCGGAGCCTTGAAGGCTATTTGGGTCGGAGCCCTGGCTGTTTTATTCATACCGCAGCTCATGGCCGCACCACTCACCTTTCCCCTCTCCGTCCTTTTGATGCTCCGGTACACGGTGTTCCTGGACTACCCAGCACCGCGAGGACCTCGGCTCCGGTGTGATCACACGCAGCTCACTGCTTCCTATCAGTGATTTCAAGTTTCCATCTCACTTTCATAAAACATTCGTTGTTTATTTATCAGGTTGTTGTTGTTGATCCAGAGGGGTACACCTATGACGGGGAATGGATCAAAAAAGCAGAAGCTATGGGAAAGCCTGGGCTTGTGGAAATTTATGGAAAAGAAGACAGTTTCATATTCACAGTTGAGTCAACCGGTGCAGTAAAAGCTTCTCAGTGTTATCATCCGTCTTCTTCAGGTAATGTACAAAGGCGATACAGTGTCCCCTTTCGTCTCCCACCCCATTGCCATGAACCTCCTCCTCCTCGCTGTTTTCTTCCACGCCATGCTCTTCACCCTTCATTTACCACACTCCTCCCTATACACCGGATCCTTGAAGGCCATTTCATTCGGAGCCCTGGCAGTTTTTTTCATACCGCAGCTCATGGCCGCACCACTCGCATTTCCCCTCTCCGTCCTTTTGATGCTCCGGTACACGGTGTTCCTGGACTACCCAGCACCGCGAGGACCTCGGCTCCGGTGTGATCACACGCAGCTCACTGCTTCCTATCAGTGATTTCAAGTTTCCATCTCACTTTCATAAAACATTCGTTGTTTATTTATCAGGTTGTTGTTGTTGATCCAGAGGGGTACACCTATGACGGGGAATTGATCAAAAAAGCAGAAGCTATGGGAAAGCCTGGGCTTGTGGAAATTTCTTGGAAAAGAAGACAGTTTCATATTCACAGTTGAGTCAACCGGTGCAGTAATAGCTTCTCAGCTGCTGCTCAATGCAATAGAAGTGCTCAAAAGAAAACTACATGCAGTTCACTTATCAGATGACGCTGTAGATGGATGATTCGTGTGGACGATGATGGGGTGGGTTTCCAAATTTTCAAGCGACTTGTCCAGAGTGATTGGACGGGAGGTCTTAATAACTTGTATGGTAAGGGTGAATCCTTTATACGCATTTTTTGATTTTTCTCTAGTTAAGGGTGCTAAATGGGGGTATGTTAGGGCATGGTCTGTTTTAAATGAAGGCTTCCCTTTTCAGAATTCAATTGCCCTAAAAAATCATAACCTGAATTATATATATATATATATATATATATGATTCCAAGTGTTCTGACCCATGCACATGCACTCTTTATTTTAATTAAAATACCCGTTTTGCCTCGCATATTCCATTATTTAAGAAAATCACATAATATTTCATGTACATAAATATATTTGTTATTATTTGTGATCCAAATCTGAAAAAAAACCCCACCTGTTTTCCTTTCAGGTTGTGCGGCTCTCTCTTTTTCATTACGTTATTTCTTACGGCTAGGATTTAACCTATTTTCGGTGTTAAAGAAATCTCATGTGTTTCCCATCCCATTTATTTTGCTTTCTCCAAGAAAGGGATCGACTTTGATTCAAGTTTCCTATTTCTGCATTTGCCTGCCAACTAAAAAATCGGTTTTGGAGGCTTTTAAGGCCTTTTTTTACTAAGAATAACACTAATGGGGGTTCCCCTAGGCCTTTAAAATGTATAGATCTCCGCATGATTTAGTTTGATATCTAATGGAGCCCAAACGGATAGTTGAATCAAAATTTATGGCAGTTTGAAGTTCAAGTCATGTTTTTAACTTTTATTAAGATATTAACTAATTCATTAATTTTTTTCTACCTCCAAATTGTAATGAAATTACTATTTATTAATACTAATTTAAAAATTAATAATTAGTATTAGTTTTTAATTATTATTTAAAACATTTTACAAAATATATTATATATTAACTGTAAATACATATTTAGTATTATAGAATTCATATTTAGAAAAATATATGTTATATATATCAATAAAAATATATTTATATATTCAAATTTGATTTTTAATAATTTTATTTATGATGGACACCTTTTATCACCATGAAGAAGAACACTGATAAATGGCTCCTTTATCAATATAAAAAATATTGATAAAGGTGAAGAATAAAACTTATAAAGGAGGTCTGTATCAATGCTAAAAAAATACTAATAAAATTCAGACTTTATCAACACTTTTTTAGCACTCACAGAGACCCTGTTTATCAGTTCTTTTATTTATTGTTTTTAAAAATACCCCTTTATGAGTGATTTTCTTTTAGCATTGATAAACTGTAGCGCTTAATGTGCATGAAAACCAAGTTAGAAGTGTTTGGAGTTTTTTTAGGGAAAAATTATGTTGGTGAGATAAAAAATATATAATGTTACATATCTAAGATCAAAAAAAATGGTGAGTATGCTGGAAGGACACTATAAAAACAGTGTTTATCGACATTTTATTTATCAATAGCTTTCAAAATGAATGCTAGTTTTTTTAATTTTTATTTATTTAGCGGAGGTTTTATAAAACTGTTAATAATTCATAATGGTTTTTTATTTAGTGGAAGTTCATTTTGCAACGGTTTAAACCCTTGCTAAATAATAAGTGAAATTTATAATATAATTTAAAATCAATATATATATATATATTTTATGGAAAGTGAAATTTATAATGATAATTAAAATTGAAAAACTAATTTAATATATATATATAAATGGAAATAAATATTTAAAATATACAAATAAAAATAATAAAATAAAAAATATAAATATAATTTAAAAAATAGTATATTTATTAGAATATAAATATTAGTGTTGGAATAATATTACACACACACACATACATATGTGTGTGTGTGAGTGTGTATCAGTATTAAGTATAAATAAACAACTAAATTCAAAAGTAAATTGATTTACATAAATATATATGACTATGGGAGCACACGCACACACAAAAATATATTACATATCAAATGAGTTTTCTAGGATAAGTGGTTATATAATCTTTTTTAGGGTTGGGCAATGTAAGTTTGACAATAAATGGCATAATGTCCTATTTTTAGTAGTAATTGCTAGGTTCAGTTTTGATAATAGTTTTCTAGCAAAGGAATTTTATCTTTCAAAAGGAATGATTCTAGAAGTCTAATTTCCATTTCACGGATGGAGATGGCTATGTGGTAGTGTGTGAATCCCTCCAGGTTTCAGTATAGTCTACTTTTAAATGTTTTGGAGTGGTGTTTTGAGTTTTGAGTTTCTTGAATGGGATATGGAGTTCTCTAGGGAATACAAGTGTCTTCCACTACCACAGATCGTGCCATAGCCATCACTGTGTTTTACCAGTTGTAAACATAAAGAAGCAATAAAATGTTAACATTTATCACGGTTAGCTAAAAGCATTGATAAATGTAGATCCTTATCAGCGCTATTTATAATGGTAATAATAACTTTTAATAAATTTTTTATTAAAATTTTTAAAATTATCATATTTTAATTCAAAAATTAATGTTTATTTATATACATTAATAAAAAATGAATATATATACCAGGAATGTTTAGGCACCGAGCATGCCCAACCCTAGAAAATTATTATATAAAATAAAAGTACAATAAATACAAGGAATGTGACAAAAAATGTCACCAAAACATGAAAGTGATAAACTCACCACTCAAAACAAAAAAGAAAGTCTCAAGATCCATATAAAATACATGAAGACCCATATCAAATGGCTGAAATCCCCATAAACCCCATCACTGTCAGAAGTAGTGACGATTTGGCCAAAAATTCCATCCACAAAAAATCTTGCGCACCCGAGCATATCAATGAGACTCATCAACAAAACACCACCTAAGGTCATCATCTTGGATGCCAGATCATTAATTTTGAGGAAATTGCTTTCCCATCAACATCATTGCTCATGAGATGGAGGTCATCCTAGATGATAGTCTCTATAGGTGTTCGTGTTAGTTCATCATTAGAGGGATATGTTCACTATCGGCGTCCCATTCCATCAGATACTCACGGTACTCAAGATCCTATCCCACACAATTCCTCATACCACCACATGTCCCCCCGAAACTACATGACCATCCACATGTGGGAAAAAACTACCAATAAGAAATAAGAACTCCAAAAAAATAGAAAACATTTCCCACAAAAAACAATCTAAAAGTCCCAAAAGTGTCATGAATCTTCCCATGCAAACAAAAACTTAAATTAATCAATGGCCCACCCTGGTACCCATTACCTCAGAGATTGTCATCTGAGGAGTGTGAATATCCATTCATACAATCATATAATTCTTAAAAAACATTAAAGTATGCCTTTTCTTGAGAACTAATCTAAGGCTCGAGGTTCTGTTCATCCAGGGGGTGCGTTTCAAGGCATTTGGGATCTACTAAATCAAAGGTTATTCACATCCCTTCAAGATTCCATTTCTTTTAGGGTTCTCAAAAATGGATCCTAGGTATATGTGGGACCATATTCAATTACCGAAAATCTAATTCAGTTTAAGTTTTCCATTATTGGTCGAGCCATTCTTCTAAGAGGTGTGAATCCATTGGAATTTGATGATCTTGTTCTCTATTTATCCTTAATCTGTGGATTTTCTAACTAGAGATGTGTTCCCTTGGGCCGTGATTTTTCCCTTACTCTTTCCTTCTAAAGAACTCAAGGGAAGAGAATTGGGCCATGGATTGGTGTCTCTTAAATCGGGTATTCTATGTGTTCAGGAGTGGAGTTTTAGTTTCAATCTATTTGAAATAAAAAACCCCTTTACTCAAGTTTGGGTAAAAATGTATGGATTAAATTGGATATTGTTCAATCCTAAAATATTATACGACATTTCTTCTTAAATTGGTGTCGATATCAAAATCGATAGGGATACCAAACAAGATAGGTATGGGTATTTATCCCAGGTGTTAGTTGAGGTGGATCTGAATTCACTGCTCACTAAAAATGTAGTTTTGGCCACTCATGATGTTGAATTAATTCTCAGGATTTGTTATGAGAAGCGACCTAATTTTTTTTCTATTTGCAACAATATTGGTCATTCTAATTCTAAATATCTTAGGGGAATTTATTTCTCTTTTTGTTCATTCTATGGGAATGATGTGGCTCACTATAAGAAGAAAACTAAAAGAGGACCCGATGCTACTCTTGCTAGAGAGTCGGTACATCCTCAGTCAAATATTGGCTAGGCTGATGTCCATGTTATTCAAGCTTTTAGAGTGGAACCACAATGTTAGGATGCTGTAGATTGAGCTAAAAACTCAATTCCACAACAACCATATAATATGGCAGTTCACTCAACAGATGATGCAGCTGCTGCTGGTGTGTTATCCGGACTTGTATCCTCTATTAAGAAATTGGTACATGCATTCTACAGTGAGTAGGTTAGGCTTTAGAAGTCTCCAGTATAAATCAATTTAGTTTTATTTAATGGAGTATCTTCTATGGGAAGAGTACAATTGCAGTTTTCATATAATGTTGGACATATTATACATACTAAATGAGTCTCTTATGAGTCTTTAGATATCCAGACTATAAGGAAATCCTCTATGGTTGATTGCAGTCCTTGTATGTGGGGAGAGTCTGGTATGGGGCCTGGCCTGGGGTAGCTTCATTATGAGATAAATCAAAGTGTTCAACTAACCTTTATTTCTGATTTTGGATAGGTAAATGACTCTATGAAATCTCTAGGTTCAGGGTGCTCTTTGTGACCTATTAGACAAAAAGGACTTAATTTTCACCTTATCGATGTAGATTTTAAGGAATAATCCTTTGCATGTTCTCAAGGATTGGAATATTTTAAAGAGCATTGGAAACTTAACAAGATTGAGAGAAAATAGAAGGATATAGAGAAAGAGGACCCATCTACGAATAGATCCTTTGGAGAAATTATTGTTAAAGGTAAGGCAAAGGAGGATGAAGGTTTCTCATCAGCCTAAATGAATAAATCAAGACCACAGAAGGATTACTCCCATCTTAATCCCACCATGAGAACCGAATCAATATCTCTTATGGATAGGGGGAATCCTTAGGCCATCTACTTCAGTTCATTAGTAGATGACTGTGACAAGGATGAAGAATTTGGAAATTGTAATAGTTTCGAATATGATATTTGATGTTTTCTCTATCTTTTAGATGTTTTAATGAGGGAAGAGTTATCATGTATGACTCTTCCTCATCCGCTTTGTGTTATTTTTTTCTTCTCTTTTAATAAAGAGGTTTTGACCTAGACCTTCTAAAAAAAATAAAAATATTTATAAATATATAAAAATATTTATTAATATGATTATTTATAATTATAATTGTAAATAAATAAATAAAAATAAATAAAAATAAATAAATATTTAAATAATTATAAAATTATAATAAATATATTTTAAAAATAAATATATGAAAAAGGGCTAGTGAGAAGAAAAGTTATTGAACCTTTATTAAAAGATGAAAGAAAAATATAACAAGAAAACATATAAGTTCAAACAAAAACACATTCCCTCATTAGAAAAAGCAATTTAATGAGCATAAGATGAAGGATCATTTTCATAGTCATTGTTAGATTCATTTTCATCTTCCCACTCTAACTACGAATTACCTTGGTTGAGAATACTAAGGATTGCGACATTGGAACTTTCCCGCTCTGAAGTGATCTTGATCTTTGATTCCTTAAAATATGTTCTGGTAGAAACATTCCTTGGCAGATTAGAATAATCCTTCCGCCACCATATTTTTTGTGGGACTAGAGTTAAAAATTCATTGTTGATCGTCATTCACTTTCCATTTATGACAACACCCTTAAAAGAAACTTCACCACCACTACCTAGATTTTTGAGATGATTGGTGTCCAATAAAACCATCTGTTTCTCATTTTTATATCCATCATCTGAGATATTACCCCATTTATAAGAAATTCATAAAGAACTGAAATTATTTTGAATCTATTGAAAAGAATTCATTTTCTATTGATCATAATATTTCATAGCTCCATTATATTGTAGAATAGGTCTTCAGAAGACCATTGTCACTAGATTTATAATGCAACCTTTCCCTTCTGGCTATGAAGGAGAGTCCTATGGTGCAACACATTGGACAAGAACCTCATTTGTAAAATCATGTAGTGCCTCACCAGGATGATGATTATCATCCACTGTATGCTTCCCATCCTGACTAGGGCATTGATTAATAATCAAAGCAGATTTACAATTATCATAAAATTAATATAAATTTTATTATATTTATAATTATATATAATTATATTAAAATATTTTCAAATATATTTATTTAAAATTATATTTACCAAGACAGAATAATCTTGGATTTGGAAACTAAACACATGACCCCAAAGTTATTAATAAAAGAAAACATATAGGGAAGGAAGCGAGTCAAGCCAGGCATAAAATGCCCACATACTACTACAAAAATTGGTTTATCCGTCACTACGGATTTAAAAGTGATATTAAAGACCCACTCTGTCAGTGCTAGAAAAAGTGCTATTAAAGGGGGTCTGTAACGATGCTTTTTAGCACAGTTAAAGGGGGTCCTTAACAGTGCTAAAAATAGCATGGAAAACTGGGCCCCTTTATTAGTGCTTGAAAAAAAGAATTGATAAATTCCCCCCACTATCAGATCTATTAAAAAAGTGATCCTAAAGGGGGAGGGGGTTGTAATTCCCCAACCATAGAAGCCTGGAGCTAGTGAATATTTTATTATATTGGCATGATTATGAGGAAATAAATCAGGAAGTACCAATCAGTTTAAAAGTTTTTCGAAATCCAGATTACATAAACGATTCCCATAATATATTGGGAAAATAAAACAAAACATGATATATAATAAAATGAAATAAACTATATCCTTGAGCACTCATTCAATTATTTCTTCTTCATAACCCGGGGAAAGGAAACATAATAATGGTGATCTCAAATGCTTCTTAAGGGTAAGTAAAGTGGAAACACTAATGAATTGATGAAAATAATGAACATGGAATGGTTAATAACTGTTAATTCATGACTTTTAAATAACTAGATAAGAAAAAATCAATAGGGAAAGGTGAATAACTAAAACACATGACATTTAATAAATAAAATGAGAATGAAATGAATCCATAGATATTTCTACACAAAATCTCATAGATAAATTAAAACTGTAGCCTAAAAATAAAATTCATCCATAGATATGTCAATTTAAAATATCATGGATGAATAAAAACTGAATATAAAAGAGACAAATTCTTTATTATTGAACACCATTTTTATTTGTTGTATGATACTATTTCCATGAAGTCCATTCACAAGATTGTTTACTATATATTGGGTAAAAACCCATCTTATTTGGCCAAATGTTTCGTCTCATGAGAATACGGATACATACATGGTATATCTATGACCCAACACCAACCGTGTCATACCAATCCAAATAATTACTCATATATTGAATAAATAATGCGCCTTATAAAAATGTATACACATTGAATATAATATACAAATTTATCAATAATTCCCCTGTTAATTAGATAACTATCAAAGTGAACACCGTATGTAAAATGATATACAGTTTATGTAATAATAATAATATCCATTTTGTGATAACATGTATATGAAAGGTAATTTATAATGAGAAATGATTACAATAATGTAATTTTTTTAATACAAATTTAACAATCAAAAAAGGAAGTGAGATTTCAAATATAATCATTGCGGATTGTTTTGAGGAAAATAATCATTAAACATCCCAAAGTGTCCCATACCACTTAAAACATTTAAATAATAATTCCCATGAAGGAAAGTTTTTTATACCATGAATAAAAGTATTAATGATATAATTTATCAAAAGTTACATAAGATACACTATAAAAAAAAGTAAGTTGTGTGTATGGCGTATGCCTCACATAAATAAAAGTAAGACAATAATTCCTTAACTTATCTTTTTGTTGTTGTGAGGTGCTTATACTCCTGGATAGTGGCTTCAAATATGTCAATAACTAATATCATAACCATAATAAATTTTATAATACCATTTACTTCACAATATTTTATTACTCATTTTTCAACAAACAGTCATTAATTTTACTGTTTCGTGTGTCAATTTCTTAGTTTTCTCGAGTAAGTTTTAACTTGTTACTTGTTGTTATCATTAATTATATCAGCGTTTCATCATATATAGAGTGTAAAACATGACATAATTATCCCATATAATCATTATATATGTATTTATAATAATATATAACAATTAGATATAGGAAACAAAATGAACCGTTCATGGTGACGGTAGGCTGTACATATGCATGAACACTACTTTAATTTCAATATCATATTTTAAAAGAATAAAAATTAAATAACCTATAAAATCATGTATATTATAATTCTAGTATCATATATATGTAATATATGTCATATATGTTTATTAATATCATCCTTAATATTTTCTATGTATAACGTGAATGAATCATGTCGCATTAAGGGGCAAATAGTCTACACTTCCACAAGCGATGTTATCATATTATGCAAAATGAAATGTATAGAGGTATGTGTTATAAAATAATTACATAAGCATAAAGATATTATAAATATCATATTTTTCATATATATTTAGATTTTCCATCATAATTACCACCATGAAATATGTTAAAGGAAAAATGAACAATCATTGTTTCATTAGGAAGCAGTTCGTCGTACAGAGAAAAAATATGTTTTTACCCATTATATGGATGTGTGTGTAAGTTCAGGTTGAAACTATAACATAAAAAATACTAGTATATTTAGGATATTGGTGTTATTATACAAGAATATAATAAGGATATTTTAGTGGGTGGAGAATTAAATGAAAGGAAATAGATCGTTGTAAAATGTTACCTTAAAAATCAGGTAACTCCTTTTGGTTTGTACATAAAGGTGTCCTCAGGTGGCCTCCTGAACAAAGGTTATATTATAAGTATATGGGAGGTATTTTAATGAGTTATTTGGGAATATTTTTTTCAATCCAAAGTGGCATTATAGGTGTTTGTAAGGGGGATAGGTGACGGTCTTTTATAAGGGAGGAAAAGTACTCACTTGGTATTTTTGAAAAGAAGTTAGTCGTACCCACATTTTTACCTAAAAATAATCATAAAAAATAAAAAGAATAAATAATGGAAGGTTTAGGGATTAATTATTTCCAATAAATGGGTTTTGGACAAGTGGATAGGTCATTTGGGCCCTTAAGATGATTTAGTCCGTTATTAAGCTTAATTTTTCCTTAATAATTGTAATTAATTGTAATTACTTTAACTATTTTTTGGTCAAAAACTAAGTTGACCTTATCATAAATTATAAATTATTATAATTCCAAATATAGAATATTATTTTTCCAAATTCTGATCATAGAAGTGGAAAAAATTAATTTAAATATAATACTATAGATGAGATGACAATGCAGGTTTTTAATGTAAAAACATCCAAACGTTTACTATTTTTTATAGGGAATTTCAAAGTGAAATTGATTAAAATGAAATAAATTGTATTAATTGATAAGAATATTATATAATTAAACTTTAAAATAAATATAAATAATAAATTTAAAATTATAAATAAATTAGATGAAAAAGATGTTTTGAACTAAAATTTAGTATTTTTGTCTATTCAATAGAAAATGAATCTTCATAGAAAAAAACCAAAAATTTAATCTAACCTAATTTTTATGATTCTATTTAAAATTTTAAGTTTAATTTGACATATTAAATCAATTAAAGTGTCAAAATTAATATAAAAAATGGGTTCTCCCTTAAAAGGCCGTACAATTACCTTTATAAAAATATAGGTTTTTATGTTTGAAATTGGGTTTGTTCTTATCTTATGACTATAAAATCTATTTGATTGAGATAAAAAATATTTTATTGAAAAAATATTATATATATATTACATTAATACCACTCAATAATTATCATTAATTTATTTTATTAGATTAAAACAACCTTTTGTGCGTAAAAATAGTTTTCTATAAAAATATTCACTTTATATTCAATTGCTTATTATATTCATTTATAATTAATTTTTTTACCAATTAATTCAGTTTATATTTTAGTAAACCATAATTTTCATAAGTTAGTTATTACTATTCATAACTACTAATTTAATAGCTATGTTATATCTTATTATAATAATATTATATTAATATATCATTGTTCAGTGAAACTCAATCTTGCATGTAATGTAATCTTTCAAAATGATCATATCTTACAGGTAACACAAGATAACTCGATGTTGCGTGAATTGTGAAATATATAATATATCAAATATATTATAAATTGTAAATATATTTTTCATTATCAGGGTATTGTATCCCCTTACATGTTTGGTGTCGTGTGTTATACTTGCTATCAAATTTAAGGTTCCTACATTAGATTTTTGGGACATTACATTCTCCCCACTTTAATTGAATTGTGAATTCTCAATTTAAACTTGATATTGGCGATTGATTGTTTGATATTTCTTATTTTTGAAATCCCACATCAGGAGAAGGGTTCGTAAGACATCCTCTATAAATTATAGAATGGGAAGTACAAAGTTCACATGGACTACCATGTAACTAGGTCTCTAAGGAGGAGAACATTAGTGGAAAGTGAAAATAGGCACTTGGAGGAAAAAGGTAAATATTTATAGGGAGTGAATGAGGTCATCAATTAATAAAAAATGAATAATAATTGGAAATATGAGGGCCTAAAATCCATAAATATAGGATGATTTAGAAGACCATCAGTTCAATATATTTTAAGGTATTAGGACAAATTTGTTTTATGTTAATTTCGTAATGTTGAGTAATTACATTACTGACCAAGAATATAATGAAATTTTATTAATTGATAGGTTCAAAATTCATACAACCACTCCTAGATTTTGGTATTGCTTCGATATAATTCTAATTAATCCCTTTACTTCCAAAAATTATTTACGAATAATTATTTTTTTATGCCTGAATCACTAAAGGAAACTTTTAAAGGATCATAAGGGCTATAAAAGAGTGAAGAGTCTAAATATTTTTCTCTAACTATTCTCCAAAGTCAATATGGTTAATACATTAATCTCTAAAACTAAAAAAGATAAATTACTGGTTCATCATTAATATTTATTCATCAAATTTTTCTACTAAAAACAGTGACTTATTAACTAGGACATTGCGTAAGTCAGTTGTTGGTGTGAAACCCTTATCGTCCTTTGGTCACGAGTTCATGTCCCAGCGCCTTTCTGAACATGATTGGTTGTCACCTGTCTTATAGGTTGTCTTTTTCTAAAACCAATTAGATATAATTTCCAAAATAAATATAATAGAAATCCTTGAAATAAGTTTAATAACTAAATATCCTCTTATCTAAAGTTTTCAATACAAACCTAGTACATAAATACTTCATCCATTTATTTCCAAAAAGGTCCTTCCTTTGTCTAGAGTTTATCCATAATATCAGTTTTAGGATTTCTAAATCATGACATCTTATTTTAAATTTAAAACACATTAAGTTTAACCTAGGTTATTAATTTTCATTATCTATTCAAATCCTTCATAATGTACTATAAAGAAAATGTGAATTATCCTATGAATATCCACCAAGAGTGTCAAACTAGGTGCGTAGTAGGGCTTGTTGTTGTGTACTAGGTCACCCCGAGTTAGGGTCAAAACACCTTGTCATATTTATTACTCCTAGGCACATCGTTTCCAGAACCATGACCACATGTAGTATCCATACAAAGATGTATTTCTATGATGACCCCCATAATCTCTACCATAATAAAATTTTTGGATTTTATTCTATACTTATCCTCAAATTATATCTTAGGGTTACATTCTCTAAACAATATTTTCCTAAATATAGTTCCCATGATTTCTACTAAACTTTCATTGATAGAAACTCTAGCACCATGACGCCAAAATCATAGATCTTGTGCCTTATTCTATTACATTGGCATGATTAAAAGGAAATAAATCCCTACGGATCGATCAGTTTAGTAGTTTTAGAAAACCAGATTACATAAATTATTCCCATAATGCATTGGGAAATGAAAATAAAAGATGATATATAATAAAATGAAATAAAATAAATTCTTGAAAACTCATTCATTGATTTCTTTTTCATAACATTGGTAAATTAAAAATAATAAGGGTGAGCTCAAATACTCAATAAGGTAATTTAAAGTAGAAGCAATAATGAATTGATGAGAATAATGAACATGGAAATGTAAATAACTATTAGTGCACGTCATTAAAATAACTGGATAAGGAAAAATCAAAATGGAAAGGTGAATATCGAAAACACATTCCATTTAATAAATAAAATGATAATGAAATGAATCCATATATTTGTCGACACAAAATATCATGAATAAATAAAAATTGAATCATGAAAATGAAATGCATCCGTAGATATGTCGATGAAAAATCTAATGGATGAATAATAACTGAATATAAATGAGGTAAATTCATTATTATAGGATTAAATGTCTCCAAGGTACAAGTACCATTATCCTCAATACCTTTCACAAGACTGTTTATAATATATAGGGTAAAAACCCATCTGATTTGGCCAAATGTTTCGTCATATGAGACTACTAATGTATCGAGGGGCTATATATAACTAGGCCCCACTCATGAAATACTAGTCCAAAACATTCCTCATATATTTAATAAACAATGTTCCTTATAAAAATGTATCCGTATTGAATATAATATTCATATTTATCAATAATTTCCCACTTCATCAAATAACTGTCAAAGTGAACACTGTATGTAAAATGATATACAGTTTAGGTAATAATAATAATATCCATTATATGAGAACATGGATATTCAAGGTAATTCATAATAAAAAATTATTAAAATAAAGTTATTTATTCACTATAAAGTTAACAATCATAAAAGTAAGTGAAATTTCAAAGATAAAACTGAAGAACATTTTTGAGGAAAATATTTTTTAAACATCCCAAAGTGTCGGATACCACAGTAATCATTTAAATCATAATTCCCATAAATAAAGGTTTTTTATACCATGAATAAAAATATTTATGGTATAACGTATCCAAAGGTTCATAAGATACACTATAAAAAAGAAGTAAGTCGTTTATATGGTGTATGCCTCACGGAAAGAAAGGTAAGACATAAATTCCTTACCTTATCCGTCCTTTTTATTGTGCGGTATTTAGCCTCTTGTATAGTGGTTTAAAATGAATTAATAACTAATATCATAACCATACTCAAGTTTATAACACCATTAAATTCTTATAATATATCATTACTCATTTTTTAATAAACGTTAATTAATTTAATTATTTTTGTTGTTAATTCCCTATTTTTATCGATTAAGTTTTAACTTGTTACATGTTGTTCAAATTAATTATATTATGGTTTCATCATCTAATAAATATAAAACATGACTTAATTATCACATATAATCAGTATATATGTATTTAGAATAATCTATGATAATTAGAGATAGTAAATATAATGCATCGTTCATGGAGATGAAAGGTCGTGCCTATTCATTAACGCAAATTTAATTTCATTATCATATTTTAAACGAATGAAAAGTAAATGATATATATAATCATGTATATTATAATTACTGTTTTATATATATATATTTAATATATGTCATATATTTTTATTAATACCATCCTCAATACATTCCATGCACAACGTGAACGAATCATATCGCATTCAGGTGGCGGCGGTCCACACTTCCACAAGCGATGTTATCATATTTACACAAAAATGAATGTATAGAGGTAAGTGTTATAAAATAAATAGATAAGAATAAAGATATTATAAATACAATATATTTCATATATATTCATATTTTCCATCATAATGGACACCATGAGCAGTGGTAAAGGAAAAAGAAACAATAATCATTTCGTAAGCCAGTAGTTCGTCGTACATAGAAACAATATGTTCGTTACCCATTAGATGGGGGTGTGTGTATTTTTAGGTTGAAATATTATCATAAAAACTAACCTTGTATATTTATGATACTGTATTTGTTTTGAAATCATATAATAAAGATATTTTAGTTGTTTTAAAAGTAAATTAAATAAAAGAGATCGTTGGAAAATGTTACCTTACAAATCGGGTAACTCCATTTGGTTTGTACCAAAAGGCTTCCTTAGGTAGATTTCTTCTCAAAGTAATGAATCTATATTAAGGGGATAGACTTTTAGAAGATATTTGGGTAGAACATTGTCGATAAAATGTGTTTTGAGAGGTTTTAGGAAGGGGAAGAGGTGGTGGATTTTTATAAGGGAGGAAAAGGACTCACTTGGTATTTTTGAAATGAAGTTAGGTGTACCCACGTTTTTACCTAATAAAAGTATTAAAAAACCATAAAAAATAATTAATTGAAGGTTAATGGAGGAATTATGTATATAAAATTGGTTTTGTACATGTTTATCGATCATTTTATCCCTTAAGTTAAAGGTTTGGTCCTTTATTAAGCTTTATTATGACTTAATGATTGTAATTAATTTCACTAATATTTTTGGACAAAAACTAATTTTAACCTATTATAAATTACCTATTATTCTGATTCTAAATATGAAATCCATTTTTCAAAATTTTAATCACATAAGTGGTAAAAATTAATTTAAATTTGATGCCTCAAATGGGACGACAATGCTAGTTTTTAATGTAAAAACATCCAAAAGATTACTATATTTTTACAGTCAATTTCAATGTGAAATTGATTCCAATGACATAAATTTTATTTATTGATAAATATATTATCTAATTAATCATTAAACTAAATCTTAAACATAATATAACCTTATAAATCAATTAGATTAAAAAGCAATTTTGAACTAAAATTTAGTAGTTTTCACTATTCATTAGAAAATGAATCTTCATAGAAAACTACCAAAAATTTACCCTAACCTATTTTTTTTGTTTTTATTTAAAATATTATGTTTATTTTGAAATATTAAATCGATCAAAGTTTCAAAAATCATATTTCAAATGGGTTCTCCATTAAAAGTTTGTAAAGTTACTTTCATAAAAAAATGAGGTTTTTATGTGTGAAATTGGGTTTGTTCTTATCATATGCCTATAAAATCTATTGGATGAATATAAAAAATATTTGACGGAAAATATAATATATATATTAAATTATTATAACTCACTAATTTTAATTAATTTAATCTATTAGAGTAAAACAACTTTTCGTGCATAAAAATAGTTTTCTATTAAAATATTCACTTTATATTCAATTGCTTCTTATATTAATTTAAAATTAATTTGTAACCAATTAATTAATTTTATATTTGTGTAAACCATAGTTTTCATAATTTTGTTATTACTATTCAAAACTACTAATTTAAGGACTATGTTATATCTTATTATAAAAATATTATAATAATTTATTATTGTTTGATGAAACTTGGTCTTGCATGTAATGTAAGATTTCGAAAACAATCGATGTTGTGTGTAACACAAGCTAACTCGATACTGCATGAATTTTTAAATATAGGATATATCAAATCTCTTTAGAATAGTAAATATATTTTAAAGTATTAGGGTAATATATCTCCATACGCGCTTGGTGTCACATGTCATACATGCTTTAAAATAAAATGTTCCTACTTTAGATTTCCGGGTTATCACAGGACCATGTTTCGTTCTGATTCTCGGCCACGAAATTCCCAACAACACCGTATCCAATGATTGATGGACCTACTTTCCAAAGGCAGGCGTTCTCCGGATGGCCTGACCAGCGACTCTTAAGAACTCACATTGGTCGAGAGGATGAGAAGTCGGGCCCATCGAACCCTTTTTTTGGGGGAATTATTGCCTATTCTGGGACTCTCTTATAGATTTAAGATGTATTCATTTGTTCGTGAATCTTTGGTTTTTACCCAAACATAGTATCCATGGATTCAACCCTGGTTGGAAATGGTCAACTGGATGCAGGGGTTCAGAATCATTTATGCCCGAGGTTTACCATCCCTCGTTGAATTAATGACCCCGAAGGGTTGGAACACGCTTGAGGTGGCACTAGGAGTGGCGCGGTGAACCGATGTGGAGATGATCAGGTCGACCAACTTTTGAGATTGAACCTCAGGGAGGCTTCCTACGTACCCTGCTTAGGAAGTAGGGATCAAAGTCCACATAGTTCAGATGCACAGTTTAACGTCATGCTAGACGAGGGTGGAACTCGACGTGAAGAAATGACCGATTGGTGGGCTTGAACCTCGTGGAGGCTTCCTACGTACCATGATTTGGCATGGATCAAAGTCCATGTTGTTTGCTTTGGCTTGGGGATTACGCTCTGGGGATGCCCAGAATGATGGATTGGGGCTTACACTCTGAGGAGGCCCATGGTGATGGATTGGGGATTACACTCTGAGGAGGCCCCTGGTGATTGATTGGGGCTTACACTCTGAGGAGGCCCATGGTGATGGATTGGGGCTTACACTCTGAGGAGGCTTATAAGAGGATGTCATGGTCGATTCTTACTTTAAGACCACATGTGTCATGCTCGGTGTGAGAAACAAGAGGCGGCAAGGACTAGGGGATCACGTCGCGAAAGGTGCGTCTGTGAGAAGCGAAGTGGGGCTTACGCGTGAAGGCGACCCATAAGGTCAGGGCTTACTACGAGATAGACGTCCGTAAGGTTGGGGTTTACTCTGAGATGGACGCCCGGGGCGACAAAGCCCAGCGGGAGAGGGAAAGGGGGTGCTCCTGTGCCCATATCCACTCTTGCAGTGCATGAGGGCTTCCTTCTGATGGCTATTTTACCATCTATGAAGAACCCTCTACAAGTGGAGGGGAAGAAAGGGGATTCTAGAGCTCAGACTCCACGTTACTGTGGGAATGTGAACCTAGGATTGCTTTGGGAATCTGCTCAAGGGTCGGGGCAACCCCTTTTCCCCTGTTTACCGTGGGTATGTGAACTCAAAATGGCGTGCTGATGTGCCTGAAAGTTACACCACGTGGATCCGGTGGCTCTGGTGGAGGCCTCGGCTCATGGATAATGAATAGTCCAATGAGGGAGTCATGGAAGATTTGGTTGGATCAAAATGATTTTACCTGGCTCGAGAAATGAGGACACCAAAGTATTTGGCGAGCCACCGAGATGTATGGGTGGTGGCGCCCTTCGCGTGGGGAAGCACCACGCAGCTGGAGAATCCATCTATGAACCAGGGTGGTCCGTGGACTGATTGGCGTCCTGGAAACCAGGGTGGTTCACGGCTTAGGGTTCAATCCGCGAACTAGGGTGGTTCACGGAGGGTTCCAGGCGGGCAGTGACATCCAAGGGCGATGCCGGTCGGAGGTTCGTCGGTCGAGGCTTCGTCCGCGTAGGAGAGTGCTACACTGTACTACAGATGGGAGAAGAGGCATAAAATCCATGGTCCACGGGGAAGTCATCCGTAGAGGGGGTATAGTTCGTGGTTCTCCTTGTTTTTGTTATTTTAGGTTCGCGGTTTACCAAATTATAATGCGTTTTCCAATTCATTGTCAATTAATATACCTATTGTGGTTCGCGAATGGGAATTTTGACGTTCACGAAATCTGAAGCCTTACTTCAACTGATCTCCTTCCGAATCTCCAATCCCTTCAAATCCGATTCCAGTTCTCCAATCCCAGTTCTCTGATCCCCCTTGGTCTCCTTTTATAGAGTTGGGAAATAGATGTATCTATGGCCACACGACACCTTTGGCGGAGGCCCATAACCAAATACCCGGTTCATAGCTGACTTGGTCAATCTGTGATTCGCGGTGGGTATTGAATGCTCCCCCCCCCTCCGCGAGGCGAACTCAGGGAGTGCTCCATGGCTGCGGAGGGTTCTGCCTCTATTCTACGAACGAATGCAGGTGCGGCTTGAACTGGTCGACGTGGTCCGTGGTTGGGGCGGTTCGTGAAGGTGAACAGGAATGGAGCCCATCCTACCTCACGACTATGGAGGATCTCCACCTCCATTTCGCGAACAAAAATGATTCTCGGAGGGGGTGCCTCGCGGCTAGCCACGTTGTGTTTCCATGGGACCGGTTCGTAGACCAGTCCTTTCTGTGTCCCTTCTTTGATTACTTGCCCCAATTCTTTGGGGGATTTGGGTAAAATTCCCTTTGCGGATTTTTCAGGACCCTAAAAATTCCCCCCATCAGAAGGGGGTCTGATCAGAATGAAGAGGAGGCCATTCCGATGTAAAGTGGTCTTGAAACTGAGATGGTTTGTGGTAGAAAGGTGCAACCGGTAGGGGGCCACACCTATAAATACAGGGAGCCCTTTACTTGTCCTTTACTGAATTCTCCGCGAAAATAGTGCTTCTTCACCTCCGCGTGTTCGTTCCTTCACAAAGTGCCTCATCCGCGAATCAGCAACAACCTCCACGAACCATTCCTTCCTCGCGATCGCCTTCACCCACGAACCAACTTCCCAACCGCGAACCATTACTCTTAATTAATTAAAAAGTAAGTGATGATGGGTTACAGAGGAACTTACTTTGTGGTCTCGACGCTCGGCGGTCTAAAAATCTCTTGAACTTTTAAAAAAGTATCTGAGTCTTCCAAATAAACTCGGGATTGAAATTCCACGGAGCGACTTGGTTCGCAGCTTCATGGCCAATGCTCCACGGGCTAGAGCTTTGCGGACCGATTTCACGAAGGGCTGGTTTGCGGGATGATGTCATCGCAAACCATCATCCAAGGCCTCCTTGTGGATTTTGATTATGAAGGCTCCTTAAACATTCATTTGGTTATTTTTTTCCAGATTTTTATCCCAGACTAACCAATTGTTGGCTCTCATGGTGCGGGGAGAAAATATGGTCCCCCCTTGTTCTGCGCCGATGCCTGTTGTAGAGCCCCTCTCAACTGGATGATCAATGCCTGAAGGACATGGCTAGCTCTGTTCAAGATGGAGTTTTCCACTCCCTACTACCTTCCTTCCTTGCCAACTGGCTCTCCAAATCACAGAAAGAGTATACTTTTTCTAACAGCCTTCCTGCCTATGGGTTTGGTTTGTTGTCTGATACCCCGATTCCGGAACCATCTCGTGACAACAATCTTGAAGCATGGATATTTACCGCCAATATCCCTCAGTTCGTGATACCTGCCGGCAAGAGGCCTTCCTCAAGGGGTACAACTATCGGATCTGTGTTGAATCACCTTCCAGTATCTCCGATAGGAGAACCGCGTCGACAGGAAGGAACAATCCACTACTATCGGAGTATTGCTCGCAATGCCATGGTAAGCGATCAGCATGGCTGGCCAGCGAGTCAGGATCTCTGATCGGGGGATGCATTTAAGTCACTGGAATGGGGGAGGCCCTTCTGGGTTCGCCAGAGTTGCGCAGAATTTGGGGAAGACTTACGATCCGTGGGCATGTATGAAGCTGTCTGGGTGTCCCAAACCTATACCCACCAGCCTCAAGCCCTCACCAAGCAACTTATGAGACTTTGGAGCCCAGACACCAACACCTTCCACCTGGTCCATGGGGAAGTGTGAATTTGACTATGGGACATCTTTCAGATTTCGGGGGTCCCCGTCTTTGGGAGTATGTATGACGAGTTCTTGACTCCTTCTTCCGTGTGGGAGAACAAAGAGAGGACTCCCCCCTAGAGAAGCAGCTTATTAACCAGTCTCGGAAGCACTCAGAGGATACGTCTCCAAAACAGCTCATCCCATACCGTGAATGGGTCAAGGCTTTTGTGAGAGAGAAAAAATATGAAGAATCAACAAATCTCCAACATAGGACCATGACTTTCCCTATGATGGAGTCCCGTAAACAGGGGGGAAACTATTGGATGACTTTGGAGGAAGGCGATTTTCACGGCTGGGGCTGGAAGCTCATTCCGAATGTTGATCGATTGCTCCACCTGGCAGCTTTTCTGGCCATGTTCTTAAGTGGCTGGTTATTACCCATACGCGAGGTTGGTGGCGTGCATGTCACTAATTTTTCATGGCGTCACACTTTTCTACTAGTAACGTTATCAACCTAGCTGTCCTAGTACTGGCCAGGATTTACCAGTTGCTTGGTAATATTACTAACAGAAGATGACCAAACCAAGTGGCCGACCCTTTCCAAATTCTCTAGGGATGGTTAAGCATACACATCAAGAACTGTTACACCTTCATCAACCCTCTTCAGATTCCAAGCACCACATTCCGGCCATACTTGCAATTGACCAGTTGGGTTATGCCCGAAGAGTGGGCGACACAAGAGAAGGATAGTCAACAGACAGTTTCGAACAAGCCTCTCCTATCAAGTCGAATCTCGAATTATGACTATTTCAATTTTCATACATTTTCTTCCCCGGCTGGTGCAATTACGAATACCATAAAAGAAAAGTTTGGCAAGCGGGTCTACCTCCTCTCCCTCCGAGAGGGTATTCTGGTGGCTCGTATTGGCGGAGAACTGATCTGTGAGGGGTACGCACCCTTCCGATTTGGGCATAAATTTGGCTGTGTCAAAGAACAATGTCCCCTCGTGCTTAATGGTGCCCTCGAGAATCGTCATTTAATGGCAGCCAGACAATTATGGTTAATGTTTACCTTGGAGGACAGCGACTGTGAGGTTATGACCCCCGTGCTTGTGGATTCCATGCCTTTATTAGCTAAGCATTATGCTGACTCTTTGGTACAGTCATACCCAACTGGCCAGCTTGGGACATTGGTGCCCACCATCTCAAGTCCCAAGCCATCATAAGGAAAAAGGAAGAAAAAGGAGGATGGTTCTCCAACTAGGCCGGGCAAAATCCTTTGTCACCCTACTGGTCCCATGCTTCCAGGGAAGATTTTAACAGACAGGGGTGTATCCACTCATTCCCTTGAGGCTACTTTAAGGGGGGTAGTTATTCCCACTGATGATGCCTTTCCAACGGCCTGGGGCCAATTGGACGAATTCAAAGCTCGGTCAGCCTTTCGCAGCCAGTACCCCCATCTGTTGTTGAAGTATCATCAAGAATCAAAGGTAGCTTTTGAAGGAATGGGTTACATATCAGATCCCACTGACATTATTTATGACGCGGACCCCGAGAGGGCCGTTCAATATCTCTAGGACCTTGAGGTCTATATTTACGCACGTCGGGGTTATGCGATGTTGACACATCGAGTCCAGGCCATTCTGCACCCGATTACTGATGAGGAGGAAGAAGTAAGTGACCACTCTTCATGGGGAAATGATTTTGATGATCTCCCTGTCATAGCTGAAGCAAGGGAATTCCCCTCCATACCTATGAGGTCCCGTACACAGGTAGCCCCAGAGAGTTCTAGGGCGGCGGCGGGATCTGAAAAACAAATACGGCCATTGGCGCCCTTACCAGCTTCAACCGCCTCCTGACCTTATTAGGTTGATCCTCCCCGGTCGGCGATTCATGCCATGGCCGCATTCCCAGAGGCTTGGAGGATTTGGGATGACCAGAGGGTTAGTGGTTCAGATGAAGAAGTTTGGGTGTTTCTTCAAACAGGCCTTCTTAAACTTCTGGGTATCGGGACAATCTTCACTCCACCCCACTTGCAGTTGGAAGAGGATTTAGATGAGATAGTCACCTCATTAAAGGAGATGGATGCATACATTCATTCACTCCGGAATCGTCTCTATGGGAGCATCTGGGTTTCCATGATGATTAGACATCATGAATTGTCCGACCCTAAAGAAGAGGTTGCTCTGCTCACCCATTTTGACTTTTTCCCTCACTTATTGTGGAGGTTATAAGGTTTATTCATTTTATGCAGGGTTCCGAAGAATATAAAGGGGTGATTCCTTCTCTGGAGTATACCCTTTCTGGTACTGCGACAGTGGAGCATGCTCTTTCGCCCATAGGGGTCATCGAGGAAGGATCCCCTGGCGTAGCTGAGCTCATGGAGGCGACCATCGCAGACTCAGCTAGGGTCTTTCCTCCTCCCGTCCCTTCCAGAATTATGGGCGAACTGTCCCTTGGGAAGATCCAGAGACAGCAACAGGCATTCCATTTATCAGAACTGCTCAAATAAGGAACGTCGGGTAATCATGACTTACCGTTTTCTCAATCACCAACTTGCATTCTTAGACTTTGTTAGTCGCTAACTGTTTGACGTATGGTGCATGATCACTCCGGGATCTGGCTGTGGCTACACAAGTGATTGTACCTTCCACCTCCTTTTCGTCTACGGAATCACCCATAACCACGCCTGGGCGCGACGAGATGGTGAGCCCTGCAGGAGGGGCTGGCGATATGGACGCTTTACTCCCGACTTTATCAGTCAGAGACATGCCAGAGGAAGAACCGCCGGTATCTGAGATACCAGCTGATCAGATAACATTTTCAATTGCGGAGGATGATGGGGCACCCATGATCGCCGAGGGAGCTCCAGATCTGATGGAGCCAACCACCCCAGGTCCAATAGATCCTGTGATGATGGGGGAAGAGCTTGCCATTAATCCAGTTGCTGGGAACCTGGAGCGGTCCATTATCTTGTTCACCGGGGGAGTGATTTCTTCAAGCTTGGTCTCCGTAGGCGACCACTTGGGGACGAATTTGGAAATTGCTAGCCTTAGGCATGACCTCAGGCCCTGTACCCCTCTGGGGGCTCCCCAGAGTCCCTTGCCTATCTAAGATGTGGCATCCTCTTCGAGTGGCTGTCGTGGTAGTGCAGAGCTTGCGGATGCCAATGCTTCATTGATTAGGAGTAAGTTCTCCAGTCTCCTTCCACTGACTCCTTTTTCTTCCCTTTTCTAATTAAGGGTACTCATCTGTCTTATTGAATCTCAAGCTTCAAGACCACGACCTTTGGCATTGACGATTGTGTCACCAGTCGGGGGCGAAGCTACTGCAGTGCCATAGTTTGCGGGTGAGGCCGCCTTGGGTCCCTCCTTGGTGATGTTCATCCCCGAATATGTGTCCTCATCTGAGAGTGATTCTAAGCATGATCAAAAAGTCCTCTCCAGCCTTCAGACCGCTGTCCAAAGGGATTGGGAGAAAATTTGGAGACTGATATCTCAAACTCCCTTGGTCGAGATTCCGACCAAATTACCTAGGCTACACAGTTTGTTTATGTTTCTGGGATTTGATGTCTTTGACTATCATGGTGTTTATGACATAGTCAAGCAAGTAGTCACTGATCGGGAGAGGATAGGTGATTTATAATCTCCCCTTTCCACTGCACAATCTAAATCCTACCTTTCCGCAACTCAACAACTCTGCCTAACAGAGGCTCATGACCACACCAGGGTCGTCGTACGGCTTTAGAGAGAAGTTATTGAGTAGCGTTCTCACCTGGAGGTGCTGAGGAATGAGATACAGCGACTGCAGCAGGAAGAGGCCAACATCGCCGCCATGAGTGGAGAAGGGGAGCGACAGATGGAGGAGGAAATGAGGGCAAGCACAAAGGCAGCCCAAGTGGCAGAAGAATTGCGGGCTGGTGTAGAAGCTAAGATGGCCTTGTTGCAGAGTCTCTCTCAAACAATCGAGGATTCTCACCAGCACCTGATACAGCTTTGTGAATCCACCGAAAAACTCCTGTAATCATCTTTCGCACTAGAGGATGCTCCGAATTGTGGATGCCCTTCTTACCTACTTTGTTATGGAACAAAGAAACATTTCTCCTTAGTGCTCTTGTCGCCTATACCTGTGATAGAAACTATTTGGAATGATTACTGCATATGTTAATTCACTGAACATAGAATAATCCAAGTCCAGGACTAAAAATAAATCAGGCTCTAACTTTTTTCTGGACCATGGGATCTAGCGAGCGTAGTCTGACTATTTCTAGGGTTTTATAGGAAAACCCTACAAACTTTTGTCTATTTTTTCTTTTAATGCCCTGACTTTGCCTGGGCCCATTTAGTGTGGACCCAGCAGGTAATACCCGACTTCTTCTTAGGTCTCCCTTTTCGGGTTTTCATCCAAATAGGCTTTGTGCCTCTTTCTTTTGTGAGCGGTTTAAAGTCCAACCATCAAGACTGCCCCTAATGATGTTTTAGGTTGAACAGATTTGACCAATATGGTGGGGCAAAGGCCCCAATGGGGTTCAAATGATTAAAATATGTCTCAATACTCTTCTAACACACATGGGGGGAAACATGTTTAAATTTGAGTGGCATGAAGGGCATGTCTCAAGGCATGGGAGCCGTGTCGGCGTACAGAGGTAGGAAGAGCGTTGCCTAAGGAAAACTTCCCTTTGGTAGATGGGCCAGGGGTGATCAATATGCAGAGCCGCTGAGGGCATGGTATGCATAGTCATTCAAAGGTATCCTTAAGTCAAATACCTATCCATTTCTGATGTCCAGGGAACTTCAAGGAATCCCAGCTCATGGAAACCACAATGGGTGACTTGTAAAATTATGAAAACCACCAGGGGTGGTTTAGAAGGGGAGTATGACATTTGAAAGGGTTTTGGGTGCTTCCATACTACTCAGGATCATGTTCAATAGACCACTTACCTACGCATTTAGTTAGCGCAAGGGATGGATGAGGCTTGGGGCAGTTTAAAGTCATGCAGCTGGGACATCATTCAAAATGGAACAACTCCTCCTAGTTCTCCGTAATCGTGTCAAAGACATTCTACCACATTTAGGTAGGATTGTGGAAGAGGTTGGAAAACTGTATCTCAGAGGGTTTCCGAATCCCATGATAGAAATGGGGGATCAGAGACCATGATACGTACGGATAGAAGCATTGCCTATGGAAATCATGCCTCTGGTAGACGGGATAGGGGCGATCAATATAAAGATCCGCTGAGGGCATGGTATGAATAGCCGTACAAAGGTGTCCTTAAGTCAAAGACTATCCACTTCCGATAGCCGAGCAACTTTAGGGAAGTTGATATTTGGTACCACCAGGGGTGGCTTATAACAGTTTGGCTTTTTTTTAGTATAGAGTACGGCTTATGGTGAGAGGGTGCCTGAATATGGGGGAAATATCTAGACTAAACTTCCCGAGAATAGGTGAAGTAATTCTTTCTCACGTTGGTGTGAGGCGGTGGTTCGTGCATGTCTGACCCGTGCACTGAAGGATGGAGAAAAGCCTCTATTTCTCACTAAACCCATAACGAGTATGACCGTGTAATTTATTGTCATGTGGTTGGGTCATATTCCGTACAGTTTAGTGTAATGCGGCAAGGAAGAGAGGTAATTTTGAAGGTTTCTATGCAGTTTAACGTCATGCAGTGAGGACGAGGACCTTTTTGAAGGTTACTATGTAGTTTAACGTCATGAAGTGAGGATGTGGGGTATTTTTGCAAAGGCTGCTCCACATCATAATGCAACTGGGCTTGAATACCTCAACATGCCCCAGACGTGGGGGGGGGGTGGGGTTGATTGGTGTAAATCATGGTTCCTGGGCTTCTTGGATCCAGAACGGTGATATGGGGGCTCTGAGGCCGGTAAGCGTACAGATTTAGGAAGAGCATCACCTGTGGAAATCTTGGCTTTGATGGACGTGCCAAGGGCTATCATTATGCAGAGCCGCTGGGGGCATGGTATGAATAGTCGTACAAAGGTTTCCATGGGTCGATCACTTTCCACTTCCGATGGCCATGAATGGTTTTGAGGATCTGCAATTATCCAGGCCACAAAGTATGTCATTTGGAAGGGGAATATCTGGACATGTCAGGGATATCCGTCCCCGGTTGCTTGTTGAGTTTCACAGAACCCCTTTTGCTGATATTTTTTCTCTTTTTTTTGCGCGAGGGTGTGCCTTCATTCCATGCAGTTTCACATCATGTAGAAAGGATGAGGTACTTCTAGTATCTCGGTCATAGAGCTCGGACCACTGGGTGACTATTGCTGTAGTCACTCAAAGGATAACTGAGTCAACAGGTTCTGATATACTTGGAACAAGGTGGGGGATGAAGGTTGTAAACTGCATCTTTGAGTTTTCCCGGATCAGGAGGTGTGGTATGGGGGCTCTGAAGCCAGTAGGCGTACGGAAAGAGGAAGAGTATCGCACAAGGAAGTATTGCCTTTGATGGATGAGCGAGAGGCTATCATTATGCAGAGCTACTAAGGGCATGGTATGCATAGTCGTACAATGGTGTCCCTGGGTCAATAACCTTACACTTCTGATGGCCGTGAGTGGTTATGAGAATCTGTGATTTCTCACAGTACAGAGTTCGGCACGTGGGGATAATGGTGTTCGGGTATACAAGAAACAAATTCACTACAATTTTCCATTGAGTCAAAGTAGCGTAGTCCTGGATTGATGTTTGTTGATACAGGTCAATATGTGAACCATTGACAGAAACATAGGCTAGCCAGACAGGGATACCCTAAAAACACACTGGATGTGAAAAAGGAAATTAACTTGTAAACCACTTCGCCATAAACTTCTGGGTCAGGAGGTATGGTATGCGGGCTCTGAGGCCGGTAAGCGTACAGATCTAGGAAGAGTGTCTCTTGTGGAAATCTTGCCTTTGGTAGATGGGCCAGGGGATATCATTATGTAGAGCCGCTGAGGGCATGGTATGCATAGTCATGCAAAGGTGTCCACGGGTCGATGACTTTCCACTTCCAATGGTCGTGAGTGGTTATGAAGATCCATAATTATCCAGGTTGTGGAGTCTGATGTATAGAGAGGATGCATCCAAATTTGCAAGGAGTATCTCCATCTCGTATCTCCATGTGTCTTGGGTGGGTTGCGATGAATTCTATGTAGTTTAGCATCATGCGGTGAGGACGAAGTCCGTGCAGTTTATTGTCACGCAGAAAAGACGAAGTCCATGCAGTTTATCATCATGCGGTAGGGACGAAGATATACACCCCATGTAGGTTTGGTCCGTACACGGGGGAAGGGGGAATTTTTAACATCATTGTCCGCGTAGTTTAACATAATGCGGTAAGGACTAGAAGTACACCCCGTGCTGGTGTGGTTTGCACACGGGGGGAAAGGGTAATATATATTTTTGTTTATTAAGGGGGATAGGCCAGGACTGGGGATCTTGGCGTTGCTACGTATCCTGCGAGGGAAGTAATCAAGCCATACGTAGTTATCTGGAATAAGTACACCTCGTTCAAGTCTGGTCCATACACAGGGAAAAAAGGAATTTTTTTTTTATCTTTTATTCAGGGGGCTGGGCCAGGACTGTGGATACTAGCGTCGCTATGTATCCTACGAGGGCAGGAATCAATCCGTATGTAGTTCTCTGGAATAAGTACACCCCGTGCAAGTCTGGTCCATACACGGGGGAAGAAGGAATTTTTTTTGTTTTCTTTTATTCAGGGGGATGGGCTAGGAATAGGGATCCTAGCGTCGCTACATATCCTGCGAGGGCATGAATCGAGCTGTACGTAGTTCTCTGGAATCCGTGCAGTTTAACATCATGCGGTGAGGACGGGGTCCATACAGTTTAACGTCATGTGGTTAGGACGGGGGGTATTATTATATTTCGTGCAATTTAATGTCATGCAGTGAGGATGACATACTCTTAGTTTAAGGTCATTGAGTTTGGACCATTGGGTGCGTGGTAGTTTAACATCATTCTCAGAGGATGAGTACACCCCGTTCAGGTCTGGTCCATACACGGGAGGAAGGGGAATTCTTAAATCTTGTTATTCGTACAGTTTAGCGTCGTGCGGTAAGGATGGAGTCCATATAGTTTAACATCTGGTGGTTAGGACGTGAATACACCCTGTGAAAGTTTGGTCGTTACACGGGGGAATGGGAATTTCTGTTTTTCTTTTTGAGGAGGCTAGTCCAGGGTGTGGAATTCAGGCATCACTACATATCCTATAAGGGCAGGAATCAATCCTCAAATAGTTATCTGAAAGACAACACACCCTGTGCAGGTCTGGTCCATACACAGGGGAAGATGGCCTTTTTAAAATCACCTTGTCCTAGCAGTTTAACAACATGCGGTGAGGAAAAACTCCATGCAGTTTAACGTCATGTAGTGAGGACGTACTCCATGCAGTTTAACGTCATGTGGTGAGGATGTACTCCATGCAGTTTAACGTCATTTCGTGAGGACGCGAATACACCCCGTGCAAGTCTGGTCCGTAACCGAGGGAATGTGAATTTATGCTTTTCATTTTGAGGTGGCTGGGCCAGGGTGTAGAATTCTGGCATCACTACGTATCATGTGAGGGCAGGAATCAAGCATCACGTAGTTCTCTGAAAGATGACACACCCTATGTAGGTTTGGTCCATACACAGGGGAAGAGGGAATTTTTAAATCACCTTGTTCGTGCAGTTTAACGTCATATAGTGTGGATGAACTCCATGTAGTTTAACGTCATGCGGCGAGGACGTACTCCATGCAGTTTAACATCATGCGGTGAGGATGTACTCCATTCAGTTTAACGTCATGCGGCGCAGACATAAATACAACTGGTCTCTATGTGAAATTCTTCTCTAGGAATCTTGCATTCGTAGGAGCGGTTGTAAATTGTCCTTCCATGGAGATTAGGGTATATGCTCCGTTGGAGTAGACCTTGTGTACAAAATATGGTAACTCCCACTTGGGCTCTTGTTTTGGAGGCTTCTTACTGGGTATCATTGGGGTCTAGAGGACCAACACTAACTATCCTTCCAAGAAAGACTAGAGGTGGACCTTTTTGTTAATGGATCGTGCGATCCAGTTCTGGTACACTTCCAGGTGGTGCAGAGTGTGCTACCGCCTCTCGTCTAGCTGTTCCAATTCACCTAGCTGATTTTCTAACTGCTCATCATTGGATAGTTGATCATAGATGGCAACAAGGAGTGAGGGAAGTTGGAGTTTAATGGGCAAGACTGCCTCTATGCTGTACACCAATGAGTTTGGGGTAGACTGAGTAGCGGTGCAGATTTTGGTTCGATAAGCCCAGAATGCATGGAGGAGTTTATCCGACCATGAATTCTTGTCGTTGTCCACCATTTTCTAGAGGATTTTGGATAGGGTCCTATTGAAATCTTCTATCTATCCGTTGGCTGCTGCATGGTAGCAGGATGAGTGGTTAGCCTTGATACCATACTCCTGGTATAGCTTCTCCAACTCAGCAGAGCAGAAATTGGTACCGTTGTCCATTAGTATAGTATGAGGGACACCAAATATGGTGATGATATTGGTCTTCACGAAGATGAAAATATTTCCTGCCCCGACTTCCTTGAGGGGTATGGCTTCTGCCCATTTGGAAAAGAAGTCAGTCACCGTGAGGATATACTTCAGCTATTTGTCCATGGCGGGAAGATATGGTCCCACGACGTCCATCCCCCAGATGGAAAATGACCAGGAGTACTTAGCTTGATGAACTAACTCTGGGGGTTGGTGTATGAAGTTGGCATGAATCTGGCTTGAGTGGCATTTTGTTGTAAAACGCTCGCAGTCTCGTGCCACTGTGAGCCAGTAGTACCCAAGCCTTCGAACCTGATGGGAAAGCATGGTCCCCGGTTGATGTGCTCCACACGCTCATGCATGTACTTCAGTCATGAAGGAAACGGTTTCTTCTCCGTCAATTCATCTAAGGAGCACTCCATCGAGGCCTTGTTTGTAGAGGACCTCTTACTGGCCCGCACCGCCATATAGGAAAAAATTGATTTCCCTTCTCCGTATTTTCTATCGTTTAGCCCTGTTTGATAGAAGCTCTCCCCTTTGAAGGTAGTTCACGGTGGGGATCATTTAGCCGGTGGTAAGAGAATATGGCTCAGGGACATGACTGACTTCATGGATTTCTTCCGTCATAGCTTAAACAAATGGGAATACCATTCGACGGTGAGCAATACTGATGACCGTTTCATCCCGATCTGGGTCGGCTAGGGCTATGGTCGCATTGGATAATGCATTATCCTAAGTGTTCTGGGACCAGGGAATATAATTCAATGTTGGTTATGTGGAGAAATCATCCATTAGCCCTCATACAAGGTCAAATAGGGGGATCAACTCCTCCTTTTTAATAGCATAGTCACCGTTGACTTGCTGGATGACCAGCTCCGAGTCACCTTTTACCTTAAGGTGTTGTACTTGTGCCTAGAGTGAGAGCTCCAGGCCTGCAATGAAGGCTTGATACTCCACTTCATTGTTTGTATATCCCTCTGACATGATGAAGGAATACGGAAAAACTACCTTTTCCGGGGACACGAGTATTATCCCCAAACCCACTTTGTTGAATCTGGGATCCTCCATCCTTTTCCTGGTGGGGCTTCGGGACGCGCCGTCAAAAGACATTTCCCATGTTGGGACCTCCTCTTGAACGAAGAAGATATTTTCATCAGGTAGTTCAGTGTCCGGTGCAGTGGTCCCTATTGAAGGGTGCTCTTCCAGAATGTCTGCTAATGCCTGGCCCTTGATGGATTTTTTAGGCACGAACCGGATGTCGAATTTTTGCAGGATAACTGCCCATCGGGATAGGCGTCTGGTTAGAATCGGGCGACTGAGGATGTACTTGAGCGAGTTACTCCGCGAGACCAAACGACCCTCATGATGCTGCAGATAATGTCACTGCTTTTGAACCACAAAGACCATGGCCAGATAGCTCTTCTCGATATTTGAGTATCGAGTCTCAGCATCAGTCATGGTTCGACTGAGGTAATAGAGACTGTTTTCGCTGCCGACGTCGTTCTTCTGTGCGAGGAAGGCTCCCAACGACCATTCTAGGTCCGTCACATATAGAATGATAGGACTTCCTTCGACCGGGGGCATGCGCACTAGTGGGATTGTTAGGTACTTCTTCAAGTTGTCGAACGCCTCTTGGTAGTCATTTGTCCATTGGTACGTGACCCCCTTCTTCATTAACCTGGTAAAGGGAAAAAATTTTCCTACCAGGTTGGCTATGAACCGCCTAATATAGGCTAGGTTTCCTTGGGATCCCCTCAAATCGGTGAGATTTTGGGGAGGTGGCAGGCTCTGGATAGCCTTCATCTTTTCAGGGTCAAATTCGATGCCACGATGGTGTACGGTGAAGCCAAGGAATTTCCCTGAGGTGACCCCAAGGGAGAATTTCAAGGGGTTCGTCTTCAAGATATGTTATAGGAGATTGTTTAATACGTTCTCAAGGTCTGACAGGTGATCCGAACGCTGTCTGGACTTGACCACTAAGTCATCCATGTAACATTCAACGAATTTCCACTGGAACAGATTAAAGATCCGATGCATGGCATGCTGATATGTGGCGCCAACATTCTTGAGACCAAAGGGCATGACCCTGTAAAAGAATAACCCTTGAGGGGCCCTGAAGGCAGTAGATTCTTCATCTACTCAGGAGACCCTGATTTGATTATATCCGGAGTAGCCGTCCATGAAAGATAGAGCCTCATACCCGGTAGTTGCATCAATTAACAACTCGGTGATTGGAACCGAGAAGTCATCTTTCAGACAATGGCGATTAAGGTCTATGAAGTCAATGTAGATGCGGATTTTCCCGTTATTTTTCTTGACAGGGATGGTTTAGTCCAACCAAATGGGGTACTGGACCTCCCTGATGAAGCCTGCTTTAATGAGCTTATCGACTGCAGCCTCTATCTTGGCAGCATGTGAGGGGTGCGTCCTTCTGGCGGCCTGTTTGTAGCCTCAGTGGTCTTCTGGAAGACCCAGGTGATGCGTCGCTACTTCGGGATCGAGTCCAGCAATCTTCGTGTAATTCTAGGCGAAGACGTCCCGGTGTTGCTTTAGGAAGGAGGTATATACCTCGTGTTCCTCGGGAGACATGGACGCGCTAATGAGAGTGGGCCTCGGGTCTTCCTCGGTACCCAGGTTTATTTTCTTGAGTTCGTCCACAGTGGTGGAGATACCTTCCTCAAATGCAAGAGGTGAATCCCTGAGATCTTCCCCCTCTTCTTCTTGCAAATCCTCATCTTCTTGGTCTGATGAGGAGAGTGCTCCTGAAATGAGCTCTTGGAAGTCTGGAAGTGAGGTGTCGTGGGCGTCCTTGCTCAAGCTTTCGCCCCCCCCCCCCCCCGATTGAGGGTCAGCGGACGTTCCCACATTGTCACACTCGATCGTTATGGATGAAGTCATGAGGACATCCGAGTGCGTGTCTGGACATGAACTCCTACCTTCCACATGGTTGATGTCCATGACATAATCTCTGCCAAGCCCCCTAAGGGGGTCGTCAAGAACCATTTCCAAGCTATTTGAAGCAGGGATCCAGTCGACGCCATCGACCAAAGGATTCTTTTTCTTTTTCTCAAAGAACCCGATGTCGTTGTAATGTGACTCGGAGATCTCGAAAGGGGCCTTGTCAACATGCAACGTCCTGCTTTGTCCATTGGCGTAGTACTTGATGCACTGGTGGTAGGATGAAGGAATGGCCATGTGCTTATGGAGCCATGGCCTTCCCAGCAGGTTATTGATTGCTGTGCTCTGCTGGACCACCAAAAATTCCATGTAGGCTACCAGGTTACCAAAATGGGTCTTTAGCTTAATCTATCCCATTGGTTTCTACTCACTCTTTTCATAACCCAAAAAACTTGTGGCTGAGTGAATTAGATCATCCTCACTGTAGCCCAATATACGGAGTGTCTATAGGGGAAGGAGGTTAGCTCCAGAGCAATTGTCTATAAAGACTTTCCAGATCTCAATACCATTCAGCATGTCAGACACATGTAGCGGTCTGATGTGTCCTTGCATGATGTCAACTTCGTCCTGATTGGTGAAGAAAATCACCACATTTCATTCAGATGGGTCAGTCTCTGTCCTGTAAATTTCGGCGGTAGCTACCTTGGCTTGAAACTCATAGGGGATGATCAAATCTTCGATAAGCACCTCCCTATTGTCGGCTGACAAACCCAGGGCATCCAGGATTAACAACATGGATGGTACTGACGCCAGATGCTTAAGGATGTCGTATTTTTTCTCAAGCGGTCGACGCTTCTCCATTGGCAGGAGAGTCCTAGCGGGCGCTTTGGGAGCTAGATCATTTTACGAGGAGGGACCAGCCGCAGGGACGGATGTTGATGGTGTTCCTGTGTTTTGAGGACTTGGCCTGGCCGGTCTGTTTGTGCACACTAGGCGACCAGACACTTTCTCCTCCTCTGGTGGGTATCGCATAACAACAGGGCCAGAGTGAATGCTTGTGTAAGTGGAGGGGCATTCCCTCTTCCGCTGAGTCTATTGAAGGGATCTCCCATGGGTTTCCTCAATATTGACGGTCTGGGCCATGGTCCAACCGTAGGGTTGGTTTCGGCTGCGGCTGTGCCCCCCCTAGTATCCTCTGCCTCTGCGGTTCCTCCTCCCGGTTCCTCATGCAGGGAACTCAGGTTTGAAATCATACCCTTCGCCAGGGAATGATTCCATGAGATGGATGACGTTTATAGAACCAAAGATTAGCTCTTCATCCTCTGATAGGTCAACCTGGTCGGTTGTCCCTGACGGTGCCATTTGGTGGGTCGGTGCCCGTGGAACCAAATTCGAGGGCATATAATCTTCCAAGGTTGTGGCTAACATTGGCCCCATTGAGGGCTTCTCCTATGGCGATTGTTTCTTCCTTCGACTCTGCCCGAATGACCGGCTCACTGCAGATTGTGAGGCCGATGCTGTCAGCTCTGCAGCTCCAGGGGCTGTTGGTGACAACACTGGCTGCTGTAGTTGAGCTCGGAGTATGCCCTGGGCTCGGTTAATAGTCTTCCGAGTCATCCAGTTGTCAAATTTCTTCCCATTCTTGCTGGTGACTTTCTTCCACCCCTTTTCTTTGTCAGAGTCGGCGGTAAAGATACATTCCACATGTGCTGGGGGTGGTCCCAGATTGAACTGTCTGGAGTCCACCATCCTCTGTAGGAGGTCTTTGAAGAAGAACCATTCTCAGATACTGTGCCCCAACATCCGATGGTACGGGTATTAATCTGGGCTGTCATCACAGCCAACTTCTTTAGGTTTCCTTGGCTCCGGGAGGTGGAGCAAGTTGCAGTTCATGGCGTAAATGAAGTAGCCACGAACTTGATCGTCTCAGAACGAGTATACTTTTTGTATTCATTCCTGAAACTAGTTCCACTTCAGTCTTCTCTGGTAGTCCCGTTTAGGCGGAGGCAACCGTTGATATGCAGGGTTCCCTTGACGATTTTGTGGAGGCCTGAGCGGTGGAGTCGGCACTGGGGCCGGCTTGAGTGTGATAGTGGACACTTCAGCTCTAGGGGCCCTTTTCACGGGAGCCTGCAAGGCTATTCGGGACATTGAGTTAGTCCGCTGTAGGGAGTCCTCAATTCTCTGGGCAATGGCCGAGAGATGGCGGAAGCCAGTGGTGCACTCCACTGGTATGAGCGGTGTTCACAGGTCATCTCTAAGATTATCGATGCATATGGCTAGAATATCATCTTGAGGCATTTTCCTATTAAGAGAATAGGTCAGACCTTTCCATCTAGCGATGAAATCTGAGACCCTCTCGTTCTCCCTCTGCTTGCAGTTCATGAGATCGCTGACCGTTGTTTTAGGCAGCGTTGAGCTGAAGTGGAACATGAACTGCTGCCTGAGGTCCTCCCAACTCTTTATCGACTGGGCCGACAGACTCGTATACCAGATGAAGGAGGATCCTTGAAAGGTCCGTACTAAGCATCTGAGTTTCACTACTTCTTGTTGTTCCGATGTCCCCATCATAGGGTCGCAATAGGACGCGTAGTGCATCAAATACTGCTCTGAATCGCCTGATCCATTGAAGATGGGGAATACAGGGCTCCCAAAATTGGGTGGCGGTGCTGTGTTGGTCACCCAATCTGGGTATGGTTTCCGCTCTGACTATATCATAGCATGTTGACATTCCATCACTTCCAATTGAGCTATTAGTGCCTCGATGGTGTTGGTGAGTCCCTATTTTACATCCTATTGGGCTCAGTCCTTGGAAGGCGTAGCCCAAGGCATTGCCTAAGGATCCAGATTGGCCAGCACCAAGGGTGCATGTTCCTTTCGGGGTACCCTCAGAGGGTTTGGGCGTACTTTCTCCGGTTGCCTCATAAGTGGTGGGAAATCCTGGTATTCATCATCCACGTTTAGGTAGTTGGATGAACTAGGTGCCTCATTGGGCAGGAGCCCTGATCATGCTTCATTTGTTGGGGAAAGCCTTAGACTTTGAGGTTCACTTTCTGGGAGTGCATGACATGGCTCTTCTTGGGACACACATTCAATAAGTCTGTTCCTCTAGAGTAGCTCGACATTAAGTAGTCTCAATTCTTTCATCTCTTCTTCCTGCCGACCGAATCTCTCTTCGAGCATGAGTGGCTTGTTTTTGTCGAGAGAAGGAGGTGGGTTAATGGTAACCAGTCCCTTATTATTATCCTAGTTGGAAGATCACAGGGTAGGCAGAGGGAGGTTAGCTGAAGGGTCAGCCATATTTAAAGGATCCCTCTGGTTCCGGGTGTGCACACCTGGGGGTTCGTTGCGAGTCACAGCCTGACCGGAACCATCATCTCCCGATCCGTCCGGATTTTCATTTTCTCCAGTGTCACCCACAGGGCTAGCCTCTATGGCGTTGACGAACGCATATTGCGGGGTAGAGGGGGCGTCACCTTCCAAATAAGAGGAAGATATCCTGCCTCTTCGGCTAGCCTTCCATTTCATGAACTGGGATTGCCTTCGGACTTCTTGATGAAGGGTGATGCAGAGAGTTCTTTGAAGCGACCATACAATGCGCCTTCCTCTCGGAGGGGATAATGATTTGAATGATGGGATAGGACGATAACCTCCTCTTCTGACTGTCCTCCCTAGATGAGAGAATACCGAATCTCATGGGGGAGGTTTTTGTTGAGGGGGTAATAATTCCCCCAGCCCTAAGGGCTGGGGTTGGATCCATTCCCTGGACGTTGAGTCTCTTCTCGGTTTTATTGGACTTACGGGGGCATTTGTTGTTAAAAATTCCCCTAGCCCTGCAAGCTGGGGTTGACCCTAGATTGCGGCAGTGGCTGTGGCAATCGTGACCTACCTGATCTCGCGTTCCCCCATCATGGAGTGAACCATATTTGGTGCCGAATTCCCCTCTAGATTAGTCCCTTCTGGGGAGGAAGGAAAAGATCGCTGATTGGCCTCTCTTAGGTGAGAGGCCGACTATATTCTCTCGGTGGCCTGATTCAAGAGTTCTTGAATGGATCATTCCCGCTGGGCCTAATGCTTCTAGGAATTACTCAAGGCCCAACTCTGTTGGGTGTGTTTCCTTTCCCGAGCAGGGGGTCCACACGATTGTCATCTTGCCGTGATGGCGTTGCAAGACACCATACTGGACGAGTTTTTCTCGACAGGGAGTGGAGTCAAATGAAGAGCTCCGTGTTCCCCCCATCCCTTGATATGGACTCCCGTCAGAGTGCCACCGATGAGGCGGCGTAGTTCGTGCAGTGCACGGAGGCAAGATTCCTCTATATTTCCTTTACGTCTCTCGGGGCGCTGTCGCCGTGCGGTAGGAAGGGCCTCTAGGTCGATGTGACGCAGGAGGTCCCCTATCGTCTTGACATGGTCTACATACCCGTCATAGGGTAGGAAGCTTGATTTAAGCCAGAGGAGGCTCATCCATATATTATGGTGGATGTCGTGCATGCATTATTCCAATAACACTCTGGCTATGTCATACTGAGAGGTGGCCGTGGGCCAAAACATAACTTGTATATCATTCATGGATAGTCATTTCCTTAGGTGCAGCATATCGGCATACTCCTCCGCCAGTGATTCCTCTACCTGGTCGTCCCAACTGAGGCACTCACTGTCAATGTGGTCGGAGGCAGTGGGACCGGCGGGTGCTGAGTCATTATGTGGGCAATTCTGAGGTGGTTTAGAGGATGAACTCGACCATGGAACGACTCCCGATCAAAGAAGGGTGTCGCTGGAGACAATCTGGGAGTCTGACAAGATCGATCACGTCCTTCTGAGAGCCTCGACATACGAGGGCTTTTCAACGCTTGATTTGGCAGGTGGAGGACCTTCCTATCGGTATAATATGTCATCACGAGGATGACCTCCATAATGGTGGCCGTAATGGCAAGGACTACCATTACTGCTTGATTCTTCCCTGCATAGAGGACTCTTGAAATGCATGCCCTGGGGAGGACCTCCAAGGCGTGTCGCAACAAGGGTAGGATCTTCTGGCTGCGTAGCATAGTTATGGGGAGGACCTTCGCAACAACTGCCATCATGGTTAGGATGAACATCATGGCTTGGCGTTCGACGCGCATCCTGGGGATGACCTTTAGGACACACCGCGACAAGGGGAGGACCTTCTTGTTGCTCGGGGCCAATGCGGGGAGGACCTTTGCAATGGCGGCCATGGTGGAGAGGACTACCATCACAGCTGCTGCAATGGAGAGGACTACCATTACTACTGCGCAGGGTGGAAATCTGTGGGATACATCCTGAGGAGGGCCTCCAGAATGTACCGTAATGAGAGGAGGTCCTTCTCGTTGCTCGACGTCTCTACGGGGAGGACATCCGTTATCAGGGTGGCGAGGACTACCACCATGATTTGATGCCTAACTATGTGGAGTTCCATTGCAGCGTAACCCATGGGGAGGACCTTCAGGGAAGGCTATGAAAAGGGGAGGACCTTCTTGTTGTGATGAGACGTCACTACGGGGGGGACCTCCGTAGTAGCGACTATGATAGTGAGGACTACCATCACAATCTGTGGTCCCACTGCATGGAGAGTGATTGCAGTGTATACCATGGGGAGGACCTTCAGGGTGGACTGCAGAAAGTGGAGGACCTTCCTACTGCTCGATCTTCTGGTCACATGGAGGGTTTTCGGGACTCACATCAAGAGAGAAGCTCGCGTGACTGATCGTTATATGCCTGCGGGGGAGGCCCCCACGGGTGCTCTGGGGAGGGCCTTCAGAGCTGCTGGTATCACCATTGCAGGGAGGACCTTCGCAACTGCTACTGCTGCTCCCATAATAAGGTAATGGTATGGTAGTGTTCTAAGCCTTTGATGTGTTCTTAGAGGCGTTGGGAACCCCTTCTTCTAGCAGAGCGGATTCATGAACCCGCTCTTTATTTTCCGGCTACCTTCGGCGCGTTCGGGGCGCCCTTTTGCGGAAAGTAGGGACCGTCTGCTGCAGACAAAGACCTTCACCTCCTTTGGGTCCCAATCTAATTGGGTCTCATGATGCTGCCGGGATACACTGACGAACATCCTGGCTTTTAGCAGGGATATATTCCAGCTCTGGAGCATCCACCGTGATGGACGGGTGTCCCCCTATTGGAACGAGTGAAGCTGCTCGATCTGGTTGCCCTTGCGTCGCGGAATATAGCCGGCGACCCACCTATGCAGAATTAGGGATGCATATCTGCTCCAATGCGGCTATCTCGTCTCTTAGATGAGTCTCCTCAATTGGGGAGACAGGCTCACGGGCCCGAGTCCTTACTGTTGCCACTGATGCAATTACATTCTGGAAAGTCTGCAAGATATGATCTGGGATCGATACCTGCTCTTCCATCATTGCCATGATATGTAAAGAGACATCTTTGGTTGGAATGGGTATGAAGGCCCATTCCGGTATTAGAGTAGTAATATCCTGCTCTGGTTCTCCAGTGGTCAGTGGGTACTTACAATTCTCTTATGTCGGGGCAGGTGAACGAATCTGCCCCTGTACCAGGATACGCCAGTTTCTATCTTCATTTGCCGCCACATCGGGGTGGCGGAATTTACTTACATCCGCAGGGAGCTGGCCCTGCATATAATAATTTCCCACCGTATCGAGTCGGTGGCCTTTGTTGGTGGGGATACGTGCCCACCTATGATTTTCCTCCACATTTGGGTGGCCGGATTTGTTGATCGCCACCATATCAGGATGTCGGGCGTCTGAAGCAACCGCTAGGAGCTGGTCCTGCAGGTGTCGGGTGACCACCACGTCAAGCTGGTGGGCTTCACAACCCTGGGCAGGGAGAGGTGCCTACCTATTAAGTGCCGTCCTGTGTGAGTGAAGGGCTTGATGGAGCTCAGTGGGGATGCACGCTAGCTCGTATGATGCTTCCATGTCTAGATGGCGGGCTTGGGAGGATCAAAAAGTTGTAGGTGCCTGTTCATGGTATGTCTCTGTGGCTGGGCAGCGGAGCTCATCCTTAGGGACCATGGTGATGACCGGTCCCCGATTGTATGTCTTCTGCCCTCGTCGGGCGTTCCGAGGGGTTGGAGCTCAGGGAGCATGGGCCTGAATCCTCGGGGAAACATCCTCCTCAGTGCGGAGATGTTGAGTCGCGGCTTGACCACGATGAATAATTCCGGTGGGGGCCTTAGAGCAGAACCCCCGTTCGGAAGGGATGAAGTCCTCAACGTCGACCTCATCAGCCTCCCTAAGATAAGGGAGGTACGTATTGTCCCATTCTGGGGATAGAATCTCAAAACAGTTGGAGACAGCGACATGGGCTGTCTGGATCTGCCTTTGTGGCCGTTAATGGGCAGGCGACTGAAAAATCTTGACGGAATGGAGGGTGTGCATGGCCGCCTCCACCATTTGGAGAGTACCATTCACGTGGTACTCTTGGATCAGCGCATACAAAACCCAATGTTGAAGATGCTGGGTGGGTGACAGGGTCCTCCATAGGTGAGGATGTCCGATCCTTGCGTTTTTTGAAGTGCGCACTTTTGAGTTCCTTTGTGATGCCATTGGATCATAGGGAGTTCTGAAGGTACCTGTAACACATTTTAACAAGTACACAGATCAAACCCGTCAAAGCAGCATCTCATGATCCCATGCGTAATTAACGACCTTTCTTGGCACTCCTTGAGAGTATAAGGGGGAATAGGGTGAGATTAGGTAAAATCCATCATATTTGGTTAAAGATTCACGTTGGGTTCACCATTTTTTGTTTCGTTCTGGTTTTCAGCCATGAACCGCCCAACAACTCCGTATCCAATGATTGATGGACCTGCTTTCCAAAGGCAGGAATTCACCAGATGGTCTGACCAGTGACTCTTAAGAACTCACATTGGTCAAGAGGATGGGAAGTCGGGATCATCGCACCCTTTTTGGGGGGTAATTATTGCCTGTTCTAGGACTCTCTTATAGATTTAAGACATATTAATTTGTTCATGAATCTTTGGTTTATACCCAAACACAGTATCCATGGATTCAACCCTGGTTGGCAATGGTCAATTGGATGCCAGGGTTTAGAATCATTTATGCCCGAGGTTTACCATCCCTCGTTGAATTAATGACCCCGAAGGGTTGGAACTCACTTGAGGCGACACTAGGAGTGGTGTGGTGAACCGATGTGGAGATGATCAGATCGACTGACTTCTGGTCTTGAACCTCATGGAGGCTTCCTACATACCCTTCTTAGGAAGCAAGGATCAATGTCCATGTGGTTCATAAGCACAGTTTAACGTAATGCTGGACGAGGGTGGAACTCGACGTGAATAAACGACTGAGTGGTGGGATTGAACCTCGGGGAGGCTTCCTACGTACCATGCTTTGGCATGAATCAAATTCCCCATAGTTCTCTTTGTGTTGGGGATTATGCTCTAGGGCATCCTGGAATGATGGATCGGGGCTTACACTCTGAGGAGGCCCATGGTGATGGATTGAGGCTTACACTATGAGGAGGCTGATGGTGATGGATTGAGGCTTACACTCTGAGAAGGCCCATGGTGATGGATTTGGGCTTACACTCTGAGGAGGCCCATAAGAGGATATCATGGTCGATGCTTACTCTAAGCCCACGTGATTCATGCTCGGTGTGAGAAACAAGAGGCAGTAGGGACCAGAGGATCACGTCACGAAAGGTGCATCCATGAGAAGCTGAGTAGGGCTTACGCGTGAAGGAAACCCATAAGGTCAGGGAAAACTCCGAGATAGATTCCCGTAAGGTTGGGGAATACTCTGAGATGGATGCCCGAGGCGACAAAGACCAGTGGGAGAGGGAAAGGGGGTGCTCCTGTGCCCATCTCTTCTCTTGCAGTGCATGAGGGCTTCCTTCTGATGGCTATTTTACCATTCCGAGGAACCCTCTACAAGTGGAGGGGCAGAAAAGGGATTCCCTAGCTCAGACTCCACGTTACAGTGGGAATGTGAACCCAGGAATGATTTGGGAATCTACTCAAGGGTCGGGGAAACCCATTTTCCCCTGTTTACCGTGGGTGTGTGAACTCAAAATGGCACGTTGATGTGCCTGAATGATAAACCACGTGGATCCAGTGGCTTTGGAGGAGGCCTCGGCTCGGGACCAATGAATAGGCCAATGAGGGAGTCGTGGAGGATTTGGCTGGATCGGAAAGATTTTACCTAGATTGGGAAATGAGGACACCGATGTATTTGGTGAGCCACAGATAGGTATCGGTGGTGGTGCCATTCGCGTGGGGAAGCGACACGTGGCTGGATAAGCGTTCCATGAACCAGGGTGGTCCGCGGACTGATTGTCATCCCGCGAACCCAGGTGGTTCACGACTTTGAGTTCAATACGTGAACCAGGGTGGTTTGCGGAGGGTTCCAGGCGGGCAGCGGAAGCCAAGGGCGGTGCCGGTCGGAGGTTCATCAGTCGGGTATTTGTCCACGTAGGAGAGTACTACGCAGTGCGATGGATGGGAAAAGAGGCATAAACTCCCTGGTTCGCGAGGAAGTCATCCGGGGAGGGGGTATGGTTTGAATTTCTCCTTGTTTTTGTTATATTAGGTTTGCAGTTCACCAAATTATTATGCGTTTTCCAATTCCGTGTTAATTCATATGCCTACTGTGTTTTGCGGATGGGAATTTCGTTGTTCGTGAAATCTGAAGCTTTCCTTCAACGGATCTCCTTCCGAATCTCCAATCCCTCCGAATCCAATTCCAGTTCTCCGATTCCCTTTTTCTTTCACCCTTGGTCTCCTTTTGTAGAGTGGGGAAAGGGATGTATCTGTGTCCACGCAACACCTTTGGTGGAGGCCCATAACCAAATACCCGGTTCACAGCTGACTTGGTCAATCTGCGATTCGCGGTGGGTATTGAAAACTTCCCCCCCTCCTCAAGGTGAACTTAGGGAGTGTTCCACGGCTGTGGAGGGTTCTGCCTCTATTCTGCGAATGACAGCGGGTGCGGCTTGAACCGGTCGATGCGGTCTGCGGTTGGGGCGGTTCGTGATGGTGAATCGGACTGGCACCCATCCTACCTCACGACCACAGAGGTTCTCCGCCTCCATTTCACGAATGACAATGGTTCGCGGAGGGGGTGCCTCGCGGGGCGTGGCCACGTTGTGCTTCCATGGGACCGGTTCGCGGACCGGTCCTGTTTGTGTCCCTTCTTTGATTACTTTCCCCAATTCTTTGGGAGATTTTGGTAAAATTTCCTTTGCAGAATTTTTAGGACCCTACAGACTTTTATCAACGCTAACAAAAAAGCGTTGATAAATGTAACATTTATATATATATATATCATTTAAAATAATATATAAGTATATAAATATAAATATATTTATATAAATATAATATATATTTATATAAATATAATATATTTTTTAAATATGTTTTTGATATGGATAAATAGGCATTACACTAAATATATATGATATTTAGTGAAAATTGATTATAAATAAATTTTAAAAAATATTATTAATTAATAATTTTCTAATAATTATCAATTAATATTCATTTAATAACAATTTTAAGATATAAAAAATAAAAAAACCAATAAAAGTTATAAAATAAGTTCAAAACATAAGTCAAACTTCAAACAGGCATAAATTTTGATCAGGGTGTCCGTTTGAGCTCTATCATATATAAAATAAAATATTGTGATGAACATTATGCCATATTAACTTGGGGGAACACCAATCACACTTTTGGAGTCAAAAAATGGTCTAGAAGGCCTTTAAAACTGAGTTTTTAGTCCGGATACCCCAGCTTTTTAACATTCGATTGATTTTCAGCCTCGATTAAGGGGGTCTTGTTTTCTTTTTTTAGTGGGAAATTAATTTATTCCCATGTAATACATTCATATTGATATTATGGTTTTGATGTTTTTTTATTTTTCATGTTGTACTGTTATTTATAATCCAATATATATATATATATAAATACATATTTTGAATACATTCACACATAAAAAAATTAATTTTATAAATAAATATTTAAACATATTTACATATAAAATATTTTTCTCAATATACGATCCTTATCTAAATAAAAACTAATATCTATTTTATTTAACATAAAATTGTATGAATATTTATATACCATTAAAATTAATGTACATACAATGTGTGTGTATATATATATGTGTGTGTGTATTGAATAAGAGATATATATATTATAATATATGTATATAAATATAATTATATAATATATGTAAATAAATATAAATATGTATAATTATATTTATATAAGCACACACACACACACATATGTATTTATAATCACAAGAAACTTATTTTATATATGTATATATATATATATTTATAAATATATGTATAAAAATGTAACGATAAATATATATATAAATATATAGATATATCATAAAATGGAAAACAAAACAATATAGGGTGGTGGAAAAGGCATGTGTGTAGGAGCTGGTGGTCTTATGTTTGATACTCGCTGGAGGCAAGGGTGCATGCTAGAGAGTGGAATTATCTAAAGAGATGATAAACAGGGGAGGGAGAACCTATAAGCGTTGATAAAGGGAGTGTGGATCAGTAATAAAATGTGCGGCGGGTTTGAACAAAAAAAATGTATCCCCCTTTATTAGTGGGGCCTTTATGAGTGATTTTTTAACACTATTAAAGGCCCCCTTTAACAGTGCCAAAAAACAAACTGATAAAGGCCCCTGTTATTAGTGCTAAGAAAAAGTGGTGATAATGGCCCCCTTTATAAGAGTTTTTTAATGCTATTAAAGGGGGCCTTTATCAGTGATTTTTACGAGCACCGTTAAAGGCAACCCTTTAACATTGCTTGATTTATTAGAATTGCTATAGCACCGATAAATCCCTTTTACTAGTGTTGTTAAAATCTAGATTTATACTAGTGAAATCATAAGTAAAGATTACTAATATATTATGTCAATACTAGAAAGTCACTCTAGATCCCAAATTCATAGGATATCTTCCTTTTCCCTTTGGATGTTGACCATTCCACCATGTATTGGACATTTGTGGGGGCATCATATTCTTCATCCAATGACAATTCAGATAAGTCCTTTGGATCAGAGAAAGTCCTAAATTTCTAAGATAGTTCGATAAAGTCCATAGCTGGATTGGATCAGAATCTATATTCAATGTTTATTGATAAAAACTTCTAAACTGGTCAATAGTCATTGAAACTGAATGCATCCATATCCATCATATAAAAACTAACTTAATGTTGTAAAAAAAATTATTCCCCTACTTCCTTACCAAGGTCTTCAGTTGTCCTTTCACCTTCCTGGTCCTTTGGAGGCATGATACTAGAGTGTTTTTCCTATGAAATATCACATTACACATATGAGGCCTTTCCAAAAGATACATATGAATTTTTCATTAGTTCAATAAAATAGGGTGGATAAGACCACTCCACATTATCAATACTATTAGAACTCCAACTTGAGGGATTGGTAAACACACCATTCGTAGATGGAGGGGGGGGGGGGGGGTCAGAGGCTTTCATTATGGATGCACCCACAACTTCAACTGATTTCACCCCTTTCCTTTCACTTGTATTCATAGTCTCATTAGCCAGAAATGATTACAACAATGCCTGAAAAGAAGTGGACATGATCCAACATCCTTTTTTGTTTTTTATTTACAATGAATAGATCGCCAAAGAAGATCCCTTTTCCCATTGTTTTCACCCTCATTGAAGTGGGAATCTTCTAACAAATCCATAGAATTTATTTCATCATTGGAGGACTACCCACAATTTGAGACAACCACTTGTGGATCCTACTTAGAATTATAAAAAACATACAGATTATACTCATCACCACCTACAATAGGAATCAGGCCTTCATTGCATGTGGTTTCTCCCCTAGAAATTGACATATGATTGAAAAGTAAAAATCCTTTAGGCTGAAACATGTTACCTACAAACTACCTCACTTCCTCGTCAACAATACCTACCCAAGATCCAACACGGGCCTCCTGAATAGAAGTTAGTCCAAAATTCAACATCCCATGATGTGCGCTAGGACTCAAACCCACTCCCTGGCCCTTAGAGGGAGAATTACCCATGACGCTAGAGGTAACCCACCTTTATACACAATAATACTTTGATTGACACATTTTACATGACTATGGTCAGCATAGTATGCCACAATATTTGACATACCACTAGCTACAATTGCATAAAATAAAGGATGTATCCCAACACTATGATCCCCATGGTCCTAACCAGTTCCAACAGGTGAAATCCTAGAATCCATGACTCCTAAGTCTGATTTATCATTCTTCAAATAATTTTCATCTAGATGGATTTGTTTCTTGAATTTACAATGGTCAATCGAGTGACCCATCTTCTTAAAAAATTTCAACATTAGATTCCTATCATAATTTCCAACAATATGCCCAATGTTTTCTCACTTAGAGAAACATTCAAGAAGCTTCTAAAGAGCAATTTATTTTTAAATTATAAACTCACTAGACACCAAAATATCTATTTCAGTAATTGGAGCAAGAATATCAACCTCAATGAGTACCCTGACAAAGTGACCAATCCTTTCATTCCCAGTCTCTTTGTCAAACATGATGAAGATTCCCATTACTGAGGAAATTTACCAAATGATCTTTTAGTGTTGTAAGAACTAGGTTAGACCCTTTATCGAGAACTATACTTAATAAATTGTGTTCCTGATCTTTGGGGGTTGAAGAATGGATCCTATTCCTAGAGCCTAAGAGTTCCAGTCTTGAGAGACACAATTCCGCACCCCCATGCCATGGATTTAAGATATTTTGGAGGAAAAATGATATGAAAAGAACCCTTACATATAGAGGTCATTCTCAAATATTCAAAACCCCAAATTTTCGAGAGATAACTATGAATCCCATGAATCTTCCATGGTCTGTCAGGAAGAAACAACATAACCCGGGTGATGATCAAGTGTTGAAATGCCCTTATTTGATATTTCATAATCACATGGTCATCCTTCTTGAAGTCGAGGGTTCCATTTTCAGTAAACATTCTTAAATAATTCTCAACATTAGAGAAGAATCATCCCTTCTCGACATTCCCAGTCATGGTTTGGGCTTCCTCTATTAGGTCAGTGATGTTCAAATCAGGGTTTCCAAAAATTCATCCTCCCTATTCCATGAAATTTAATCTTTTTTCTACTTCAGATTATAGAAAAACACATCCCTTAGATCAAAAATATCATTCTTCAGCAAAGACCATCCCAATTCAGTTATGGACTCCATGAGGTGATAGAAAGATAATTTTACGAATTGCAATGATCTCTAATTCTAAAATTATATACAATTATATTTATTTATAATTATAGGAATTTAATTTTCAAATTTTTTTTAACTATATTATTAAACATTTATCAGGGCTTTTCTACCCTTGATAAAGAATTATTTTATTAATGTTTTTTATTTTAGCACTGTTAAAAGCCCTCTTTATCAACATTTTTTGGTAGAATTGATAAAAGAAATATTTATCTGATCTTTTTTTGGAAGAATTGATAAAAACCATACGCCTCTTTATAAATTTAACCATAACCGACTGTGATTCATCCATTCCTTCAAGAACTTGTGGAAGTGGAACCTCACCAATGTTATCTCTATCTGTTTCTCTCCATCCCTACAACTGCGCTCTGTTGCCTCTCTCCATCCCTTTCTCTCCCACCCACCATTGTTGATCTCACTCCCATGAGGACCGTCTCTCTCCCTCCCTATCGCCTTCTCCACTGCTCTCCCACCGTGTTGTCATCACCTTCACTCTCCCTCCTTGCTGTCGTGCATGCTGACACTCTCTCTCACCAATGTGTGCTCTCCATTTCTCTTCCTCACACTCTCTAAGAGCAATTGAAATTCAATATCAAAGGTTTTAACATTTTTAGTTATTATTTAGGCAATTTTAATTTTTTACCAAAGTATTTGATCATTGTGACACTTCCCTCATGCATTTGTAATGAGTGTGAAAATTCGGGTGATTGACACTTGTCATATATGACATTTCACCTTCGACAATTGCTGGTCACCCAAAATTTACCCCTCCTAAAACATTACTGGGAACATCTTCCATGGAATAAGTTTTTAATATTTAATTATATAAATATAAATATATTTTAATTTTATGTTAGTGGATTTTGGTGCATCATCACATTGTTGATTGTATGCTCTTTGAATTAGCCTAGTGCGGGAGATCTAAACAAAAATCATTTTATTTTTTTTCTCCTTGCTTATATTCTACTTGACACAATTGGTGTGTGTGGGTTAAGGATCATTGAATCATTTATTAAAAAGGATGAATACTAGATATGATTAACGATAAAAGCATAATCTAAAAAAGAACTCAAGGGTACTAATAATGAACTTTAGATCATATTGGGTAGTGAGAGTATAAAGAAAAAGTGTTTATGTTTGAAATGTTCCATACCTTAATGCACCCCACTTATAGTATATTTTCTATGAATCCCTTTTTGAGCCTAAAAAATAATATTTATTAATAAAATAATTTTTATAAATTACAAATTAATTTTAGATTATTTTATATATAAATTAGAATAAAATTATTATTATAGACATGTATGTGTTGAGTTCACTTATTATACACATAGAAATCAATGTCCTTCGGTTCTTCATAAGCAAACACACATATAAGTGAACAATATTTATGTATAATACAAATGATATCATATATGTTAATATATAATTAGTAATTATTCATATTTATTTAACAATATTAATCAAAACAACAATGTTTAGATATTTGTAATTAATTATAGTTTTTTTATATATAAATTACAATCAAATTAATATTAAATTTATTGTATATAATTGGATATATATATATATATGTATGTGTTGAATTCATTTATCACACGCACAAACACATGTCATTGGGTTCTTTAGACACACACACACACACACATCTATATGTCAATAAATATGATCATATATATAAATAAATGATTGAAAAAATGAAACATTAAATATTTAAATGAATATATAAAAAGAACTTATATTGAGAATTTGGATAATTAAATTGTTTAAAAAAAAAATTATTATAACACTTAAATTATCAATTAATTTTAATTTAGTAATTTATATTTTAAATTTTTTTATGTATACATATAATTATTTGTGAATATAAGTATAGATTAATATAATTAATTGCATTATTTTAAAAATAATTATTAATTTATATTAAAAATAATATTTTTAATTATAATCATTAATCATTAGTTTTTTATAAAATTAATACAATTTATACACCTATAATTATAAATAATATATATATATTAGAAATTGTAAATCTATATAAATATATTTATTAAAATCCTTCCATTTAATTTTAGACTTTTATAATTTATAATATATTTTGAAAAAATATTTATAAATTTATATTTTTCATGTAAATACATATTTAGATTATGTAAAAGATTTTAATGATTATATGAAAGCACATTTGTTTAACCAATTTTTTTTATTTTTAAATTTTTTATTAATATATTTGTATTAGTTTAAAGTTTATCTAATCTTTTTGTCTTGAAAATTTAATGATATTCTAAAATCATGGTATGTGATCACTTATGATCCGTTTTCCCCCTCAAACAACTTTTTTTAAAGGTCATATGTTGATCACCTCTATGTTGGGTTCTTTTAGTGGAGCCATCTCTCTTGGGACCCTAATTAGTGCAATAGATGGTATATTAGGTTCATATAATATAGAAAATATTAATGATAACCCACGTTAGTAAAATCATTACCATAAATAAACAAAATTATATCTTTAAAATCACAACCATAAATAATCTTAATTTACAATAATATTTTAATCATAAGATGAACTTTTTCTGTGAAATATTTTTTACAATTTATTTATTTTGTTAAAATTATTTTTACCGAATCAAATAGGATAGAAATTAATAAAAAATGGATGGATTCCAATCGTATGACAAAAGAGTACATGGATGGGGTGAAAGAGTTCATCAAGTTTGCAAAAGCTCATGCATATGTACCTTCTCAAATCCTTTGTCTATGTATATGCAGTTGTTATTCAAGACTAATTTTTCTAGAGGAGTTGTAAGAACACTTGATCTGTCACGGAATAGATCAATGTTATAATTGTTGGACTAAACATGGATAAAAACTGAATGTATGAACTGATATGATTAGATTTGTGGAAAATAATGATGATTGTATCAAGGATGTTATTATAGGTGTGAATGATGATGAAGACCGTATTGAGAAAGTGTCATTGATAGTTGAAGATGAACTTCGGGATTGTTTAAAATTGTTTGAGTAGTTAAAGAGTTGTGAAAATATTCCATTGTATACTGGTTGTACTAAATATACAACATTGTCAACCATACTGAATCTGTATAATTTAAAATCTAGAAACAGATAATGTGACACTATTTTTACTAAACTACTTTCTCTCTTAAATGATATGATCCTAGAAGATAATTATCTTAATTACTGAACATATAATCCTAAATGAATTCTATTTTCAATGGGTATGATCTCTAAAATAATACATGTCATTCCAAATGCTTGTATATTATTTTGTAAGGACCAAAAAGCACTTAACAAATTCCAAAAGTGTGGTGCTTCTTGATATAATAATGATGAATTGGGTCCTATGAAAGATGTATGATACTTCCCAATAATTCCAAGGTTTAGGAACCTATATGAAACTGAGGATACATAAAGATAATTGATGTGGTATATCAATTCAATAAATAAATATGGGAAATTTTGTAACCTAGAATAATCAACTTAGTGGAAGAGATTGGATCACAAGAATCCTGAATTTAGAAATGAGATGAGAATACTTCTTCTTGTGCTATCTACAAATGGTGTGAATTATTTTGGGATTCCAAGAAACACTCATAGTACATAGATGAATATGTTTATAAATTATAACTTTCCACCAGGGTTATGCATGAAATAAAAATACATTATATTATATCTGCTTATATCAGGACCAAAATAACCGAGTAATGATATTGATGTTTATTTTTCTCCATTGATCGAATATCTGAAACTATTGTGGGATTTAGGCGTTATGTTTTATGATTCTTATAGAAATGAAGATTTCACATTGAAATCCATGTTTTATAGTATGATAAATACATTCTATTATTATGGAATTTTTTTTATGATATAGCATTAGAGTAACTCAAGGGTGTCCCATTTGTGAACAAAATACATAGCCAACTAGGTTGAAAAATTCATTGAAGATTGTTTTTCTTGGATATCACAGATTTCTACTCTGAAGATATAAGTTTCAACTATGGATAACATATTTCGATGGAGGTTTATAATAACAAACTACACCATCTCCAATAATAGGTGATCAATTATTTTAGAAAGTAAAATATATAGACACTTCTTTTGGTAAACCTTTTTCGAAAAGCCTTAGGAAAGATATTTGGAAAAAAATTAGTTTTTTTGAATAACCATACTATAATTGTTTTTACATTATGATTTTTCTTCATGTCATGAATGTGTAAATTTTTTTGTATACTGTCATTGAAACATTACTAATTTCACCCAAAAAATACGGATGGAATGAAGGCTAGGTTGGACATGATTGACATGCGAATACATGAAGAGTTGGATCTAGTAAACGGTTAAGAACACACTTTTCTTCCTCAAGTTTCCTACACTATTTCCAAAGAGGAGAGATATCAGTTTTTCAACTTCATGAATGATGTAAAGGTTCTATAGGTGTATTTATAAAATATCAAGAATATCGTGTCAATAACTAATTTAAAGTTAAAGGGTCCGAAATCATATAAATTTCATGTTTTTATTTAAGATCTAATGAATGTATCTTTATGTTGTATTTTTTCCAATAATGTTTGTCATACATTAACCAATATATATTTCTTTTTTCAAAGCTATATTCAACAATGTTGTAGACCCAATGAAATTGCCAACTATGGAAAAAGAAATTGTTGTCATATTATGTGAATTGGAGATGTTATTCCCACTATAATTATTTGATATGATAGTTTGATTTATGGTCCACATGGTAAGAGATATTCATCTATGTGTTCATGAACATTATATATTGATGTACCCCATTGAATAATATAATAATATCTTGAATGGGCGTGTGAAAAATAAAACTCAGATAGAAAGTTGTACTATAGAGTGATATGTTGTTGAGGAAGCTGTTCAATTATAAAACGACAAACAGTCTACTGTGGAAAGCAATGGTCTATGAAAATCTCCACTCTGGGAGGGGTTTGGGTGAAAGAATTTTTGGAATAGATGTTTTCACAATCTCTATGATAGATCAAGAGTAGGACCAACATTATGTTTTTCATAACATTTTTGAGGTTTACACATATGTTTAAATCCATAATGAATTAATTAGATATTTGAATTCATTAATGGGTGAAGGTTGGAAACAAAATACACCTAACAAAAAAATTATAGGATGGTTTTGAGACAGTATTTTTAAAGAGTCGTCTAAAAATCCAGATTAAATGTTAGAACAACTTCAATGGCTAGCTGGGGGACCAAGTGTGCATGTATTATCTTATAATGGTTATATAATTAATGGTTATATGTTCTATAAAAATGAACATGATTAACATTATACTATGGAAAAATTTGGAGTTACTCTTGTGGCTGAAGAGATGCATGTATCTAGTACTAAGGAACAAAATCCAATTTATGCGAATATTTCATACTTTGTCATCATAAAACAAATATAGAAGTTTTATTACACAATATTAAAATCACAATTTTCAATGAAAGTTGGTTGATAATATGAGTTCTATTAAAAAAGATGAATTTAGATTCATGAAAGTAGATTTTAGAAGGGAAGTGTACAATGATGAACCATTTATAATTGAATTATAGAAAGTAAGAATATTTTATATTTTAGATCCCACAAACCGAAAGTTGTAAATTGTTCAACAATTAGGTTATATTTTTGGAATATACATTGCATTACCTCATATTGTTATCTGTTCACTACTGCATTTACATAATCTAAATTAAATGTTCAACTAATTCTGTAGATAATGACTTCTGTAAATGTTGATGCTCCCAATCATGAGGAAAAACTAGTTTCTCAAAAATGATGGTGCTCCCAATATAGAGGAACACCAACCTTATACACATGCATATTATACCAATATAGAGGAATAAAATATTGGAAATTTCGAAGCTGAGGAAATGGTAGAAGGTGAAAAACTAGTGTAAAAAAGGAGTGACATATCATGATGGTGTTAGAAAAAATTATTAAGGTGAGAAACAAAAGAATAAAACTCAAGTTTGGATGGAATGCATGTTCCTCGCCTCTTAACCCCATCAATGAAATGTTAATTTGTTACATTGGGCTCACCACTCGCACGTATATGCCTATTGATGAATTTTTGTGGCATAATGTTGCTCCCTCATTTAAGACACCAATTTGGAATGATATTATTGTAACATTATGATATAATTTCTTTATTTAACTGAAAATTAATAATGAAACATTGACTTAATCTTATTTATCCATTTAATAGTGTATTTATAGTAGATGAAACCCATATTTAATTTTTCTTAATGATCTCTATAAAGGCTCACACATGCTTTCACGCATTTCTTACCAATTTTTGTATTCAATATATTGAAGGTAAAATAAACCTACACCCAACACAAATTTATGAACATCTGGAAAACCAACAAGCATGGGATTTATTTATTAGTTATCATGAAATAGAATCTTTTCAAGTACATTGTGATTGGTGATACATTTTTAGACATCACATGTTTTAATCACTTTGATTAAGAATTCTTAATTAACAAAACAAAAATTTAATGCTAAAAATAAGCAACAGGAATCAAAACCAACATACCCCTAACATAAAGAAAGGATGGGGTATGCTTCACTTGAAAAATTATGGAACATATTTTGAATCTGCTGTAATACTTTTATGTGATATAAAATAACAACATAATTATGTTCATTTGTATGAATTAAGATTGATGAATCAAAATCCAAATACACTTCCATCCCACATCACGTGCTATGTAAGAATACATGTGTAAATAACTAAGGGATAATAATAGATTATAACTTAGAAAAAGTGTGGGAAACATGTGTAATTATTACATAAAACTTTTTTTCTTTAAATTTTAATTTCATAATAATGATTACTTATTTTTCTATATATTTTATCTAACTTAGACATAATAATCATCATTAGCTATACCAAATTAATAGATTCTATCAGTGGACTTGATGTGTCTATAATAGTATGTTCGCGTTATAGGTGTGGGTTTTGGGGTGTCTCCCAAAACATATTCTGAGAAAAAAATGAATAGGGGGATAAAGGTAAAAAATGTAAGTGTCATAGGAATGATTAGATTTTGTATAAGAAAAACTTAATTAGAAGATAGAGTTGTTAGAAAATATTATGGGATGGAATGTCATGACCTGACCCAAGTTGTTCCTCGAGCCACATCTTCCCGAAGCCCACATCCATAGGCTATGGGACGATGACCAGCACTAAAGGCATTACTAAAAAAAGGTGGTCATTTCCAAAGTACAACTATTATAATACACATCTATCTTAATACTGAAGTGTATACATAGTAAGATTAAATGATGAAAAATATTTGGGAAACAATAATGCATGTAAAATCTCTAGACAGTACAAGAGAACAATAGTGTAAACTGAAAATTGAATGGGAAAAAATACACACCCAACTAGAAATACGTCCCAACTTGACAAAAATGGAATGTAAAATTCTTAGAGAATCTAATCCTGATCTCCAAGATCTGACCACTATATGTGGTCCAACATACCATGTATCCCTAAGATCTTCTGAATTCACTACCAACCTGTCTGTTGTCTGCAAAAGAAAAAACACATAAAAACAAATCCCATGTAGGGGTGAGTATATACATACCTAGTTGGATGCCAAAAAAGCTAAAGGCGGAGTAGTAAGAAGTAAAATGGGAATAAAAAACTATAGATAACAAATAAAAATTAGGATACAATGAAATATAATAGCTCAAACCATACCAAGAGTGGAATTAACCTCATCCAAACATAAGGGGCTCAAAACGGTGTGTAGATAAACTACACGTTGAGTGTTTTCCACCAACAGTAGCATAGTAAAATCATCCAACCATGATAAGATAAACATAGATAGAACATGGAATACCCCATGAATATTCTTATATTATCTAAATAGAGTAATAAAATACAAAGGTATGGATACAAAAGGTATATATATATATACACAGTTAAAGAAGACTAAACCACAGAGTAAGGGGATCTCCACCTCACAGATCAATCCAAGAAGTAGAGTCTCCAATTGTTCCAAAAGTCCATCAACAATTCCCAACATCTCATGTGTCTTCCCATAAGTAACTATGAAAAGGCCCAAACTTCATTACTATGACACACAGTCGAGGGGCCACAATCTGTTTGTAAAGGACCTACACCCTAGTGCATCAGGGGGGTTCTACCCTATAAATATCTATAGAGGACCTCTATACAATGTGGATGGAGGGTTCCACTCTAGTGTCACAAGGACCCACATCCAATATGATAAGGGGTTACACTCGGTAGGTATATGACCTATGAAAAATATGATGTGTGGTTCCACTCTATTGGTCAAGGAACCGTGACCTGGTGCAATAGGGGGGTTCCACTATGGTCATCGAGGACCCGAACCCTATCTGTTAGGGGGGTCCACTCATTAAGTATCTGTAGAGGACCTATGCCCATACTGATGGTGGATACCACTCTATAGGTAGAGGACCTGTGGCCTAGTGTGATATGGGGTTCCACTCTAGTCACTAAGGATCCATAACATATCCTACACGGGGGTTCTACTTGGTATGTAGCTGTAGAGGACCTATGCTCGAGATGACTGAGGGTTCCACTCTATTGGTCGAGGACCCATGCCCTAGTGTGATAGGGGGTTCCACTAAAGTTTCCAAGGGACCGAACCATATCCGATTGGAGGTCCCGCATGGTATGTATCTATATAGGACCTACACCTAAGCTGATGGGGGGTTAGACTCTATAATAGGCCTTTGGTGATCCCACCACACCACTACCATCATAAAGCATCTCCTAACCAAGCACCATGCATAGAAAATTTCAAATCATACCCCCAAAACCACAATATATGGAACCATCATGTTCGTCATGAAAAACAACTTCGGATAGGCTAGTTGCGGGCCAAAATTCTAGTTCAAACGAATGCGACATTAATGGTTGAAATTTCCACAAAAGATGACAAGGGGTGCACAATGTGTGAGGGGAATCACACGACATGTGGTCCAGATCATTCACCAAGACATGTCCCATGAGGTACATAGTTCATGAAACTTGTAATTATACATTGTGTGTTGGGGAAATACAAGGCGTTCCCATACCACTCGGGGTCCCCACAGTGTCCTTGGTCATGTATCCACCTCGTGTCCATGTACTTTACCACATGGCCATGTACTTTGGAACATAACCATGTTCCTGGCCATATAATCATGCACAGAGTGCTTCCCATGTGTTTCTTCATGTGGATCATCCACCCAGGGATGAGATATGTGACATGTAAAAGGTATTCACGTTGTTCCATCCTTACGAATTTCCAAAACCCTAACAACCACATCCAAGGGGCAACATGCCGTGTGTTCATCACAGTACACGGAGTGTTTTCACGATTTTTCTGTAAATCCAAATGAATGTTCCACACTTCAAATATGGAAATTACTATTTTATTCTAGAACTATCTATTCCCAAGACTAGTGGATTTATAATCAGTTGGAAGATTCCGACCCTTTGGTGGCCAAAAAACTATTTCTCGAATTCTTATACGTGTCGCTTCAGGCCGCACGTGCTCTGTATTGTCCCATCAATGATGATTACATATACGATTGTCAAAAATATCTTCTAAGACCTTCAAAAATCGTATATATATCCTTTTTTCATCAATCCATACCTCCTTCGTTGATTCATCATGATTCCGGGGGTCCGATCAGGCTCAGTACCACTCGACAACATCAAACTGAGACTATAGGGTCCTACCGGTGAAAAATGTGAAGAAAAAGGGAGAGAAAAGAGTAATAATAGATGTTTGACTATAATTTGACAATCATTCTTGGCCAATGATGAATAATGGGGAAAACCATGTTAGGAAAAAATGAAAACCAATTTAATCGGTACAGAAGAGTATGTTAAGGATCCAAAATTGTTGCAGATTAATAGAAGGGATTGATATGATCGTTGAATTGAATAAAAATGTAGTAAAAATAAAATTGAATATTCTTACTTGGATATTGGATCATTCATCACTAAATAAAGAACTCTTCAATGGTATAAGGAATTCATTTCATTTTCTGCATCCCGATTAGGTCAAATGTGGAGTTTTATCATCATCCGATGCGATTCTCCCACATAAGAAGGAAGGAGAATCTTTGTTTGATCTTAGGATTATGAGGCTAACCCTAATCAGTTATAAATGGAATAATAATTATAGATATTTTAGTTAGGTTAAATTAATTAATTAATAAAATTCATTCATTCATTTGACCACTGAACATACTGCCAAAAGGTGAGACATCCGAACACCCCATGCCAACCTATTTAAGGCTGTTCCTAGAGTAAAAAACAAGTTCCAGTCTCAATCATAGTCTCAAATTTCTCATTCATGTTTCTATTTAATATTTATCACATTTTAATTAAGAAATTGCGTTTGCATAATATAAAATATATTTAATATTTTTATGAAATTAATTCTAGGAAAACCGGTCCATTGAATCACATGTCCAATCAGCGTCTAGCTCTAGAAATATATATATAAATATTTCAATGTCTTACAAGGAAAAACTGGGTCTTTACATCATTAACACATTTAATATTTTCCTCATCGAAAAGAAAAACTAGAAAAATAACTTGGGATACTTAGCCCACATATGGTTCTCCCGATCCTAGGAACTCTCCTACACATTCTTGTACTACCACAACACATAGAGCATGGAGATGGTCCATACACATAGGGTCATCTCTTACTAATATTTGATTTCCACTGGGTGCTCTGCAAAGGTAACTCCATCCTTGATGTCTAGCTCTCCCCATTCGATAATGTGAGTAGGGTCATGAACATATCTCTTTACCTATGACACATTGAAGACATTGTGCACCCACTCAAGCTATGGGGGCCGAGAAAGGTAGTAATCAACCTCTCCAACCCTCTACATGATCTCGAACGGCTTGATAAACCTTTGGGAAAGCTTGCATCTCTGGCCAAACCTCCAACATCCTCATAATGGGGAGACTCTTAGGAAAATGTAGTCTCCCTTCTTGACCTCCAAGGGCCTAAGATGGTGATCTGTATAATATTTCTACCTGCTCTGAGCTATCCTCATCCACTCTCAGATGAAATATTCCTTCTCCATAATTTCCTACACCAACCATGAACCCATAATATATGTATTGTCAATCACTTTCTATCACAAGGGTGACCTACAGGGTCTCTCGTACAGGGCCCCAAAAGGATCCATGCCGATTGTAAAGTGGTAGCTATTATTTATGAAAACTGAAACAAGGGAATGTGATTCTCTTAGCTCCGAATAAATTCTATCATACAAGCCCTCAACATATCCTCTAACACCTGGATAGTGTTCTCGGTCTTCCCATCCATATAGGGGTGAAATCTGGCACTCATCCTAATTTGGGTCCCAAATTCCTCCAGCAAGCCTCTCCACAATTGTGAGATAAACCACATGTCATTATTGGGGACAATTTTTGAGGGAACCCCATGAAGTAAAATGATCTCTCATATATACATCTACCCCAATCTCTCCACCAAACTATGCACCCTCATAGCAAGGAAGTTTTTCCACATCATGGGTCAGTCAACTATTACCTAGATAGTGTAATGGACCTTAGTTGTACGTGGAATCCTTATCAAAAATTATATGGATTTGTATTCTAATTATACTTTGGGATCTCACGGGACTGAAACAAACCTATCAGAACATGGTGATTAGCCTTCACCTACTGATAGGTGAGGAATGTAGAGACAGACTCGACAATACTCTGTCTCATGCCAGACCACCAGAAATACTATTGTAGGTTTTTATACATCTTCACCACACCATCATGTATAGTTTGGGGAGATGTGTGGAACTCCCACATCACTTCCTCCCACAACATTACTAGAACTACCATCCATCCCTGTAAAATGATGAATTGATTCCCTCCTTTGGAATATCCATCCAGTGAATCCCCCATGGATATTTTGTCACATAAAAACTCACACCTGATGTCTCAAAATTTGGACTCTCTCACACGCTTGAGAAGCAATGGAGTAAACACCATCGACCACATAAGTGTTATACCCTCCTTCTCCACTAGGGTCAACTGCAAAGAGGCCAACTACTCTAAAGACTCTTACACAAAGTAAGCCTCTAGATTCTTTCTTAGAGAATATGATACTACATTTCCCTTCCCAAGATTATAGAATATATCAAAGTTATAGTCCTACAGGATCCCCATACAACACCGTTGTCTCAGGTGAAAGTCAATATATGGGAAGACATACATAACACACTGATGGTCTGAGTAAACCATAATGTGATATCCTAGAAGGTAGTTCCTCCACAGACATTGGGAAAAGAATACCACTTCTATATCTTGGTTATTAGTTGTGTAGTTATTCTCATGGGGTATCACCTAACTCAACCCGTATATGATAACTTCCAAACAATTCATCAACAAAAAATTGATCCCATCTCCCAAGGAATCACAATATACATTGTACTCCATGCCCTAATCTGGTAGTCTCAACATAGGAGCACTCATCTGCCTCAGCCTCAAATCTTCAAAGGCCCACTAGGACTGCTCAGACTAGGTAAATGACTGCCCTTTCCACATCAATTCAGTTAAAGGGGCTATGATCCAGGAGAAGTTTTCCAAAATCCTCTTGTTATACCCCACCAAAACAAGAAATCACCACACCTATGACATGATATTGGGTGGATCCCAAACAAGAACTGTGGATAACATCTTTGGGTCCTTGGATAAACCATGCTCAATGATGATATGACCTAAAAATGAACCTCATGAATCTATAACTGGAACTTTGAGAGGTTCCCACAATTCTGGTGCTCTCGAAGAAAATCCCAAACAAACCTCAAGTGCTATAAATGGTCCATCAAATGATGTAGAGTATATTAGTAATTTGTCGATGAAGACAACCAAAAACTAGTCCATGTATGACTGAAAGACTTGGTTCATCAAATCCCTAAACATGGTGGGGGAATTCTTCTCAATAAGGGACATCACTAGGAACTAGTAGCTTTTATAGTGATATTATAATTTCAAAATTAGAATATAAGCCTCACAAACCCTCAAATGCTTGTAGCTAGACATGATATCTATCTTTAAGAACCATCTTAGACCTCACAACTAGTTATAGAGTTCATCAATCCTTGTAAGAAGGTATTTTTTCTTTATCATGGTCTATTTCGGATTACAATAATCCATACAAAGTTGGAAGCTCACGTCCACCTTGTTCACAAACAACGATGGATCTGATAAGGGGGACACATTGGGAATGATGAAACCATTCTCTAGAAGGTCCTCCAACTGAAACCTCAATTCTCGAATCTCATTATGGGCCATTTGATATGTTGTATAAGATATCAGAGTGTGTTTGGGATGTATGTTGATAAAAAACTCCATTTCCCACCATGGTGGTAGTCCCGAAATATCATCGAGCAAGAAATCCATATAATCGTCCACAATCAAAGTAATCTAGATGCATAAAGAGACTTCTACACTAAGGGATATAATCACTAAATGATAGGTTATGGGCTATAGCTTCCTTATCATAGGACTCACTTGTCCTGACATGAGATATCTCTTTCCCATTATAGTCAATCTCGTCCCATCAATGCGAAGGCATTTAACTTATCTGTGGTGAAATTAAATTTGGTCTCAGACCTTGGAAAACCAATCCATACATAAGATGACGTCATAGGGTTATATCATGATGACCAAAAGCTCCCATTAAATGTACCATGATTCAATATTTCATTTTCACCCTTACACCACTGTGCTAAACCTGTTTTGTATTGAAAATTATAAAAATAATAATAAATTGAACTTCATTTTTGATTAAATTATTTTGTGTTTATCACTATTGAAAAGGAAATTGTTACTTTTTTTTATGATTTCAATGTAGGAGGAGATTATTTGGAGGGCCCATGATGAAGTGGAAGAAAAATGGGCTAAAATTGCATGGATCCATGAAGACCTGTCACCTCATGTGCCTGTTTCAAAAATTACATGCATCAAAATGGGATCAATGTTTTTGTTATGGTCTAAAATTTAATGGCATACAACTATTATGAAGGAACCCAAGACAAATTATTCTATTAAGAGGCCCAACCGACCAGATCTATCCAGAACACCAAATATGTGAGAAGTCAAAAGTGGTGTTCTATATTATATCCATATCTCTGGATACAATTTCCCAAATGATGTCAATTTTTCTTTGGAGATAGTCTGTAAGTGAGGATACAACTTTATAGTTTTTAAAAAAATGGTTATTTGATTGTTTAATTGACGAAACACATGGGAAAAGTGGTTTTAAGAAATTTGTGTGCCCAAAACCAACTTAAAATTTTCCTATAAAAATGAACCTTGGGATCCCCATTTGGGAGTTTAAACCAGAGGCAAGGTGCTACCATTTTGGAGTCCCAAATGAGTCCTTCAAAAAATATTTGATGTTTTGGAGGCCATTGGAAGTTCTACCTCAACATCTTTCTCTTCCTCCCCTCCCATGGGTTTCTAAACCTCTTGTCATCACCCGAGGATGAACATGTTGTAAATCACAAGCTTAATGTTCTAATATATGAATGGTATTTTTAATTATAGGTTTTTATGTTGTTTTTATTCATCCTATCTTTTTATTTAATTTATTTACGTACTGTTATGTCTTTCATGACTCATATGATCAGGCTTGGGGTACCCCTTCATGTGATGTTTCACACATTATTCAACACTTCTTCTCCCCCTTTCAATTATAGTGTTTGTGTGGTTCATATTGTATAATTGGACTAAAAAAACAGTATCATGGCCATGTATTTTAAAGTCATGGTAACACATTGAAATAACATAAAAACCTGGATAGCTCATTGAGTTCTTCATGCGTCGCCTTGGTGAGTTTCAGTTATGAAGTCAAAAACAAATCACTCAATCATTGGCGGTATCTTGTGAATCATTGGGTGTTTCCGACTGAACCCTAGGTGGTATCCAAGTATAAACATAGTAACATTCTGGTTCTAGGTGTTACAAACTACGGATCTAAAGATAATAACCCTATCTCTTGAAGTAATTAAGGATAACCAACATGAAATTTCCCCGGGTTGATCACTCTTTATCAAATCTGTCAATTTATGATTTCTTGTATTGTTTTATATTATGTGCTTTCTTCATAAACCAACAAATCCCCAAATTTTATTAATCCCCATTCATAATTTATTTACATAATTAGAACCTTATTTTTAAATTTATGATAAGGCACCATTGAGAGACAACCTAGGTTTGCTATTATGCTGCATAAATTCTAGTTAAAAATAAAAATCTAATTTGAAATGCTCAAAAACACAGTCACCCGTGTGAACCTCTCTCTACCAAACAATAGCTCACAAAACTAGTAGGTAAAAGATATAGAAGAAGCGTTCCCTATAGGAAAATCAAGATGAAGATGCCAGGATAGAACCTCAACTGAAAGATCTAGCCCTCAAACTAAGAGTATATAGATTAATGAATGGTTTTCATTTGTGTCTACTAATACCGAGGAAAGAGTAGAAAACACATAGATAATACCTCAAATCATCTCATGTGTTATGGGATCATAAACCTCCAAATCCTACAGCTATCTGCGACCCCAACCACTAGCTCCCTATTCCTCACATGTGATACCTAAGGAAGGTGGTTGAAGGATCTCATTTAGTCTTCCATCACCCATAGATCCTCAAGATCCACTTCAAGCTCTGCCTCCTTGGGGACCACACTTCCCTCACCTAGGAGATCCCCGATCAAGGTGATGCCTATGCTATGGCAGTCTATTAGCTATATGCCTATACTGATTGACATTTCCAGTCAGGTAGTATCTCTCCATGAGACCTCACCCGTCACAAGTATAGCACTAAAAATCTTCACGATTCCATGGTGTTCTATGATCTCCCTAAAAACATTTTTGAGTCTGATCACGGAATGGTATCCTACATTGAGATCTTGTTGTATAAAGTTTTCTAGCCACTACAAATGACTCAGCTATGTTACACCCACTACCACCTCCTAATATGTAGCATACCTTTGATAGAATTATCTATATCACTAGGGCTCATTGTAGTACCCCGTCATAGGTGGGATTTCACAAGGGAACCACACTGACACAAATCTCTCTCTAGAGTCCATAATCAAACTTCCGTGATCAAAAGTAGCTATCCCAGATCATGTAAAGGGAGTAACAGGTATGGTTTGTGAACCTCACTGCACACTCAACCACTTTCATCCATTCCCGTTATTGATATAGAAGATCCTAAATCCAAACCGATTTTAAGGAGGGGTATTACTCCTCACAGAATAGCTACTGGATGTCAGGCCATGAGAGTGTCAAATCATCACGCATCTGGGTAATAATACTTCTCCATCGCCAAGCTGGTCCATGTAAAATGCTAGCTACTAGTGAAACCACATTATCCATAGATTTCTAGATGATCCTAAATGCATTGACCACTGAGTCTAGATAATCCTATGCTACCTAAGGATCTGGCTATCCACAGATCCTATTCCACCTCTAGAGTTGGAATTCACATAGTGCGCTGGGCCTACATGCATCCCCAGCTTGCTCAACTAGTATAATTTACTACTGGATAGGGGGTGGTACTACTACCTACCCACTTGGAGAAATAAGCTCACATGAATGACCTTGAACTATGGTAACATCACTCATCAGATTCTCACCATGATTTGAAATTTGTATCTTGACTGGCTTTCATCAAAGAGGCGTCATGAATTTTAATCAAGATATACCACAGTCAAATGAGAACACACACAGACAGACAGACAGACACACACACACACACATATATATATAATGAGGAAAGACTCAATAAGGATAGTCAAAGACTAAATATTATATGATGAATGTTCCATTTATCCCTACAACCACTGTCTTAGTATGCCAATTCGATAAGAAGGTAGTCAAGGTCCTTGTGAATGGATACATTAGCTGCCCGCACCACCACAAGATTCCATGGCCTGAGAGCCACACTCGAGACACGTTGAATTTTTTTCCCTATTCCCAACCAAATACTTGTGAGGGGAATACTACAAACACCATCCCAATGACCAAACCACCTTTGATACCAATCTTTCATGACCCCAACCAAGCCGGGGCTCGAGCTAAAACTACCCCAAGCCCACCTCCATAGGCCAGGGGCTAGAGAACAATTATGACGACATAAATAAAATTGTTAGGACTTTTCATAAGTATATATATGACCAAAAAATAACAATCTTGATTCATAATTACAGAGGGAGTAAAAGTAAAAGATGTAAAATACTAGAGAAACAACCATGCATGTATGACCTATAGATAATTTAGGGGTACGACAATGTAAAATGAAAAGTAAAGGGGAAAAAATACACGCCAAACAAGAAATATATCCCAACCTAAAAAGACTAGAAAGTAAAATTCTCATAGATCCCATCTTCTGATAACCAAGATATGAGAAACATATGCATTCCAAAGTACTACGTATCCCTAAGCTCCTCTAAAGTCCCCACCAACCTGTCCTTCATCTTTATAAGACATGGAACATGTGGGAAATTACAATGCATGGGTGATTGTATACATACACAGTTGGAAGCCCCAAAAGATAAGGGGTGGGGGATGTTAGAGAAACAATAGCAATAGAAAGAATGTAGATAGAAAACAGAAAGCAGGATATGGTGAAAGTGAACAGCTCAACCCAAACCAAGAGTGAAAGTAACCTCATCCAAAAATAAGGGGCTGAACAAGGTATGTAGATGAACCACACATTTGATGTCTTTTCCACCTATATTAGGAGAGTAAACTCATCCAACCATGAGAATCCAAACACAGAAAGCATGCGGCATACCCCACGTATCTTTGAATTTCATGGAAGGAGAGTAAAAAATTTCAAATGTATGGATGCAAAAGGTATATATATATATTAATTATCAAAGAATCCTAGAATATAGGGTAAGGGCATATCAATCTCCCAGATTAGTCTAAGAAGAAGAGTAACCAACAATTCAAAAATTCTATCAATGATGCATAACATCTCATGTGTTTTCCTAGAAGTAACTGTGTGAAGGTCCATGAATCGTCACTATGCCACACAATTTAGGGGCCAAAATATCTCATTAGAGGACCCACATCCTAGTGTGTTAGGGGGTTCCACTCAATAAATATTCATAGTGGGCATGTGACCAATTCTAATGGGGGGGTTCCACTCTTGTGTAACGAGGACCCACACCCTATCTGATAGGGTGTTCCACATGGTAGGTAGAGGGACCACACCAAAACTAATGGGGGTTCCACTCAATAGGATGAGGAACCCTAACCTTGTGTTATTTGGGGTTCTAGTTTGGTCATCGAGGACCCATGACCTATCTAATAAGAAGGTTCCACTTGGTATGTAACTATATAAGACCCACACTAATACTGAGGGGGGGTTCCACACTATATGTCAAGGACCCGTGTGTTGGTGTGAAATGGGCTTATACTCTAGTCATCGAGGAAACATGCCCTATCTGATAGGGACTTCACTCAATAAGTATTTGTAAAGGACCTGCACATATACTGATGGGGGCTCCAAACTTTAGGTCAAGGAACCACACCATAGTGTGACATCTGGGTTACACTAAAGTCATCACGGACCTATTCCCTATCTTATAGGGGTGTTCCAATTTGTATGTAGTCTTAAATGATCCAAGCCCAAGTTGATGTGGGGTTCCACTCTGCAGATAACCTCTAGTGATCTCGCCTTATCACTGCCATCACCGAGGAATCACCTAACCAAGATCCATTCCAAAAATATTCCACATCCTATCACAAAAGAAAAAAATGGGAGAACCGTTTCATTATACATGAAAGAAACTCAGGGTAGGCTACCCAGAATCCAAAATCGAAGTTCAAATAAAGGAGATATGGAATATTGAAATTTTATCATAATGATCCATGTGGTACATCGAATCTGAGGGGACCCACACATTGTGTGGTCCCACTCCTTCACCTTTTTATGTCCCTAGAGGTACACAGTTCACCAACCATGTATGTATACATGTTGTGTTGGGGATATACATAGTGTTCCCATGCCACTCGGGGTACCTCCTGTGTGCTTGGTCATGTCTGCGTATCCACCTTATGTTCATGTAATTGACCCCATGTGTCAGTACTTTGGTACATGGCCATGAACCTGGTCATGTACTCCCACACAGAGTCCTTCTTGTGTGCTTCACCACATGGTTTATCCACCTGGGTATGAGGTGTATAGTGTGCAAGAGGGCTACACACAATGCCATCCTTATTAATTCTAAAAAACCTACCTGCTGTAACAAATGGGATTTAGGATTTGTGTTCATAACACTACACAACGTGTTGTAGGTTTTCACAGAAATCGAAATCCATGATCCATGGTTCAAATATTTCCTCTCCACATTGAGTTTGGTCCAATATCTGCAGGATATTAGTGGATCTTTCATCAGCTGGATGATTTTAGCCCTCTCATTGCTGAAAACCCAATTCACAAAGCCCCACACATGTCACCTAGCATCGTGCATGATCCAACTTCTTCCATTGATGATGATTTGATCTATGATCATTAAAATGATCTTACACATCCTGAAAACACCCCAAATATGTCTTTGTTTCATGGATTCATGCCTTATTCATCAATTCGTCTTGGTATCAGGGGTCTGATTGGGCTTGGTACTACCCAAAAATGTCGAATCGGGATCACATGGTCTTACTAGTGAATACTGTGAAGAAAAAGGGGGAGAAATGAACAAGAACATATTTTCAACCATCATTTCCATCTATTCTTGGACAATTATCAAGAATGGAGAAAACTGGGTTATAAAAACTTGAAAACCAATTTAATCGGTATATATTAGAATACCAAGAATCCACAATTAGTGAAGATAAATAGAAGGGATTGATTTTCTCAACCCATTTAATAAAAAGGTCATAAATCTCAAATTGACATGTCCTACCTAGAGATTGTATTTATCATCTTGAAATAAAATTCTCACCAATGATTGAATCAAGTCATTGCATTCACTACATCCCAATATACTTTGATCCAGAGTTTCATATCATCCTATGAAATTTCTTAATGGATAAAGGAAGGATAAACCATTGGGGATCCCAAGATTATGAGGCTAACCCTAGGAAATTAACCATGGTAGTATATTATAGATATTTCAGTTAGGTTAAATAAATAAATCAATTAAATTAATTTATAAATTTATCCACTGAACATACCTCCGACGGTCAATATGTCTAAACATCCTGTGCGGACCTATTTTAGGTCATTTATAGGATAAAAACATGTTCCAGACTCAACCATGTTCTTGGATTTATGATTCGAGTTTCCATTTAATAGGTATCATTTTTTCTTTAAGAAAATGTGTCTGCGTAATATAAAATATATTTAATATTTTCATAAAATTTATTCTAGGTGCATCAGGCCTCAGAATCGCACATCGTATCACCGCCTAGTTCTGTAAATATATATAGAATTATTTCAAATTCTTATAAGTGATAATACAAGTCTCTAAAAATAAATAAAATAGAAGAATAAATATAAGAACAAACACAATGTGAATACCCCCAACCCCACCATATTTATGGTGAGGCATTCCCCTGAAAGAACTTTCTTAGAAGAGGTAATCAATATTTTTCATAATTGTTCCTGTGAAATGTGAAATAGGTAGACACTGATTCATTTTTTATACTAATATTCTATATGGTGAAAATAATTGTGATTTATATCTATCTACACCCACCCATCTCCTTTTTGATAGGTTCATTCTGTTCAATATCCAATGAGATATTATATACAATAGATAACTTCCAATAGGTCATGTGATAGTGGGAATTAACATAGATCATGAGAGGAGTACCGAGATACCTATTCCACTTGATGATACATATATTCATATGCTCGATAAAGCTATTGGAACATTCATAACATAGATGTTATATCTTGTAAAAAACTTATCAATAAAGGTTTATTCATTTCCAAATTATTTTTCATGATAAACAGTTAACAATTAATTAAAAAAGGTTTCAACTAATGAATTTTATTACATATGCACAAGGGGAAGAGGGTGAAATGGAAGGTTGAATCAAAATAAACTAAAGGGTTGACCAATGAATTAAAAAATATCTTAATAAAGTACATTTACCCTGCCTGTTCAACTTCCAAATTTAATAACATTAATGGTTAATGTAGATTCAACATTAGAAAACGGTTCTATGACCATAAATGATTGTGAAGAACAAATTAATAGATATTCCATTACATAATATATATTTTTTGATTATGTAAATGAAATCCTCATTCATGAATGGATAGGATTCTTAGTTGTAAATGTATACATGATTTTTGTTTTCAATATAACTCTATCCAATAGATGATATACAATGATAATTATGAATGAATACTATTCATATTTTTACAAGATTATATGTTAATACAATTCAAAGGGAAAACACTATGAAAATAAATTTGGAATCATTAGTCCCCACATCACTTCTATACAGGAATAAAAATAAGAACCAAATAAAATTGAAGTAATAGAGGATAGGGTGGACAAAATGATTTTAATCAAACTTATAGGCAACAAACTCTTCTTAATACCCACGATGAAGGGGTAAAAATCTATAATAGAATCATATCAAATATATTTTCATGCATTTCATTACTAATTTAATATTTTAGGTGGAATTGGTTACTCATTATAGTAAATTTGGATACTCAAAAAATCTATTTTCTAGAATCAATGCATAGATACCCATAAATATAACCACAAACACCATTGATGAATATATATTTGTAATACAATACATTCAATGTTTTACAATTGAACTAAAATTTATACATTTTATAATATTTTAAAAAAAATATGTGATGATATGGTGGCATTTAAATATCATCAAAATCATGGCAGGAGGATATTCAATGAAAAGAAAGAGCCTATAAAATTATATAAGTGGATAAGTATTAGGGTATATAAAATAATATTTCACTATAAATACATATATCAAAGAAATTTATTTATTTTTATAAATATTTCTATAGTGTTCTAAATAAACCAATGCAAAAGATTGTGGTTATTCTATTTGAAAATTTATGAAAGATATGGTATTCCATCAACAAACTAGAATCTCAAAAGAGTATTTTCGAAGTTAACTGTGAGTTCATTTAAAATATTTTTTAGTCCTTTATTTATTTATATTTTCTCATTACTACCAGGACTATTGAAATTCCTCATATTCAAAATATGAAATATATTTGTTTATAAGTGAATGGGAAACATACTTGGTGTTAGAATGTATACATACTTTATGAAAAGGTGACCACTGAATAATTAATTAGTTTTTTTCTCATAATTTTATCTACTTGTTAGTTAATTTCCTTATAATTTTTATCCTATACTTTAGGAAAATGATCTATAAGTCATTTTTGACATGTAAGAATCAACCAAACCTTAATTTGATACATGGTTTGTCCAGTATGTCTCAAAGTGTGTGCTTTTAGTTTTAAATTGAAATTTTATTTAAAAAATACATCACGTTCTCAAAACCGATCAAACAAATTCATATTATTTTGATAAATTAGGAAGACAATCCATAATTCACCTGTGATGTGTAGGAATTTGCACCACCGCAATCGGATACACGGTGTGCCTGACAAAACTCAAACTTTATGTTATCAATTTAAAATTAACAATTTAGTTGAAAACATGTGTAACTCACTATAAACTGAGAAACAAACATGTATTGTCTTGATAATTTATGAAAAATATCCATAATTCCTTTTTTTGTATAATAATTAGTCTCATGTAAAATTGACACACGATGTGACTAATATGACTCAAAGTATGTGTTCTTAGTTTAAAATGATATTTTAGTAAAAAATAAAAATAACATTCTAAGAAATGAGACAATGAATTTTTATTGTTTTTATAATTTAGTAAACTATACATAATTCATTTTTCATGTGTAGGGATTAGCCTCACCTCAATGAGGCGAACAATGTGACCGGTATAACTCCAAGTGTGACTTTTTATTTAAAATTTGTTTTTTTTAAAAAGACAAGTGATATACTCAAAACTGAGAAAATATGTATTTATCGTTTTGATACATTATTAAAATGATACATAATTCATTTTTGATATATAAGAATCAGTGAAACTTCGGTCTGATACATGGTGTGCCCAGTATGACTCAAAGTGCTTGTTTGCAGTTTAAAATCGACAATTTAGTTCAAAACATGTTTCATTCACTTTAAACTAAGAAAAAAATTCTAATATTGTCTTGATAATTTATTACATTGATTCATAGGCCATTTTTGATGTGTAGAAATTAGTCTCACATCAAACTGAAACTCGATGTGACCAGTATGACTCAAAGTGAGTGTTTTCTGTTTAAAATGTCATTTTAGTAAAAAAAACACGTGACATACTCAAAACTGAGAAAACAAATTTTATTGTTTTTATAATTTATTAAAATTATCCAAAAGAAATTTTGATTTGTAGTAATTATCTTCACCTAAATTCAACACTCAGTTTGACCAGTATGACTCTTAATGTATTTTTATTTAAAATTTACATTTTAGTAACAATGAATAGTGACACACTCAAAACCAAGAAACCAAATTCAGACTATTTTGATATATTATGAAAATGATCCACAAGTCATTGTTGACATTTAGGAATCATTCCTACAATAATCTGATGCATTGTGTGCCTGATATGACTCAAAGTATTCGTTATTAGTTTAAAATAGAATATTTAGTTCAAAACACATTTCACTCACAAAAAAACTAGTAAACATGCTCATATTGTCCTAATAATTTTAAAAAATGATTCATAATTAATTTGTAACATGTTTTAATTATTCTCACATCAAAGCAATACAGGATATGACTGGTATGACTCAAAGTGCATGCTTTTAGGTTGAAAAGACATTTTAGTAAAAACACAAGTGACATACTCAAAACAGAGAAAATTCATTTGGATTGTTTTTATAATTCTTGAAAATGATCCATAAGTCATTTCTGATGTGTAAGAATTGTCCTCACCTCAATCCAATGCATATTGTGACTTGTATTACTCAATGTGTGTCTTTTTATTTAAAATTGACATTTTAGTAAAAAAGAAAAGTGACATAATCAAAACTGAGAAAATACATTACGATTATTTTCATACATTAGAAAAATGATCCATACGTGATTTTTTATGTGTATAGATCAACCTCACTATAAACCTACACATGGTGTGTCCGGTATGAATCAAATTACGTGCATTAAATTTAAAATTATCATTTTAGTTGAAGACACATGTCATATACTCAAAAATGAGAACATGAATTCATATTGTTTTGATACTTTATTAAAATGATCTTGAAGTCATTTTTAATGTGTAGTAATAAATCAAACCTCAATCTAATACATGATGTGCCTAGAATAAATGAATGTGTCTGTTATCTGTTAAAAATTGACATTTTAATTCAATAAGTGTGCCACTCACTAAAATATGAGAAAAAACTCTTAGATTGTCTTGATAATTTAGAAAAATGATTCCTAATTCATTTGTGACATGTATGAATCAACCTCACATTAAACCAACATCTTATGTGACCGATATGACTCAAAGTGTGTGTTTTCAATTTAAAATGACATGTTAGTAGAAAACAAAAGTAAAAAACTCAAATACATGAAAAATCATTTGGATTGTTTTGATAATTTAGGAAAATAATCCTTACATAATTTGTGACATGTATGAATCATCCGAACCTCAATCTAATGCACGGTGTGAATGATATGACTCCAAGTGTGTCTTTTTTATTTAAAATAGATATTTTAGTAAAGAGTAAAAATGACATACTAAAAACTAATAAAATAAATTAATATTTATTTGATACTTTAGTATAATGATCCATAAGTAATTCTATATGTGTAGGAATTATCCACACCTCAATATGACACATGGTGTGTCCGGTACAACACAAAGTGTGTGTTTTTAGATTAAAATTTACATTTTAGTTGAAAACTCATGTAACATACTCAAAACCAAAAAAAACATTTGAATTGTTTTGATACATTAGTAAAATTATCCATAAGTCATTTTTGATGTATAGGAATTAACCTCACCTCAATCTGATACACACTATTCTTGATATAACTCAAAGTGTATATTATTAGTTTAAAATTAAAAATTTAGTTCAAAATGGGTGTTACTCATTGAAAACTAATTAAATATTATTATATTTTTTCTAAAAATTTATGAAAATTATTCATAAGTCATTTGTGATGTGTATGAATTAGTATGACATCAAACAAACACATGATGTGACTTGTATGACTCAGAGTTCATGTTTTTTGTTTAAAATTAAATTTTAGTAAAAAACACAACTAACATGCTCAAAACTGAGTAAATACATTTATACTGTTTTGACACATTAGAAAAAAGATACATAATTCATTTCTTATTTTTAATTATTAGCTACACCTCAGCCAGACACATGATGTGATAGGTATGACTCCAAGTGTTTCTTTTTTATTTAACATTTGGATTTTTGTAAAAATTACAAGGGACATATTCGAAAATGAGAGGACTCATTTTTAATATCATAATAATTTAAAAAAATATCTATAAGACATTTCAAAATTTAGGAATCAACCTCAACTCAATCAGACGCATGGTGTGCCTGATATAACTCAAAGTGTCTCTTATCAGTGTAAAATTGACATTATTGTTCAAAACATATGTCACTCAATGACAACCAAGAAAATAGGACTGTGTTGTCTCGATAATTTTGTAAAACTATTCATAAGAAATTTTTTATGTGTATGAATCATTCTCACATTAAAATGATACACTATGTTTGTAGTATGACTCAAAGTGCGTGTTTTTAGTTTAAAATGTCATTTTAGTAAGATGTCAAGTGACATACTCAAAACTAATAAAACACTCAGATTGTTTTTATACTATAGGAAAATAATCCATTTGTCTTTTTTTGAGGAGTAGGAATTTTCCAAACCTCAATATGACACATAGTGTGACCAGTATTACACAAAGTGTCTGTTATGAGTTCAAAATTGACACTTTATTAATTTATTGTTTCATATTTATGTATAATTTATTTATATATAATATCACTAACATAATAATTGTTTTATTATATATTTGGACTATATTTCTCAAGTTGGGGTGGCTTTTGCAGTAATTGATACCACAATCAAGCTTTTTGAGAGGGGGTTGGGTGCCAAAGTCAATCCAACCAATGATGTTTTTGAATGTTTGTGATAAATTGTACTAGATAATGTAATTTTACAAAAAAATATGGAAATATATATAGTATAGAGTTTATTTAAATTCTTATGAAATTTTTATTTCATTAAAATTATTATTTTTCTGTATCCTTTATTTTTTTCTACTGTCTATATTTGATGATAATAATTAGTGCTATAGTGTGCTGTAATTTTAACAACACATTGTAGTAGCATAGCCTTTATCAATGCTAAAAGCAGTGCTAATAAATGGGAACCCTCATTTCTTCTAGTCGAAAATGATAAAGGCCCACCTTTATCAGTGATTTTTAGCACATATATAATCCCACATTATCAGTGCTTTTCTAGAACTAAAAAAGGGGCCCCCTTTTGACAACCCTTAGATCAAATACACTTTTTTTCATTGTTGATGGATTTTTCTAGTGCTATTAAAAGAATTTATATTAGTGTTCCCTAGGGATGGTATTGGATAAATCGTGGGGTTTCTTTCTATGGGACAAGAATGAAAGATGTGACATGTGGTCTAGGAGGTGGAATGTTGGCACCATGACCTATATTAACTAGGATACACCATGGTGAAGGAGCAGTAGTATAGGCCTTACATTTGGCTGAGCTCTATGGTGTGGAGGTAGAGGTTGTTTTGTAGCGTTCCATAGGTGTGAGTATGGTGGTTCACCGTTTATTTTTGGTATATGTGGCGTGGTTCAAGGGTTACACCATGAAATTTTGATGGAAGAATAGTATTTGGGAAGAGTCTACACTATGGTTTCTATAAGCCTATTTGATTAGGGGTGATTGCAGTGTAGGGCAATGGGTTGTGTCGTAACATTAGGAAAAAACCTGATGACTATGGAATGGATGAGGGTTCTACACTGTGTTCTTATATTTTTCATATTGTGTACGAAAACCCAACATCCCTCTAAATTAGTTATTCTTCCAATTTTCTCTTTCAAACCCTAGGCACCTAAGAGAGGGTTTCTAAGGCCTCTAATCCAATTTTTGACCAAATTTTACCCTCAGCCTTGAGATATCAATTATTTTTTCTTTATCTTTATTCTTGAGGTAATTGTCTCTATACAAATGTTCTAACTGATGAATTAAGTACAGTTATTGTAAATTCCTCTAATGTTTTATTAATTGCATGGATTTTATATCAATGGTGTTTCTTGTTAAAAGGTACATGTTTTCAAATGGATTTTGATTAAAAAATGTCTTTGGAAATAAATTTTTTTGATGAAATTCCCTTAAGGCGAGTTTAATTCTAAAATAGGATTTCAAGAATTAATTCCACAAATAGATTCTATGAAAATGTTTTTATAAAATTTTATCATGGTTTTCAAATTGTGTTGAAAAGTATAGAACATTGGGAACCATGGGTGCTTCGGGAAATGGACTTGTCACACTTAGTTTATGTTATGCCACTATAGGTTTGATATCAAGATACTATGTGTTAGGAATCAGTATTTTTGGATTTGAGTGATTCCTATATTATTGATTTTTCTATGAGTATGTATTTCCATAGGTTATAGCCTAAATTGTGTGATTTTTCATTTATTCTTTGTTTTACACATGATGGTATATTTTATGGTTGGTTGATCAATTTTTTATCATATGGCATATCCATCTATGTTTTTTTCATAGGTTTTCATGCTTTCTCCCCTATACGTATCATATTCCATGTCTGCGTAAATATGAAAGGCTTTTTTTGAAAAACCGAAGGATACTTTACATAATGGTTATCTTTTGAAAATTCTTTATAATTTTTTTTTGTTTCAAATAGAAAGCTAAAATTTTCAGGTTCTTAGACTTTGTATAGATTCTTTAGCAAAATACTACTTAGAATTATGGTTACACCCTACCTTTACTTTTGGAAATTTTTAGATGTGGTTTTGTAGGACACAGGTTAAGGGAAGGGAATCATGCAGTTCTCCACCTTCTCTTGGTTTTTGTCACCTTCATGGTGGGACTGTTTGGGGGTGATGGAAGGTCAATGGATCTTAGCCTTTGACATTTCTTATTTTACAATATTTTTCAGCCCATTGGGTTTGAAATTTTATGTCTCATGGTCACATATTTTTATTCCACATTGAAATGTTTTTGTTCTTTGGTTATACATAAGACTTGAGTTTGTTTTTTTCACCTCACCTTGTGGAAGACCTTCTTAAGAGACATTCCTTGTTGATCTATGTTGGTTATTTACAAAAATGTTATGAGATGGGTTTAACCAGCCTAAAGTGCTAGGACACTACTTGGGTTTAGTTGTATATCCTTGGTAGACATGAGCTAGGACTATCATAATTTAGTTAGTAAGTGCGGGAGGGTGCCTGACTTTCCCACTTCACTATCTGAACTAATTTTACTATGGGTGGTTTAAGTTTTTTCCATTCTTGAAATTGGTGGTTGAGGTTATTTGAATAAAATAGATTTGGGGATTTTTAGATGGACCAATTCATTTTTGTTATTTTTTCTTTCATTAATTGAATCAATTATTTCTTTAAATTATCATTATTTAAAGGAATTAATATATATTTTGGAAGTATGAATTATGATTTGAGAATTTTATCTTAATTTGGTTGGTTATTATCTTTTATTCATTAGAAAATACATCCTAAATGTGTCCATTAGAATTTGAGTGAGGAAACTGTGGGAAAATATCTACAGATATATCATCCAGTGGACCCTTCTTTAGTAGAAGCTATAATCCACACTATCCCGACTATAGGTTAGGTGGATATTGGATAATAGGGATCAATGGTGGATCATGGATTATAATTAAGTAATTATAATCAACCCATCTTCCATGGTTATAATGGACCCCATGAATCTGAGCAATTTCTTGAGTGCATTGAAAGGATCTTCCATTTTATAAAAAATTTTGAGGACTCGACGGTGGGGTCTTCCATGTATATTCGTGAAGTACTAGGAAGGAGATAGTGGGACTCCATTGTGAAATCTAAGTTTCATTTGGATTTTACCTGGTCTTCTTTTAAGAAACCCTTCAATAGGTATTTTTAGCCTGAAATAATGTATGTAGAGAAGACATGGGAATTTTGAACCTTAGAGAATGGTGAGTGTATAGTTTTAGAGTATTCCACCTGTTTCACTGAGTTAGTGCACCTAGAACTTGAGATTCATACAAATTATTACCTTAAGGTTCAATGGTTTGAGATGGGTTTGAGGGATAATATTAAATCGATGTTGATTTTCTTATGCCTTCTGACCATTGTAGAGGCAGTAGAAAAAGAGGATATGAATGAAACAGACACAGTTGGGAGAACAAGTTTGGGTGGAGCTTTAGTAGCTGTGGCTATTAGACATGGTGTGTATTTTTAATAGATAATAAAATGCAAGGTTACTCAGTTTTCATTGGGAGTATTTTCAGGGCCTTTATTAGGAAAACATCATGTTGTTTTCTATCAGTGTGAAAAGCCTAGGCATATCATGCATAACAATATGGAAGTTATAATGCCCTAAAAATTAAATTATGTTATTAATAAAAATCTTATTTTATAATGATTATTTATTATGAGCACATATAAATACTTTTAAATTTCATAATAACTTTATATATCATTTATAACTATAATAATGCACAAGAAATGGATTATTTAATGATATAATCAAAATTGTTTTATTTTTTTGAGACTATAAACAAATTCTATTGAAAAATACTTTTTTATAAATGTATAATTTTTAAATTACATTTATTTTCATGAAATAATCTTATAACACAGTTTTTAAAATTATAATATATTTTCATAAATTCTTAAATATTATTTATAATGGCCAGAATGTTTATTTTTCAATGAAATTTCAAAATTTCAATGAAGTAGGATATTTATTTAAAATTTAATATTCTAATATTTAGAGAATTATTTTGATAAAATAAACTAAATATTTAGACATAGAATACCAAAATTATCATAGGGTGATTTCTTTTGGAAATTTCTGACAGTTTATTTTTTGGTGAAAAAGTGAAAATTTCTACATTATATAGAACTGCTATTTTATGACATCTATATTATTTACGAAAGAATAAAAATATATGAAACACTTTATTTAATCAAAATAGAATTTAATAAGTATAAAAATTAATTTTAAAAAATTAATTTTCATTTTTAAATTTATACATTACATCTTGGAAAAAAACTTGAATTTTAAGAGAAAAATTATTATTTGGATTCTGTGCATTAATTGAATTCTATATAAGGTATGTTTTCAATTAGGGTTCCTTTTAATGTCAAAAAAATCTCCCCCACACATTAATAATATGTTGGGAAGATACCCCTCAAGGTAACATTGCAATATTTTTTTGACTTGGTTGTGTTTGTTGACAAAGAATGTTTTCATAGTGAATTTTTGAGTTCAAGAGAAGTTGTTGAAAATCCATGTTGACAAAGGATTTTATGAACTGGAAGTGGTATAAAAGAATAGATACAAGGTGGTTCCATTTTCCAGTGTTTTCCAAATTTTTGGGGTCCAAAATTTGGGATTTGGTGATTATCATGAAAATTGGATTTCTTTAAAGATCTTATTAAAATATGCAGAAGGCATGAGTTTCGAGAAGATTGACATTATGAATTAGATTTCACAGATACTAGAAGAAAGTTGATAGTGATAAATATGATAATAAAGAGATCCGTGAATAGTAGAGGTGAAGAGAATTGTGAGGGAGCATTAAGGTGGTGGTGCAAAGGAATTGACCAAATGATTTGTGATTACGAAAAGCTCTATGATCAGAAAATTTCCATGCTGCTTTGCGATACAGTAACAATTTTGGTGGGATCTTCGAAGCCTTATCATTTGAGCTAAAGTGGCACTGACTTTGTGAGGATAGTTATCGAGACGATGGAATTGCCTAAAAATAGGACTCAAAGACCTTTAAAAGAGTAGAGAGTTTTATAAGAAAATTTTTTGGTTCTCGAATCACAAAGGAGGCTCGCGGAGGCAGTGAGCTTCGCGAAATGTAGGAGACTCATGGAGGATAATCTAGATCTGCAAAAGAGGTGAGTTCCACATTGGCTCAGTGAGCTTCAAAATGTATGTCTCTTTGCGACAACTTGATCTCTGCGATGTCCTATGCTTTGTGAAGTCTTGAGCTATGTGAAGAAGTGTGCTCTACGAAGTAGTGAGAACTGTGAAGGTGTGTTCTTTGTGATATAGCAAGGACTTCACGAAGGCTTTTTTGAGCATTTTGAAATTGGGGGCTTCATTAAGTCGGGAGCATTGTGAAGGTATTTCAAAATTCTTTTTCCCAGAGATCAGTGGAAAAGGGGTATTCATCAGTTGATGAAATTTGGACTTCAATAGATCATCTACATATAGTGAAGGATGCACTCATTAGAGATATTGACAAGACCTACAAGTCTTTAAACTATGATTGGATCTTATAAAGAAGAAGTTTTATCACATTAGTTTATTGAGTAGTGAATTCTCAAATTGTGAATGGTTGTAATCCAGGAGGGACAATGAATCCCCTTCGAACTTGTAAACTACAGTGCAATTTTAGGGGATTTGGTACATCAGCACATTTCCAGGGTATGTTCCTTTGAAATAGCCCTTTGAGGGAGAAGCAAGTAAAATTTGTGTGTCCTAGTCATTATTTAAGATTTTTTCATACTCTACAATGGAAAATAAAGAGAATAAAGTTTTGTCAAACAATAAAACAAGCTCAAAGGGGAAGTTTTTTTATTTGACATACCCTGATTCACCCCACTCTCATGGTATCTAGCCCAGTGGACCTAACAATTGGTATCAGAGGAAAAGGTTGATATCAATGTTTCTCTCTCAAATAGAGGTCGACAACCATAAATGGATTCTAATATTCTACAAGAACAATTTTTATCTATGGATAAAAGGATGAAACACTACTTCCGATCTTTGGGAATGGATGAGTTTACAGAATCAATGCATGGTATAACAACAGATATTAATAGTGGTGAATTATCGAAAGGTGAGTGAAGATAATTGGATACTAACGTCAAGGGAATCAATTATTTAGGGGGATCCCAATCCAACACTATCTATATAAATTTTATGTCATGAAAAACAACACATGCCATGTGGGAAAAGTTATTGAATATATATGATGGAGACAAATTGTTTAGAGAGGCAAAGCTGCAAGTTCTGTGGAACAAGTATGATGATATGAAAATGAAACTGAATGAGTTTTTTGATGAATTCATTGACATGGTAAATATTGTTGTCAAAGATATGTGCGGTATTGGAGAAGTAATTGAAGACATAAGGATTATAAAGCACCTCTCGAGGAAACTTCCACCTCAGTTCAATTTGAATGTTTTAGTACTGGAAGATAAATATCTGAAGGAGCTGACATGATACAATTTTCAAAGGACCTTGGTTTCCTATAAAATGAGGAACGATTATAACGAGGCAATGGAAAAGTGGAAATATATGGAGGTGGAATTAAAGTCCATGATGAAGATAAAAAATGAAGATTCTTAGAAAGATGAAGATACAGATGAGGTGATGTCATTTATTTCTTCAAATATGCAAAGAGGAAAAGGAAAGTTCAAGGGGAAACTTTAACTGGCATGTCTTTGATGCGGAAAGGTTGGAAATCTTATGAAAATGTTCCATTATAATTTCCAAGAAGATGAAGAGTATGAAGCCGAAATTCCAAAAAATAAGTCTTCAGCCTATGTAAAAGGAACGAACAGTTCAAGAGATATTTCTTTAAGAAAAAGAGTCTTCTTTCACAAGAATGTGATAGTTCAGATGAATATGAGGTTGAGGAGATTGAAGAGATAATGAACTGAAAAGATTGTGGAGAAAATGATATGGTGGAAATTGTCAGTAGTTCTCAGAAAAAGAAAGAAACCATCACTGATGAAGAAGAAGAATAAGTTGAAGTAAGAGACTAAATGGAAGCTGAATTAGAAGTATCTCTTGAAGAAATAGATGTTTGGAGAGAAAGAATGAAGAAAGCCAACAAGGTGTACATGATTCTAAACTCTACATGCAACAGAAGGAAGAAGTGAAGACTGAGCCAGTAAAAGAAATTAAAAAACATAAATCTTCCATGCCAGAGAGATCCGAAAAGGATGAGGAACATAAGATCAAGGTTGATGAACAAAAAAGAGAGATCGATGGATTGAATAACAAAGTGAATGATAAAATATAGTTTATCAAATAAATTGAAGTATAAGTTGTCGTAATGTTGAGAAAAGTTAAGGATCATGGAAAAATCTTGACTCACAATATGACATTAGAAAAGAAGATCACTCAAAAGACAAAAAAATTAAAAGTGAAGAATAGCGGTACAACAGAAAAGAAGCTACAATCATGTTCGGATGTTAAGATTGAGGTTGGGATTGACTGAAAATATAATGATTTAAAAGTTGATGTCAGATATCAAGCACCCATCCCAATATTGAATGTTGAGTTGGGAACAAGGAAGAATAAAAATATTCAAAGATCCCATAGGGTAACTAGCAGTGCAAAAGTGACATATAGGAATGAACCCTATATCAGGTGTTATTGTTATGGAAAGATGGGACATTAAAAATATGTGTGTTCCATAGCCAAAAGATACCTTAGGGAACAAAAACAATATTGGAAGCCAAATAGAGATCTATATTATAGAAAATCCTTTGAGGTAGATTGTTTTTAGTGCAGAGAATTTGGGCACATGGATAGATATTGTACATCAACCATGCAGAGGAATGTTCCATGGTAGAATCAAAGTAGTCACAAGCAGCAAATCAACAAACCAAAAGGTGCATTGAAAATTCAAAATCAATTTGTAGCTCTACAGGATGAAGCTGGTCCATCACACTCCGAGGAATATCATCATTTAAAAACTACACCAAATGTGAGGCTAAAGACCTGGATAAAAAAGAAATAGGATGAGAAGTAAATGGTGTCATAAATTTCCCTTAAAGAATTAGACCATTATATTATATGGAACCTTGACAATGGTTTCAAATCTCACAAGACAGTTAATAATGATCTTATCGCAGGTGTAAAACATGAACAAGAAAGAGTTTTAAATTTTGGAAATGATGAAGGCCTAAAGATTATTGGCTCAGGAAAGGCCAGGTTTTGGGGAAAAGATACGAGACATGTTGATATCTTATTAGTATAAGGTCTCAGTCACAATTTTCTTAGCTTCAACCAATTATGTGACTTAGAGAATTATGTACAATTTACTAAGAAGACATGTATCATCAAATGAAAATATGGTGTGGTGGTTTTATAGGGAAAAATAACAAATGGAAATATCTACCTAGTAAGTGGAGAAGAAGATATGTGACTTTTTATCTAGAGAGGAAGAAAATAAGTTGTGGCAGAAATGACTTGGTCATATATTCCAACCATCCCTAGAAGATCTGGTATAGTGTAGAGCAGTAAGAGACCTCCCTAATCAATGACATGATCATACAAATAAGTGCGATACCTATCAACAATGGGAAGACCATAATAAATATGTATAGATAAAAGGAAAATAAGTCAACAAGACTACTTGATTTAGTTCATAATGATGTTTTTGGACCTATCTCAACAAGATCCATTGATGGGAAGAGGTATTACATTATTTTCATTGATGAAAATAGCAGAATGTCATGGGTATTCATCATTTCCTATAAGTATGATGTGTATATTTTCCTAAAATAGTATTAGAGGGAATCAGAAAGGATTCTTGGGTAGAAAATTCTGATGTTTCATACTGAAAATGGTACGAGATTCATAAATACTCAGGTGGAAAACTATATTGGGAAACACGGTATAAGGCATCGAGTTTCTTCCATATGAACTCCCCAGCATAATGGAGTGGTTGAAAGGAGAAATTAGATCATGAAAAACATTGAATGAACGATGCTTATAGAAAAAGACCCACCAGAGAAATTTTGGAAGGAAGCAGTATTGACATCGGTCTACATTTCTAAAATGGCTATTTTGTGTTCGAAGGAAGGAAAACTTCGTATGCGATTTTTTATAGGAAGAAGATAATGGTGAAGTACATTAGAATGTTTGGAAGTATGTTCTTTATACTCTACAAAGGAAAACACAATAAATTTGAGTCATGCGAAGATGAGGGAATATTCCATGGATACTCAAGAAAAATAAAAGCATATAATTGCTTTAATAAAAGGCTGAGAAAAGTAGTTGAGGGAAATGATGTCACTATTGTAGAAAACTAATAGAATATTGTACTGCATAGTGTACAATTTCCTGATGAAAGTGATGAAGAGAAAAACAATGCAGCGGGAACAAAAGTGGTTGATGTTGATTCAGAAGAAGATACTGATGATGAGCATGAGGAAGTAAAATTTGTATCTACACAGAGGCCAAATATTTGAGTTGAAATCGATAAGAAGAATATAATTGGGGATCAATTAGATCTAGTTCAGACAAGAATAATGCAATCAATGTAGCATACATATTTCCTATCTCAGGTAGATCCTAAATGTTTTGCTGATGTAGCTGATGATGAAAACTGGGTTTAGGCTATGAATGAAGAGCTATATTAGATTGAGGAGAATCAGACTTAAGAGATTATTTCGAGGCCAACAAATAATAATTTCAACCTAACTAAGTGGGTAGTTTGAAAAAATATGAATGAATATTTCATAGTGATTCAAAACAAAGAACAACTAGTGTGAAAAGGATACTCTCAGATAGAGTGAGTAAATGTTGATGAGACATTTGTACCAATTTCAAGGTAGGAGACAATCATATTATTCATAGACATTACAGTGAAATAGAAGTTCAATGTGTTCTAGATGAATGTAAAATATTTATTTTTGAATGGGGTTTTGGAGGAGGAAGTTTATATTGATCGTCCATATGGTTTTCTCATTCATGAAGATGATAAAAAGGTTTTTCGGAGGATGAAAGTGCTATATGGTCTGAAATAAGCACCAAGAGCATGGTACTCGAGGATTGATTTGTATTTGAAGAATATTGATAGTCAACATGGTCGAGTTGATTACAATATCTAATTTAACAACAAAAATAATAAAAGGATGATGGTGAAGGTTGATGTTGATGACATAATATTTAGAGGATAAGATGAAGCTCAGTGCAGATAGTTTTCCAAATTCATGAAAAGTGTGTTTAAAATGTCAATGATTGGAGAGATGACGTTTTTCCATGGTTTACAGGTGACAAATGGAAGGAATGACACATTCATTTCTCAATCCAAATATTCCAAGGATGTTCTAAGAATATTAGGAATGGAAAATTCCAAGGAGATGAAGACTCTGATTGCTACCCGGATGAAATAATCAAAAGACAATGATGGGAATGAAGTTAATGTAATAGAATACATGCATGTTATTGGAAGTCTACTATACCTAACAACAACTAAAACTGATATTGTTTTCACCACATGATAAGAAATACAATATCAAAGAAATAACATGGAATGACACATGCCTGCAGTGAAGATATTAATTTGGTATATTAAGGGAACTATGGATTTTGGTTTGATGTATAATAATAAATCTCATCCAGATATTTTAGGATATACAGATGAAGATTGGTCCAGATCATCAGATGAAATAAAATCTATGTCAGGAGGGGATTTATATCTTTGTGTCTTGCGCATTTCCTAGCTAATAAATAAGAACGGTTTCATTTCATTGAGCACAGTAGAAGCTGAGTATATTGATTCTACACAATCACACACACAATTATTTTTGATGAAGTAGTAACTTGATCATATGGGCATTGAAGTAAAGTCTATGATCAGAATCTAGTGTGATAATTCATGTGCTTTAAATCTTATCCAAAATATATTCCATAACTCAAGGAAAAATAAAATTGATATCTGATATCATTTAATCAAGGAGAAGGTGGAGCAAGGACTTGGGAAGTTGGAGTATGTTCCCACAGATATGCGGTAAAAATGGCCAGATTCGATTTAACTTCAATTTTTGAACTCTTTTGAGACCTAGGACCTGCCCATGACCAATGATGACCAATATTTAATGAAAATAAATTTTACACGAGGCTATATGGACTCTTTAAATTGAGGTCTAGTATGCTACTATTAAAAAGATCCTAGAGACTAATGCTTCAAGCAAGAAGTTGTAAGTTATGTTGTGTAGAGTCCTCCCCATTTTCATCTAATTTTTCTTTATTATTTATTTATCTTTATTCCTTCCCTCTTATTATCTCATCACTAGATGATGGGGTAAACTCAACTTGTGATATTATTATGCAATAGAATGGGGTATGTTCTGTTAGATTGATTTATTTTTCTTTATTCATGTATTTTGTTTTATGTAATTCTTCAATAAATTTACAATCCTTTTATTTTACTTTTATCATGACCATTGGTATTTTTATCTGAAATAAAATTTAATATTTTGAAAATGAAAACTATAAAATTTTGAACGACCATTTTCAAATTTAAAGGAATCAATTTAATTTATGTTGAAAAAAGAAACTGGATTCAGTGAAATACGAAATTACCGGACCATGGGAAATAGTGTATTAGAACGTTATGGAGGGGTTACCATGACCATTGAATCTCCCTTATCTCGTATCTGACACCAATCATGGATTAATAAACCTATTTTATCACCATATTTGAATGTTCAAGTTTGGGGTGTCTCATTTTGTATCATAGCTTAGTTTGGTTATTTTTGGGAATTAGGAATTGAAATATTTAGGTACACAGCCTTAGATAGATAAATTTTTTCAATTGAATACTTGGTTATGTATAACTAGTATGACCACATAGGATTAAAACCTCATAGGTGTTCATAATTATTCCTTTCTATAGATAAAATTTAAGTGAACATTTTTATTTAATAAGTGTTATTCAATGAGTAAAATTGTTAGGACACACTTTATTTGTATGGGGAAGAATGTAATGCCCCAAAAATTAATTTATGTTATTAAAAAAACTCTTATTGTTTTATGAGAATATATAAATACTTTTAAATTTCATAATTACTTTACACATCAGGGAAAACTACAACCAGGAAGAGTAAAGGGATTATTTAATGACATAATCAAAATTGTATTATTTTTTAGAGACTATAAACACATTGTGTTAAAAATGTATTTTATCATAAATGTATAAGTTTTATATAAAAGTTATTTTCATTAAATAATCTTATGAAAACCTTTATAAAATAAAAAAATATTTTACCTAAGTCATAAATAATTTTTATAATGGCTTGGATGGTTATTTTTAAATGGAATTTATAAATTTAAACATATAAGGATATTTATTTAAAGTTTAAATTATAAAATTTAGATAATTATTTTGATAAAATAAATATCATTTTTGTACTCATAACATCAAAATTATTTTAGGGTGATTTTTTTTTGTAATTTACGACAAACCTTATTTTTTAGTGAAAACGTGAAAATTGCTACTTTATAAAGCTCTGTGATTTTATGACATCATTATTACATCATCATGCATAAAAAATTATAAAACATTTTATTTAGTAAAAATTTATTTTAATAATTATAAATATTAACTTCAAATATTAATTATAATTTATAAATTTATACGTTACATTTTGGAACTAAAAAGTTTAATTTCAAGAGAAAAATTAATTTTTGGATTATGTGCATTAATTAGGTTGGATTGAAGGTATGTTTTGAATTACTTAGACTTTTAACATAAAAAACTCTCTAACACTCATTAATAAGATATAAAATTGGTTTGAATTGTTTTGACCCACAAGTGGTTGACTTATATAATAAAATAACTTTTATTTTAACCCTTAAAAATACCCCTCCTCAAGTATAAATACCCCCTTTACCTCTTCACTTTCCTAGACAAAGAATTTTATAATGATTTTTCTCTCAATAAACCTCTCAATAATCCCTCGATTTTGGTTCTATGTTTTAAAGGAGTCCCTCTATATATATAAGAAGTATCTTCTCAAGGTAAGAGATCTTTTCTTCCACTTCTTTCAATTCAAGTCAACATTTTTCATAATCATTTGATTCTCAATTTATTATGTTTAAAAGAGATTTTAAATAATAATATTACTAGTAATATGATGTATTTTTATTGTGAGATTTAATTTCCCTAAAATTATATCTTTTTCCAAAGTCAATACTCTACCAAAATAAGGATTCCTCAACGCTGTTTTATGACTACCTTTGTATGAAATTTGAAATTCCTTCTTTTTTCTATATGAAATATTATTATATGTAATTATTATGATTTAATTACTATTATATCAATGATATAACACAATTACCTCTAGTTATATTACATTTATCATTAATTTTAATGATCATGGTTTCCCATGGCCATAAAACCATCCTAAATTTGTTAAAGAAATGTGTGTATGGGTTTTATAGAAATGAAATCCCTATTTGGATACAACAAGTATACATGGTTTTAGCTCAGATTAATATAGTGATTAAAAAACAAAAAGGGTTGTTAATTTATTTCTTGACCATCATTTTGGTTCATGGTGAGTGGGTCCTTACAGTGCACCTAGTTTGACACTCTTGGGTGATTTTATTTGGATAATTCACATGAACTTTATGCACCATAAGAATGGATTAAAATATATGGATTGATAATTATATTAAATTAATAAACCTAAGCTATGAATGTATCATTAAATAATTTTTATTATCATTAACTCAGTTGGATTACTTCCTTTTCAATGTGAACATAAAATTGTTACTAAGATGATTGTTGTGTAGGTTCCGGGCGCAGTGGAAGCACCGGAAGGGCAGTGCCCAACTTTGCTTTTTTTTTTTTCATGATTGATGACTAATCCAAGATCTAAAATGGTTAACTCTTTTATCTAAAGAATTCATCAATTATATTAGATAATTGTAATCAAATTGGAATGACATAGAGAGGAGACTAACACATATTGTTTATAATTACATTAATTGGATAGCGAATTACCTCCAAGGAATTATTTCTTCATTGATGAATCTAATGGAAAATCTAAGGTGCACCACCATTTCATTATAGAAACCAAGTGTAGATTTTATCTAGTGGTGTTGTACATGTGTTCAAGGAATATATATATGTTGTTGAAGGACTCTTTGTGCGCTAACAAGGAAGATTATTTTTCTTACATCATCTTCCTTGATCACCATGAGAATCGCTTACAATTTGTTCTCATTGATCTGGTGGAGGAGGATTGGTCCCCATTCTTGGAAGCATTCTTATATAAGGGAGATATCTAGGCTTGAGATGACTCTCCAATATTTTTGTGCACAACTGAATTGTGTATCAAGAAAATAACATAACCGTGTATTTAGATTTCTAGGGTTAAAATTAAATAATTGCACAAGTTCAATTTATTATTTTATTTAATCCTATCAAAACCCCATTTCAAATAATAATAATAATAATATTATTATTTCTATACATTCTCTTAAATTGTGAATTATAATTAAATATTATTTAAACAAGTAATATTCAATATTATTATTTCTCATCATACCATTAAAGTGGGTGTGACATTCCTCCAAAATATTTATCAAAACATTAATAATAGTAATTTAATTATTAAATAAATATCACTACATTAATCACCAATAAATAAATAAATATTATATTCACTAAGTATAAAATAAATATTTAATAAATATTCTGCTAACAATATATTCTCTCAAATAACTAGTAATGGAATAAATGCGATCAGGCATACATTAATAATTATTAAACCACTTGAGGGAATAATATTTATTCAACATATTAAATAATAAATAATAATATATTATTTAACTAAGATTCTAGATTCACATAGTGTGTGACCCTCTTGGCTTCTTTCTTAGTAGAATTAGGCGAAGTACCCTAAAGTCCAAGGTTAGTGTCTCAAACCACGCCAAGGAACCCATAGATAAAAAAATTAATGTTGCAACAACATGTTACCACATACAAATGATTATTGTGTAATACAATCCCTTTATCAAAATATCTATAATTGATCAAGTTTCATGCCAGTGCCATCAACCTATATGCTCGATATCACTTTCTTTGACTTTTTGAAAATAGAACTTTCCTATAGAACACAATGGACATGGATTTATTTAGGCTATATCATTTCCATAAAAGGGCCATAGAAATTTACTTTAATTAAATAATGGAAGGGATAAATCCTTTCTCACAATATTTATTAATGTAATATTACTCGTGACACACCCAACATATCCTACTTTGTTGTGAACATCTATCATCATGGTTTTCATCAATACATATAAGTAAATGACAAAAAAAAACTCATTAATGATATTATTAAAATCTATGGACCAATACACATGTTCGTATATTGGAACATCCAATGATACATATAAATATGGATTTCCTACCAATGGGTATCATTATCATAATATCCTTGTGAATATTACCAAGGGAGTACACCCCGAGAAGGTTCCTCACAAACCTATTAGTCTACACCCCTACTACCCTAAATCATTTTTCCCTAAAATGATATCATCCTTCTATAGAACATTTATTCAAGAATTTTTTCATAACACCTTTGAGTTCTCATCATTGTAGGGAAATTATACAACTGATTAGTGTGACAACTATTTTTAGGAAATTATCACATAATAAGTCATGAAAAATAATAATCATAATTTTATAATTAGTTTATTAATATTTAAAAAAATGAATACATGTTTATCATAAATTATATAGAATTTGGTTCTAGGGCACCATCTCTAACAAAATCCCACTTTCACTAGATCCAACTACTAAAAAACTTCATTCTTCTAGCTCTCATATGGTACTCATTCTTTTTTAAAGATAGGCCTTATGTAAAGGGGTCTACCACATTCTCTTCCATGGGTACTCTTCTCACTGAAACTTCACCTCTTTGATAGAAATTCATCATGAGTTTATTCTTCCAGAGTATGTACTTTGTCAGTTGGTGTGACCTTGGCTATTTTGAAAGATCCACCATTATAGTATTATCACAATACAATGTTATAGTATCATTAATAATAGTTACCATATAAAGCTCCTAGAAAAACATCCAAATCGAAATTGATTTCTTGGCTGCATTAGAAGCCTCTATATAATCATACTCCACTATAGAAATAGCAACAACTTGCTACTTTGAAATTTTCCATCTCATAGATCCTATGTTGACATATAAAACATATCATTATTTTGACTTCAAATAATTATGATATATCTAAAATCTAACATCAATATAACCCCTAATGACCACCTCTTCATGTCATCCATACACCAAGAATATATCCTTAGTTCTTCTCATATACTTAAAATAGCCTTAATAGTAGTCCAATGTTGTTTTCCTATATCTTCTTGATATCTTCCTACCATGATCAATGCATAGTAAAAATCAAGTCTAGTACATAACATAGAATACAAGATTGATCCTATATCTGATGTGGATGGGATCTTACTCATTCTGTCTTTATCTTTTTGTGTCTGAGGACACATTTTCTTACAAATATGTAAACCATGTGACACTGAAACCAATCCCATCATGGATTGTTCCATGCTAACTCTCTTTATTATATAGTAAATATACGTACTTTGACTAAAACCAAGTAGCCTCTTATACCTATCATGAATGATATTGATCCAAAAATATAGGCTACTTAAACTAATTCCTTTATGGAGAAACACTTGTTCAACCAGTCCTTAATAGACGATAAGACTGGTATGTCGTTTCCAATAAGTAATTTGTCATCAACATATACTACTAATGAAATAACAAAATTTCTTATAAATCTCTTGTAAAAACATGGATCACACTCATTCTTAATGAAATAAAATTATTTTATAGATTCATCAAATCAAATGTTCCATGACCTAGATGCTATCTTCAATCAATAAATGGATATCTACAACTTGAAAATATTTTTGGCATCACATGGAGTCACAAACCCTTATGACCATGTAATTTATACACTTTTATGAAGGTTATCATTAAGAAATACAGTTTTGACATCCATCGTCCAAATTTCACAGTCATGGTAAGATGTAATATGAATTAGAATTCTGATGGACTTAAAAATGGAAATTGGTGAAAATGTTTCATCACAATCAATTCATTGACTCTATTTAAACTCTTTAGCCACTAAACTTGATTTATAAATTAAAAATTTACCTTCCATGTCTAGGTTCTTCTTGAGTACCCATCTGCATTCAACATTATTTACATCAACTGGAACATTGACCAGAACCCACACATGGTTCAGATACATGGAATCTATTTCATAATTCATGGCTTCTTTTCATCTTGAATATCCTGAGATCTCTACTACCTACTTGTAGGAGAGAGGTTCATCATTATCAAACTATAATGAATCACCATATTCAGTGACTATAAAACCATATCTTGGCTCTCTTACCTCTCTTACACTCCTATGTAGTACTATTGTTTTTGGAACTACTTATTCCAAGGGGATCTATGGAATATATTCCTGTACCAACTCTTGTGTATCTTGAGCATCAAATTCATCATAGTCAATATTAATCCCACTATACTTTTTAGGGTGTTCTCCCTCTATGAAATATAGATTGTTTTTTGACATTCACATTCTTATCCAAGGGGTTATATAGGTAGTATCCCATTGTTTTATTGGGATACCCTATAAAGATAGACCTCATGCCCTGGGGTTCTAATTTATTTTTCCCGATAAGACCTTAACAAATTCCTCAAATCCCCTTATACATTTATGTGATAAAATAAGTTTCTTTCCACCCCATAACTTTAAGGGAATTCCATTTTATGTTTTATTTGGTAGTTAGTTTAATGTGTATGCTGTAGTTTTTAATGCATATCCCCAAAAGGATAATGAAAGATATGAATGATTCATCACCGAACATACCATGTATAATAATGTCTGGTTCCTAATTTCACTAACATCATTATACTATGGTGTGTAAGGAGTAGCGAGTTGATATAAAATCCCAAAATCCTATACAAATTTGATGAGCTATTGGTTATGAAATTCACCACCTTGATCCGATCAAGGATTCATTTTTTTCTAAACATTTTGATTCTCTACTTCATTCCTGAATTCCTTGAATTCCTCAAAGGACTCAGACTTATACCTTAATATATATATATATATATATCCATATCTACTCAAGTAAATAGTAAATGTTATGAATTAAAAATATCCACCTCTTGCTTCTACTGGAAATGGTCCACACACATTAGTGTGTACCGATCCTAGAATCTCTGTAGCCCTTTCACCTTGTCCAATGAATTATGATTTGGTCATTTTTCATTGTAAAAAATAATGATATATATCAAGTGGGTTTAGATCAAAAGAGACTAAATAACCATCTTGAAAGAGCTTTGTCAAATGCATCACATTTACATGACCAAGACAATGATGCCACAATTGGGTGTTATATGAGTCATGTGAACATGATTAGTCATCGATTTCCAACACCTGGTCTTCATTTTTTAATACACAAAGATCATTATTTAAATGCTTCATACCATAACATATGTTTTCATTATAAAATAAAAAAAATTTATTTCCAAATTTAAAATAAACCCATCTATATCTAGGCATGATACATAAATTACGTTCTTGGTTACTATAGGTACATAATAACAATCTTGTAAAACAAAAATCATTCTCATTTGAAATGAAAGGTGGTAGTCACTAATTGATAGGGAGTCAACTTCACTCTATTGTCATATCTCATATCCACCCATCCTCTTGTAATATTTCAAAATATACTTGGTTCCTACATTTGGATGGATATTTGAGTCCGACAACCAATATCTAATACCCAATGTGTAGATATTGATAGATTACTAATTATATAAAATACACATCCATCTTCCCCCTTACATTTGTGTTTGGTTCCTCTTCTTGGATTTACTTTTCACATGAAAAACATACTGCCTCCATTTACTTTCCCTGCCTCTAGATTTTATTCTTTTTGGTAGGATGGTGCTCAGGAGATTTAGACTGTATATAAGTCTTGGGCCCATTTACCTCATCCTTAATTTTCTTATTCACCATAAATACTTTGTGTTTTTCATGACCGATGTACTTATCCACTTGGTGAATTAATGTAAGAATCTCTGGAAGACATCTCTCACTATTTATTATATTTTAATTAATAATAAAGTTGGAGAATGTCTTGGGCAATGATGAAGGCATGATATCTGTATTCAAATCATCTATTAATTTAATCCATAAACTGCACAGGTGTTCAATGTATCCAATAATCTTGACTAAATGGGGACCAAATAGCATAAATTCTCTAAGATTAGTTATGAAAAAATCATTATAGATTTCATACCTCTCATGTCTCAGATTCTCTTGATAGATATCCCTAAGGTGAGAAATCATTCTATAGGAATCCATATCCTCATCTAGATTTATAATCTCATTGGAAATGGATGATAACATGAAGCATTGAAAATCTATATCATCATTTAGATGTTTCTTAATGAGAGATAGTTCTTCATCACTTGCCTCATTTCCAAGCACAACTGGTAATGGTTTTTCCAGCACATTCAATTTCCACTCATGGTGAAGGATGACACACACACTTGGAATTTTGTGTAGGTGAGAAGGTTTTCCTTATCATGTATGGATCACAATGTCATGTTTGATGTCATTTTATTTCTGTTTCTACAAAATAATATCAGTATAATTTTATTACATTATCTGGTAAAATTAATACAAATAAATAAATATTGTATTTATTAGTCTCGAATATTTTATTGAAACCTCATATACCTCACCATTTCCTTCAAAATATATTGTTTCTTGGATATTTAAATTTCAAGGATCCATATTCAATTTTCCATTACCCTAACTTTGGTTGGTCAAGAAACTTAAATGGTTCTAGGTAGTCATTAAAAATGTCAACTACATTAACTCATGGTTCCTTGATCCATTGAGTGGAATCCCCAATCCTGAAATCTTTTAAGTGGACTTCTATATCCTTTTCTTCTCAATTACTCCATTTCATGATTTGGAAGTCAACCCTTGATGTCAAATAAGTTTTTTTCACCCAAAACATCATGTTATAATTCTTCAATAATTTTAAGCACCCCAACTTTGGCTACTCAAGAAATTTGAACTATGGTTTGATTCAAACGAAGTAATATAAGGCTATACTTACTTAATATTTTATTGAGGGACTTTATCCTTTTGTGTGGAAATTGATGATTATTATTTTTATCACATGCTTTTTAATATTAAGTGAGATTACTTAAGTGATTAACCATGTCTTAGATAATATTTACACATAAGATAATTCATTTTAGTTCTATCTTGGATTCTTGTTAATTCATTAAATATGTGATCATGACAAGATATCCACAATGAAATAACCATGAAACTAACAGAAATAAAATAAATGGTATGATCATGAGGTTATACTGATAGTTATTTTATCTAGCAGTTGATAAACTAACTATTGACCTAGAGGAGAAACACTTTGAACCAATTTAGGTTCATGTTTATAGTTTTCCACCTATCCACCTTTTTATCTCCTTGGATTGGTTTCACCTCAGGTCTGAATTTGAATCGCCTACACTAGATTGGGAGATCCATCCATTACATATTCCTTTTACTCACAAGCAGGGCAGGGGGAAATAGGTTCACATAAAATAAACCATGGGCACACAAGACCTACATAATAAATGGATATATGGAACACATCCCAAAATACAATTTAAAAATAAATTAATTGAAACCAATCACATACAAAAGGTCTGATCGATCTCATGACCATCCACATACAAGCAATGAATTATACATTTAATAAAACTAATATTCAATTATTAAATTTTCTTATTTAAGATAAATTTTTCTCAAATCGATTAATTATTTTCTATAATTAACCCATCCTTTTATCATAATCCTTATATGAATTTCCTTGAGATTCTCATCCATTATAATTTTAAAAAATGTTAATAAACTCAATTAAAATATTCTTTTTACATAAATGGACCTTGGAGGAAACATGGTTAATACCCATCCAAATCTATCGAACATGTATTATACTTGTATACTGTTTTACTCTAATGATATATGGTATACATTACTTATCACATACTTTCACAACATTTGATTTACGGATGATTACATGAATTACATGAATTTTTGGTCATGTGTTATTCTTCAATGAATATAAAGTACCATATTTTAATATGGCTCATACATTATATGAAAATATGAACATTACATAGATATTAATTAAACATTTAAATATTTATGTATTTTAAAATCTATCACATGGTGTGTCCTATCTTTATTTAAACATGAAATTACATGTCTGAAGGTTTATATAGTAAAATAAATAAATTTTAAATATATTTTATTTGATAAAAGTGCATGGTGTGTAGATCCAATCTACACGGCATATACACCTTTCACCATCTATCCACAGTACACAGTTAGGGACTCGGTGGGTAAAACATACCTCATAAAATTTGGAGTACACGACGTATCCAATGGGACACATGCCCTATAGACTCTATGTTAAATGATCACTGGTCAAATAGGTCATTTATAGAATACATGAATAATCTCTAACCCAAAGTTACTACATGCTTTGTACGTGGGCTACATGGAATGTAGTCTTACGGATCGTGCGCCATTTAATTCTGGTCAAAACATGTTGTATTAAATGGTGAAATTAATGCAATAATCAATTCATAATCTTGAATTAATGTTTGAATCAAATATTGATGTCTTTACCACTATTACATGGAATGTAACTATGATTAGATGACTTGTAGTCTGGTGTTTTCTGGATAAAAACCTTCGCACCACAAGATAAGTTCCTCAATTTTATTTTAATCATAAAATTAAATGTCTTGATTAGATCTCCAAGAAACAAATGAGGATGAAAGAGATCTCACAATTTAGATTAAAAGAATTATTAAAAATGAATTAAAAAACTAAAATACAAATGCATAAATGACCAATATTTTTTAAATAATTATATAAAATTATATTCCTGTTATGATAATACATGTAGGTTCCGGGCACAACGGAAGTGTGGGAAGGGAGGTTCCCAACTTTACTTTTTACCATGATTGATGACCAATATCAGATCGATGACAGTAAACACCATGATATAACGAATAGGGAAGCAAGATTGGATAAGGGTAACCATGACCGCACTAAAGAGGGAAGACCAACACATATTATTTATAATTAATTTAATTGGATAAAGAATTACCTCAATGGAATTATTTCTTTGTTGATGAATCCAGAGGAAGATCTACGGTGCACTGTCATTTCATTATAGAAAGCAATTATATATTTCCTCTAGAGGTAATCCACATGTGTTCAACGAATCTCGAGACATCACCGAAGGAGTCTCTGAGTGCTATCACAAATGATCCTTTCACTTCCATCGTCCACCTTGATCATCCCAATAATCACTTCCAAAGAATTCTCCTTGACCCAGAGGAGTTGGATTTCTCACCATTCTAGGAAGTATTATTGGATAAGGGAGCTCTTTAGGATTGATATGATTATCCAAGATTGTTGAACATAATTGAATTGGATATTGATAAAATAATATAACTAGGAATTTATATTTCTAGGGTTAAAATAAAATAATTTCATAGGTGATCTTTATTATTTTATTTAATCTTGGAAAATCCTTATGTCAAATAATAATAATAATAATAATAATAACATTTCTATAAAATCATATAACTTATGAATTATAAATATATATTATTTAATAAAATAATATTCGTTGTTATTATTTTTCATTGGACCATTAAATTCAGTTATCCATTCCTCCAAAGTATTTATCAGACCATGAATAATGGTTATTTATTTATTAAATAATTATTACTACATTATTCACTGATAAATAAATAAATATTTATTAAATATTCAGATTACAATATATTTTCTCAAATAACTAGTGATGGAAAAAATGTGATCAACTATACATGAATAATTATTAAACCAATTGGGGGAAAATATTTATTCAAGTAGTTAAATAATAAATAATAAAAAATTATTTAATTGATATTCTAGATAAACTTAGTGTGCGACCTTGTAGGCCTCTTTCTTAGTGGCATTATGAAAATCAGCCTAAAGTCCATGGTTAACATCTAGAAACACGCCAAGGAACTAGTAGAATAATAAGTTAATTTCATAACGACATGTTACCAAATTTGAACACTTATTGTGTAATATTATCCTTTTTTCACAATACCTCTAATCGAGAAAGATGCATGCCAGTACCATCAAACTATATGCTTGATATCTTATCATTTGACTTTTCAGAAATAGAACTTGCCTACAGAACACCATGGACATTGATTTATTTAGTATATATCATTTCCATCAAAGGTCCTTATATATCAACTTCCATTAATGAATAGTAGGGATAAATCATTTCTCACATTATTCATTAATACAATATTACTTGAGATGCACCCTACATATCCTACCTTACCGCGAACATCTTTCATCACGGTTTTCTTCAATACATCTAAGTGAATGACTCATAATAATCATGAATAAAAACCTTAATTTATAAGGACCAATACACACATCCACATATAGGAATATCCAATGACATATATAAATGTGGATCTTCTACTAGGAGGTCTCGTTATAATAATATCCTAATGGATATTACCACGGGAGTACACCTTGTGGAGGTAACTCAAAGTTCTATGAGACTCCACCCCTAATATCCTATATCCTTTTTGTCCTTCAAATTATATCATTCATCTATATAACATTTATTCAAAAATAGTGTCCTAGCACCCCCAGGTTATCATCATAGAGGGAAACTGCTATGACCACTACTGGAAAAGGGATCTTTCCCAACAGTTGTGTACCAACGGTTCAAAGAACCGTTGTCATATCATGTCTTTCCCAAAGGTTTCTATAAACCGTTGGGAAAAACCCCTCAATGCATAGTTTTCCCAACGGTTGTATGAAACCTTTGGGAAAGATAGGTTTGACCCAACGGTTCTTAAGAACCGTTGGGAAAAGTGGTGAAGGACCCTTGTTTTCCCAACGGTTATATGGAAACCGTTGGGAAAGATAAGTTTTTCCCAACGGTTTCTTAGAACCGTTGGGAAAGATAGGTTTTTCCCAACGGTTTCTTAGAACCGTTGGGAAAAGTGGTGAAGAAACCTTGTTTTCCCAACGGTTCTATGGAACCGTTGGGAAAGGTTGGTCTTTCCCAACGGTTATTAAAAACCGTTGAAAAAAAAGCCCTAAATACCAAATCGAGCCAGTGGCCTCCCCACATTACAGAAGCATTCGCCTCGTGTCCTCCTGGAGCGATTCCTTGCAGAAGGACCTCCCAATCCCCACATCGTCCATCAGATCAGCACCTACCAGGTTAGACTCCTATATTTTATCAACGATATAGTTCCAGCTCTTATAAATCATATACTTCTATTCTTGATTTTGTTATTCCCAATTATTAGGGTTTTTGTAAAAATTTATGATTGTTTCATGGTGGTCATGTGCACCACTATAGGTACATTGATCCACTAATTTATTTTGGTATTTCCATAAAATTCGAATACAATTTATTAATGAGTCAATGTTGGGTGTTAACATGACATTCATGTTCTTGATTTTTGTTGAACACCTTATTTATGGTATGGGGTCAGATTATTTAAAGTGTAAACAAATACTTATATAGAATTTCCTTGTAAAACCTGATGGTTTAATTCTAGTTAAATGGAATCATAATTTTTTATGTTATTAATATTTAGTAATTGGTGAGGTGAATCATATATGTATATGAAAAATGGATCAAGATCATTTAGTATTGGATAGAATTATTCCCTAGTAATTTGAGACCCTTATGTTTTTGGGTGAGTATGGAGTAGTGAGATATATTACTTGTTACTTACCTTTTTTCAATTCTATGAGCTAATGATGGCATGCACTAATTTTTTGAGATCTTTCAATGTTTTTATGGTTTTGATATTGATCCATGATGTGTATCCTAGTATGTAAGATCCTGTTGGGTATTAGACCCTAGATTGGGTGAATTTGTATGCGGTAGGGTGCTTTCTAGGATGGGTTGTAGTGATGTGATGGCAACTTATGAGAGGGGTGGGTCTTACTAATGTGGATTCATTCTATATCATAAGCATGTAAATATAATTTGTATTATGATAACTAAATGTGAATGATGTGTGATCAAATATTGTCTTATCCTGGAGAATTCCTTTTGATATATTGATATGGTTTCATGAGTGATGATGCATGTGGTGACATGACCAACATACATGTGTTTCATGGTTAGTGATCAATTAGGCTAGTGATCCTATGATCATTGGGATGTGACTCTCAATGATTCAAGAAGAGTTATTAATATGATAACATGAGGGTGTGTTCCTATTTGGTTTTGTCATTCGGCCAGTTTGGACCCCCCCACGCGCGTTTATCAAGCGCGCGCAATGCTTAAAGAACGCATAATGAGACCTCCTGCGCAGACCGCACGTTCGATTGACGTTCCGTCTGTGTGTGCACGTCGCGAATAATAATGGGATTGTTGTCCTGTGATTTCAGGTCAATCTGATGTCGTCCGCTATGAGTTTGAATGTTAGACGCCCATTTTGGCCGTTTATGACACCGGAACTGCGTTCACGGTCACCGCGGGCACACGGCACATCCGATTGACGTGCCTTCTTCTCGCCCACATCACAATTCACTCAACCTTTGATGTCGTCCGATTTCACACCATTCGGAATTCATTCGGCCAGTTTGGACCCCCCCCCCCCCACGCGCATTTCTCAAGCGCGCGCAATGCTTAAAGAACGCATAATGAGCCCTCCCACGCAGACCGCACGTCTGATTGATGTGCCTTCTGCGCGTGCATGTCGCGAATAATAATGGTATTGTTGTCTTGTGATTTCAGGGCAATCCAATGTCGTCCTCTATGAGGTTTACCGTTAGACGCCCGTTTTGGCCGTTTATTACACCAGAACAGTGTTCCCGGTCACCGCGGGCACACAACACGTCCGATTGATGTGTTGTCTGCTCGACCACATCACAATTCACTCACCCTTTGATGTCGTCCGATTTCAGGCCAGTTTGGACCCCCCACGTGCGTTTATCAAGCGCGCGCAACGCTTAAAGAACGCATAATGAGCCCTACCGCACAAACCGCACATCTGATTGACGTGCCGTCTACGCGTACATGTCACTAATAATAATTAGAATGTTTCACGGTGGTTTCAGCTCAATCCGAGGTTGTCTGCTATGAATTTTCCCATTGGACGCCCGTTTTGGCTGTTTATGACACCAGAACTGCATTGTCGGTCACCGCGGGCACACGGCACGTCCGACTAACGTTCCGTCTGCTCGACCACTTCATAAATCACTCACCCGTATTTATCGTCTGATTTCAGGCCATTCTGACATCGTTAGGCCCGTTTGGACCCCCCTCACGCGCGTTTACGAAGCGCGCGCATCACTTAAAACACGAGTATTGAGCCGTACCGCGCAAACCACACGTCTGATTGACGTGAGGTCTGCGCGTACACGTCACGAATAATAATTATAATATTGCACGGTGGTTTCAGGTGAATCCAAAGTCGTCCGCTATGAATTTGACCGTTTGACGCCCGTTTTGGCCGTTTATGACACCCGAACTGCGTTCTCGGTCACCGCGGGCACAGGGCATGTCCGATTGACGTGATGTCCGCTCGACCACTTCAGAAATCAATCACCCATATTTTTCATCTGATTTCAGGCCATTCCGAAATCGTTGGGCCCGTTTGGACCCCCCTCACGCGCGTTTACGAAGCGCGCACATCACTTAAAACATGAATATTGAGTCGTACCGTGCAAACCGCACGCCCGATTGACGTGCCGTCTGCGCGTACACGTAACTAATAATAATCATAATGTTGCACAGTGGTTTCAGCTCAATTCGAGGTCGTCTGCTATGAATTTGACCGTTGGACGCCCGTTTTGGCCGTTTTTGACACCAGAACTACGTTGTCGGTCACCGCGGGCACACGACACGTCCGATTGACGTGCCGTCTGCTCGAGCACTTCAGAAATCACTCACCTGTATTTGTTGTCTGATTTCAGGCCATTCTGACTTCGTTTGGCTTGTTTGGACCCCCCTCACGCGTGTTTACGAAGCACGCTCATCACTTAATACACGAATATTGAGTCGTACCGCGCAAACCGCACGTCCGATTGACGTGACCTATGCGCGTACACGTCACGAATAATAATTAGAATGTCTCACGGTGGTTTCATCTCAATCCGGAGACGCGGTGTGGCCGACACCACTCAAAGTGTCCATATTTTGTTTCAAAAGGACATCATTTTAAGTGAAAAGCATCAACTGGCATACGGAAAACCAACCAAACGCATTCTGAATCTGTTGATAATTTATCCCAACAATCCATGTGTCATATGTGACGTGTACGAGCCAACCTGGGAAGAATCCAAGTCGCGGTGTGGCCGGGATAAGTCTAAGTGGCTCTCTTTTGTTTAAAATGGACACCATTTTAAGTATATACGAAAAAATGACCAAACGGATTTGGTTTCCGTTGAAAATTTATGAGAACGATCCATGGGTAATATGTGACGTGTACGAATCAACCCCGCCACAATCGGAGACGCGGTGTGGCCGACACCACTCAAAGTGTCGGTCTTTTGTTTCAAAAAGACGTCATTTTAAGTGAAAAGAATCAAGTGACATACGAAAAACCAACCAAAGGCATTCGGACTGTGTCGATACTTTAGCACAAGGATCAATGGGTCGTATGTGACGTGTACGAGTCAATCCCGCCTCAATCCGAGGAGCGGTGTGGCCGACACCATTCTAACTGTGTCTCTTTTGTTTAAAATGGACAGGATTATAAGTGAAAAGAACAACTGACATATGAAAAACTGAACAAACGCATTCCGAATCTGTTGATAATTTATCACAATGATCCATCGGTCATATGTGACCTGTACGAGCCAACCCGGGCTCAATCCGAGTTGCGGTGTGGCCGAGATCAGTCTAAGTGGCTCTCTTTTGTTTAAAATGGACATCATTTTATGTACATACAGAAAACCAACCAAACGCATTCGGTTTCCATTGAAACTTTCGGAGAACGATCCATGGGTCCTATGTGACATGTACGAATCATCCCTGCCTCAATCCGACATGCGGTGCGGCTGACACCACTCAATGTGTCCATCTTTTGTTTCAAAAGGACATCATTTTAAGTGAAAAGCATCAACTGACATACGCCAAACTGATCAAACACCTACGAGTTCTGTTAAAACTTTAGTAAAATGATCCATGGGTCATATGTGACGTGTACGGGTCAACCCCTCCACAAACTGAGCCACGATGTGGCCGATACCACTCAAACTCTCTCTCTTTTGTTCAAAATGGACTAAATTGTAAGTGAAATCAACAACTAACATACGGGAAACAGACCAAACGCCTTAGGATTATATTGAAACATTAGTAAAAAAATCCATTGGTCATATGTGACGTGTATGAGTAAACTCTACCTCAATCTGAGGCACCGTGGGGCCGGGACCATCCAAACTGCCTCTCTTTTGTTAAAAATGGACAATAGTTTACGTACATACGCCAAACCGATCAAACGGATTCTGATTGTGTTTTAACTTTATGAAAATGATACCTGGCTCATATGTGATGTGTACGAGTAAACCCCGTCTCAATCCGAGGCCTGGTGTGGCCGACACAACTCAAAGTGCCTCTCTTTTTTTAAATGTATTTAATTTTAAGTGAAAACAACAACTAACATACGAGAAACCGACCAAACGCCTATTAATTATGTCTAAACTTTAGGACAACAATCCATGTGTCATATGTGACGTGTAAAAGTCAACCCCGCCAAAAACTGAGCCACGGTGTGGCCAGGACTACTCAAAATGTATCTCTTTTGTTAAAAATGGACTAAATTGTAAGTGAAATCAACAACTGACATACGGGAAACAGACCAAACTCCTTCAGATTCTATCGAAACATTAGGACAAAGATCCATGGGTCATATGTGATGTTTACAAGTCAATATCTCCTCAATCCGAGCTGCGGTGTGGCCGGAACTACTCAAACTATCTCTCTTTTGTTTAAAATGGACATAATTTTAAGTGAAAACAACAACTGACATACGCCAAACCAACCAAACGACTTCTAATTCTATTAAAATGTTACTAAAATGATCCATAGATCAAATGTGATGTGTACGAGTCAACTCTGCCACAATCTGAGCCGCGGTGTGACCGGGACCACTCAAACTGTCTCTCTTTTGTTCAAAATGGACTAAATTGTAAGTGAAATCAACAACTGACATACGGGAAACTAACCAAACACCTTCGGATTCTATTTATATTTTAGAAAAACGATCCATGGGTCATATGTGATGTGTACGAGTCAACCCCAACTCAATCCGAGGCACCGTGGGGCCGGGACCACCCAAACTGCCTCTCTTTTGTTCCAAAGGGACAATATTTTATGTACATACGCCAAAACGATCAATAATATTATGATTGTGTTTAAACATTAGGACAATGATTCATGCCTCATATGTGATGTGTATGAGTCAACCCCGCCTCAATCCGAGGCCCGGTGTGGCCGACACCACTGAAAGTGGCTCTTTTTTTAAAAATGTACTTAATTTTAAGTGAAAACAAAAACTGACATAGGGAAACTGACCAAATGCCTATGGATTCTGTATAAACTTTAGGAAAACAATTCATGGGTCATATGTGATGTTTATGAGTCAACCCCGCCTCAATCCGAGCCACGGTGTGGCTGGGACCACTAAAACTTTCTCTCTTTTGTTGAAAATGGACTAAATTGTAAGTGAAATCAACAACTGTCATACGGGAAACCGACCAAACGCCTTCGTAATCTATTTACACTTTAGGAAAATAATCCATGGGTCATATTTGATGTGTAAGAGTCAATACCACCTCAATCCGAGGCATGGTGAGGCCATCACCACCCAAACCGTCTCTCATATGTTAAAAATGGACAACATTTTACATACATACGCCAAAATGATCAAACAAATTCTGATTGTGTTGAAACATTAGGATAACAATCCATGGCTCATATGTGACATGTACGAGTCAACCCCGCCTCAATCCGAGGTCCGTTGGGGCCGACACCACTCCAAGTGTCTCTCTTTTGTTTAAAATGGACATAACTTTAAGTGAAAACAACTGTTGACAAACGCCAAACCAACCAAACACATTATGATTCTATTGAAACTTTAGAAAAATGATCCATGGGTCATATTTGACTTTTACGAATCAAAACTACCTCAATCCAAGCCACGGTGTGGCCAGGACCACTCAAATTATCTCTCTTTTCTTGAAAAGGGACTAAATTGTAAGTGATATCAACAACTGACATACGGGAAACAGACCAAATACCTTCTAATTCTTTTGACACTTTAGTAAAACAATCCATGAGTCATATGTGACATGTACGAGTCAACCCCACCTCAATACGAGTCACCGTGGGGCGGGGACCACCCAAACTACCTCTCATTTGTTCAAAATGGATTTATATTTTACGTACATATGCCAAACCAATCAAACGGATTTTGATTGTGTTGAAACTTAAGGACAATGATCCATGGATCATATTTGATGTGTACCAGTCAACCCAGCCTCAATTTGAGGCATGGTGTGGCACTTACTGAGTCACAAGTGATGAGACTCCTATGAAAATACCTTTTCACTATATATTATAAAAGTGGTTGTCGTATGAAGATTGAAATGGGTGTAAATAATATTTGATTTATTGAAACTCTGATTCAACTATACTGGATGATTTTTGTCATATGAAGATTCAAATGGGGAATTATTCACCATGACTCTATTCAAAGAGGTGGTGTTCTTTTTTGTTGTTTTAAGTGAGTCAGTGTTTTTGTCATATGAAGATTCAAATGGGGAATTATTCAGCATGACTCTATTCAAAGAGGTGGTGTTCGTTTCAGTGTTGTTTTTTATGCAGGTGTATGCACTTGAGGGGCCACTGGAGGGGCTGCTGACAATTCTGAAAATACTGAATACCAACGGTTGTAAACCGTTGGTATACTTTTCCATACTTAAACATATGCCAATGGTTTCAATGAAACTGTTGGGAAAATATCTATACAAACGGTTTACAACCGTTGGTATAAATTAAAAACCATTGAATTCCCAACGGTTTGATGAAAACCGTTGGGAAAAATACTATACCAACGGTTGTGAACCGTTGGTATAAGATTAGAATAATAGTATTCCCAACGGTTCTAAACCGTTGGGTAAACCTATACCAACGGTTCAGCAAGAACCGTTGGAAAATCCACACCTACAGTGGGCTACCCCAACGGTTTACTTCAAACTGTTGGTATATATATTTCCCTACGCCTTACTTCCCTACGGTTTGGACAACCGTTGGTATAGAATATACCAACGGTTCTCCAGCCTATACCAACGGTTCTAAACCGTTGGTATATCCTTTATTTCCAGTAGTGGACCTTTTAGTGAGATAACTACTCTTAGGAAACTATCACATACTATGTCACACAGAAGAAAAATCATTATGTAATAAATAGTTTATTAATAATAAAAAAATAATAAAAGTTTATCAAAAAGTACGTATAAGTTTGTTCTAGGGAACTCACTCAAACTTGTTGACTGTTTACCAAGATACCTGAATTAATCCATTGAAATGGTTTTATTACCACCCAATTTGTAACAAATGTTAATGTTATTTTCCACCTTATGTGTTTATAATGTATTTTAACATTCTTATACATGTCCATGTTTCTCTGTATATGTTATATAGTGAAAACATGAGCTCCTTAAAAAATGATCCATCACTGCCTTTTTCATTCCTTATCATTAGCTATGCATAATCATTTATTTCCTAGTGAAAATAATTTCATAATTCTTATGATTTAATTTTATTCACCTAGAAACCCATACATCAATTTAATGGGAAATTATTGACAAAATCATATACCCTTTATCTATGTGGTGTAAATACCATAGTTTTTACTAATTCTATGTATGGGTATTTACATATAAATTTACTGAATTTCATTGGAAACCCATTTTATTTCCAATGGTTTTAACATTATATGTTTATTGATGGACTTATACAAATTTTTGTTATATATCTCACATGAATTAAGATATATGAAGGGTTCAATAAGATAGCACTCTAATGAATTGGTTAAATAATTAATATCTAGAGCTGACATGTTCATGAAACATTGGAATCATTCCATGTTAATGTTTTACAACACCTTATTAATGAACCTTATTGATATGATTATGAATGTATCATGTTATGTTGTAACCACATTTCCTGGTTATACCTCATGCAATGATGATCATTTCATGCCTCATGTACTCAAGATCGTGTTATTCTTTTTGTACTCATGATCAAGTCATGCCTCTTGCCCCCATATTCATGTTCTTATATCATGCATCATGCCTTTACCATTATGTTATTCTATGATACGTTTTCATTTTTTATCCCTTAATGGGATTTATAGATAACCATTTTCTTACATTTAATCATTTCCCCTAGAATTACAATGAATGAGATACATAAAATGGGATTACATGTGTGGATAATCCTCATGGAAGAAATGTGTTTTGTACTATTTAATTGTAAATGTACATAGTTACCAAGTACACAGAACCTTTAATCTTGGTAGTTTTTTGCAATTCATGTGATGTATTTAAAAAGTAATAATGTTTAGAACCAAATCTATAAGGGTGACTCTAGAGCATCTCATAAGCACCCATAACATTTTTTGATCGTGGAAAATTTTGAAATCTCATGAATTTTTATAGAAGGATGTCTAAATGATTTAATGAAGGATTCAATATTAAAAAGGGTTCATATGTTCATTTTGATGCTTCCAAGGGTGGTGGGTCTTACCTTTAGGACAAGGGGGATGTTTATGTGGCTATTAAATCTCAGGGATGAGTTAGGAATGGATTTCTATATGTAGTAGATTATACGATAGAGGATTCAAAGGTAGGGGTGGATATTGTTAGAGATACGATGTTTATTTCACCATATATGGTACTAGTTATATCTGACACTAGTACTTCCCATACTTTTATAATATCAACATTTATTGATATTTTTTTTGGATTTTGAATAGAAAATAGGTCATTCTTGTTTGATCTTTCCATGCCTTTAGGAAAGAGGTCTAAATAAGGTTTCAAATGTCCCAGATGTCATGTGTCTATAGATGATTTTGAAGTGGTGTGGGATTTTATGGTTCTTGATCTTGAAATATTTGACCTACTTATTGTATTAGAATAGATGATTAGTGTTATGGACCATATAGACTATTATCTTAGTCGATTTTATTTTTTATCTCCTTATGGAGTCATCCATGTCTTTTCGGGTGAGTGGGATACTAGATCTGAGAGAGCAGGGGCTTTTTTTACATAGGCTGGAGTGATCACATGCTAGTTGTTGGAGATGTTCCTTGATGCTATTGAATGTTGCTTGACCAGTCCACTACCAAAAGTGGTGAATTCATACCTTGAGGCCTTTCTAGATAATTTTTCTAGGCTACCACTATAGAGAGAGGTCATGTTTACTATTGAAAAACTCCTTGGTATAATTCCTATTTTCATTCCACCATATCACATGGACCCTTCTATGTTATAGGATGTTAAGATAAAAATTGAAGACCTTTAGTCCAATGGATTTATTTGTTCTATCATGTCACCTTGGGATTCACCTATTATCTTTTACAAGAAAGAAGATAGAAACATCATACATTGTTTTGATTTCGAAAACTTAGATTAGGTTACTTTTACTAATTAGTATCCCTTGGAAATAATTTATGATCTTTTTAATCGACTCTGAGGGGATCATTGATTTTCAAAGATTAACCTTTTTCCACGGTACCACCAGTTTAGTGTATGATAGGACGATATACCTAACATAATTTTTAAGAGCTATTATGTGTGTTTTGAGTTTCTAACTATGTCATCCATTCTCACAAAAACTATTTTGGTATTCACGGTGCTGATAAAATAGATCTCTCTTCAGTTATTTGACACATTTTTAGTCATGTTTGTGGTTGATATTTTTTGTAAACCGAAATCCAGATGAGCAGTAGAAGGATCATTTGGATATTATCTTTATAATCCATAAAGAACATTTGTAATATTGTATGCTACCCAAGAGTGAATTTTGGATCCAGTAATAAAAGATTATAAAGAAAACTATATCTGAGAGTTGAATCTTAGTAGATACTAAAAATATACGGATGGTAATGTCCTAAGAGAATCCTAGAAATGTGTTTGATATGTGGAGATTTTAATGTTTGAATGGATACTATAGGTGGTTTGTTCGATAATTCTCCAAGCCTGCATCTACAATGATAGCTTTAACATGTAAAGGCATTAAGATTGAATGTAATGAAAAATGTCAAAGATCCTTTTAGAATCTTAAAGAAAGGTTGAATTCTGCACACATTTTAATTCTTCCAAAACCGTTATGAGGTTTTTTGTGATGTATCAAGTATTGGTTTGGGGTTTGTGTTGATGAATGGGAACCATGTGGTGTCGTATGGATATTTATATTTAGTAAACCATGAGAATAACTACCCTACCCATGATCTAGAGTTTGAAATGGTTATTCATGCAATCAAAATGTGGAATCACTATATCGTTGGTAATATGTTTATGGTATATTATGATCATAATATATTGAAGTATATTTTTACTCAGAGGTATTTAAAATTATTATGGAGATAATGAGTTGAGTATCTTAGGACATTAGATTTTGATATTAATTATAATACTTGGAAAGGGAATGTGGTCTATTAAACTTTGAGTAGGAAATTAATAATTTAATCCTTGAATAAATCAGTCGAAGAATGGCCTTTTATGATTTTGTTTTATGAGATGATCTTGGGAGACGAAAATTCTAGTGGTAAGGTGTTATTGGATTCTATTAAGGAAAACTTTTCATTGTATGAGTGGGTTTATCTCAAACAGTTATTAAATAATTATTTTAGCATTTTCGTAAAATCCTATATGGTGGGGAGAACTCAGGTGATTTGCCTTGGTCTCATACTACGTATTTTCGTTTCTAAAGTAGTTTTTGTCATTATGATTTCTCTAAAGTAGGGCTTGATGGATAGTGTACACCGATCTTATTGGTCTATTCAACCAGTGACAACCAAGATGTTTCCTGAAATGAGATATCTTTATTAGTTGCTAGGGATGTGGTGGTCAACTACATATTTTGTATCATGGCACCTTACATATCAAATAATTAAGTAAGAACACTCATGTTGTTTTTTTTTTCGCTTACCAATTCTCGTATGGAAGTGGGATGATATTTCAATGGACTTCATTCTTCGTTTACCACTTACCCCTAGTGGGAAGGATGAAATATGGGTGATCTTTGATCAGATTATTAAATTATGGCATTTCTTACATATTAAAAAGATGATGAAGGCGGAGCATCTCAGTTAATTGTATGTAAGAGATGTTTTTATGCTTTATGGGTTTCCCTTTAGAATTATTTCTGATACATACCTATGGTTTACATATAGGTTTTGAATTTTTTTTCAAGAGGTTATGATTCCAAAATTTAAATTAAAAATTTCAAACCATCTACAAATAGATGTGTCAATAATGAATTCTATTCATGTTCTTGTGGATATGCTTAGGACACAAATTCTTGATTTTGGTGGTTCTTGAGAAAAGAATCTGTAACAGGACGAGATTTTATGAAAACTATTATTTTTAATTTTATTAATGTATTGTGTTGTACGCTACACAAAAAGGAACTTTCACAACACACATCCTTGACTTTCCTTGCATTACACGCAATCGCAACCTTCCTCGATAGCGTGTGTAGTACGCAATACTGAGTTTCACGAAACAACGATATGCTATTAAAATATTATTAAAACTAGCCGTTATGAATAGTAATAACCACATTTCAAAATTTTAGAAATTTTAGCTCTCAAAATGGAATTCATTTTTGGGTTCGGAGTATCGAATTTAGCCTAAGGTGAAACTTTGGTACATTTCAGATAACTTTCATATTCTGATGAATAGTGAAAATTACTAAATTATAATTAAAAACAAAATTTTTAATCGAAATAATTAATAGTGATAAATTATTAATTTGAGTGGTTTTAAAGTATATTTAGAATATATTTTTACAATTCAATACAATGTTGGTCATTGGATGTAATTTCACATTTAAACCAGACATAATCAAGCGTCAATCTTTTGATAGATATTGTTTCTTAAAAAACACGCTATTTGTTTTAACAGCGGGATTTATTTATAAAATCAATCAATGCAACTTCTATATTATGAATTTGGTATAATAGACTTCATTTTTGAATTTGGAATATGAAATATAGCTTAGGATTAAATTTTGGCATTGTTCTGAAAAACATCAATTTTTGATGAATAGTGAAACTACTAAGTGGTAGTTAGAAAACTAATTTTTGTCATAAATCTTAATTTTACCGCTTTTTTGATTGGAATTTCAAAAACCCGAGAGACACGGTTGATGTCAGTAAGTAAAATGTGGTTCAATGAGATGAAAATAATTTTTGGTGAATAGTAACTTTTTACTTTTATTTACCACGGTTAAAAGTAAATAGTGTAATTAAGGATAAAAATGATATTAATATTACCCTAACACATGTCCTAATTCTATTGGACAAGTGTATCTCGACCAAAAACAACCTTAAGTGTAAAATATTATCATTTATGCCCACTTGGATTAGATTAGGACATTTATTATTATTTAATTCAAAGAAGAGTTAAAAGAGTTAAAATCAAAGTATATTTACTAAAAAAATTTTAATATAGGGTTTTACATAAGTTAAATTCGATTGTAAATATTAATTAGAAAGCTAAAAAGATATCCTACATAATGGTATTTTATTTGTAATTTTTAGAAATCAAATAATTTAATTTATTTATGACACAAAGATGATGCAGTAATTATCTTATTATTGAAATATTGACATATTTGATATTATAAATACCAAAATAAATGTAATTTTAGACTTTTTATGAATTACACTAATTTTATAGGTTACTATGATATATTAGTGTTGATTTAATCAATTGTTTTCGAACATATAATTCTGTTATGACTTTCACAAAAACCATATATCAAATAGTGTCAAAATTGACACAAAATAGTTTTTAAATCTAATATTATATTATTAATTGTTATTTTATTCCTAAAAATCTAAGGTTCGGCCAAATAACTTAGATAAAGATATATATATTAATAATAAACAATTTGGGGTTCTTTTGGCATGTTATAGTAAGTGTATTAACCATATAGTGTAAGAAAACAAAAAGACACGGTAAAAGTTAAATTATTTAACTTAGAGTTAAATCTAATTGATAAGGTTAAAATAATAACCTAAACTTGTCTAAATCCTATTGGTTGATAGTATTTGACCCATCCCCACTTTAGCTTCCAAATAATACCCTTTGGAACCATTATAAACCGATTTTGACTTTAATATAAAATAATATTTTGAGATATTCCTAAGGTGCCCCTCTCCTCCCTTATAAAAGGGCACCTCCTCCCCCTCCTCCTCACACCAATTTGAGAACTCAAGCTCTGAAAAACCCTGCCCAAATCCCTTCTCCACTTCCCTATAATAATTCTAGATGTCCTTCTTCTCTTCAAATACCAATCTTAGTTCCCTAAGTGGAGGATTCAAAGAGGTGTTCCAAAGAAGAGGTAATATCCATTACCGATCTTTTCAATTTCTTTCTTCTTCAACTTCTTCTTATTTAGTTGTTTCATGATAAAGTAATAACATCAGTATTTATTATATACTGATATGTTATTATAAATATGAAACAACTCTAATTAACTTTCTATCCATCCTACGGAGAAAGGAAATCACCGCCCGTGCGTACGTACGGAATACCGTCTCCACGCCGTGGTGTAATCTATTTTCCTTCACCACCTTAATTGGATGGGTATAATGATGTAATGAGTAACTATACACGATTATTATAAAGTTATATTGACACTTAAATAGTATACATACACTTCAACACAATTCCCCGACCATGGGAACGATATCATCGCTCGTGCGTACGTACGGACTACCGTCTCCACGACGCGATGAGATTCATTCTCCATGTTAACCATTTAAGAATGATTAAAAAGTATATATAAGAAATAATAATGAAATATATGAAATTATAAAGCTACTGGATTTATGTATATATGTATATGTATGTCATCTACTTACTTCCATTCAAGACAATAAGGAAAGGAAAACAGCGTTCATGCGTACGTACGGACTACCGTCTCCATGAACGGTGTTTTTCATTGCATTTATCTATCTATTATATATATATACTGAATATATATGATATATAAATCATATTTTATATTCTGTAAGTAAGTAAATCATGATATAAGTAATAACAATGTCAAGAACAACAAGTCAAAACACCTACGATAAATGAAACGATTTTACCCAAAACGCTTCTTTAACATGGAATTTACAAAAGAACGGGTAATATAAAGTCATAAGTGAACCATATATGATATCATAACAATGAATATGATTCTGTAATAGGTCAATGACATTATTTAAATCATTATACAGGAGGTTAGGACACATACGAAGCAAATCGGACCTAAGGTAAGAGAAATATCACAATCTCATTTTTATCCGAGATTGTTTGTACTTTGAAATTTAATGGGGTGTATTTTATTATCCACATCCATGTTTCCTCAATATGTAATATTATTTACATCCACCTACAATTTATTTAATACAATTTTACCCTTCGATGAGTTTTTAGTAAAGGATATGAAAGGAATATTTTTTTGTTTTTTATACGAGGTACTTTTTGACTTTTCTGACAAAAGTACGAAAAATGTTTTTTTTAACTTATACGGCACGAACAGATTTTTATGGTTTTATAAAGCCTTATTTTCATGAACCTTCCTCCAAAATATTTCATGACTATTTTAAATAAAATCTCTTTCTTTTAAAATTGCATGATGTTTTGTGAAAATAAATTGATTTTGAAGAAGAAAGGATATTTTCCTCAAGAATTCAATTCAAGTGTTTTATCAAAATTATTTTCCATATAAGACAATAAAGGGTTCTGTTTATATCCATATTTTTACATTTATTTGACTATGTTGTGATGAAATTATGTTTATGAATTCTTTTATCTTATATGAATGGTTTTATGATGTCATGTTGTTTAAGAATCCCATTTTCATTACATGGGTTATGCAATGATGTATGATTTATGATTTTGTGGCACACATAAGAATGGTATCATTATGAGATGGGTGGGACCTATATCTCCCTCCAATGCATTGGGTAATGATTTTATATCTCATGAGATAGACATGGCTGGAATGGTAGGTTATACAGGTTCAGTGAAACAGGAATGAAATGAGGGTTACTCGATTCAGAAAGGGAATTTGTCCACTAAGATAGTCTTGGCAATGAGTCTTGACTAACAAGAAATGATTCTCTATGATTATGTGTGAATGCCACAAAGTTTCATGTTTTAAGTTATGATTATTGTGATTACATTTCACTACCATGATTTATCCCATGTTATGAAATTATGCTCTCTTTTGCAGGTTATGATTTCCAAAATGTTATGTTCTTATGAATACGATGTGATTGATATTTCTTTTGTTTACCCTTACTGAGCATTTGAGCTCACCCTTTTATGTTTTCTTTTCCCCAGGATATAAAGAAAGGTTTTAGGTAAAAAAAAGATCTTTATGGGAGATGTTGAAGTTCTTTCACCACGATTAGAAGATTATATTCCGAGTTTCCAAAGACACTAAACTATTACGATCCTTGTGTGTGTGTTTTTGTTATGTACTAAGTATTCCGCAAATGTAATGTAATGTCAATGTACGTCAAGATACGGGTCTCTACAGTTTGTATCAGAGGAAAGGTTTAGTCAACCTTTGGAAACTAGGATGCGATAACTTTAGTGAGATCCCTAGAGATATTTATAAGGTATGTCTAGGGATGTCCCTAAGGATAAGTATACGTATAGGATACAGTCCTAGAACTACGGTAACGATCATAGAATTTAACCTAAGATGTTAGATATTGAGGATACTCCACCTTTATTATGTTTTTTTCCCTAGCATGATTTTTTCCTCTCACACTATTCTTTTTTTGGGTTTTAGAAAATGGATGGAAACAAGATGATTTACGATAATAGAGGATATGATGGACAATGGAATGATATTCTTCAAAATGAAATGGGATTTGGAAGTCCAAACATCATTATTATGCCAAATCACCAATCTCATAATATGATCAATAAAGTAAAATTTGGTTTGTTTCCTGACTCGGCTAATAAGAGAAAGATGGAGTTTCATGATGATCATAGAGGAAAGAAAGTTCAATTCCCCCTATGTAAATCATGTGGGAAGAGGCATCAAGGAGAATGTTTCAAAGGAACTGGAAGATGCTTTGTGTGTGGAAAAGAAGGACACAAAGCAATTAAGTTCAAAGGAAAAGGTTCAGTTAACACCATGGATGAGGATAATGGTATTGCTACGACATCAACAATGGTTAAATGTTTTAAATGTGGAATGTACGGGCATTATGCAAACCAATGCCCTAAGAGAAAGTCTCATGAAGAAAATCAGTATGGTCGTATGGGAAGTATTTATGTTGATGATGATGACAAGACTACAAATGATATGTGAGATGAAAGAATTGTTGAAGCTCGGTCAATGGTTTAAGAATGTAGTGGAATGATTACATGTTTATCATGTGTAATGTTGTATAAGAAATCTCATGGTACTATGTAATAAAGAGACATCTAAGGATTGTTACACTGTTGTCTTTCCTTGAGTTATGAAAGTGTATGATTAATGGTACCACTATTTATGAAAGGTTATTCAGATATTTTTGGAATTTAGATGATATCCGCATAATGAAGGAATAATAAGATAATGAGGTGTTTGATTGTATTCATGAGCTCATGACTGATATAAGGAGAAGGTTATATCATGGTTTGAGTATAGAGAATTTTTGGATTTTGGTATGTGGAAAGAGTTAACTTTTAACTGCATTCATGTTTTCACTAAGGTTCAATGGGTATTCAAGAGAATACATGATTAAGGACTTTGAATGTTTGGAATGTGACCAACAAGACATATCTTATGATATATGGGGATCAACGATGGTATTAAATCTCTGGTAATCGTTTTCACTATGTTATGAGAGTAGACTGCAGTATTATGGATAAGCCTAAAGATTTGAATGGATTATGTTGGACATAAGTTAGTATTGTTTAAGGATAGAATATTTTCGATATTATTGATGGGATGTTATAGTAATGTAGTTTTAGAAAAAGGACAACCTGCAGGACGGGCGACAGCCCATCGCGTCGGACAAGGCTATGGGAATCGAACCCACAACCGAAGTGCGACTGGCCTTTATCGCCTACCACTGGCCCACAGGAAGTCCCGGTTTAGTAGAAACTAGTTTTATTTTATTAAGCAGTACGATATATGAAGTATAAGTCCATTTTAGGAACTATATATGATTAATCTCACTATAGATCGACTTATGTATATAATTTTTGCTAACCTTTTGTTTGAGACAGATGTAATGACCCTTCATTCTATCACATGATCTGCTAACACTTCACGAATAATAAATTCAACTTCATTTATTTAAGAGTTGAAGTGGAAACAGTTCAAGGCACGAACAACAGTAAGATTGTTCCAAAATAAAGTAAGTATTTACTCTAATTCAAATTCTTTAACTTTAGGGAAATGATCTTGAAAACCAAAAATGTTGTCCTAGTGCTCTTATATCTGATTAATCAGATGGTACCTTAGATCGTCACAAATTTATGGCTTTGTGATTGCTAGCTTTTCCATAGCCATGTTCTCTACCACTCTCCATCAGAACATGATGGTTAGATTTCTCTTCCATATCCATATTTTCACCTATGTGGAAACCCAGTGATTAGTTTATTTGGGTAATCGTTACATTTCATACTTTAGTTTTTAAAGACAAGTTTTGGTATTCCTTTTTACGATGTGGGTTTCTATTAAAGAAACTTTCGAATAGTAAACTATTTATAACCCCGACGAATTTTGAGGACGAAATTCATTTTAAGGGGGGTAGAATGTAACAGGCTGAGATTTTATGAAAACTATTATTTTTAATTTTATTAATGTCTTGTGTTGTACGCTACACAAAAAGGAACTTGCACAACACGCATCCTTGACTTTCCTTTCATTACACGCAATTGCAACCTTCCTCGATAGCGTGTGTAGTACGCAATACTGAGTTTCACGAAACAACGATATGCTATTAAAATATTATTAAAACTAGCCGTTATGAATAGTAATAACCACTTTTTAAAATTTTAGAAATATTAGCTCTCAAAATGGACTTCATTTTTGGGTTCGGAGTATCGAATTTAGCCTAAGGTGAAATTTTGGTACATTTCGGATAACTTTCATATTCTGATGAATAGTGAAAATTACTAAATTATAATTAAAAACAAATTTTTTAATCGAAATAATTAATAGTGATAAATTATTAATTTGAGTGGGTTTAAAGTATATTTATAATATATTTTTACAATTCAATACAATGTTGGTCATTGGATGTAATTTCACATTTAATCCAGACATAATCAAGTGTCAATCTTTTGATAGATATTGTTTCTTAAAAAACACGCTATTTGTTTTAACAACGGGATTTAATTATAAAATTAATCAATGCAACTTCTATGTTATGAATTTGGTAAAATAGACTTCATTTTTGAATTCGGAATATGAAATATATCTTAGGATGAAATTTTGGCATTGTTCTGAAAAACATCAATTTTTGATGAATAGTGAAACTACTAAGTGGTAGTTAGAAAACTAATTTTTGTCATAAATCTTAATTTTACCACTTTTGTGATTGGAATTTCAAAACCCCGAGAGACACGGTTGATGTCAGTAAGTAAAATGTGGTTCAATGAGATGAAAATAATTTTTGGTGAATAATAACTTTTTACTTTTATTTACCACAGTTAAAAGTAAATAGGGTAATTAAGGGTAAAAATGATATTAATATTACCCTAACACATGTCCTAATTCTATTGGACAAGTGTATCTCGACCAAAAACAACCTTAAGTGTGAAATATTATCATTTATGCCCACTTGGATTATATTAGGACATTTATTATTATTTAATTCAAAGAAGAGTTAAAAGAGTTAAAATCAAAGTATATTTACTAAAACATTTTTAATATAAGGTTGTACATAAGTTAAATTCGATTGTAAATATTAATTAATAGGCTAAAACGATATCCTACATAATGGTATTTTATTTGTAATTTTTAGACATCAAATAATTTAATTTATTTATGACACAGAGATGATGTAGTAATTATCTTATTAATGAAATATTGACATATTTGATATTATAAATACCAAAATAAATGTAATTTTAGACTTTTTATGAATTAAACAAATTTTATAGGTTACTATGATATATTAGTGTTGATTTAATCAATTTTTTTCGAACATATAATTCTGTTATGATTTTCACAAAAATCATATATCAAATAGTGTCAAAATTGACACAAAATAGTTTTTAAATCTAATATTATATTATTAATTGTTATTTTATTCCTAAAAATCTAAGGTTCGGCCAAATGACTTATATAAGGATATATATATTAATAAGAAACAATTTGGGGTTCGTTTGGCATGTTATAGTAAGTGTATTAACCATATAGTGTAAGAAAACAAAAAGTCACGGTAAAAGTTAAATTATTTAACTTAGAGTTAAATCTAATTGATAAGGTTAAAATAATAACCTAAACTTGTCTAAATCCTATTGGTTGATAGGATTTCGACCCATCCCCACTTTATCTTCCAAATAAGACCCTTTGGACCCATTATAAACCGATTTTGACTTTAATATAAAATAATATTTTGAGATATTCCTAAGGTGCCCCTCTCCTCCCTTATAAAAGGTAACCTCCTCCCCCTCCTCCTCACACCAATTTGAGCACTAAAGCTCGGAAAAACCCTGCCAAAATCCCTTCTCCACTTCCCTATAATAATTCTAGATGTCCTTCTCTTCTTCAAATACGAATCTTAGTTCCCTAAGTGGAGGATTCAAAGAGGGGTTCCAAAGAAGAGGTAATATCCATTACCGATCTTGTCAATTTCTGTCTTCTTCAACTTCTTCTTATTTATTTGTTTCATGATAAAGTAATAACATAAGTATTTATTATATACTGATATGTTATTATAAATATTAAACAACTCTAATTAACCTTCTATCCATCCTACGGAGAAAGGAAATCACCGCGCGTGCGTACGTACGGAATTCCGTCTCCACGCCGTGGTGTAATCTATTTTCCATCACCACCTTAATTGGATGGGTATAATGATGTAATGAGTAACTATACATGATTATTATAAAGTTATATTGATACTGAAATAGTATACATACACTTCAACACAATTCCCCGACCATGGGAACGATATCATCGCTCGTGCATACGTACGGACTACCGTCTCCACGACGCGATGAGATTCATTCTCCATGTTAACCATTTAAGAATGATTAAAAAGTATATATAAGAAATAATAATGAAATATATGAAATTATAAAGCTACTGGATTTATGTATATATGTATATGTATGTCATCTACTTACTTCCATTCAAGACAATAAGGAAAGGAAAACAGCGTTCATGCGTACGTACGGACTACCGTCTCCATGAACGGTGTTTTTCATTGCATTTATCTATCTATTATATATATATATACTGAATATATATGATATATAAATCATATTTTATATTCTGGAAGTAAGCAAATCATGATATAAGTAATAATAATGTCAATAACAACAAGTCAAAACACCTACGATAAATGAAACGATTTTACCCAAAACGCTTCTTTAACATGGAATTTACAAAAGAACGGGTAATATAAAGTCACAAGTGAACCATATATGATATCATAACAATGAATATGATTCTTTAATAAGTCAATGTCATTATTTAAATCATTATACAGGAGGTTCGGACACATACGAAGCAAATCAGACCTAAGGTAAGGGAAATATCACAATCTCATTTTTATCCGAGATTGTTTGTACTTTGAAATTTACTGGGGTGTATTTTATTATCCACATCCATGTTTCCTCAATATGTAATATTATTTCCACCCACCTACAATTTTTTAAATACAATTTTACCCTTCGATGAGTTTTTAGTAAAGGATATGAAAGGAATCTTTTTTCGTTTTTCGTACGAGGTACTTTTTGACTTTTCCTACAAAAGTACGAAAAATGTTTTTTTTAACTTATACGGCACGAACAGATTTTTATGGTTGTATAAAGCCTTATTTTCATGAACCTTCCTCCAAAATATTTCATGACTATTTTCAATAAAATATCTTTCTTTTAAAATTGCATGATGTTTTGTGAAAAGAAATTGATTTTGAAGAAGAAAAGATATTTTCCTCAAGAATTCAATTCAAGTGTTTTATCAAAATTATTTTCCATCTAAGATAATAAAGGGCTCTGTTTCTATCCATATTTTTACATTGATTTGACTATGTTGTGATGAAATTATGTTTATGAATTCCTTTATCTTATATGAATGGTTTTATGATGTCATGTTGTTTAAGAATCCCATTTTTATTACATGGGTTATGCAATGATGTATGATTTATGATTTTGTGGCACACATAAGAATGGTATCATTATGAGATGGGTGGGACCTATATCTCCCTCCAATGCATTGGGTAATGATTTTATATCTCATGAGATAGACATGGCTGGAATGGTAGGTTATACCGGTTCAGTGAAACAGGACTGAAACGAGGGTTACTCGATTCAGAAAGGGACTTTGTCCACTAAGATAGTCTTGGCAATGAGTCTTGACTAACAAGAAATGATTCTCTATGATTATGTGTGAATGTCACAAAGTTTCATGTTTTAAGTTATGATTATTGTGATTACATTTCACTACCATGATTTATCCCATGTTATGAAATTATGCTCTCTTTTGCAGGTTATGATTTCCAAAATGTTATGTTCTTATGAATACGATGTGATTGATATTTCTTTTGTTTACCCTTACTGAGCATTTGAGCTCACCCTTTTATGTTTTCTTTTCCCCAGTATATAAAGAAAGGTTTTAGGTAAAAAGAAGAAGATCTTTATGGGAGATGTTGAAGATCTTTCACCACGTTTAGAAGATTATATTCCGAGTTTCCAAAGACACTAAACTATTACGATCCTTGTGTGTGTGTTTTTTTTATATACTAAGTATTCCAGAAATGTAATGTAATGTCAATGTACGTCAAGATACGGGTCTCTACAGAATCTACCTCATGTCATATTTTACTATAATAATGGTTTTTAAAATATTACTAATATGGTTCCCAATAAATCATTTTATGGGAATCCATGTAGACCTACCTTGTGTTGGGTATAATTGGGGGGTCAGTCCTTGGTTGTACTGATTGTAACACCCCAAGATTCCACGAGACGTTTCCCTTTGAATAATCCAATAGCTTGCATTGTACGCAACTTCGAAATTCAAACACGCTGTGACCAATCAAAGTAGCCGTTATAAATAGTAATACCCACTTTTTGAAATTTTATAAATTTTTTCATTCAAAATGGAATTAATTTTTGGATTCAGAATATCAAAAGTATCCTAGGTTTAATTTTTGGTATTTGTCCAAGAACTTCCAATTTTTGGTGAATAGTGAAAAATACTATATTTTAACTGAAAACTTTTTTAATAAATTTAATTTATTGTGGTAAAATATACATTTTAATTGTTTTTTAGTATAATTAGATTATATTTTTACCATTTAATATAATTTTTTTCATTTGACGTAATCTCATATTTAAACTAGACATAAAAAAGTGTTAATCTTTTGAAAGTTATTATTTCTTAAAAACATGTTTTTTGTTTTGACAGTGGAAATTAATTTTAAATTAATTTCTTCCACTTATTTGTTTTGAATTTAGAAAAATGGATTCCATATTTGGAATCAGGATGTCCAAATTGTGTTAATAAGAAACTATTATTTTTAGACATTATGAATAATTATTTAGGTAAATATTTTATTTACCGTGGTTAAAGGGTAAATCAGGTAAATAAGGGTAAAAAAATAATATTATAATAACATAAAATTACCCTAACACGTGTCCTAACCCTATTGTATGATACATGTCTGACCATGGGAATCCTTGGGTTGATTTTGGGACCCCATGGAGCCACATGTAAGTGGAAATGACACTTTAAATTAATTAATTTAAAGTAAAGACAAAAATCACATAAACAAACATCTTTTAGTAAATTAATTTTTACACAGAGTTATATAAGTTTTCTTTTAGACTATAAATATTAATTTGAAAGATAAAAATCTTTAATACATCATGATAATTGTTCTATAATTTTTAGACATTAAATAATTTAATTTATTTATGACACAATGATGATGTAGAAATTACCATATTAATGAAAGATCAAGATAATTGATATTATAAATACCCAAATAAATATAATTTGAGACTTTTTATGAATTAAAATAATTTCTAGGTTAATATGACATTTTAGGATTGATTTAATTAAATTTTTTTTAAGTAATAATGATATTCTGATTTTCAAAAAAATCCAATTCTAAATAGTGTCAAAATTGACATAAAAGAGTTTTTAAAACAAATATTATATTATTAATTGATATTATATTCCTGAAAATCTAAGTCTATACCAAGAGACTTATATAAATATAATTGTATCATTAATTAACTCCTTGGGGTTCTATTGGATGTTTATAGTAATTTTATTAACCATATAATATATTAATACAAAGAGACGTGGTAAATGTGAAACTAATTAACTAAGAGTTAAAACTAAAAGATAAGGTTAATAAAGTGACCCAAACCTATCTAAGACCTATTGGTTGAGTTTATTTCGACCCACCCACACCTTAGCCACTAAATAATCTACTTTTGAGCCTTTAGAAAAAAAAAACGATTTTACTATAAAATAATATTTCTAGATTTTCCTAAGGTGCCCCTCGTCCCCACTTATAAAAGGGAACTCACCCTTATCTTTAATTCACACCTTAAAAGCCATTTGGATCGGCCAAAACCTATACAAATACTCTCTAAAATATCCTCCCTTAAACATAGAGGCATTAGTTTGATCATAGATCCAACCTATGGATCCCTTTTGATCAAATCAAAAGGAAGAACCCGAAGAAGAGGTAATGATTTCACCACCCTCTTTCATGTTCCTTTCTTCTTCTAATTCTTCTTTCATTGTTATTTATATTATAAAATAATAAATCCAGTATCTTATATATAATGTGAATTTATTATAAATATGGTACAACCATATTTAGTATTCTATTCATCCCTTGAATGACATGTCACCATACATGCGTATGTATGGCCTACCGTCTCCACGTCTTGGTGTAATTGTTATTCAATATATTATTATTTGGATGAGTATAATAATGATGTTTAATTCATGTAAATAATAAATATAACATGATAATGATTTTTTATATATGATATAACGTACAATTATATATTATTTTAATATCAGAAGAATGATATTGTCACTCATGCGTACGTACAGATTACCGTCCCCACGAACGCGATGAGATTCATTCCCCATCATATCCATTGAAGAAAAAATTTCCTTTGATTATTAAAAATAATGTTTATATAAATGATATAATTCTGTATATGAATAAGATACATCCCATCCATAAAAAATATGGCTCACATAACAAATAATATAAAAGAAAATGAATCCATTAACACCCAAAACGACGATAATACTAAGATATTATCAACAAATCAATGTTAAATGATCATATATGATATCATATTAATGTATATGATTATTTTATAATTAAATAAAAATTATTTCACCATTATACAGGAGGTTAACCTACCCTCAACCAAGGAAAAAGTACAAGGTAAGGGGTTTCTTATCTCACTTTTAACTGCGTGAGATTTCTGTTGTTCACCTCTTATTTATTGCATGTGTTTTGTGTAATGCCCATGATTTTATTCATTGTGTAATATACATTAATTTATTTATATTTACATAATCATTTTATTATACTTATTTCATGGGTGTATGTTTCGTAAGTTACCAAATCGATAAGGGAATTTGAAATTTCAATTTCCACTCATTCGGCTTTACGGACACTTAATTGATTATTTTACTCCAAGATTATGTGTGGAATAACTATTCATTTTCTTATGTCATTATTTCCATTACCCTTTATGTGGATTTACTTTTGATACACATAATCAATCCATTGATAAATTCTCAAGTCATTGATATGAACTTGATAAGAGTAATTTTAACTCAATCTCCATTTATTGAGTTAAATGTCCAATTCATTGTTGTTGTTTTTACAAGAATATGTATGAATGTACTATGATTGATTTACAATGAATATTCAATCATATTTAGTGTATTTATATTTTTCACACATAATTATTTCATTGATTTATCTTTAACCTAAGAATACTGTCTTTATAAGATATTTCATCTTAATTTACATTCCATTGAGACTTCTTTGTTGTTATACACCAAATCACTTTTATATGGTGTATATAATGTACCTTGATATAGTATATCATGAATCCATTTATTCTCATGATATTATAATGTTTTTATTACCTCAATAATTTGTCTTTAAGTGTCTCTCTTTTGGTTAGGAACTCCAACTAAAATATCATTTTAAATGTTTTAAAGATTTAGTATTCTAAATCATTCTCATTAATGTCCATGTTTTAAAAATGGTTTTAAGGATTTATTTATATAAACATTAGAGTTTCAAAATTAAAATTAATTTTAAAAGATTCAAAGTGGTATGGGACAATTTGATTAAAAAATATATGTTTAAATTTATTCTTAACAAATAGTGCGACTTTAAATGATTTCAAGAAAAAGGGGGTTATTTCTCTCTAAAAGTTTTGATGATTTTTTTCATCAATGTAAATATCCTTCATTATTCTCTATTGAGGTTAATCAAATACAATAAAATCTCGCATATTGTATCTAATGAGTTATGTTTGACTGTAGAAGTTCTATTTTTAATCCATTCATGGTTTGTGGATAATGTATTGACATTTCATATGCTAGTTTAAATAAGAATTTGTATGGTATGTTTCAAAATTTTCATATGAGGAATTAATTGAACTTAGTAAGTGATGGGTGGATCCCGCTATAGCTCCTCGATGAATCAGTAGGTCTTATGAGAAAAACTAGTCTCTTGGCAGAAGGCCTTGACAAAATATTATTTGTATTCTTGGCACAAGGCCTTGACTATGTGGTTATGATAGTCTAGAATTATTGCATTCCATCATTAGGAAAGTGGATATTCAATAATGCATGTGATTATTAGACTAGTATAATATCCATGTGAGTATTTAAATGGAATTATTTGATTTTAACTTTTCCATATTATGCAACATTTACAAGTTTAAAAGGCTTTCGTTTTAGTTATAAATTGACTTAAATGTTTATTTATGAAAGTTTATACTATATTGTTATCCTTACTGAGAATCTGAGCTCACCCCTTTCTATGTTTTATTTTTCCCAAGATGTGAAGAAGTATATTTTGACTGACCTAAAGGGATAGTCTAAGGGATAAGTGAGTTCAAAAGGGGACATGATGTTGTTGTAGTATTTCACTTTATGATGTAATGTAAGACTTATGAATGTATCTAGTATTTGCAAGGCTACTAAACCAATCAGTCTTTCTAGATATGATATTTTATGATAATTCCAATTATACGTAATAATGCACCAACTCTGGGTAACTAGGGTCTGGGCATTACAATTGATATCAGAGGAGGTTTAGTACAAACCATAGAAGCTATATTTAGATAAAATATGATTAGAGCACATATCCTTAAGATAGACTTTGAGGATTAGTATAGAATAGCTTCCTAGAATTTTGGTATTGTAGAGATTTTATGAGTTTTCCAAGAAATACATCCCTTTCTAGATACGAGTAGGTAGAGGCAGCTTTGGCACAGATGTACCGAGGGGTAAAACCCGAAAACATTGAATTGAGCTAGACTCGAACGAGAACTGGTGCATGACAACGAGCCTTGCTGCAATCTTGGTTACAACACTCCCGGGGGATATGCTTAGGATAATTTACATTTTCTTTACAAACTTATTTGATCTATTTTAATATAATATGATAGTAAATGGCCTTGGTTAATCCTAATGTATTTCAAATTGAGAATATGGTGACATGATATTCTCTAAATGATTTTATGACTACCGTTACTCACACAATGCTTTCTAGTTTTAGTCAATGAATGGATTCCAAGGAAGTCATAGTAACTTTGAGAATGATGTACAAGGTGGGAACAGTGGTGGAAATTAGCAAAAAAATGGAATATTGATAGGCGTAAAAGATATCGTGTTCATGACAAATCAGTTTTTCAAAAATATGATCAACAACATATATATTAACCAACTCCGAGACTCAACAAAGAAGACAAAGGTGATGAATGATAAGATCTCCAACAATGGAGACCATGGAGAAAATAATCCTCAATTTCCATCATGTAGGAAATGTTATAGGAGACACTAAGGAAAGTGTCTCAATGGAACAAAGAAATGCTTTACGTGTGGTAAAGAAGGACATAAAGTGAAGAATTGCCAAAGAAAAATTAAGAGTACTATGGAAGAAAATAAAAATGGTCCCAAGAATCCATTTACAGTCATTTTCCGTAAATGTAGAGGACCTGGCCATTACCCGAGTGAATTCCCTATTCTATAGAATATTTTTTTGGTAAAAGAAGATGCTATGTGGAAATAAATGGTTGCAGAAATGTTTAAAAGTATTAGTGATCCTTGTTGATGGGATTACTTTGTAATAAATTTCTCTTGTATTTGTAACCCTGTAGTTTGTCATATGAAAATTATCTTTTCTCTTGTGAGTATAGTTATAAAAAAACCCTTTGGTTTTATATGATCATTGGGTTTGAGGTAATTATATGTTATTATATTTTGGAATGAAAATTCAAGCTATGAGATAATATATGTAGTTAAATTATGTTATGGTTATTTTGAGGAATTTTTCTCATTTTGGTAATGTTACAAAATATATTTTTAGAAAAATTACAACAGGTAGACCGTGTGACAACCCATCGCGTCATAAAAGCTATGGGAATAGAACACACAACCATAGTGCGATTGGGATTTATCACCTACCAATGGACTACGTGAAGTCCCTAGTTAGTGTGACTAATTATTTTCAGTTAAATAATTTTATTAATCAATAATAAGTTGATTTGGGATCTTATGTCATATCGAATGAATAACCTTAGTATTGAAAAATGATTTGGTGATTAAGTGATAAATGTTATTTTGGAAGACGTTCGCTCTAATGGGAATAATATATTCCTAAGGAAAATAGAATATTATGAGATTTCATTTGAGGAGTAATGGTGGATTTTTATCTATGTTTTTATTGTGGATTTAGAGTGATTTGGATTATTTATGGAAATGATTAACCTATAATAGAGAATATGTGATTAGGATAATTACTTTTAAGTATTTGACTGTAAGAGTAGTCAATGTCACTTAGAGATACAATTTAACGTGGAAGACTACATAACCAAATTACTCTATGTTTTGGGTTTCAATATTAGTCTGGATTATATTGAGGATTTTAAGGACAATTGTTTATTGAATGGTATTTATTTCACTTTTGGGTATTGTTCATTTAATTTTATAAATTGAGATTAGTGTTTCTTTCTCTAAAAGAATATCCTTTGGGGTGGGGTCATCTGATCTTGTACAAACCATTTTGGTTTTGATTATTTTATAAAGACAAGGTAAATATATAGTTTACCCTTTGTGTATCATGTGAATCTCTAAAAGTTGATTCTATCTCTTCCAGTGTGACCAGGTCATCTTCAATACCCATCATTTGAAAAAAATGAGTTAGTGGTAGAAATTTAGTAAATAATGAATGTCTACATGAAAAGTAAGTATATTTCCTTACATTATTAGTAAATATCATAAATAAATTCCTCAACTTTATGAAAGGTAACTTAAAACAAACATGTTGTCGGTTAACTTTTCCTACTGGGGAATCAAATACCATTTAACCCATCACAAATTTACAGTTTTCTGATCGTTTACTTTATCTTAATAATACTCTCTATTAATCTCCATCAGAACTTGATTATTAGTTTTTATACCATATCCCTATTTTCCTACATGTAACCCTAGTATGTGTTATTTTCGGTAACCCTCATACTTACCCTTCTTTAATTTAAAATAGAGCCCTATTAATCCATTTTCCGATGTGGGTTTTCCAAAAATGTATTTTGTATTTCCACCCTTTTATTTTCGAAGAACAATTTAGAATGGAAAGGATGCAATTATTTGAATGAGGGGAGAATGTAACACCCCATGATTCCACGAGATGTTTCCATTTAAATAATTCAATAGTTGCATTGTACGCAACTTCGAGATTCTAACACGTTGTGACTAATCAAAGTGGCCGTTATGAATAGTAATACACACTTTTTGAAATTTTATAAATTTTATCTTTCAAAATTGACTTCATTTTTGGATTAGTAATATCAAAATTAACCTAGGATGAATTTTTGGTATTTTTCCAAGAACTTCTAGTTTTGTGTGAATAGTGAAAAATTCTATATTTTAACTAAAAACAACATTTTTAAAAAATTTAATTTATAGCATTAAAATATACATTTTTATTATTTGGAAGTATAATTAGATTATATTTTTACAATTTAATAAAATTTTGGTCATTGGACGTAATCTCATATTTAATCTAGACATAAACAAGTGTTAATCTGTTGATAGTTATTATTTCTTCAAAACACGTTTTTTGTTTTGACAGCGAGAATTAATTTTAAATTAATTTCTACCACTTATGTTTTTTGAATTTAGAAAAATGGATTCCATATTTGGAATCAGGATGTCCAAATTGTGTAATTAGGTAACTTTTATTTTTAAACATTATGAATAATTACTTGTAAATATTTTATTAACCGTGGTTAAAGGGTAAATCAGGTAAATAAGGGTAACAAAATAATATTATAATAATATAAAATTACCCTAACATGTGTCCTAAACATATTTTATGATACCTGGAAGACCATGGGAATCCTTGGGTAAATTTTGGGACCCCATGGAGCCACTTGTAAGTGAAAATGAAACTTTAAATTAATTAATTTAAAGTAAAGACTAAAATCACATAAACAAACATCTTTTAGTAAATTAATTTTTACATAGGGTTATATAAGTTATCATTTAGACTATAAATATTAATTGGAAAGATAAATATCTTTTATACATCATGATAATTGTTTTATATTTTTTTGACATTAAATATTTAATTTATTTATTACACAATGATGATGTAAAATTACCGTATTAATGAATGATCAAGATAATTGATATTATAAATACCCAAATAAATGTAATTTGAGACCTTTTTTTGAATTAAAATAATTTTATAGGTTAATAGGACATGTTATGATTGATTTAATTAAATTTTTTTGAAGTAATAATGCTGTAATGATTTTCACAAAAATCAAATTCCAAATAGTGTTAAAATTGACATAAAAGAGTTTTTAAAACAAATATTATATTATTAATTAATATTCTCTTCCTAAAAATCTACGGTTCGGCCAAGATACTTATATAGTTATATGTGTATCATTAATGAACCAATTTGGGATCTATAGGAAGTATATAGTAATTTTATTAACCATATAATATAAAAATACAAAGAGACATGGTAAAAGAGAAATTAATTAACTAAGAGTTAAAACTAAAAGATAGGGTTATTAAAGTTACCCAAACCTGTATAAAAACTATTGGTTGAGTTTATTTAGTTTCAAAACCACCTTATAATAGAAATAATCTACTTTTTATCCTTTAGGAACCAAAAATTATTTTATAATAAAATAATATTTCTTGATTTTCATAAGGTGTCCCTCACCCCCTCTTATAAAAGGGCACCCCCCTTCTCTTTAATTCACACCTTCAAAACAATTTGGCTCTGACAAACCCTGCCAAAATACTCTCCCAACTATCCTCCCTTCAACATAGAGTCCTTAGTTTGATCATAAAGGAAACCTATGGAGCCCTTTTGATCAAATCAAAAGGAAGAACCCGAAGAGGAGGTAATATTTCACCACCCTCTTTCAAGTTCCTTTCTTCTTCCACTTATTCTTTCGTTGTTATTTACATTATGAAATAATAAATCCAGTATATTCTATATAATTTTATGTCATTATAAATATTATACAACCATATTCAGTATTATATTTATCCTTTGAATTACATGTCACCATACGTGCGTACGTACGACCTACCGTCTCCACGTCGTTGTGTAATTGTTATTCAATATATTATTATTTGGATGGGTATAATAATGATGTGAAATTCATGTAAATAATAAATATAACATGATAATTATTCAGTATATATGATATAACATCCAATTATATATTAATTTAATATCAAAAGATTGATATTGTCGCTCGTGTGTACATACGGATTACCGTCGCCACGAACTCGATGAGATTCATTCCACATCATATCCATTCATGAAAAAGTTTCATTTTATGATTAAAAATAATGTTTAGAGACATGATAAAATTCTGGATATGAATAAGATACATCCCATCCATAAAAAATAAGTCTCACATAACAAAGAATATAAAGGAAAATGAATCCGTTAACACCCGAAACGACGATAATACTAAGATATTATCAACAAATCAATGTTAAAAGATCATATATGATATCATATTAATGTATATTATTCTTGTATAATTAAATAACAATTATTTAACCATTATACATGAGGTTAATCTAGCCTCGACCAAGGAACAAATACAAGGTAAGAGGTTTCTTATCTCACTTTTAACTCTGTGAGATTTCCATTGTTCACCAATTATTTATTTCATTTGGTGTGTGTACTGCCCATGATTGTATTCATTGAGTAATATAATTTAATTTATGGATATTTACATCATAATTTTATGATACTTATTTCATGGGTGTATGTTTCGTATGTTACCAAATCGATAAGGGAATTTGAAATTTCAATTTCCACTCATTTAGCTTTACGCATACTTCATTGATTATTTTACTCCAAGATTATGTGTGGAATAACTATTCATTTAATTATGTCATAATTTCTATTCCACTTTATATGGATATACTTTTGATACACATAATCACTCCATTTATAAATTCTCAAGTCATTGATATGAACTTGATAGGAGTAATTTTAACTCAATCTCCATTTGCTGAGTTAAATGTCCAATTCATTGGTGATGTTTTTAAAAGAATATGTGTGAATGTCCTCTGATTGATTTACACTAAATATCCAATCATATTTAGTGTATTTATATTTTTCACACATAATCATGTAATTGATTTATCCTTAACCAAATGAAACAATCTTTATAAGATATTTCATCTTAATTTACATTCCATTGAGACTTCTTTGTTGTTATACAGAAAATCACTCTTATATGGTGTATATAATTTAACGTGACATAGTATATCATGAATCCATTCATTCTCAGGATATTAAATTTTTTTATTACCTCAATTATTTGTATTCAAGTGTCTCTCTTTTGGTTAGGAACTCCAACTAAAATATGATTTTAAATGTTTTAATGATTTATTATTCTAAATATTTCTCATTAATGTCAATGTTTTAAAAATGGTTTTAAGGATTTGTTTATATGGAAATTAGAGTTTTAAAATTAAAATTCCTTTTAAAAGTTTGAAATTGGTATGGGGCACTTTGATTCAAAAATCTATTTTTAAATGGCTTCTTGACAAATAGTGTGACTTTTAAATGATTTCAAGAAAAGGGGGATATTTGTCTCTAATATTTTTGATGATTATTTTCAACAATGTAAATATCCTTCATTATTCTCGATTGAGGTTAATCTGATACAATACAATCTCCCATATTGTATCGAATGAGTTATTTTTGATTGTGGATGTGCTATTTTTATACGATTCATGGTTTGTGGATAAAGTATTGACATTTTTTATGCTTGTTTAAATACGAATTTGTATGTTATGTTTCAAAATTTTAATATGAGGAATGCATTGGAGTTAGTAAGTGATGGGTGGAGCTCTCTATAGCTCTTAGAGGCATCGGTAGGTCTCATGAGACAAACTAGTGTCTTGGCATAAGGCCTTGGAAAAATCTTATTTGTAGTCATGGCACAATGCCTTGATTATGTGGTTTTGATATTATGACATTATGCATTCCGTCATTATAAAAGTGTCTATTTGATAATCAATGTGATTATTCGACTAGTAGAATATCCATTTGAGTAAGTAAAGGGAATTATATGATTTTATCGTTTCCATATTATGCTAAATTATCAAGTTTAAAAGGATTTTGTTTTAGTTATACATTGCCTTAAATGTTTATTTATGAAAGTTTCCTCTATATTGTTATCCTTACTGATCATATGAGATCACCCATTTCTATGTTTTATTTTCCACAGGATGTGAATAAGTATATTATGACTGACCTACGGGGATAGTCTCAGGGATATGTGTGTTCAAAAGGGGACAAGATGTTGTTGTAGTTTTTCACTTTGTGATGTAATGTAAGACTTATGAATGTATCTATTATTTCCAAGGCTACTAAACCAATTGGTATTTCATGATACGATCTTTTATGGTCATGCCAATGATAGGTAATAATGCACTGACTCTGGGTAACTGGGGTTGGTACGTTACACTGATCCTTTTTCAGGAGACAAAAAATGGTTCTGTTGATATGGAAGAGATTAGTGATGGGATAAAGTCATCATAAATCCTATGTGGACCATCTTCATCAGACTCTTGAGATTGAGGTTGGTGATTAGGCCTTTATTCATGTTTCAACACACCTAGGACACTTCAGTTTGGTATGTAGTGTATGTTATCACTAAGTTTTGTTTTCCCCATTGAGATCATTGAATGAATTAGAAAGTTGGAATATCAGTTAGACTTACCATATAATTATAGATTGAAACCTGATGTATTTCATGTTTCCCAATTGAGGAGGTATCAAATGTAACCTTTCCATGAGATTTAATGGGTAGATGTCAACCTTGATCCTTTCACCACTATGGTTGAGAAACTAGTCTAGATTATGGATCACTAGGATAAGGTAATATGCAGTAAAATTATTACTTTGTTCTGTGTACTATAGCTATGATGATGGGATAACCATGAGATGTTGGAAAAATAATCATCAGTGTGGAAGTAGTGGAATTATATATTTGAGAGTCCAAAATCATTAGTGATTTATGGGTATAGAAATCTTGTATGGTGGGGAGAATTGTGATGCCCTGTGGGTTTTAATACACTATAATATTAAATGTTTTTGAGTGGTTTTTATAGTTCTAGGGTTTTTGGATGATATATATTGTTCTCCTAAAATTATATAGATGTATCCGTTAGGGATGGGAGTGGCAGAACCATATTGATACTGGTTTCAACATGGTAAAGACAGCTTCAATATGGGGTCCTAGAGGTAGAATATTGGTTCCACTACAAATGTTTACCAGGATGCACCATTGTGAAGGGGTTGCAGTATATTACATCTATTTGGTTGAGCTATGTGGTATGGAGACAGAGGCTACAATGTGTATTTTTATTGGGGCGAGTTTGGTGGTTCTGACTTTTTTTGGGGTTGATGTGGCATGGTTCATGGATTTCACTATAGTCTTATGCTAGGATAATAGAATTTGGGTGAGGTTTTTGTTATTGGTTTTTTAGGCCAATTTGACAAAGTATAATTGTGGTGTAGCACACTGTGTGGAACTATAGTATATGGTTAAAAACTAATAATTGTGGTGTAGGAAATGTGTTAGGGTAATTTAATATTATTATAATATTATTTTTTACCCTTATTTACCGGATTTACCCTTTAATTATAGTAAATAAAAGTTTTACCGAAGTAATTTTTAAATGTCTAAAAATAAAAGTCACATATTTACACATTTCGGACCTCCAGATTCTAAATATAGAATCCATTTTTCTAAATTCAAAACATAGAAGTGGTAGAAATTAATTTAATATTAAATCCCATTGTCAAAACAAAAAGCGTGTTTTTAAGAATTAATAACTATCAAAAGATTGACACTTGTTTATGTCCAGTTTAAATGTGAAATTCTGTCCAATGATCTACATTGTATTAAATTCCAAAAATATAATCTAACTATACTTTAAAACCACTCAATAGTATAATTTATCACTATAAATTATTTTCATTAAAAAAATGTTTTTAATTAAAACTTAGTATTTTCACTATTCATCAAAAACTGAATGTTTTCAGAAAAATACCAAAAATTCACCCTAAGAAAATTTTGATCTTCCAAATCCAAAAATAAAGTCCATTTTGAATGATAAAATTTATAAAATTTAAAAAATTGGGTATTACTATTCAAAATGGCTAGCTTGACTGGTCGCGATGTGTTAGAATCTCAAAGTTAGGTAAAATGAAAACTATTTAATTATTCAATGGGAAACACACCGTGGAAGCCTGGGGTGTTACATTCACCCCTCCTTCAAATAATTTTGTCCTCATAATTTCCATAGTATTACTTCATAAAATGATTTGGGTGGTTCTTCATCATAAGTTCCTTGGGTTCCCACGTTGCCTCTTCCATCTTATGATTTCTCCAAAGAACATTACCAGACGAGTCATCCGATTTCTCAACACTTGTTCTATAGTATCAAGAATACTGAAAGGATATTTGCAATATGAAAGATTGGGTACCAGTTCTAATTCCTCATAGGTGAGTACGTGCATTGGGTCAGGCATGTATTTTCTCAACAGTGATACGTGGAACACATCGTGATCTTTGGAGAGACTTGGCGGCATTTCCAAATGGTAAGTTACAACCCCAATTCGTTCTAGAATTTCAAAAGGTCTGATGTACTTGGGACTCAACATGCCTTTCTTACCAAATAATATAACTCCCTTACAATAAGTTACCTTTAAAAAACATGATCTCCTACCTGAAATTTCGAATCCTTCCTTTGGTTATGGACATAACTCTTCTACCTACTTTGAGCTATTTTGATGTGGGTTTGGATTACCTTCACCTTTTCAATTGTTTCCTCAACATGTTCTGGGCCTACGAGTTTTCTTTCACAAACATCATCCCAACAAGTTGGTGTGCCACATCTCCTTCCGTATAATGCTCCATGTGATGCCATCTGAATAATTGGATGGAAGCTATTGTTATTGGAAAATTCTACCAGAGGTAAATATTGATCCCACATACCATTAAAGTAAAGTAAGAAAGATCTCAACATGTGTTCTAAGGTTTGAAAAGTCTGTTATGATTGTCCATCAGTTTGAGGGTGGTAGGCAGTGCTCAAATGATGTTCAGTATCCAGAAATTTCTGAAGACTTTTCCAGAATCATGATGTAAAACGGGGATCACAACCAGAAACAATCGATAGAGGTAAACCATGATGTCTTACAACTTCATTAATATATATTCTTGCCATATGTTCAAGTGGTAAATCTTATCTTATAGCAGGAAAATGTGCTGACATGGTAAGATAATCAACAATGACCCATATTGCATCATTCCTTCTAGGAGTGTTTGGTAGTCCCATGACAAAGTCCATCGTAATATTATCCCATTTCCACTAAGTTATGGGAAGAGGTTTCATGACTCCTCCAGGATGTTGCCTTCCATCTTTCACTTTTTGAAAAACCATACATCTGAACACAAAATCCGCAATCTTTCTCTTCATGTTGTCCCCCAAAAAATGTTTCTTCAAATCTCTATACATCTTGGTGCTCCCAGGGTGTATAGTGAAATTCGAGCTATGAGAATCATCCAACAATTACATTTTTAGATCAGGAATGTTAGGAACACAAAGTCTCTTCCCAAATTTCAAAATTCTATCTTTATATACAAAGTCGATCAATCACCCATCAGTCACAGATGTATTCTTCTTTCGAAATTCCTCATCATCAGTCTGAGAACTTTTTATCCTTTCTAGTAAAGATGGTTTTTCTACAATTTGAAAAAGGATTGATGTTTCACCTTCCATGGTTATTCCCATATCCATATTTACTAGATCCATGTATATAGGATCCTTTTCGAATCTCATATTGTTCAAAACTCAAAGATCCTTTCTACTCAAAGAATCTTCCACCATATTTTCCGTCCCCGGGTGGTAGTGTATTGTGCAATCATAATCATTGAGTAGTTCAAGAAATCTCCTTTTCCTCGTGTTGAGTTCTTTCTATGAGAAAATATACTTCAAACTCTTGTGATCGGTATATATCTCGCATTTTTCACCATAGAGATAATGTCTCCACAACTTCAAAGGAAATATTATAGCTGCTAACTCAAGATGAGGAGTAGGATTTTTTTTCTCATTAATTTTCAGCTATCGTGATGCATAAGAAATACCCCTATCATTCTGCATAAAGACCCAACCAAGTTCTTTCTTTGATGAATCACTATAAATAACTAACCCATCATTCCCCGATGGTAGAGTCAATATAGGAGCATTGACTAATCTTCTCTTCAGTTCTTCAAAAAATTATTCACACTCTTTTTTCCAAACCAATTTAAGACTTTTACGTGTGAGCTTCGTTAATGGGTTAGCTAATCATGCAAAATTCTGGAAGAAAAGTCAATAATAACCTGCTAAACCAATAAAATTGTGTACCTCAGTTATACTTGTCAGTGCTGGCCATTCTTGGATTGCCCTGGTCTTAGATGGATCAACAGAGACTCCATCCTTAGAGAAAATATGTCCAAGGAAAGAAATCTCCTGAATCCAGAATTCACACATGCTAAACTTCCCTTACAATTCATTTCATCTGAGGGTTTTCATAATGGTGCACAAGTGATTTTCATGATCTTCATAAATTTTGGAGTATAAAAGTATATCATCAAAAAATACCACTAAAAATTCAGCAATATATTCCTTGAAAACTCTGTTCATTAGATCCATGAAAATAGAGGGTGCATTAGTCAACCTAAAGGTGTTATTATAAACTCATAATTCCCGTACCTGGTTCAAAATGCTATCTTTGGAATGTCTTCATTTTCAACACATAACTGATGATATCCAGATCGAAGGTCAATTTTTGAAAAATATTGATCTCCATGACGTTGGTCGAATAAATCATCAATGCATGGTAGGGGATACTTGTTCTTTATCATTATAGCATTGATTTCCTTGTAGTCAAAGCAGAACATCATAGATCCATCTTTCTTATTAGCAAAAAAGACTGTGGCTCCCCATGGAGAAAAACAAGGGCGAATAAATCCCTTATTACTCAATTCCTCTAGTTGTTCTTTAGTTCCACTAATTCCACAATGGCTATTCTATAAGGGGTATTCGATATGGTCCTTGAACCAGGAATTATGTCAATGGAAAACTCAATTTCTCATTCTAGAGGACATCCAGGTAAATCTTCTGGAAACAAATCAACATATTCTTGCACAATAGGTAAGTCCTCTACTTTAACATTCCTTTCCTCACCCATAGTTATTTCATTATCTTCCTCCCCAATAATTCAATTTAGTTGAGATACTAGGGGTGGATCTAGATAATAATTAGATAGTGATGTTTCTGCTCTAAAGATAAGGTACTCCTTATTATCATCGAAAATTTGTAACCTCATTCATCTTAAAATATTTTTTCGCATCATGGTCCAAAAGCTAATCCATACTGAGGATTATATCAAATTCAATCATGGGTATGATGATGAGATTGACAGAAAAAGAACATTTATATGACCTAATGGGAACTGATTCAAAAAACATTATTGGAATGATACTTCCCTTAGGAGTTTTGACTGACAACTCCCTTGTTGAATCAAATTGGAAATATCTAATTTTTGTAGAAAACTGGGAAGATATGAAACAATGCGATGATGCAAAATCAAATAAAGCATTTTTTAAACCTGAGGATATCATTAAATTACCCGCCACCACATCATCCAGAGCTTCAACTTCATCCGCAGTGATAACAAAAGCATGGCCTTGACCCCTTGGCATTTTTTGAGGTAAGTTTCCCTGACGATTAGAAAATTTATTTTCATAACATTCCATCTCCATGAAATTTTAGCATTAAACATTGGTAGAGGCTTTCATTCCCTTAAAATCACCATCAATATTTCCTTTCTATCTACATTTGTAGCATACTCCTTTTCCTTTTATGCATGCACCATGGTGATTCCTTCAAAAATTATCTCATGGTGGAAATTCAACTCTATCCTTCTTCCCTGTTACCTTATTTTCTTTCCCAGAGTGTTCAACAGATATCTTCTTCTCTTACTTATCATTAATGTCATACGACTTTGAGAATTATTTTTTTATCTTGATAGTGCATGAGGCAATATCATTGTATGATGTGAAGGATTTCGATACTAAAGATCGATAGAGAAATGGTTTTAAACCATCAAAAAAACAATCAATATTACTTCTTGGGATACGTATATAATCCACAGCATGCCTTTCTAACCTTGTAAAGTTAGATTCATACTTTGAGACATTCTCATCCCCTTTTTGTTTCAGACTCAAAAATTGCCTTTCCATATCTGCTCGATGGTCACGAGGAAATTATTTTTCTAATAAAAGTTCTTTAAAATCCCTCCATTCCATACAGGATACGTCTTCATCTTCATTTGTGTTTTGGATTAATGACCACCATTGATCTGCATCTCCCATGAAGTGATAAATTTCCATGACAACTTTTTCCCTTTCGCTACTTTCCAATGTGTGAAATATTTTCTCTAAGAAATTTATCCATTGCTAAGAAACTAATGGATTTTTACTCCAATTGAATGTTGGATCTTGTTTCCTCATGAAGAGATATAACATTAACCATCCACGCTGTGGATCAAGGTTCTCCATATGAGCCAGGTTATTATTCCTAATGAGAGTGAGTTGTCCCAGTGTAGTGAAAAACTGATCAACACCAGTTTCATCACCAGGTCCACTATTGTTATCTTGAGTAGGAAGAAAATCCCTACACAGATTAAGTGCATTTATACGGTTTCCATTCCTTCTACAAAGTTCCATTTATAAACAATGGCATAAAGTAGATTAGTTTATGAATCACAATACATAATCCCAAACGTGTGAAACACATAACATAAATTGAACAGTGTATAAATATAATCCATAATCATAAATATTTTTTCTTTGAGGAAGTATATACTCATAAACCCTTCATAATGGTTTGTAATGAAAATTAGAATTATCCTAATCATATCCCCTAGGAGTGTCGTAACCAAGAGTGCAGCATGGCCCGTTGTCGTGCGCCTGTTCACGTTCGAGTCAAGCTCAATGCGGTATTTTCGGGTTTACCCCTAGGTACATCTGTGCCAGAGAAACCAATTCCTACTCATATACAGCCATGGATGTATTTATTATAAAATACAAAAAATATCTACATTACCAAAATTCTAGGAAGTATTCATATACTAATCCTCAAAGTCTATCTTATGGTAATGTTCTCTAATAAGAGTTTATCTAAATATAGTTTCCAAGCTTTATACTAACCTTCCTCTGATACCAACTATAATGCCCTTACCCTAGTTAACCAGAGTCGGTGAATTATTATATAACATTGGCATGATCACAACGAAATCATATCCCGAAATACAGATAAGTTTAGTCTTATTGGAAACAAGATTCATACATAAGTTCAAATTCCCAACATGAAATGAAATAGAAGAGTAATTTATTCCATTAGAAACATCCAATCCTCCTAGATTATTCCTCTAAGTAACTCATAACTAAATTCCTTATATCTTGGGAAAATGAAACATAAATAAGGGGTGACCTCAAATTCTTTGTAAGGGGAAAGAATACAGTGAAAGATAACATAAATATTAAGCATGACGAATAATTGAAAACACATGCCTTTACAAATAATAAACATGAACACTTTTATGGAAGGAATATAATCTAAGTAAATAATTCAATAATAAAACATAATCAAAAGTATTCTAATATTCGAATGACCACATGAATGATCAATATTATTTTTTATAATGAGGTAATGTATACTGTTGGTCATTTTGAAACATTTTGTCAAGGCCTCAGTCAAGACATCTAAAAATGATTTAGGCCTCGGAAAAAACCATAATTCAAATTTGGAAAGGCCTCGAAAAATTCCATGTCTAGTTTTCTCATGAGACCTACTAATGCACCAAGGAGCTATAGAGGGCTCCACCCGTCACTTACTATGTCCAATACATTCCTCATATGAAAGGGTTGAAATATAACATAAACATTCATATTAACGCCAACATATGGAATGTCAATACATTAACCATATACTATAGAAGGTATAAAAATAACCCATATACAGTCAAACATATCTCAAAACCTTTAATACAATATGGAAGTTTTGTATCATAATAAATCAACTTCAAATAAGCTTAAAATCTTTCAAAGGATGTTGACATAGATGAAATAAAAACCTTTTTAGAGACATATCTCTTTCTATTTTGAAATCATTTAAAAGTCAGGTAATTATAAAAGAAAACATTTATTTTTGAAAATATTATTATAATCTTGTAAGGTAATCTTAAAAGGTGTAAAACATCTAAGAATAACCTCACCCGCCATATAAGTTAAAAAACATTCTTACATTAATTTTGTCGAAAAGTTAAAAAATTACATTGTTTGGAAAACGATGAAAAGATTCATTTCAAAACACATAAGGTCAAAATAAGGGTATAAATTACTTTAAACCATTTTATTGTAAATGGTAAAAAAATTTTGAAATAAATTTTTAAGAAAACATGGATGTGGATGATAAATAGGTCCCAGTAGATACTTACGTAAAAACAGCCTCAGATAATAAAGAGATTGTGAATTTAACCCTTACCTAGTACTTTTCCTCGGTCGAGGGTACATTAAACTCCTATATAATAGTCAAATAGTTGTTATTAAATTATAAAATAACCATATACATAAATATTATATCATATATGATCCTCTAATATTACATTGTTAGTAACAATTTAGTATTATCGTCGTTTTGGTTGTTAACAGATTCGTTCTCCTTTATATGCTTGGTTATGTAAGCCATGTTTGTTATTAATAGGATATATTTTATTTATATAAAAAATTATATTATGTCATTAAAAATTATTTTTAATGATCAAATGAAAATTATTCTTGAATGAATACGATGTGTAATGAATCTCATCACGTTCGTGGAGATGGTAGTCCGTACGTACGCACGAGCAAAAATATCAATCTTTTGATATTAAAATAATATATAATTGGATGGAATATCATATATAAAGAATCATTATCATGTTATATTTATTATTTAAATAAATTATACATCATTATTATACCCATTCAAATAATAATGTATTGAATAACATCTACACCACGACGTGGAGATGGTAAGCCATACGTACGCACGTATGGTGAAATATCATTCAAAGGATGGGTAGAATAATGAATATTGTTATTCCATTTTTATAATAACATTACAGTATATAGCATATAGTGGAGTTATTATTTTATAATGGAAACAAAAATGAAAGAGGAAGTGGAAGAATAAAAGAACTTGAAAGAGGTGAGGAAATAGTTACCTCTTCTTCAGGTTATTCTTTTTGATTTGATCAAAATGGATCCTTAGGTTGGATTTATAACAAATTTAAGGCCTTTAAGATGAAGGGATAACCTTTTGGAGGATATTTGGGTAGAGTTTGGCCGTGAAAAAATGCATTGAAGGTTTGAATTTGTGAGAAGGGGAAGTTCCATTTTATAAGAGGGGTGAGGGGCACCTTAGGGAAATTTTAAATATTACTATATAAAAAAATTATTTTCTACTTGTAATGGATAAAAAGTGATTTATTTCGAATATAAAATGGGGATGGGTCTACATCCTCTCAATAAAAAGGTTTTAAACCGGTTTAGGTTACCATATTCACCTTATCATTTAGATTTAACTCTTAGTTAAATAGTTTGTCATTTACCTTGTCTCTTTGTATTGTTATATTACAAGGTTAATAAACTTACAATAAACTACCAAGAGATCCAAAAGTGGATCATTAATGATATAAATATATTTATATAAGTCCTTATTCCGAATACTAGATTTTTAGGAATATTATATCAATTAGAAATATAATATTTTTTTTTAAAAATCTTTTATGTCAATTTTGACACTATTTAATAATTGATTTTTTTAAAGTCCTAAAAAAATTATTAATTAGAACTAGATTCATTTAGTCAATTCTAACTTGTCATATTAACCTATAAAATTTGTGTATGGCATAAAAACTTTCAAATTATATTTATTTTAACATTTATAATACCATTTATTTGATTATTTCATTAATAATGAAAATACTGCATCATCATTGTGTCATAAATAAATTTAATTATTCAATCTCTAAAAATTATAAATAAAATAACATTATGTCTGAAATTTTATTTATATTTCTAATGAATGTTTATATTCAAAGAGATAACATATATTACCTTATTTAAAAATTCTTTTACAAAAAGATATATGCTTATGTCATTTTTGTATTTACTTTAACTTAATTAATATAATGTGTCATTATCAATTACATGTGGCTCCATGGGGTCCTGAATTCGACCCAAGGATTCCCATGGTCGGAAATGTATCATAAAATATATTTAGGACACATGTTAGGGTAATTTAATATTATTATAATATTATTTTTCCCTTATTTATATGATTTACTCTTTAACCATGGTAAATAAAATATTTACCGAAGTAATTATTCAAAATGTACAAAAATAAAAGATACCTATTTACACAATTTGGACCTCCTGATTCTAAATATGGAATATATTTATCTAAATTCAAAACACATAAGTGGAGGAAATTAATTTAAAATTAATTCCTATTGTCAAAACAAAAAATGTGTTTTTAATAAATAATAACTATCAAAAGATTGACACTTGTTTATGTTCAGTTTAAATGTGAAATTGCATGTAATAACCAAAATTGGATTAAATGGAAAAACTATAATCTAATTATAATTTAAAACCACTCAATAGTATAATTCATTACTATAAATTATTTTGATTTACAAAGTTGTTTTTAATTAAAATTTTGTATTTTCACGATTCATCAAAAATTGAATGTTTTCAGAAAAATACCAAAAATTTATCCTAAGCTAATTTTGATATTATGAATCCAAAAATGAAGTCCATTTTGAAAGATATAATTTATAATATTTTAAAAAGTGGGAATTACTATTCATAATTGCTAGTTTGATTGGTCACAGGGTGTACGAATCTCGACGTTGCGTAGAATGCAAGCTATTGCATTATTCAAAGGGAAACACACCATGGAAGCTTAGGGTGTTACACTGTCATTTATAAACGGTTTTATACATGATGGTATATTTCATGGCCGGGTAATCAATTGATTATCATATAGTGTATGCATGAATGGTTTTCTTAGGATTACATTCTTTATCACACATACTTTTTATATTCCATGTTTTTTAAAATATAAAAGGCTTTTCAGAAAAACCAAAGGATTGTTTAAAAAATGGTTCCCTTTATAAAATTCTTTATAAACTGGTTTTTTATATAGTTCTTAAATTTTCATTGTATTATAATCTTTATAGATTCGGTAGTGAAATCCTACTAGGAATTATGTTCATACCCCACGTTTTCCTTTGTGTGTTTGTAGACGTGGTTTTTTAGGAATTAGGTAATGGTAATTGAATTGTTTCATTCATCATATTCTCCTGGTTTTCATCCACTTCATTGTGGTACAATTTGGTGGTGACGAGTGGTCACATAGAACTTACAATCTGGATGTCTTGTTTTACGTTCTGGTTTAGCCCCTTGGTCTTGATGTTGTATGTAACATGGTTTAATATTTTATTCCACTTTGAACTCTATCCAGTCATTGGTAAAATATGAGACTTGTGTTGATTTTTACACCTTACCAAGCGGCATAACTTATTGGGTGACCTTCCAAGATGAACCTATTTGGTTCATTACACAATAACCTTCCTCTAGAAGTATGAAATCTATAGATTAATTGATGAAATTCTAAAATAGGTGACCATAAAATTCCTGTTTATTGAATGAATTTAGGTCGTATAGTCCCAAAGAACATGCATAAGAGTATTTTATAGTAGGGTTTTTGTAATGGGAGAATACATTCAAGTAAGATCATGAGAGTTTCATAATAATGCACTGTATAATAGACGTGAAGGTTAAAGAAGGAGAGGTCTTTGTTCATGTGGAGGGATACCCATGAAAATTACACTGAGGTGGACTCATTCCCCCCATTAAGATCAAAAGGTAGTGGTGACTGGTTTCACTGGATGGATTTTACTATAACTCATAGGGTGGAACATTTTTTTGATACACTTGTGAATTGAAATAATCCACAAATTCTATAATTAATGTGATTACCATATCCCCCTAGTGGATTAAGACTAGTTTTAGAACCACTTAAATACTTGTGTTTTTCTTTTTCTTCATTATTTATTTTGATCATTTTCTTTTAGAAGTTCATATTTGAGTTTTTCAATTAGTAAATTTACATGGTAGATATAGTCATACATATTTTGGTATATTGAGTTCATGGGTCCATTCTGGTTCTTTGGTTTTCTCTTTTTATGTTTTGGAGGCATAACATCCAATAGTTTTATCAAAATTTTCAAAAAAACCGAATAAGTATAATAAAAGCTTCATTTATATAGATTCAAATGACTAAACCTTGGTTAAGGTGATTAAAAACTCATTTTAGAAGCATCATTCTTCCCTATTACTTAAACAATAATTTTGATAAGTAGTTCTAAATCCCTATAATATTTTCATAAATTACTATTAGTTCACAATCTTAGGAGCTAATAGAATTAGAGGAGAGTGAGGTTTGAGTGGAGAAGTTTGATATGAATGATTTATGATATTAAAAGATTTAGGTAATGGATTTTGTACTAAAGAGGGATCTTGGTCTTCTATTGATTGATACTAAGCTAGAAGTGATGAAGAAGTAAGAATTAGAAAGGAAGTATAAGAAAGAACTCAACATGATCTAGATGTCTATAGACTAGAATTTGGATTATGACATCTGGGAGGTGAATACATCTTCAAAACATATGAATACTCTCAGTAATAAATATGAGAAGTTGACAACAGTAAACAAAGTGGTATACTTGAAAAGTATGTCCCATTAGAGGATGTCATATAGTAAGTTTAAAACTAATAAAATCAATGAATTCAAAATCTGTTGGTGTTAGTTATAATTGGTGATTGTGACCTTTAGAGTTCTTAATTGGGTGCTAAATCTACATTCAATGGTCTTAGAGTCTTGGGTTTTGATGGTTACGATGATGATAAATTTTTTGAATAATTTAGGATTGACACTAATGTATGTTATTGATCTTATTATGAATGATTAAATTCTTTATAATGAGATAATGTCATCTACCAGGAATTCATATATTTTGGATGGTAGGGTACATTCCACAATATGTAAAATACATAAGAATGGAAAAGGAAGAAGAAGTCGGAGTAAGTGTATATTGGAAAAAGGGGGTCCCATGTGTTAGAATTATGGGGAGAAATTTCACCTAATGACATATTGTAATGAATAAAGTTTCAAATATAGAAGATATGATTTTAGAAGTGGAAATTAAAATACAACATTGAAAGATATGAGTGGTGTTCTCCTATGTTCTCCTAGTTCACTTGAGTCTTGGGCGCCGAAATCTAGAGCTTCATTTCACTTAATTTCCAAGAGAGTGAGTATGAATAATTATACATCTTAATTTTTTTTATGTTTCATATTTCATATGATAATGATATCAATATTGTATAAATTGGTGATGTCTACATTCAGACAAGGAACGGAGGCCCGCTAGAGTTGCATGGAGTGTGGCATATACTTGGATCAATAAAGAACATAATTTATATTATATATTTAGATGATGTGAATTTATATAAAACATTTTTTGAAGGGGTATATAAATTTACATGTGGTTCCATGGTGGTTTATATATGAGTTAAGGATGGGACTTTAAAATTGACTGGAGCATTAGAAGTTGCAATCTATGCTAGCAAAGTATGTTCTAAATATTTATAAAATGACTTTATAGGTCACTTGAGTTGGGAAGTGATGAAAATATTATATGATAAGGGAATTCTTAAGATCATAGGATTATAGTATGGAACATGAAATGTAAATATCCTTGTAAAGTAAGGAAATGTTTCATTATGAATAAAAGGCAAGGCACCAAAGAACCATATGTTAGAGTTGGTTCATACAGATGTATGTGGACCAACTCTAGTTAATTCACAAAAATTATCATTTCATTATGATACAATCATCAATGATTTGATATAGAAGTTGAGGGATTTATTTAATAAGAAAAATTACATGGTATTCAAAAAGTTCATCTGATATAGAACCATGGTGAAAAATACTGGATAAAAACATAAGTGTTTGAGTTTGGAAAATAGTTGGGAGTACAAAAGTAGGCATTAGAGTTGGTACCCTAAACTATCTTATAAATTAAATTCCAATTAACAATATATTAAAAGACATAAATATTATTATATTTTTTTCACCTGATGACTGTTATTCTACATAAAATTAATGCGATAATTTCCTTTGAATATTTTTCATTGAATTGTCATAGTAGTTCCCCACTATGATGTGGATGTTGAAGTGTTATGTAATTATTCTTAAACATAAATCCTATGTTTGGATGATGTTTATGTGATTGGATAATATTATGTCTTAATATAATGTGCTTCGATCTCATAATACAATTAGAATTCTTCTGAAAATGTTTCACTTGGTATTCTCTAAGAGACGTGGTTATGATAATAGACCCTCTAATATAAATTCCATATGTTATATATATCATTGGATGTTCCCATATAAAAATGTGTGTATTATTCATAATATTTGAAATTATTATTAATTTATATCATGAATTTTATACTTTGATTTATTATAATAATCTTTGACAACATATACTCTTGGTGAAGTAGCATGCATTGTGTGCATCATAAGTAACATGACATTAAAAAATAAGACACGAAATGATTTTTCCTTCCATTTTAATGAAGGTAGCAATCATTTAAACTTTAATTTGAATAAAAATAACTTATTAATTACAAGGATATGGTGTTTTCTTAATGAGTTCTTTTCATTAATTAAAATAAATTTATATTAAGAATATAAATTGATTACACAAGAATGTAACTTTCTTGTTGATACATCGTGACAAAGAGATTATATGACACAATGAACATCTTTGGGAGGTTATTGTCATTTTACCATTAACTTCTTTATCTACGGGTTCCATGACATGTTTCTAGATTCTAATATTGAAATTAGCCCTGGTCAACTAATGCTATTAAGAAAATTTCCTAGAGGGGTACACACAAAGTGTTTCTATAATCTCAGTTAAGTTCCTTTTGAATTTAATTGTTTAAATAAATATTATTCTTGAGATATGGTTTTATAAGTATTCTAGTATCTTTTATTTCATAAATTAAATCACCTATTATTATAAATAATATATGTTAGTTGAATATAAAATAAATATTATTTTCTAGTTATAAAATATATAATACTTATTTGTGTCTTATATTTTCTCAAGACAACAAATTATTATTTATTTGGTTATGTGAATATTAAAAAAATATCCATTCACCAATTAGTGAATTTAATAAATATTTATTTTATGAATTTATATTATAGTTATATTTATTTATTTAAATAAATATTTATTATATACAATCTGAAAAATGATGAGGGGAATTGATGGGATGAGTTAATGGTCGAGATGAAATGATATAGTTTATTTAATATCATTTATATTAATATTGATATATTAATTTATGAACTTATATTAAAATATAAATGACTTAAAACATGAAATGTAATATAATGATAATAATAATATTATCTAACTAGAGGTTTTACAGGGAATGTAGAAATTTGTTAAGGGGGATATGTACAATCACTAAATATCTAAACCTATGTATATATCCTAATGTATAACAATTTTAGGGAGACAGAGAGAATTGTTGTGCATAATGATATTTTCCCAAGAATTATATTCATAATAATTGTGTAGCGCAATCGTGCATCCCATATATAAGGTAGAGTGGTTTGAAAACCCATGAGAGGGACTCCGTATAACTGTGATAAAAACTATAGACATGTTTTAGAGGGTATTACCATTGGATGCACATGGTTTATAAAATTTCATGCCTATCCCACACCCTTAGTTCCACTTAGGTAGTTATCCCGCATGGTTGTAGCATGGGTTTTTCAAACTACATAGAATTTCCATGTGAGGGGTTCCCTTGGATAGTGACTCCCGCACAGTTGGTGCGTAGTTTGGCCAACCTTGTTTCCAAACCATGAAACATCTTAAAGTTGGGTAAAGTGATATTTTTTACAATATCCCATTATTAATCACCAAAATATTTTTCAATGCTATTCTATACACAACCCTTCTCTCATGTTGAACCTACTCAAGGATTTAATGCTAGGCTTTGATGTTTCTCCCTTATTCAGACACTGATCAGACCAATGTTTTTCTTATTGGATCCCTCTCAATGATATAATAGATCGGGTTGGGAAAATGGCTTACTTTTTGTATCTTCCTTCTCACTACTGAGGTATATATGATGTGTTTGAGGAATCCAATATCGAAAGGTATATTTATATTTCTGTTCATGTTACGGAATATAAGGATTTTTTACTAGATCCATGTTTCTCTTATGAGGAGCATCTGATGAATATTATTGACCAGTATGAGAAGTTTCTAGTTGGGGTAAGATGGTTCCACTTGTTTAGATCATATGATAGTATGGATGGATCCAAGAGGATATGCGGAAACATTAAAATGTTTGAGCTCAGTTATCTGAGTTGTTCAATCAAGAACACTATAGAAACTTCTCATTGATCGGAATTCATTATAGGGGTAATTGTATTGTCCCCATTTTTTAAATTTTCCAAAACAACCTTTTTGTTTGGTTTTATATGTTCATTTTGTGGAAAATTAATAATTTTCAACAATTTTTTACCCTTATGTATGGACTAGGGCCTAATTTATGGTAAAATGATTCAACTAATAAAAAGGTTGTATTTTTTGGTATCACATAAATGTAACCCTTAATTTTCTAGGGTTACAAAATGGAAAGAAACTGTTATGTAGGGGAAGAGTGTTTCTTCTAGTAGTTGTGTAAAGGTATCTGAATGTTTCAAAAGCCTATATAATTTTAAAATATATTCTTCATAAGATTATGTCAATATATATAAATTATTTATAATGTTGACTCTCTATTTTCATATTTTATGTATTGGTAAGAGGAGTTTTAATTTTATTTTTAATGGTAGCCTTGCTTGTGCCTAGGTGTAACTTCTACTTTATAATGGCTGCATAAGGGTAAAGATAGAGTTGTATAAGGGTTGTCTAAAATTTAGTCTCTCTGTAAGGGTACAACTCTTTAGGCACACATGATTTATAGGACCTTTATAAGGGTAAAAACATGTTACCCTTACACACTGCCCTTTTTGGGATAAAAGTGTTTCATCATATTTTCTCATTTCATCCTCCGCAACATGATCCAGTAACCCCTTCTAATAAAATTAAAATAATTAAATATAAATTAATATATTCTATTATCACATTTTGGAATACAACACCTTTTATGGATGATATTAAAAACTCCAAATTCAGGAAATTTTTTAAAGAAAAAATTAATGGTGAATTTAATTTTTGGTTCTTAATGCTGCGTGCTAGTACATGATTTTCCTTATTGAAAATATAAAAAACCTTACTGCCATCTTATTTTGGAACCATAATGAGTTCAATAATACCAATATTCCTTTATAAAATAACCTTAAATACTTATTCATGTGATTCTAGAACTTCTTCTGGTATCCATGTGTGGAAATGTTATCTCTCCTTCTTCCAATATTTGGTGCAATGTTTTACGGGAATAATTTCCATGTATCTTTTCGGGAAATATTTGTGAATTAAACACTCCTACTCTTTATAAAATTTGATAAATAATTATTTAAATGATAATAAATTATAATTATCAATGAATTATAATAATTACAAAACAAAAGATGTTTATCTTGGATTATTCTAGGGATATCGAGTATTATCGCACATGGATTTAAAATTATTCTTTAAGGATGAAATTTCTAACTAATGTGTTTGAATAATTTGATAATTTTAGATATTATATAGGAGGGAGAAAATATTATATCATGTCAGTTTTAATTTATTTTTATAAATAAAATAGTTGGACTTAGTTCTAGGATTCCATGGAGAGTGGTTGGAACTGACTAATACATGGATGATATTCAAGTAATCATCCCTTGACACTCCATGAAGTTTTACATGAATGAATTTGAGGTAGAAAGTTACTTACCATTTTCGGCTCTCGTATTCACCATTTTACATGGAATGATTCTTGTGTTAACATGAGTAATGCTCTCCATTAATGGTGATTTTTTATGGCTATGTACATTTCCCTGTTACCCATATATGATCCTTGTTACATGATATTTGTTAGGGTAGCATTTTCCACGATTGATGTGGATTCACTTGATATTTTTGAAGCTAACATATATCTCATGATTCAATGATATTTTTATTTATCATATTATGTATAGTTTTGTATTATATTTCCATATAGTTTTGGTTCTTTGTACATGTGATAGGTGACCATCGTGGTATGATTCCCCCTTAAAGGTAGAGAGTGCATGTTGTCCAATTTTGATAATCGAAGATAATGATTTCCCTATGGCTTAGAAATAACTCAATGGATTTATTATTGTTAAAAAAATTCTGAAACTTAGAACCTTGTGGATTCCATGTAGCATGTTAAGACGAGGCCTTTTGGATTTCGAGAAGCATGCCCACTAGATGCACTGTGAATTCTATGTACCATGATGATGAACATATGTATAGTTTATCATCATTTTGGATGGCCCTTGATAATTATTTTGACATGGATCCAAATACCTTTCTGTGGGGGGTGGGTGGGGGGGGGGGTATGTGGAAGATTGTTTAGAACACAACCACTTTGTAGGTGATCCTTTTTTATTATGATTTCCTTCAAATTTATTACTATCATGGAAGACACCTATTGTACATGTGTACACTAGTTAAGGAAACATTAGTGGTTTCCTACTGGATTATGTTACTCACACCCTACACAAGAATATAAGTGAAAAAATATAATTAATCTATAGGTATTTGAATAATGGAAATGGGTATGTGGATGCTGGATGACGAGTGAAGCATGGGTATTGTTGAAAACTAGGATGTACTTTATTGGACTCCACAATTTTTCATTTATTTATTTTCCTTCTTTACATTTATAATCTAGTTTGGATAGCCACTATGGGGGATATTCATTACCTTTATGAATTGTTTACCTTTGTATTTTTTAGTTCGTTCTTTTTTATATAGATCAATAAATTATTAATTATATTTTTTTAATTATTATTTGTGATATGACACGATACTAAGGGTATAGTCTCCCCACAGACGGACATATAACATCACTACTAGTCGGAAGCCTCTTTTATATGGGGAGGTGTGCATGAGGTCATGGGGAACTTTGGTTCAAATCTAGTGGTTCATTCAAACTCATTACACTGGTGAAAGGCACACCTTTTCTTCATTGAAAAAATGATTTTGTCTATCTATAATTTGGAATAAAATAAGTTATTGAAAAAATAGGAGATTTTAGATATAAAAATTATTTTTTTCAAAGAATACATGTCACAACGCTTCCCCTACAATGGTATCCCTACTAGTATGAAAAAGAGAGAAGAGATATATGGATGTTTGGAACCTTCCTCCAATAGCCCACAAGTTGGAAACTATTACTGAGGGTATACCATACACACAAATGGGAGGTATTACCCCCTAATAAAAAAAATTAATGTGATATAAGATAGAATAACCCAAAAAAATATCTTTATAATTGAAAAAAATCCCAAAACATGTATGTAATTTCTTACAATATGAAAAACTATATGAAAACTACAATTATAAAAATAAAAATCCCTAATAGTGGCCTCAATTCCGAAATAGCTAATGGAATACTCCATGAGTTTTTAATTTACATCTCGATCAATAAATAATTTTTTCATAAATGATTTATATTTTAATTATATATAGGGTGATCATAACTGGTATACATAGTTTGATCGTCACTAGATCCTCTCACACAAAATATTAAGAGAGAATATTAAGGATCGATGAATTAATAGCGAATCTAACATGTCACCTAATGATGCTTGATAAGTTATTAACCTCACTATGGATATCTAACCAATTATCACATACAAGTAATAATATAATATCCAACATAATATAAAAGTTAAGGTACCCCACTAACACTTCCACACTAGTTTATATCTCCACCCCAACATCACATGTTCTAATCCATCTCTCTAAATATAATTTTCATGCATCAAAGACAAATTTATAATCAACTACACCTCACAACTCTCTTAATATCCCAAACATCACCACCCCTAGATAGTAATAGGTTAGTTATTTTAGATCCAGTAAAACCTCTACACCATGTACTATACCTTTATCCATTATATCTTGAACACAATTACCTATAATAATCCGTAGGATACAATATCGAGAGATTTGTGTGTGAAAATAACCATAAGACATCACATCTATCTACACACATATATGGGAAAGTAAACATTGTCCATTCTAGCACATAATACAACCAAGTAAAGAGAGTGGGGAAAGATAGTGTAGTAATCCATATGTTTCTCACAAACCTAATTATTAGGGAGAACAACCTCCATAGTTTATAGGGTGTCTGTCACCCAACCAAAATGGGTGGGTTTTTATATGAAATATAAAATATGATAGAATAAATATATATATATATATCACAAAAACCATACATTGAAGGACAACCTAGAATTAACCATGATATAAACTATCATCACATAGAAAAATGGTTGTCAATGTGAAGTACTAGACATCTTATAAGAACATAATCATTTCAAGAGATTCTCAATTAATATTTCAATTAAATATTTTTAAAATATATTAATTATTGTTAAGTAATTATAAGTCAACAATTGAGCTCTCAACGTCATGGATTAAGAATTTATTATTCCTTCCATACCATTATTCTTGGTACTTCTGGACTTTTCCTATGAAACCATAGTATATTCATAAACCATGAACAACTAGTTAAAATTACCAGTCTAGAAAAGAATGAAAAAAATTAGAAACCAAGACATTCGACATTTAAATAACATTAATAACAAGTCATCATCCCAACTTTCTTTATAACAGTCAATGGGAATGAATATCTTTAACTAGCTCCATTAGTCTTGATGGAATCCCAAAAACTAATATGAATATCACCATCTATCCTAAGATATCATGCACAAACTACATCCACAAGCTTGTAAACCCATACCCATTTCATGCCAAACCATTAACCATCATAGGATCACATAATTTTATATAGTGAGGATCACATCTTTAGAATATTTATAAGGATGAAATAAAACAGCAAGCAATTAAAATGGAATCTTGTCCCATAAACCGAGGCATCCAACCTTCTTAAGAAAACCATCTCACTCATACCCAAAAAATTTATATTTATCAAAGAACAAATTTATTTCCAACTTGAATTAACCAATTAATTTATCATAGGTTAAAACTATAGGAAACCTAAGGAATCAACTATAAATAGATAGAAATTATTTAAACATTATTCAAGAATAACATCAATTTTCATAAATTATAAGGACGTAAGATCTCAATTAAACATGTCACATTAATTATTTTAGTCATAAATAATTTCTATCATTATGTTATTTATCTATCATCCAAACATAAAAGGCATGGTAAACCATAGAATAAACAAAATATAGAACACCATGAGTTCATTAATACTCAAAACCAATTCCTTCATTAATTCTAGTTTACTCTTCATTATAGTTAATTCCACTACTACCCATTGAGAAAAATCATGATTAAATCACAATTTCACTTAATCATGGAAAATCTAAAAATCACATACCATAAGGATTTTAAAGTTATTCAATTGAGAATGGAACAATAGTGTAGATCTTAGATCACCACTCTCCCATAAGCAAAATAAATTTTAAATCAGATTCCAACTATGATGGTTCCCCTAAACAGAAAAATAATTCCACATGATTAAAGGAGATCAACCATCATAGCGTGGAAAGGTTCAATAGATGAAAGTGAAACCAAATATATAATTTTAGAGTTAGTTCCACGGAATAAAATTCTATAAAATTTAAATTCACCTATATTCATTGTTTTGAATACTAATAAACCTTTTATTGCATAATAATTTTTCTTTTTTATGATATAGAATTTGATAATGTTTTAATAGTGGCTATCAACCTTAATGATCTGAGCAATTTCTTGTAATTATGTTATCTAAAAAGTTCCATGACAATATTCCTAAATATATGTTCTATATCTAGATTATATAATTTGATGGGATTAAAATGATATAGTCTATTAGGATTAGATAATTATATAACATTGATACACTTTCTCATGGTGTTTTACATTGAAAATTTCTAATACCGGAGGTAATAAGAACACTACATTAGAGTTTGAAATCCACATTCATATGTGTCATCGGACATTCTTATATGTGGATGTCTTTATTAAACCTAATAAATCAATATTATTATCAATGAATATTATTAGTCATTTACATTGATGTATTGATGAATACTCCGACAATATATGTTCGTTGTGGGGTAGGATATGTTGGGTGCATCATGAGTAATATTTTATTAATGAATAGTGAGAGAAATGATTTTTCTATTATGTTATCAATGGAATTTGATATCTTAGGACCATTTATGGATATGATGTAGTACAAATAAATCCATGGCCTTAGATTTCTCTAGGCAGGTTCATTTCAGAATGTCAATGAATGAGAAATTGAGTATATAAGTTAATGACACCAGCATGCAACCTAATTGATTATAGATATCATGATAAAGGGATTATATTACATAGTAAGAGTTATTATGAGGTTTTATGTAATTGTGAAATTAAAATTTTTATCTATGGGTTTCATGGAGTGTTTTTAAATGCCAACCATGGAATTTAGGTGACCCCACCTAATGTCCCTAAGAAAGTGGCAGAGTATCACACACTAAGTGTATCTTAGTTAAATAATAAGATTATTAATTATTTAATAATTTTGATGAATATTATTCCCCTATTGGTTTTCTAATTTTTCATTTTTCAGCTTATTTCATTTATTTCCTTGCTAGTTATTCAATCGAATATTATATGAGATGAACATTTAATAAATATTTATTCTTTATACAGTGAATGTTATATTTATTTATTTACTGAAAAAATAATTTGGTGATATATATTTATTTAATAAATAGTCATTATTTAATGCTCGATAAATATTGTGTTGGAATTAATGGCCCAATTGAGTAGTCCAGTGATAAATAATATATATTAAATATTTTCTGAGTAAATTTTAAACAATTTATTCAAGAAATAATATTTAATTAATTTACTAGTTTCTAAAATATCTAGAAATAATGTTATTATTTTTATTATAGATTGGATGTTATATTGTGATTAAGAATATAATAAGGATTCATGTGCAATTATTATTTTCTAACCCTTGCACTATTTAAACATAATTATAATATTTCCAACCATAATAGTTTCCATTTTGTTTTTGTTTTTCACATCAACTCAAGGATAATTATATTAAGCCATTTAATGAACCTCTCCAAGAATATTCTTGAAAATGGAGATAAACCAACCACCCCATCCCTCTTGATTCTAGAAATATCAAGAAGAATCCTTCTTGGAATAAATTCACATGATGATCATAGATGAATATCAAAAGAGTTATGATCTACCACACAAGGACTCAAAAATTCTTATGGTGATGATTGAAAGTTTATGGATTTCATGTAGAACACCATTAGTGTAAATAAATATTGAATTCCTACCATGAAATGAAGATACTATTTAGATACTTTTTTAGATTCATCATTGAAGAAATAATCCATTATAAGGGAATTCGTAAACCGTTTAAATTAATTATAAATCATTATATGATGATCCCGTGTTTGGTTCTATTTTCTCATGTAAATTAATCTTTCATATAATTTTATTGGTCACAAAATTTTTTATCTATATAAATCATTGATTAATATTCGATTATGACCAAAATATGAGTTGGGAATTCCCCCAAAACACTTCTGATATCTAGTGGCATCAAAGGGGTGGCATAATTATTTAGAATTATTTAATGAAAATTGATTGATATAGGAATTTACTGTTAATATTAAATCATGGTTCAATTTTTCTTTAATCAAAACCATGATATATTCTCTTCTTCCCCTTCATTCTCACTAACATAATCAATAAATAGGTTAATTATGAATGAAATGTTTTTGATGAAATCATTCGGTGGTGCTAATGAATCTAGATAGATAGAGTAAGATTAGATGGTGTAAAGCCCATTTTTACACATCATGTACCAATTTTTAATTACCCAAGGAAACACAAGAATTAAATTGGAATTAATTTGGAGTGTGTGGATTTATTAAAGGTGTTGTGTATTTAATACTCTATATGTTTACCAGCCCATCTTGGTGCACAGTTAGCTGATCTACATTATGTGAAACTAGAGTACATGACTTGTAGTTAATTAGTCAAAAATGGACCATATATTTTCATACATGACCTACTCGACTAGTAACTATAGAACGCAGAGACCACATGGTGTGTATCCCAAACTCATGTTGTGCAATCCATTAATTTCCATGGAAGGACCACATTCCCAGTTCCTAAGCATGTTTCAGGGATAGAAAACTAGGATCTATACATGAAATTTAGTAGGCTATTACACACTTTTTATATTACCATCTTATGTAAAAATTAAAATTCATTTATTATATAATTTTAAAAAATTTAATATTTGTTCAATCTGTCATTCAGTCAACTCTTATATGCTATGTAATGGTTTTTATATACAATAAATGCCTAATTATATTCTATTTAATTTTTGGAATAATATATCATGTAGAAGTTGTAATATATAGATTACTTTATGTGTATTAAAACATAACACACATTGAAAATAACATGTGTTTCATGTGTCACTAATTTATATTTCTTCAACCCTTCATAAAACTTTATAGTCTAATGTATAGAATATGATAAGTGGAATATGGACCCTTATAACTTTAACCCCAATAAATGAACTGTGTATTTATATGATATCCAAAGGAAACCAAGGTTTATTTAATATATAACCCCTTTGTGAATGAAAGTGAATATCGCAAGCCAAGACATATTTCTATAGAGGGAGCCCATCTGAAGGATCCCATGACTCCCTAAGAGTGGAGGGGTGAATCAGAGTGTAAAATTTTTCTTCTAATATGTTGGATCTTGTTTCCACATTGGAAGTAAGTAATTATACCTATATTATGGATATGATCACTAATAAAAATTCACATGCAAAGAGATGATAACCAACAAGTTTACTTGGTTTTCCACTTAGGGCTACATCCATGGAGATTACGATGACAGTGTGTTAGTCATGACAAAATGAACCATTCTTCACTATTTGTGGAGTACATAAGTTTAAAAATAGCCACTCTATTTTAGGCACCCTTCCATTACACGAATTTAAGGATATAAAAATACATCCATCAGAACACTTCCATTGACTCCCCCTTTCTCACTACACTGGGAAGGATCTTAACTCAGTTTATCAACATGAAGGTTTCTTTAATGGATTAGAATTATATAATGCATCCTCAACTGTAAATAGATGCATTATTGAATTCATGTTTTCTGTTATAGATGTAATAATATTTTTCTCTCACTTTTTATTTCATAGACTATTCCTTTGCGAACTCGAATCCTTCCTCCATAAACTGTACTGTACCGCATATCAAAACTACTTCCTCCACGTACTGCCCTACTCTGTGTAATTTGAAATATTCCTCTATGTACTTACCTACTCCAACACATAGTACCCTAATTTGTGTACTACAAGATATTCCACCTCAAACCACACTCTATTTTAGGGAATATTTTATCTTCTGTGGACCACCACTTTTTCTATGGACAGTTTTCGTCCTCTATAAACAACTTTTTCCTTCATAGAGTTTTCTTCTCGTGAACCAATATAGGCTTCTCCTAATTGTTCTGATATTTATAATCAGAATCACTCACTCTAAATTAGGTATTATCACTCTTTATATAGGAAAATAGATTTGAAAATATTGAGGATATGAGATTTCCCAAATCTTTGATTCGGTACAGCCTCATTACATAGTGCTTCACCCATGAAACATTTTACATATGTGATATACGTACCACCATTCTTCCATCACGGCAGCTCAAATCACCCTCTCATTTCCACAAACAAAGATCTATCCTACGTATCACAAACCTTCTGCCAACCATTTTCCACCCACAAACCACAAGTGATCACCATAAACTATTTTATGTTCCACAAACTATTCCCGCTATGTGGTTTATGGTTCACTTCCTTTTTTGATTTTATACGATGTTCCACATACCACTGTTCGCTGTCTTTGAACTATTCTTGGAAATCCCATTCCATGCATTTTCATTATGGACCACATATTGTACACTCCTACATGGATAATTTGAGCATGATTGGAATTAATGAAGTCGATTCTCAATATACATAAGAGTTGGCATAAGAACAAATTACGTAGGTCCCCATGGAATAATTTCTTCCTAAAAGATATTTCTTACTAGTCACAAATGATATTCACTAATTATTAGTTGATAATAATGAACATCTCTTTTAAAATGAGGTCGTAGAGTGATCGTACGCTACAAATTAGAAGTAAGCCATTAATTTTTATATGGATTCTATGTATCATAACCATGTTGTGGTTTTAGTCAATCTACTAGTTGATGTAAATCATATTATATGAAAATAGGTATTCAAGAAGAAACTAGTTATTGAAGGTAATGTGCCTATAATTAAAGGGTAGTTTCTATAGGGTTTAAATAGTGTAAAGGAATTGATTATGATGAAACATTTCCATTGTTTCCTTGTTTAAATCCATTATAATTCTATTTGCTACTACTAATTACCATGACGATGAAATTTGGATGATGAATGTGAAAATAGTATTACATAATATGAACAATAACAAAGATGTAATATGGAACAAATAGAAGTTTTTTTGACTCCATGTAATTCTAAAAAGGTTTTCAAGTTGTAGATATTAATTTATGGAATGAATAAATAATCCAGGTCATGTAATATTCATTTTGATAATGTTGTAAAAGAATATGGTTTCATTATGAAAAAATATGATTCTTGAGTTTACAAGAGGTTTAGTGGGAATGTGGTCATTACTACATGATTATGACATATTTGTTATTGTAAATGACATACCATTCTAACGACCATTTAAAAATTCGTTAAATATATGCTTCTCAATGATAGAATTAGAAGAAATTGCCAATATTGTAGGGATAAAGATCATTTGTGGTAGATCCGAGAGGCTTCTTGGACTATGTTAAGGTAAATACATTTACCATACACTAAATTGATTTATAAATGAATAATATAATATAGGATTGATTCTAGTGTTAACTAGTATACATATTACCAAGAAAATGTGTCCATAGACACGAGAGAAGAAACATAGAATGAGTAAGATGTAATACACTTCAACGATAGGGTCCATCATGTATTCCATGTTAAGTAATACGATTGATGTTGCCTATGAATTGAACATTGTAGGAATATATCATGATGACCAAGGTTAACACCATTAGTTTTCTATTATGGTTGTCCTTATGTTTCTAAGAAGAACTATGCATATGTTCTTATTCTATTATGAAGACGAGGAGCTAGTTATAAGTGGCTATACTCATGATAAATTTAAATCATATCAGAAAGATATGATTTTTACTTAGGTTATTTTTTTAGTATTAATGGAGTATTTGTGAGCTTGAAGATTTGAAAATATAAATTTTCATTGATTCAAAAAAAGAGTCATGATATATAGAGGTTTTTTATGTAGCTAAATAATCTATTTGGATACTCAAATTTTTCTATGATCTTGATGTGGTACCCAACAGTAAATACCGTATCACATTATATTGTGATAATAATATAATAGTGTCTCTTGAAAAAGAATCAAGTGCATACCAATGAAAAAAATCACAAACTTCAGATGTGACAACCCCTGAGATAATTTTATTAGAGGGGTGAAGTTCTTGTAATAAAAGTATCCATGGAAGAAAAAAATGGTGGTTCCCTTACCTAAATCCATATCTCAATAGAATCATGATTATCATATGTGAGCTATCATATTGATGGTTATTGTAGTTAGCTATAGATAAAGTGGGATTTTTTTGGAGTTTGATCCCTATAACCAACCTATAGGTACATTATGGTTACCTTTATTCATTTTTTTTTGAATATTGATAAACCTTTTATCACATCATGATTTGTTTCTTCTTGACAAGTATATGATAGTTTCTTAAGAGTAGTTTTCATACAAAAAGGTTTTATTTTTTCTCTACTATGATGAGAACCTGATAGTTCCATGATAATATTGTAAAATATGTATTCAATTTTCAGATCGTATCATTTGACTAGAACCAAATGATATAGACCATCAAGGGTGGAGACTCAAAGTACCTTGATGCACTTCCTCATGGTGTTCTTCCTTGGTAATTTCAGGTGTAGAATATTTGGAGAACCGAACCCACCAGTAGGAAATACACATTTATAAGTGTCAATGGATGTTCCTATCTATGTACATAAGTATTAATCCGTAAAATTGAATAATAATATTATTAATGAATATCACTAGTTGAATACTTTGATGTGTTGATGGAAACCACGATGAAATATGTTTGTGGTGAGGTAAGGTATATTGGGTCCATCATGAGTAATATTGAATAAATAAATAAAATAAGAAAGGATTTTACTCTTATATTAATTAACAAATGTTTATATCTCTGGACCATCAATGTAAATTAGACAGCCCAAATAAATCCATGGTTGTGGTATTATGTGGGTAGGTTTAATTGTATAATTTTAAAGAATGATACATAAAGTAAATTGGTTGATGATACCAACATGAAACATGATTAATTAGAGATATCATGATATAGGGATTATATTACACAATATGTTTTTGTCTGAGGTTGTATGCCATTATGAATTTATGGTTACCTTAACATGGTACAAGATACTATCCTTGGATTTTGGTTGGCATCGCCTAATGCCATATATAAAGGGGGCTAAAGGGTTACATGATAAATGTATCTAGAACCATAGTCTAATAATAATAAAATTTATTATTTAACATGTTAAAATAATATTATTCACTAATATGGTTTAATAATTATTTATCCTTTTGTTGATCACATATATTCCATCACTAGTTAGTCAAGATATTATTTTATGATAAAAATATTAATTAAATATTTATTTCATATTATGTGAATATAATATTTATTTATTTATTAGAAAATTAAATAAGATATATTTATTTATTAAATAAATAGTCATTATTGAAGGACTGGTAAATACTGTGGAGAAATAACAAACCAATTTTAATGGTCCAGTGAGAAATAATACATATTAACTACAGTTTGGATAAAGTTTGAAAAAATTATTCCAAAAATAATTTTTATTTAATTTAATGGGTTTACACAAGTTAATAAATAATAATATTATTTTTATCATAGGCAAGGGAAACTATAGGAATTAATTATATAATAAGGAAAATAGTGAAATAATTATATTATAACCCCAACACTATTTAAAAAATTTATATTATTACTAACCCAATGGGTTTTACTGTATATATGTAAAATGAATCAAGGATATTTCTCGCAAGACCTATAGATAATCTCTTTAATTACACTCTATAGAATGGAGAGAGATCCTCCTACCCTGACCCTCTAAATTTCAGTTATATCAAAAAAGGCCTTTTGGTAGTTATTTTCAAGATGATTAGAGATGAGTGACATATGTCAAGTCTAACACAAAAGGAATAGCCATACCAAAACATCACCCCCAATAGTAAAAAATGATTATCCCCATATAACAAATGCGCCGATGTCATAATCAATCAGAATCCCACTCAAGAGGAGAAATAAGCATATCATAGATATTAATAACTAACACAAGGGAAATTAAAAGAATCAAATAGTGATAAAGAACCCACACAAGGGGTAAGAAAATCAAGGGGGAATCAATTGGAACATTTCACATTAACCATTTTAAAACCAAAGTGCCAATATAACCATTAAAATAAAAACATGGATGAATATTCTAATCCCTTTCAAATTTCTTATAATTGTATTCCATGAATTATTTGTAAAATGATAGAAATCAGACACTAATTAAAAATTTTCAAAGCCACCCTCCCACAATGGTCTTCTTCTTTGTAATAAAAAACATGTCACAAGGCCATTATTTCTATAAAACACGTTTCAATAGATCCATTGAGTCATTCTTTATAATGGGTACACCAAAAACACACTCCAACTAACTATTTAAAATATATTAATGAATCCCTTTATAAATCAACTTTATTTAAATAACTCTCTTTATGTAAAATATCACTTTAAAATATAATTTTTACTCATTGAAAATTAAAATCCATTCATAATCCAACACAAATCATGGAACTAATTTCAAAAAATTCCTCAGGCATTTCCAAAAATCATATAACTTCAAAATAATCCATTGTAAACATAATATCATGGAATTTAAAAAATAAAACAATTATTCCATGCTCAAAACAAAATGAAATGGTTTTTAAAACATCAAAATGGTATCATATATAATCATAAGTTCAATAAAATGGAATTGTGAAACGATATGAAAACATTAAATTACAAAATGAACCAATTTCATAGAAACACATACTTGGATGAAGAAAAAACCAAGATGAAATGTTTCACCTTCATTGATAAACACACCCACGATGATAAAAAATAGATATAAAAACCCCAGAAACAAAAAAATCTCAACTATATTAAATCATAGAAAACAAAAATAATCCAAAACATGTGTAAGGATCATTGTGGAAGCCAAATCCAAGAGAGGATAAAGAGGTAAATGAAGAATGGGAATTACTAGAATAAATGATTAAATATATCTTGTAAATTTCTAATGACAATGTAATGATCAAAGGTGTATGATTTTTGAGCTCCTCCATGGGATCCCATGAGTCGTTCGATATAAATAAGGGAGAAGAGATTTAAAACCCATCTTAATTCAAATAGTGAAAAATGGTAATTTCCAAAAAAATTAAACACCAGGGAAGTCTGAATGATTTGTTAACATGATTTTTCAAACCATGAACCAGAATTGTGTTTTCCACGACCTAGTCCAAACACTCTCACACAGTTTAACCTGGGAACTACATAGTTAGACAAACCATGCACCAACCATTCCATTAGGCACTGTCAAAAAACAAATACATATTCTATTCATTCCATGTAATTTAACAAATAATGTGTAAGTCATGTGCCACTCCGCATACACACGATTATACCCACATGGATTCACCTAGAGGATCAAATGGTTTGGACATAAAATTAATTTTCCCATGCAGACAACTTGTTTATAGTTCAAAATGAATTGAGGAGGATCCCCATAATGGGAGGTCACACAGTTTTCCTCTAACCACATGCCTTAACCATATATAGAATGATTCCTATGAGAATTTATATATTCCAAGATAAAACCCCATTAAAAATAACACCAATCGTCAACCATATAAAATAATTAAAAAAACAACATAGTAAATACAGGGTGTCACAAACTACCCACCATGCCATAGTTTACCCAAGAAATTCCACATTCGAAAAAAGGGAAAGAGAAAATGGAATATAACAAGATGAACTAAACAAAAGAAAATGTCAACACATTCTACCCATAAAACAAAAAACAAATATATTAAAAACCTATGAAATTGATTAACAAAAAGCTTACCCAACATCTCAAAGTACAACTGGAATGAAAACATAAAAAAGAAGGCATATTAAGAACAAGAGTCCTAAAATGGTCTCCCTAATATTTAAAATTCCTCTAAAATGGTGACACCTATGAATGAATACTGTGAAATGCTTCCTAGTACAACCAAGAATCCAATAGAGAAACTCACTATCAAACCAAAATAACGTACAAATATAGAGAAGGAAAAGAACCAACAAATATCTGAAAAATAATGACATGGGATCTCATCTCAATTCATGATACACATGGATAACCTATATTCATGAACTAGATAACCTAACATAGAATATCCCAAAATGGAATTATCTAAAAACCATTTAGTATACCAACTAAAATGGTAGAACAAACACCCTAGTTACCCAATCGTGTACTCATGAATATTCTCATGTCCAAATGATGAGCACCTCAAAGTATCAAAATAGAAATGGGTGAAACTTTCTACTCTAAAAAATATCAAACAAAAAATAATGATTCTAAATGAAATTGTAGCCAAAACAAACCATTAAAATATGGGTAACCTAGTAAAAAAACTCAACATCCACTCATAAGATAGGGGGAGCATTCCACAAAATAATTAGAGCATTACATATAAAAGAATTCAAAATTAATCGTTAGAAACATCTACAATGAGGAATCATCCATAAGATTCTGAAAAAAATTAAAGCTCAAAAACCTATATCAGAATAATAAAAGGAAATGTACGAAATAAACATATACTCAAAGTGTTAAACCTAATACCTCTTCCAATAACCCACATTACAAAACTTTTGATGATAAACCAAACATCCACAATAGATGAAAAACTATGGATACTTAAGATAAGATGGATTAGTATACCCTACATACCCACCCTAAAATAATAAGCGAGATATTATATTACAACTCAAAGGAACCTTTGGTTATATATCTAGATAATTCTATTTATTCTCTTTACTTTTTAGTTAATACTTACACCCCTTGGATGGGACTAAGGCACACCCACCACTGGCTGCCTAGACTATTCAGTTTCAATTAGAATGGAATTGTTGAAAACCTATGGAAAATATGTCTGACCTGACACAAGTATATATAAACAAAGATCTTGGTGAATGGGAACCTTGATGAAATGAACTTTATAATAATTTTTGATAACTATATTTGGAGAAAAGAAGACCAATTTCAAAAAGTAATTGATGTACTTCCTCACTGATCGGTCACCCAGAGGAAAAACCATGAGATCAAGAAATTTATCACCTTTCACAACCTCAATAAAGAAATACTAGAAATACTCTATCTTTAAAATCTCCTAATACACACCTTCATGTAGTTAGGGAGGTACCATGAACTCCCACCAAAATTGCTGGAATCTGACAAGAAAAATATTGATAGCTCTCATCCATGATGTTCTAGGAGTTACAAGATATATTAAGGTCATATAAATCTATTCAAACCACATAACCACTTATAATAACCTCTATCAGGAAATGGAATGGGGCATATACATATTTAATAAATCTAAAACTGGTTTAAATCTGTAAAAATGTTTCACATCACTAATACACATGGAGTCTGGGTGCACCGAAACTAGGGAAAACTTTTCAGTCATTTTGGGAGAAAAAAATAAAAAAATCATGAACACCATCATTTCATTCCTCAAAATAACCAAATGATTACTTCATAATATAGTAATTAAGGAAAAAACAACAAACCCTCAAATAAGGGATAAACCTTTACACTAAAAGAACATTTCTTTTGGAACAACCATTTCCACCAATGAATTTTTAAATCATATTATAAAAATTTAGCACTAAAATACCAATAAAACCTAAATTTTAAAATTAGACATCCTCATTAGAACACAAACACATTTCCCCAATAAAGTAATTAATAAAAAATTCCTTTCAAAATCACATATCATTTAAAAAATCATAAAAAGTATTCTCATTAAAATTAATTTCCATTTTTCAATACACTTTCAAATTATTTTTTGCAAAAAAAATATTCTTTTGATACCAAAACTCTATTAAAAACTACCCATTTTCAAATCAATTACATACTATAATAACCAAGGATTCATGTTTGAAACATCCAATTTTCCTAATATTATAAGAAAAACAACTATTTTATAAAATAATTTGTAAAACAAAGGGAATTAACTCTTCCTATTTATTCATAAAATACTCTTTTTATAATAATTTTTTCACAAAACTTTCATTTTACAAAACTGGGTTTTAAAACCAAGTTCACTCAAAGCACCACACAACCCTTCAAATAAGGTTCAAAATTATCACATCAAAATCAGTATCAAAACACTAATCAATGCTCCTCATATTTGTGAAAATCACATTAGAAGAATCATGGAATCATGAGGAGTCAAAAAAACAATCCATCGATGAAAAGATTATGTGCACATTTTTTCAAATGGATTGGGAAAAAGTGCTACAACTATGAAACACACTTCTAAAGAGTGGAAGAACCAACCTCAAAGGTACCACATGGTTTCCTAAGCCATGAATTCTAACTGTTCATCTTAGGTGATCCTTTATTTCTATCCAAAAACAAAAGAACAACCCCCAAAACCCCCTCTAATACTTTTTTTTATTGAACTAAACTGGGATTCCATACGACCAAGCACCAATCCAACATAACACAAGCCCTGAAGGGAATTCCTGATCCCCACAAGCTAAGAACTACTACCTTATTATAATATAAACCCCTTTAGGAATTATTTTTACCTAACTAGAGATAAAATGTAGAAGAATAAATAAAGAGATAAATTAATGAAGCATTCCAAATGGTTCATAACCAACTAAACTAATTCAAAACATTTTCATAAATATAAACACAAACACTCTCCATAAATTGATGGATCAAAAAAATAATAATAGATACAAGACCAACCAAAAATAAAATAACTAAAAACGATCTCAAAAAGATATTGAGTCCATTTCCATGAACCCACTAATTTCTCACCACCAACCAACTAAATCCACATTAACCAAAACTAATGAAGAACGGGTCCAATTGGGAACCTAAAACCTAAAACTTATAGTCATAAGAAAAACATCCTAATAGGCCTCCACAACCCACCAAATATACACAATATTTATATTAATGAAATTAATAAATTATATTTTTTTAAATAAAATTGAATGTAAAATGTTTTTTATATAATATTTTATTGAATAGAAAGTTCAATAAATTTATTTCTAAAAATTTATCCTTGTTTTCCAAAACTGAATAAAATGATTTAAAAGCATTTCCAATATCCTAATCAATTTCAAATCCACAAACTACTTCATGTTTCTAAATTTTTTTTATTAAAATTGAAAATGGTTACTGAAAAACCTCAAACCCACTATTTCCTTATCAAATCCAAAACAAACATTTGAAATCCACTTTAAGAACTACATATGATTATTTAATTTCAAAACAGTTTTTCCAAATATCTCTAAGAACCCATTTTTCTAATGGAAATGACTCATCACACACATGGGTCAACCACAACAAAACAACAACCATCCCTAACACAAGGAATATATCAAATATAATCAAGAATATGTTCAATATTAATGAGTGAAGGGGAAATGATTCAAATGAACACTATATAAAAATACCATCAATTGATAATAGCCCAAAAAATTTAATGTTTCATGGGTTTTAACCTATGGTATCCTAACATTAAAAGAACTTAGCTATATAAGGGTATACCAAACAATAATCCAGCCAACTTCATGCATTGATAATTAACCCATGTAATCAAAATAGCGCAAAATACCTCATTATAATAAAAAAACCAACATTACATTGTTCCTATCACGAATAGATGGCCACTATTGGCTTGCATTCCAACATTCATAATATCCAAGATCTCCCACTTAGTATCTGGGTTCCCCTGAAAAAAAAAGACATGATTCACAATAACATGCAAGCCAAGTATAGAACAAAAGGTGTAACTATTGATAACCGTCAACTGTGAAACCCAAACATGAATATCCCCATATAAAACATGGAACCGCAATATAATAAATTTCATTCCCAAACATTAGGGGAAACAATAATCTATTAGAGATTGATAATTCACATAAGGGAAATGAAAATAATTTCATGGTTACAAAAACCCACCCAAGGGGTAATAAAATCAATAAGAAATCAAGGTTTTACTTTTAAATTTACCATTTTGAAAGAAAATTAATAAACTGGGTCTTTGACACTGAAAAATAGATCAGGGAGCCGAACACTTTCACATTAAATAAAAGGAATTTCCCAAAACTCTTTGTAAAAGAATAGAAATCATACACCGTTTAAAAATATTTCAAAAACACCCTCCCATCCGGGTCTTCTTCGTTGAAATAATAACAATGTACTAAGACCTTCAATTCTGTCAAATAGATTTCAAAAGCTCCACTACGACATTTTTCACAAGGGGTAAACAATACTCACATTTTGAATCAAAATTTTATATCCATTAAATAAACCCATTTATAAGTCAATTTGAGGTCACCACGTCAATTTATGTACAATACCACATTAAAATATAATTTTCACTCATTGGAAAAAACTAGATCAATTTGAAATGCACATCCTTAAACTGTTTCAAATATCCCCCCAAAAATTTCACAAAAAATTAGCACATTAAAATATTCCATTTTAATGTTATAACATAGAACTTCAAAGAGAATCCATTTCATCCATGCTCAAAACATAGTGAAATGGTTTTTGAAACTTCATTAGGGCATCACTTATAATCAAGATTTTAAGAAAATTTTAATTATAAAGCTCAAGAAATATTTTAATTCCAAAATAATACAATTATATAGAGACATCAACTTGGATAGAGGCTAAAGCTATTCAAAACATGTCTCCTTCAACAGAGATCACTATCATGGGGGTATAAATAGTGAATAAAAACCCTAGAAACCAAAAATACCAAAATCAGATCTATTTGAAACCCTAAAATTGGCCATAATATTTTTAGAGTTTAATGGGAAAACCAAAACCACTAGAGGTGAGAGATAAAATGGAAGAAGAGGGAAAAAGAGGAATAAATGAACAAAATCACTTTGAAATCACCAAAGATAATGGAATGATTAGAGATGAAGGAGTATGTATATCTTCAAGTGCCTCTCAAGAGTCCACTATGTTTTATGGGGGAAAGTGGTGAAAATAAGAAAATTCCAAAATTTAAACACTTTGGAAAGACACATGGTTTTCCAAAGTGTGCACCAACTGTGCATTGGGAACTACCTAGGCATAAAACCTCTTTCATGATTCACCTTATGCACTAAATGGGTTTAAAAACTATTTTCTAACTCTAAAATTTTGTGTAATCAAAGACTAGAGCCAAACCACAAGCTTACCAAGTAGGTTTCCAAACCGTGAGCAAGTTGTGTGCCACACCCCATACAAAACAGAGATCATGCATAATTTTTCATGGGGAATTGCACAGCTAGGACTTAACCATGTGATGTTTTTACGAAAAATCCATTTATAATTAAAAATTAAATGATTAGGATCCTCATAAAAGGAGGACACATACATGACCTCTAACCATGAACCTTAACCATGCATAGAAGGAAACCTATGAGAATTTACAATTTCCATGACAAAAACCCATGGAAACTGAAACTGAATGTTTTCCTCATAAAATAACATAAATGAAAATACATTATGACATGGGATTATCAAAAAACCACCACTATTCCAATTCTCCCCCAATAATTCCACAATCAAAAATAAGGTCAAGAGAAAATGGAAGATCCCAAGAGGATCTAACCAAATGCTCCACTCAGCGCCGTTAATCCTAAAAAACATCAACTAATATTCTCAATAATGACCATACTAACTTACCAAAAGGTTACAAAAAGTCTACAAGAATATATGAAATAAGAAATTATTGAGCTGAAAGTACTATTTTCAACACTTTCTAATCATTATTTTTTAAAATCAGAACATAATTTCTTAAATAACATGTTTTACTAACTTTATACATTCCCAATTTTTTAGATTATTTTTTTAGAAGAAATATTTTTACTAAATGTTGAGTCATTTTTTCATTTTGAAATACATTTTAGTCACATAAAAAACATTCTAATTGAAAGATAACAACTTTCTAATTGGATGATTGAAACTTTCTAATTGGATGATAAAAAATTTCTAATTATATTATTACAAATTTATAAGTGGACGAATTATGTTTACTCTTCCAAAAAGATATCTTTACATAATTATGATGATTCTGTCATAATGACCACCAGATAAAATATGCATTGAACATCTATGTGAAGAAGGAGTTCATCCCAAGGCATTTCAACCAACTCCATGAATAACACGATATGACCACTAGAGCTTTGCCTATAGAAAGAGGTGTATTAAAGGAGAAGGAAGTGGAAATTTTTCAAATGAATCCATATGAAGTTTACCGAGTTGTAAAATCTTATTAAAATCTCTTTTTAAATATTTAGAGAGTTTTAATTATATGGAATCTGAGTGAGGATTGTAAATTCCTTAGATCATTTTTCTTTTGTGATAATTATGTTTGATCTAGTTTGGGTGAGGTATTTTGGGGATAAGAAAATAGATCATAATCTTATCTTCTGATCAAGGGTTCTCATGGATATGGAAATGTAGTTACAAATGAATAACTACAAATAAATGCATTCTCAAATAGCCGAGATACCATGGGAGAAACTCACACTCCAAATAAAAGCACTACCAAACCAAAGGAATTAAAACAAACCCCAAAAAACCACAAAATAATGACATGAGATATCATTTTGGGTCATAATACTCATGTACAACATAGGTTCAAGAAATGGATCCCACTCATAAGGTACATCCCAAAATGGTATAATCCTAATACAGGTTAGTATAGAAACTCAACTAGATTAACAAACACTCTAGTTTCCCAATCCTTCACACAATTCATTTCTCATGTAAAAATAATGAGCTCCTTAATGGATCAAAAAAATACCTAGAATAACCCACTACTATCAAGAAAGGTTCTCTTAAACAATAAATCTCAATGAAATGACACCCACAACTAACCAAAAAAAGTGAGGAATCCTAGAGAACAACCTCTAAATCCATTTACAAGGGAGGGTGGGGGGATTATTCCACAAATGAAACAATGAATGAAATAAAATGAAATTAAAAACAATCTATATGAAATATATCTAATAGGGAACCATCCAAAAGATTACAATAACAATATTCTATGTTCCAATATCATTATCACAACCATTAAATGAAATTTCACAAAATAAATAACCCATACTCAATGGATTAAACACAAAACTACTTCTAAAATTTGATCCTACAAATCTTCTATGGATGGATCAAATGACCATGATAGAGTCTAACCCGAGGATACTAAAGACACGAGGGCTTAGCATGCCCTGGATGCCCATACTGGAAGTACATTAGTTAACTCATGTTCTCGTGAGAAGGACCCTATACTTCTATCTATAGATAATTCTATATTTTCTTCTTACTTTCAAGTTTATCCTTACACCCATTGGATGGAACTAAGGAATTAACCTCCATTGGATACCCATATTGGTCAACTTCTATTTGAATGAATTCATTTATATCCTCTTAAAACGATGTCAAACCGACTAAAAAATAATTTTTTTATTTGAACACATTTGTTATAAAAGCGGAAAACCATAAGAGTATAGTCAAGTAGTGTTAAACATAGTAAAAAATGAAGAAATTGTTAAATATAAGTCTAAAATTATTAGAGTCTTGTACATTATATAGTATCTTGTAAAGAGAAAGTACTTCTATGTTTGGTTCACCTTGGAGTAAATATTCAAACGTGTAGCTAGATTATACCATTTTTAAATGTATTATTATGCATTAAACATTATCTCATTATATCAACATGCTAAAATTTCTTCTTTATTTTTCATCCATACCCATTTTTCCTCATTATTTTTAACATATATTTCTATTTAGAGGATTCTATACACCTCATACATAGATTCATTGATTTGGATTGGCTCTCTTTGCAATTAAACATTAGAATGTAATATAAGAACCACATGTTTTTTTTCTATCCCCTACTTATTTAGTCCCTTCTACCTTTCCTTCTATACCACATTTCCCGATTATATGATCTTCAATCATTCCGTTGTGTCTATTCAGGATCTTCTTTCTTTCCTCAAATTTGATCGATGAACCAAAATTATTCACCTTAGATATTATAGCATACCTTATTTCCATCGGCTTCAGTAGATGAGAGTAATCCTTCTGACCTTTAATTATTTTCCATTTAACAAAAAATACATCCCCCGACATATTCATTCCCTTTCAAATCCTTATTATTCCTTAATCTATATAGTCATCTATCACATATTCCTTCCACAATATCAACTAATAGTTGACTATCTATCTATGATTCATAATATACCTCAGATAGATCTTGATTTCCTCATGGATTTTCTACTGGTGATGTTAAGTCCATACCCAGACCTATATGAAAACCCAATGTTTGGAATGAGGATTTAGATCGACCAAAATCTCTATCCTCCAAACCTATTTCTTCCTCAATCATCCCTGAAAAATGGTTGCTCAGATTTATACATGGGATTCTACTAAGTGTCCTCTCCTTTACCCCCTATTATGTCTAAAAGAGTCTCTACTAGCTCTTATCACAATGTGAAGCACTTTTAGAAACCTCATAAACATGATCCTTATGAATGAATACATTATCGAGGAAAATAACATATGAGTTAGGGTCCACATAAGCTATTGCATGCACCTCCTCAACTCATCCTAATTCCGATGTGTCCTGCATCAACCTACTAGCACCCAGGTCATGTTTAAGATTTTACAAAACTTCCTCCACATTAGAATTATGGATTTTGTGCCTGCCTCATATTGAGTTGATGCATCATGTGCTAGTTTGACCTGCAACTCTGAGGGGTTCTCAATACCCATTATTACATCTTTAAATATGAATTCATAAATCCCCTTATGATAAGGCCTCACTGATATAACTTCATGTCCATTGTGACTGGAAAACTCCCTTTCCTTTGGGTCCTGAACCTGTCTATTTCTAAGTCAACTGAGGAAGACTGAAGCCAAATGACCTATCTGAGCGCCTAATGCATAGTGATCTGTCTATGATTCATATTCAACAACTTGTTTCCCCTGGAATTCCTCTCCAACTGTTATCCACACCCAGTCCACCAATATCTTCAATACATTAACCTCCACAAAAATTCCTGGGAAAACAGGATGTATCACAATATCTGTTGGACTGTTAGATCACAAAAAATGACCAATCTTGTTTCTAAGTAAACACAATATGTAAGGGTTTTGAATGGGAATTGAGAGCTTAAGGAATAATACCCAAATCAATTCCACCAAAGCATCTTTCATCATGTGAAAATAAAAGGTCCACTAGAGAATATACAAGAAGTATTCATTGTATGTGTGGGGATATTTGGACCAAGAAACCATCAAATCATCTATCGACACAAATCTGGTCATAATATTCCTTATGTCTAGAAGCCCCACCGTAACTCGTTCTTATAAACCCTAGGATTAAAAAATCTATTCGAACACATATACTGAAGGTTGGAGATGACGAAATGGAGCCACTAAGGATAGGTTGAAGAGATATAAATCATTTTTGAACTTCGACATCAAGATTGAAAGCCGAGGCACATGATCAAGTTGATATGGGACTTTTGGGAAAACTGAGATCTCTGGAAATGTTGGAAGAAAATCTGGATTCGAAGAAGGGATAAAGGACCGAAGGTGTTCCTTTGAGGTGGATGGAAGGAGGGACCCCAACCCCTATATATAAGAACAAGATCTGGGATATCATCCATTTATGCTTAATATTCATCAAGAGATCACAGAGATTAGTGAATTCTGTTGATCCATGATTTATTTGAAGGGAACCTCCAATGAAATGAGCATTATTAGAATAAATGATGACTAGATTAGGAGAAAAGGGTTCCAAATTTCAAAAGTGATCGAAGTACTCCCTCCCTGATCGATAACCCTAAAGAATACCCAAGAGATAAAGATATTTCTCCCCATTCACAATATTTTTATGGAACCTCTAGAAAAATTACCCTCTAAAAATCCACCATTACATACCTTCATGAAGCTATAGAGGTACCGACAACTCCAAAACTACTAGATTGAAACTGCATAGAAATAAATCGTTGTCTCTCACCCACGAATCTTTATGAATTAAGAGAAAATCTAGGATCAACTAAATCTCTTCCAATAACCACACCACTTACACTAAACCTTAATCACCACTTTAAAATGAAAATGATGATTCCTGAAGTCCAAGATGCTGTATGATCTCCAAGAAGTTGCCACATCCACAAATCCACATGGACTATGGGTATGCACCAGAACATGAGAAACCATTTCATCTATTATGGGAGACAAAAATAATTAACACAAAAATAATATCAATTCATTCCATAATAAAAAACTAAACAATTCTACTATACAGTAATAATTAAGGAAAGAACAACAAACCCTAAAATGAGGCATAATTATTAACACCTAATGAAAATTTCTTTTGAAACCACCATTTTCAAAAAGGAATTATAAAATCTTCTTCCAAAATGGTGTCGCTCAAAAACCAAACTGTAAAAAATTTCAAAACAAAAGAGCCTTGTTGGAACACACACACATTTCCCCAGTAAGGAAAGTTACACAATTTTTTTTTTCAAAATACCACTTTGTTTAAAAACCATTGTTCAAATTAAAGATACTTAAAATTTATTTCATTTTAAAAAACACATTCCAAATTTGTTTCCAAAAAATATCTTCTTTGATCTTGAAATTATTTCAAAACCTTCTTTTTTGAGTCAATTTACTTTAGGAATACCGTAGGAATAAATTTTGATACATCTCATCTTTAAAATACCATAATAAATAAGAACATTATAAAATATTTCATAAAACTAAGGGAATAAAATCATCCCATCTATTCATAAAACCATGTTATGATAATAAAAAATTCAAAAAAACTCTTCATTTTCGCAAATATAGTCTTAAAACCAAGAAAACTGAAGGAACTACACAACTCTTCAAAAAATGTTCAAAAAAGTCACATCCAAAAAGGGTATGGAAACACTCCTTGATCCACCGCCGAAAAGTGAAAATAACATTAATTGATATTAGGATTTTTGAGGAGTCTAAAGAACTCTACCAGGGAATAAAAAGTGGTGTGTAAATTTGAACTCATAGATTTGGGAAACCATAATCCAAAAATGCAAACCAATATTTAAAATAGGCAGACCTAACAACAGAGGCACCACATGGTTTCCCAATCTTTTAATGTTATCCATGAAACTCATGTGCTCCTCTATTTCCTACCCAAAACCAATGAAATACCACATGTATTACCTACAAACTCAAATAAGATAAAAAAATCAATTTGAATGAATATATATTACAATGACTAAAACGAAACTGAAATTATCAATTCAAACCCCAAAATTCCCATGGTATCATTAGTCTTAGGATGAGTAAGAGATAGCCAGAATCTCCCTACCCTTACCTCATAATGTTCAAAAATCGTAGTTTCCTAACTACCAAGAAATACATAAATTAAAAAGGTAAACCAAATAATCTTGGTATCCTACTAAAGAAAACCCAACACAAACACTGATAACATTTTGTAACTAACCAAACTAGGATTTCATTCATTCCGGAACCCACCTTAGCCTGCCCAAGGCCCGAAGAGAATTCTGAACCCCAATGAGCTAGAAACTAGTGTCTAGGAATCACAGGAAACCCTTTTGGGAATGATTTATACAAAACAAGTGATAAATGATAGTGTAATAAATATTGATCCAAAATAAAGAATCATTCCAAATAGGTCATAACCAACTAAACTAAAGAAACCCATTTGTATAAAAATTTATTATATACACTATTCATAAACATGAGGATACAATATATCATAAAAGATACAAAATTAAAAAAAAATAAAACAACTATAAAAAGAGTCAAGCTAATCATGATACCGTCTCTATACTACCACTGATTTCTCACTACCACCCAACTCACCCCATGTTAGCCTCAATGAATGAAGAAGGGATCCAACTGGGAACCTATAACCTAAAATATATGGACATGACATAAAAAGATCTATTTGTTACCAAAACCTACTGAATTTATGAAATATGTTTCATAAGTAAATTCATAAATTAAATTTTTTATGTAAACTATAAATTTTAATTTTTCACAAATAACATTTATAGAAACCAAACCAATTTCATAATTCCCTTTCAAATAAGTTCTCATAGTTTTCCAAAACTAAATTCAATTGTTTGAAAACATTCCTAGAATACTAAGTTGTTTTTCATCCACTCACCCATTCAAATTTCTCAAAAAAATCACATTTTTTATTAAATATCATTACTATAAAATGGCTAACCATTTATTTCCATCTAAAAACCAAGACATCCATTTTAAAATTCTCTTTAAGAACTACAAAATAGTATTTAATTTAAAAACAAATTTTCTAAACATATTTCAAAACTCATTATAAAATGTAAATGACCCAACACACACATGGGTCAATCAAAAAAATACTGGTACCATCTATGGTATAAAACATTTATCCAATATAAACAAGAATATGTTCCATATAAATGAATATGGGGAAAATGAAACAAATGAGAACTAGATAAAACTCCCATAAACCAATAAAAAATCGTAAAGTTTAATGTATAATGGTCTATATCTTATGTATTCCTAACCTGAAAATAACCTTGCCAAATAAATGTATACCAACTCATAAACTAAAATGATGCACATTGAATGTCAAAAAATGTCATCTAATTATCCTGCATAAGATTTTTTTCCAATGAAAAACTCCTCATATACCTTATAAATTACATAAATTGAGGACCACTAGTGGCATGTGAACCAACATGCATAATATACAACATCGCCCATTTAGTTCTAGGGTACCAATGACCAAAAATAATGTAAGGCATAAGAATACGCAATCCACGTCTAAGACATAAGGCATAACCATAGATAACCCTGACCCCTAATACATAACAATGAATAAACAAATATAATATATTCCCCCATGGCATAATAAAACACATTCCCACACAAGGGTGGCAATAGGAATCTAAAAGAGATTGATAATCAGCATAAGGGAAATGAAAAGCATCACATAGTGACAAAGAACACACCTAATGGGTAATAAAATCAAGGGTAAATAAAAAGATTCCATTCACAACAACCATTTTAAAACCAATGTTCGAACCTAGCCTTTTGGACCAAAACATGGCTTAGTATTCCAATCCCAATTCCATTACATAAAATTACATTCCAAAAACTCTTTTTAAAATCATGGAAATAACACACCATGTATAAATATTCCAAAGCCAACATCCATCATGGGTCTTCTTATTTGAAATACAAAAGTTGGTTTATGACCTAAATTTTGATCAAATATATTTCAGAGTATCTATTAAGGTATTTTTCACTAGGGGTTAACCAGACACAAATTTCAAAAATCAATTTGAAATCTATTAAAGAACCCCACTATAAATAACTTTGAGGTCAACTCCTAACATTAAGTCAATAAATAAATTAAAATATAGTTTTAACTCAATTTAAACTTTAATCAGATCAAAATACGAAATAAATCATAAAATCCATTTCAAATATCCCCTCGAAAATTCCAAAAAATGTCAACACATCTAAATATTCCAATTTAAACATGAAAAAATGAAATTTCAAAGAGAACCCATTTATAATAACACATAAAACAAAATGAAATGTTTTTTAAAACATCATAAGTGTATCAAATATAATCATAATGTCAATAAAAAGGCATTTTGAAAAATCGATCACACTTTGAATCCCAAAATGAAATAGTTTCATAGACACACCTACTTTAAATAAGTGAAAACCAAGTCAAAAAAGATCACCTTTAATGATGAGAACACACATGAGGATATGAATGGAATCTACAAACCCCATCACCAAAAACACCAACATTATATACTATTATAAAACTAAAATTATCAAAAAAATTTCAAGGGTTCATGGTGGGAACCAAATATATTAGAGGATAGATAGGGAAAGGAAAAAAGAGGAAAAAAGAGGAAGAAATGTACCAAAATATCTTGGAAATATTTATAGAGGAGGGAAGTAACAATGGTGGAGGAAGTCAGAGCTCCTCCATGTGATTCCAAGAGTCATTTAATGTGAATGGAAGTGAATAGGAGAGAAACCCCTCTTAATTAAAATATATATTAATGGGATACTCCTAAAAAATTATTAACCTAGGTTGGTCGTACAGTTTGGCCACACATTTTACGAAAAAATGTTCCACCCATGTGATAGCCACTACCTAGGATATAAACCCCTCATATAGTTCACCTTGGGCCTTACATGGTTTGAAAAATAGTGCTCCATACATACCATTAGACAAAGTAAAAAACAATTCCAATACCACGTAATTGTCTCACAATTTACCAAACCATGTGTATGTTATGTGTCACACCCCAATCACATTATGGAACCCACACTATTTCTCATGGGGGATTATTAGTATCCTCATGCATAACATTAAAAAATGAAATTAACCAAAAGAACCACTCAAGCCATGTGTTGTTAAAAATTAAATTATTAGTATCCTCATGATTCGAGGCCACAACATTTACATCTAAAATTGTACACTAACTATATATAGAAGGAAACCTATGATAATTTTCATGTTATGATCCAAAATTCATGGAAATCAAACTAAACTTTAAATTCATAAAATAATATAAAATAAAAAACATATTGACACTGGGGTTTTCAAAAACTCCCCACCATTCCATATTTTATCCCTAAAAGTCTACATTAGATAAGAAAGGAAAGGGAAAATATAATATCCTGAGAATACTTAAACAAAAGAACCACTCAACATTGTTTAACATCATAAACAACAACCAATGTTTTCAATAATTATCAAACTGACCACCCACATGGTTACCCAACATCTCCAATATCAACTTAAAAAATAACATCACACAAGAATTCCTATGAAACATGGCAGACATAACAAGGTATCCCTAACATTTATAATTTATATAACATGGTGGAACCAAGGAATAACTTCCATGAAATTCATCCTCAAACAACTAAGAAACTATGGGAGAAACTCACTCTAAAACCAAAATCACTAAAAACCGCAATTCTATAAAAGAAAAAACAAATAGCATCAAAATGATTACATAAGATCACATATTTGGCCACAATATGCATAGATAACCTTGGGTCAGGAACTGGATCACCCTCACAAAGTGCATCCCCAAATTTCATAGTATAAATATCATTTAGTATACCAATTAAACTTGTATAATAATCATTATAGTTACCCAATAGTGCATTAAAAACCTTTATCATATCCAAATGATGAGCACCTAAAATTTCCAAAACAATAATGGTATCAAACCACTAATTTTAATATTGGTTGACCCAAATAATTAGGCTCAGTGAAAAAGAACCCACAACCAACCCAAAAAAAAGAGAGGCAACCAAGATAATAACCTACAATGACATCTATAATAGAGGGAGGGGGGAACATTCCAAAAATGGCATAAAGCATCAAATAAAACAATAAATCAAAAACATTCATAAGAAACATCTACAAAGAGGAACCATCAATATTATTCTAAGATCAATATCCAAAGATTAAGAATGAAGATCACAAAATTTTTTATAAAGGTCTCAGTACAAAAAAACCATCCTCAAAGGATTAAACATGAGACCACTTCTAAAAAACATCTTAGAAAAATTATAAAGATGTCCCAATTGACCATGATAGAGGAAAACAATACGACACATAAGATAATATATCTTATTATTCCCTGGATTCCCACATTTAAGAACATGAGAGATCACCACTTCTTGTGAGAACAAAACTTTTATTTTAGCTCTAGATCATATTACTTTTTATCCTTACTTTATAGGTTATCCTTACACACATTGGATTTAACTAAGGTATCACCCACCACTGGATTCATATTCTCATTAGCTTATATTATAATGGAATCATTGAAAAATTTCTAAAATGATGTCAAACCTAATGAAAGTATAGATTAACCTTGAATTAAGAAAAGGAAATATTCAAATAAATGAGTTGTATCTAAATTATTGATAACAAGATTTGGATAATGATCCTCAAAATTAATATCTATTTTTGAAAACACATTACAAATTCATTTTAAAAAAAACTATTTTGGGTCCTAAAAAAGATTAAAAAACTCTTTTAAAATTAATTTATTTAAGAATACCAGAGGAAGAAAGTTTGAATCATCATATTTTCCAAATTCCAAAAGAAAAAACACTTTTTAAAACATTTCATAAGAGTAAGGGAATTCATTGATCCCATTTATTCAAAAAACCTATTTTTGAAAATAAATAGTTCACAAAACCCTTCATTTTATGAAATGTGGTTTTAAAAAAAATATCACACAAGGAACCACACAACCCGTAAAATATTTTTCATAGAAATCACATCCAAAAAGGGAAAAAATACACTCCTCCATCCACCTCATACATATAAAAAAAATAGAATTATAAGAAATCCAAAATCATTAAGCGTACAATAATATCAATGAGGGAATAAAAAGTTATTTTCATGGTTTAATTACACAAATTGGGAAACTGGGATTTGACCATAAAACACACTCTGTAAAAGAGGCATACCTCACTACATGGGTATCACATTGTTTTTCAATTCATGCATCCTAATCATGTAGCTCAGTTGATCCTCCATTTTAATCCGAAAACTATTTAATGACAACCAATATCAATTACATAGTCAATGGGAATAAATAAAATAAATTCTAATTAAAATCCATATCAACAACTAGAAAAACTCAAATTTTTAATTTGAAAAATAACATTTCCCAGAAGCATAATGATCAGGATGAGAAAGAGTAAGATAGACTATACCTGCCCTTACCTCTCATGATTTTTAAACATTAGACACCTATTTACCAAGAAATCACCATATAATAAGGTAAAATTAATAATATTATGGAAATTATAATGTAAACTCTAAACCTTATCAGATACCAATTTGTAACGAACCAAATAGACCTGTCATCCAGCCCAAAACCCACCTCAACCCTCCCTAATATATGAAGGGAATTCATGATCCCCATTGGTTGGAAACTAGTTCCTAGGAATCATGGTAGTCCCTTTAGAAATTACTTCTCCCAAAAAATATATAAAATGGTGTACAATAAATAAATTGAAAAAAATAAGGAAGCATTCCAAATTGGTTATAATGAACTGAACTTATCTAACCTATTTTCATAAAAGTAAATAAAAACACTATCCATAAAATGGAGGATACAAAAAATAATAATAGATAAAACATGAGACAAAAATAAAAAACAAACCACCTCAATCCAAGTCTGATAAAATATCTATGAAACAACCATATGTTCACTACCACCCAAATCACACTACACTGGAATCAAATAATGAAGAACAAATCAAAATAGGAACCTAGAACTTGAAATGTATATGTGTGAGCTAAAAATATAATTAGGTCACCAAAACACAATGAATATATGAAATATGTTTCATTATGAAATAAATAAATTCTAGTTAGAAAATAAACAAGAATGTAAATTTTGTATATATAAATATTATGGAAATGAAAAAAATTCCATAATTATCATTAAATACATTGCAATGATTTTCCATAAATGAATAAACTTCTTTGAAAATTTTCCCACTATCCTAAGCCATTTAAATTAAAAAAATCATTCACATTTCTCAAGAAAACAACTCATTTTATTTATTTAAATGAAAATGGTTAATTTATACCATCAAACTGGTTAATTCCATCTCAAAAACAAAACACCCACTTTGAAATCTAGTTTAAGAACAAAAAAACATGTACTTAATTTCAAAACAGGTTTTCCAAACATCCTTAAAATTTCATTTTTCTAAAGGAAATAACCAAACACACAAATGGGTGAAGCATAAAAAAAAGCACCATCCACAGAATAAGGCATATATAAAATATAAACAATGGTAGTTTCAATATCAATGAATATAAGGGAAATTATACAAATAAACACCAGATCAAAATTCCCTAAATCAGTAACCGACTAAGTAATTGAGTATTCTATGGGACCTACCATTTAGATTCATATCATATGAAGAACCGAACCATATAAAATAATACCAACTCACTAACTAGAAACAAACATGTACTAATGTTCATACCACAAGTCTTCTGACTAGACCACATGAGCCTCATTGTGATGAAAAAAACCCTCCCAACCCTTGTATCTAGAACAAATAGAGGGATAATAGTGGTTTGTGAACCAACTATCTTGATAGATTAGATCACCCACTTAATACCAATGTTCCCTTGAATAGATTATAAGTGAGGAATAAGAAAATACATACCAAGTTTAACAAAAAATAAATAATCATATCTAACCCTCACCCTAACACCCAATAATGAATCACCCTATATAAATAATGGAACCATGGAATAATCAAGCACATTCACACATAATGGGATCAAAAAGCATCTCATAGATATCTGTATCCCACACAAGGGAAACAAAATGCCTCACATAGTGATAAAGAACCCACACATGGTGTAACCCATTAAAGGAAAAATCATGGGGTTCCTTTCACATTAACAATTAAAAAAAGTGAAAACTGAACCTTTAACACCAAAACATTCCATAGGATGCGAAGCCCTTTCACATTTCATAGAATGACATTTCAAACATTCTGTATAAATTGATTTAAATCACGAAATAGTTCTAAACATTTAAAATCATCCCTCCAAAATGGGTCTTTTTCATGGAAATGCATAACATGCATGAAGAACTTTATTTCTATCAATAAAAATTCAAAAGATCAGTTAATTAATTATTCATAGGGGTTAATCCACATACACATTTCAAATAAAAATTTTAAATCCATTAAATAAACCCTTTATAAATCACATTGAGGTCCATCAAAACCCACATTAAAATATAGTTATCAGTCATTGAAAACAAAAACTGGATCAATATCTAACTCACATCGTAAAAAAAGTTCAAAATGACCCTCATGGATTTAATAGAGTCTCAAAACATATAAATATTCCAATACAAATAAGAAAAAATAGAATATAAAAGAGAAACAAATTATTCCAAGCTCGAAATACAAAAAAATGGCTTTTAAAACATCCTTAGGGTATAAAATATAATCAGAAATGTAATAGAAATGAATTTATAAAGAACAAGAACACATTGAATTGAAAAATGAAACAATTCCATGGAAAAACCTACTAAGAAGAATTGAAAACCAAGCCAAAAAAATGTCACCTTAAACAAAGATCACACCCACATGTATAAGAATAGAGTTTGTAAATTCAAGAAACCAAAACTCACACCATTATATCCACTCAAAAAAAATGAAATAAGACACCATATGTCTAAAATTAATAGGGTAAACCAAATAAAATAGAAGATAGATATGGAAGGGAATAAGAGAGAAAGAAAGGAATAAATACAATAAAATATCATATAAATCAGCAAAGATAAGGAAAGGGTCAAAGGTGGAGTTGGTTAGAGATCCTAAAAGGACTCCCAATAATTATATGATGTGAATGAGGGAGAATAAGGGTGAAAGAACTATAAAAATCAAAGTGGGATAATGTAAAATTACAAAAAATTAAATACCTGGTTAAGTAAAAAAATTTTTCCTCATATTTTTCCAAACTGTACACTTACTATTTTCTGGACACTACCTAGGATAAAAACCCCTTGTATTGTCCACCTTCAGTATGGAAAATTTGAAAAAAAATATCCAAACATGCCATTTAGCACTATAAAAAACTATATACACTTTTCAATTTTTCTGCACAATTTACAAAAAAATAAGAAAGCCATGCAACACACTCTAGACACACCAGAGAACTTAAATGATTTCTCCTTATGGATCCAAAATTTTATACTTAACCAAGCATAGACATACTGACAAGTCATGCACAATTCAAAAATAACTAAGGAGGATTCTCATGAACGGGGGATGCATAGTTTCAATATAATCATTCACTTTAACCATTCATATAATTTAACCAATGTGAATTTCTTTGTTTCATGGTAAAACCCCATAGAATGTCCAATAAAAACTCAATATCAATAAATAATACAAAAAAAACCAACACATTGACATAACAGAAGTTAAAAAATGATCTAATATCATATATATTCTAAAAAAAATGAGAAATAGAATATCATTAAAGATAGTGGTATCCATGTACACAAATATCAAGTATGTTTTGGATTCTGATGTAGCTAAAGAAGTATAATATATTTAATTATTTATACTAGTTCATGGAATTGTACTTTTGGAAATAACCATGATGTCAAGATTATAATAGAGGAGAAAAAAGTTATAATCTATGATATCAACTCATTGGAAGATTCACCAAAGGTACTGAATTTATACATAATAGAGTAACGTTATAGGAAATCATAATGGGCCTAATGAATAAAGCATAAGTCTGCATAATCATGATGTTATCATGTGAGAACAAACAAGTTTACCATTAAAATGTTGTCTCTAATGCAAGTGGGAGTTTTGTAAAAGTATGTTCCCTGGACCAAATGTAAAAAAGTATTGTTTAAATAACATATCATAAATATAGGTCTATGTATGATGAATACATTCTGTAATAGTGTTAACAATTTTACAACCACAATTTACACTATAACTTTTGTAGATTATTTATCATATCAATAGGTTAGAGAATTTCCCACCAATAATGATAACCTAGATATTATATGACAAGAAAACCATGTCCAATAAATCCATACCATGAACACAATCACATCCATATACCTCCATATCCATGATCATCATTTGAAAAACCGACCACATCATCTCATCAATGAATAAAGAGAAAATAGAAATCAGGACTGAACATAATATATATGAATTATAGTAGAATTGTTGATAATATTTAACCATACCTTAAAAATGAAGAACCATAATTAATACCTTATGAAGAATGGTGTGGATAATAATGGTAAACCTCCTTCATACTGCTGGAATATCTCACCTACAATACAAACAGAACATTTAAGAAATGATATATGGAAGAGAACATACACAAAATACATTTAGAATTTTTCACATATTAGTTGTTATTTTGTTAATAAAACATAATAAATTTAAACAAAAAAAATATACCATTACTAACACTTCAAAAACATAAGCATTCCTATCTAATATATGATTCAGCATTTGGAACTCAAAAGGGATAAATATATAAAAATTTAATCAATTTTTAAACTGACTTGTGATGTTCCTAAAATTACCCAATAATAATTTTTTTAGTATTTTATATTAAAACATTTCCAATATTTTAAAAACAATTCAAGGTTGTTTGTCTCCGGATTTCACATCACTATGAGGTTGATTTCAATAGTTTTGAGCATTACACACAAGTTTTAGTGTATTAAAACACTAAAAATGTATTTAAAATAATACTAGGAAAATTTTTACTTGGATTAACATGGATTTTTTTCTTACACATCAAATGTTATTATACATTCATTTTCCTATTATTTCATAATAATCTGAGGTTGTTTCGTTGGTTTTGACTGCCTCACACATGTTTTTAAAAGCATTGGTATCTTATAAAACAACTAATTGAGTATATTCAAGCACACCGCACATCGAATGGATAGTTTGTATCCTCGTACATGTCAAAAATAATTCATTGGTGGTTTTACCATGATTTCAAATGAACTTGAGCTCATTTTATAGTGTTTTGACCATTACACTCATGTTTTAATTTTTTAAGACACTAAAAACATATTTACAGGAATCTCAGACAAACTGTAACTTCGATTGACACGAATTTGGTTAATACAGTAAAAAAATAAAAATAGAGTGACTTATCATTGATTTTAAGGTATTAGGATGGGGTTACCTTCATTTTGGCCACATGAAACATTTTTTTAAAGTCTTTGGTATTTTTAAAATTTGTTTATTGATTCATTCTGAGCACACCACACTTTGGATGAATGTTTTCTCAATCCATACACATCATAAATAATTCTATTGTTGTTTTACCATGATATTATGTAAATATGCGGTTGTTTTTTATGGATACGGCTATTACACCCATGTTTTAGGGTTTTAAAAAACTATAAATAAATTTATGGGAGTATCGACCAAAAAGTTACATATATTGACATGGTGATGGTTCCTATATTTCTAAAATCAATATCAAGTTATTTTCCTAGGATTTTATGGTCTTATGATTTTTTTTCTTTTATTTTTACCCACTGTCACTTGTTTTAAAACAATTTAGTACCTTTTAAACCAACTTATTGATTCATTTAGAGTACACCACATGTTCGATGGATGTGTTGTCCGATCATACATATAAAGAAAATTCAATGTGGTTTTCCCAAGATTTAACTTTAATCTGAGGTCATTTTCTATTGGTCTGACTATTACACACACATTTTATTGGTTTATAACACAAAAAAATGTATACAGTAATCCCATCTAAACTGTAACTCAAATTGACAAGTCATCAGTACCTACATTTTAAAAATCAATATATGGTTGTTTTACTATGATTTCATAGCCATTTGACATTTTTTTTAAGATTTTGACCCCCTGATACATGTTTTACAAGTCATTAGTAACTTAAAAAAATGATTATTGAGTCATTTCGAGCACACCACACATTAGAAGAAGATTTTTATACACATGAATATCAAAAATAATTAAATGGTGGTTTCCCTAAAATTTCATGCCAATCCTAGTATGTTAGTTATTATTTTGACAATTACATGCACGTTATAGTGTTTAAAAAACTAAAATAAATTTTCAAGTATCTCAGGAAAATAGAAACTCGTATTGACATTGAAGAATTTCCAAGATTTCAAAAATCAATCAATGGTTTTTGTCCTATTATTTCAAAGCTATATGACACCGTTTACTTGGTTTTGACCCCCTAACACATAGTTTTAAAGGATTTCGTATAATTTAAAACTACTTATTTGGACATTAAAAGAATAAATCATGTCATATTGATGTGTTGTGTGATCTTACACATCAAAAATAATTTCATGGTGGGTTCCCCATGATTTCATGTTTATTTTAGGTTTTTTTATTTTTACTATTACACATACATTTTAGTAATTTAAAACAGTAAAAACACATTAATGGGTATCCAAGAAAAATAGTAACTATAATTTATGTGGTTTTTGTTCTATATTTCACAAATCTATCAACAATCATTTTTATAGGATTTTAAATCCATCCAATGTTGTTTCCTTTTTTTAACCCCCCCCCCAGGCACATGTTTTTAAAGGCTTTGTGTAACACCCCGACCCCAGTTACCCAGAGTCAGTGCATTATTACGTATCATTTTCATGATCACAAGGGATCAAATCTCGAAAGACCGATCAGTTTAGTAGCCTCGGAAACACTAGATATATTCATAAGTCTAACATTACATCATAAAATGAAATACAACAACAATATTGTCTTCATTAACCATATTCATTTCCCATAGAACATCCCTAAAGGTCAATCATAATAAAATTCTTCATATCCTGGGAAAAACAAAACATATAAAGGGGTGAGCTCAGATGCTCATTAAGGATAACAATATAGCGGAAACTTTCATAAATAAGCATAAACTTTCAAGGCAAAGTATAAGACTAAAACAATAGCCTTTTAAACATGATCTTAAGTATAATATGGAAAAGATAAAATCAAATAATTCCATTTACTTATTCACATGGATATTCTACTAGTTGAATAATCACATGCAATATCAAATATCCACTTTCATAATGATGGAATGCATAATGCCGGACATTCTGAAACATTTTGTCTAGGCGTCGTCCAAGACGTCAAAAAATGATTAAGGCCTCGGCCAAAACCATATATCAAATTGGGAAAGGCCTCGACCAATTCCATGTCTAGTTGTCTCATGAGACCCACCGATGCATCGAGAAGCTATAGTGGGCTCCACCCATCGCTTACTAAATCTAATGAATTCCTCATATGAAAAGGTTTAAATATAACATAAAAATTCATATTAAAACTATCATATGAAATTTAAATACTTTATCAATGAACCATGAATGGTATAAAAATATCACATTCACAGTCAAACATATAAAAAAACCTTCAATAAAATATGAAAGTTTTGTATCATAATAAATCCACTTCAAATAAGCTTAAAATACATTAATGGATGTTGACATAGATTAAATTAAAACTATTTGAGAGAAATATCTCCTTTTTGAAATTATTTAAAAGTCACATAATTATAAAATAAAACCATTATTTTGAAAATACTCTTATAATCTTGTAATGGAATCTTCAATGAGGTTATAACGGAGGAAAATAGCCGCACCCTCCGTATAAGTTAAAAAAACATTCTTACCTTAAATTTGTCGAAAAGATCAAAAATACCTTGTTTTGAAAACAATGGAAAGGTTCCTTGTAAAAACGTATAAGGTAAAATAAGGGTATAAATGACTTTATCCCATTGTCTTTTAAATAGTAATTTTTTTGAAAGACAATTTTATGAAACATGGATGTGGATGATAAAGAGGTCCTAGTAGATAATTACGTATAAACCACCACGAATTATGACGAGATTGTGAAATAAACCCTTACCTTGTGATTTTACTTGGTTGTGGGTATGTTAAACTCCCGTTTAATGGTGAAATAATTGTTATTAAATTATACAAGAATCACATACATTAATATTATATCATATATGATGTTTTAACATTGCTTTATTAATAATATCTTAGTATTATCGTCGTTTCGGGTGATAATTGACTCGTTCTCCTTGTATATTTGGTTATGTAAGCCATTTATTTAATGGATAGGTTGTATGTAATTCATATCAAGAATGATATTAAGTATTTAAACATTATTTTTAATCATATAATGAAAATTAGTCTTGAATTGATATGATGAGGAATGAATCTTATCGCGTTCATGGAGACGGTACTCCGTACGTACGCACGTGCAAAAATATCATTATTTTGATATTAATATCATATAAAATTGGATGGTATATAATATATAAAGAATCATCATATTTTTATATTTATTATTTACATTATTTATACTCATTATTATACCCATACAAATAATAATATATTGAATAACAACTACACCACGACGTGGAGACGGTAAGCCGTACGTACGCAGTATAGTGACAGGTCATTCAAAGGATGGGTAGAATACTGAATAGGGTTGTAGCATATTTATAATAACATCACAGTATATAGAATATACTGTAGTTATTATTTAATAATGGAAACAATAAACAAAGAGGAAGAGGAGGAAGAAAGGAACTTGAAAGAGGGTGGTCAAATCATTACCTCTTCTTCAGGTTCTTCCTTTTGATATGATCAAAATGACATCCTAGAATGGCTTTCTGACTAAATAAGGGACTCTAGGATGAAGGAAGGGAATTTTAGAGGATATTTGGGAAGAGGTTGGCTGAGCCTAATGGCTTTTAAGGTGTGATATTGAGAGAAGGAAGAGTGAGCATGTATAAGAGGGGTGAGGGGCACCTTATGAAAAGAGTGAAATATTATATTATAATAAAATAATTTTGGGTTTATAATGGTTAAAAAGTAGATTATTTAGAGGATAAGATGGTTATAGGTCGAAATACACTCAACTAATAGGTTTTAGATAGGTTTGGGTCATTATATTAACCTTATATTTTAGATTTAATCCTTAGTTTATTAGTTTGACATTTACCATGTGCCTTTGTATTTTTATATTATATGGATCATAAACTTACTATATAAATCCAAGGGAACCCCAAGTGGTTAATTAATGATAAAAATGTCATTATATAGGTCTCTTGGCCGAACCTTTGATTTTTAGAAATAGAATATCAATTAATAATATAATATTTGTTTTAAAAACACTTATATGTCAATTTTGACACTATTTAATAATTGATTTTTTGTTAAAGTCCTAAAACATTATTAATTCAAAATAAATTTATATAATCAATACTATAATGTCATAATAACCTATAAAATTATTTTATGGGATAAAAACATTCAAATTATATTTAGTTTAACATTTATAATACCATTTATTTGATTCTTTTATTAATAAGGAAAATACTACATCATCATTGTGTCATAAATAAGTTTAATTTTTCAATGTCTAAAAATTATAAATAAAAAAACCATTATGTAGAAAATATGTCTATATTTCTAATGAATATTTATAGTCAAATAGATAACATATATAACCCTATTTAAAAATTGTTTTAGTAAAAGATATATGCTTATGTCATCTTTGTATTTATTTTAACTTAATTTTTCTAAAGTGTCATTTTCACTTAGAAGTGGCTCCATGGGGTCCCAAAATCGACCCAAGGATGACCATTGTCAGAAATGAATCATCCAATAGGGTTAGGACATGTTTTGGGGTAATTTAATATTATATAATATTATTTTGTTACCCTTATTTACCGGATTTACCCTTCAACCATGGTAAATAAAATATTTGCCGAAGTAATTATTCAAAATGACTAAAAATAAAAGTTACCTATTTACACAATTTGGACCTCATGATTATAAATATGGAATCCATTTTTCTAAATTCAAAACACAGAAGTGGAAGAGATTAATTTAAAAATAATTCCCGTTGTTAAAATAAAAAGAGTGTTTTTAAGAAATAATAACTATCAAAAGATTAACACTTGTTTACGTCTAGTTTAAATGTGAAATTATGTACAATGACCAACATTGGATTAAATGGAGATAATATATTCTAATTATTACTTAAAACAACTTAATAGTATAATTTATCACTATAACGTATTTTGACTAAAAAAGTTGTTTTTTATTAAAATTTAGTATTTTTCACTATTCATAAAAAATTTAATGTTTTCAGAAAAATACAAAATATTCACCCTAGGAAAATTTCAATATTCCCAATTCAAAAATGAAGCCAATTTTTAAAAATAAAACTTATAAAATTTCAAAAAGTGGGTATTACTATTCATTACGGCTAGTTGGATTGGTTGTGGTGTGTTAGAACTCGAAGTTGGGTACAACACATGCTATTGTATTATTCAAAGATAAGCATACCATGGAAGCTTGGGGTGTTACATTCTCCCCTCCTTAAAATAATTTCATCCTTGAAATTTATATAATATAACTGCATAAAAATACTCGGGTGATTCTTCATCATACGTTCCCTGGGTTACCACGTTGCCTCTTCCATCTTATGGTTTCTCCATAGAACTTTTACCAGACGATTCGTCTAATTTCTCAAAAATTGTTCTCAGTTATCAAGAATAATGACTGCATCTTAGCAATAAGAAAGATTGGGTTCCAGTTATAATTCCTCATAGGTGAGTACATGCATTGGGCCAGGCATGTATTTTCTCAACAGTGATACGAGGAACACATCGTGAACTTTGAAGAGACTTGGTGGCATTTCCAAACAGTAAGCTACATCCCTAATTTGTTCTAGAATTTAGAAAGGTATGATGTAGCTGGGAATCAATTTACCTTTCTTACCAAAATTTATAACTCCCTTCCATGGAGATACCTTAAAAAAACATGATCACCAACTTGAAATTTCAAATCCTTCCTTCGTTTATCAGCATAGCTCTTCTGCCTACTTTGAGATATATTGGTGTGGGTTTGGATTACTTTCACCTTTTCCATCGTTTCATCCACATGTTCTGGGCCTACTAGTTTTCTTTCACCAACATCATCCCAACAGGTTGGTGTGCGAAATCTCTTTCCGTATAACACTTCATATGGTGCCATCTGAATACTTGAATGGAAGCTATTGTTATAGGAAAATTCTACCAGAGATAAATATTTATCCCACATACCCCGAAAGTCAAGGGAGTAAGATCTCAACATGTCTTCTAAGGTTTGAATGGTTCATTCTGATTGTCCATCTGTTTGAGGGTAATAGGCAGTACTCAAACGATGTTCAGTATCCAAGGCCTCCTAAAGACTTTTCCAGAATCTTGATGTGAAACAGGGATCATGATTAGAAACAATAAATAGTGATAATCCTTGAATTCTCACAACTTCACTAATATATAGTTTTTCTAGACGTTCAAGTGGTAGATCTTATCTTATAGCAAGAAAATGTGTTGACTTGGTAAGACGATCAACAATGACCCATATTGCATCATTCCTCCAAGGAGTCTTTGGTTGTCCCATGGAAAAGTCCATCATAATATTATCCCATTTCCACTCAGGTATGGGAAGAGGTTGCATGACTCCTCTAGGCTGTTGCCTTCCATCTTTCACATGTTGAAAAACAATACATCTTGACACAAAATCAGAAATCTATCTCTTTATGTTGTCCCACCAAAAATGTTGTTTCAAATCTCTATACAACTGAGTGCTATTGGGGTGTGTAAGGAAATTGGAACTATGAGAATCATCCAACAATTCTCTTTTTAGATCAGGTATATCGGGAACACAAAGTCTCTTCCCAAATTTCAAAATTCCATCTTCATACACAAAGTCACTCAATCTCCCATCATTCACAGCTTTAATCTTCATTTGAAACTCTTAATCATCGGTCTGAGAACTCTCTATCCTTTATAGTAAAGATGGTTTGGAAACCATTTGAAAAAGTATTGATGTTTCAACTTCCATGGTGATTCCTATATCCATCTTCACAAGATCCATGTATATAGGATCCTTTTAAACTCTCATCTTATTCAAAACTCCATGATCCTTTCTGATCAAAGCATCTTCCACCTTATTTTCCATCCCCAGCTGGTAGTGTATAGTGCGATCATAATCCTTGAGTAACTCAAGCCATCTCCTTTTCCTCATGTTGAGTTCCTTCTGTGAGAAAATATACTTCAAACTCTTGTGATCGGTATATATCTCACATTTTTCACCATGAAGATACTGTCTCCATATCATCAAATAAAGGATTACATAAGCTAACTCAAGATCATGAGTAGGATAGTTTTGTTCATGAATTTTCAGCTGTCGTGATGCATAGGCAATAACTCTATCATTCTGGATAAGGACACAACCAAGTCCATTCTTCGATGCATCACTATATATAACAAACCCTTCATCCCCCAATGGTAGAGTCATGATAAGAGCATTGACTAATCTGCTCTTCGGTTCATCAAAACATTCTTCACACTATTTTGTCTAAACAAATTTAACCACTTTATGTGTGAGCTTTGTTAATGTGTTAGCCAACCAAGAAAATTTTTGGACGAAACGTCGATAATAACCCGCTAGACCAATAAAACTGCACACCTCTGTTATACTCATTGGTGCTGGCCATTCTTTGATTGCTCTTGTCTTAGAAGGATCAACAGAGATTCCATCCTTAAGACAATATGGCCAAGAAATAAAATCTCGTGAAGCCATAATTCACACTTGCTAAACATCACATATAATTCATGTCTTCTAAGAGCCTTTAGAATAATGCGCAAGTGATTTTCAAGATCTTCATAGCTTTTAGAGTAAACTAGGATATAATCAATAAATACCACTACAAAGTCATCAAGATAATCCTTGAAAACACTATTCATTAGATCCATGAAAATAGATGGTGCATTAGTTATCCCAAAAGGCATTACTGTAAAGTTGTAATGCCCGTACTTGGTTTGAAATGCTGTTTTCAGAATGTCTTCCTTCTTCACGCACAATTGATGATATCCAGATCAATGGTCAATCTTTGAAATTTATTTGGCTCCATGAAGTTGGTCAAATAAATCATTAATGTGAGGTAGGGGATACTTGTTCATTATTGTTATAGCATTTATCTCCCTATAGTTGATGCACAACCTCATAGATCCATCATTCTTTTTAACAAAAAGAACATGGGATCCCCATGGAGAAACACTAGGGCGAATAAATCCCTTATTACTCAATTCTTTTAGTTGTTTCCTTAGGTCCACTAATTCCATAGTGGCCATTTTATAAGGGGTCATTGATATGGGCATTGAATTAGGAATTAGGTCAATGGAAAACTCAATTTCTCGTTTTGGAGGATGTCTAGGTAAATCCTCTGGAAAAACACCAAAACATTATTGTAAAATAGGTATATCCTCTACTTGAACATTCTTTCCTCACCCATAGTTATTTCATTCTCTTCCTCCCCAATAATTGAATTTAGTTGAGCTACTGGTGGTGGATGTAGATAAGAATTAGGTGGTGATGTTTCTTCGCTAATGATAATGTGTTCTTTATCATCATCATCAAAAATAGTAACCGCCTTTCTCTTACAATAAATTTTTTCATCATGGTCCAAAATCAAAACCATACTGAGGATTATATCATATTAAATCATGGGTATGACGATGAGATTAGCAGATAAAGAACATTTATATGCTCTAATGGGAACTGATTCCCAAAATATTGTTGCAATGATACTTCCCTTAGGAGTTTTGACCGACAACTCCGTTGATAAGTCAAATTGGAAATACTTAATTTTCTTAGCAAACTCGGAATATATGAAACAATGCGATGATCTAGAATCAAATAAATCATTTGCTAAACTAGAGGAAACCATTAAATTACCTTCCACCATGTCTTTAGGAGCTTAAACCTCAGCAGTAGTGATATCAAAAGATTGGACTTGATCCCTAAGCCTCTTCTGAGGTAAGTTTCCCTAACGCTTAGGACATTAATTCGCATAATGTCGCATCTCCCTGCAATTGTATCATTGAACATTGGTACCATCTTTCTTTCCCATAAAATAACCAGAAAGATGGACTTTATATCCACATTTGTAGCATACTCCTTTTTCTTTTAGATAGGCACCTAGGTGCTTCCTTCCACAATTATCACATGGTGGAAATTCAACCCTTCCATTCATCCTTGTTTCCTTATTTCCTTTCCTATAGTGGTTAGTATATCTCTTCTTCTCTTTCTTTTCATTAAAGGCATAAGACTTAGAGAATTCATTTTCTATCTTTATTGCACATGAGGCAACATCTTCGTACCATGAAAAGGATTGTGAGACTAGTGATCGACGAAGAAATGGTTTTAACCCATACAAGAAATGATCAATCTTACTTATTGGGTTACGTATATAATCTACAGCATGCCTCACTAACCTTGTAATGTTAGCCTCATACATTGCAACATTCTCATCCTCCTTTTGCCTCAGACTGAGAAATTGCCTTTTCATATCTGCTCGATGGTCATGAGAAAGTATTTTTCTATGAATTTTTTTAAACTCCCACCATTCCATACATGATACTTATTTATCCTCCTTTGTATTTTGGATCAATGAACACCATTGATCAATATCTCCAGTGATGTGATAAACTACCATGACACCTTTTTCCCTTTCGCTACTCTCCAAGGCAGGGAGTATTTTCTCTAAGTAATTGATCCATTGCTCATAAACATATGTATTTATACCCCCATTAAACATTGGTGGTTTATTCCTCATGAAGTGATCTAACATTGATCTTCCACGCTGCGGATTAGGGTGCTCTATATGGGTGAGGTTATTATTCATAACCTGAGTGAATTGTCCTAGTATAGTGATTAGCTGATCAGCACCATTTGTATCACCATCTCAACTATAATTATCGTGAGCACAAGGGAAATCCCTACATAGAGTACGTGCATTGATATAGTATCCATTTCTTCTACTAGGAACCATTTCTAAACAATTGCATAAATTATATTAGTTTATGAATCGAAATACATAATTCCACACATGGAAAACACTTAACATAAATTGAACAGTTTATGGATATAATCCATAATCATAAAAATGTTTTCTTTGAGAAAGTATATACTCAAAAACCCTTCATAATGGTTTTTAAGGAAAATGAGAATTATCCTAAGCATATCCCCTAGGAGGGTCGTAACCAAGAGTGCAACAAGGCCCGTTGTCGTACATCTGTTCCCATTCGAGTCTAGATCAAAGCAGTGTTTTCGGGTTTTACCCCTAGGAACATCTGTTCCAGAGCCGCCTTTACCTGCTCGTATCTAGATAGGGATGTATTGCTCGGAAAAATCACAAAATCTCTACAATTCCAAAATTATAGAAATTTCATCTATACTAATCCTCAATATCTATCTTAGGGCTATGTGCTCTAATCAGATTTTATCAAAATCTAGCATCCCTGTTTTGTAATAAACATCCTCTGATACTAACTGTAATACCCTGACCCTAGTTACCCAATGTCAGTGCATTATTACGTATCATTGGCGTGATCACAAGGGTTCAAATATCGAATGACTGATCAGTTTAGTAGCCTTGTAAACACTATATATATTGATAAGTCTAACATTACATCATAAAATGAAATAAAACAACAATATTGTCTTCATTAACCACATTCATTTCGCATAGACTATCCCATAAGTTCAATCATAATAAAATTCTTCACATCGAGGGAAAAACAAAAATTAGAAATGGGTGAGCTCAGATTCTCAGTAAGGATAACAATATAGTAAAAACTTTCATAAAAAAGAAAAAACATTTAAGGCAAAGTATAAGGCTAAAACAAAAGCCTTTTAAACTTGAACTTCACCATTATATGGAAAATATAAAATCAAATAATTCCATTTACTTATTCACATGGAGATTCGTTGGGATAAATCTCTCAAGGTATCATTGAAATTTTTTTGAGGTGATTGTGTTTGTTTACAAAGAGGACATCTATGTTGAGATTGTTGACAAAGAAAACCATGACATACAATTTTGTTGAAAAAGGGGATTTCAGGGTAGAATTTCGAGTTCAAGATCTATGGCCAACAATCCATGTTTGATTAAAGAACATCGACAAAGGAATGGATGATCTAGAGGTGGTACAAAAATAACAGATACATGGTGGTGACGTTTTTCAGTGTTTGCAAAATGTTTGGGCCTAAAAATCGACAAAAGGAGGAAAGTGATTTTTGGTGAAGAGACTTGCGTGCCATGTACATGAAGGATAGGAAACTTGTGTGCCTATTGTTTTTCCGAATCCGAAGGTCAAAATAAGGAAAAGGAAAGAGGGTCATGAAAGTATTGGTCTGGTCGCGCAGGTGACTTGTGCACCATGAAGAGACTTACACAACGATGCCAAGAAGGCTTGAGAACTTGAACACCTGATGTTTTTCAAGATTAGAATATTGATGTATGGAAAAGGAAAGAGGGTCACGCAGGTATTGGGTTGGTCGCACAAGGGACTTGCAAGGGAAAAGACTTGGGAGTTGAAACTTGTATGCCGATGGGAGACTCGTGCGCCGTCGCGCTGGGTGTCCTAATGCCTATAAATACAGGACCACCCCTCTTCATTTTCAAAGGAGTTCGAAACTATGAAAAATCAGAGCTCCCAACAAGAATGTGTGGTGGTCGTGCAAGTGGTGTGTGGTCGTGCAGGTGGACTTGCGTGCTAGTGTTTGAAGTTTCATGCAAATTTGGAGTTGCGCGCCAATGTTGGTTTGGGCGTAAAGGGAATTGAGTCACGCATGTTTTGGAGTTGAAGAGGCTTGTGTCACATAGGTGGTAGAGGTAGACCTGTGCACCCATTGTGACCTACAAGCCGATACTTGCACGCCAGATTAGACCTGCAATCAATGTAAGGTTGTTTCGCGGTGGTTAATTTAGTGCTATGTGAAATATAGAAGTTTTCCTGATACCTTCAGTGCAATGAGAGATTCATATATGGGTGAAAGTTGGACTTCAATAGCGAGTCTACATACAACTAAGGATGCATTCATTAGAGATAATTAAGAGACCTACAAGTATATAAATGGTGAGTGGATCTTTTCTGAAGCAGTTAGCAAAGGAAGAGGAAGAAGGTGATCCTCTCCACCGGCATTGAGAAACAAGAAGTGACCATTGGGAAAGCAGTGAGCTAACCCTAAACCTTGTAAAGGCAGTGAACCTAGGACATAGTGACTGTGCCCCAACCTTGTAATCCAGAACTAGTGATGTTTAGTGGAATTTGGTACGACCGAAGACCTGTCGGCGTATCCTCCTTGGAAGTAACCCTTAGCGGTTAAACAAATTGTTGTGTCCTGTGCATGCTTTACTTTCTATTTATATTGTGCAACAGGAAAGAGAGAGAAGAGTGTTTTTCTTAATAGTGAAACAAGATCAGAGCAGACTTTAATTTTAAATTAGTCATACCATGATTCACCCCCCTCTCAGGGTATTCATCCTGGTGGACCTAACAATTGGTATCAGAGGGAACTGTTGACATTAGTTCTTCTCTCAATGGAGGTCACTAATCATAAAGGGATTCTGATCTTCGACGAAAACAATATTCAGCAATGGAATAGTCGGATGAAACACTACTTCTGATCTTTGGGAATTGGCATTTTCACAGTAGCAATGCATGGAATAAAAACTGATCTTAATAGTGGTGCACTATCATAAGCTGAGCATAAAGAGTTGGATGCTGATGCCAAAGCAATCAATACCTTAGTGGGAGCCCTATCCAATCATATATATACAAAGGTGATGTCTTGTAAAATGACACACGTTATGTGGGAAAAGTTATTGAATATATATGAAGGGGATATAAAGGTCATAGAGGCAAAGCTGCAAGTGTTGAGGAACAAGTATGAATATCAGAGAATGAGCTCGAATGAGTATGTTGATGAATTCTTTGAAATGGTAAATGCAGTGGTATAAGACATGCATTGTCTTGATGAAATTATCGAAGATATAAAATTTTTTAAGAGCATCATGAGAAAACAACCACCTCGGTTCAATCCGAATGTTTCTGTTTTGGAAGATAAAGACCCGAAAGAACTCACATTGGATAACCTGCACATCACCCTTGTTTCATATGAAATGAGAAATGAAGATAATGACGCTGTGGAAAAGGGTAAATCCAAAGAGGTAGAATTTAAGGCAATGAAGAAACTCACCATTGGAGATTCTCAGGAGGAAGAAGTGACAGATGAGGTAATGTCATTCCTCTCTTAAAATCTTTAAAAAGGTAAAGGAATGTTCAAAGGGAAACTTCCTCTTGTGTGCTTCAGATGTGGAAAGGTAGGAAATCTCACAGCAAGAAGCCCTAGAAAGATTGAAGATGAAAATTATGAAGATGATGTTGAAATTCACAATTAGAAATCTTTAGCCTATGTGAAAGGGAAGAAGAAGTTCAAGAGAAATTTCTTCCAGAAGAAGAATCTTCTTTCAAAAGAAATAGACAGTTCAGATGAGGCTGAGGTTGAAGAGGCTGAGGAAATAGAGAACTACAAAGATTGAGGAGAAAATGCTATTGTGGCGATCGTTGATAGTTCTTAGGAAAAGGAGGAAAATGACCCTGGATAATAAGAAGAAGAAGTTGAAGGAAGAGTTGACGTGGAATCTGAATTGTAAGAAACTCTTGAGGAGATAGATGTTTGGAGTGCCAAAATGAAGAAATCCAATAAAGTTTTTCGTGATGCCAAACTCTATATGCATCAGCAGGAAGAAGAGAAGTCTGAGTTGATGGAATAAATTGAAAAACTCAAGTTATCAACCCTAGATAACTCAGAATCAGTTAGTGAGTATAAGCTCAAGATTGAAGAATAGAAAAGGGAGATCGATGGCTTGAACATAAAAGTGAAAGATCCTATCAAGCGTATCGAAGAGCTTGAAGAAGAAGTTGTCGGTCTGCAGAAAAAAGTTAATGACCAGGAAAAACCCTTGATTCCCAATACATTCTTGGGAAAGCAGGTAATTATGAAGACTAAAAAGATGAAAGAGGAGGCTAGTAGTTCAGTAGGAAAGAAGCAGTAATTGAGCTCAAACATTAATGCTGATTCAGGGCTTGATCATAAGAAAAAATCAGTGGCAATTGAAGTCAGACCGCAAGCACCCATCCCGAAATTGAAGGTTGATTTGGGCACAAAGCAAAATCAGAATATTAAGATATCCCAAGGGAAAACTCGTAGTTCTGAAGTAACACGAAGGAATTCACTTCATATCAGGTGTTATTTTTGTGGAAATACAGGACATTCACAGTATGTGTGTTCCATAGCCAAAAGATACTGAAGGGAAAAAGAATAGAGGTGGAAGCCAAATAGAGAATAGTTTTCCAGAACATATTTTGAAGGACACTGTTTTTATTACGGAGGATTTGGGCACATGGCTAGGTACTGAACATTGACCATTCAGATAAATGTGCGAATGCAGAATCAAAACATTCGCAATCAACAGATCAATAAACTGACAAGTGAATTAAATATGCAGAATATATTTGAGGATTTTTAAGAAGAAGCTAGTCCACCGTACTCTGATAAAAAATAGAAGCCTCAATCCATGCCGAGTGTGAAGGAAAAATTATGGACCAAGAAAAGGAAAAATGAGTAGGCCTCGGTGGCATAGATTTCCCTTCAAGCATCAGATCACTCTGGTGCATGGATCCTTGATAGTGGTTGCACTCTCACATGAAGGTCAATAAGGATCTTGTTATAGGAATAAAATATGACAAAGAAGGATTTGTCAAATTTGGAAGAGATGAAGGCCTGAAGATTGTTGGCTTAGGGAAAGCCATGTTTGGGGGTAATGAAATTAGATGTGCTGATATTTTGGTAGTAGAGGGTCTTAGTCATAACTTTCTCAATGTCAGTCATCTATGTTACTCTGGGCATTCTATCCGATTTACTGTGAAGATGTGTGTTGTGAAAGGAAAATATGGAGCAATTGTTCTGCAGGGAAAAAGGACAAAGGGAAATCTTTACCTTATAGGTGGGGAAGAAGATACATGCCTTTTATCCAGAGAGGAAGAAAATCAGCTGTGGCATAAGCGACTTAGTCATCTATGCCAACCATCTATGGAAGATATGGTAATGTGTGATTCTACTAGATACCTTCCCAAACTATCATGTGATCTCACTCATACGTTTGATGCCTTCCAACAAGGGAAGATCATCAGAAATACATTCAGTCCAAAGGAACAGAAATCAACTAGAGTACTCAAATTGGGGAATGCTGATGTGTATGGACCTATCTCACCACGAGCTATAAATGGGAAAAGGTACTATGTTCGTTTCATTGATGATTATAGTAGAATGGCCTAGGTGTTTTTCATTACCCATAAGACAGAGGTGTTCAATTTTATAAAGAAGTATATGAGGGAATCAGAAAGGATGCTTGGGTAGAAAATTATGATGTTTCGTATTGATAACGGTATGAAATTCACAAACAGTCAAGTTGAAAACTATCTCGAGAAACATGGGATAAGACATCAATTTTCATCAATGAGAACTGCCAAACAAAATGGAGTGGTTGAGAGGAGAAATCATATCATCAGGAATATGGCTAGAACGATTCTTATTGAAAAGGACATACTAGAGAAATTTGGGAAGGAAGCAGTTTTGACATCGGTCTATATATAAAACATGTCTCTATTGTGTCCGAAGGAAGGGAAGACTCCATATGAAATGTGGTATGGAAAGAATCCAACATTGAAATACTTTCGAATCTTTGGAAGTAAGTGTTTCATTCTCAACAAAGAATATCAGAGGATGTTAGAGTCACGAGGAGATGAGGGGATATTCCTTGGCTACTCAAGGAAAAGCAAAGCATATAAATGCTTCAACAAAAGGCTGGGAAAAATTGTTGAGAGCAATGATGTCACTATAGTCGAAAATGAAAAGGATAGTCAATGACTTAGTGAATAGTTTCTAGATGAAAGTTATGATGAGGTAAGCAACATAGGGGGATTAGAAGTGGTAGAGGATGACTCAGAAGAAGATACTGATGATGAACAAAAAAGTGTCCAGTCAATGTCTGCAAGGAAGCCAAAGAGTCGAGCTAAAATTGATAGGAAAAATATCATTGGTGATTAGACAGCTCCAGTTCAGACTCAAATAATGAAATCATTACAGAAAACGTCTTTTTTATCTAAGGTGGAGCCTAAATGTTTTTCCGATGCAGCTGAAGATGAAAACTGGGTTCAAGATATGAATGAAGAACTTGATCAGAATGAGAAGAACCAGACATGGGAGATTATTTCGAGGCCAGCAGATAAGAATGCCATCACAATTAAATGGGTCTATCGGAACAAGATGAATGAAGATGGCATAGTGATTTGGAAAAAATCACGACTTGTGTGCAAAGGATAATCCCAAATAGATGGTATTGACGCTGATGAGACATTTTCTCCAGTTGCTAGGCTGGAGACAATCAGATTATTTTTGTCCATAGTAGTTCAAAGAAACTTCAAAGTGTTCTATATGGATGTCAAATCTGTATTCTTGAATGGAGTTCTATAAGAGGAGGTGTATATTGAGAAACCATATGGTTTTCTCATTCATGAGGATGAGAACGAAGATTACAGGCTGAAGAAGGCATTGTATGGGCTGAAACCAGCACCAAGATCATGGTACTCAAGGATTTATCAGTACTTGAAGAAGCTTGGTTTCCATCGCGGGGGAGTTGATTACAATCTCTATTTCAGAAATGATAGTAATCAAAAAATGATGGTGTTGTTTTATGTCTATGACATAATATTTGGCGGATCAGATGAAGCTCAGTGTAGACAGTTTTCTGAATTCATGAAACATGAGTCTGAAATGTCAATGATTGGCGAGATAACATTTTTCCTCGGTCTACAGGTGACAGAAGGAAGGAATTGAACATTCATTTCTCAATCCAAATATGCCAATAAGGTTTTAAGAAGGGTTTTCATAGATAATTCCAAGGAGATATAGACTCCAGTTTCTACTCGGATGAAATTATCAAAGGATGAGGATGGAAAGGCAGTTAATATCACCGAATATAGGAAAATTATGGGTAGTATGTTGTACATGACCGCAAAAAGGTCTGATATTGTTTTCACCACATGCCAAGCAGCGAGATATCAGAGTAATCCCAAGGAAAGCCACATGCGTGCAGTGAAAAGAATACTTCGGTATATCAAAGGAACCGTGGATTTTGTTCTGAGGTATAATGACGAATCTCAATTAGTGTTATTGGGTTACATAGATGTAGATTGGACTGTATTAGCAGATGAAAGAAAATTAACGTTAGGAGGTGCGTTATATCTTGGTGGATTGTGTATTTCTTGGCTAAGAAAGAAACAAGATTGCATTTCATGGAGCACCGCGGAAGCTAAGTATATCGCGGCCACTCAAGCATGCACACAGTTATTGTGGATGAAGCAGTAGCTTGAAGATATGGGTGTTGAAGTGAAGTCTCCGATCAGAATCTAGTGTGATAACTGAAGTGCTATCAATCTTAGCAAAAATATCTTCCATCACTAAAGGAAAAAAGAAAATTGAGATAAAATATCATTTTATCAAGGAGAAGGTTGAACAGGGAATCATGATGTTGGAGTATTTGCCTACAGAACTACAGGTTTAAAAAATCATGACAAAAGCCTTACCCAAGGAAGCTTTTGAGTGGCATTGACTGGCTCTAGGATTACAGTCGACTCCCCGCACTTGAAAAAATGTGGTTGTATGACCCCATCTCCCCGAGGTTTGATGTGTTTTTCCGAATGTGCTGATATGTGTTCTCTACTCCGTTATAGACTGCAAAGGGGTGAGCTTTGAGTTCATTGAAAAAGGGGGAGAAAATAGTGATTGTTCAAGGTGGAGACAGTGGAAGCAATTTGATAAATCATGATTGGTATGGGGAGAAGCTGACAGGTGGAGCAGCCAAATAGGGGGAGCATATTAAATCTGACGATGCTAGAAGTGATCGATCAAAGACTAGATATCACAACAACTGAGGATCATGATAAAAGCAGATGAGTGGTGCAGAAGGGTAGTGTTGGAATGTGGTAAAAATATTTCTAAAAATTGTTATTCCAAAAATTGGTATCAGTTTGGTTTCAATAGTGGGTGTTAGAGTTGAAGTGATTCATCGATGAACTTTTCATTTACTCTTGTTTCTCATGCCTAGAATTACTCATGTTGGCTTGGAGTATGTGTGGAGTAAATCCTTGATCGCTATCAGAATCACAATAGGCGAATGGTGGATAAGGAATTAACGATGTATATTTTTATGGAAGAGTTGTCAACAAACCCAAACGGAGAGATTATTGGGCAAAAATCCCTCAAGGTATCATTGATGAATTTTTGAGGTGATTGTGTTTGTTGACAAATAGGACATCTATGTTGAGATTGTTGACAAAGCAAACCATGACATACAATTTTTTTGACAAAGGGGATTTCATGGTGGAATGTGGAGTTCAAGAGTTGTGGTCAATGATCCATGTTTGATTCAAGAACGTCGACAAAGTAATGGATGATCTGAAGGCAGTACAAAAAGAACAGATACAATGTGGTTCCGTTTTGCAGTGTTTGCCAAATGTTTGGGCCTCAAAATCGACAAAAGAAGAAAAATGGTTTTTGGCAATGAGAGTTGTGCAATATGTACTTGAAGGAGTGGAAAATTGTGTGCCTAATGTTTTTCAGAATCATAAGGTCATAATATGGCAATGAAAAGAGGGTCACGCAAGTATTGGTGTGGTCGAGAAAGTGACTTGCGTGCCGTGAAGAGACTTGCGTGCTGATGACTAGAAGGCTTGGGAACTTGCACGCCTGATGTTTTACAAGATCGGAAGATCGAATTATGGAAAAGGAAAGAAGGTCACATAGGTATTGGGTTGGTCACGCAAGTGACTTGCGAGGGCATAGACTTGAGTGTCGAAACTTGCGCACCGCGGGGAGACTTGTGTGCCGTCGCATTGGGTGTTCAAATGCCTATAAATACAGGACCACCCCTCCTAATTTTCAACGGATTTCAACTCTTTGAAAAATCAGAGCTTCTATCGTGCAGGTGTGGTGGTCATGCAAGTGGTGTGTGGTCGCACAGGTGGACTTGTGTGCCAGTGTTTGATGTTGTGTGAACGTTTAGAGTTGTGCGCCCATATTGGTTTGGGCGTAAAGGGAATTAAGTCGTGCAGGTTTGGAGTTGAAGAGGATTGTGCCACGCAGGTGGTAGAGGTAGACCTGCGCACCCATTGTGACCTGCGCGCCAGATTAGACCTACGCGCCAATTAAGGTTATTTCACAGCGGTTAATTCAGGGCTGAGTGCAAGTTGGAAGTTTGCCCGATACCTTCAGTGCAAAGATAAATTCAGCTACGGGTGAAAGTTGGACTTCAACAGAGCATCTACATAAAATTGAGAATGCATTCCTTAGAGATAATGAAGAGACCTACAAGTCTATAAACTGTTAGTGGATCCTTTCCGAAGTAGTGAGAAAAGGAAGAGGAATAAGGTGATCATCTCCACCAACAGTGAGCCAGAGAGAGAGAAATAGGGAGTGACCCTTGGGAAAGCAGTGAGCTAACCCTAAAACTTGTAAAGGCAGTGAGCCTGGGACATAGTGACTGTGCCCGAACCTTGTAATCCACAGCTAGTGATGTTTTGTGGAATTTGGTATGACCAAAACCTGTCGTTGTATGCTCCTTGGACGTAGCCCATAGCGGTGAACCAAGAAAAAATTGATATGTCCTATGCATGATTTACTTTCTATTTATATTGTGCAACAGGAAATAGATAGAAGATTGTTTTTCTTAACAGCGAAACAAGATCAGAACAGGCTTTAATTTTATATTAGTCATACCCTGATTCACCCCCCTCTTAGGGTATTCTGCCTTGTGGACCTAACAATATTCTTCTAGTTGAATAATCACATGCAATATCAACTATCCACTTTCATAATGATGGAATGCATAATGCTGGACATTCTGAAACATTTTCTCATGGCCTCGGCCAAGACTTCTAAAAATGATTAAGTCCTTGGCCAAAACCATATATCAAATCGGGAAAGGCCTCGGCCAATTCCACATCTAGTTGTCTCATGAGACCTACTGATTAATCGAGGAGCTATAGCGGGCTCCACCCGTCACTTACTAAGTCCAACTCACTCCTCATATAAAAATGATTAAACATAACATAAACATTCTTATTAAAACTAGCATACAAAATGTCAATACATTATCCATGAACCATGAATGGTATAAAAATAACACATCCACAGTCAAACATATCACAAAAACTTCAATAAAATATGGAAGTTTTGTATCATAATAAATCCACTTCATATAATCTTAAAATACCTCAAAGGATGTTGACATAGATGAAATGAAAACAATTTGAGAGAATTATATCCTTTATGAAATTATTTGAAAGTCACATAATTATAAAATAAAACCTTTATTTTGAAAATACTCTTATAATCTTGTAAGGGAATCTTCTACGAGGTTATAATGGAAAAAAATAGCACACCCACCGTATATGTTAAAAAAACATTCTTATCTTAAATTTGTCAAAAAGGTAAAAAATACCTTGTTTGGAAAACAAAATGAAAGATTCCTTTTTAAAACCTATAAGGTCAAAAAAGGGTATAAATGACTTTAACCCATTTTCTATTAAATAGTAAAAATGTTTTGATAGAAAATTTTAAGAAACATGGATGTGGATGATAAAGAGGTCCCGATAGATAATTACGTATAAACAACCTCAGATTATGAAGAGATTGTAAATTAAACCCTTACCTTGAACTTTTCCTTCGTTGTGGGTAGGTAAACCTCTTTTATAATGGTGAAATCCTTGTTATTAAATTATACAAGAATAATATACATTAATATGATATCATATATGATCTTTTAACATTGCTTTATTAATAATATCTTAGTATTATCATCGTTTCAGGTGATAACTGATTCATTCTCCTTATTTGTTTGGTTATGTAAGACATGTTTGTAATGGACAGGTTGTATCTTATTCATATCCGGAATGATATTAAGTATTTAAACATTATTTTTGATCATCTAATGAATGTTAGTCTTGAATGGATACAATGGGGAATGAATCTTATCGCGTTTGTGGAGACGATAATCCGTACATATGCACGAGAGACAATATCATTCTTTTGATATTAATATCTTATATAATTGGATGGTATATCATATATACAGAATCATCATAATTTTATATTTATTATTTAAATCAAATATACTCATTATTATACCCATACAAATAATAATTTATTTAATAACAACTACACCACGACGTGGTGACGATAAGCCGTACGTACGCACGCATGGTGACATTTCATTCAAAGGATGGGTAGAATATAGAATATGGTTGTACCATATTTATAATAACATAACATTATATATAATATACTGGAGTTACTATTTTATAATGGAATCAACAAACACAGAGGATCTGGAAGAAGAAATGAACTTGAAAGAGTGTGGTTAAATCATTACATCTTCTTCGGGTTCTTCCTTTTGATTTGATCAAAAGGACTCCTTAGGATGGATTTATTACTAAAATAGGGCCTCTAGGATTAAGGAAGGGACGTTGAGAGGCTATTTGGTCAAATTTTGGCCGAGAAAAATGGCTTTGAAGGTGTGAGATTGAGATAAGGGGGAGTGCCCTTTTATAAGAGGGCGAGGGGGACCTTAGTAAAAGAGTGAAATATTATTTTATAATAAAATAATTTTAGATTTATAATGGTTTAAAAGTGTATTATTTAGAGGATAAGGTGGGGAGGGGTTGGAATCCACTCATATACAATAGGTTTTAGATAGGTTTGGGTCATTATATTAACCTTATCTTTTAGATTTAACCCTTAGTTTATTAGTTTGACATTTACCATGTGTCTTTGAATTTTTATATTATATGGTAAATAAACATACTATATACATCCAAGAGAACCCCAATTGGTTCATTAATGATACACGTATAATTATATAAGTCTTATGGCCTAACATTACATTATTAGTAATAGAATATCAATTAATAATATAATATTCATTTTAAAAACTCTTTTAGGTCAATTTTGACACTATTTAATAATTGATTTTTGTTAAAGTCCTAAAAACTTCATTAATTAGAATTAAATTAATATAAACAATCCTATCATGTCATATTAACCTATAAAATTATTTTATGGCACAAAAACTTTCAAATTATATTTCTTTTAAAATTTATAATACCATTTAGATGATTCTTTTATTAATAGGGAAAATACTTCACCATCATTGTGTCATAAATAAGTTTAATTATTCAATTGATTAAAATTAAAAATAAAATACCATTATATAGGAAATATTTTTATATTTCTAATTTATATTTATAGTCTAAGAGATAACATATATAACCCTATGTAAAATTTGTTTTAGTAAAAGATATATGCTCCTGTCATCTTTGTATTTATTTTAACATAATTATTCTAATATTTCATTTTCACTTACAAATGGCTCCATGGGGTCCCAAAATCAACCCAAGGATGTTAATGGTCAGAACTGCATCATCCAATAGGGTTAGTACATGTTTTGGAGTAATTTAATATTATTATAATATTATTTTGTTACCCTTATTTACTGGATTTACCCTTTAACCATGGTAACTAAAATATTTGCGGAAGTAATTATTAAAAATGTCTAAAAATAAAAGTTTCCTATTAAAAAAATTTGGACCTCCTGATTATAAATATGGAATCATTTTTTATAAATTCAAAACACAGAAGTGGTAGAAATTAATTAAAAATTAATTCTCATTGTTAAAACAAAAAGCGTGTTTTTAAGAAATAATAACTATCAAAAGATTAACACTTGTTTATGTGTAATTTAAATGTGAAATTACATACGATGAACAACATTGCATTAAATGGTAAAAATATATTATAATTATACTTTAAAACCACTTAATAGTATAATTTATCAATATAAATTATTTTGATTAAAAATTTGTTTTTAATTAAAATTAACATTTTTCACTATTCATCAAAAATTGAATATTTTCAGAAAAATACCAAAAAATCACCCTAGGCTAATTTCGATATTCCAAATCCAAAAATAAAGTCCATTTTGAAAAATAAAATTTATAAAATTTCAAAAATTGGGTATTACTATTCATAATGGCTAGTTTGATTGGTTGTGGTGTGTTAGAACTTGAAGTTGCGTACAACACACGCTATTGTATTATTCAAAGAGAAGTGTGTCGAGGAAGCTTGAGGTTTTACACTTTTTGTCTTTTTAAAATACTTATTTAGTCATTCCGATCACACCAAACATTATATGGATGTTTCTTCTACTATTTCACACCAAAAATAATTCAACGGTGGTTTTACTAGGATTTCATATTAATATGATGTCGTTTGCTATGGTTTTGACCATTGCAGCCTCGTTTTATTGTTTTAAAACACTAAAGATGTGTTTACAGGTATACAATACAACCCATAACATTAATTGACATATATTTGGTACCTAAATTTCACAAATAAATATATGGTAATTTTCATAGGATTTCATAGCCATTTGACACTATTTGGTTGGTTTTGGACCCCGAAAACATGTTTCTAAAGGATCTGGTATCGTTTAAAATTACCTATTGAGTCCTTCCAAGAACACCGCATGTAGGTTTGACTAGTTTTCTATTCTCAAAAATCCTAGATAATCTAATTTTCATTTTCCAATGATTTAAAATCAATCTGATGTTGTTTTATATGGTTTGGACCATTACACTATCATTTTAGTGTTTCAAAACACTAAAAATGTGTTTATGAGTATGAAAACCAACTAATTACTTGGATTGATGTGAATCTTGTTCCGACATTTCAAAATTAAAATATACCATAATTTTATTATGATTTAATGGTCATCTGACATTGTCTTATGTTTGTGGCCCTCTATGACATATTTTTAAATGCTTGTGTATTTTTACATATGCATATTGAGTCACCCTAAGAACACCACACGTCAGATGGATATGGTTTCTAATCAGAAATATTAAAATTAATTCAAAAGTTCTTTTCCCATGATTTAACACCAATATGATATATTTTCATTGGTTTTGACCATTACATTCATGTTTTGGTGTTTTTAAACACTAAAAATGTGTTTATGGAAATCTTCAAAATGGTGTATCTCATATTGACTTAGTGTAAGTTCCTACATTTAAAAAATCAATATATATTTGTTTCCTATTATTTCAAACCCATTATACCCTTTTTCTTTGACTTTTCCCCTTAATAAATTTTTTAAAAGGCTTTGGTATATTTTAAAACTATTTATTTAGTCATTCTTGGTAGACCACATGTCATATTGAAAAATCATACGTTTTCTATCAATATAATTCTAAATGTTTTATTTTATTAATAGAATCATTAATTTTAAAAATATTCTTAACTGAAGTACCCTTACAAGATTATTTTTAAGGTATTATCTTTTATATGATAACTGAAATAAATAAAAATTTAGAGTTTTGGGTTACTGTATGTGTTCTTTGAAAATTTGTTAATGATCTATAGAGTTTAAAATTCACTAAGAAGGATGATCTATAAGACTAGAAATTTCCTTCTAGATCATAGCTATAATCCTCTAAAATATAAAAACAAAATAATTTTCCAATTTCAACTACCCTTAATACAGTTTTTTCTTATAAGAGTCATGTTCTTTCAATTTTACTTTCTACCATAAAATTTCTCTTTGTGCTTCCTGATCAATGGAATTGCTAAAACCCCCACTGGTAGTATCAACAAATAATGAAAACTCCCTACATAATAAAACTGATGGTGTAATCCCAATACCCGTCCCCCAATCACTTTATATATTCTCCTTCCATAAAATGATTTAAACTGCATCCTTTTGGGACACTGATGATGATTGTGAAGGGTTCACATCCTAGGCCTCTTGAATTTAAATCTATTAGTACAATAATATTAAATATGATTCTTAAATTTATATAAAATTCATGATATTTTATATTTAAAAAAGTTTTATTACCATTTAATGTTATATCATTACAACAAATATATAAAAATAAAAGTAATTTATAACAAAATACAAGACATAAACCCAATTAATTATAGGTGACTACATGGATCAAATTACACTAATAGATGTAATTGGCACTATTTGATCCATGTGCTCAACCCCATTTTAGTATGTTTAATTTTTTTTTAAAAAATATTAATTATGTTTTTATAGATAATAAATAATATTAAATAGTAATGAAAAGAACTTACTCCAATGTGTCAGGTAGGTTTATTCAAAAAAATGTCGTCTGGTTTTCTTTGAATGTTAAGACGCTTCTCTATCCGACCAACAATGTGACCCAATTCATTATATTTTATAAAAAAAATATTAATATGTTAAAAAACCAAAACTTATAATAAAATAATATACATAATAATAGATAAAATAGGACCAAGGTTGTTATTTTTCTAAAAAAACAGTAAGACCCATCAGTATGAGGAATGACTTGTTACTCATGATTCACAACATTTATTAGATAATCCTTAAAAAATAGAAACACTAATATAAATTATAATTATATTCTGTTTATATTATTAAGATACTAAAATACATGAAATTATCTCATGATATTAATCTAAGTTAATAAAAATAAACATATAAAACTCTTCACGAGAAACACCTGATGAACTTTCTCTTACATTTTTCAAGATATCAGAGATGTTTCAATAAACTCCAATCATAATATCTATTTCAAATCTCTCTATTTCATCCACAAAGGATTCGTAAGAGCATATTTTCCAGGAATAAAAGAATTGTGTCAGTCTATCCAATGGGGTTTCATGAATATTTATAAAGATTCATGAAAGGTTGTGAGTTTCATGAATGTTTTTTATTTTTCCAAATGTGCAATGTTCATGAACAAGATGAAAGATTCGCAGAAGTGTCGCAAAAGTTTGGTGAATGAATTATGTTTTGAGATACAAAAAATTGATTATAACTTGTTGCAAACCATAAAAAAGGAGATATTCCATGAATACTAGTTCAACAAGGAAGTGGAAGCTATTTCATTATTATTGTTGACAACCATTTTTTGATAGAGAAGAGTAAAGTTCAATGTGATCTAATCCATGAATAAACTATATGAAATTGAATTCTTGTATTTTCCTATGATCCAAAAATAATTCTCACCTAAAGTAGTGATAATATAGATAGGAGAAAGGGAGTACCCCATGGGTGGAAGTAAACTAAATGATAAATCTTGTAAAGGCAGTGAGCCTTGTATGGATTGATCACAGTTGAAACATTATATCCCCAATACTAGTAACGATCTCTAGATTTATGAACTTCAATAAAAAGTCTATGTGTGATCCTTATACATAGACCATTTTGGCTAAACCAAGTAAAATTCGTCTATCTTATGCTTTTTCTTTTCTTATATTCTACAGAATGACAGTTAGTGAATGTGTATTGAGTGATCTTCAATATTATATAAATAAGTATTTGATAAGTTCTTCAGTAAATCAGATCATCACATGAAATGGGAATAGAAGTGTTACCCTTACAATAAGTAAGGTCAATATTGGTTTGGGCCGTGAGAGTTTTACATATACGTGGGAAATGAAAATGAGTTTTACACCCTAAATCACCCATTCTATGGGAATATCTATCTAATGTCCATTTTTGGTCCAACAAATGTGTTAACATTAATATTAATGATTTAGGACCATTACACATGCTTACAGATATGAATATCCAACGGTACATAAACATGTGGATTCCTATTAGAAGATATATTCTAAGAATCTCCCTTCTTAGAGACTACTATGTATGAACTTCATGAAATAAAGCCACATATTATAAGTAGTACTGAGACTTTATTTTCAATATACTATGTTCCCTGTCATTGAATTCTATCCAACCATATAATATGGTTTGAAAATATCATCATGGAATTAAAAGGTTTTCATCATAGTAGGGAACTCTTATTCCTTTTTAATGTGACATATACTCTAGAACATTATTACATTAAATTCATGAAGAACTATTAATGATATTTAAGGAGATATTGAAATTAATATTCACTTATTTGATTATAAAAGTAATATAAAGAATAAAAAATTAGTTCTATAACACCAAATCCAATAGAAAGTTCTTCTTCTTTCTAATTTATTACTTGCAAAACACTTAGTAAGAACAAGATTTTTGAACTTGTTTTCCTAAACCTATCAGTCTGATAGATTCTATATCTAGTAACCTTAATTTGGTACCCTATATATGATACCTTATTCATTACATATCTTTTTTATCATGTTTCCTCAAAATAGTACCAGTTTTTTTTGGTATCTTCAATCTGATGCCACTTAATTTGATAGGTTATTCATCTAGTATCCTCATCCCTGTATCAATTCATATGGTATCATATTTCTTATACCACATAATCTATTTTGACTATAACTAAATCTTTTATAAAATATGTCTCTCGAGGTCTTCTTTCGACACGTCACATTTTAAAAAATTAACATTGATGAAACAACTCAAAAAACTTATCCACAATGCACCTTCTCCCCTTTATATAGGCAGTATATGTATACAAATTAATGGTGGAACATGGACTTCAAACTCAAAATTCTTGATCAAACATTGAATATAACTCTGTAAAATTATTCATTTGAATTCATTGAAACTTACACAAGTATTGGGGTCAACCAACTTCATCAAGTCGTTCCTCAAATCTAGGCTTCAATCATTCTTGAAACCTCCTTGAATCATGGAAAGAATCAAGATCTTCCTTTCATGGTTATTTAGTAACTGAACGTCCAAATCAGCATCATAACTAATAATGTCTTTACAAACACTATGAAAATACACTTAATCCTTTATCCACAACCCCATATAGGACCTACTCCTTGTGGTAATGTTTTATTTGATACACCACTATAGGAACTTCACCATCCTATAATGCTCTCTCTATTTCCATTATCCTATGACTACTAGTTAATATTCCTGATAGACATATCTTAGAAATATATTTTTGATTCCTTTTCATAGAACCCTCTATATATGTTCATTTAAAATGTTCATAAAATGGAATTACAACCTTTTATATGCTTGTTGAACTCACTCTACATCCTATGTCTGATCTCCCTATTCTCATTCTTCATCTGGTAAACTTTTACTGAAAAGTTCATATACTTATTGAACATACTAGGTTTCTTCTATTTGAGGAACCCATAACTATTATTTTTCAAGTGGAATATATCTAAAGGCCATAAACTAATATAGCTATTCTATAAGTACTCAATTAAATGAAAATAATGAATTATTTGGAACAAACATTTGGTTCTCTTCTCCATATGATATTCTCAGTTTGATCTACTACCTCAGACCACCTTAGTCCATTCTTCCCAGATTTCTCAATCTGGTATACTTTTTTTTAGAAAATTTATAAATTCTACTCAACATTATTAATGGATTTATATATTGACAAAAAAATACAACAAAAATTAATCTTACTTTATTGTTCAAATATATGAAAAAATATCTTGGTCTCAATATGATGAAAGCGAAAATCTATAGAATTAGAATTTATCATCATTCAAATTAAATTTATCAATGCTAAAAAAGAATTTATTTTCAAATCACTGATAAATTTGGGTCACCTTTATCAGTTCTAAAAATGTTTTGACAAAGGAACCCTTTGTTAGTGCTAAACAAATCTATGATAAAGGGATCCTTTTATATGCTCTTTTTATAGCATTGATAAAGGAATCATTTTATCAGTTCTTTTTAGTACTAATAAAGGGTTTATTTATCATCCATTTTTTTTCAGTTAAAAAACTATATAGAATATTTTTTTATTTCACTACTCAAATCCACCTTTTATTAGGGGTTGAGCCCCACTTCTATCAATAGTGAAGCCCCCAAGTCCAGCCTTCAATTGACATGTGATTTCCACCAATTCACTCATTCATCAATGCTTGACCCCCGCCTATCAGCATGCCTCCAAACCCTTACTTAACCCCACAAACCTCGATTCAATCTTGGAACCCACTCCTTCAAATATTAGGCCCTTATAACATCTCTAACTTTGTTATTGAAAAAACATTAATATTTGTGTATTTGTATATTAATATGTGTGTGTGTGAATGTTTTTTCTTTTGTATTATTACATGTGTGTGAGTGTCCACATATATGATTGTATATTTATTTCAATATATATTTTTTGTAATTTATAAAGATAAATACATTTATACAAACACCAACAATCACTTTTAACAAGAGAATAAATTATTTTACAATCCATATATTGCTATATTTATATATATGAATTTTTATTTTGAAATATATATACTTGTTTTAATATATATATATATATATATTAATATATATCTACATATATTAATATATATATATATGATTTATTATTACATGACACACCTGTCATAGGGTGTCTAAAAAGCTACAATTATTTTCCAAGTGTAACATAGTGACTGACTAGGGTTTTCCCACTTGAGGATATTCACATTCGATCACTCAATGATTCCTAGTTCACATATTTTTTTTATGTTGTTCATATTTTATGAAAAAATATTAAAATGGGGGGAAGGATAATATAATGAAAAACTAAAAGTAACATGAAAATTCCATCTCAAATATCATGAATGATGTTAGAGTAGAAAGTAAATTCTCCCAATAGATTCATCCATGTAGAAACATCATCATACTGATTTATATATACTTAATTGACACACTATTTCATATGTGTCAACACCTTCCACCCTAGTTTTGAATGTATGGTGCACACAACAATCACCATGCACATCATACATCCACATCCTCAATCTATGGAGAATGGGTGTATAATACAAAGATAAAATTTATATGACCACAATGAGGATTACACCCACCAGAAATTATCCATGTTTTATCATAAAGAGAATATAAATCATATACTTGAGTTCAACACCAGATTACTACCCCACGATATTCTTCAGGCCACTTAATCATAATCTTCAGTAAGAGAGTTCATAGTGGATAATAGAATAGAGAGAGAGAGAGATAACAGAGGAACACTTTATTTTAATATGCACATGAGGTTTCATGAAAAATAATTAAAAATAAAAAATAAAAAATAAAAGAAAACAATAGATTCATCTTAATTTATTAGTGATGTTTTCTATCCACCTTCAGCTTCCTGGAACCAATGTATTTATAGGCATCAAAACCTAAACTATTTGTTCTTCGAATCTGAAAATATCCTCTTCAAATTCACAAAAATTGTTTCTCTTTGAGTTTGGTAAAATTTTCCCCTTTTAATTGAATGAAATTATTACTATAAAAGGATCCTTTAATTATCCCTGAAAGAGATAACATGTCTTTGACTTGCCCATATTTCCTTATCTTCACCCATGTCTATATCAAGATTTAATTCGACTTCATCGTCCATTTTAGATAAATTCATTTTCCCATGTACCATTTGACTCATCACTATTGTTAGATTACATGTGCATGGAATGTGGTGTCCTTCCCAAAGTCTACTCTATTTGTAAACCCCAGATCACATGTCAAAGGAATGAGGTTCCCTATAAAACTTTTTCCTCTTTTGGGGATGCAACATGGAATAAAAATTTCTTTCTGTGGGTTCTCTGATTATGGGTTTCCATAGTCAACTACAAGGAAAGTAATTATTTTTTCTAATTATTGGTCAAATTATGGCCTTAGTATTCATCCAAAAGGGTGGAGTGAACTTTTGTGTTTTCTTCCTAAAGCATGTTTATACAACCCAATCATTACCACATATATTGATTGGTAGTTTATCATTTTATCTCCTCCTTGTTCATGAATTCATGTGGGCCATGGGATATCAACATAGGGTTCATGAGGATTTGATTTCATCTCATTTTTCCATGGTGGGTTTTGTTGGGTTTTGTATGACCATCACAAGACCATGTGAAGTGGAAGACTACCCAAAAACATAAAAATATATCTTTTATAATCATCATGTAAATAAAATTTATAAACAATGTACCTAGAAATAATTAATGACATCATTTTTCTTTTTTCTCTGTGAAGGATAATTCTTAATGTAGACTGCGTAGCAGTGAAAAAAATCATCCTACCTCTAAGGGGGTACACCGACCAATGGGTCAGTGATCATATCAAGAAGTTACTCAAATGATTATGGGGTGCTAACACTATCATATCAGACAATGGAAAGTAATTTAGGAAGAATAGATAAATTAGTGGCTTACTCATGATTGATTATTTTAAAAGGAGGGATCACATCCTTTTACATATCCATCCATGAAGCATTTCAATAAATGAAAACATGTCAGCCATATTATTGTATCCATATAAATTTATTCATATAATTCATTTAATCCAATTCAATGAGCGGTAAATCTAATTGATAAGTTTATAATGTATTGTAACTGGTAATTAAAACATTTGTACGAAATATATATATATATTATTGCATGTATTTAATACATGCATTACATGGAATAAATTCATGTAATTAAATATAACAATTTATATATACATATAGTATCATATGTTATATATATATTTTTGTGCATATCTAATAATTTACGACTTGAACTAAAATCTCATAATTAATTTATGAATAACATCACAAATATTTGTTAATACATCCAAAAACTTTTGGATATATTTTTTCATCAAAGTCCCTTCCTTTTGAAAAAATATTTTTTCCAAAATATAACCTTATCCAAGGTCCTAATTGTGTGACCCTACCGGCCTTATAAACATTGACAATAACTATGAAATCTCTATTTTAGAGATGTAAGAAAAGAGTTACCTATAGAAAAGCATCAGTGATAATCATTCTACTAAGGGGTTGGGAGTGATCTCCATAAAACATAATCATATCTACATATAATGATTACCACAACAATATGAATCATATAAACCATATGTATCTTATATAATCCCTTTTTCTATGACATCAAGGGACCACTAGACATGGAACATGCCAATCTAGTAAAGGCCTATCATTATTTTCTTGACTCTCTAAAAAATACTGACCATGTGGATGAATATACCACTTGTTATTAATCTATATGATAAGAATATCACATTGAACTTATCCAAGTAGATGAGCACATCATATGTGAAACAAATAAGCATGGCCAGTAATTTCCTCATACTAATTCAATCAAGGGATACATTCTATTTCTTATTATACAACTGGATAAATCCCTTATTGGTTTGACTCCAACAAATGACATGATCAACAAAATACCCAACCACCCCCTTATTAGCTATGCTCATATTATTATTGTCACATGTAGGGAATAAAAGTGTGGATGTTCTTATGATAACTATCTCTCCAACATTGTGTAAGAAGGATTGATAATGATCGTACACCCCTAAGTATATCTATAATCATATGAAATTCCTTGAGATATAAGTTAGAGGATCAGTCCAACTAATAATTCTATACTTTTTACATAAATAATTTATTCTTCCATATCTCATATAAAACTCTTTCTAACAGAAATAAGAATCTATTTATTCTAAAATTGACATTTCATCGCAACACATTAATCTCTATGATGACCATCAGTTAGGGACAAGTCAGTGTTTTTACATTGAGAAGATATATATCATTTGACCATTCATGTAAATTAAATTGAATCACACATGAATGAATGATAAATGGATATCTCCATTCTTATAATAACATGATACATTTAAAACCATTACAAAAAATATCTTATGTTTTTAACACAAAGAGATAAAACATGACCATCGTGAAATTTCTGCAGTAATGAATTTTAAATATTACATACAAATTTCATTCATGTCCCATCCTTATATGACCGATAGATAGTGTAATCCCACAAACCTATCAATGAAAAACATTTACGAAGCAAGTGAGTTTGAATAATGGAGAGTTGTAGGAATTATATTAGTGAATTTCATCTCTATTGACTTTAATTGAAACATCCTAACATAATAACATAAAATGATATAATATTATATTTCTCTTTCTATGTAGAACTGTATCTAATTACACCAACATCATTATCCTAGGAACCATTTACACCAAACTTTTACTTGAAATATATAATAAATAATGTAATTTGATACTTTATCACTATACCATAACATCTTAAACACTATTAGGATAAATTAATATAAACCTTTTTATGGTAACTAATATAACAATTTATATTTTTCTTTTAACTTTATCAACTAAACTATTTTAGGATATTATGTTGAATAATTTGATTATTATCTAGTATAATCATTTATTGAATATTGAAGTTCACTTTTTATGGTAACTAATTTTAACTATTTACATTTTTTTTATTTTCATATATCCTAAACTCTTGAATACATTTATTGAAGAATCACTATGATCATAGACTGGTATAATATTTTGTTAACAGTAATATTCACTTTATCATAGTACGTAAATACAAAAATTTAAATTTTCCTTTATTTTCAAATATCCCTACTCTTTAGGATATAATATAAATAGTCACTTAAACTAAATGTGGTTTAATCTTTTATTTTTTAATTTTGAAGTTCTCTAATTTCAAACAGATTCCCAGTAGCTTCTCAGATACTATATTCCTGTAAGAATATCTTTCTAATATCACACAAACTACATTTTTGTTTAGGGAATAACATTTATTTCGTTTTAATAGGAATATTAAACAAACAAATTATTCTTTTCATATCATATATGGTATTTTATGTGTATAGAAAATTATTTTTCGAAAAGAGGAATTTATAAACATATCCTACCAAGGAGTATAAGAAACTCATTTCCATATATTTTAACAAATATTTGGATAAAATTTTTATCCCAGATAAACACTTATATCTAAATCTTCTTCTCAAAATTTTTTTATTTAAATTGATGATATGTAAACCATTAGCATAGATTTCATCATATCATAAGAACTGTTTGTTTTTAAGCATCCTCTATTATCCTATAAGTGAACTAAGATGAAGATACATGTTTATTATTTAGATTCATTCAAGTTTGATACATTAATTTAAATTCAAATTCTCAATATAGTTACTATTTGCGTCATCATTTGAATTAAATATATGCGCTCAATCAATTCATTCATTGATTTTGAATTTCTATATATTTAAAACACTTATTAAACATATACTTAGTATAAAAAATAGTTCAAAATCATTGAACTAACATATATAACATTCGTACTTATCATGGACATTACATGGAGTTCCCATACTTTTTAGGTATATTTTGGATAATCCAACTGCATTGATTTATAGCTATTCATTGATTAAAGCCCTAGGTTTCAATGAACTTGATTTTCTTCATGAAGAAACATTACTGAACTTTTCAACTATCCTTTCTTATTTTGGTTTTAACTTTTACCAAATTATACTATCTATATAGTACTCGAATCTAGACATTATATGCCAGTCCATCCATTCTCAACAATTTTAGGATATTAGGTAAATATTTTTTAAACTCATTCACATTATCATAACATTTCCATAAATTAAATTACTATGAATTCCATAACCAAAAAAATTTATTTTGGGAATTCTGCATTAATTCTAAACATATTCTATATTATTGAATATCATGGAAATACCAAAACACATTGGGTGTAGGAGAATAGAATTACTTAGTTCAATTATGATTTAAACTCATTTGAACCATTAAATGAATTATTTCATGATTCCATAAGATACTAAATTCAGTTATTGTACAACTTCAAAAATTGGTTACTCATGAATGAATTGTTCGGACACATAGAATATCTCTCTTTCTCAAGAAATTTTCTTAAGCTACTAGTCCAAGGAGTTTCTTACGTTAAGAGTATTATTTCATGGATTAATATAGAGTTTATTTAGATAATGATGATGCATTTATCTATAATAGAACTTTTAATCATATGTAAATCATGTCTTCTATCTTTTCATTAATGGAATTTAATGATAGTTTTCCAACTAAAATTGATGACTCCATACATCATATCCATTTAGTTATCCAAGATCTATATTTCACTAAACTCCAAGTTTATTTTTTATTTCTCCCATGACATGGCTATTTCGGTTGGTCATCGTCCAAATTACTACAATTGTGAATCTTAGATAGTTGAGTGGATAACCCATTATCCAAATCCATCCAGGGATTCACTTAAGTTTATTCCGCTGGTAGCCCGAAACAAGCTAAAAAGGGGATTATCAAAGGGCACCCAGATTTAGAATGACCCACAGACAGAATAATTTAGACCCATTCATTACTTTCTTTCCCTACACAATCTAACCCAAAGGCACTGGACTTTATCATGACCTACCAGTTAGATGATTAAGGTTCTAACAAGTGTTTCATTTGAAGGAATCTACCACTTGTTATTTGGGGTTTTTTAAGGTCTCACCAATTTATTATACATCAAATGAATATTAAATTTATAACTACTACATCATATGTAATCATTATATCTCATGTCTTATTCTATTTATTTGCATGCATGCTTTTAGTGATTTAGTTTTGTAATCTCTACTACAATAACCAAATTAATTTCTTCACATGACATTAATGTGTAACTATTTACAAAACCCACAAGTCTGTGTTAGTCACACAAAAAATAGAAGTTATGTATGCTCATACATATTCATATTCATCATATGCATAAGGTACATGAACACTTCATGTAAAGGCATAATGATATATGAGATTGGAAAACTCCATATGAGTATGACTATATCAAAAGATAGCCAACCTCATTCACTTTCCTAACAAAGGTGAACCTCTAGGAAAGTACACGGTCTGACCCCATGCCCATCTACCCAGAGGTACGTTACTCTAGAGAGAATCCAATTTATAAAAACTTTAACACCTAATATACACAAACTATTCCCAACAACAATAGTCAAGATCGTAACTAAAATTTCAAATTTAGTTCAAGATATATGGAAACTAAATTTTATTATATCAAACCTAGCATGATATGAAAGGCTCTACCTTAGAAGTAATTCATCATATAAATTTGGCATAAAGTTATTCAGGATATAAATTATTTATAACTATAAATAAAGTAGGGAATAATTTTTAAATAAATGAACAATTCAAATATTTAATCATGATATTAACATTTATGAAAAATTTCCTAAACAAAATTGAATTATAAAACCTTTTTTAATTTCACCTTCAACATCATGGAAATTCCATGATTCTGAATATAATCACATTACATTATTTTCAATACAAGTTATTTCATATTTTTTTTATAATAAGGCATTTACTTTTTAAATATATAATTTTATATGAATTATAAAATATTTTTAATTAAATTTATACTATATAAACCTTTTATATAATATTTATATCATATACATAATTATTATTTAATATTTGATCGTATTAATTATCTAAACACCTCATGATGGGGTATAAATAACATCCAAATAAATACCCTTTAATTTGAACGATTATTATTAATTAATTATGATCTAAACTTGAATATTATAGAAAATTTAATAAATGAAAAATTTATTTATTTTCCAAAATATTAGACATTTATGAACTATTCATAAATAAATGGTAATTATAAACATTTTATAAATTAGTAAGAATATAAAAATTTTATAATCTTACCAATATGATCGCTTGACATTTTATATTAAATGGAATTTATATGATATTTCATGAATAATAAGCATTTTATATTTAAATATCTATTATGTCAACATATTTATATAATAAAAATAAGATATATGTTGGAATTTATAAAATCTTTATAAATTGTATTTTATGATTTCTAAATAAACCATTTATTTCTATATCATAAATCCTGCCATTTATTTTTTAAAATGTTATTTTATAAAAAAATATCAATTCACCATAAACATTTTATAGTTAACTAATGTATAAAACAGTTTTATAAATTTATATGTAAATATTTCATGATACCTTTGTCATTATTTATAAACTATTTATAAATAACATAATTCAATTAAAAATTGAATTGTCTTAATTAAAATATATATTTCAATTATTTTCATATAAACAAGAGTAATATATATGAATATTTCAAATTAATTTCCAGGCTTGAGAGAAATATTGTTTTACTATTAAAACTAATTATTCATAAATTAAAAAATATATTGATTTGTTGAAGAACTTTGCACCTATGATACTATTATTTGGGGTTTTTATGATCATCACATGACCATGTTCAATGAAGGACGACCCAAACACATGAATATCAATCATTGGGAATCAACACATAAATAAACTGTATAAATATTTTACCTAGAATCGTCGACAACTACAATTTTCTTCATTCTTGGCGAAGGAGAATGCTTAATGAAGACCACCTAATAGTAGAAAAAAGAACCCCGCCTCCACGGGTTGTACATTCACCAATGTATTCATGATCGTATCGTGAGAATACCTAAATGTTGAAGGGGTTTTAGCACCTTTGTTTTAGAAAATGAACAATATTGTGTGAAGAAGAGAGATATGAGAGGCTTACTCATAATTGTTTATATTGACATGAGAGATCACATCCCTTTATATATCCATCCATGAAACATTTCATTAAATTAAAATAATTTGGTCATATTAATGTATCCATATATATTTATTCTCAAATTTTATTGAATCATATTCAATGATCGGTCACGAAAACTAATTAGTTCATAATGGATTATAACTTATAATTAATCCATTTGGAAGAAATAAACATATATCACACACACACACACACATATATATCGCATATACATACAAAGTGAATTACATTCATCCAATACATGTAATTAAATATACACTTTATATATAATATCATATATATATATATATATTGCATATCAAAAAATGAAACCCAACTATAGAATGACCCACCCACGAAATAATCGAGAGTCACTCATTACATTCTTTCCTTACACAAGATGACCCAGAGTCCCCTACCATCAGCATGACCTACCCAATTTGGATATAGAGATCTAAAGAGGTGTCTCTTAGGATGAAATCTCACATGTATTGTGGGGATTTATTTTAAGGTTCCACAAATTAAATATACATCATATGCATATTAAATTCAAAACTATAACATCCTATGTAATAATTATCATCTCATGTTTGCCCATTTTTTGTATGAATTATTCTAATGTTTTAGGTTTTTGAATCCTTATTCCAACCACGCATAGGGATTGGTAGTTTCTTATTTGATCTCCCCCTTGTTAATGCATTCATTTCATCTATGGGATGTCAACATGGGGTTCAAGATGTTTCAATTTCAACTCAAATTTCCTTTGTGTTTTCTTTGGTGGTTTGCATTATTATAATTATCAGGTCTTCACCATGGTCTGATTGATCCCCATCGATGGAGAGTATAGAGTTTTAGAGGATCCTAAGCTACAATGATGATTCATTCATTCCACGAACCTTTTAGGTAGTGGTAAGGGTGATGTTGGTGGTAGAAAGGTTCCAAGTGGTAATATATATATATATACTTGATAATATGAGAGAATGGTCACAACTAGTTGTAGAAGGTAACAATTTCTGTAGTTAGTACTGACTCCAACAGTAGTAGGGAACAAAGACTTATCATAGCATAGGCATGAAATGGTAGTAGGAATCCGCAATGTCCAGTGTTATCAAATAATGGAGAGGCACCTCAAGGAGTATCATGAAAATTGTGGGAGGGATCTATTGTCAAAGGTAATGGGGGAACATGATGTTAAAACTTGGTTGTAGCTGATGACAGCAGCACACCTGTAGTCATAGAAAGACAGATAACATGTTGTGGTTCTCTGACCACTAAGAGAGATGAACGGAAGGAGAAAACATGCCTTTTATTACACAAAAATAGTGGTTACCATGTAACCCTTCCGCAACTCCCTTTTTTACTCACACATGGATAACTCAAGGCCCTCATGGATGGAAGAGATCTCTGGGATCAACAGATGATGAAGGATACTCCCCTACCCCTCCTTAAATAGGCATGGAGTTAGGTGTCAATTTTGATACAACACCCAGAAACCCCCCACCTACCAAAGGAATTCTCCCATGGCTACCACCTAACATTGAATTATCCCATGGCTACCACCTACCTTTAAATTAGTTGGGGTTGGTGCACCATCAACCTTAGATAGAAATAGTGGGAAACAGATGAAAAAAAATCTCCATCAATTGTCCCCATCCAGCTACAATCTACTAGAGAATTTGTAAAGTTCTAGCTTATCTCGAACAACCACCTCTGTCGACATATCCTTCATGGTATCTTTTGTGTGGATATTCAGAATTCATGTAGCTATCAATCCATCACATTGCGTATACAACAATAGAAAATGTCAATGTGCTTCATCTGGGAATGGTACCTAGAGTTCTTCCTCAAGTCCAAAGAACATTGACCATCACAATGAACCATGTACTCTATCTAGACAATTCTAATCTCTTGTAGAAAATGCTTTAGCCAAAAAATCTCCTTACTAAAATAAGAAGTTGCAATGCACTTTGTTTATGTCGTCGATAAAGCAACACACTTCTACAAACTTGATTCCATGATACAACTACTCTTGAAAAAGTATAGAGGTTTTCTATTTAAGATTTCATGATATCAGGATCTCCAGTCATATCTGCATTTTTAATCCCTCCAAGATAGGTTCGGCTCCCCCATATGACAAGAATAGATTTAATGTACATTTATGATACCTCAGAATCTATTTGACTATATCCTAGTGATTCTTCCTTGGATTAGAGAGAAATAGAATCACGATTTCCACTGTATGATCAATTTTAGGTTTCAGAATCACCATAACATACATCAATCTTCCATCTTCTGAGGAGTATGGTATCATCTCCATCACCTATATTTCTTCCTTGGATGATGAGCATGAAATCTTAGTCATCTTCAAATGGCCATGAAGAGGAATGCTCACATGTCTAGCTTTGACTATATTGAAATGTTTCATAACACATTCAACATACTTCTCCTAAGATAGCCATAAAAGATTCCCCTTTATGTCACAAATTATTTGCATCCCTAAATTTTTTTGAGATTCTCCCAAGTCATTTATTTCAAAATACATGGAAAACTCCTTCTTCAACTTGCTGATATTCACTTCATGCTTCCCAATAATAAACATGTAATCAAAATCAAGAAGAAGAACAAAAATGTAACCATATTGAAATATCTATATGTAAAAACATGGGTCTGTCAGTTTTCTATTGTATCCATGACTCGCTGTGATTGAGTCAAACTTCTTATACCACTGTCTGGTAGAATGTTTCTATCTTTACAATCCTATTTTCAACTCTAAGATGAGGTTTTCTTATCCAGAAACCTCAAAACCTTTATGTTGCTTCATATAGATCTCCTCAGAGAGGTCACCATGAAGAAATGTTGTCTTCACATTCATCTATTCAAGATCAATGTCCAAGATAGCTACCAATCCAAAAAATAACTCAGATTGAAGCCATCTTCAAGACGGGTGAAAAGATATCATCAAAATAAACTCCTTCTATTATAAAGGAATCTCCTGAAAACTAAGTGAGAATTGTTCTTGCCCTCTTTTTCTACCATCCTTCTTCAGCCTAAAATACCATTTGTTCGTTTCTGCCTTCTTACCTTGGAAATTACACCAAATCATATGATTTTTTCTTCATCAAAGAATCCATCTCATCATCCATTGCATGCAGTAACTTGAGATTTTTAGGATGTGACACTACTTCCTGGAATCCTTTTGGCTCCCCCTCATTGGATAGAAATATATAATCTGACTCTGCATATTTTTTTGATGGAATCTTTCTTCATGAAGATCAACAATCCTATGAAATGTTTGGTCTAGGAGGCACAACATCACCAAGATCCTATGACGGTTTTGCAACTTCTTATAGAGATTATTTTGTGTACCCTTTCTCAATATCATCTTACACTGCCTCTCGGTCCCCTGTCTATGAGAATTATTAGACCTATTCATGTTCCGTGATAGGGGGTGCTGGTACAGGTGTTGGATTATGAATTGAGTCCTCGACACCTTCCTTTGGAGACATTCTAGGATTTTGAATGTCTTCAATCATCTGGTTCTCATGGAACACAACATATTTTCTTTTGATCAGGTTCATATCCTTCGGGTCCCAATGATTTTATCTGAACTCCTCATCTCCATAGTCAATGAACAAGCATGAAGTAGATCTCACATCTAGCTTCTTCCTTAGCTCCTTGGATACATGTGAAAATTACAAACATCCAAATACTCATAAATGGGAGTAAGAGCGGTGTTTACCATACCATATATTTTGTGTGATCTCAAAATTCATTGGAACCAATGGTGATCTCTTGATGAGGTAGCATGCATCCTGAATAGATTCTCTCCAGAATGGATTAGGGGTATTATCAAAACTCATCGTGCTTCTGACCTTCTCCATGATGGTTCTGTTCATCCTTTCTCCAACTTTGTTGTGTTTTGGGGTGCATGGGACCATCCAATCATGTAGGATGCCCTATGTCCAATAATAGGCATCAAATTCTTTGGATGTGTACTATACTACATTGTATGAATGAATACACTTCAGATTCCTTCGATTTTCACACTCCACCATGGCATGGAAAATCTTGAAGTAGTCCAGTACTTGGTCCTTCGTCCAAATGAAGAATACCCACACCCTTTGAGATGCATCATTAATAAAGGATAGGAAATATTTATTACCTCCCAGTAGATCCACCTCCATGGGTTTGTATACATCAGAGTGCATGAGATCCAACAAATCTGATTTCCATGACGAAGTAGTATTGAATGAGACTCCATGATGCTTCCCATACAATTAGTGTTTATAATGATCAAGTGATGAATATTTTTTCAATACTGATGTACTTCTTCATTTTCAATCTAGATAACCCCCTTTAATTCATGTGGCCGAGCCTCATATGCCACATATTGGATGACGTCACTCCTTTCCCTGCATTGAGACTGTCTTCACACATATTCACATGAGTTTTGTACAACAGACCGCATATATATCCTCAAGAAATGTCAATGGATCCTTTTAACATCATCCATGCTCCATTGCTGAATATGTTGTCATGCCATAGTCGATCAAAGGATATACATGATAATAGGTTGATTCAATTGCTTGGAACATTCCAAACATCATTTAGGGTGATTGTGTATACAATGTTCATTTGGATTGGGATATCACACATGCCAACAATCTCCGTTGAACTGGTATGTCCCATCTTGACTCCACCAATGTCACTATCTTGATAATTCAAGAAATACTCAAGATGTGGAGTGACGTGGTATGGTGTTTTAGTATCGACCACCCATTCTATATCTTGGCATGATGTATGAAGGCATGTGTCTTCTTTTTCTATATAGAAAAGCATGATTTCTCTAGAGACTGTCATGTGCGTGTCGCCATATCCTTTTTGTCAGTGGATACTTTAACCCTTTTCTTGTAGAATCCTTTGATAGTTCTTCTTCATGTGACCCATAATGCAACAATGATAAGAATTTTATGAAGTTCTAATACCATCTATAGACCTGATTTGGATTTGGAATTTTTTTTGGCCCCTCGACCACCTCCTGTGGATGGTCCCACCATTGAATTTCAGTTCTGAAAATGTAGGTGCAAAATATGGGAAAATGGAGCTCACTGTTACATCCTGAATGGTCAAAAATGATGTAACCGACTCTAGGATCATTGAAATTAGACACTGATTGATCAAGATATGACCAAAATAGTATCAATGGGAGAGATCGCCCAATGATGTGGCAATGACGTGGCAAGCCGGAGTAGCTGCTAGAGTTTCACCAGAAATATTTCTGGCACCGGAACAATACCTTATTCTCTAGGAACAGGTATTGTAGATCTGAATTTTTTTACCGATGTTTGACCAAGCCTAGAAAGGTCATTTTAGCTCTGTTTGTGACACTATTTCCACTGTTGAAATTGGCTCTGCATGAAATTTCCAAATCTGGATTCAAAATAGGATTTCAAGCAAATTGTATTTTTCAGTCATTAAAAAACTCAGTTGGTAACCAGCATTGCACCAAAAATCCCTCTGATACCATTTTTTGTGGTTTGCTGACCACTAAGAGAGATGAATAGAGGGAGAAAAAATGCATTTTTTTGCACAAAAACAATGGTTACATTGTACTCCTCCCACACCAGTTTTTTTCCTTACACATGGATCTCCCAAGGCTCTCTTGGATGGAAGATATCTAATGGCATAACTGATGATGATGGAATATCCCCTAGACCTCTTTAAAAAGGCATGCTGGGAGTTGTCAAGTTTGACATGACCCCCACAAATCCTCCAACTACCTATGAATTCTTTCATGGATGCAACCTATCATGAAATAATCCCATGGGTTCCACCTACCATGATATTAGGTGTGGTTGGTGAACCATCCACCATTGAAAACAATAGTGTGCAACATCTGGAAAAAAATCTCCATCATAACACTTGATGGTAAGAGACATCGGTCAGAGGTGACAGTGGCAGTTTGTGGTGGTAGAGCTTGACAGTAGCACTTCACCAATGGAAATTATAGAGCGTTATGGTGTCTTGTCCCTACAACATTTCACAGGGACATTTCATGGTATCGTTCACATCCAAGCAGACTTATTTTCTCTCCACATGCTCCGTGTGTGGGATTTTCCCCCTATTCCCTTCCCATGATGGATCTCCTCTCTCGGCACTTGGGAATTCTAGGTGCAATTTTGTATGTATGAACATATTAATAAATTTTTATATGGTAAATAAAATGGATAAAGTTTTGTTTTAAATAAAATGGATAATTAATATTCATTTAAATATATATATATATTTAAAAATACATTTAATATAAAAGTATGTTTATATTTTTATTTATACAATTAAATTTATATATCAATATATATATATATATATGAATATATATATATATATTGGAAATGTAGGACTTATATTAAATGATTAGCCAAAGAAACATTACACAAGTCGGGAGGAAAAACAAGAATACAAGAAAAAGGGATCCCAACCACCCGATAAAGAGATAGGAAAATGGGTAATGTGATTACATTCATTTCCAATAGAGGGAAACTCACAATAGTATAGTTTAGATTCCATGTGTTCGAGTTTTCCACAGTAGATCAAAAAACATAAATAGCCCATTCACCTCGATCTAAATAATTCACGATAATTTAGATATCATATGTTTCCACAATATATATGTATATATTTTAATTTTAAAAAACCAAAAATCACTAGCACAAAAATAGGCTTTCGCAGAGCCGCCCATTAGCAATGCTAAAAAAGCACTATTAAACATATTCCCTTATCAGTGATTTTTAGCACTGATAATGGCACCCCATTATCAATGCTTTTTTAGTGCTGTTAAAGGGACTCCTTTTATCAGTGCTTTTCTAGTATCACTGATAAAGGGGGTTCTTTTCAGTGCTTTTTTACTAGTGTTGATAAAGGGTATATTTTCAAAAAAATAACAATAATATATTAATATATAAAAATATAAATATATTTATATTGATATACATATAATATATATTTTTTAAATATGTTTTAGGTATTTATAAATAGACATTTACACCTAATATATAAGATATTTGGTGAAATTAATTATAAAATACTTTAAAAAGTATTATTAATTGATAATGTGATAATAAATATAGTGTAATAATCATTTAATAACAATTTAAAGACACTAAAAATCAAAAAACTAATAAAATTTCTAAAATAAGATGAAAACATAACTCAAACTTCAAACGACCATAACTTTTGATCCAGGTGTCCGTTTGAGCTCTACCACATATAAAATTGAATCCTAAGACGAGCTCTACAAACTAATGATAAAGGAGAGACATCTATTGCATTTTTTGAGGCCAAAAAATTCTTAGAATACATCCAAACTGATTTTTTAGTTATGATATCCAAATTGTTTAACATTCGATGGAATATCATCCTCATTTAAGGTGGTATTTTTCTGTTTTCTAGTGGAGACTAAATTTATTCATAGGGATTACATTCATATTGATATTATGAATTTAAAATTTGATCATTTATCTTAATGTAATATTATTTATAATCAAAAATATAAAAATATAAATATATTTATTATATATTCACACATAAAAATTTAATTCTTCAGATAAATAATTAATAATATTTACATATAATATGTATTTCTCAATATATAAGCCTTATATAAATAAAAATTAATATTTATTTTATTTAAAATACAAATATATTAATATTTATATTCCTATATAATGTGTGTGTGTGTGTATATATATATTAGTGTGTGTCTGTATTAAAAAACTAATATATATTATCTTTATATTCTAACATATGAATATACATATGAATATATAATATATGTAAATTTATATAATTATGTATAATTATACATACAGATACACACATATAATATATATATATGTATGTATGTTGTATTTATTTATTTATAAAGACACATGAGAAAAAATATTTTATACATGTATCTGAAACAAATCTTATAAATATTTAATAATATATGAATAAATATACATATAAAAAATATGTCTATATATATAAATAAATAAATATATATATATATATATATAGCTAACTATATATGTTTATATTAATATAACTAAATATTTTTATTTTAATATAAATCTATATTAATAAATGAATAAATATAACTATATATATATAAAATTAAATAAATAGATATATCATTAAAGGGAGAATGAAACAAGATGGATGAGTGGTGAAGGTTCAGTCATGTATGGGAGAGGTCTCACGTCCAAATCCAAACATAGTTAGGGGTGTGCGGGCTGGGGTAGTGGTCTGTAGTGGTATTATAGGGAGGGGGGGTGCTCCTAGGGCTGTTAAATGGATGTTGGTGGCACGCATGGGTGGGGCTTCCATGAATTTTTGAAAGGGGCCAAGTATTGTTAAAAGGGGATGGGTCAACCCTTCAATTCATAGAATTATTTTGATTTTTTTGATTTTTATCATATTTATTTTGAGTGCTAATAAAAGGGATCCCTTTTAAATACCACCTTGATTATCAGCACTTTTTGTGGCTGATAAAAGATTTTTAGCGCTGATAATACCATGTTTTGTAGTAGTGAAATATCAAAAATATATAATATTGGAACACTATAATATCTATATGAAACAAAATAATGTATATAAATTATGTATCCATTGAAAAAGGACAAGAAGACCCTCTTAAATATGAGTAAATTTCATCAAATATTGAAAAATATGGGTATTCTAACAAAATACTCGGTTTTATAGGCAATCCTGTCCTTTTTTTACTTAGAAAATATAGACATTGGGGTTCCATTAAGTCTTTAAAATGAAGATATCTTCTATAGATTCAATTTCATATCACATGGATACTAAAAAGACATCCAGATCAAATAATTAATTAATATTTTAAGATATGTTGAAAACATGACTTGAACATCAAACAACAATAACTTTTGATCCAGATGTCCAGTTGGGATCCATAAGAGGGCTTCTAGGACTTTTATTAGTGTTTTTTTTTTGCACTGATAAAATGTACCTCTTATTAGACATTATTTTAGTGAAGATAAAAGAACCATTTATCCGCACTTTTTTGAGCACTGATAAAAGGGATCCCCTTTTAATATGGCTTCGATTATCAGTTCTTATTTAATGTCGATAAAATATTTTTTAGCACTGATAATACCCTGTTTTCTAGTACTAAAATATGAAAAATGTTAATATTTGAACACCATAATACCTATATGAAACTAATTCTTGGATATAAATTACGTCTCCATAGAAAAAGTACAATAATACCCTCTTAAAAAAATAAATTTCATCGAATGTTGAAAAATCGGGGTATCCCAACTAAAAACTCAGTTTTGGAGGCCTTTCATAACTTTTTTTACATAGAAAATACATATATTGGGGTTCCTTTGGTCTTTAAAATGATTAGATCTTATATAGATTCGATTTCATATCTCATGGATCATAAGAGTACATTTGGATAAAAACTTATGGTTATTTGAAGTTCAAGTCACATTTTCAACTTATTTTAAAATATTAATTAATTAATTAATTAATTTTTTATATCACCAAACTGTTATTAAATAACTATTAATTAATTATAATTGAAAAATTAATAGTTAATATTAATTTTTAGTTATTTATAAACCATTTTTACTAAATAAATTATATATTATGTGTCAATACATATTCAGTATCATATAAATCATGTTTTGGAAAATATATTTCATATATATCAAAAAAAAATATTTATATACTAATATGTGATTTTTTATAATTTATATTTTATATGAAGGTCAGTTTTTAATAGTTCAATAAGAAATTATGATAAAGGGATCCTTTATCAGTGCTAATAAAATCACAGATAAAGGCTAAGAAAACACTTATAAAACTAGTCTTAATCAATGCTAAAAAAAACTAGAGAAAACCAACCTTCATCAGCGCTTCTGTAGAGTTCATAAAGACCTTGTTTATTAGTTTTTTTAGTAATTGCGGATACAAGTACCACCTTTATTAGTGTTTTTATTTTATCATTGATAATGGTTAGTGCCTAATGTGCATGAATATGTTTTAATGATGTGATTATACTTCATGAATCGCAAGTTAGAAGTCCTTGGAGTTTTTGTTCAAGGAAAATCTTTGGTGGTACGAGAAACCGGGTATAAGGTGATGTTTCTGAGATTAGAAATGGTTGTGAGTATGCTGTAAGGACACTATAAAATGAAATGGTTCTTAGTGGTGTTTTATTTAACATCAGTTTTCAAAATAAATGCTAAATTTTTAGTTCTTATTTTTTAAGAAAAAGTTTTTGAAAACCGTAGAAAATTCATGATGACTTTTTAGTGACTTTTAATTTCACAACGATTTAAGTCTCTACTAAATAATAAGTGGAAAATTTTAATTTTTTTTTAAAAATGTATTAACATTTTATGTTATAATTATATATTATTAATTGTTTTTGTTATAAAACATTATTAATGGATGTCATAATTATGAAAATAATGATGACTCCTCAATTCCCAATTAATTCCTCTCTTAATGGACAACCTTTCATATTCTCATCATTGGATTAGATCTCATGTACTCTATAAATATGGAGATATGTTAATGAAATACGATGGAATATGGGCTCTACACTGTGTTCTCCAGTTGTTGTATTTCTTTTATATTTTTATTTCCATTTGCTATTATCATCGTCATACACAAATTCAATGCTCGCTTCATCAATGATTCACTTAACCTACAATTGATCTTACATTTCTGAATTTGAAATGATTCCTAGATTCAATTGACATTCGATCAATTTCACAACACATTATCAGCATGATCATCTTCTCCACATTGTGCATCGTGATAATGCTGCCTTCATCCCCATCATCGACATAAGAAATATATTATGGGAAAAAGGTAGGTCACATTATTGTTTTAACATACTCCTTAGTATGCGCATCAAACCCACTCATTCGAGGAGCTAGGTCAAAAGATAATCCTTGTTTTATATTTAAGATATTGTTACATTTATTTTTTCCCTCTTGATAAATCTGTAAATAATATATGATCTTCTTAATTATTGGTGCGGGAAAAATAATGATCTCTTGAAGAGCTGTAATGACTCTCGGTTGACATATTTCACTTCATTCCCTAGATAGAATGTGTTCGATTAATAACTGATGTGGTTGATGACGAGAAAAACCTCATTCATCAAATGAATAAATAACTATAGCACCATAAGTGGTTGAATGATGAACATTGCGTACCTATCGTACGTCGAGCTTTTGAATGATGAACATCACGTACCTATCATACGTCGAGCCATTGAATGATAAATATCATGTAATCGTCATACTTCAATTCGTTGAATGATGAACATCACGTACCCATCATATGTTGAGCTGTTGAATTATAATCATCATGTAACCATTGTATGTCGAGATAATGTTTAAATAACATCACGTACCCATCGTACGTTGAGACGATATTTTTTGATCTTCACATACCTTTCGTACACTGATCTGAAGATCGCTAATAATTCCATGAACTATGAAATTTCATCTCCCTTGTTTGTTTGTTCACCCTGAAGGTGATGAGTTTTATTATGATATATAAATGGTCATAATGAAGATGAAAATTACTTTTAATATTTGTAAATATTCTATTTTATTTCTTCCCTTTGTTTTATTTCTTATAAATTTATTTAGAGAAATTAAATATTCTTGATGAACAAGAGTAAATATATTTTATATTCATTAATCCCTTGAAGTGGATGAAATTGATGAAAATTTTGAATTCAATATTCATGCAATTATATGGAAGACACTATAAAATGCGAACAAATAATTTTATTCTATTTACTAGAGTGAATGAGAATATTTATTAAAAATGATTAATTTCATTCTCTAAAGAGAATGCAAATATAGATGATTTTATTATAAATCTTGTTTGAGATGAATATAATGTTGTGCAAATGATCATTGTGTTATATTTTTTATAGTAAATAATAATTACATAACCAACAGAAGTGGTTTTATGCCAATAAATATTTAAATAGAATAATTAATTTTATTAATGTTTATAAAATAATGCATCCCTGAAGGATGATATGAAAATAATTACCTTTGACATTATATTGAAGATTATCTTCATTTATCATTTATTTTTCCTGGAGCAAGAATATCTAGGGAAACATTATTATTTTATCATATTCTTATGGATTATCAATATCATCTAATGTAATTCATTTATCCCTTAAAGTGGATGTTGTCGATCATATAATTTGAAAATGAAATGATTGAATTACATTGTTTTGAAAATCTTCTATATATTATGAAAATGATTTTACCACCTAAAGTGGTTAAATAAATGATCATCATAATCAATAAAATTTATATTTTATAATGGATGATCATTATTGATAAATAATAAATTATTGTTCATGGATCATGAAATCCGATGAATGGATTCATTCCTCATTGTGAATGTTGTTTTAATTACTATATCTCATTCCTTGATGTGAATGAAAGTATTCATGAAAAATTTGATATAATTTGTGATATAATGAATATTTGAGAGTTTATGAGGTTTGATCAAATGATTTCTCCTTTATTTGATAAAGTGAATGTTGTATATGAATTATTATTTTGGAGGGTGATAAGGTATGAGTTGTGAATCCATAAGATTCTTCCACATTAGTTATCACTACCACATTCATGAGATTCAAAAGACGTGGGGTCTCTTATCATAGGTAGATGTATTGTAAAATACTATTTGGGCCTGAAGATCTGAAATATTTTGGCCAGATGTTCTAAATTATGCAATAATTCGCTTGGTGATGGGCCTAACCCATTATGATTTTATTATGGATTCATCAACCACCATAAGTTGAAAATATAATGACAAATATGAGTTTTCACAATGAAATATCCTGTATATCTTATATGTTTCGATCATGAAGGAAAATAATTACAAATATTATTTTTGATTAAATGCTTAAAAAGAACTCATATATGCGTTAGTATATGCTTGTATAAGTACATTTACTGGTAGGGAATATTAATTAAGGACTCTAGAAGAGCGAATATATTCCTACATATTAGTAAAAATTATTAATTATTTGTTATATATGAAGTCTCTACGATACATATGAATTATATTATTGAAAATTAATATCATGTGCAGAAAAAATTGGTACCTTGATATTTAACAAGCAATCATAAAAGTGATTGCAAATAATTTGTTATGTAAAATAAAATCAATAATTTTAAACCAGAAGTTTACCGATCCTAACGCTTTAAATATATATCATGATGGTTTAGGCTATTCAAGATCAATTATATTGAAAGATATTGATTCGTGTATACATGAGAATATATTTATTGTTGACATAGTATATGTAACACCCCGAGATTTTATGAAAAATATTATTTTTAATTTCACTAATGTCTTGTGTTGTACGCTACACCAAAAGGAGCTTCCACAACACGCATCCTTGATTTTCCTTGCATTGCACGCAATCGCGACCTTCCTCGATAGCGTATGTAGTTCGCAATAACGAGTTTTACGAAACAACGATATGCTATTAAAATATTATTAAAACTAGCCATTATGAATAGTAATAACCACTTTTTAAAATTTTAGAAATTTTAGCTCTCACAATGGACATCATTTTTGTATTCGGAGTATCGAATTTAGCCTAAGGTGAAATTTTGGTACTTTTCGGATAACTTCCATATTCTGATGAATAGTGAAAATTACTAAATTATAATTAAAAACAACTTTTTTAATCAAAATAATTAATAGTGATAAATTATTAATTTGAGTTGTTTTAAAGTATATTTAGAATATATTTTTACAATTTAATACAATGTTGGTCATTGGATGTAATTTCACATTTAAACCAGACATAAGCAAGTGTCAGTCTTTTGATAGATATTGTTTCTTAAAAACATGCTATTTGTTTTAACAGCGGGATTTAATTATAAAATTAATTAATGCAACTTATATTTTATGAATTTGGTAAAATAGACTTTATTTTTGAATTCGAAATATGAAATATAGCTTAGGATGAAAATTTGGCATTGTTCTGAAAAACATCAATTTTTGATGAATAGTGAAACTACTAAGTGGTAGGTTAAAAACTGAATTTTGCATAAAACATAATTTTACCGCTTCTGTGAATGGAATTTCGAAAATCCGACAGACACGGTTAATATCAAGGACTAAAATGTGGTTCAATGAGATGAAAATAATTTTTGGTGAATAGTAACTTTTTACTTTTTTTTACCACGGTTAATAGTAAATAGGGTAACTAAGGGTAAATATGATATTACTATTACCCTAACACAAGTCCTAATTCTATTGGATAAGTGTAATTCGACCAAAAACAACCTTATGAATATAATATGACCATTTATGTCCACTTTGATTAGATTATGACATTTAATATTATTTTATTTAATGAATAGTCAAAATAGTTAAAATCAACGTTTAATAACTAAAACATTTTTAATATGGGGTTATACAGAAGATAAATTCGACTATAAATATTCATTAGAAAGCTAAAACGATTTCCTACATAATGATATTTTATTTATTATTTTTAGACTTTAAATAAATTAATTTATATATGACACAACGATGATGCAGTAATTACCCTTTTAAGGAAATATTAACATAATTGATGTTATAAATGCTAAAATGAATGTAATTTGAGAATTTTTATGACTTAAACTAATTTTCTAGGTTAATATTACATGTTATTGTGGATTTAAGTAACTTGGTTCGAACTTATCATTCTTTTATGAATTTCATAAAAATCATGTACCAAATAGTGTCAAAATTGACATAAAATAGTTTTTAAAACAAATATTATATTATTAATTGTTATTTTATTCCTAAAAATCTAATGTTCGGCCAAATAACTTAGATAAGATTATATATATTAATAATAAATAATTTGGGGTTCGTTTGACATGTTATAGTAAGTGTATTAACCATATAGTGAAAGAAAACAAAAAGGCATGGTAAAAGTTAAATTATTTAACTTAGAGTTAAATCTAATTGATAAGGTTAAAATAATACCCTAAACTTGTCTAAATCTTATTGGGTGATAGGATTTAGACCCATCCCCACTTTAGCTTCGAAATAAGACCCTTTGGAACCATTATAAACTGATTTTGACTTTAATATAAAATAATATTTTGAGATATTCCTAAGGTGCCCCTCTCCTCCCCTATAAAAGGACACCTCCTCCCCCTCCTCCTCACACCAATTTGAGCACTCATGCTCGGCCAAACCCTGCCAAAATCTCTTCTCCACTTCCCTAGCAACATCTGATAGGTTCTGGTCTTCCTCAAATACCAATTTCAGTGCCCTAAGAGGAGGTCTCAAAGAGGCGCTTCAAAGAAAAGGTAATTACCGTTACCAATTCTTTCATCTTTATTTCTTCTTCCACTTCTTCTTCTTAGGTTGTTTCATTATGAAGTAATAACATCAGTATCACTCATATACTTATATGTTATTATAAGTATGAACCAACCCTATTTCACCATCTATCCATCCTATGGAAAAAGAAATCACCGCGCGTGCGTACGTACGGAATACCGTCTCCACGCCGTGGTGTAATCTATTTTCCACCACCACCTTACATGGATGGGTATAATGGTGTAAAGAAAAACTATACATAGTTATTACAACATAATATTGATTCTGATATATTGTATAATCCACTCCAATTCAATTCAATATTTATGGAAATGATATCATCGCTCGTGCGTACGTACGGACTACCGTCTCCACGACGCGATGAGATTCATTCTCCATGTTAACCATTTAAGAATGATTATAAAGTATATATAAGAAATAATAATGAAATATATGACATTATAAAGCTACTGGATTTATGTATATATATATATGTATGTCTTCTACTTACTTCCATTCAAGACAATAAGGAAAGGAAAATAGCGTTCATGCGTACGTACGGACTACCGTCTCCATGAACGGTGTTTTTCATTTCATTTATCTCTCTATTATATATATATATTTACTGAATATATATGATATATAAATCATATTTTATATTCTGGAATTAATTAAATCATGATATAAGTAATAATAATGTCAAAAACAACAAGTCAAAACACCTACGATAAATGAAACGATTTTACCCAAAACGCTTCTTTAACATGGAATTTACAAATGAACGGGTAATATAATGTCATAAGTGAACCATATATGATATAATAACAATTAATATGATTCTGTAATAATTCAATGACATTATTTAAATCATTATACAGGAGGTTCGGACACATACGAAGCAAAATCGGACCTAAGGTAAGGGAAATATCACAATCTCATTTTTTATTCGAGGTTGTTTATACTTTAGTATTTACTGGGGTGTATTTTATCATCCACATCCATATTTACTCAATATGTAACATTATTTCCATCCACCTACAATTTTTTAAATACAATTTTACCCTTCGGTGAGTTTTTAGTAAAAGATATGAATGAAATCTTTTGTCGTTTTTCATACGATGTATTTTTTGACTTTTCCGACAAAAGTACGAGAAGAATGTTTTTTTTTACTTAAACGGCACGAACAGATTTTTACGGTTTTATAAAGCCTTATTTTCATGAAGCTTCCTCCAAAAGATTTCATCACTATTTTCAATAAAATCTCTTTCTTTTAAAATTGCATGATGTTTTGTGAAAAGAAATTGATTTTGAAGAAGAAAGGATATTTTCCTCAAGAATGGAGTTCAAGTGTTTTATCAAAAGTATTTTCCATATAAGATAATAAAGTGTTCTGTTTTTATCCCTATTATTACATGGATTTGATTATGTTGTGATGGAAACATTTTTATGAATTCCTTTATCTTATATGAATTGTTTTATGATGTCATGTTGTTTAAGAATCCCATTTTTATTACATGGGTTATGCGATGATGTATGATTTATGATTATGTGGCACAAATAAGAAAGGATTAATTATAAGATGGGTGGGACCTATATCTCCCTCCAATGCATTGGGTAAAGATTTTATATCTTATGAGATAGACATGGCTGGAATGGTAGGTTATACCGGTTCAGTGAAACAGGACTGAAACGAGGGTTACTCGATTCAGAAAGGGACTTTGTCCACTAAGATAGACTTGGCAATGAGTTTTGACAAACAAGAAATGATTCTCTATGATTATGTGTGAATGCCACAAAGTTTCATGTTTTATGTTATGATTATTGTGATTACATTTCACTGCCATGATTTATCCCATGTTATTATGCTCTCTTTTGCAGGTTAAGATTTCCAAAATGTTATGTTCTTATGAATACGATGTGATTGATATTTCTTTTGTTTACCCTTACTGAGCATTTGAGATCACCCTTTTATGTTTTCTTTCCCCCAAGATATAAAGAAAGGTTTTAGGTAAAAAAAAGGGAAGATCTTTATAAGAGATGTTGAAGATCTTTCACCACGATTAGAAGATTACGTTCTGAGTTTCCAAAGACACTAAACTATTACGGTCCTTGTGTGTGTGTTTTTTTATGTACTAAGTATTCCGCAAATTTAATGTAATGTCCATGTACGTCAAGCTTCGGGTCTCTACAGTTGGTATCAGAGGAAAGGTTTAGTCAACATTTGGAAACTAGGATGCGAAAACGTTAGTGAGATCCCTAGAGATATTTCTACGGTATGTCTAGGGATGTCCCTAAGGTTAAGTATACGTATAGGTTATAGTACTAGAATTATGGTAACGATCATAGAATTAAACCTAAGATGTTAGATATTGAAGGTACTCCCCCTTTATTATATTGTTTTCCCTAGCATGATTTTGGCCTCTCACACTATTCTTTTTGGGTTTTAGAAAATGGCTGGAAACAAAGTGATTCACGATAATGGAATATATGATGGACAATGGAATGATATTCTTCATGAGCAACCAAATGAAATGGGATTTGGAAGTCCAAACATCATTATTATTCCGAATCAGCAATCTCATAATATGATCAATAAAGTAAAATTTGGTAAGTTTCCTGACTCGTCTAATAAGAGAAAGATGGAGTTTCATGATGATCATAGAGGAAAGAAAGTTCAATTTCCCCTATGTAAATCATGTGGGAAGAGGCATCAAGTAGAATGTTTCAAAGGAACTGGAAGATGCTTTGGGTGTGGAAAAGAAGGAAACAAAGCCAGTAAGTGCAAATGAAAAGGTTCAGTTAACACCAGGGATGAGGATAATGGTATTGCTACGACATCAACAATGGTTAAATGTTTTAAATGTGGAATGTACGGGCATTATGCAAATCAATGCCCTAAGGGAAAGTCTCGTGAAGAGAATCAGTATGGTCGTATGGGTAGTATTTATGTTGATGATGATGATGAGACTACAAATGATATGTGAGATGAAAGAATTGTTGAAGCTCGGTCAATGGTTTAAGAATGTAGTGGAATGATTACATGTTTATCAAGTGTAATGTTGTATAAGTAATCTCATGGTACTATGGGATAAAGAGACATCTAAGGATTGTTACATTGTTGTCTTTCCTTAATTTTTGAAAGTATGTGATGAATGGTACCAGTTTTTTTGGAAAGTAGATGATATGCGCATAATGAAGGGATAAGGCGATAATGAGATGTTTGATTGTATGCATGAGCTCATGATTGATATAAGGACTAAGTGATATCATGGTTTGAGTATATAGAATTTTGAGGATTTTGGTATGTGGAAAGTGTTAACTTTTAACTGCATTCATGTTTTCACTAAGGTATTCAAAAGAATACATGATTAAGGTCTTTGAAACATATCTTATGATATATGGGGATCAACGATGGTATTAAATCTCTGGTAATCGTTTTCACTATGTTATTAGAGTGGACTACAGTATTATGGATAAGCCTAAAGATTAGAATGGATTATGTTGGACATAAGTGAGTATTTTTTAAGGATAGAAGTTTTTTTTATTTTATTCGATATTATTGATGGGATGTTATAGTAATGTAGTTTTAGAGAAAGGAAAACCTGCAGGACGGGCGACAGCCCATCGCGTCGGACAAGGCTGTGGAAATCGAACCCACAACCGAAATGCGACTGGCCTTTATCGCCTACCACTGGCCTACAGGAAGTCCCTGTTTAGTAGAAACTAGTTTTATGATATATGATGTATAATTCCATTTTAGGAACCATATATGATTAATCTCACTATAGATCGACTTATGTATATAATTTTTGAGACAGATGGAATGACCCGTCATTCTATCACATGATCTGCTAACACTTCACGAATAACAAATTCAACTTCATTTATTTAAGAGATGAAGTGGAAATTGTTCAAGGCACGAACAACAGTGAGATTGTACCAAAATCATGTAAGTATTTCTTTTAATTCATCAACTTTAGGGAAATGAACTTGAAAACCAAAAATGTTTTCCCAGTGATCTTATACCTGATGAATCAGATGGTACCTTAGATCGTCACAAATTTATGGCTTTGTGATTGCTGGATTTTCCATAGCCATGTTCTCTACCACTCTCCATCAGAACGTGATGGTTAGATTTCTCTTCCATATCCATATTTTCACCTATGTGGAAACCCAGTGATTAGTTTATTTGGGTAACCGTTAAGTTTCATACTTTTGTTTTTAAAGATTGTTTTTGGTATTCCTTTTTACGATGTGGGTTTCTATTAAAGAAACTTTCAAAAAGAAAACCATTTATAACCCCGACGAATTTCGAGGGCGAAATTCATTTTAAGGGGGGTAGAATGTAACACCCCGAGATTTTATGAAAAATATTATTTTTAATTTCACTAATGTCTTGTGTTGTACGCTACACCAAAAGGAGCTTCCACAACACGCATCCTTGATTTTCCTTGCATTGCACGCAATCGCGACCTTCCTCGATAGCGTATGTAGTACGCAATAACGAGTTTCACAAAACAACGATATGCTATTAAAATATTATTAAAACTAGCCGTTATGAATAGTAATAACCAGTTTTTAAAATTTTAGAAATTTTAGCTCTCACAATGGACTTTATTTTTGGATTCGGAGTATCAAATTTAGCCTAAGGTGAAATTTTGGTACTTTTCGGATAACTTCCATATTCTGATGAATAGTGAAAATTACTAAATTATAATTAAAAACAACTTTTTTAATCAAAATAATTAATAGTGATAAATTATTAATTTGAGTTGTTTTAAAGTATATTTAGAATATATTTTTACAATTTAATACAATGTTGGTCATTGGATGTAATTTCACATTTAAACCAGACATAAGCAAGTGTCAGTCTTTTGATAGATATTGTTCATTAAAAACACGCTATTTGTTTTAACAGCGGGATTTAATTATAAAATTAATTAATGAAAATTCTATGTTATGAATTTGGTAAAATAGAATTCATTTTTGAATTCGGAATATGAAATATAGCTTAGGATGAATATTTGGCATTGTTCTGAAAAACATCAATTTTTGATGAATAGTGAAACTACTAAGTGGTAGGTTAAAAACTGAATTTTGCATAAAACATAATTTTACCGCTTCTGTGAATGGAATTTCGAAAATCCGACAGACACGGTTAATATCAAGGACTAAAATGTGGTTCAATGAGATGAAAATAATTTTTGGTGAATAGTAACTTTTTACTTTTTTTTACCACGGTTAATAGTAAATAGGGTAACTAAGGGTAAATATGATATTACTATTACCCTAACACATGTCCTAATTCTATTGGATAAGTTTAATTCGACCAAAAACAACCTTATGAATATAATATGACCATTTATGTGCACTTTGATTAGATTATGACATTTAATATTATTTTATTTAATGAATAGTTAAAATAGTTAAAATCAATGTTTAATAACTAAAACATTTTTAATATGGGGTTATACATAAGATAAATTCGACTATAAATATTCATTAGAAAGCTAAAAATATTTCCTACATAATTATATTTTATTTATAATTTTTAGACTTTAAATAAATTAATTTGTATATGACACAACGATGATGCAGTAATTACCCTTTTAAGGAAATATTAACATAATTGATGTTATAAATGCTAAAATGAATGTAATTTGAGACTTTTTATGACTTAAACTAATTTTCTAGGTTAATATGACATGTTATTGTAGATTTAAGTAACGTGTTTTGAACTTAGCATTCTTTTATGAATTTCATAAAAATCATGTACCAAATAGTGTCAAAATTGACTTAAAATAGTTTTTAAAACAAATATTATATTATTAATTGTTATTTTATTCCTAAAAATCTAAGGGTCGGACAAATGACTTAGATAAGATTATATATATTAATAATAAATAATTTGGGGTTCGTTTGACATGTTATAGTAAGTGTATTAACGATATAGTGAAAGAAAACAAAAAGACATGGTAAAAGTTAAATTATTTAACTTAGAGTTAAATCTAATTGATAAGGTCCAAATAATACCCTAAACTTGTCTAAATCCTATTGGTTGATAGGATTTCGACCCATCCCCACTTTAGCTTCGAAATAAGACCCTTTGGAACCATTATAAACTGATTTTGACTTTAATATAAAATAATATTTTGAGATATTCCTAAGGTGCCCCTCTCCTCCCCTATAAAAGGACACCTCCTCCCCCTCCTCCTCACACCAATTTGAGCACTCAAGCTCGACCAAACCCTGCCAAAATCTCTTCTCCACTTCCCTAGCAACATCCTAGAGGTTCTGGTATTCCTCAAATACCAATTTTAGTGCCCTAAGAGGAGGTCTCAAAGAGGCGCTTCAAAGAAAAGGTAATTACCGTTACCAATTCTTTCATCTTTATTTCTTCTTCCACTTCTTCTTCTTAGGTTGTTTCATTATGAAGTAATAACATCTGTATCACTCATATACTGATATGTTATTATAAGTATGAAACAACCCTATTTCACCATCTATCCATCCTACGGAAAAAGAAATCACCGCGCGTGCGTACGTACGAAATACCGTCTCCACGCCGTGGTGTAATCTATTTTCCACCACCACCTTACATGGATGGGTATAATGGTGTAAAGAATAACTATAAATAGTTATTAGAACATCATAATGATTCTGATATATTGTATAATCCACTCCAATTCAATTCAATATTTATGGAAATGATATCATCGCTCGTGCGTACGTACGGACTACCGTCTCCACGACGCGATGAGATTCATTCTCCATGTTAACCATTTAAGAATGATTATAAAGTATATATAAGAAACAATAATGAAATATATGACATTATAAAGCTACTGGATTTATGTATATATATATATGTATGTCATCTACTTACTTCCATTCAAGACAATAAGGAAAGGAAAACATCGTTCATGCGTACGTACGGACTACCGTCTCCATGAACGGTGTTTTTCATTTCATTTATCTCTCTATTATATATATATATACTGAATATATATGATATATAAATCATATTTTATATTCTGGAATTAATTAAATCATGATATAAGTAATAATAATGTCAAAAACAACAAGTCAAAACACCTACGATAAATGAAACGATTTTACCCAAAACGCTGCTTTAACATGGAATTTACAAAAGAACGGGTAATATAATGTCATAAGTGAACCATATATGATATCATAACAATGAATATGATTCTGTAATAATTCAATGACATTATTTAAATCATTATACAGGAGGTTCGGACACATACGAAGCAAATCGGATCTAAGGTAAGGGAAATATCACAATCTCATTTTTTATCCGAGGTTGTTTATACTTTAGTATTTACTGGGGTGTATTTTATCATCCACATCCATATTTACCCAATATGTAACATTATTTCCATCCACCTAAAATTATTTAAATACAATTTTACCCTTCGGTGAGTTTTTAGTAAAAGATATGAATGGAATCTTTTTTCGTTTTTCATACGATGTATTTTTTGACTTTTCCGACAAAAGTACGAGAAGAATGTTTTTTTTACTTAAACGGCACAAATAGATTTTTACGGTTTTATAAAGCCTTATTTTCATGAAGCTTCCTCCAAAATATTTCATGACTATTTTCAATAAAATCTCTTTCTTTTAAAATTGCATGATGTTTTGTGAAAAGAAATTGATATTGAAGAAGAAAGGATATTTTCCTCAAGAATGGAGTTCAAGTGTTTTATCAAAATTATTTTCCATATAAGATAATAAAGTGTTCTGTTTTTATCCCTACCATTACATGGATTTGATTATGTTGTGATGGAAACATTTTTATGAATTCCTTTATCTTATATGAATTGTTTTATGATGTCATGTTGTTTAAGAATCCCATTTTTATTACATGGGTTATGCGATGATGTATGATTTATGATTATGTGGCACACATAAGAAAGGATTCATTATAAGATGGGTGGGACCTATATCTCCCTCCAATGCATTGGGTAAAGATTTTATATCTCATGAGATAGACATGGCTGGAATGGTAGGTTATACCGGTTCAGTGAAACAGGACTGAAACGAGGGTTACTCGATTCAGAAAGGGACTTTGTCCACTAAGATAGTCTTGGCAATGAGTCTTGACTAACAAAAAATGATTCTCTATGATTATGTGTGAATTCCACAAAGTTTCATGTTTTATGTTATGATTATTGTGATTACATTTCACTGCCATGATTTATCCCATGTTATTATGCTCTCTTTTACAGGTTAAGATTTCCAAAATGTTATGTTCTTATGAATACGATGTGATTGATATTTCTTTTGTTTACCCTTACTGAGCATTTGAGCTCACCCTTTTATGTTTTCTTTTCCCCAGGATATAAAGAAAGGTTTTAGGTAAAAAAAGGGAAGATCTTTATAGGAGATGTTGAAGATCTTTCACCACGATTAGAAGATTACGTTCTGAGTTTCCAAAGACACTAAACTATTACAGTCCTTGTGTGTGTGTTTTGTTATGTACTAAGTATTCCGCAAATGTAATGTAATGTCCATGTACGTCAAGTTTCGGGTCTCTACAGTATACATCCATTAGGTGGAGAATGATGACTTTATTTAATGGATTCATGTCTACAAAATAATCAATAAATTTATTATCATTAAGTGATTATGAATTCCCCATGTATGATAATTTACCTTGAGGTACCCATTTTTTGAGGCAAATTATTTATATCATTAGCATCTTTTATGAATGTAAATTTCCTATATACTTATGAAAGATGTTTTTATGGGCACACCCACCCACCATCTGATCCATCTATATGAAAGATACATTGACCGTGCTGTCATGACACGTCAAATTGATTATATTTTTAAGGTTGATTTATAGTCTAGGGTAAACCCTAGGTCCTCTCTCAAGGAGCGTTGGTAGGTTTAGAGTGTGTATTTTTAATAAAAATGACTAAGAGAGGGGGTGGTTTTGAAAACAGTTTTAAAACAATGACATAGTTGAAATAGCTTAAAATATGATTGACCAAGTGGATTTTGAGAAATATGAGATAAAAGGGTCGATGTGATTTCACTACACACATATCAGGTTCATTGTTCATAGAGATTCATCTTGGGTTTAGATTAATTCTTTGGTGGGAGTTAATTGGAATCCCGATTAATTCCAAAGCTTTTATTTCAATGCTTTAATGACCAAACCTTGATGTAACAATCGTATTGTAAAGTTTCAGTACTTATGCATGGAATAAGAGCTTCCAAAGCATATTTAAATCTCAATAATGTGGGTATGAAAAGGATTCTTGTGATGTCCAATTGGAACAACACAAGTCACGCACTCAAAACCTCACACTGATCGGTTAGAAATTAAGAGCATATCACTCACATGTATCAAATCAAGCATTCAAATCTGAAATAAAATAAGATACATGGAATGAAATGTTGAAAAACCCAAATTACTCCAAACCAGTAGCTAATGTATGCATCATAACTCCCTTGACATGTGTGTAGCTCCCTCACAACGAACACCCAACTTTTAGCTCGACATCGGGAGGAGGAGGAAGCTCGTGTTGAACTCCTTCTTCATTGTTGATCACCCTATGAGTATAGGGGCCTCCAGAACCTCCAAGGTTATTAGGAGACTCCTCTAGGACTCCAAATTGTCCGCACTTCACTCCTTGGCTGAACTTCCAAATGAGGATCCCAAGGTTCCCTTTTATAGGAAATGTGGGAGGTGGTTCTGGGCACACATATTTCATCAATCCACTTGCACGATGCGTTTCGGCCTTCAGACAGTCTTATCTAGATTTGGAGAAAATAGAAAAGTTGTATCCCTACCTCTTGAATGTCTCCACCGAATGTTTGGCACCGTTTGGACAACTACAGCTCAAGATATTGATAAAATACAGAACACCGCATTTGACTTGGTCCGAATTCGGTGCCTTGGACAAATCAGTTCGGATGGGCCCCATAAATGCCGAATCAGGATTGGGTTCCTTAATATGAAATATAGAATATTTCATTTTGGACAGGTACACAAAATTTCAGCACATTTGAATGCACGTATTTCGTGTAATGTTCAAAACAGTGGACATATGTCCATGGATCCATGCAATTTTGGCCCATTTTTCTTTCACTTCATCAAGGGCCCTCCAAATCACTTCCACCTACATTGTAATTTTCAAAACAAGTATCATTGACCTATTTAACAGTGATAAACACAAAATTATTGAATCAAACATGAAGCAAAATTTGATAATATTTTTATAATTTTTAATACAAAATATGTTTAGTACATCGATGTAGGGGTGAAAATGAAACAGTGAATCGTGGTACGATCATACATCCACTAAATGATCAGATGTGTTATTTTCTACTAGTGAGTATACATTTCATGCTATTCATGTTGATTAAATGAAATATTTAGTATCATATATTATATGGTCTTGTAGAACCATTGACAAGATGCTCACAAGACTCACATGGATGTAATGTGTTAGAAACCAATAGTCTGATTATACACACCTAAAGTGAGGTTAAACTGATTATATAAAATCATTGTTCATCAAGAGTAAATTGAATATATCAGAAACATTATATATTTTTAGATATTCTCTCTGAAGTGACACTCGTACTAGTAAAATTATGAGATCTCAATGAAATGTTGTTGATGATAAATTATCTTTGAATGCTTTTAAAACTCATTGATGGTAACGAATTTTGACAGATGTCAACATAATAATAGGTGGCCAAAATTATTAAAGGAACTTATGAAATGTTCAACATATAAAGTTCTGGATTGATTATTCAAACTATAAAGACTATTGAATATCAATGATCTTATATTCTTCCTTATTTTGATATTTATATAAATCCCAGAAGGGTTTGAAATTCCTGATGCATATTAAAAATTAAGGAAGTTTCACCCAATATGATAATTAATGTGGGGAACTGAATAAGATTTATCCATATAAAGTTAAGGAAGAATATAAATTGAATTTATCATATCATGTATGGATCATTGTATTCATCATATTATTAAGGTGTTTTGAAAAATACTTAAACTCTTGAAGAGTTTTCTAAAATCAATGAATAATTTGATCATGAAATTACATGGAATGTCCTTGTATATTGAATTAATAATCTTCAAGATGAAATATTAAATTTTGTAATGGGTTTACCCTTAATGAATAATTAAACCCCTTTCTTCCAAGAGTGATAAATTTCATAAATAAGGTCTTGATGAAGGGCATACTTATCCCAGAATGATTAAATACAAATGAACATTTTTTTATCCCTAAAGGATATACTTGTACATGTGCATATGTACCTTGAAAATAACAATAAATCATATTATGACGCAAGGTAATGTTCTTACCTATTCATTGAAATCCAAAGGGTATACATTATTATTTTTCTAAAATTCAAAACATAATGTTTTGGTTATGAATTGATCATGGACATTCCATAAGTATGATGTAGTGATGATCACTAAGAATGGGAGATGTAACTGTTGTACTCTTTTCCCCTTAGAAAAGTTTTTTTCCACTAGGTTTTCTTGATATGGTTTTTAATAAGGCATCACTCTTGGGACTTGATGTTATTGTACGATTTTTCCCTAATCAAGAGTTTTCCTGTGATGTTTTTTCCTTGATGAGGTTTTTAATGAAGCAATCAAACATCATAATAGATATCCAAGGGAATGTTATAAATTATTATTGATATCTATAATTAATGTCAATTGTTGGCCTTCTCTATGAGTTTTAATTTTTAATGAGACCATTCATTACTACCTATGGTCTTCCTCCCATGTTTTGAAGTCATAATTATGTAATAATACTAATTGATGTCCTAAAAGAATAATTAAATGATATAATCCGGGTGAGTTGGGAACACTATACTCTTTTTCCATTCATCAGGTTTTTTCCACTGGGTTTTCCTGGTATGGTTTTTAATGAGGTAGCATGACATGGAATTCAATTATTCTGTCTTCACTTATTTTTCCCACAGGGTTTTTTAATTGAAGATTAAATAAGGTTCCATGAAATTATGACATCCAAGGGGGATTGTTATGAAAAATTATTAATGGATTTCATAATTATGACAGTAAAGATGAATCCTAAATTACCAATTTATTCACCACTTAATTTCCAACCTTTCATATTATCACCATTGGACCAGATATCATGTACTCTATAAATATGACGATTTGTTAATGAAATATAATGGAATTTGGGCACTACATTGTGGTCTCTACTTGTTTTATTTATTTTATATTTCTATTTCTATTTGTTAATAGCATCGTCATACGCAAATTCAACGCTCTCTTCGTCAACGATGCACTTTGCCTACGGTCGATCTTTCATTTCTGGTTTCAAAATGCTTTGTGGTTTCAATCGGCGTTCCACAAATTTCACAGTAGTTTATTTGTTAATATTATTTTTATAATTATTGTTATTATTATGTTATTAATTTTATTATTAATATTTTGAGTTATTTATTAATTTTTATTATTCATTATTTAATAAGAACATATTATTATTTATTTAATGATTTAAATATTTAAGAATTATTAATTAATATTTTTTATTTTTTATATTTTAAATTTTAATTATTTCATAATCATTGCTTGTTAATTATTAATTGTAAATATTTTTAAAATATATTTATTTATAATTTTTTATATTTATATATATTTATATATGTTATATAGATATATACATATAATAAAATGTATATATGTATGTGTATGTGTGCATATTTATATATTATATATTATATATTATATATCATATATTATTTGTTATTTATTTGTATATATTTATATATATTATATGGGAATACATATATATCTTTATGTGCATGTGTATTGATGTATATTTATATGGGTTTTTATTTATATTTATATTTATATTTATATAAAATTATCTTTAATTATATATTGATATATATATTTTTGTGTGTGTATTTATATATATTTATGTATATTTATTTTTCAATATTAATATATATGACTTTATATATATTTATGTAAATAACTTTATATTTTTATATATTTATAGATAATTATACATATTTATTTATGTTAATATATATATATATATATATTATTAATACTTGTTTATATATATATATTATATTGGCATATATATTGTTATATTTAATAATTTATAAAGAAATATATGTCTATATTATATATTTAATAAAAATTTCTTTCTGCAAATATATATTTATGAATATTTATATACATTAAAATATATATATATACATATATTTATTTTTCAATATATAATAAATAATAAATGTAACAAAATAAAAAAATAAAAAACCATCGCTAAATATTTTATGATGATTTAAACATTTGTTAAATAACATTTGTGAAAAGATTCCCAACACCCAAATACATGGCACTATTAGAAATCACCAGCAACCATTTATCGGTGGTTTAAATCACCACTAAAAACCTCTATTAAACCAGTTTTTTCTTGTTTGGAATTTCAGGCACTATGGGAGACACAAATTACTAAAGTATGAAAAAATAGTTCATGGAATGCCTGAAATGGTTTAAATGATGAATTGAACATTGATGGAAAGAATGTGTAGCTTGAAACTATATTAACTATATAACATTTTATCATTATTATTTATAAATTCAATTTATTTTATAATTTTAATTATCCTAATATCTAAAGATATTAATTTATTTAATTATCCCTTACATATATATATATATATATTCAAATGTATACCAAATATTTCTTTTTAAATGTTTTTTATTCTTTATAATTTATACTTATTCCCATCAATGGTTTTCAAAAACAATTCATATAATCCTTTTTTCTTTTTTACCCTTTTGGTTTTGTTCCCATCATTTTTTTTCATTTTTTATGTCTTTTAAAGTTAAATATTAAATACACTAGTTTAAATTTTGTTAATATGTGTAATACCCCCAAAGGCCACAATAAATATCACTACAATTGTTTTATGTATTTTTTTCAAAGTAACATTTTTTCATCTTCATTAGATTTATTGCATTATTCTATTTATTTATGGTCTATATTAAAGACACTCAATAAAAATATTCATATTAATATTTTCATGTTTTTTTAATACAATTGTAACACCCCAAAACGCCCAGGGATGTTAAGGAAAAGGAAGATCAGTAATGTTCTGGGCTCTAGTGCAGAGTGGGGAGAGTGGTAATAAATTCAGAAATATTATAGCATTGGGTACAATAAAATGGAGAGGAGGAGGAGATTCATGGATGTGGGGTGGGATTCAAAAGGGGACACCATCTTCCCTTGATAATTAATATGAAGAAGACCTACCAGAACATGTAGAAGGTTCAGGAAAGACAACTTCAGCCAGAGAACAATGAGAAAATACATATAGAATGAGATGATTATATAAGTGTGTTTGAAACACCATGTACAGGAGTAGAAAGAGGAGTAGCAGGAGGATGGGGAGAAAGAAGAACAATGTGGTGATGAGCTCCGGTATCAATAAAATCACCAGGACATCGAACGATATGGCCTTCAAGGCTGTGATGTAGAGTGAGTGTGGTAATAAATCAGGAAATATGTATACCATGAAGTGTAATAAAAGTACGAGGTGGAATAGGTTCATGGCATTGGGGTTGGTGTTGAATGGGGACACTATATTCCCTGATAGTTAAACTGAATAACCGCTACATGATCTTGGATAAGATTCAAGAAATACATCGGAACAATGCGAAAATAAGTATAGAATGAGAACATTATATAAGTGTCATGTGTGGTGTTTGGAATCCTTGAAATTAATATATTTTTTGAACCTTATCTGGGTTCTCATATGGATTATTTAGGTAAAGTGAAAATGGGAGATGGTGTCCCCTTTCATCTCCCACCCCACTGCCATGAACATCCTCCCCCTCCTCGTCTTCTCTAGGTTATCATCGGACTTCTTCAGGTAGAGTACTGGGGTTAGACGGTGTCCACTTTAATCTCCCACCCATTCCCTTGATGCTCCTCCTCCTCACCCTTTTCTCCCTTGATATGCTCTTCATCCTTTGTTCAACACACTCCTACCTATGCACTAGTGCCTTGAAGGCCATTTCGATTGGTGTCCCAGTGGTTTTATTCATACAGGAGATTATGGATGCACCGATTGCCTTTCCCCTCTCTGTCCTCTTGATTCTCTTATACACAGTGTTCCTGGACAACCCAACTCCACAAGGATGTTGAATACCAATGTGATCACATGCAGCTCCCTCATTACTGTTATGGATCCGCTCCCTCTTCCCCAATGTACACCTTTTTGATTTTTTTACTACACAATATGAATCTTTTTCTTCTGACCAAGGCATATCCACTCTTTATTTAACTGAAAAAACATTTTTTTCATTCCATATTCTATTATTTTTATTTATATAGTTTTGTTTGGATACAATAATTTTGTAAAAAAAAGAATGGTTTTAATTTATCTTCCATCTTATTGTTAACATTTTCAAAAATAAAATAAAATAAAATAATTTATAATTTACTTTTCCACCATCATTTATATCCAAATCATCTTAATTATAAGATGATTCAAAGTCTCTAAAAAATTTCTCATTTATCCACCATAATCTCTCTTTATTTAATTTAAGACTGACAAACTCAAAATCCAACACCACATTTTTTTTGAAATGATCATCAATATAAGTGGGTGATTTTGGGGTGTTGGATTTTGGTTAGGGTTTTATCATTTTCTGACTCACAAGACATTTCTTGGTGGTGTCCTACTCTGGATTAATGTCACAAAACATGGATAATTTTTTTTCTAATTGTAAATGAATACTTAAAAAACTAAATTTATATATGGTTTGATAAAATATTTTATGTTTTTATATTTTAAAAATATATTTAAAATGTGTTGAACTTTGTAAATGGATTATTTTTCAAATGATAAAAATGAAATTGATATATTTTTTGGAAAAAAACATTCTTTTATATTATTTGTTTAAAATGAATTTAATGGGAAATATATTATGTATTATTTGTTTTCCCTCAAATTTGAAATTTTTTTTAACATAAATTCTAATGCATATTTGAAAAATAAAAATATTAAATATTTTACAATATCAAATGCAACCTAAGTTTTCGATGCTAAATATGCGAGGGTGTGTTTATTTTATCCTACCACTTAAATGTATATTTCACTATGCATCCCATATCATTTACTCCCCTCAAATAGAGATGGTGGTAAACAAGATAAAATAAGAATATATTGATAATAAAAAAACCATCTTCTCAAATTTATCTTATATTAGTTAGTTTCTTCTGGTAACATAGGTGTCCGACAATGGTTCCATCTCAATGCCCATTTTTAGTGATATAAAAATTTTATTTACATTAAAAAATAAAATTTATGTATACATATATTTATATGAATATGTATTGAATATTTAAACAAATATATATAGATTGGAGTCTATTATTTATATTAATATTAATATATAACTAAAAATTATATTAAATTGACTACATATATATTTTCATGCACTACTATACATAAAAAGGTGATGATAAATACTCCCCTTTAACGGAACTATTTTAGTGCCGATAAAGGCCAACCTTTATCAGCACTCGAAATAGCTGCCTGTAGCGTGCTATTAATATAAAAACATACCCAGAAAAAAATTGTAATTTCAAACAATGCTATATATATTTAATTGAAATCATGAATGAAAAAGTATTCTTCCATGGTATATATAAAAAAAATGCAATATACATTTCGAATAGTGTTTTATATAATTAAATTTACAATTATCCAAAAAATAGTTAAAAAAATTAATGTTTCATCTTTTGACGCATGTTACCCCATCTCAAAAATTCCCTCTCATTGTATCAGTTTCTGAACAAATCATCCCAACTATAGAAAAATATTCTTCCTATATATGAATATAAATATTATGTTAGTAATATTATAAATAAGAAAATTAAATATTAATATGAAAGAATACATTAATTAAATATCCATTTTTTATAAAAAAAGACTCATTTTGAGTTATATAACTAACACCACGCATCGTATTGAGGTGGGGTTGATTCCTACACATCTTAAATGAGTTATGGATTTTTGTCCTAAAATATTAAAACAATCTGAATGTGTTTTCTTAGTTTTGAGTTTGTTACTTGTTCTATTATTAAAATTAATATCAATTTTAAAAAATGAAACATTTTGATTTATACCGGTAACACCATGAATCTTATTGAGGTGTGGTTGATTCCTACATGTCACAAATTACTAATGGAACAATTTCCTAAAGTATCAAAAACATTGGAATGTGTTTTCTTGGTTTTTAGTATGTCATTATTGTTTTTTTCTAAAATGTCATTTCAAACTAGAAACATGCATTTTGAGTCATGCCGGTGGAATCGTGCATCAGTTTCACATTAGAATGCTTCATAGACATCAAAAATGACATAGGAATCACTGCCCTAAATTATCAAGACAGTAAGAGTCTTTTTTCTTATTTTTTAGTGAGTGACACATTTTTAGCTAAAATGCCAATTTCAAATTGATAATGGACACTTTTAGTCATACCAGTCACACCGTGCATCAGATTGAGGTGTGTTTTTTTATTTATGTGACAAATGACTTATGGATAATCTCCTTAAAGTATCGAAATAATCCAAATGTATTTTCTTTGTTTTCAGTATGTCATTGGTTCGTTTTACTTAAATTAATGTCAATTTAAAATAAAAAGACACATTTGGAGATATTTCAGCCACACCATGCATTGTATTGAGGTGACATTGATTCCTACATGTATCAAATGACTCATATTTATTTTTTCATAAATTATTTAAAGAAACCGAATTCATTTTATTGGTTTTTAGTATCTCACTTGTACTTTTTACTAAAATTAATGTCAATTTTAAATAAAAAGAGACACTTTGAGTTATACTGGCCACACCGTGCATAAAAATGAGTTTTAGATGATTCCTAAACATGCAAAATGACTTATAGATCATTTCTTGAATTATCAAAACAATTTAATGTGTTTTCTTGGTTTTTAGTATCCCCGTTTTTTCTTTTTACTATAATGTCATTTCAAACTGGAAACACACATTTTGAGCCGTACTGGTCACATCGTGCATCAATTTTACATGACTACACATCAGAGAAGTCATATGTTTCTTATGAATATCAATCCTAAATTATCACGAAAATCGGAGCATGTTTTCTTGGTTTTTAGTGAGTGACACCTTTTGAGAAAAAATGTCAATTTAAAACGAATTATGGTCACTTTTAGTCATGTTAGTCATAGTGTTTGTCAGATTGAGGTGTGGTTCATTCCTACCCATCAAAAATGACTTAGGTATTATTTTCATAAAGAATCAAAATAATAAAAAAAATGTGTTTAATTAATTTTTTGTATGTCACTTGTTCTTTTTTACTTTAATTAATGCCATTTTTAAATAAACAACACTCTTTGAGTCATATTGGCCACACTGTTAGTCGTATTGAGGTGTGGTTGACTCCTATATGTCAAAAATGTCTAATGGGTAATTTTTCTAAATTATCACAACAATCTGAATGTGTTTTCCAGGTTTCTAGTATGTTACTTTTCCCTTTTACAAAAGTTAATATCAATTTTAAATAAAAAAAGTCACTTTGAGTTATATCTGTAACACCCTGAGATTTTATGAGAATTATTATTAATAATTTCTTTGATATCTTGTGTTGTATGCTTCACCAAGATTACCTTGGTCTATACGCAACATCGTAATAGCTTGCAGTATATACAACACTATTCTTGTCTTGTTACACACAATTTCAAGTTTGTTTGGTAGAAATTATTCTATGGAACATAGAGTATAGATTTTATTCAACGTATAAATGTAATAAGTTTTGATTCTATTATATGAAACACCAAAGGTATCTTTCACTACCCATAACCCTCACTTGGCTTGCATTACATGCAAGAGCGACCTTCCTCGAAAGAGTGAGTTGTATGCAATGCCGAGTTTCACTAAACAATGATATATTGTGATAATATTATTATGAACTATTTGGTATGAATAGTATTAACTACATTTTTATTTTTATAACATTATTAATAATCTTACACATTTTCTAGAACATGGTATTGGAATAAAATAATTTTTTTTCCAAAATATGTATTTTTAAAAAATTGTAGTTTTGCCGCCTTTTGATGGCGCACCCATTTTAAATCTAGTGTTTGATATGTTTATAAGTTAAATTTGACAAATTAAAATTATTATTTTGATTCATGATATAAAAATTTTCAGTGGATAAATTTTTGATACTTTTCTGATAACTTTCATATTTTCATAAATAGTTAAAATACGCTAAATTTTTCATAAAAACAACTTTTTTCATCAACATAACTTATATGGTTAAATTATAAAATTTAATGGTTTTAAATTATAAATTGAATATATTTTTACCATTTAATATAATTTTGTTCATTACCATTAATTTTACATTGAATTCATAGGTAAAAACATTTAAATCATTTGCAATGTTTTAAACCAAAACATGTTTTCTTCGACAACAAGATTAATTTTAAATTAATTACTGCTTCTTCTGTGTTTTGAATTTGTACAAATGGATTCCATATTTGGAATCAGATGGTTAAAATTGAGTAAATAGATAACTTTTATTTTTAGGCATTATGAATAGTAACTACGGTAAATTTTATTTAACAAAGTTAAAGGTAAATCAGGTAATTAATGGTCAAAATAATATTATAAAATTACCCTAACACCTACCACAATTATATTTGATTAATAAATGTAGACCCATATCACATAAGGGTCGTAATAGATTCATTTAATGGACTTTTTACCAAGAAAAGGGTGTAATTATTTTTAAAACCAATGAAAGCGACAACATGTCACTCTCTTATATCTTAAAAGTGAAATAATTTTAATTTTGTGATAAAATTAATAAAACATAGAACATAAATAGTATCCAGAAATATAATATAACTATCTATATCATGTGTATTTATTTATAATTTTTAGATATTAAATAATTATCATTAATGGTGACACAATAGTGATGTAGAAATTATTTTATTGATTGAAATATAAAATAAATGGTTGTATAATTATTAAAATAAATAGTATAAGAACTATTTAATGAGATTAAAGAATTTTCTAGACAAATATGACATGTTATGAATCTATTAAATCTTTTTGTTAGAACATATCTTTCGTGTGAATTTTATTTAAATTCAAATAAGTGAATAGTTTCAAAATTGACACTATTGTTATTTTATAAAAATTACAAATTATGAAGTTGTTTAATAATCACACAAATATTTAAAAATTGTAAATTAAATTTTATATGGTCGATAATGTCATAAAGTATCCAATTATGGATAATTCATAACACATAAGTAATTATTTATAACAATTTAAAATTTAGAATATTATTAACCAAAATAAAATTAAATAGATTAAATAAGTATAAATCAAGGTTATGAGGTTTAAAATAAATTCCCAAAATTTAAAAATTTTATTGGATGATTATATTACAGCCCTATCTCATATAATCTTTGAAAATGAGTCATTTGAGAGGTTTTTAGGTGGGGTCTGAGTTTATTATAAATTAATATTTTAGAGGTTTCAAAAAGTGCCCCTCTGCTTTCTCTCCACTTCACAACTTTTTGGGCCTTAAATATCGAACAATCCCTGTACATTTATCTTCTCCACTTCCCTAAAAAAATTATAGGGGTCCTAGTATTCTTCAAAGACCATCCTTAGTTCCCTAAGAGGAGGTTTGGAAAAGGCACGTCGAAGAAGTGGTAATATCCTTTAATGATTCTTTCAAATTTATTTCTTCTTCTACTTAATCTTCTTTATCAGTTTCATTATAAAGTAATAACATCTGTATCAATCATATAACTATATGTCATTATAAATATGAAACAACCCTATTTCACCTTCTATCCATCCTATGAAAAATGAAATCACCGCATGTGCGTACGTACGACTTATCGTCCCCAAGCCCTGGTGTAATATTTTTTTCCAAACACCACCATAATTGGATGGGTATAATGGTGGAAATAATAACTATATATGATTATTATAACATCATATGGATTCTTAGATATTATATCATCCAATCCAATTCCATTCAACAAATATGGGAATGATATCATCGCTCGTGCGTATGTACGGATTACTGTCTCCACGACGCGATGAGATTCATTCTCCATGTTAACCATTAAAGAATGATTATAAAGTATATATAATAAATAATGTTGAAATATATGACATAATAATGATACTGGATTTATTTATATGTTATTTACTTACTTCCATTCAATTTAATAAGGAAATTAAAACAATGTTCATGCATACGTAAGGCCTACCCTCTCCATGAACGGTGTATTTCATTCCATTTATCGATCTATCATATAATCTTATATAATGAATTTATATTATATATAAATCATTTTTTACATTTTGGAAGTAAGTAAATCATGATATAAGTAATAATATCAAGAACAACATGTCCAAACATGTGCGATAAATGAAACGATTATTACCCAAAATGTTGTTTAAACAAGGAATTGACAAATGAACAAATAATATAAAGACCTAAGTGAATCATATATGATATCATAAATATTATTATGGTTCTATTAAAAGTTAATAATACGTTTAAACCCACTATACAAGAGTTTTGGATACATACAGAAGAAATCAGACATAAGGTAAGGGATTATTTCATCTCACTTTTATTTCTGTGAGACATATGCCTTAATCACCATCTATTTCTTTTGTATGGTTTTTATACTTCCTATGAATGTTTTATGATTTTTATTATAAAGGATATGATATTTACATATTCATGAAATTTTATTTATTTTATGACACATATGATTTCACTGATCATAAATGTTAAGGGATAATTATTCCAATCTTTCTTATCTGAGATTGTTTATTCATAATTATTTATTGGGGTTATATTTATCATCCATTTATAGGTTTTATTAAAATGGTTCCATAAAGTATTTACTATTATTCCATGTATGTTAAAAGACATGTTTACCCCTTTTTAAATTTTACTATGTTGTATGGAAGGAATCTTTCTTTTTTTTACCATTTGAGGTACTTTTAGATTTTTTCTGAAAAATTACCAGAATAATGTTTTTTAACTTATATGGAATGAATGTAATTTCACAGTTTCATAATTACAAATTCAAATGAAGATTCCTCTATATGATTTCATGGTTATTTTCAAAAAAAAATTCTTAATAATTTCATTTCATTTTGAGAAAACAAAATGATTTTTAAGAAGAAAGGATATTTTTTTTCAAGAATTAATTTCAAGTGGTTTATCCAAACTGTTTTCCATCTAAGATGACATTATTTAATATGATTATGTTTCATGTATAATTTCTCTATTATTTACATGGTTTTATTTTTATTATAATGAAATGATATCCTTTTGTTTTATATGGATTATGTTATGATGGGATGATCTTTATGAAACCCATTTTATTTTTTGGGTTATGATTAATGATTTATGTTATTTTTGTGGAACACGTTAGAATGATTTCATTATGAGATGCGTGGGACCTATATCTCCCTCCAATTCATTTGGTAAATATTTATATCTCATGAGATAGACATGGATGAAATGACAAGTAAATCTGGTTCAGTAATAGAGTGCTGGAATGGCAAGTAAACCCGGTTTAGTAAAAGAATTTGTCCACTATTATGGTCTTAGAAACAATGCCTTGGATACTATGGAAATCATATCATGTGAATAATGGTTTTCCATAATTACTTGTTTTATTCCCATGCTATTTTATCATTATTAATTTTCCCTTGTGATCTACGCCTTATGTACTGCTAAGATTTATGCCATGTTCATGTTTTTACGTTAAAATGTTTATGGATTGTTTTATGTTCTCCATGTTTACCCATACTAAGAATTTGATCTCACCATTTATATGTTTTATTTTCCCCAGGATATAAAGAAATGTTTTAGGTAAGAAAAAAAGGGGAAGCTCTTTATGGGAGATGTTCAAGATATTTCACCATGATTAGAAGATTATGTTCCGAGTTTCCAAAAACATTAAACTAATATAGTCATTGGGTTCTGTTTTTTGTTATGTAATAAGTATTCCCTAAAATTAATGTAATTTCCATGTACGATAACCTTTGGGACTCTACAGTTGGTATCAGAGCAAAGGTTTAGTCAACCTTTGGCAACTAGGATGCAAAAACTTTAGTCAGATCCCTAGAAATATATCTATTCTATATCTAAGGATGCCCCTAAGGTTAAGTATAAGTGTAGGTTATAGTCCTAGGAGTATGTCAACAATTATAGAATTAAACCTAAGATGTTAGATATTAAAGGTACTCCCAATTTGTTATGTTGTTTTCCTAGCATGACTTTTTCCTCTCACGCTATTTTTTTGGGTTTTAGATGATGGATGGAACCCAAAGGAACCGTGTTGATCAATGTACTAGGAAATTCAATGATTTTCATCCTAAACAATATAATGCTATGGGAGATGGAGTGAAAAATCTTATTTCTATACTTACACAATAAATGAATCATTCTGGACATCCAAATGATAATAGAAGGGAACAATATTCTATTTAGTCCTTCATGAGGCAACATCCACATTCTTTTAGTGGGACTTTTGATCCACTTATTACAGAACAATGGATCAGTACCATTGAAATGATATTTTCTACACTTCGCTGTTCGTAACATGAAAAAGTCATTTTGTCTTTTTACCATTTAGAAGTTCAACCAGACCAGTGGTGTAATTTTATTAAGAATATAAGGCCCCAAGATGAAATTGAATCCATGGAATGGGACGAGTTCAAGAACATGTTTTTCAATTAGTACATCCCTTGTATTCTTCGAACAAAGATGGGAAAGGAGTTCCTTGAGCTTAATAGAAAGGATGATGAATCTATTGGTATATACGAGGTGAATTTTACAGGGATTTTAAGGTATGCATCTGGATTTATCATCCAACTTGCATGTAAAGTTGATCGATTATTTAAAGGCTTAAAACCAAGTCTTCGAAAGGAATTAGCTATAAGAGACTTCAGTAGTTATGAGGAAATTGTGCATTATGCTATCAAGGTATAACTGGATTTTGGTGTTACATATCCATCCCATGGTTTTGACAAGAAATTAAAGATTGAGTTCAAGGAAAAATATCAAAACAATGGTGAAAAGAAGATGAATGTTTCGTTATGCTCAAAGTGTCGAAAGAAGCATGGTGGAGATTGTCTTCAAGGGACTAGAAAAGGTTTTAAGTGTAGGAAATAAGGTCATCGAGAAGATGAGTGTCAAATTAATGTAGAAAAGGTAGCTAATGTTGTGAATATAGAAAAGACTATAGAGAACTCACCACCAACACTTTAATGCTCATGTGCAAGGAAATGGGGCATTATGATAACCAATGCCCTAATCACTACCAAAAAAACTATTTTTCTCGACACCAACCTTTATCAGCGCTAACGGAAAAGCGCTGATAATGGTACCCCCTTTATCTGCGCTTTTTTTAGCGCTGATAAAGGTTCCCCCTTAATCAGTGTTTTTTAGCGCTGATAAAGATACCCCTATTATCAGCGCTTTTTTAGTAGCGCTGATAAAGGTATCCCCTTTATCAACACTTTTTTAGTAGCACTAATAAATGGTCGACATAAAAAAAATTATTTAAAAATAATATATTAATATATAAATATATTTATATTGATATAAATATAATATATAATATTTAAATATATTTTAGGTAAGTATAAATATACATTTACACTTAGTATACTTAATATATAAGGTATTTAGTGAAAATGACTTATAAAAAAATTAGAAAAATAATTTTAATTAATAATTTAGTAATTATTATGGAGTAATTGCCATTTAAAAAAAGTCTGAAGACTAAAAAAATAAAAATAAAAATTCAAAAAGATCCAAAATATGTTGAAAACACAACTCAAACTTCAAACGGGCAAAACTTTTGATCCAGGTGTCCGTTTGAGCTCTACAACATATCAATTTGAAGCCTGTGATGATCTCTACGAACTAGTGATTGACGAAAAGCCTCTGTCACATTTTTCAAGGCTAAAATAGCCAAGAAATCCTCCAAAATTTTGTTTTTAGTCGGGGTACCCCGATTTTTTAACATTTTGTGCATTTTCAACCTCGTTTAAGGGGGTATTATTGGCTTTTTTTGGTGGGGACTGAATTAATTCCAAGGCATTACATTCATATTGATATTATGTCTTTGAAATTTTCTCGTTTTTTATAATACACTTCTATTTATAATCAAATATATAACTATATGTACAGATTTTTTATATATTCACACATAAAAATTTATTTTTTAAATAAATAATTAAACATATTTACATATAAAATATATTAGCTTTATCTAAATAATATATAATATCAATTTTATTTAAAATACCAATATATGAATATTTATATACCTATATATTAATCTAACTATATATATATTAATATAACAACATATATATATTAATATAACTATAAATATACATATATTAATATTACTATAAATATATATATATATTAATATCACTATAAATATATATATTAATATCACTATAAATATATACATTAATATAACTATATATATATTTATATAACTATATATATATATTAATATAAATATATATTACTATACGAATAAATATAACTAAATATATATATATAGAGATATATATTAATATCACTATATATATATATTAATAAAACTATATATATATCAATATAAATATATATTACTATACGAATAAATATAAGTAAATATATATATTTATAAATAGAGATATATATTAATATAACTATAAATATATATATATATATATTAATATAAATATATATTACTATATGAATAAATATAACTAAATATATATTTATATATATAAATAGAGATATCATGAAATGGAAAACAAATCAAAATAGAGGAGTGGTAAGGGCTTAGGCGCACAGGGGGGAGGTCTCGAGTTCAATACCTATTGGAGGTAGGGGAACGCGTGCATGGGGGAATATGGGAGCTAATGTTGATGAAGGGTGGAGGGGTTCATGTGGGTGCTGAAGGGGGGGGGGGGTAAAAGCGTTGTAAAAGGGGGGCTCAAGCACTATAAAAGCCCCCTTATTTGCAGGATTTTTTAATTTTTATTTAATTTTTTTAATTTTTTAACTATTATCAGTGCTTTTAAAAAAGCACTGATAAAAGGGGTCCTTTATCAGTGCTAAAATAAATCATTGATAAATAAAGTGCTGATAAAGGACCCTTTTATCAGCGCTAAAACAAAGCGTTGATAAAAGACCTTTTTATCAGCGCTTTGTGGAGCGCTGATAAAGGGGACCACCTTTATCTTCTCCGACTTTAACTACGCTTTTCTAATGCTGTTAATGTCCATTTTTAGCATAGATAAAAGGCATATTTGTAATAGTGAATTCAATGGTTAATGATGATCAACATCAACAAAATCTTAAGTAAAAGGACAAAGGGAAGTCACATGTGATTAATATTTGCAATGTTGAGTATGACAATGATGTGGTGGAATGACTAAGTGTTTATATAATGAGATTCTAAAATAATGTTGTTGAATCTCATTTATAGTATCATGGAATATTGGAATATCTATGTATTGGATTATTGTGGTTTTTAATAATTTTACAGTACCGATAACCATGAAAAGTGATTAAAATATTTTTGGAAAGAAGATGATTTGTTTGATAGTATTAATGATCTCATGACTGATATAAAGACAAAGAAATATCATGGTATGAGTATATGGAAATTTTAGGATTTTGGTATGCGGAAAAAGTTAACTTTTGACAGCATTCATGTTTTCACTAAGGTTCTATGGTAAATCATGTTTCATGAGAATACATGATCAAGGTATTCAAATGTTTGGAATGCGATCAACAAGATATATCTTTTGATAATGGGGGATAAATGATGGTATTCACATGCTCAGTAGATGACCTCTCGAGTAATCTTTCTCTTTATTTTATGATATTGGATAGAAGTACTTTGGATAAGCCTAAAGATTTGAATGGATTATGTTGGACATCAGATAGTAATGATTAAGGCTAGAACCTTTTTTGATATTATTTTTGGAATGTTATAATATTTTAGTTTTAGAAAAGGACGACCTGCAGGAGGAGAGACATCTCGTCGCATCGGACAAGGATGCAGGAACTAAACCCACAACCGATGTGCAACATGCCTTTATCACCTACCACTATCCTATAAGAAGTCCTAGTTAGTAGAAACTAGTATTATTTTATCAACCAGTAAGATAGATGAAGTATAAGTCCATTTTTGGAACCATATACGATTAATCTCACCACAGATGGACTTATGTATATTTAATGAATTTTTCTAACCTTATGATTGAGACAGATGGAATGACCTATCATTATATCTCATGATCTGCTCACACTTCATGAATGACACATTCAACTTCATTTCATTAAGATATGAAGAGGAAATTGGTCAAGGCATGAACAACGGTGAGATTGTACAAAAATCAAGTAAGTATTTATTTTAATTAAAAAATTATTCAACATTAGGGAAATGATCTTGAAAACTGAAAATCTTGTCCTAGTACCCTCATATCTGATGAATCAGATGGTACCATAGATCATAAAAATTTATGGCTTTGTGATTGTTGGCTTTTCCATAGCCATGTCCTCTACCACACTTCATCAGAAGTTGATGGCCAGATTTCTCTTCCATATCAGTGTTTTCACCTATGTTCTCTTATGTGGAAACCCAGGGATGAGTTAATCTAGGTAACCATTGCGTTTCTTACTTTACTTGTTAAAATTATGTTTTATTAATCCTTCTTATGATGTGGGTTTCTATGACAGAAAAATTCAAATAGAAAACCATTTATAACCCCGACGAATTTCGACGGAGAAATTCATTTTAAACGGGGTAGAATGTTACACCCTAAGATTTTATGAGAAATATTATTTTCAATTTCATCGATGCCTTGTTTTGTATGTTGCACCGATATTAGCTTGCATTATACGTAACACCGTATTAGCTTGATGTTTAAGAAACACTATTCTTGGCTTGTTACAGACAATGTCAAGTTCGTTTGGTAGAAATTATTCTACGCAACATTAAGTATATATTTTATTCAATGTATAAATGAATTAAGTTTTGATTATGTCATACGAAACACTAAATGAATCTTTCACTACACGCAACCCTAACGTGTCTTGCATTACACGCAAGAGCGACTTTCCTCGAAAGCATGTGTTGTACCCAATACCAAGTTTCACTAAAGAATGATATATTGTAATAATATTATTATGAACTAGCCATTATTAACAGTATTAACTAAATTTTTAATTTTATAACATTATTATTCATTTTACACAATTTCTAGTACTTGGTATAAGAACAAAATTTTTTTTTGGTAAAATAAGTATTTTTAAAAAATTGTAGTTTTGCCGCCTTTTGATGGAGAACAAATTTTAAATATAGTTTTTGACATGTTTATAAGTTAAATTTGACAAATTAAACATCTTATTTTGAATCAGGATATAATAATTTAATTTGGATTAATTTTTGATACTTTTCTGATAACTTTTATATTTTGATGAATAGTAAAAATACGGTAAATTTTTCTTAAAAACAATTTTTTATCAAGATAATTAATATGGTTAAATTATAAAATTCAATGGTTTCAAAGTATAAATAGAATATATTTTTACCATTTTATATAATGTATTTCATTACCTTAAAATTTACATCTAATCCATAGGTAAAAACATTTCAATATTTGGCAATGTTTTAAACCAACACCCATTTTTTTCGACAACGGGATTAACTTTAAATTAATTACTGTGTCTTCTGTGTTTGGAATTTGTAAAAATAGATTCCATATTTTTAATCATGAGTTTCGAATTGTGTAAATAGATAACTTTTATTTTTAGGCATTATGAATAGTAAATCCAGTAAATTTTATTTACCACAGTTAAAGGTAAATCAGGTAATTAATGGTAAAAATTAAATTATAAAATTACCCTAACACCTGAAAAATTCTATTGGATAAATAAATGTCAACCCATTTCACCTAATGTCATAATATATTCATTTCATGGACTTTTTACAATGAAAAGGATATAATTTTTATTATAACCAAAGAAAGTGACAACGTGTCACTCTCTTATATCTTATAAGTGTAATAATTTTAATTTAGTGATAAACTTCATAAAACTTCGAACAGAAATAGTCTACAGAAATCTAATAAAAATAACTACATAATGTGAATTTATTTAGAATTTTTAGGTATTAAATAATTATCTTTAATAATGACACAATAGTGATGTAGAAATTATTTTATTGATTGAAATATAAAATAAATGGTATTAAAAATATTAAAATAAATATTATATTAACTATTTAATGTTATCCAATAATTTTATAGATAAATATGATATTTTATGAATCTATTAAATCTTTTGGTTAGAACATATATTCTTTGTGTATTTTATATAAATTCAAATAAATGAATAGTGTAAAAGTTGACACTATTGTAATTAGATAAAAATAATGTATTATTAAATTGATTAAAAATATATAAAATATTTAAAAATTATAAATTGAAATTTATATGGTCTAAAATTTAATAAAGTATCCAATTATGGACAATTCACAAAACATAAGTAACTATTTATAACAATTTAAAATTTAGAATATTATTACCACAAATAAAATTAAATAGATTAAATGATGATAAATCTAGTTGATAAGGTTTATAATAAATTCCCAAAATGTCTAAATTTTATTATCTGAAGATATTACAACCCTATATAATCTCATATTATAATTTGGGTCATTTTGGATGGTTTTAGGTGCGGTTTGTGTTTATTATAAATTAATATTTTTGAGGTTTCCAAAAGTGCCCCTCTCCACTTTTATAAAAGGGAACCTCCTCCCTCTCCTCTTCACAACATTTTGAGCCTTCAAAATCGGCCAAACACTATCCATTTCACTTATCATCATCCCTATAAACAAACTAGTGGTCCTGGTATTCTTGAATGACCAACTTTAGTGCCCTAAGAGGAGGTTTAGAGGAGGCGCGTTGAAGAAGAGGTAATATCCTCTACCGATTCTTTCAAAATTTATTTCTTCTTCTACTTACTATTCTTCATTTGATTCATTATAAAGTAATAACATCAGTATCACTCATATAATTATATATTATTATAAATACGAAACAACCATATTTCACCTTCTATCCATCCTACAAAAAACGAAATCACCGCACATGTGTATGTATGACTTACCATCTCCACGACGCGATGAGATTCTTTCTCCATGTTAACCATTCAAAAATTATTATGAAGTATATATAATTAATAGTCATAAAATATATGACATAATAATTATACTAGATTTATGTATATGTTATTTACTTACTTCCATTCAATTTAATAAGGAAACGAAAATAGCATTCATACGTACGTACGACCTACCGTCCCCATGAATGGTGTATTTCATTACATTTATTGATCTATCATATATATTTTTATGCTGAATATATATTATATATAAATCATGTTTTACCTTATAGAAGTATGTAAATCAGGGTATAAGTAATAATATCAAGAATAAAAAGTCCAAACACATGTGATAAATGAAATGATTATTACCCAAAACGTTGCCTAAACATGGAATTGACAAATGAACGAATAATATAAAGAACTATGTGAATCATTTATGATATAATAAATATTATTATGGTTCTATTACAAGATAATTATTTGTTTAAACCCACTATACAAGAGTTTCAGACACATACGGAATAAATCGGACCTATGGTAAGAGATTATTTCATCTCACTTTTATTTCTTTGAGACATATGCCTTAATCACCATGTATTTATTTTGTATGGTGTTTATGATTCCAATGAATTATTTATGATTTTTATTATGAAGGATATGGTATTTACATATGAATTTAATTTAATTTATTTTATGACACGTATGATTTCACCAATCGTAAATGGAAAAGGATAATTATTCCAATCTTGTTCTTATCTGAGATTGTTTATTCATAAGTATTTAATGGGGTTATATTTATCATCCATTTCCATGTTTTATAAAAATTTATTCATAAAGTATTTACTATTATTACATGTAGTTTTAAATACCTGTTTACCCATTTTTGAATTTTACTATGTGGTATGGAAGGAATCATTATTTTGATTACCATACGAGGTACATTTGGACTTTTCCAGAAAAAGTACGAGAAGAATGTTTTTTTAACCTATATGACATGAACAGATTTTCACAGTTTCATAACTCCATATTTTGATGAAGATTACTCTATATGATTTCATTATTATTTTAAACAAAACTCTTTTCATTTAAAATTGAATTTCAATTTGAGAAACGAAAATGGCTTTGAGGAAGAAAGGATATCTTCTTCAAGAATTCATTTCAAGTGTTTTATCAAAACTGTTTTCCATCTAAGATGAAATTATTAATTATGTTCATGTTTCAAGTATAATGTCTTTATTATTTACATGGTTTTATTTTTATTTTGATTAAATGAAATCCATTTCCTTAATATGGATTATATTATAATGGGATTATGTTTATGAAACCCATTTTATTCTTTGGGTTATGATGAATTATTTATGTTTATTTTGTAGCACACACAAGAATGACTTCATTATGAGACGTGTGGGACCTATATCTCCCTCCAATGAATTGGGTAATGATTTGTATATCATGAGATAGATATGGATGAAATGGAAACTAAATCCAGTTCAGTAATACAAGTCTGGAATGGTAGGTAAACCGGGTTTAGTAATGGACTTTGTCAACTATGATGGTCCTGCCAACAATGCCTTAGCTTCTATGGAAATAAAATCATGTGTTTAATGGTTTTCCAAAATTACATGTTTTATTCCCCTGATATTTTATCATGATTAATGTTCCTTTATGATATACACCTTATGTACTAATAATTTTTTTGTCATGTTCATGTTTTTATGTTCAAATGTTTATGGATTGTTTTATGTTCTCCATGTTTCCCCTTACTGAGCAATTGAGCTCACGCATACTATGTTTTCTTTTCCCAAGGATATAAATAATGGTTTTAGGTCAGAAAAAAAAAGAGGAAGACCTTAATGGGAGATGTTGAAGATATTTCACCATGACTAGAAGATTATGTTTCGAGTTTCCAAAAGACGCTAAACTAATAAGGTCATTGGGAATCTGTTTTTTCTTATGTATTATGTGTTCCACAAAAGTAATGTAATGTCCATGTATGCCATGATTTGGGTCTCTAAAATATCGATCAAACCTTGCATCATATTGAGGTTTGGTATATTCGTACATGTCAAAATGACTTATAGATAATTTTACTAATGGATCAAAATAAACTAAATTTCTTTTCTATGTTTTCATTATGTCACTTGTATTTTTTTTACTAAAGTGTCATTTCTAACTAGAAACATTCATTTTGAGTCATACCTGTCACATCGTACATCAGTTTTAAGTGATACTACTTCACAATAGTCCCAAATTACATATGAATCATTGTCCTAAATTATCATCACAATTAGAGATATTTTCTTGTTTTTTAGTGAGTGAAACATTTTGAACTAAAATGTCAATTTTAAACTGATAACATACACTTTTAGTCATACCAGTCACACCATGCATCATATTGAGGTGTGATTGATTCCTACACGTCAAAAAGGACTCATGGATCATTCTCCTAAAGTTTCATAACAATCCAAATGCAGTTGCTCAGTTTTCAGTATGTCACTTGTTCTTTTTTACGTAAATTAATGTCAATTTTAAATAAAAATAGACACTTTGAGTTATACTAGTCACATTGTGCATCATATTGATGTTTAGTTGATTCTTGTATGTCAAAAATGAAATATATATATTTTTATTAATGTATCAAAACAATATGAATTCATTTGATCAGTTTTCAGTATGTCACTTGTTCTTCTTTACATAAATTAATCTGACTTTTATATAAAAAGAGACACTTTGAGTCATACCAGTCACATCTTGTATCAGTTTGAAATTAAGCTAATTCCTACCCATAAAAAATGATTGAGGTACGACTGATTCCTACACATCCCAAAGGTTCAAAAAAATCCCAACTATCAATGTTATTACACTTTCCATTAGATTTATTTATTGAACAAAAAATACTGCAGTGTCTGCATTCGTCACATTCCTTCAAGTTCTCTCTTTACTACCATTGAAGGAAAATGATAAATGATGACACTGTAGGGGTGACATGGTTTTGAGGGTGAATGATTCTATGGAATACACTGTCTGCATGAGTAGTCAAACGTTTAATTTATATTATGTTAATACAGTAGAGAATAGATAATATTATGAGAAAAAACATAGTATATTAAAAAATTACATTACCTTCTCATTAAATTCTGTGTTGTAGCCTTAAATTCTTATCTCTTATGATCATGATTGTCTTAAAAAAAACTACCCCAACTCGAACAAAGGAATCCCTCTATATATGAAAACAATTCTTATGTGAGTAATACTAAAAAGAAGTAAATTAAACATAATTATGAAACAATCCACCACTTCTATGGAAGTCACATATTTATGCAATTAGTGTATATTCTTCCATCAAGTATTTTTTTCCATTCATTTAAAAACAAATCTATATCATCTTGTGAATATGAGTCTTTTTTATACTCTTAGTAGTATTGAAAAAATATAAATACACAAAAGGATTAAAAAATTATTTAAATGAAATATTAATTATCATTGAAAATACATATTTAGGGATGCTAGATTTTACATGGAATATGGTCTCACTCATAAAGTTACAAAAACAATAACCACAATCTCTTCCTTTTATCTATTTCACACAATGCAGAAATAGTGATAAAAATATGTTATTTGTTTTGATATGTGTTTGGATAGTGAAATATTATTATATATACCCTTATACTTGTCAGGTTGTATAACATGTAATATAGAGACCCTAGAATTTGACATAAAACATGACATGGTTTTAAGAATAATTATACAACAGAGTACAAGCTAGGGATCGTAATGTCTAGAGTATTGGAGGACTAGGTACAAAAAACTAAAAACCTGGAACTAAATAAAACATTTATTTATTTAATATTAAAATTGATCTCCTAAATTCCATTTTGCTAAATAATTTATATAGGGTACCCCGAGGAATACATGAACCAAGGGATGAGTTAAATAACCCAGTAATGGAATAATCATAAGAATAAAGCATTATCACATGGTATAGAAGGCGTGACATAATGATATAAAGAGTCATGTACATATAGAATCATAACATATAAATATGGAATCATATAAAAATTGAGTCATAATAATGTGGTAGAAACATAAAACATGACATTATCATGAGTCGTGGATAGCCTCCAAGACTGTTTCCCATGGTAGTAGAAGCCAAGGCTAACCGCCAAGACCGTCACACATGCTAGCACAAGCCAAGGGTAACCGCCAAGACCGTTGCACATAAAGTCTCAGGAGACTCAAATTTACCCAATGCATTGGAGCACTATCTGGGTGAACCCATCTTAACATTTCATGAATATGATTTCCATATAAATAATCATACATAATCAATATTATAAAACCATAATGTTTACCCATGGAATGAATTGGGTACCACAATCATGTCATAAAGCATAAAAAATGTGTGTATCATAAAAGTGTCGATGAAAAAAAGGAACTAAAATATACATGGAAATTCATAAGCTAAAATACTAATGTATCATGGTATGTGATTTTATGTATAAGTGACAACATGTGAGAAATGTATTTAAGATATTTTAGCATCAAACATTTTTATGTCATTTTAAGGAAAATACTATAGAGCCTTTAAAATAGAAAATGGAACAATATTTTATATAAAACCAGAAGTTAAACAAGAAAAGTTTTATAAAAAAATCTACTCATTTTATTAAGACAATGTTGACTTAAAATAGAGGATAGAGTGCACTTGAAATCAGGTAAGGATTTGGGATGATCCCTTAAAACATGTTTTCTTATGGGGAAGTATTGGGGAGGGAATCACTTAAAACCATGTATATCCCTAAAATATAATGAGTGATGGATAATGAAACATGAGTCTGGATAATATAAAGAGTATGTAGATGTTTTACAAAAATGTAAAAGGCAACTTGATTTGTATAAAAAGAATGATAGAGAAACCTGAAGGAATATGGGAGGTTTGGGTAGAATCCCTTACGAAATATCATCATTGAAACACGTGTACTTAGGAGAGATTAATGAGAGATAAAGGGGTTTATAATATTTCATAAATAAAAAGGGATGTATGGGGGATGTGTTAAATCATACCCCATCATTATGAATTACATATATAATATCATAACATTGAGGAGACTCTTGAATAAAAGTGAAATAGAGACGATCCCTTAGCTTAAGTCTGATGGTGTTCTCCACTTGATATTAATGACCTGAATAATAAAATTAGGACAATTAGTTAATAACTAAATAACCCCTTTTACATGTAAATGATTTATTGTAACCTTTTTGAATTCATTAATAACATTTCTGATTGGTTATGAGGTTCAATTAAATTTTTTGGGTTCGTTTGTTTCCATGGTTTTAATGATCGGTTCACCTATATTAATGTTCGAACACATGTGTATGATGAAGGTGGTTTTTTAGAATTGAAGTTATATAAAATTATTGATAATCCATAAGTTTAAATGGTTATAAAATTCATTTGGTTATTTTCAGTGAAGGTGAATCATTATATAAAACCTTAATGTTAAACTCTTGGATTAACTTGGTGATTTTGTTCATAATTAACTTGTTTTGTATTATTATTTTACATAAAGTGTGAAAAATCATTCCGAAAAAAAAACAGAAGATAAAATACTTATTTAGTAGTCTATTTCAACCATAATAATTTTTTTATGACCAGAATATAAAATGGTAATGTAAATTGATAAACCTTCAGCCTTGAATGTGATAAATTAACACATCTCAGATGGTGTTTTCATTTCTTTCGTAAAAAAGAAGGTGAAAGGAGAGATGATAATGAATTATACCATTAGGATAAAAAAAATTTAGTACATATATGTTACTATAGTTATCACATCATTTGGGTGAATGGAGGCGAGTAAATAAAAAGAAAATAAATGAACTTAAAAGAAAATTAAATAGTCGGAAAGAGGAATTTACCTCTTGGGTTTATCTCATTTGGGAACATCATAAGGGGAGAGGATTTGGAAATTTGAGGATACCAAGGGCTGGAGTAAGTGGGGGAGGATATTGGGGAGAGATTTCGGCAGATTTTATGGATGAAACAAGGATTGAGAGAAGTGAAGAGAAGAGGGGAGTGAGGGTGGTTTTTATAGTGGTGGGGAGGAGGGTTTTCTTAACATTTAATCATTAGTTTATTATTTTTCATAATACAAGAAATAGTAATGAATATTGTCACAAAAAATAGTAATATGTGCATGTTATTTATAAATAACATCCATTTACATCTACCATGAAATAATCATGATGCAAGAAATCCAGGTTTTAGCATTTATTGTGAATTATCATATTTTTACTATTCATAAAAATTCAAGTATTTTAGAAATATCCAAAAAATTGACCCTAACTATTTTTAGATATGTAGAACCCAAATATGATATCCATTTTTAAAAAAAAATTTATAAATATTATTAATTTAATTTTTAATTAATATCATAATTTACTTGAATAATATAGATTTTAATATTATAACTGATTTTATAAAGCCTTCAAAAATTACATATGGTCTTATAAAATTATCTTAAAACTAGAAGACATAAATTTTTTAATTTATGAACACCTTTTAGGAAAATAAATTTAAATTTAAATTAATTAATTAATTGAAATTATTTATTTATGACTTAAAAAAATATCGACACTTTTACTATGATCATATTATCACTTATAAGATATATAAATTTTATTTATACAAACAAGGGTGAGGTTGCTATTATTTTGGATGTACTATTCATAAGTTTCATATTACTATTCCTAAGGCTATGTTACTATTCATAAGGGTAGGTTACTATACACCAATTGTTTTTCCTTATCTGACTCCAAACATCTTACTGATCGCTAATGTGTATATCAGATTTTCGAAATTCAAAACACAAAAGTGTCAAAAATTGTGTTTAAAGGAATTTCCAATGATAAAACATTAGGTCGTTAATGTTAGGGTTCTCATGCTTATCCCCCAGCCCCATTTCTTATTATTGACGATATTAATGCACCACCCTATCATAATAGAATTCTCATTAAAATATAATATAAATCATATAAGTTGATGTTTAGTTATAAAATGTTGGATGTAGTGTATTACAAATTGACGGACGCCATCATGTGTGGTCAGTTTTTTGGTTATTCATGCATTGAATGTAGGAAATAATTATTTGGACTATCTAAATTGACAATAATGAGCATCCAATGTTGCCTAAAAACACAAAAAGTAATAAGTAATGAAAAAAATGAAAATATATTTGATTTGATTAAATTGTAGAGTTTTACCCCCACATCATTGATATTAAGAAGAGGCTATCATCCAAATGTTTTCTTTCAAATGAATTAACTACGTTTGCAACTATTTTATCCTCTTTTTTTAATATATTTTTTGTCATTATATAGAGGTGGTGTGAGGAGTAATGAGTCAAAAAGAAAATCACAGGGAAATCCCATAAATTCTTTTATATATATATGCCTAAAAAAATATGAAATGTATTTATTCATAATTAACATAGTATATAATCTTTTGTGAAATCAAATCGTAAAAACATACCTCATGTATAAATTTACAACTAAGGTTCCTAGCCAATTAGTGTTGAGGATTAAAATTAAAATCTCAACACTAATTATGTCTTGAGATTCCTCTACATACATATTTTCTTCAAAATAAACTATGTGACTACCACCATTTTTTTAACTTTGTATCCACATGAACCTTCAACAATAGTAAATTAATTTATAGAAGGGGGGGGGGGGGTTAAAGGTTATTTTGGTTGATCTTTTCAATAGGTTAGCCATTTCATTAAATGGTAATGAGTGGTTCTATCATTTCACCCCTTCCATTTGTCTGTATGTAATAACATTCATCAGGTCAGACCTTTTTCATTAATTGTTAAAGGTTTAACTTGAAAAATAAATTGGAAATGAATACCGACATTTACAGCCATATGATGAATGTTCCGACAAATTATTTGACCTTATGAATATCTTCCTCGTCAATTGGAACATGTATATCAGTGATTGGAAGATGGGATATGTTAATCAACACTCTCACATGACCTATTTGATGTGGTCTCTTCTATAGCATGTCATTTTGGATATTGAACACTATATCCCTCTCTACAAGGTGAAAGGTGGATGTTGGTATATATAAATCAGATTAATTATCACCCTCTAGAAAAATAGTACAGGAAAGGTTTCAGTGTATTTCTGATTCAAATTTCACAAAAAGCTTTATTAGAAAATCGATTACCTTAGGTAAAATAGCTCTTTGGGGGGAATGGATTGCCTCAAAGATGGTGGGGGTGGGGTGGGGGTGGGGATCATCAGAAAATAGTTTTTCATGAATTGTTTCTTCTTTTTTCTTCCCCCAATAAAGGATTCTAGCATCTCCCTCCACTATTAGAGTTTTTATTCATGGGTAGATATTCCTTCTCTCATCTATTTCATTTCTTCACCTTGACCCTCTAGTTTTTTCTCAAAATATGTTTCGGGTTGTCACCCTAAAACTCGTGCCTCTAACACGACCATACTGTTTTGGTCTCTTCAAGGACACCGATGGTATGTGTTCATCTGGCATAGGTGTTTCTGATTCTTGTGACTACATCAGATATAAAATATAGGAAAATTGGTAATCATTGTTATGTAATAGTTTTAGAGAAAAATAAAATTTTATTATGTCATACATACACATGTTTCCCACAATTTTTGTGTTTTTTCATTTACTAGTATCCCATCATTATTTACACACACCTCCTTCTATAGCTCATGGTGGGGGATGGATGTGTCTTTGTATTTGGAGTCATCAATCTTCATATAAAGAGAGGAATATAATAATGTTGTTATTTCATGTCACATAAATATATTATGGTAGATTTAAAATGTGTACCATTTTTTCAAGTGAAGACCACCCCATCCTTGCTTTACAGTAGGGGTATGTTGTGTGACGATTCCAATGAAACTACTATACATGGCCTTGTTGGGGTAAACATTCCAACACTGAGCATTACATCTAACCTCATATTTGACGCCTTTGATTTTCTCCATTATTATTTTTGAAAACTCCATCAAACTACGAAGCTCCTATTTTTTCAGTGTCGTATGTCCTTTATCGCCTACCATTTCATCAGAGTCAAAAATGTAAATATGTTGTTCCATTAGAGTAATAGAATAATCATGTGAAGATGGTCATTATACCTATGTACTGGGAGGAGTAACATGTTTTGATACTTGTGGTTCCTTAGGATTGGGAACACCAGCACATGCATAAGGTCATTGTTCCTCTGCACTGTGAGTGGTAGCAGGTTGCGAGACCTATTATTCTTTAGAATTGGGAGCCCCATGAAATGAAAAATTCATTATCTATATAAGTGTATTAACATTTAATTGATAGAACATAAATTAAGTAGTTAATGGATAATAACACAAGGTAACACAATGTATATAAAAAAATATACCTTGATTATTAAACTGTTCTTTTTTAAGGCTGAAGGAATTTGGCCCATCTATCGACTATCCAAATCCCTTCATTGTGGTCTCCCCTGACAAAAAAAACACCTTCAATATTAGAACCACTATGAAATTATATAAACATCCTAAAAAAATGGTCAACCACAGTTGAATTTTCATCTGACCTTTCAGTTGATTTTGTTGATAACAGAACAATTGACCACTTTGGGTTTGAGGGATCTAAAATAGAAAATATTTGCATTTCCTATGATGCAACAATAAATGGTTCATATTTGTACCCTTCCTTACTAAAATCAACTTTCAAAAATCGATATTCAACTATTTTCACATCACTCATGTTATCAATCAACTTGTATTGAAAAATCGGCACATGGAATATTGTATAATCTAACTCCCATATTTTTTTGATGCAGCCAAAGTATGGAATATTCACATAAATTGGATTTCTGTCCTTAGTACCATAAATATGCATCTCTTCATCCACAAGTGTAACTCTAATATTTTTCATGATACCTTCTTAATCATGTTTATTTGTATAAAACATATAACCATTAATTACATAACAACTTTAAGATAATACATAAATGTCACGACCTGTCTTCTTCAGGTGGATGGAAGGGACAAAAAATTTCTTGACCCACCCTTCTTCATGATGAATAAGAGATAATGACCCCCGAGTCCCAGCTTTAATTTCCCATAGATTAGTGACTAGAACTAAAGTTTTAGAATCTCACAAAAAACATGGAATGCATTACCCATTTTTTTGAACACGATCGGGACATAAGATGGTAAATCCCAAACAACTCCAAATAATAAAAACAAAAGTAAATCCAAAATATGTTCCCACATGCATGATAAAAAGATAAATAGATAAAAGGTGTAATGAAAAATCCAAAGTAAAGAACCAAATAAAAGAGTCTAAGAAGAAATAGTAATAAATCCTAGCGCCTAAGTTAGTAAGGTCCAATGCAGTCCTCAAAGTCCTCATAGAAACCTAAAAACAGTTTATATATGTAGGGTGAGTATACAAGTATACTCAGTATGAAAATAAATGCTACCCATGAAAAAGTGGGGGAACATACTAATGCCAATTAGAGAAAATATTATTGCCATAAGAACATACTAAGGAATACTAACTATCCCCCCCTCACCAAGGTATACTTTCCAAATAGTGCAAGCCAAGTAATGTAATAGTGTAAGCATGTTGATATTTGGGTACCCTTTACCATATTACCACTGGTTGAATGCTTGTCCCTAATGGCTAATGTCTTGATGCTACCACTCCTCCCATACAAAGTCCCACTGCCACAACCTTCCAGTACACACCAGGCCCCCAACCACACAAATTACCACCCACATACACCCAGGTGACAACAAACACACCACTCACCTGAAGAAACATAGGTCTCATCCCAAAGAGTCATGGGAAAACAAACATATCCCCAAAAAACCTAAGCCCCTTATCCGAAAAAAACCTTTCCCAAATAATCATGAACTATGGTAAACCTCAATCCATTACAGTCTTCCGGGATAAGCCCGAGTGGAATGATTCGAAAGAGGGTGTGAGGAAGAATGTCTGTAAATAACCATCCATCATCCCACCAGGATATTGGGAAAGATACCCTCCCCCATGAAATAGAGGTGTTCGACACATTGTGACCAATAAGTTTGGGGTGCGTATAGAAATCCCAAGAAACTACAAGTATATATATATATAAGTAAGAAAACACTCAACCCAACCTATGATTTTCCGAACAAAATCCAACCCACACAAACCACCTTTGCTGCCACCCATAAATTCACAACCAACCACAATAGAAAAGAATCCCAACCCCTTTTCATTTAACGTATTTTCATATATTAAGTAGGGGGGTCAATGTAATTTATTCCATCACTACTGAGAAACTGTAAACCATAACAATATCAAAAAAGAGAAGAAAACCAGACTTGCAGTCCCACTGCACAAACCCTCTGATCTTCCTAGAAACATGTCATACCTTTTCCAAAAATAATTCCATTGTACCGCACAATGTACCTCACATAACCCAACCCCACTTCCCAAACAATTACCCAATACAATCCCACTAAATAACGAGTCCATAACCACACTGAAGTCCCACTACCTAATGTTTCTTCACAATCATAACACAATGAAAAGTTAGTTTAGCTACCTACATGTTCATCCATTCCAAAATCAATCAACTTATCGGACCGAGATACCAACACAACCCCTATACTTCCCCACACACAACGCACATGAAAACTACTATCATTTTAACCACATCCCGACTACATACCCATACCACTCCCTTCTCATGAAACCAAATCCTCTTCCCAACCTTTTACCTACAACAATTCTCCCAAAAGAAGCACCACAAAACTCACCCAAGGTTGAAAAACTCCACATAACATAGAATTCATCCACACTTATCAACAGGATGTGTATTAATTAATATTTAACTTGCAATGGTTCTTTATTTCCACTTAATTACAATTGGGGGGATCACATAACATGATTTATCGTGGGGAATTCATTTATTTAACCAGGTATATGATGTTGAGAAGAATTATTGTTATGATCATTGTTCAAGAATCTCAACGAAACAGAACATCACTTGTGCACAAAAAAATTCCACCAATGACCATGATTTTCAGAACTAATATATCCATGGAAACCATAATAGAATCAAAGATAAAAAATAAAGCATGGGATCAACATCAAATACTCCTTGCCTGTTATATCATTTACCCCTGTAACCTTTTTATCAAATCCAATTCCTACATATTTCTTGTTTTTAACAAAGTTATCAATTTTTCTTCACAAGGGTTCATTAGAATACCCACCCTTCATGAAAAACAATTACAGTGAAGAAAAATAAATTCCTAATTGGATGGTCAAAGGATCAAAGTTCTGTCTTGCACCAATAATAGGGGATTGTGCGAGTCGTAGGAAAGATCTTCAAGAAAACTGAGAAGAAGGGATATGGTATAGGTACACCACTCATCTAGGGAGGAAGGATCTAGAAGCACAACTTGAAATCAAAAGAAAGAAGGAAAGAAGATATATCAGTTTATGGAATGATGGTATCCTAAAAATAAGGGAGATGATTTTGAATTACTTGGAAATCATATAATGATTTGACCACATGGTTCGGTGGTCACAAGACTGGTAGGATGTTACAAGATATTGGGAAATTAATAATTCCCTTCCAAAATGGTGGATACAGACCAATGCATGACTATGAGTTGATAATATTCCAGTTCATAGAGAAAAACAAGTAATAGGGGTGAAACTGAAAAAACTGGGAAAAAATGGAAATGTGTCAGTGATGGGTGAGCTAATGATGTGTCCTACCAAAGCTGAGCTACCAACACCATAACCCACCAACACCATGACCTATCGATGACCTATCCTACTGAAACCGACACCTTTGACCCACCAACATCAACACCCTCGATCTGTTGATGTCGACGCCTTTTGACTCACTGATTCCAACGCACTAACTCACACTGATGCTGACGCCCCTAACTCACTGATGCTGATGCCCCTAACATACCGATGCCGACACGCTATCTCACAGATGCTGACACCCCTGACTCACTGATGTTGATTCCCCTAACACACCAATGTTGAAACACTTCTATGCTGACTAAATGACATGACGATTCACTGACATACCAACACACTGACATGATGACCCAAAAACTGAAAATTTTGAAAACTCTTGAAATGAGCCACTATTGCCTCCTAGAAAACCCTAAATATAGATTTTCCCAAGGGAAAGGGCCTAGGAAAATCTAGGTTATTACATCATTTACCTCTCAAATTATTATATTCCTTTAGAATTTAAACTACCCCAGAAGAAAAGAGGTCTGAATAACCATCCCTTAAGATACCTCTCAAGAGTAAACCACCTTATGTTGTTCTAAAACAAGAGACAAGACATTGAAATTCAAGAAAACCTTATTGACATAAATCCACTGGAAAACTATGAAACATTAAGGCCCCAAAAAACCCCAAATAGTCACACATACACCAAGGTTATGGTGTGTAGACTTACAGATTAGGGAGATACTTTCTCCATGTAAAGATATTATACCCTTTTGGAGGCACTAACTCACCCCAACAGGTTTAATCACAACCACATTAATATGTCTTTATTAGGGATCAGCTTCTCCCCTCCCTAGAGTCAAGAAATTCACACAAAATTAGAGAAAAGGGAAATAAATAACCATATAGAAAAAAGGGTCAAACATTTCATCAAAAGAAAGGCACAAAGAAACATAAGAGAAAACTCAAAATAACTCTAGGTACTGGGAATGAATCTGTGATTCTTGTTCCTAGGTACACTCCTCGAGGCCACCATGCCTCCATAACACATGAACCAAAGGAATGGTTTTCCCATGCAGCACTATATCCCCATGACCCTTGATTCTTACTAGTTTCTCCACAAATTTCACATCATCCTCGATATACAAATCTCCCCATTCAAGGATGTGGGATTCATCGTGTAGATACTGACAGAGTTGAGAGACATGAAGGACATCGTGGATCTTCTCCAACATTGATGAAATTTCTAGTTGATATGCCACCTCACCGACTCATCCCGTCACTTTGAAAGGTCTAATGAAAATGTGAGAAAGCTTGCTCCCATTTCCAAACCTCTATTGTCCATGCCGAGGGGGGAACATTAAGAAGACGTGGTCCCCAACATAAAAATCCGAAGGATATGACTGCTACTGATCTTAGGCCGACTTCATTCTCCCACACACAAGATGAACCTTCTCTATTGTGCTCCACACTACCTATGGTCTGAAAAGGGATACTTCCCCTACCTATGACCAACATACTAGTGTACGACACGACCTTCTTTACAAGGCTCCGAACTACACCATTCCAATGGTAGAGTAATAAATATTTTTATTGGAAAACCCCAATAGAGGCAAGTGTCGTACCCACGATCCACTAATGACTAAGACACAATCCTAAAACATATCCTCTATCTTCTGTATGGTCCTCTCTTTCCGCCCATCTCCCTGAGGGTGAAATGTGTTGCTAAGGCATAACTAGGTGCCAAAACCATGCTGTAATCCCCTATAGACTCATAAAGTAAAATATTTTTATTGATCTGATACTATGCTTCTTGGAACACCATGCAGCCGGACTACCTCATCCACATACGACTATGCTATGGAATCTACTACGCTCGACTCCTTGATCGTAAGGAAGTGATCCGATTTCTTCAATCAATCCACAACTACCCAGAGAGCATTGAATCCTCCCTATGATCATGGTAAACTTATGAAAAAATCCATTGATAAGTCATCCCACTCTCACAAGAGAGTGACTAAGGGATGTCACAGACCACCAAAAGCATGGTGCTCAACCTTCACCTATTGACACATTGGGCATCTTGCCACAAACACTTCCACTACTCTCTTAACCGTGGGCCAAAAAAACTATTCCCACAAGCCCCATTACACCATAGAAACCCTTGGATTCACTACGATGGGTGAACTATAGAACTCATGGAAAAATATCTCATATATTTCCACTGGGACAAATAGCATCCCATGTAACAAAATCTAACTCTGGATATCCTCCAACCGTCCCTCTGGAGCATCACCTAGGACAATGCAATCACGCATCACTTCAGAATCTGAGTCTCCCCATTGAGACTACTCCACCTACAACCCCAAGGAACACAAAAATGTCATCTAAAACAGATAGCCTCTACTATTTCCTCCCCATCACCCATGAGAAAAGCGACTTACTCCTCCATCTCCTTCCCATCATTCGTAGATTCCCAAACATCCTCTTTTTTTGACTTCCTACTCAAGGCATCAGCCACCACATTCCCATTTATTGGGGTGTAGGTGATCCTAATGTCATAATCCCTGAGAAACCTCATCTACATTTTCTATCATAAGTTCAGGTCTCACAGGGAGAAGACATACCTCAGGATCTTGTGATCCATGAAGACCACAATGTGCACCCCGATGGGGTAATTCCACCATAACATAGTGAGAACATGACTACTACAAGACCTAGATCATAGGTTGCATAATTACATTCATGATGACATAAAATCCTTAACCCGTAAGAGTTTACTCCTCGATGATGCATCAATACACATCCATTTCCTTGGCCTGAGGCATCACATAACACCTTGAATAACACCCATTCCTATGGAAACTTAAGAACCTAGGCACTGACCAGCCTCCCATTTAGATCGCTGAATGCTACCTGGAACTTCCCAATCCTTACAAAAGCCTAGTATTTTACTATCAAATCTATTAAAGGATCTGCAACATGAGAGAAGCTGAGTATGAACCTCTGGTAATAGACTTGCAGACCCAGGAAACTACAAAACGCCACCACATTCTTGGATGGTACCCAAGAGAAACTACTTTGTCCTTTGATTGGTCCCCAACTATCCCTTGTTGAGGCACTACATGTCCGAGGAAGTGCACCACCCGCATCCATAACCTTCACTTGGCCAACTTTCCGTAGAGATGGTAGTGTCAGAGGACCTCCAAGACAGTCCTTAGATTCCTGGCATGCTCCTCCTCTAACCTTGATTATATTATGATTTAATTGATGAAAACAATGATGAATCGGTCTAGGTATTCATGGAAAATAGAGTTCATGTGTCGCATGAACCTGACTGGTGAATTCATGACACCGAAGGGCATGACCACGAACTCGAAGTTCACATACCTGCACCTGAATGCAGTGTTCGGGATGTCACCCTCCTTTACCCTCAACTGGTGATATCCAGACCATAGGTTTATCTTAGAGAACCAACCTGCCCCCTTTAACTAGTTGAAAATATCATCAATCCTCGAAAGGGGATAATGGTTCTTGAGTGTCAGCTGATTCATTCTATGGTAGTCTATGAACAGTCTTAGGCCGCTATCTTACTTCTTTTTCAACAAGACTAGAACACCGCATGGAGACACACGTGGATGAATAAAACCCTTATTTATGAGGTCCTCAACCTGAATCTTCAACTCCCAAAATCAGAAGGTGTCATCGATATAGATCCATCGAAATTAGATGGGCATCGAGTAGCAAGTCTATCCCGAACTCAACATCATGTTGGCATGGTAGAGTCACAACCTCTCTAAGAAAGATATCCATGAACTCACTGAAAACTCACGAAACATACACCATATCTATATCTACTTATGACACTGATATCTCACCTATCAAAAAAAAGAAGTGGCTCCACACACCGACTGCTTTCATGAAAACTCCACTTTCCAATGAAAGATATGCACTCCCTTCCCATAACTTTGAACACAACCCTCTCCCAAATGCATTCGATAATAGAATGAAAACAAAAAAACCATTACATGCCTTGGATGGAATTATATGGTTGCATCTGTAGAAGAAGAAGGTCCCCACTACACTAATGCGGCCCAACATCAGTCTACACCCTTGACAAACATCAAGCAGACTGATCTGACCTCAAACTGGCATACACAACATTAGGGGAATGGGATGTCTCTCTACCTCTAGTAATAGTGCATGGGATAGATTGGGTGCAATAAAGGAGTGAAAGTATCATGAATCAAACAAAGCACACACAAGAGTACTAAATAGACTGATCGTTCCTCGAAAAACCTCTGGCATTGCTGGAACTACTACCTCAGCGGCGTGAAACTTCCCATGCCCAGTTCCCCTTCCTATATTCTATAGAATTCCTCCCAAAACATTCTCTATTCAATATATCTTTGGAGAAACCCGATTTAGGCCTCCCCCAGCACTATCTACCATCAGTGGAGTGGGAGATCACTACTCCTGCTACTGGAAGGGCCTGATCGGATAATGTTGCTACTGAGGTGGGTGTTGAGCCTACCCACCCCCACTGTACGGTGCTCGAATTGGTCACTAGTTTTGAATATTCCCATGACCTCCATAGATAATGAACATAGGTCCTAGACCCATAAGGGAAGGGTGTGGACCAAGAAATAAAAACATGAATTATTTAGGCATACTCTCTACTAGATGAAACCTAGATGGTTGTGATGCTGGAGGCATGATAATGATGCCATTTACCTTTGACTAACTCATCTGGTTCCCCTCTCATGACACACATCCCATCTTGTTCTTCATTTTCGCTACTTTAGCCTTCTTCTGAACCTCTAATAACATTGGTAGAGTGAATGGAGTAACAACATACTGAAGAGAAGGTCTGACTGCAGCCTCTATGTTTATTTCTCATGACTCCTCACCTGGGAAGAGATCTGGTGCGAAGAATAGGATATCCTTGGACTTGATCCCCAGTTCCCTCACTGACGAACTCCATTATTGGAGGGAGATTAGTTCTTACCTCTTCTTAGTCTTCATCATGGAAGAATGGAATTCCACATGGAACCCCCTCTCAATGTCGGCCCATGAAATATCATTTTCCTTCCTCTCTCTGAGATACTGTGTCCACCACTAACATGCTTCTCATCATATCTAGCTCACTACTTGAGTAACTTAGTACTCATTCAGATCCCGAATCATGTTGAATGTGATCACTAGCTCTTTGATCCAACTCTCCATCTATATATCAGAGATGCTACCCTTGTACTTCCCTAGTGTCTACCACCAGAAGGCACAAATCATCTTCCGCCACTAGTAATCCTCCTCCTCTCGACTGGCCCTCTGAGGATCAATCAGGCCAACATGTTGGGATTCGACCCCTCATACCACATGAGGATGACCTCTGGGTGCCATAGCTGAAAAAAGGGAAACAAAGAACTCTTAAGCCTGAGTAGTGCAGAAAATTTCTTTTAAATGTTGTTTTAACTTTTATTTATTTTAAATTCCCAAAACACCCAAGACACACAAGAAAACAAGTCATTATGATGCATGTACCTTTCCTAGGGTCTCTATTCTATAATCGAAATAGCTTCACTTGGTCGTTCAGTAGGACTATAGTCCTTGAATTGGATCATGGGGGGCCCTAAAATCCCATGTTCAAGTCAGTCCTCCCTACCCTATCTCACAAACCAAGGTTTCCTTACACCATTTCCCTATCATCCCATGAAATCCATACTATGCCTATCTACGAACTCCATCCTATCACTCAACTTCCATAACCTACCTCTGATACCATTTTTTCACGACCCTCTTTATTCAAGAGGAGGGAAGGGACGGAGAACTACAAGACCCTACCATCTTCAATATGGAGGAGTGATAATGACCCTTGAGTCCAAGCTTCAATAGGCCCCATAGTGGAGAATAGCACCAAGGGTATACAATTTCACAAAAAACCTGGTATCCATTACCATTTTTATTGAACAAGGTGTAGAGATAAGATAGTAAATCCCAAACAACTCCAAATACTAAAAACAGATGAAAATCCAAAATCCATTCCCACATGAATGTTCAAAAGTGAAATTGATATAAGGTACAATGAATAATCCAATGTAAAGTACCAAAATAAAAGAGTCTAAGAAGAAACAACAAAGAATCATGGTGTATGAGCTATTATGTTCCAGTGTGGTCCTCAAAGACCTCTCAAAAACCTGAAAACAAGTTATATACATAGGGTGAGAATACAAGTTTACTCAGTAGGAAAACTAATGCTACTCGTGCACAAGTGGGGGAACATACTAATGCCCCTGTGAGAAAATAGTATATCCACAAGCACCTACCAAGGAATACTAACAAACCCATACTCACCATGGAACACTACCCAAATAGTGCATGTAATGTAATGTAATTGTATAAGAACATTGATATTTGGGAACCCCACACCACTTTCCCATTTGTTGACTAATTTTTCCTAATGGATAATGTCTTGATGCTAACATTAATCCCATTTGAAATCCCACTACCACTACTTGCCAACACACTCCTAGGCCTAGACCCCACAAAATCCCACCCGCATACACCAAGCCACAACAACCACACCACTCGCTCGAACACACCTCTGCCTTATCCCAAGATACCTAGGAAAACAAAACCATCCCACAAACACCTAGGACCCTCATCCAAAAAAAAACCCATTTCCCAAAGAATCCTAAACAATGGTAAGCCTAAATCCATTACATCCTACCTAGATACGCTCGAGAAAAAGGCTCCGAAAGAGGGTGCGAGGAAGAAAGTCAGTACCTAGACATCCATCACCCCACCAGAATATTGGGAAAGACACCCTCCACCATGAAATGGAGGTTTTAGGCACATAGTTCTCAACAAGGGTGGGGTTCATATAGAAATATCAAGAAACTGAAAGTGTATATATATAGGTAAGAAAAACCTCACCCTAACCTATGGGTTTACAAACAACAACCATCCAACACAAACCAACTTCACTTCCACCCCTAAATGCACAACCATCCAAAACAGAATATGATCCTATAACCATTTTATTTAACTACTTTACATTTATTATGTAGGGGGGTTCAAAATAATCTATTCCAGTATTTCTGGGACACTACCAACCCTAACCATATCAAAACAAAGATCAAACCCATAACTGAAGTCCCACTGCATGAATCCTCCAATCTTCCTAAACACTTGCTCATCATTTTCAAACAATCAATATTTTATACCACACAAACCACATCTCACAACCCATCCCCAATACCCCACAAACCAAAAAATACCCCAAAACATTATCGGTGCATAACAAGTCCATAACCACACAACAATCCCACTTTCAAAAATCTCTTCATGACCACAACACAAGGAAAGGGCAGTTCAGCTACCTAAAAGTTCATTCATTCTACAATCAATCAATTTCTCAGAATGAGATACAAAAACACCCCATGTACTATCCCACACAGAAATCCTATAGAAACTAATATTATTTTAACCACATCCCCACTACATATCCATACCACTCCCTTCTCATGAAACCAACTCCTCAGCCTAACCTTGTACCTACAACCATGCTCTCAACAACAGCACCACACAACTCACCCAAGGTTTTAAAACTCTTCCGAGCATAGCACTCAAAAAAACCTATCAACATGAAGTGTATATATTCAGATTTAACCAGAAAGGGTTCTTTAATTCCACTTAATTATAACACAGATGATCACATAACATGCTTGATCTTATAAATTCATTTATTTAACCAGGTATACATGATTAAGAAGAATAAATGTTACAGTCATTGTTCATGAATCTAAAAAAAAATAGAAAATCACCTGTGTTCAAAAAACATTCACCAATTTCCATGATTTTAAGAAGTAATATAGCCATGAAAACCATAATAGAATCAATGATGAAAAATAAAACAGGCGATCACCATCAACTACTCCTTGCTTGTTATATCATTTAACCATTTTACCTTTTTATTAAATCGAATTCCCATATTTTTCTTGTTTCATGAAAGTTATCAATCATTTCCCACAAGTTTTCATTAGCATACCCACCCTACTTGAAGAAAAATTAATGTGAATCAAAAGAATTCCATATGTGGATGATCAAAGGATTGAAGTTTCTTCTTGTGTGAAGAAATAGGGATCGTGCAAGTCGCAGAAAAGATTTTCAAGAAAACCTAGTAGAATAGATCTTGTACAGGATCACCACTCATCTATAGAGTAAGTCTCTAGGCACACCTTGGTAAATAAAAAAGGAATAAGGAAATAAGATATCTCAACTTTTGAAAGGGTGAGATCCTAAAAATTAGGGAGATGATTTCAAAGTACTTGAAAATTGGATTGTGTTTTGACCACGTAATTCAGAGGTTACAAGGCTTGTGGGATGTTACAAGATATGGTAAAATTAATAATTACCTTCATAATTAGTTCATAAAGACTACCACACAACTGTGAGTTTATAAGTTACTATTTCACAGAGACAAACATGTAACAAGGGAAAAACATGAAAAATGCGAAAAATGGGAATGGGTCACTGATGGGTGAGTCACTGACATTGATCCACCAATGGGTGAGCTGCCAGTGTAACCTACCGACGCTGAGCTATGGATGCAATGTCGCACTGATTCCACAACATACCAATGCACTGATCTACCGACACCGATGCCTTTTACTCACAGACACTGATTCCCTCGATCTACTGATGTCGATGCCCTTAGACTCACTAATGTCAATGTACTGACTCTTAATGCCAACACCCCTGAATCACTGATGCCAATTCCACATACTCACTGATTCCACGACACTAAATCATCGATGATGACACCCTTGACTCACCGATACTGATGTTCCTAACTCACCGATGTCGATGTGCTAACATGCCGACACACTGACATATCGATCCAATAACCATAAATTTTGAAAACTCATCAAATGAGCTACTATTTCTACCTAGAACACCCAAAAAATGGATTTTCTAAAGGTAAAGGGCTTCGTAAAATCTGGGTTATTTCAGTACACACTTGTTCCTTCATCTATCCATCTAAGTAATTTTGAAATTAAATCCATACTTTAATCTATCTTCTTAAAAATACGATCCTGAAACCATCCTATAAACTATTGATTATATGTATTTGATATCCATAATTCATCCCTTGATTGATTCAAAAGCCTATGAATTTATTTTTAGATTTTAACATATAGGAAGACATAAAAATTGTTATGAAACACATAATGGTGGGCTTGCCCCTAATCTGTAAAATTTATTTTGATAACATCTCTTCTAGAAATTATTTCACCTACAAGCTGCCTAGTGTGACAATATATAGACAGAAAAACACCATCAACACCGAACATGTATTCGGTAAATAATTCAACGGATTTCTAAAAAATATATCCCTTCACAATAAAAAAATTTGGTTGACTTAAATTTTTGAAATACCCTTTCGAAATCTTCATATACTATTCAATGATGTACATCTATAGTATACACGACAGCATAGTTGAATCTCTCTTACTAATTAAACCATAAAATGAACTGACATATCAAAGAATGTTGGGGGAAAGAAAATTTCCAATTCACATAATATGATATCAATTTTTCCTTCCATAGTCGGTAATTTCACTAGGTTTATAACATTGTTGCATACTGCTTTAATGAAGAATCAGTTCTTGGTTAATGTATGATGGAAATTCATAGAAAAAATGGAACGTAAAACTATAAGAATTTGATCTTGCATCAAAACATGGAAGTCATGTTATTTAATATTATTTTACTTTAAATTGGTCATTGACATAATGTTCTTGATATTTGATATATACCCCCTTGTAACCTTCATGTCATTCAATAATTTATAAAAATGATATATCTCTATATTGGAAATAGTGTAAGTAGCTGGAGGAAGAATTTTTTCCCCATTCACCAACACCAACTCTTCTCGTATTATCATCCCAACCTTGTCAATCATAGACCTAATTCTATTCTTTATTTTGTTGGTTTCATTTATCAACGTGCTGATTACACTATCACATATATTTTTTCAACATACATAACATCATGAAAATTTCCAATGTATATAAAACTCCAGTATGGTAATTAAAAAAAAATATCATCTCCTTTTTCAACCAGTTTTCCTAAGGTTTTTAAAAAATGGTTTACCTAAAGCAGTGTCCACAAATATTACATCCACGAACAATTGATTACCTATTAGTGGATACTGTGTTTCACATTATTCTAGACATCTATAAAACGATTCAATCCAATATTATTAAATATGCCATCAGGGTAAAAATTTATGATGTCATAGATTCATAATTTTTAATGAATGTTTCAACCTAATTGAATATCTACCTTGTTCCCAAATGGGACACCCTTGAATTCCATTAATGATATATCCTAAAAAATTTCCATAAGTAGGAAGGTCATTTATCATCGCTTACATCATGACTCTAAATTTGAAATATTCATTTCTGTAAGCATCATACAACATAGCACCTGAATCCCACAATAATTTCAAATCCTCGATTAATGGAGCCAAATAAACATAAATATCATTACCCAATTTTTTTGGTCCAGATAAAAGCTTAGATAACATGATGTTTTTTGGTTTCATGCATATCCATGGTGGTAAGTTATAATTTACCAATATAGCAAGCCAGTTACTATAAGTGCATCTTTGAAAACCAAAAGGATCCACTTCATCTATATTTAATGCAAGGAAACGGTGTCTCAGCTCATTTCCAAATTTAGGATTCTCATTATCAATTCTAGTCCACTATGAACCTTCTACAGGGTGACATAGTTTCCCATTTTTATTTTTTGTATCTATGGGCCATGTTAATTTCATGTAGTCTCCTCACATCCATATAGGTGCCTAAACCTTGTAATGATTGGAAAGTACCGTACAACTTTTATAGGACCATATTAATATTTATTATATTGAGAAGCCACACACATTGGGATTTCTGTATGTAGTTTTATGTCCTTTTGAAATAGTATACAGTCATTTGGAATAGCATGTAATCCTTTAGAGATCATACTCATCGATCGTGGTATTCATTTGGCGTCGTATGTTCAGATTGGGAGCTCATTATCTTCTCTGAGCGTGGAATTCAAGAGTGAAATTAATTCTATAAAAATAGTGTCACTCCATCTGTTCCCCACTTAAAAATTATACAGATTCCGTATGGCTGACAATGCAGAATATTTAGTGCAACCAGTATGCAATGGCATCTTTGCACAACTCTTTAACATCTCAAACAATTTTTTGAAATCACATTGTTCATCTTCAACTATCCTTTTCATTTCCTCAATATGATATTCATCATCATTCAAATGGGAAATATCTTCCTCGATATGGTCTTCTTCATTGTGAACAATTTTAATCATATAAGATGATAAATAAAACATAGTGTTATCCCAGCCACCAGATACATTCGCTTTTCCCTATATTTATCCTAACATTTATAACTTCGATCTATTTCGCGATAGATTAAGTGTTAAACCACCTCCTTTATACTAATTATCTGTGAATAAAAATTGCATAAAAAGGGAAAGAGTATTTGAGAAGAGTCATATACATGATATTTTGCAAACATGATGAACTCTTTCACTCCTTATTGATACTATTTTGTCAGAAGATTAGAATCTATCCATTGTCTATACATATCCATCGTATTTTATTTTATAATATTAATATTTTTAAAAATAAATACACAAAATGGGACTTCCAAATAAGGGTAACTCAACATTTGAGTGATAGTTATAATTTCATTTTGTTCCCTAAGACTCACCCCCTTAGAATCTAACACCAAACTAGAAACACGATGTAATTATAGAGAAGTCCCCTAATTTAAACCATGTAGATGATGTTGAGTGCAATGTAGGTTTCATAGCTGCAATGGGTATAAACTTTAATTCAAATTTTGTGGGAGTGAGTTCATGATGGTTATCATATGGGTTGGATAGAGTTAGTGACATTTTCTTTCCATGGTGTTATTATAAATCTTCTTATCTTCCCTATATAATGTAATGGCTTTCATTATTCTATAAAAAATTAAACATAAAATATTTTTGGAAAACAACATTTCATATGTCCTTTGAAATATATTTATAAAATCACATTTTAAATCATATTAAAAAATCATTTACACAAATTCCTCTTTGAAATAATATACCCTTTTTAAAATAAACCAATAAGTTTGAAAAAATCTTTCAAAAATACATGCACACTTTGAAAACAATAAAAATTATTAAAAATTAAATCCATAATTTTCATGTTAAATTCATTCCAAAAATCCCAAAAAATGTTCTATAATTTTTCATAATTAAATCAACCACATCTCAAAAATTTCAAAGTAAATAAATTTTTCCCTGTAAGGAAATATTCACACATGGTTTCAAAAATTAATTCCTTTCTCAAAATCCCCTTTTAATTTCAATACTAAAGATTCCATGTAAAACTTAAAAGAAAAGATAAACCACATATAAAACATTTCACAACCATTCAAAGTCTTTTCATTCCCTCATAAATTTGGTTTAAAATCAACTCACACAATAAAATACCATTTTATATTAAAAATATTCTTTTCCATACACAAAACAATATTTTAATTATTAAATAGGATATTATAGAAAAACATTTATGAATTGCTATATAATTCAATATTAATGTTTAAATGATTTGGGAAAATAGTATGAAAGTGAAATATAAGGTCATTACAAGGATAGGAAATCATGGAATCAATATATATCACATATGAACATGAGTCTTACCACATATAGTTCTATGAAATGGAACACATGCATAGATTAGGATCATACACAAGGGGAATATAATATTTCAAGTTCCCATGATGGAAAATTATTTTGAAGATCTAATTAATGATGATCCAAATACACAGGTAATCACACTTCATTGGGAGTTATATAGGGTGTTTAAATCCACCATGATATTGAGATCACTATTGTGTTTCTCAAAAATCTCCAACTCATTCAAAACCGCTTCAACTATTTAAAAAACCAAATTACATCTATAAATATAGAAACCTCTACGAAAAATTTTCATTAAAAAATACTATTTCAATGAATAGATATCTTTTCATAAATCTTTTGATATCCCATAAAACCATTTATCATCAATTATTCTTCAACATCAATCAATAATATCAAACAAAATCAATGATTATAAATAAATGTCATATAAAACCCAATAGAAAAATAATTTTCTTCAATTACATTTCTTCCAAAATTCATGCATCCATAAAAAACAACCATAAGAGATAGATATAATCTTTTACCCTTTCATTCATAATCTATGAACCTCCAAATCATGTGATTTTTTTCACCTTCCTACAAATTTGGATGTAAAATTTTAAAGGGTTTGATCATATGACCACATATAATATTCTTCTAGTTAAAAATTGAAATCTACCATAAATTATAGCAAGGAGTATTTAATTAACCACTAATCATATATAAGAAAATTAAATGTCTAAGGAAAAATAAAATTGATAAATATTGCAATGTCAACCTAAAATCTAGACCAAATACCTCTATTTTTCAAAAAAAACCATGGATTATATTTCTCCCAATCTTAGAGCTACCAAGAATAATATAAATCTATATAAACAAATAATATCTAAATGCACAAATAATTTAGCCCGTTTGAAACTTACGGTCCGGTGGCAGGGACGGCGAGGGCGGAGGATGCGATGGCGACGACAGGGCAGGGGTAGAGGGGACATTAGAGGAGGAGGTGGGGGAAATAAAGTTAGGGGAAGGGGAATCAGAGGTGGGGGTAGAGGAGGAAGAAGTGGTAGAGGTAGAGGTGGATGCGGTGGTGGAGGCAGGGACAGTGATGGCAGGTGCAATGGAGAAGGGGGAAGCAAAGGCGGGGGTAATGGATAAGGTGGAAATAGAGGTGGAGGCTGGGGAGGGGGTGAAGGAGGTGGAGTCGGTGGAGATGTAGGTGGAGGTAGTGGCAGTAGAGGCAACAGTGGCGGCAGAGGGAGAACTTGTCTTCCACGAAAGATTGAGGCTCGAGCAGAAAGTGGATCTGCTGGGGTTCCATTTATAAAAACGTGAAATGCTTTTATCAGATCGAAGGTGCTGATAAAAGATGTTTTTATCAGTGATAAAATATAAATCCCTGATAAAACAGACCTTTATCAGTGCTTTTTTAGCACTTATAAATACCTAATATTAATAAATTATTAATAATTATAAAATTATAACAAATATATTTATTATAATTTTCTAATTATTTACATATATAAATATATTATATAATTGAAATTATAAATATTTGTATATATTTATGTTGTGAAATTTATCAAACACCTATTGAAACTACGAAGCATTTCAAAATAGGAAATGTATGATCGATCGTAGTCAAAGCGCACCATCGATAAAGAGAGTATCGAATTTGTGTATGACGATTATAATGGAAATTGGAAATACAAGTACAAAAGAAATAAAAGAAGTAGAGAACACAATGTAGAGCCAAAAGTCCATATCATTTCATTAAGATATCACTATATTTATAGAGTACATGAGATATAATCCAACGGTTAGAATATGAAAGGTTGGCCATTGAGAGGGGAATTAATTGGGAATTGAGGAGTCATCATTATTTTCGTAATTATGAAATCTATTAATAATGTTTCATAACACTCTCTCTTGGATTTCATAATTTCATGGATCCTTATTTAATGATCACTTAAAAAAACCTATGGGAAAAATAATTGAATACAAAATAAAAGAATTCCATGTCATGCTACCTCATTAAAAACCATATATAGAAAACCCAGTTTGAAGAAACCCGATGAAGGGAAAAAGAGTGCAGCATTTCTAGCTCCTCTTAATTATATCATTTAGTTGTTTCCTTAGGATATAAATTAATATTATTATTTAATTATGTCTTCAAGACATGGTAGGAAGACCATAAGTAATAATGAATGGTCTCATTAAAAATTAAATCTCATGGAGAAGACAAAAAATTTCCATTAATTATAGATATCCATACTAATTTATAACATGCCATTGGATATCTATTATGATGTATGATTGCCTCATTGAAAACCTCATCATGGAAAAACCCTTCAAGGGAAAACACTTGATTAGGGAAAAAGAGTACAGTACCATCAAGTCCCTAGAGTGTTGCCTCATTAAAATCCTTATCAGGAAAACCCATTGGGAAAAACTTTTTAAGGGTAAAAGAGTGCAATAGTTGCATATCCCATTCATTATGATCATCACTACATTTAACTCATAAAATTTACATGATCAATTTATAAACAAAACATTTAGTTTTGAATATTGAAATAATAATAACTTATACCCTTTAGATTTTAATGAATATGGAAGAACAATACCTTGCATCACAATAAGATTTATTGTTATTTTAAAGGTACATATGCACATGTACATGGATATCCTTTAGGGATAAATATAATGTGCATTTTTATTCAATCTTTCTGGGATAATTATGTTCTTAATAAACCCCTTATGTATGAAATCTATCACTCTTAGAAGCAAGGTATTCAATTATTCATTAAGTGTAAGACCATTCCAAAATATAATATTTCGTCATCAGGATGATTAATTCAAAATGAAGGGACATTTAATTTAATTTCATGATCAAATAATTCATTGATTTGATAAAAATCATCAAGAGTTTAGATGTTTTTCAAACCACATAAATAATATGATGTGTAAAATGATTCATACAAACCATGTGATGATAAATTCAATTTATATTCTTCCTTAATATGGATACGTCTTATTTATTTCACCGCATAATTTATCAGATTGGGTGAAATATTCATAATTTATTAACATTCTACAGTCATTTTGAACCCTTCTAGGATTCATATATAAATATCCAAATATAAAACGAATAATATTTATTATAATACATTCATCGATTTTCAATAGTCTTGATAGTTTGGATAATAAATCTAGAACATTATATGTTGAAGAATTTATAAGTTCCATTAATAATTTTGGCCAATTATTATGATGTCGACATCTATCAAAATCTATTGTCATCAATGATTTTTAAAATCATTCATAGAAAATATATCATCAACAACATTTGATTGATATATTATAATTTTTCTGGTACCATTGTCACTTTAGGGAAAATATCTAAAAAGATATAATGTTGTCGATATATTCATTTTCCTCTTCAATGGAAAATATATTTATTTCTTTCTACTAATGATGAAAAATTATTTTATATAATCAGTTGAACCACACTTCAGGTCTGTATAATCAGACCATTGATTTCCAATAGTTTACATTCATGTAAGTGTTGTGACCATGTTGTCAAGGGTTTTACAGGACCATATAATATATGATACATATTATTTATTTCAATCAACATACATAGCATGAAATTCATACTCACCAGCAAAAAATAACACACGTGATAATTTAGTGGATGTATCTTTCATATAGATGGAGCACATGGTAGGTGGTCGTGCTACTTCTTCATAAGTATATGGGAATTTTTTTCCCCAATAGCTCCTAATGAAATAAATAATTTACCTAAAAATTGGGTACCTCAGGGTAAATTATCAAACAAGGGGAATTCATAATGACTTAATGATAATAAATTAATTGAAAAATTTGTTGACATGCATCAATTAAATTCATCATTCTCTCCCTAATGAATGTATACTATGTTATCAATAAATCGATGCTCATGTATACTTGGATAAATATATTTCATTATAATTGATCATGGATTGACTGAACCATCATGTCATATATTTAAAGTGTTAGGATCAGTAAACATCTAGTTTACTGTTATCGACTCCATTGTACATAAAAAATTATTTTAATCACATTTATGAATGCTTGTTACACATTAAGGTACCTCTTTTGTCTCATTATTATTTTCATTTTCAAGAATACCATTCATATATCTCATTGAGACTTCAAATATAATAAAAATTTAAGAATTTTTACTACCAGGTAGGAATATATTCTCTCTTCTAGAGTAAATTATTAATTTTCACTAACAGTTAATGTACTTATATGAGCATATACAAACGCATATATGAGTTCTTTTGAAGTATTTAATCAAAATAATATTTATAAATATTTTTCTTCAAGATCAACATATATAAGATCTTCAGGATCATTCATTGTGCAAACTCATATTTGTCGTTATAATTTCCACATATGGTGGTTGATGCATTCATAATATAATCATAATGGGTTTGGGCCATCACCAAGAGAATTATTGAATAATTTAGAACTTCTGGCCAAAATATTTTGTAACTTCAGTCCCGAATATTATTTTACAATACATCTACCTATGATTGGAGCCCCCGTGTCTTTTGAAGATGGTGAATTTGGTAGCGAGAACCAATGTGGAATAATAGCTAGGATTCAGAACACACCTTATCGCCATCCAAAATTATAATTCAAAAACAAAATTCACATTAACAAATGAATGATAATTTTTTTATCAAACCTCATCAACTCTCAAATATTCATGATATCGTAAATCATAAAAAATCATGAATAATTTCTTTTGCTTCAAGGAATGAGATATAGTAATTAATACTACATTAACATTGGGGAATTCATTCAATCATTGGATTTCATGATCAATGACTGATAATTTATTATTTATAAATAATGATTATCCTGTATAATATAAATTTTATTGATTATTATGATCATTACATTAACCACTTTAGGTGGTAAAATCATTTTCATAATATATATCGTTTTATCAAAACTATGTAATTATATCATTTCATTTATGAATTATATGAACAACATCCACTTCTGGGGATACATTAATTACCTAAGATGAAATTGATAATCTATAAGAATATGATCAATAATAATGTTTCCGTTTATATTGTTGCAGCATGAACAACAAATGAAAAATGAAGATATTATTCAATATAATGTCAAAGGACATTATTTTCATATCATCATTCAGAGATTTATTATTTTATAAATATAATCATTAAATTTATTGTGCTTTGTAAATAGTTATTGTCATCAACCCACTTATGGAGGTTATATTTATTATTATTTGTTATAAAAAAATACAACACAATGATCATTTGAAAAAAATCATATTCACCTCGAACATGATTTATAATAAAATCAGGTATATTTTCATTCACATAGGGGAATGAAATAAATCATTTTCAATAAATATTACTATACACTCCAGGGAACAGAATAAAATTATTTGTTTGAGTATTATAGTGTCTTCAATACAATTGATGAATATTCAATTCATAAATTTCATCAATTTCATCCACTTCGGGGGATTAATATCTATAAAATATATTTATGATTGTTTATTAAGAATATATAATTTCTCTAAAACATTTTATAGGAAATAAAACAAATAGAAAAGAAATAAAAGAAATATTTACAAATATTTAAAGTAAACATCATCTCCATCGTGATCCATTATATAGAATAATTAGACATGACACCTTCGTGGTGAACAAGAAATAATTGATATGAAATTTCATGGCTCATGAAATGATTAGTGAACTTTGGATCGACGTACAACAGGTACGTGATGATCATCAAGCTTTGTCTGGACGTACGACAGGTACACGATGTTCATCAAACATCAGATCGACGTACGACAAGTATGCAATGTTCATCAAACGTCATCTCGACGTATGACAGGTACGCGATGTTCAACCAACATATGATCGACGTATAATGTGTATGTGATGTTCATCATTCAACAACTCGACATATGACGGGTACACGATGTTCATCATTCAACGGCTCGATGTACGATGGGTACGCGATGTTCTTCATTCAACCGCTCAATGTACATCGGGTACGCGATGTTCATCATTCAATGGCTCGACGTATGATGGGTATGTGATTTTCATCATTCAATGGCCCAACGTATGACAGGTACACGATGTTTATCATTCAACACCTCGATGTATGATTGGTAATCAATGTTCGTCATTCAACGGCTCGACGTACGACGAGTACGCAATGTTCATCATTCAACACCTCGACGTACAACGAATACGCGATGTTTATCATCCAATGACTCGACATATGATGGGTACGCAATGTTAATTATTCAATGGCTCGATGTACGATAGGTACGTGATGTTCATCATTCAACATCCCGACGTACGACAGGTACACAATGTTCATAAAACAATGTCTCCACGTATAACGGGTACACGATTTTCATCATTCAACAACTTCTATCGGTGTAGTTTTTTATTCATTTGATGAATGATGTTCGTCTTAGCATCGACCACATAGATTATTAATCAAACACATTCTCTCAAGGGAATGAAGTGAAAATTTTCAATCGTGGGTCATTATAGCTCTTTAGGAGCTCATTATTTTTCCTACAACAAAATATTAAGAAAATCATATATTATTTTCAGATTTATCTAGAGGGGATAAATAAATGTAACAATGTCTTAAATATAAAATAAGGCTACCTTTTTACGTAGATACTTGAATGAGTGGAGTCGATGTGCATACGAAAGAGTATGTCAATATAAGGATATTAACATGTTACATACCCTTTTCATATGAGATTTTTCTTATGCTGATGATGGTGATGAAGGCAGCGACGTCACGATCTGCAATGCAGAGAAGACGATCCTGCTGATAACATGTTGTGAAATAGATTGAACGCCGATTGAAACTGTGAAGAATTTCCAAACTGGAAATGTAAGATGGATCGTAGGAGAAGGACACAGTTGAGAAAGAGAATCGAATTTTCATATGACAATTATAATGGAAATTGGAAATACAAGTAAAAAACAAATACAAGAAGTAGAGAACACAATGTAGAGCCAAAAGCCCATATCATTTCATTAACATATCACTATATTTATAGAGTACATGAGATCTGATCCAATGGTGAGAATATGAAGGGTTTGCCATTAAGAGGGGAATTAATTGGGAATTGAGGAGTCATCATTATTGTCATAATTATGTCATCCATTAATAGTGTTTCATAACAATTTATATAATTATATATATTTATAAAAATATATTATTTTAAATATATTTATTATAATTTTACAATTATTTAAATAAATATATATATTTATAATTATAATTATAAATAAATATATTTATAAATATTTATATATAATTATAAATATATTTATATATATCCGTGTGTGTGTGTGTGTATAATAATATATAAATATATATATATATATTTATAATATTATAATAAATGTATTAATTGTAATTTTATAATTAGTCAAATACACACACACACATATATATAGTAATAATAATAATTATAAAAAAATAAATTTATTATTTGAATATATTTATTCTAATTTTATAAGTATTTATGAACATCATAAGCTCGTGAGTATAACATGAATGAATCATACGAGTGTCAATCTATAAATGAACATTCATAGTAATGAATACATAACATATGCATGTGTGCGTCATCAAAATATAGGTAATCTTAAAATTTAGAACATAAGTCACAATAACATCCACAAATAAACTTTATGATCATATATGATCAATTATAATCGCACATCAACATTTAAACATAAATAACGATAATTAATATCATAATTTTCTAATGACACACACACATATATATATATATATGTTCATTAGACACATATTTATTTATAATTATAATTATAAAAAAAATTATTTAAAAAGTTTATATATATAATTATAAATGTAATAAATTTATTTATCATTTTAAAAAATTATTATAATTTTATAGATATTTAAATATATATCTATTTATTTATAAACATATAAATACCTTTTTAAAAAATTATATATATATATATATGTATATATTAAATATAAATTTTATTATATCATATTTATAATAATTATAAAAATGTGTTTTTTAATTAATGTATATAAAAAAATATTATTTTTTTATATAAATATAATCAGTTTACATAAATTAATAATATTTTTTCTTAAGAACTGTTATTCGTGATAAAATTAGTGCTCATAAATATATCCTTTATCGGTGATGAAAAAATCTGATAAAGGGTAAAACTTTATCATCACTTTTAGTGAGTGCTGATAAAGGAATGACTTTTATCAGCATTTGTTTCTTAGCACTGATAAAAGTCGGTGCAACCCTTGCTGAGATCTATGGTAGTGATGAATTTATCTACATTATATATTTATATATTGAAATGGAATTTATGTAATTACACATTCACGCACACAATAATAAAAATTTAGCTGGGGGCGGATGGTACTAAGGGTGTAAGGTATTGACTAGGAAAGGTGTGGTGTGGCATCTATAAAAACCCTCGCAACCCATACTTCATTGGTATTCAATGGATTACATGAGTGGTAAACTTGTCCCATAATTCTAGATTCAAACAGAGTTCAAATTCGAGAAGCCCTTTTAGGGGGGATTTGTGGTCCATTTATGGTATGAATTTGAGGGCCCTAAGAGGGATAGGGAAACATTACAGTGCAACCCGAGCGGTATGGAGGGAACGTAGTAGGTTCCATTAGGCCATCAAATGTTCATCCTTTGGGTTATAAAAATTTTATTGAGTCGGTAACTAAGTGAGTCAACCCTTGGAAGGGTTACGACTTGTCATTACGGGTTTGTGAGTGTGTGTGTTGTTTCCTTTATTTATAATCTTCATGACATTAATAAAATAAATATTTGTATCAAATTTATAATATATTTAGTATTTAAATATATAAAAATAATGTATGTGTATAAATAATATATATATATATATATGAAAGTATAATTTGAATCTTAAATAAATTTTTTTATAAAAATGAAATATAAAATGAAAATTAAATGTGAAACAATTACGAGATATATATATATATATCTATAAATAAATAAAAATAAACATATTAAATCTACATTTTGAACTAAAATTATACAATATATAATTAAAATTTAAGAAAATAAAATATTTAGTAGAAAAAATTTATATTAACGACACTGATATTATATATAAATTTTATAAAATTAAGATTTATATTTTATATTTTTATGTAATAATTGTTTTTATATTTAAATATAATATAATATAATATATATATTAGTAAATAGTTTTTTAAATTTTTTATTTATGTAAATATAATTTATACTTATCTAGTTTATAATAGATTTAATACATATATTTATAGAGAGATTTTAAATATATAAATTTAATGTGTATCTATTTTAAGAAAATAAAAAAATTATGTACGTATATATATATGTTATAATATAATCTGAAATCAATATATATATATATATATATATATTAAGGAAAATGAGAATTTTAATGATAATTAAAATTAAAAAAATAATTCAATATATATATATAGAAATAAATATATAAAATATATAAATAAATATAAATATAAAAAATACATAAATATAATTTAGATAAATAATTTATTTATTAGAATATTAATAATACTTTTGAAATAATATTACACACACACAAGTGTTTGTGTTAATATAAGTGTAAATAAATAACAAAATTTAAAAGTAAATTGATTTATATAAATATATATAACCATGGGAGCACACACACACACAATAATATATTACATATCAAATGATATTTCTAGGACAAGTGGTTCATTAATCGTTTTTATGGTTGAGAAATGTATGTTTGAACCTAAATGGCCTTAATGTGTTTTTTATAGTAGTAATTGTTAGGTTCGGCTATGAAAAAAAATTTCGAGCGAAGGAATATGATCATTCAAAATGAGTGATTATAGAATTCTAACTTCCATTACTCGGATGGAGATGACTATGTGGCAGTGCGTGACACCCCTAGGTTTCAGTACACTCCACTTTTAAATGTTTTGGAGTGGTGTTTCGATTTATGGGTTTTTTGGACGGGATATGGAGTTCTCTTACAATTATACAATGGTCTGCCCCTACAACAAATCATGCCTTATCCAATGCAGAGTTTTATTATCACCAACCATAAAGTAGTAATAAAAGGTTAACATTTATTAGTGGTTGTTAAATTCACAGATATATGTGGATCTTTATGAGAACTATTCATAGAGGTGATAAAAATTTGTACTAATAAATATTAATTATATATATATACATATATATATTATCATATTTATATTCAAAAAGTAATGTTTATTTGTATAAATTAATCAAAAAATGAATTTATATACTAATACATTTCATGTAAAGAGCATTATAAACCCTAGAAAATTATTAAATAAAATAAAATCACATCAAATACACAGAATGTGACTCATAAAATGTCACCAAAAACTGAAAGTGACCAACTAACCCCTCAAAAAAATATAATAAAGACTCAAGACCCATATAAAAGCCACAAATATCCCGAAAAAAAGGCCCAAAGGCATAGAAACACTATCACTATCAGAAGCATCCATGATCCGACCGATAGTTTCCAACCCCAAAATTATCATGCACCTGACCACATCAATTAGATTCACCAATAGAACACCACATGAGGTTATCGTCTTGGACGCCAGATCGTTTACCCCGAAAACATTGTTGTTCCCATCAACATCATCACTCACATGATCAAGGTCCTCCCCAATGACCATCACTAGAGGTGTTAGTGTTATCATGTCATTAGCGGGAGACACTCACTGTTGGTGTCCCAAACCATCGACAACTCATGGTACCCGAGATCATCACCCCAACAGTGTATCATACAACCACAGGTCCCCCCGCAACTGTATTTCCATCGACATGTGGGAGAAAACCCACCAATAGAAAAAGAAACACCTAAAAATTACCAAAACTTTTGCACAAAAAACAATCCCAAATTCCCAAAAGTTTCATGAATTGTCCCATGCCAACAACAACCTTAATCAAGAAGCAGCCCGCCCAAAAACCCTAATATCACTGATTGTCATTTGAGGAGTGTTAATCACAATTATAATTATCAAATATCACTTTCAAATACATCAATGTATGTGATTTATTGAGAATCAATCCCAGGCTCAAGTATCTATTCATCCCGGGGAAGTGATTCAAGGCATTAGGGATGTAGTGAATCAATGATTTTTATATCCCTTGAAGATGAAGTTTTTGCTAAGGTTCTCTAAAAACGATCAATCACCCATTTATATGAGAGACAAGATGAAATTTCTAAAATGATAGGTCAGTGTATGTTTTCAATTATTGGTCGAGTAAATCTTCTAAGAGGTGAGAATCCATGGAAATTAAATGAACTTGTCCATCATTAATCCTGAATCTGTGGATTTTCAAGACTGTAATGTGTTCCCATGGGCTGTGGCTTTTTTCACTTCCTGTATTCTTCTAAGGAACTCAAGAAAATAGCAAGGCGCCATCTATTAATGTCTCTAAAACCATGTATGCTATTTGTTTATGATTGGAGTTTAGTTTCATTCCATTTGAAATCAAAAACTCATTTTCTTATGTTTATGTACAAATATATGGATTAAATTGGATCTTGTGGAATCATAAAATCTTGTATGAAATTGCTTCTACAATTATTGTCCCTCTAATAATGGATAGAGAGACCAAACAAACTAGGTGTGGGTATTTCTCTGAGGTGTTATTTGAGGTGGATCTGAATTCACATCTTGCTAAAATGGTTTTTTTGGCCACTCATGATGATGAAGTAATTCTCAGGCTTGTTTATGAGAAGGTACCCACATTGTTTCCTATTTGCATCAATATTTATCATTATATTTCTAATTTTAGAAGGGGAATTTATGTCTCCCTTTGTTAATTATCTATGAATAATGAGGCTCACAACAAGAAGAGAACTAGAAGAGGACCTATTTCTAATCATGCTGGAGAGTTTGGACAACCTCAATTAAATATTAGCTTGGATGATGTCCAAGTGAGTCAAGGTCTCATAGTGAACTCCAAAGGTGAGGATTTTGGAGCTCAAACTAAAACCTCAGTTCCACAGTAGTCTTTTAATGTAGCGGTTCACTAAATAAATGATTCTGCTGATGTTGGTGTGTTATATGGACTTGTCTCCTCTATTCAAAAATATGTAAAAGAATTGTAAAATGATAAGGTTAAGCTTGATAAGTCTCCAGTGGAAAGAAATTTAGTATCATTTATGTGTGGCACTTCCCTGGGAAGAATAGGCTTTCAATTTTCTCAAAATATTGGAACTCCTATATAGATTTAATGAGTCTTTTCTAAGCCTTGATTTAACTAGACTGGAAGGAATGCCTTAGTGGTGGACCACAATCCTTGTAAATAGGTAGATTCTTGTATAGGGCTTGGCATGGGGCAACATCATTATGGGGAAAATAAAAGTGTCCATCTTACCTTTATTCATTATTTTGGAAAGGAAAAAGGGATTTGTGTTGGCTCTAGCTTCAAGTATCCCTTTGGGACCTATTAGAAAATAAGGACTTAATGCTCATCCTATGGACGTAGATTTTAATGACTCATTATTTTCCGGTTCTCAATTATTTGAAGAACATAAAGAGCATTAGACACATAACAATATTGAGGGAAAATGGATGGATATGTAGAAAAATTGTCACAACCCGACCCAAGACAGGGCTCGAGCTGTAACTACCCCTAGCCCACCTATGTAGAAAAAGGGTTGGCAACTAGCGCCGAAGGCATATATAAACTCTAAGAGGAGTTTGCCTAATTACATGTACGTACACACAACCAAATCAATCAAAAAGTGAATAGGTAAAGAAATAAAATATGCAACACTACTATAAATAAACCAAACATGGATGGACCTCTAAACATAAAATGTACGATAGGGTAAACTTAAGAAAGGGGAAAGATATATGCCCAACAATAAATGTGTCCTAACCTAACAGAAAACTGGAAAAGTAAAACTGCTGAGAGAGCATAGCTCCAAGACCCCATGCTACGACCACTGTACGGGGTCCAAGAACCCTGTATCTTTAAGATCCTCTGAAGTGACGATCAACATGTCTGTCATATATATAAGAAATGACACGTGTGGGCAATGATCATGTAGGGGTGAGTATAAAAATACCCAGTATAACACCTCAAAAGTGTAAAGTGTGAGTAGTAAGAGATAAAACTAGAGAGGAAAATTTTTTATAGAATAATTTAAAGTAAAAGATTATAACTAAACCCAAAAGGAGAGTGAATGTAAACACATCCAAAGACAATGATCCTGATACAATGAGTAGATTAACTTCTTATCCTATCCTCACTACCTATTAGAAGAGATTAGACTCATCCAACCCTATGAATCTGGGCAGAGAAAGCATGTGGCATACGTCGCATGTCATTGTCTCTCTTGAAATGAGAGTAACCAAAATCCAAGGAGTGGATACCGAATAAGGATATATATATATATATATATATATATATATATATGCTCAGTCAAAGAATCCCAAAATGAGAATGTAAGGGGATCTCCATGTCACAGCTCATCCCAATAAAAAGTGTATCCAATAATTCTAGTAGAAGTCTTTCAATGATGCCCAACATCTCATGCTTTTTCCCCAAATAAAAAATTCCGAGGAAATCAATAATAACACCTTAATATTATCCACTGTGGGTATCATTGAGTCATTTTCATGGTTTTAAGTCATGTCACAAAAACCCCTCTCGGTGGGGAAAGCGTTCCTCTTCCTCATGAATCTAGGGTTACGTCAAAACATGTCTCTACATAATGTCACGCAGTCTAGGGGACATAAATTCTATGTTTGGATCTCATGCCCTTGTATGATAGGAGGGTCCTACTCCGATAGTCACGGAGGAACTCCACTGCGTATCCCAACTAGAGGGTTACACTCGGAAATGTCATCGGGGAACACCAGTGCCCAGTCCTACTAGAGGGTAATCCTGGTAAGGTCATCAGGGAAATCCACTGCCCATCCCTAAGGGAGGGTTACGCATGGAAGATTCCATCAGGGAACTTCACTACCCAGCCCTACTAGAGGGTATGCCTAGTAAGGTCATCACAGAACTCCATTTCCCAACCCTATAAGAGGGTATGCCTGGTACTATCATTGGGGAACTCCATTGCCCAGCCCTACTGGAGAGTAAACCTAGAACATCGTGGAACTTCACTACCCAATCCTTATAGATGGTAACTCAAAATTATTATTGGGGAGAACCACTTCCCAAGCCTATTGAAAGGTAAACACGATATTATCATCAGGGAACTACACTGCCCAATCCTACTACAGGGTTACACCCAAAATGATCTTGTGATTCTGTATAATCACTATAAGAAAATGGCCGTTTAGCGGCAGTTTTTAAGCGGCGGTTTTAAAAACCGCCTCTAAACGTAATTCGACCTGGCATTTTGCGGCGGTTTTTAAACCTCCGTGAAAAAACCGCCGCCAAATGGTTTAAGTTTTTTTAAATTTTTTAAATTTTTAAAATTTTTTAAATATTTTTGAGGATTAGCGGCGGTTTTTTAAAAGAACCACCATAAAATAGAGGCTGTTTGGGTTAAACCGCCGCGAAATGAAAGTGAAAAAAATAAAAATACATGAGAAACCCCGAAATCACTAAAATGACGATAACTTTTGATCTGGGATTCTATTGGAGAACCACAACTAGTCAAGTCGAAGCTCATGAAGAGATATGAAGGCACGTATAATCAAAATTATGAGACGGTCTAAGGTGTGGAAGATATGAGAGTTATAAAAAAGATGAAAAAAGTTCTCCAACTTCAAACGGCAATAACTTTCTCTCCGGGTGTCCGTTTGGGCTCTACCACATATGAAATCGAAACCAGCGAAGAGAGATACACACTAATTCAACATAAGTAACCTTTTGTCTACTTTTTTGGCCCCAAAAAATCCTCTGATGGCCTCTGAACCCCCGTTTCCGTCACCGGTGTCCCGTCGAACTTGTCTTCAAATGGACCTAACTTTTGATCCGCATGTCAGTTCAGACTCCTCCACCTGCCAGATCGTAGGGCGTTCCATAATCTTCGGTTTGACTAGTCACAACACCCACATGGACTCATGGATCATAAGTTATGGCCTTTCTAGTGGGTATTAGGTTTGTTATGTTTTTTGATGCCTCATTTCTAGCACCCGTTCCCCGTCAGCTTTTTTAAGCAATCGAAACTTCCGATCCGTCATTCCATTCTGTCTCTTAACCTATCAGCTTGAATATCGTTTTAGGATCTTTGATTTGACTGGTCGCGGATCTGGAACGGACTCTCGGATCATAAGTTGTCTCTGTTAATGTGATTCCATGGTTTTTGTCACTTTATGACTGTTTTGACGGGTTTTAACAGTTGCTCCATTATTTACTATTTATTTGGGTTTCAATGACTTGTTATCTTTTTCAATGGGGTTTTGTCAGTTATTATAATGAATATGATGAATTCTTAAGGGGTTTCAGAGTTTTCATGAGTTTCCGTGCGTTCTCATTCTTTCTAATACCTCATTCTTTATGCTTCTCCATCCGTTTTCATGTGTTTTCATGATTTTTCATCCCTTGTCACGTCTTTTCATACTTTTTCATGTGATTCTGTTATTATTTATTAATTATTATTTATAATATACTTTAATTTATTTATTATCTATTATTTGTTACTGGTTATTTATTATTTATAATTATTATTTATTTTTTATTTTTTATTTTTTATATATTATTTATTATTAATAATAATAAAACATTATTAATAATAATAATATTTTTTACTGGTTATTTAATATTTAATATTTAATATTTATATTTATTTAATATTTATTAGTTATTATTTATTATTTATTATTTGTTATTTATTATTTATTATTTATTATTTGTTTATTATTATTTTTTATTTGTTTATTATTATTATTTGTTTATTATTATTTAATATTTATTTTTATTTATTATTTATTATTTATTATTATTTATTACTTATTTTTATTATTTATTATTTATTATTTATTATTATTCATTATTATTTATTATTATTTATTATTTAATATTTAATAAATAATATTTATTACCATTTATTATTATTCTTTATTCTTTATTACTATTTATTATTTATTACATATTATTATTTATTATTATTTTTTATTATTTTTTATTATTTATTAGATATTATGTATTATGTATTATATATTTTGTATTATGTATTATTTATTATGTATTATGTATTATTTACTATTTGTTATTTATTATTTATTAATTATTATTTTTATTCTTTATTATTATTTATTATTTATTATTTATTATTATTTATTATTATTTATTATTATTTACTATATATTATTTACTATATATTATTTATTATTTATTGTTTATTACTTATTATTTATTATTTATTATTTATTATTTATTATTTATTAATTATTAATTATTAATTATTAATTATTATTAATTATTTATAATTATTATTTTATTATTTATTATTTATTATTTATTTTTTATAATTTATAATTTATAATTTATTATTTATTATTTGTTTGTTATTATTTATTGTTTATTACTATTTATTATTTATTATATATTATTTATTATTTATTATTTATTTCTTGTTATTTATTATTTATTTTTATATATTTATTAATAATAATATTTTATTTATTATGTGTTATTTATTATTTAATATTTATTATTAAATGTTTTTTATTTCGTATTTATTAATTATTATTAATTATTATTAATTATTATTTATTTATTATTTATTATTTATTATTTATTATTTATTATTTATTATTTATCATTTATTGTTTATTAATTATTAATTATAATTTAATATTTAATATTTAATATTTAATATTTAATATTTAATATTTAATATTTAATATTTAATATTTAATATTTAATATGTAATATGTAATATTTAATATTTAATATATATTTATTTTTATTATTGACTCTTTATTACTATTTATTATTTATTATTATTTATTGTTTAATATTTCTTATTTATTATTATTTATTATTTATTATTTATTATTTATTATTTATTATTATTTATTATTATTATTATTTATTATATCTAATAGTTATGTATTATTTGTTTTTTCAATTAATATATATAAGTATATTAAATTCAGTTTATTAACCACCTGACGAGCTTGTTGGAGTTATAAAGTCTTTGGAAAATATGCAAGAGGTTAGAGGTTCAAATCTCACCAAACGCAGTATTTCTTTATATTGCATGTGCATGGGCATGGGCATGGGCATTGCATGGGATTTGCATGCATGGATAAATAAAGTAAATAAAGTAATAAGAAATAAATAAAATATGAAATAAATAAAGTAAATTCAAAATAAAATAAATAAATAAATAAAATAAATACCAAATAAAATAAATAAATAAATAAAATATTAAATAAAATAAATAAATAAAATAAAATAAATACAAAATAAATAAAATAATAAATAAATAAATAAAATAAATGCGAAATAAAATATTTAAAATATTTAAAATAAATAAAATAAATAAATAAATAAATAGAATAAATAAATAAATAAATAAATAAAATAAATAAATAAAATAAATAAATAAAATAAATAAATACAAAATAAATAAAATAAATAAAATAATTAAATAATTAAAATAATAATAAATAACAATAAATAATAATAAGAAACCATAAAAAACAATAAAAACAATAAAAAAAAAATTTAAAAAATTAAAAACAAATTAAAAAAGTTAAAAAAATTAAAAAAAATAAAAAAACCACCGCTAAAAAACCACCGTGAAACGTTCTGCGACGGTTTCGAAAACTGCCGCGAATAGTTTCCTGACGCACGATTTCGCGGCGGTTTTTCAAAACCGCCACCAATCTATTTAGCGGCGGTTTAAACCCCCGCGAAACGTAAAACCAAACCGCCGCTAAATGCCTTTTTTGCCGTAGTGAATCGCTGACATCATCGGGCGTCATCTATGTGTGTTGTGCCAAGAACATTCCACATCAGATCTCAAAGTCCGTAACCGTTGGAAAACACTATGGATAGGCTATTTGCAAACAAAATTTGTGTTTAAATGTAGGAGATACGAAACATTGAAATTTCTATAAAAAGAGGTACAAGGCATGTCAGGGACCCACACAACATGTGGTTTTTCATGGTTGTATGGTTATTTCTTTATTAGAACACAACATTCTGTCCATGTAGCACTACACGGTGGGAAAGCGTACAACACAATGTGTCTAGGCCAAAGTCCAGATGAACACACGAGGTTCATCACCAGTCCGAGGGAAAATATGTAATTTCACAGATATTCCTCTTCAAACAGCCTAGTATATCCAAATGGATCATTCCATTGTAATCCTCGTGAAAAAAATACTCAAGCTAGACTATTCACATAGCTCAATCGGACACCTAGTGAAAAAGTCACATTTCATGAAATCACACACGAATGGTGCTTCATGGGACTGAGTCACAAATCCAAATTAAATATCCAGAATTGGTCTTGGAAAGTACGCTTTAATTTCTGGGTCCTGGCATTGAAAATGGTTCGTCATTCAGACACTACACGAAAAAGATATGTCATATATAGGATATCGTAGTAATAATAATAATATTATTATTGTGTGTTTAGTCTACTCGAGACAGAAGTTCAAAAAAATTATCCAACATCTGTCTTAAAATGACCATCTAAATTCAAGGATTACGTTATCAGGGATGGATGGTCAATCTTATTGCTTATGAATATGTTTCATGTGAATTTATTGGTTGACAACGAATAATAATAATAATAATAATAATAATAATAATAATATATTTTTTTATACCATTTATTTTTACTTCAAAGGAAACACTCAAAGGATTTTACTCCGTTGAATTTGGTGTATGTTGCCTCACCTCCACCACCTATCTTCAAGATATAAAATTATTATTATAATAATATATAAATGGATAAAATGTGTGCATGGAATTCCTATTTCCATGCTAGACACAAAGGCACCTTCCTCCCTTTTCATGTATGTATTCAACATTTAATTTAATTTAATTAAGTGACTTTTTTCATTTAATTTACATATTCCACTCCTTTTATTTTATATTACTGAAAAACGTTATCTCTCTAATCAAATTATTATTATCAATAATAATTATGATAATTAAGCTTAACTCACACTCCAATTTAATTTAATTAACCACAAAAATTTTATGGCACTGTTATTATTATTATTGAGTATAATGATAATAACCAATCCTCCTTTAGTTTTACTAACTTGTCCACATTATTATAATTAATAATAATATTTTCTATCGCTGCACTAACCATAGCCAACCACCTCTTCAAAGGTATGAGTCTGGTGATCATAACATCCATGCCAAACAACCTCTTTCATGAGATCCAACAATCGACCTTTGCTTGAAATGAACCCTCTCATAGTACACATCGCCACCGCATTCCATCTAGGAAAATGGGGGTTATCGACTGAATCATGAACCACCTCTGATAAAAAACATGCACCCGTAGTGCCGATATGATCCATTCACCTAACATCATCTACCTTATTTATCAATCTTTCCCAAAACTGTCGATCTGCATGTCGTTCATGTTACAACAAGGAATATGGGGATTTGAACTCACTCGAATGCACCCCATCAATGATGAATCATAACCCCATGGTTTAACGATGAAGAATGTGAAGAACAGTGGGTGAAAGGCCTCATTAACAACAGTGATAAGCTTTGTTTTCCAAATGTCATTGACTAAAAATTTCATTTTGGGGGGATCAAGGTTAGAAGCATGACATAACAAAAAATAAACTTAAAGGATAATTTATTTCGATACATGGTCTCATGTAAAGGCTCAAATTAACGAAAATCAAAGAGGAAGAATTTATCATGCTCAATCATTTAATTATATGGGTCGAAAACCTCTTATGGAGAGTCCTACATTAGTTTTTGATTTATCACATATGAAGAATGAATTATCCAATGATTTGGAAGGAAACCGTGCATTCACTACCTCTTGATCCGCTCGATCCTAGAGTTTCGTTGTCATTCGATTTGATTTTCCTACGGAAAGGAGGTGGGGAGCTTCATCAGTGGTGGGGGAATTATGAGCCAACACTGGTGAATTCCCCCTAATGAAATATTTATAGACATTTTTTTATGTTAAATGAATTTAATTAATTAATTAATTAATTTATTATTCCACTTAAACACACTTTTAAAGAGTGAGGTGTTCAGACATCTCACGCTGACTCATTTTGTGTCTCACTTATAGTAAACACCGCATTCCAAATCCAACCGTGGACTCAGATTTCTGATTCAATCAACCTTTTAAGAGTTATCCTGTTTTCATTAATTATCAGCATGCACACAATATAAAATTTATTTTATAATTTTTATAAAATTATTTCCCAGCATATCAGTCTCCATAATCGCACATCATCTCAGTTTTTAGCTCCATAAATATATATAAAAATATTTCAAAATATTACCAGGAAAAAACTGAGTGTATACATCATTCCCTCTTTCAATATTTCCGTCCCTAAATAAAACTAGGAAAACAACTCGGGATACAGATCCTTTACCTAGATCTCCCACTCATGGGAACTATCCTACATGTTTTTGTGCTGCCACAACATGTGAACCAAAGGGATTGTACAACCATGAAAGGTCCACTCATGTCGATCATCAATCACCATCGGGTGCTCT